>CM038671.1:230328178-231584759 GCA_021605145.1 Aegilops bicornis | reverse complement strand
GGGTTAGCCAACCACTCTGGGTGAAAAACTTCAACAATAAACCCGGCCGCTAAAAGCCGGGCCACCTCCTCACCAATAGCTTTCCGTCTCTCTTCGTTAAACCGCCGAAGAAACTGCCTGACCGGCTTAAACTTTGGATCAATATTAAGAGTGTGCTCAGCGAGTTCTCTCGGTACACCCGGCATGTCAGAAGGTTTCCATGCAAAGATGTCCCGATTCTCACGGATGAACTCGATGAGCGCACTTTCCTATTTAGGATCTAGATTAGCACTGATACTGAATTGTTTAGATGAATCGCCTGGAGTAAAATCAACAAGCTTGGTGTCATCAGCCGACTTAAACTTCATCACCGGGTCGTGCTTTGTGGTTGGCTTCTTCAGAGATGTCATGTCCGCCGGGTCAACGTTATCCTTATAAAACTTCAGTTCTTCTGCTGCACAAACAGATTCAGCATAGGCAGCATCACCCTCCTCACACTCCAGGGCTATCTTTCGACTCCCATGCACAGTAATAGTGCCCTTATGACCCGGCATCTTGAGCTGCAAATAAACATAACACAGCCGCGCCATGAACTTGGCGTAAGCGGGCCGTCCAAACAGAGCGTGATATGGGCTCTTGATCTTGACCACCTCAAAGGTTAACTTCTCAGCCCTAGAATCATGCTCATCTCCAAAGGCTACCTCCAGTTCAATCTTACCAACTGGGTATGCCGACTTACCAGGCACCACTCCGTGGAAAACAGTGTTGGATGTCTTTAAATTTTTGTCAGTCAACCCCATTCGTCGAAAGGTCTCATAATAGAGGATGTTAATGCTGCTACCTCCATCCATGAGTACTTTAGTGAATTTATATCCACCAACCTGAGGTGCTACCACCAAGGCTAACTGACCCGGATTATCAACCCGGGGAGGGTGATCTTCCCTGCTCCATACAATAGGCTGCTCTGACCACCTTAAATAACAGGAAACCGCTGGCTCAACGGCGTTCACAGCCCTCTTATGAAGCTTCTGGTCTCGTTTGCATAAGCTAGTGGTGAACACATGATACTGTCCACTATTCAGCTGCTTTGCATTCCTCTGATAACCCGACTGCTGCTGCAGCTAACCTCCCTGACCAGACTGCTGATTATAGCCACCTTGATTTCCCTGAAAGCCGGAATTTGAACCGCCACCCGGGCCATGAAAACCGCCGCCACCTGAACCGCCACCAGACCCATGATTGCCATCGAACGCGTTGGAATTTTTGAAGGCTTTCATGATCGCACAATCCTTCCACAGGTGAGTGGCCGGCCTTTCCCGAGTGCCGTGTCTCGGACAGGGTTCGTTAAGCAGTTGCTCAAGAGACGGACCTGACACGCCAGACCGAGGGGGCGGCCTTCCCTTGCGTAGTTGATTGTTACCTTGTGAATTGGTATTGGCCACAAACTCCGGGTTACCGTCGGCCTTACGCTTATTGCCTCCTTGATTCGCCGGGTTATGCTGCTGACCCTTTCCATTGCCGTTCTTCTTTCCCTTCCCTGTCTTCTCTTCATCAGACGCGGGATCCTTGGTACTATCAGAATCGGCGTATTTGACTAGAGCCGCCATCAGCTGGCCCATATCATTACAATCACGCTTGAGGCGCCCCAGCTTCTGTTTCAGAGGTTCAAATTGGCAATTCTTCTCCAACATTAAGACTGCAGAACCGGCATCCATCTTGTCAGACGAATGTATTATCTCCTTGACCCGGCGCACCCAATGAGTGGTAGACTTACCCTCCTCTTGCTTACAATTAGTCAAGTCCACAATTGACATGGGCTGGTTGCAGGTATCTTTGATGTTCTGGATGAACCGGGCTTTTAACTCTGCCCATGAGCCAATGGAATTAGGCGGCAGCCCCTTTAACCAAGTGCGGGTCGTTCCGTCCAACATCATGGTGAAGTACTTGGCCATCGCTGCATCACTGACCTCCAACAGTTCCATGGCCATCTCATAGCTTTCAATCCACGCTCCGGGCTGTAAATCGGCCATATAATTTGGCACCTTTCGGGGTCCCTTGAAGTCCTTGGGCAGACGCTCATTACGCAAAGCCGGCACCAAACAAGGAACACCGCCGGTTCTGGTAGCCACTCCTGCTTCAACAGAAGTCGTCGGATAATCCAGGAAGGTTTGGTGAGCCACCTGCTGAGCCGCCAGTTGAGCCGCCCGCTCGTCCTCTCGACGTATTCTGTCCTGCACCGGATTATATCCACCGGGCTGGTTACGGCGCTGGGCGTTGCTTGACAAGGCCTCCGAATCCATATGTCTGCTGTAACTCGGGCTCCGACTTGGGCGAGGAGTCGAATGAATCATGTCTCGACTATAGGAATAGGCCTCCTGCTAAGCCAGAGCCATCTGGACGAGTTCTCTGATCCTTCGCGTCTCCACCGCTGTTGGAGAGTCGCCATCCACCGGGAGAGCCGCCAAACGTGCCGATGCAGCGATCGGGTTCTCCATGGGGTTAGAAAAGTGACCCGGTGGTGTTGGTACGTAGCGAGGCGGTGCCGTATTCACGTCAGGAGGTGCCATCACCCGAGGCTGAACCGGTGCCCCTGCTCCGGATGTTACAAATTGATTTGCCTCTGGCGGGTTACTAGGGCCGGCTCCGGGGGTGCAGAAGAGATTCCGAGGATCATAAACCGGAGGCAAACGGGATTGAGCCTTCTGGTGTCTCCTCCTCATCACCTCGTTAGATGCGTTCAGGCTCATCGTAAGCTGGAAAGCCTCTGACTGGAGCTGTTGAGCCCGTGCATCCAAAGCCGCCCACACTGTGGCCAATCTGGTATCCTCAGCCGCTAGGGCCTCCTTGGCTCGTGCTATCTCCTCGTGTACCTGTGCCACCTCCGCATCGTGCTCATCTTGACTTGCCGGAATAACGGTGGCGGTTAACAGGGCCGTCAATTTGTCCATGAGATCAATCAGCACCTGAGCCGGCGGGCGCACAAGGCCTCCTGCCCCGGCTTCTCCTGACCCGGACGTTATTGCTGCTGCAGCCGTAGAGTTTTGGCCGGGTTGAGTGCGGGCCATGAAGATCCCTACTCTGCTTGGCGGCTCAAAGGGGTCCGAAATACTGCTGCCATCGGAACAGCCCCCAAGCCCGCCGTCCTGCAATTGGTATAACGAATCCGTCTCACCAGTGGATGACTCACCGTCAGAATAGACGGACGTCTCACCGCCGTTCGCGGATCCTTCAGAAAGTTCTCCTCCATGGATGCAACCCACGAAGGCACGCTTCACGGCGGGCTGAGCCCGGGCGGGTCTCGCACGCTGAGCCGTCTCAACGATGTCGGTGCAGATGTCCGGCTCATGGCCCGGCTCGCCAATCCGGCCGATAAAGACGTGGATTCCGCCGAAGGGGACCCGGTACCCGTACTCAATTGAGCCGGCGTCGGGACCTCAGCCGGCGTCGTCGATGTAGAGCTTGCCGCGACGACTCTTGGTCATCCGGCCCACCTTGTATCCCTTGAGCCCTTCGAAGTTGCCCTTCAAGAACTCAAATCCACCGTGCGCTGGCCCCACGGTGGGCGCCAACTGTCGTGGAATTGTCACGGCAGATGTCCTCGTGAAAGGACTTAGTCGTGGAGCCATCGCAACTAGGAAGCTTAAAGGGGTTAAAGTGGGACAAAGGACACGGGAGTTTTATACTAGTTCGGCCCCTTACGATGAAGGTAAAAGCCTATGTCTAGTTGTGATGGAATTGCTGGGGTTTCAATGACCAGGGAGCAAATCTGCTATGCCCGGCTCTCGATTTGATGTTACTTTCCCTAAACCGCCGACAGGTCGTCCCCTTATATACACGGGTTGACGCGCCACCGCCTACAGAGTCCCGGACGGCTCATAAACAACGTCCAGCTCGGTGACTAGTTAATCTTGCCTTACAACACAAGTCATGCCATTACGGCGGTTTATTACTATGGGCCTTAAGTCGCCTGTGGGCTTTAGGCCCTTTATTGAACCGCCATCTTCAAGCTTGATATTGGGCTTCATATGATGAATCGTCATTGCGTAACCCGGCTCCTCTAGGGCGGTTTACACAAATAGTTATATCCCCAACAGGGACCAACTCACACTTGTCATAATTGATCTTCAACCCAGAAAGGTTCTCAAAACAGGCTAACAACCACTTGAGGTTTTTTGCATGGTCAATGTCAGGATCCAAGAAGAGGACAGTGTCATCAGCGTACTGTAAGCTAATCAGGCTTTTCGGAATAATATGAGGAATAATCCCCGCGAATTTTTTTCCTTAACAGCTTTGGCCAAAATTCTAGAGAATACATTGGCAACTAAGTTAAAAAGAATGTGGGAGATGGAATCCCCCTGTTTTAATCCTTTACCACCCACAAAATATGGGCCAATAGTATCATTAATCTTAACAAAAAAAGAGCTGTTTTGGAGGATAGACAAGGTCCAACTTATCCATTTAGTCCCAAAACCTCGAGAAGTTAACATTTCAACCAAAAATTCCCAATTAAACCTATCATACGCTTTCTCGTAATCCAATTTGAGGACAACCCCAGACTTGCCCGATTTGTATAGCTCATGGATAGCTTCATGAGCAGTGACAACGCTTTGTAAAATAAATCTGCCCCTAACAAAAGCAGATTGGCATGGTGAGAGCAGTCTATCTCCAATGTGAGACACTTTGTTGCACATGGCTTTACTAAAAGGGTCTTTTACATCTGTGTCCCTAACTCGAACCCACTACTCATATTTGCCCCTAATTCGAAAGCCTGCTCAAAAATGCCCCTCCGCCGTTAGGTGCCCTTACAGAAATGCCCTTCCGTCCCGTTTCCGTGGGTCAAAGAGGTTTGACCGTCTCTTGGCGTTTATTGGACATTTTGCCCCTGCCTTCATGTGCCACTTACACGTGGGACCCAGTCAAAACATAAATAAAAAGGAAAAACTCTCTCTCACCCTCTCTCGACACACTTACTTGTGGGCCCCCAAACAAAATAGAAATAATAAAAATCCTCCCACCTCTCTCACCCTCTCTCTCTGTCTCACCTCCGGCGAGCGCCGACGACCCTGGATGTGCAACGTCGGCACCAGCTCTCCACACGCCGCAGCCCTCCCTCCATTCTATCCTCCCTCTCCCTTCCTCCCTTCCTCCCTTCCTCTCCCTCCCTCTCCTCCCTCTCCCTAGGCTGCGCCCTCGTGGCGGCGAGCTCCAGTGACCAAAGCCACGGCGACGATGGACGAAGTCACAACTCCGGCGACAAACTTGTTGGCGGAGAGTACAGTTGGATGAGTGCGCTGAGGCGCGTCCAGTGGTACAAACAGAGCATGCAGGGGTGGTCGGAATCGACTGCAGCGACGAGCTAGGCGGCGGCCGACGGCGGTGCTCGACGGACTCGAGAAGGCGGCCATGGATCCACCGGTTTAGGGGCTGGCGACATCTTAGGGGCACCACGAACATGACTGAGACATTAATTTGTGGTTTAGCGGCATAGGGCTGGCGAATCGACGATGGCGCTCCGGTGATCCGCAGACGAGGAAGACGGTCGATCCGGCCGCAGGGGAGGAGAGCGAGCGGGGGAAGGGAGGGAAAGTTAGCTAGGGTTGTCAGGGCTGCGAGCGTCGTTAAGTAACCCTAGCCGAGCTACTCTGACGAGAAAGTCGAACAGCGGCGATGGCGTAGCCTTGGCGCGTCTGATCGATGAGGAAGACGATGACGGGGAAGATGGGTGGGCCTGGTGCTATGCACATGGGCCAAAGTGCACATTGAACTTGGGGCCAAAAGGTAAGCACTCTCTTTCTTCTCTTTAATTTCTGTTTTATTTTTTCCAGGGGTAAAATGTCAAACAACGTCTCATAGACGGTCAAACCCTTCGACCGGACGGAAACGGAACGGAAGGGCATTTTGTAAGGTCACTTAACGGCGGAGGGGCAAATTTGAGCAGGCTTCGAAGTTAGGGGCATATCTGAGTAGGTGGTTCGAGTTAGGGACAGAAATGCAAATGGCCCTTACTAAAAATTTTGATTGAGCAATTACTCAAACAAATAGGTCTAAATTTCTTCATATGCCTAGCATCTGGCTCTTTCGGGATGAGAGTAACAGTAGAGTAGTTAAGTATTTGTATGTCTAGAGCACCACATTCAAAGTCTCTAACCATAGCCATAAAATCTTTTTTAATCACTTCCCAAAAGGTTTGATAAAAAAGAGAAGATAAGCCATCAGGGCTAGGAGCACCATTGGCTGCTCACGGGGGCAAGCACAACACATGTTCGATAGTGGCTGCAGCGCGGAGAGCCCGCAACCCAATGGTGGCAGTGGCCAATGCCACCTCTTTTTCGGTCGTCGAAGGCTAGGGAGAGGTTTCGAGAGACGATTTGGAGATGACATCGTCCATTTCTGGCAATGCAGCCGCTGGATAGCGGTAACGTGGATGGAGAGGACGGTCAGCTGGAGTCAGAGGATCCTTCCTCCTCTATTTTGGTGATAGGTTTTGGAACAACTTTTTGGGGCGAGGGGGAGTTTCTGTGGAGCTCGAATAAAAGGAGATTGATGGTTTTTCATGATAGGTTAGATGTTTATAACTACATGTATGACAGTTTCCCTTAGAGCAACTTTAATAGGTCCCGCAAAAATGCGTCCCGTAAAAACATTATATAGTTCTCCCCGATACGAATTTACGGTACCACGTGACATGGGACTGAACAGATCCCATAAACTCATACCGTAGAAAAGTTTCCGACCAGATAAACTCATACCGTAGAAAAGTTTCCGACCAGAATGCATGGCCACACGCATGCTTCGGTCAGCCGCTCATGCATGGAGCTAGCGCATGCATGCACGACCAGAACGCATGACCGCCTGCTCCGGTGATGCTCTCGCTGCTCGCGCTCGGCGTCACCAGGCTGCCTGGTTCAGCGTTGGAGGCTTATGATTCCCTCAAAAAGACTCGAAAACTGCAAATATGAGGTTTGCTGGCGATAATATACGGGACCTGTAATTTTTGCGGTTATGATAAGTGCCTCACATCAGTGCGTGGCACTCCATCCCTGATATTTTTTGATGGCAATTCTAGTCACGTAAGGATGACAAAATTCAATGACAACGACAAGTTTCTGCTAAAAATAAATTGAAGCACGAAAGTTGCCATGTTAAACTTACCTTCGAAGACGTTTGGAGTTGCACGTGTGACATTTGTTAGGATCAATTTTTTTCCCGAATATGCTATTTTACGGGATGTATTTTTTTAACCTACACTACAAATTTAAAGGTTTGACCACTTTTGGTCGTTGCTTTGCCAAACGCTGCCCAACAGCGCCGCCTTTCCCCCCTGCTTGGTGGTAATTGTACTCTCATGATTATTCGCACGCAGCTACGCGACGGCGGCTGGCTGGCGGAGAAACAAATTTGCGACGGCACGCTTGAGGAAGAGAGTTGCAACGTAGCGGCGGCGCGGAGGAGGCTTGCTGCGTGCGGCCTACCGGGACGCATCGGCCTCGAGATCGCAAGGTATCTCGCGCACTTGATCACCCGGGAGCACTCGAGAAGAACACAGCGCCCGACGAATTTCCCCTTTCGATTCGGCCCCCTCTTTTACCTAAACTGCTGAATTCGGTGTGATTTCGTATCCCCTCCATTGTTAAACTCTCAATCTGTGATCAAATTAGGTTTTAAAAAATCGGTTATCCCCAATATATAACCACGCGCTCTAAATCGTCTCGTGCGAACCGATTTTCAGATGAGGCTGGTCGGCTTGACGCGTGGAATTGCTTCGGGGAAGAGCACCGTCTCTGGCCTCTTCAAATCCGCCGGCGTCCCTGTGGTCGATGCCGACATTGTGGCTCGGGTAAGCATCCAGCATCGAGCATCGGTGTGCCGAAATATTCGCTTGTTGCTGCTATCATGCTGTGCCTTTGCAAGAATGTTGTTGTTTTATCCGATTCAGTCACAACTAATTACAAAAATAGAATGTGACTAATTACTTTTATTTAACAGTTTTATAACATGCAAGTAGGCTGCTCACATCAGCATTTTGAGGATAAATAGTTCTGTAAAAAAATCTAATCTCGTGCTAATCAATGTGATCAGTACAGAACTGTGTCCATTTTATTGCATTGTTATTACCTTTTCTCTTCTCCCTGAGAACTGGCGGCAACACTTGGTAATTTGGTATTGATTTTAACTATGTAATAAAGTTCTACAACATGGAATCAAACTACTCAATTTAGCTTTATGTTGAGGGCAAAGGCGTATACTGGTTTTCACAGTGGTGTTTTTTCATCCCTACTGCTACTCGCAGACTCGCAGTAACGAGGAACAGAACTGGGAGTTCTGTTGGGCAGTTAAGAAATGTGAGGGGGATGGCCAATGTAGTCATACTCCGTTTTTTGTTGTCAGTATGGATTATAGGATCGGAAAGCATGTGCACTTTGCAGAGTAAAGTAGCAGCCGAGAGAATTTTATTTTTTGTCGTATATGGATATAAGAAGGAAGTTAAGGCCTCAAATTCCTAATCACATGTTCAAATCCATGTGGGTAGATTGGCGTGATTTGAGGTTAAAATTCTCTATTCCCTGTCTAATTGCAACTCTGAATCTGTCAGCATGAATGTCTTACCGTAGCTGGGATATCTCTTGAATAATATTACATTGACTGTTACAACGCAAGATTAACTATGTTTTATCTTTGGGGCTTCTGGGTGGTGTATGACCATAAGAACTGACATGTTTAATATAGCGTTTTTAAGGTATTACCTGCATTTGAAAACAGTCACTTGAGCAAACGTGATTTTAGCCAATTGTATGTATGCATTGCTTATTTTTATCCTAAATGTCTGGGATGAAAAAAAATCAATGGTAGAACATTATTACAATCCCTGGTATGATGCGATATTAATTATGTTAGACTAGGGGCTTTGGACTAGTAGGATGTACATGGCACTTTGCTTTCATAATTTAGTAATTGAGCTTCAAACTGCAAAGAATGCTTTTTGCTGTTGTAGACTTATTAAGTTATTATGTGTTGTGAAATTCTCCCAGACACTGACAATCGACTTCCTTGTTTTTGTTTGAATTTTATGCTGATTATGGAGACATGCATTTACAGAATGTAGTGCAGAAAGGTACTGGAGGTTGGAAGAAGATTGTAAAAACTTTCGGAAATGACATATTATTGGAAAATGGAGAAATTGACAGGGCTCTCTTAGGTCAGATTGTTTTCTCTGACCCGGCAAAAAGGAAACTTCTAAACCGGTACAACTCCTACCAACATACATATTGCATCCTGTTTCCTTTCTTTTTGCTATGGTTAGTCAATAGGTATGTGATCCAGTTTATATATATGGCAATTACTACATAATTACTGCTTTAAGAAAACAACTCCACCTATTTCTGGTATCACATCTTGCCTTGTTCTGGTTTCTAGAAAAATGTCATACTAACATTGGATATTCAGTTCACATTAACTGAGTGCATAAATTTCGAGTGACGTTTCATACATGGATGATGAAATGTGATAAGGTTCACCTTTAACAATAGTAATTATGTCATATGTAAAATAAAAAAACCACAGCAAAAGTGGTACAGCAAGAAATTTACATTTCCTTGCATGTTTATACTTTGTCATCAATAGTCCCTGGCTCCCTGCGATATTAAGGATTCTTATTTTTCTACATTACTCCTGGATCCTGGGCCCTGACTGAATTTTGGTTTGTTCATTGTGACTACTTTTAGTCTTCTGGCCCCACATATTTCATGTGGTATATTTTGGGAGATACTAAAACTGTGGGTGAAGGGATGCACAGTTATCTCTGTCGACATCCCGCTGTTGTTTGAGACAAAGATGGACCGATGGACGAACCCAGTGGTTGTTGTATGGGTGGATCCCAAAACACAGATTGAGAGGCTCATGTTAAGAAATGGGTGCAGCGAGGAACAAGCTCAGAACAGGATCAGCGCGCAGCTTGCGCTTGACTGGAAGAAGTCCGAAGCAGATATAGTGATCAACAATTCTGGCTCACTGGAGGACACGAAAGAACAGTTCCGAGAAGTGTTGGAGCAAGTCTCTGCTCCCTTGACATGGAAGGAGCGCATGAGATCCAGGGATGGCTTTCTGTCTATCGTCATGTGCACGGCAGCGGGGGTTTTACTTGCTCAGAAGAATCTGTTATGATCTTTGCATCGTTAGGAAGTTAGGACTGAACTAGGTTGATTTTTTGAAAAATTGGGAGTGTCGTTGCAGAGCACTAGACCATCAAGATTATGGTTGTGTCATATCATGTTTTGGAGTCACCGCAAGTGCTGAATTTTGAGTGAATTTTGTTTTTTGTAACCGCAATTGCTTGTCGCTACAGAGCACTGCTAGCTTGTGTTGTCTCTGTTGTGGTATGGCTTTTGAGGGGCGGTTAGACATTGACTGATACCAGAGAGCAGCAAGAGAGAATATATTTCCTCCGTTTGAGTAAGACGTACTGCTTATAGTACCTTGACAAATAACCACTCTATTAATATTTTGCTTATACGATAAGATCTCAATGAACAACCCTTTCTTTTGAGCATTTGTGAGTAAGATCCTCGGCATAGGCCGGTGATGTTGGCGTTCAGATACTCGGATGCACTTGAATGTAAGGATGCAGACGGAAGCATTCGCATTAATCATTTTTACATTAGAATGTTTATTAAAGTAGCATTGATTAGCTTATTTTGGGCCTCGCAGATGTGTCCGCCTGCATCCTACATGGATGTGGCTTCAATGAGAATTTTGGTTGTAATTTCACCTTTGTTTAGTGTTGTTTATGCATCTACGGGTTTAGTTACCCCATTATCCGGTTGTGTTTTAGTTTATCTTTATCTAATACAAGATGAAATTGATTTTGAAAAGTAAGTATTTCCAATGTGAAGCATTGGCAATCAAAACAAAACAACACGAAACCGATGACCGACCAAAGTTGACATGCATTTGGAGATCAATGATGGTGACAGGCAAATGACACTGGGGAACAAATCTGGGCAAGAGTGAGCGAGTGGTATGAATGGTTGTCTAAATATTCAAAGTTTGCGTGACTGAATGGAAAAAACATAAGGCGTTAAGTTTTCAAAAAAGTTGTTTAAGACATGTTGACAAAGAGTACTTACCTGCAGTAGCCTAGTTGGTCAAGTGTCAATGGCGAAAACCAATGGCAAGTCCGGAGCCAAAAGATAGACCTTTAGAGGTATGAATGAAACATGCTCCACGGCTCTAAGCCAACTCATGTCAACATATCCTAAAAGCTTGGATACTCTGAATGACACCACTCAAAGTGTTTGAATAAAATATAGGGTTTTTGGTAGTTCACAAGTCCTAACTTGGAGGCTCCAACAGCTCTCTTGGGAGGGTTCAACTATATTGGAATTTGAGTTTGGCTACCGACCATTCTCGGAATGTCCTGGCGGATATGACTAGGAGTGTCTGAGCTGACCTTTTGATACAAACTTCACTAGCGTTGAGGTTCTAGACAAAAATCACTAAGAGAAACCAAATGAGAGCAGGAAGGTTATGTAATATCCCAGAAGATTCGAACATGTCAATCGAAGTGTCCGAACCGCAATTAGTCTACCTGATGCACTCTATCTCCAAGACTTGGAGGGTCTAGAGATAAGCCTCTCGGCGACCAGGCCTCCTCAAGGTGTTGAGAACCGAGACCGACAGGCTTACGAGCGGAAGGTCAAGGGTCCTGACCCTCACATCCAAAATGCTAGGTCAAGACCCTTGACCCTTCGTCGCACGAGCTAGGTATCCGCCCGTGGACTACCACACTGTGTGCGTCATCACTGGTGGGGATGACTACATGACCGCGAGGCACCCCCTGCACCCTAGTAGAATCCCCGTGTGCCTGACTCAACAACCTTCCAGCTGGATGCACCTAGAACTAGAAGGACCATGAGAAACTGGTCGTCTATCCTCAATCTCCTGAAACTATTTTTTGGATATTTTGGGAGTTTTCCTGAAAATACAAGAACACCAGAAAATAGAAACTAGAACTCACACTAGATTAACATGTTAGTCCAACAAAAGTTAATAAAAAATATTCCAAAGTGTTTATAATTGATATCAATATAGCATGAATCATACAAAAAATATCCATACGTTTGGACATATCAACCCTCGGGACAAATTTGGTTTTCTGGCGGTGCCCTCCCTCTCTCTCTCTCTTTGCATAATTCTGCACTGCCGCAAGGTTGCTCCACCTCATCGTCCTCCGGTTGTTCTTCCTTCTGGACGGCAAAGTGTTGTTGAACGTTTGATACGATATGCGCGGATATCACAGAGGCATCGTGCTTCCGGTGCTTGATCGATGGATCACTTCATGGGAGAAAAATTCTTGCAACTGGGAGGTAATACCTAGCTACGGGAATCTGCACATCATCACCGACGTTTTCTTCTCCGCTGTGTTCGTTGGTGAGATTGATCTACTCCTTGCATCTTCATAGTAATCCTAGGCTGAGAATATCTAGGTATGATCATGTATATAGGCATCACGTCCGCGACAAGTAGACCGAAACGATTCTGCATCTACTATTATTACTCCACACATCGACCGCTATCAAGCATGCATCTAGAGTATTAAGTTCATAAGAACAGAGTAATGCTTTAAGTAAGATGACATGATGTAGAGGGATAAACTCATGCAATATGATATAAACCCCATCTTGTAATCCTCGATGGCAACAATACAATACGTGCCTTGCTGCCCTCGCTGTCACATCGGGAAAGGACACCGCAAGATTGAACCCAAAGCTAAGCACTTCTCCCATTGCAAGAAAGATCAATCTAGTAGGCCAAACCAAACTGATAATTCGAAGAGACTTGCAAAGATAACCAATCATGCATAAAGGAATTCAGAGGAGATTCAAGTATTGTTCATAGATAAACTTGATCATAAACCCACAATTCATCGGTCTCGACAAACACGCCGCAAAAGAAGATTACATCAAATAGATCTCCACGAGAATCGTGGAGAACTTTGTATTGAGATCCAAAGAGAGAGAAGAAGCCATCTAGCTAATAACTATGGACCCGAAGGTCTGAGGTAAACTACTCACACATCATCGGAGAGGCTATGGTGTTGATGTAGAAGCCCTCCGTGATCAATGCCCCCTCCGACGGAGCACCGGAAAAGGCCTCAAGATGGGATCTTACGGGTACGGAAGGTTGCGGCGGTGGAATTAGGTTTTCGTGGATGCCTCTGATGGTTTGGGGGTACGTACGTATATATAGGAAGAAGAAGTACGTCGGTGGAGCAACGTGGGACCCACGAGGGTGGAGGGCGCGCCCAGGGGGGTAGGCGTGCCCCCTGCCTCGTGCTCTCCTGGTTGACTTCTTGACGTTGACTCCAAGTCCTCTGGATCACGTTTGTTCCGAAAATCATGTTCTCGAAGGTTTCATTCCATTTGGACTCCGTTTGATATTCTTTTTCTGCGAAACTCTGAAATAGGCAAAAACAGCAATTTGGGCTGGGCCTCCGGTTAATAGGTTAGTCCAAAAAATAATATAAAAGTGTATAATAAAGCCCATTAAACATCCAAAACAGAATATAATATAGTCTGGAACAATAAAAAATTATAGATATGTTGGAGACGTATCAAGCATCCCCAAGCTTAATTCCTGCTCGTACTCGAGTAGGTAAATGATAAAAACAGAATTTTGATGTGGAATGCTACTTAGCATAATTTCAATGTAATTCTTCTTATTGTGGCACGAATGTTCAGATTCGATATGATTCAAGATAAAAGTTTGACGTTGACATAAAAACAATAATACTTCAAGCATGCTAACCAAGCAATTATGTCTTATCAAAATAACATAGCCAAAGCAAGTTATCCCTACAAAATCATATAGTCTGGCTATGCTCCATCTTCCCCACACAAAATATTCATATCATGTACAACCCCGGTTTTAGCCAAGCAATTGGTTCATACTTTTTAACGCGCTTCAGCCTTTTCAACTTTTACGCAATACATGAGTGCAAACCATGGATATAGCACTATGGTGGAATAAGGTATAATGATAGGGGTTATGTGGGAAGACAAAAAAGAAGAAAGTCTCACATCGACGAGGCTAATCAACGTGCTATGGAGATGCCCATCAATTGATGTCAATGCAAGGAGTAGGGATTGCCATGCAACGGATGCACTAGAACTATAAGTGTATGAAAGCTCAAACAAAAGAAACTAAGTGGGTGTACATCCAACTTGCTTGCTCACGAAGACCTCGGGCATTTGAGGAAGCCCATTATTGGAATATACAAGCCAAGTTCTATAATGAAATTTCCCACTAGTATATGAAAGTGACAAAATGAGAGACTCTCTATCATGAAGATCACGGTGCTACATTGAAGCACAAGTGTGGTAAAAGAATAGTAACATTGTCCCTTCTCTCTTTTTTTCTCATTTTTTTCTTTTGGGCCTTTTCCTTTATTTTTCATGGCCTCTTTTTTTTATTTAGTCCAGAGTCTCAACCCGACTTGTGGGGGAATCATAGTCTCTATCATCCTTTCCTCACTTGGGACAATGCTCTAATAATGATGATCATCACACTTTTATTTACTTACAACTCATGAATTACAACTCAATATTTAGAACAAGATATGACTCTATGTGAATGCCTCCGGCGGTGTACCGGGATATGCAATGAATCAAGAGCGACATGTATGAAAGAATTATGAACGGTGGCTTTGCCACAAATACGATGTCAACTACATGATCATGCAAAGCAATATGACAATGATGGAGCGTGTCATGATAAACGAAACGGTGGAAAGTTGCATGGCAATATATCTACGAATGGCTATGGAAATGCCATAATATGTAGGTATGTTGGATGTTTTGAGTAAGGTCTACGGATGTGTAAGTTTGATAGATCGTATCATATCACGGGGTTTGGATGCACCGGTGAAGTTTGCACCAACTCTCAAGGTGAGAAAGGGCAATGCATGGTACCGAAGAGGCTAGAAAATTGCGGAAAGGTAAGTGTGCGTATAATCCATGGACTCACATTAGTCATAAAGAACTCATATACTTATTGCAAAAATTTATTAGCCTCGAAGCAAAGTACTGCTACGCATGCTCCTAGGGGAAGGGTTGGTAGGAGTTAACCATCGTGCGATCCCGACCGCCACACAAAGGATGACAATCAATAAATACCTCATGCTCCGACTTCGTTACATAACGGTTCACCATACGTGCATGCTACGGGAATCACAAACTCCAACACAAGTATTTATCAATTTCACAATTACTCAACTAGCACAACTATGATATTACCACCTTTATATCTCAAAACAATTATCAAGCATCAAATTTCTCATGATATTATAATTAAAGCAAATTGCCATACTGTTTTAAGACTCTCAAAATAATATAAGTGAAGCATGATAGATCAATAGTTTCTATAAAACAAATCCACCACCATGATCTAAAAGATATAATTGAAGCACTAGAGCAAAAACTATATAGCTCAAAAAATATAAGTGAAGCACATAGAGTATTCTAACAAATTCCGATTTATGTATGTCTCTCTCAAAAGGTGTCTACAGCAAGGATGATTGTGGTAAACTAAAAAGCAAAGACTCAAATCATACAAGACGCTCCAAGCAAAACACATATCATTGTGGTGAATAAAAATATAGCTCCAGGTAAAGTTACCGATGGAAGTAGACGAAAGAGGGGATGCCTTCCGGGGCATCCCCAAGCTTTGGCTTTTTGATGTCCTTATATTATCTTGGGGTTCCATGGGCATCCCCAAGCTTAGGCTCTTGCGACTCCTTGTTCCATAATCCATCAAATCTTTTACCCAAAACTTGAAAACTTCACAACACAAAACTTAGCAGAAAATCTCGTGAGCTCCGTTAGTGAAAGAAAACAAAACAACACTTCAAGGTACTGTATTGAACTCATTCTTTATTTATATTGGTGTTAAACCTACTGTATTCCAACTTCTCTATGGTTTATAAACTCTTTTACTAGCCATAGATTCATCAAAATAAGCAAACAACACACGAAAAACAGAATCTATCAAAAACAGAACAATCTGTAGTAATCTGTAAATAACGCAAACTTCTGGAACTCAGAAAAATCTACAAAAATAGGAAGACCTAGGAAATTTGTTTATTGATCTTATGCAATTGGAATCAGTATTTTACCACGTTCTGGTGATTTTTAATAATTGTTTTCGTGAACAGAAAGTTTCTGGAATTTTCAGCAAGATCAAATAACTATCATCCAAGAAGATCCTATATGTTTAACTTGGTACAAACATTAATTAAAACATAAAAACAAATTTAAACAGAGGCTAGATCAAATATTTATTCCTAAACAGAAGCAAAAAAGCAAAAAACTAAAATAAAATTGGGTTGCCTCCCAACAAGCGCTATCGTTTAACGCCCCTAGCTAGGCATAAAAGTAAGGATAGATCTAGGTATTGCCATCTTTGGTAGGCAATCCATAATTGGCTCTCATAATAGATTCATAAAGTAATTTTATTTTCTTTCTAGGGAAGTGTTCCATGCCTTTCCTTAATGGAAATTGGAATCTAATATTCCCTTCCTTCATATCAATAATTGCACCAATCGTTCTAAGGAAAGGTCTACCAATAATAATAGGACATGAAGGATTGCAATCTATGTCAAGAACGATGAAATCTACGGGCACATAGTTCCTATTTGCAACAATAAGAGCATCATTAATTCTTCCCATAGGTTTCTTAATGGTGGAATCCGCAAGGCGCAAGTTCAAAGAACAATCATCAAATTCACGGAATCCTAGCAAATCACACAAAGTTTTTGGAATCGTGGAAACACTAGCACCCAAATCACACAAATCATAGAATTCATGATCTTTAATTTTAATTTTAATAGTAGGTTCCCACTCATCATAAATTTTTCTAGGGATAGAAACTTCCAACTCAAGTTTTTCTTCATAAGATTGCATCAAAGCATCAACGATATGTTTAGTAAAAGCTTTATTTTGGCTATAAGCATGAGGAGAATTTAGCACGGATTGCAACAAGGAAATACAATCTATCAAAGATCAATTATCATAATTAAATTCCTTGAAATCCAAAATAGTGGGTTCATTAATATCTAAAGTTTTGATCTCTTCAATCCCACTTTTACCAATTTTTGCATCAAGATCTAAAAACTCCGAATTTTTGGGACGCCTTCTAGGTAAAGGTGACTCATCTCCAGCCCCATCATTATCAAGATTCATATTGCAAAACAAAGATTTAATAGGATACACATCAATAACTTTTAGATCTTGTCTTTATTCTCACAAAAACTAGAAGAACACGCTTTCACAAAACAATCTTTCTTAGCACGCATCCTAGCGGTTCTTTCTTTGCACTCATCAATGGAAATTCTCATGGCTTTGAGAGACTCATTGATATCATGCTTAGGCGGAATAGATCTAAGTTTCAAAGAATCAACATCAAGAGAAATTCTATCAACGTTTCTAGCCAATTCATCAACTTTGAGCAATTTTTCTTCAAGCAAAGCGTTGAAATTCTTTTGCAAATTCATAAACTCCTTAACACTAGTCTCAAATTTAGAGGGCATCTTATTAAAATTTCTGTAAGAGTTGTTGTAGGAATTACCATAATTATTAGTGGAGTTACTAGGATACGGCCTAGGATTAAAGTTTCCTCTATACGCATTGTTACCAAAATTATTCCGACCAACAAAATTCACATCCATAGATTCATTATTATTCTCAATCAAAGTAGACAAAGGCATATCATTAGGATCAGAAGAAACACTTTTAGTAGCAAATAATTTCATAAGTTCATCCATCTTTCCACTCAAAACATTAATTTCTTCTATCGCATGCACTTTTTTATTAGTAGATCTTTCAGTGTGCCATTGAGAATAATTAACCATAATATTATCTAGGATTTTAGTAGCTTCTCCTAAAGTGATTTCCATAAAAGTGCCTCCCGCGGCCGAATCTAAAAGATTTCTAGAAGCAAAATTCAATCCGGCATAAATTTTTTGTATAATCATCCAAAGATATAAACCATGTGTAGGGCAATTACGTATCATTAATTTCATCCTCTCCCAAGCTTGTGCAACATGTTCATGATCAAGTTGCTTAAAATTCATGATATCATTTCTAGGGGAGATGATTTTAGTGGGAGGAAAATACTTAGAGATAAAAGCATCTTTGGACTTATTCCATGAATCAATAGTATTTTTAGGCAAAGATGAAAACCAACCTTTAGCGCGACTCTAAGCGAAAAAGGAAATAGCTTTAATTTAACAATATCATTGTCCACATCTTTCTTCTTTTGCATATCACACAAATCAACGAAGCTATTTAGATGGGTGCGACATCTTCACTAGGAAGGCCGACGAATTGATCTTTCATGACAAGATTCAACAAGGCGGCATTAATTTCGCAAGATTCAGCATCGGTAAGAGGAGCAATCGGAGTGCTAAGAAAATCATTGTTGTTGGTATTGGCAAAGTCACACAATTTAGTATTATCTTGAGCCATCTTGACAAGCAAGCAACCCAACACACGAGCAAACAAGAAGCAAGTGAAAAAGAGGTGAACGGAAAAGAGAGGGCGAATAAAACGGCAAGGGTGAAGTGGGGGAGAGGAAAACGAGAGGCAAATGGCAAATAATGTAATGTGAGGGATAAGGGTTTGTGATGGGTCCTTGGTATGTCTTGACTTGTGCGTAGACTCCCCGGCAACGGCGCCAGAAATCCTTCTTGCTACCTCTTGAGCACTGCGTTGGTTTTCTCTTGAAGAGGAAAGGGTGATGCAGTAAAGTAGCGTAAGTATTTCCCTCAGTTTTTGAGAACCAAGGTATCAATCCAGTAGGAGACCACGCTCGAGTCCCACGCACCTACACAAACAAATAAGAACCTCGCAACCAATGTGATAAAGGGGTTGTCAATCCCTTCACGGTCACTTACGAGAGTGAGATGTGATAGATATGATAAGATAATATTTTTGGTATGTTTATGATAAAGAGTAAATAAAGATGCAAAGTAAAATAAACGGCAATAGAAATAGCTAAGTATTGGAAGATTAGTATGATGGAAAATAGACCCGGGGGCCATAGGTTTCACCAGTGGCTTCTCTCAAGAGCATAAGTATTACGGTGGGTGAACAAATTACTGTCGAGCAATTGATAGAATTGAGCATAGCTATGAGAATATCTAGGTATGATCATGTATATAGGCATCACGTCCGTGACAAGTAGACCTACTACTATTACTCCACACATCGACCGCTATCCAGCATGCATCTGGAGTATTAAGTTCATAAGAACAGTGTAATGCTTTAAGTAAGATGACATGATGTAGAGGGATAAACTCATGCAATATGATATAAACCCCATCTTGTTATCCTCGATGGCAACAATACAATATGTGCCTTGCTGCCCTACTGTCACTGGGAAAGGACACCGCAAGATTGAACCCAAAGCTAAGCACTTCTCCCATTGCAAGAAAGATCAATCTAGTAGGCCAAACCGAACTGAAAATTCGAAGAGACTTGCAAAGATAACCAATCATACATAAAATAATTCAGAGGAGATTCAAGTATTGTTCATAGATAAACTTGATCATAAACCCACAATTCATCGGTCTCGACAAACACACCGCAAAAGAAGATTACATCGAATAGATCTCCACGAGAATCATGGAGAACTTTGTATTGAGATCCAAAGAGAGAGAAGAAGCCATCTAGCTAATAACTATGGACCCGATGGTCTGAGGTAAACTACTCACACATCATCGGAGAGGCTATGGTGTTGATGTAGAAGCCCTCCGCGATCAATGCCCCCTCCGGCGGAGCGCCGGAAAAGGCCCCAAGATGGGATCTCACGGGTACAGAAGGTTGCGGCGGTGGAATTAGGTTTTCATGGATGCCTCTGATGGTTTGGGGGTACGTAGGTATATATAGGAGGAAGAAGTACGTCGGTGGAGCAACATGGGCCCCACGAGGGTGGAGGGCGCGCCCAGGGGGTAGGCGCGCCCCCCTACCTTGCGCTCTCCTGGTTGATTTCTTGACATGGACTCCAAGTCCTCTGGATCACGTTTGTCCCGAAAATCACGTTCCCGAAGGTTTCATTCCGTTTGGACTCCGTTTGATATTCTTTTTCTGCGAAACTCTGAAATAGGCACAAAAAACAGCAATTTGGGCTGGGCCTCCGGTTAATAGGTTAGTCCCAAAAATAATATAAAAGTGTATAATAAAGCCCATTAAACATCCAAAATAGAATATAATATAGCATGGAACAATAAAAATTTATAGATACGTTGGAGACGTTTCACGGAGCCGGACACCGAATCCGCTCCGCCTTCTTCGTCCATCCCTGAAAAATGCACGGGGAAGCTTAAGCATCTTCACTGAACAAGCAAATAAAGGATGCATCTTGAAACGGGAAAAACTTACCGGACTGGCGGGATGGGCTAGGGCGTGCCCACGGTCCTCGGTCGTCGCCGACGGTGTCTCCTTGCCCGTGAAGAGCACCTTCTAGATGTCCTCGTGCGTAGTTCCGAAGAACTGTTGCAGAGTCTGGTGCTTGGCCGAATCGAACTCCCATAAATGGCAAGTCCAGCTCTGGCATGGAAGGATTCGGTGAACTAGCATCACCTGGATCACGTTGACGAGCTTGGCGTTCTTGTCCACCATGCTCTTAATGTGTGTTTGCAGCGCTATCATCTCGTCTGACGAAGACCAATTCAGGCCCTTCTCTAGCCAGGAGGTGAGCCGCATTGGGGCATCGGACTTGAATTCGGGAGCCGCGGCCCAAGTGGCGCCGCGAGGCTCTGTGATATAGAACCATAGTTTTTGCCACTCCTTGACAGTCTCCACGAAGGTACCTTTGGGCCATATGACGTTGGGCATCTTGCTCACCATGGCGCCTCCGCACTCTGCGTGTTGACCATCCACCACCTTCGGCTTCACGTTGAATATCTTGAGCCACAGTCCGAAGTGGGGAGGAATGCGGAGGAAGGCCTCGCACACGACAATGAATGTCGAGATGTTGAGGAAGGAGTTTGGGGCTAGATCATGGAAATCTAGCCCGTAATAGAACATGAGTCCGCGGATGAAAGGGTGGAGAGGAAACCCAAACCCGCGGACGAAATGGGGGATGAACACCACCCTCTCATTGGGCTTCGGGGTGGGGACGATTTGCCCCTTGGCCGGAAGCCGGTGGGCGATTTCTTTCGCTAGATACCCGGCCTCTCGAAGCTTGGTGATGTCCTTATCCTTAACGGAGGAGGCCTTCCACTTGCCTCGCTCCAGATTCGGACATGGTTGAGTGCTTTCTTGAGATGGAAAAGATGAGGACTTGGGTGCTGGAGCTCGAGAATGGAAGTGCAGAGAAAGAGAGAAGGCGTGGGTGGAAGGAAGGAATTCTTATCTCCTTATAAAGGCAGTGAATATCAAGAGCCTCCCCACTCGCCTTAAAACTCGCCTGTTCCCAAGGGCTGTGCCAATGGCACGGTTGGATTACCCACGCCCGTATTGATGAGAATCCCGCAATAAGGGGACACGATCTCTACTTCGACAAGGCATGCCAATGAGAACTGTGTCTCGAACGTGGAACGGCAAACGAAAACGGTTCGAAATAATGACCGGGCAGACGTGATGTCACATTACAAAAAGTTGTCAGCGGATTGGACTCGTGAAATATTATATTCTCTCGGTTGTGTGTGGTACTTGTGTTGCAGATCCGAACACGTTCGTTGCATCCGAAGACTATCTTGGAGTATTCGGAAAGGGGAACCCACCTTGCAATGCCGAAAACAATCTGTGCACTAGACACCTCGTCATTAAAGCCTGGTTCAGGGGCTACTGAGGGGGTCTTGGACTAAGGGGTCCTCGGGCGTCCGGCCTATTGGACATGGGCCAGACTAATGGGCTATGAAGATACAAGACCGAAGACTCTCTCCCGTGTCCAGATGGGACTCTCCTTGGCGTGGAAGGCAAGCTTGGCATCCAAATATGAAGATTCCTTTCTCTGTAACCGACTTTGTACAATCCTAATTCCCTATGGTGTCTATATAAACCGGAGGGCTTAGTCCGAAGGGACGATCATAGTCAAATAGGCTAGACTTCTAGGGTTTTAGCCATTACGATCTCGTGGTAGATCAACTCTTGTAATACTCATATTCATCAAGATCAATGAAGCAGTGAGTAGGGTATTACCTCCATAGAGAGGGCCCGAACCTGGGTAAACATTGTGTCCCCTGTCTCCTGTTACCATTGACCCTAGACGCACAGTTCGGGACCCCCTACCCGAGATCCGCCGGTTTTGACACCGACACCATCGACGGCAGCTGGTTCAGGATGAGGCCGCGCTCCACTAGGTACCACGCCTTGAGCTGCTCGTCATTGCTCTGGAGCATGTCCGCCCCACCCATCAGGAAAGACAGGTCGGTGTTCCTCTTCTTCGCGGCGACGTTGGTCCGGAGTAGGTCGAGCTTGATAGCGTTGTTCGTCATCAACGCCGACCACCGCGCCTTGGTCTTCTCTTCACGCAGGGCGGCCCGGGCCTGTGCATCGGCAAGGCAATGCTCAATGGACTCTTGGACTCATGCGGTAGCCGAGTTGACGTGTTTCCCCTTCTTGGCCCCTTTGTTGCCTTCCGGGCGCCCGTCGCCCGCGCCCGGCGTCGGCGCGTCTGGCTTGTAGGTCTCCTTGGCCTTGGCGAGGGTGCGCCGGGTATCTGCCCACTTCTCGCACTTGTCGATACGCTTGAAGACATGGAGGTATTTGAAATCTTGGTCGCTATTGTCCTGGCGATACATGGCGAACATCCGTAGCAGCTGCGCCGAGGAACAAACAGTTGGTGGGCGTGCACACAGCAAAAAAAAAGTGGGAGACCGACGTGCCATACCTGATCCTCCATGCTGGCGCCGCTCTCTGGGTGAGCCGCGATATCCTCGACGATCCCATGCCATTTGTTGCACGCCGTTTGGATGAGACCGCAATAATTCGCCATTGCCTTCGACCCCCGCTGCATGTAATCGCCTTTGAAGTAGGGGTCAACGAGCTTGCGCTCATCGAACTCGGCCTTGATGTACTCCCAATACATGTCGATGCTCTGGTTCATGCCGGTGATCGGGTTGAGGCAGACGACTTTCCACGCTTCGGCGAGACACTCTGCTCCTTGGACGCCCACTTGATGCACGGCTCGCCTGTCCTGGCCGCCCGCTTCTTCTTCTTATTCCCTTTCCTCGCTGGAGAAGGCACCGGCTCCTCCTCCTCCTCCTCTGGCTCCTCCTCGCCGTAGTTAAGCTCGCCGTCCATGCCGCCGTTGAGGTCCATTGTGTCATCTTGGGAAGTGAACCCTGCGGAGGCGGCCGCGGCGGCCAATCCGGCTGTGATGATGTCGTCCATGTCAGCCTCCGTCGCATCGGTGTCACTGAGATGCGACGTGGAGGCTTGTGAGAAGGGCAGCGCGCCACGGCGTAGAGGCGGCGTCGGGGAGGCTGCATAAACCGGCGGCGAGTAGGTGTACGGTAGGTATTGCACGCCGGCGAAGGCGGGCGAGGGCGTGCGCTGGGCCGGGTGACCATGGGGAAAGGTGATGTTGGGGTTGAACCCGCCATGCGCGTCGCCGTCGGCATAGCCCGGCGATGGCGCGTAGCCCCAGGGTTGTGGCGACGACGAGAAGCTGGCCGGAGACCCGATGCTTTGCTGGCTCCAGGACGCGTACGGGGCTGATGTGGCTTGAAGCTACGTCGGTATTTCCCCAAAGAGGAAGGGAAGATGCAGCACAGCAACGGTAGGTTTTCCCTCATTTGAGACCAAGGTTATCGAACCAGTAGGAGAACCAAGCAACACAACATAAAAAACACCTGCACACAAATAACAACTACTCGCAACCCGACGTGTAAAAGGGGTTGTCAATCCCTTTTGGGTAGCGGCGCCCCAGATGGCAAACAGAAGTGAGATAAAATTGTAGTAGATTGATAGATTGAACGCCAAATAGAATAAATAATAATAAAACGCAGCAAGGTATTTTTGTATTTTTGGTTTAATAGATCTAAAAATAAAAGCAAAGGAAAAGTAGATCGCAAAGGCAAATAATATGAGAAAGAGATCCGGGGGCCGTAGGTTTCACTAGTGGCTTCTCTCGAGAAAAATAGCAAACGGTGGGTAAACAAATTACTGCTGGGCAGTTGATAGAACTTCAAATAGTCATGATGATATCCAGGCAATGATCATTACATAGGCATCACATCCAAGATTAGTAGACCGACTCCTACCTGCATCTATTACTATTACTCCACACATCGACCGCTATCCAGCATGCATCTAGTGTATTAAGTTCATGGAGAAACGGAGTAATGCAATAAGAATTATGACATGATGTAGACAAGATCTATCAATGTAGAGATAGGCCCCCATCATTTTATCCTTAGTAGCAATGATACGTACGTGTCAGTTCCCCTTCTTTCACTGGGTGTTGGGAACGCAGTATTTCAAAAAAATTCCTACGATCACGCAAGATCTATCTAGGAGATGCATAGCAACAAGACGGGAGAGTGTGTCTACGCACCCTCGTAGACTGAAAGCGGAAGCATTTAGTAACGCGGTTGATGTAGTCGAACGTCTTCACGATCCAACCGATCCAAGTACCGAACGTACGATACCTCCGTGTTCAGCACACGTTCAGCACGATGACGTCCCTTGAGCTCTTGATCTAATTGAGGATGAGGGAGAGTTCCATCAGCATGACGGTGTGCTGATGGCGATGATGAAGTTACCGGCGCAGGGCTTCGCCTAAGCACTACGACGATATGACCAAGGTGTTAAATTGTGGAGGGGGCACCGCACACGGCTAAGAGATTGTATGTTGTGCTATTGGGGTGCCCCCTGCCCACGTATATAAAGGAGGGAGGAGAGAGGCCGGCGGCCAGGAGGGGCGTGCCAAGGGGGAGTCCTACTTGGACTCCTAGTCCAAGTAGGATTTGCCCCCCCCCCCCTTTCCTTTCTTCCACCGGAGGGAAAGGAAGGAGGGGGCCACACCCCCACCCCTTGTCCAATTCGGTTTGGGCAGGGGGAGGCGCGCGCCACCTCGTGGCCCTTCTTCCCTGTCTCCACTAAAGCCCACTAAGGCCCATTAACTTCCCCGGGGGTTCCGGTAACCCCTCGGTACTCCAAAAAAATACCCGGATCACTCGGAACCAGTCTGATGTCCGAATATAACCTTCCAATATATGAATCTTCACCTCCCGGGCATTTCGAGACTCCACGTCATGTCTGTGATCTCATCCGGGACTCCGAACAAACTTCGTTCATCAAATCACATAACTCATAATACAAATCGTCATCAAACATTAAGCGTGCGGACCCTACGGGTTCGAGTACTATGTAGACATGACCGAGACACATCTCCGGTCAATAACTAATAGCGGAACCTGGAGGCTCATATTGGCTCCTACATATTCTACGAAGATCTTTCTCGGTCAAACCGCATAACAACATACGTCATCCCCTTTGTCAACGGTATGTTACTTGCCCGAGATTCGACCGTCGGTATCATCATACCTAGTTCAATATCATTACCGGCAAGTCTCTGTACTCATTCTGTAATGCATCATCCCGTAACTAACACATTAGTCACATTGCTTACAAGGCTTATAGTGATGTGCATTACCGAGAGGGCCCAGAGATACCTCTTCGATACACGGAGTGACAAATCCTAATCTCGATCTATGCCAACTCAATAAACACCATCGGAGACACCTATAGAGCATCTTTATAATCACCCAGTTACGTTGTGATGTTTGATAGCACACAAAGTGTTCCTCCGGTATTCAGGAGTTGCATAATCTCATAGTGAGAGGAATATGTATAAGTCATGAAGAAAGCAATAGCAATAAAACTAAACGATCATAATGCTATGCTAATGGATGGGTCTTGTCCATCACATCATTCTCTAATGATGTGATCCCATTCATCAAATGACAACACATGTCTATGGTTAGAAACTTAACCATTTTTTATTAACAAGCTAGTCAAGTAGAGGCATACTAGGGACACTCTGTTTATCTATGTATTCACACATGTACTAAGTTTCCAGTTAATACAATTCTACCATGAATAATAAACATTTATCATGATATAAGGAAATATAAATAACAACTTTATTATTGCCTCTAGGGCATATTTCCTTCACTGGGATCAAGCACCGTAAGATCGAACCCACTACAAAGCACCTCTTCCCATTGCAAGATAAGTAGATCAAGTTGGCCAAACAAAACCCAAATATCGGAGAAGAAATACGAGGCTATAAGAAATCATGCATAAAAGATATCAAAGAAACTCAAATAATTTCATGAATATAAAAATATAGATCTGATCATAAACTCAAAGTTCCCGATCCCAACAAACACACCATAAAAAGAGTTACGTCATATGGATCTCCAAGAGATCATTGTATTGATAATTCAGCGAGAGAGAGGAAACCATCTAGCTACTAACTACGGACCCGAAGGTCTACAAAGAACTACTCATGCATCATCGGAGAGGCCCCAATGGAGGTGGTGAACCCCATATGTGATGGTTTCTAGATTGGATCTGGTGGTTCTGGACTCTGCGGCGGCTGGAATTGATTTTTGTCGACTCCCCTAGGGTTTCTGGAATATTGGGGTATTTATAGAGCGAAGAGGCGGTCCGGGGGCACCCGAGGTGGGAAGAACCCACCAGGGCATGTCCTGGTGGGTTGTGCTCTCCTTGGAGCACCCCCTCCCCCCCCCAGGCGCAGCCTTGGCCCATTAGGCGTCTTCTGGTCCAAAAAAAATCTCCGTAAATTTTTGTTGCATTTGGACTCCGCTTGGTATTGATTTCCTGCGATGTAAAAAACATGCAGAAAACAGCAACCGGCCCTTGGCACTATGTCAATAGGTTAGTACCAAAAAATGATATAAAATGAATATAAAACATCCAAGATTGATAATATAACAACATGGAACAATAAAAAATTATAGATACGTTGGAGACGTATCAGCATCCGCAAGCTTAACTCCTACTCGTCCTCGAGTAGGTAAGTGATAAAACAGAATTTTTTATGTGGAATGCTGCCTATCATGTCATATCATATTCTTTTCTTTATAGCATGGACATTTAGACTTTTATATTGTTCAAAGCAATACTCTAGTTTTGACAGGACAACTTAAATACTCCAGCATATCAACAAGCAACCATGTCCTTCAAAATATCAACGCTAAAATAAGCTATCCCTAGCCCATCATGCTCAATCATTGATCCATTCATGAAACACACTCTCATATTAGCTACACCCAATGCTCAAGTACAATCATATTGCCTCCTAGTTGGTGCTTTTCTAAGAGAAGATGGAGACTCAAATTCAAAAATAAAAATTGCATAAAGTAAAAGAAAGGCCCTTCGTAGAGGAAAGTAGGGATTTGTAGAGGTGCCAGAGCTCAAAGCGAAAAACTTAAGAGATAAAAAACATTTTGGGAGGTGTGTCCTTCCCACCAACAAAAACGACTTAGAGTTCCCAACACTTTCCATGCTAGATATATCATAGGCGGTTCCCAAACAGAAAATAAAGTTTATTCCTTTTTCAACCATACTTTCACTTTCCATGGCTAGCCGTATCCACAGTTGCCTTCCATACCAACACTTTCCAAGGAATTTATTATTTGACAACATAAAGTAAATTCATTTTTCATTTCGGGACTAGGCATCCCTAAAACATTTGCCTTACTCTCGTGCAATGACAAGTGAATAAACACTCATTGTGAGAATAACACATCTAGCATGGAAAATATTAGCCACCCCTCACCGCTCATGGGCGTACAAACACACAAAAGAGAAGTTTATTTTGAAAATTAGAGAGGGCACATACAAATTTGCATAGAACGGCAAAAGAATACTACATATAGGTAGATATAGTGGACTCATGTGGCAAAACTAGCTTAAAGGTTTTTGGATGCACAAGTAGTGATCATACTTAGTGCAAAATGAAGGCTAGCAAAAGATTGAGAAGCGACCAACCAAGAAACGAATTATCTCATAAGCAAGCATTAATCATAATTAACACCGAATAATGCACCACAAGTAGGATATAATTTCATTGCATAATTATTGACTTTCATGCTTGCATAGGGAATCACAAACCTTAACACCAATATTCTTACTAAAGCATAATTACTCATCAAGTTGACTCACATATCACATCATCATATCTCAAAACTATTCTAAGAATCAAGTTTATTTCGTCCAATGATCTTCATGAAAGTTTTTATTATATCCTTCTTGGATATCTATCACTTTGGAACTAATTTTCATGTGTTTCTTTTGATAAACTCAAACAAATATAAGTGAAGATCATGAGCATAATATTTCTTTCTTTCTCTCAAATTAGTTTATGTGAAGCAAGAGAGAATTTCTTGAAAATTTTACTAACTCTCAAATAAATCTAAGTGAAGCAAGAGAGCATTTCTTCAAAAATACTAAAGCACACTGTGCTCAGAAAGATATAAGTGAAGCACTAGAGCAAGTCCATAGCTCATAAAAATTTAAGTGAAGGATAGAGAGCAATTCTAACAAGTCATGACATAATTTTGGCTCTCTCAAATAGGTGTGTCCAGCAAGGAATCAAGAATTAAAACACAAAATAAAACAAGAAAAGACTCATATCATACAATACGCTCCAAGAAAAACACATAGTATGTGTCAAATAAAAATATAGTTTCGAGTAAAATACCGATGGTCGTTAGAAGAAAGAGGGGATGCCACTCGGGGCATCCCCAATCTTGGTTGCTTGCTCTCTTCTGGATAATAGCTTGGGATGCCGGGGCATCCCCAAGCTTAGGTTCTTCTTACTCCTTATTCCTTCATCCATCATAAGATAACCCAAAACTTCAAAACTTCAATCACACAAAACTCCACAAAACCTTCATGAGATCCGTTAGTAAAAGAAAGCAAATCACTACTATAAGTACTATATCAAACCAATTCATATTTTGTTTTTGCATTATATCTACTGTATTCCAACTTTTCTATGGGAAAAACTCATCAAATAAAACCATAGATCCATCAAAACAAGCACACAACGCAAAGAAAATAGAATCTGTCAAAACAAAACAGTCTGTAGCAATCTGACTATTTCGAATACTTTTGAAACTCTAAATATTCTAAAAATTAGGACGACCTGAGCAATTTGTATATTAATCTACTGCAAAAAGAATTGGCATTTCAGCATGCTCTGGTAAAAAATGAGAATTGTTTTCGTGAGAGCAAAAGTTTCTGTTTTCAGAAAGATCAAACAACTATCACCCAAGAAGATCCTAAAGGCTTTACTTGGTACAAACACTAATTAAAACACAAAAAACACAATCATAATAGTAGCATAATTGTGATAACACTCAAGAACAGAAAGAAAAAAGCAAAAAATAAATTTTATTCATTGGGTTGCCTCCCTACATGCGCTATAGTTTTACGCCCTTAGCTAGGCATAAAATTTCAACGATGCTCACATGAAACATAATAATTGAGATACAAAGAGAGAGCATCATGAAACATATGAAAAAACACATTTAAGTCTAAAATACTTCCTATGCATAGGAATTTTATAGGAAAACAAATTATCAAGACAAGCAAAAACTAGCATATGCAAGGAAGAAAGAAACAATAGCAATCTCATCATAACGAGAGGTAATTTAGTAACATGAAAATTTCTACAACCATATTTTCCTCTCTCATAATAATTACATGTAGGATCATAATCAAATTCAACAATATAACTATCATGTAAAATATTCTCTTC
Organism: Aegilops bicornis; assembly: GCA_021605145.1. Classification (NCBI taxonomy): domain Eukaryota; kingdom Viridiplantae; phylum Streptophyta; class Magnoliopsida; order Poales; family Poaceae; genus Aegilops; species Aegilops bicornis. The sequence goes on along the minus strand of CM038671.1, from coordinate 231,554,984 downwards.
ATGATCCACATGCATGCAAAGTTGACACCCTTCCAAAATAGTGTGATTATCACCAAATAAAGTCATGACCTCTCCGAACCCACTTTCATGAAAAATTTCATAAGATTGAACAATCTCCAAATATGTGGGATTATTTTTACCTAAAGTTGAAGCTCCTCCAAACACACTTTCAATATTATTGCAATCATATTCATCACGAGGATTAAATAAACTTTCAAGATCATAAGAGTCATTATCACCCCAATCATGATCATTGCAACAAGTAGTGGATATGGAAAAATTAGCATCCCCAAGCTTGGGGTTTTGCATATTATTAGCACAATTGACATTAATAGAATTTATTGTAAAATCATTGCAATCATGCTTTTCATTCAAGGAGCTATCGTGAATCACTTCATAATTTTCTTCAACACAATTTTTAGATTCACGAATCTCAAGCAAAACCTCATAAATATAATCTAGTGCACTCAACTCACTAGCATTTGGTTCATCGTGATTGGATCTTTTAAAAAGATTAGCAAGTGGATGGGGATCCATATCAATAGATTTTTAGCAAGCGAAGATGCAAGCAAATAGAAGGCACATGGCACCATATATAAGCAAACGAAAGATCGAACGAGAAAAGGGCAAACGAAAAAGAGAAATTTTTGTGAAGTGGGGAGAGGAAAACGGGAGGCAAATGGCAAATAATGTAAATTGCGAGGAGATGAGATTTGTGATTAGGAACCTGGTAGATGTTGATGATACTCCCCGGCAACGGCGCCAGAAACTGGCACGTGGCCGGGAGACTATCTTGACTTGATCCTCCCCGGCAACAACACCAGAAATTCCTTTTGATGCGGCTTGAAGCTACGTCGGTATTTCCCCAAAGAGGAAGGGATGATGCAGCACATCAGCGGTAGGTATTTCCCTCAGTTGAGACCAAGGTTATCGAACCAGTAGAAGAACCAAGCAACACAACGTAAACAACACCTGCACACAAATAACAACTACTCGCAACCCAACGTGTAAAAAGGGTTGTCAATCTATTTCGGGTAGCGGCGCCCCAGATGGCAAATGGACGTGAGATAAAATTGTAGTAGATTGATAGATCGAACGCCAAATAAAATAAATAATAATAAAACGTAGCAAGGTATTTTTGTATTTTTTTGTTTAACAGATCTGAAAATAAAAGCAAAGGAAAAGTAGATCGCAAAGGAAAATAATACGAGAAAGAGACCCGGGGGCCGTAGGTTTCACTAGTGGCTTCTCTCGATGAAAATAGCAAACGGTGGGTAAACAAATTACTGTTGGGCAATTGATAGAACTTCAAATAGTCATGACGATATCCAGGCAATGATCGTTACATATGCATCACATCCAAGATTAGTAGACCAGCTCCTACCTGCATCTACTACTATTACCCCACACATCGACCGCTATCCAGCATGCATCTACTGTATTAAGTTCATGGAGAAACGGAGTAATGCAATACGAATGATGACATGATGTAGACAAGATCTATCTATGTAGAGATAGGCCCCCATCGGTGATGGTGTCTAGATTGGATCTGGTGGTTCTGGACTCTGCGGCGGCTGGAATTGATTTTCGTTGACTCCCCTAGGGTTTCTGGAATATTGGGGTATTTATAGAGCAAAGAGGCAGTCCGGGGGGGCACCCGAGGTGGGCACAACCCACTAGGGCGCGCCTGGGCCTCCTGGCGCACCCTAGTGGGTTGTGCTCTCCTCGGAGCACCCCCCCAGGCGCAGCCTTGGCCCATTAGGTGTCTTCTGGTCCAAAAAAATCTCCTTCGTTGCAATTGGACTCCGTTTGGTATTGATTTCCTGCGATGTAAAAAACATGCAGAAAACAGCAGCTGGCACTTGGCACTATGTCAATAGGTTAGTACCAAAAATTATATAAAATGATTATAAAACATCCAAGATTGATAATATAACAGCATGGAACAATCAAGAATTATAGATACGTTGGAGACGTATCAGGGGCGTGGCCGCCGGGTGGATTCATCATCCCCACGAGAGCCGCCTCGGCTTGTTCGGCCGAGCGCTCCGCCTGCTCCGCCTGCTCCGCCACTGATACGTCCATTTTGCATACTTTTATATCAATATTTATTGCATTATGGGCTGTTATTACACATTATGTCACAATACTTATGCCCTTTCTTTCTTATTTTACAAGGTTTACATGAAGAGGGAGAATGCCGGCAGCTGGAATTCTGGGCTGGAAAAGGAGTAAATATTAGAGACCTATTCTGCACAACTCCAAAGTCTTGAAACTCCACGAAAGTCAGTTTTGGAATATATTAAAAATATTGAGCGAAGAAAGCAGCAGAGGGGGGCCACCCACTGTCCACGAGGGTGGAGGGCGCGCCCCCTGCCTCGTGGGCCACCTGGAAGCCCCACGATGCCCATCTTTTGGTATAAGGTGTCTTTTGCCCTGGAAAAAATCATAAGGAAGCTTTCGGGACAAAGCGCCGCCTCTCGAGGCGGAACCTGGCGAAACCAATCTAGGGCTCCGGTGGAGCTGTTCTGCCGGGGAAACATCTCTCCGGGAGGGGGAAATCATCACCATCGTCATCAACATCGATCCTCTCATCGGGAGGGGGTCAATCTCCATCAACATCTTCTCCAGCACCATCTCCTCTCAAACCCTAGTTCATCTCTTGTACCCGATCTTTGTCTCAAAACCATAAATTGGTACCTGTGGGTTGCTAGTAGTGTTGATTACTCCTTGTAGTTGATGCTAGTTGGTTTATTCGGTGGAAGTTTATATGTTCAGATCCTTTATGCACATTGATACCCCTCTGATTATGAACATGAATATGATTTGTGAGTAGTTACGTTTGTTCCTGAGGACATGGGAGAAGTCTTGTTATAAGTAGTCATGTGAATTTGGTATTCGTTCGATATTTTGATGAGATGTATGTTGTCTTTCCTCTAGTGGTGTTATCTGAACATCGACTACATGACACTTCACCATTGTTTGGGCCTAGGGGAAGGCATTGGGAAGTAATAAGTAGATGATGGGTTAATACAGTGACCGAAGCTTAAACCCTAGTTTATGCATTGCTTCGTAAGGGGCTGATTTGGATCAATATGTTTCATGCTATGGTTAGGTATACCTTAATTCTTCTTTCATAGTTGCGGATGCTTGTGAGGGGGGTTAATCATAAGTGGGATGCTTGTCCAAGGAAGGGCAGTACGCAAGCACCGGTCCACCGACATATCAAATTATCAAAGTAACGAACGTGAATCATATGAGCATGATGAAAACTAGCTTGACGGTAATTCCCATGTGTCCTCGGGAGCGCTTTCCTTTATACAAGAGTTTGTCCAGGCTTGTCCTTTGCTACAAAAAGGTTTGGGCCACCTTGCTGCACCTTGTTTACTTTTTTACTTGTTACCCTTACGAATTACCTTATCATAAAACTATCTGTTACCGATAATTTCAGTGCTTGCAGAGAATACCTTACTGAAAACTGCTTGTCATTTCCTTCTGCTCCTCGTTGGGTTCGACACTCTTACTTATCGAAAGGACTATGATAGATCCCCTATACTTGTGGGTCATCAATACTCTTTTCTGGCGCCGTTGTCGGGGAGTGAAGCGCCTTTGGTAGGTGGAATTTGATAGGAAAAATTATATAGTGTGCTGAAATTTATTGTCACTTGTTACTATGGAAAATAATCCTTTGAGGGGCTTGTTCGGGGTATCTTCACCCTGACCAGTAGAGCAAAGATTTGCTCCTCAACCCATCGAACCCATCTGAAAATGTTTACTTTGAAATTCCTTTGGGTATGATAGAGAAACTGCTAGCTAATCCTTTTACAGGAGATGGAACATTACATCTCGATATGCACCTAATCTATGTGGATGAAGTTTGTGGATTATTTAAGCTTGCAGGTATGGCCGAGGATGTTATCAAGAAGAAGGTCTTCCCCTTATCTTTTAAGGGAAAGGCATTGACATGGTTTAGGCTATGTGATGATATTGGATCATGGAACTACAACTGATTGAAATTGGAATTTCATCAGAAGTTTTACCCTATGTGTCATGGATTTGTCATGGTAGATGTCCTAGTGTGAGGACTTAGTCGTGAGGCTAACGCATCTATGTGGTAGCTTGAGATGGGTTGATCGGGATGAGAGACGCGAGACGGATCAACACACAAGACAAGGGTTTAGACAGCTTCGGGCCCCAGGAAACATCATCCGGTAACAACCCTACATGTTGTTTGTTGCTAGGTCTCATTATCATCACGAGGGAGTCACCGTAAACCGGCTCTCCTAGTTATGTCTAGCCTTAAGATTATTCCTCTCCCCTCTTGGGGTGCCCTGCCCCTCCTTATATAAGTTGAAGGGGCGGGTTGCATGTAGAGTCCATCTCGGACTAAGACTTAAACTATTCTGACTTCTCTTCATGGGCTTCTTAACATCTTGGGCTTATTAACGTTTTGGGCTTATTAACCCCAGGTGACTCTGTCTGCTGGGTTATGACTGTCTGTCAGGTTACCATCTGACTTACCATTTGGCTTATCATCTGTCGGGTTATGATCTGACTTAACCATCTGTCGGGTTATGATCTGACTTAACATCTGTCGGGTTATGATCTGACTTAACATCTTCCTTATCATCTGCCGGGTTATGATCTGACTTAACATCTGCCGGGTTATGATCTGACTTAACATCTGCCAGGTTATGATCTGACTTAACTATCCCAGCCGGGTCATAACTCTGGCCAGGTCATACTGTGGGGTATATCCCCGACACTATGCATCTGGTTCATCGTGATCGTAATTATATATATAATTTTTGGCCTCGCGAAGGAGAAAGTATCGCTCAAGCTTGGGGGAGGCTTAAGTCAATGTTATATTCATACCCCAATCATGAGCTCTCAAGAGAAATTATTATTCAAAATTTTTAAGCTCGGCTTTCTCTCAATAATCGCTCCATGCTCGATACTTCTTGTACTGGTTCTTTTATGATGAAGACTATTGAATTCATATTGAATTTATTGGAAAGAATTAAACGCAACTCTGAAGATTGGGAACTCGATGAAGGTAAGGAGTCAGGTATAACACCTAAGTTTGATTGTGTTAAATCTTTTATGGATACTGTCGTGGATTTGTCATGGCAGATGTCCTTAGTGTGAGGACTTAGTCGCGAGGCCAACGCATCTATGTGGTAGCTTGAGAGGGGTTGGGCGGAATCGAGAGACGCAACATAAGACAAGGATTTAGACAGCTTCGGGCCCCGGGAAACATCATCCGGTAATAGCCCTACATGCTGTTTGAGGCTAGGTCTCATTATCATCACGAGGGAGTCGCCGTAAACCGGCTCTCCTCTAGTTGTGTCTAGACCTAGATATTATTGATTGTTGTCTGTAACTTGTCCCTCTTTGGGGAGCCCTGTCCCTCCTTATATATGTTGAAGGGCGGGTTACATGTGGAGTCCTATTAGGATTAGGACTAGTCTATCTCTAATACAAACCGGATACAAGTCCAGGTCTTAACTCCTTGTAAGACAAATATTCCTTATGCCTTTCCTCTATGAACCGCCCGTTGGGCCACCAGGTCTTGTCGCTCCTCGCACCCGCCTGGAGGATTACCAATGAGTCGTGAACCGCCACGTCCAAACGGGTCGCCGGTGAACCGCCAATTGTCAGCGGGGTCTCAAATAAACCGCCAAGTCCGGCCGGGTTAACTTCTGGCCGGTTTACACCAAGGGTATATCCCGACATTAGCCCCCAAGTTTAGCTTGGATTTATCCATGGTAAACTTATGCTGCAAAATAGACACCAGAACAAATTTGGCAGGTTGTGCCCCGGTTAAGAATTCTTGTAGACCGCACCGATCGTCCTTAAGTCCTTTGTCATTTCCTCCTTCTAGAAAATCCGGTCAATAACCAGCTTCATACTCAAATTGCTGATGTTGGCTTCTTATAGAAAAAATATTGTGAAGAATAATCCACTTGAGTCGGCTTCCAAAGCGCCGGTTTAAGAAATATCGGTCTTGAAATACTCATCCGATATTCAACCGGTTTGAAAATGCAGAACTTGCCGGTTTTATCATTGCCAAAGACTGTCGGGTTATAAAAACTTGATAATTTCGAGTCATGATTGTTGCAGATACCGGTTCATGATTGTTGCCAACGCCGGTTCATGATTATTAATGGCGTCGGGTTGCAGCCACGGGGTCATAATGATTGGTGACGCCGGGTCAACCTAGTTTGCGCAATCAGAGAATTTGAAAATATTTCTTCGATAATAATATAATACCAGAGCCCCAAGTCTTTGAGCGTAACAAAGTGGTGGCTTAAGACTTTGCTTCAAATATAAATACCGCCACTTTCAAAGAAATCCATGTTGTTCATCCCGTGACTAGTAAAACTGAATACTCCATACTATGTAGCCCCCAAGTGTCGGGTTGTCATGCTTGCAAAGAACTCGACTTGTAATTGTCTTATACTCATAAAAACTTCAACCAGTGTAGCCCCAAGGGTCGGGTCATTATGCAATAATGAGCAGGGACTTTGCAGTATAATCATGTAGATTTGAGCAATGATGTGTAGCCCCAAGGGCCGGCTCAAGAAGATAATATTGAGCTGGGACTTAATATATACTTCAATGAAAATAACATCATATGATGTAACCCCCATCATGGGACTTGAATCCACGCCCACAAGGTTAAGAGCCTTGTGCTTTACCAACCGAAAGCAGTGGACCCTTCAATATAATGAATAAAAAGCTTTGTACCTTCAACTGCTGATGAGCAATTGGTAGCCCCAAGGGCCGACTCAAGATTATGATGAGTCGGGTCTTCAATAATATGAGCAAAAATTACTTTGCATTAGCCCCCAAGTGTCATGGTGCATGCTTGCAGCGACATGAGACTTGCATATTCGATATAATCTCAACTTAAATAATGTAGCCCCCAAGTGCCGGGTCGTAAGCCTCAAAGAACTCGGGACTATTCCCTCCATTGTAGAATAAATCATACCCATTGATGAAATAATAGCCATTATACCGTTTACTTTTGAAAACCTCAATCATAATATTGGTTATTGATAACCATAATAAAAATCTAGCCATGTTGGCTATTTGAAGATTTGAATAATATAGTGCAATGATTTATGAGCGCATGATTCCAATGGCGCAATCCAAATATGTACTGGCGACTTATAGTCCAAAACCAGGCCGGGTTAACAAACACCGGATAATTTCTCATCATATCTCGGCGACTTATCATCTTAAAGCCAGGCCGGTTTAATAAACACCGGATAATTTATCATCATGCTTTATTCAACCTGTCTCTTCATACAACAAGTTTAAAGTGTCCTGGCGGTTTACCACCGGACGGGTCATAATGCCCAACATATAACCTGTGTTTATAACCAAGGCTGCACTTTAAGAATAATCAATGAAATATATCATACCTGTGACATTGAATCACATCATTGGTTTACCAATTTTTGTAGTAAGTGTGATGACCCCAATCTTGAGCAATGATAACTCCTTTCATACTTGTGTCGGTTTACGATGAAACCGCATCGGTTGTAATAACCACCGGTTTAACCATATATATCTTTGGCGACTCGTAGTCAAACCAGACCGGGCTGATAGTCTCCGGATTATGATTTGATCATGTATCGACAACTTGTAATTGAAAGTCAAACCGGGTTAATGAACACGGTTTACTCCATAATAAGATGGTAACATAGAATCAAACCGGCGATAGTCTCCGGATTAGGATTTGACCGTTCCGCCAATTTGTAATTGACAGCTTGAACCGGATTAATAATGTCGGTTTAAAAAACGCAACAAAAAGTAAATAACAGCTATGATAAGAATATGGAAGCAAAGGCAATGATAAGACCGTTTGCAAAAAGAGGCTTTATCGAGCCGATCGATGGTGTTACCATGGTCGGACACGACCAAGCTCCCAATAAGGTGTAGCTATGGTTCAAGTCAGCCAGGTCCCCAACTGAAACCGTGGCATTATGCCGATCAAGTGGCGTGGCAATGGTTCGGGTTCGACCAAGCCCCAAAGTGACTCTATGGCCTTAGGCCGATCAAGAGGCGTGATCGGGTTCAGACTTGACCATGTCCCCAAGTGATCCGGTGGCTTTCGCCTATCAAAAGGTGTTGCATTGGTTCGGACACCACCAAGCCCCCAAGTGATGTTGTGGCACTAGGCCGATCAAGAGGCGTGGCTATGGTTCGGATACGACCAAGCCCCCAAGTGATCAATAATATGATAAGCCAATAAGGCATGATACCCATGTTTGAACCGCGCATCATGGCAGCAGGCCCTCTTTGGCACCCTTTAACTTTTTGCAAGAGATAAATCCTTCTTGAACCGGAATTTTGAACCGGATTTGAGAGCTTCAAAGCTTTGTGGGAGATATCTTCCCTTGAGCCGGATTTTAAACCGAATCCTCTTTTTAAGCCGGAAATTTTCGAATGGCCTTTAAATTTGCACCAATATGGCGGTTTAGGGTCCTGCATTAGACAACTTTGCGTGCAAAAGTAATTGCTCTTTTAAAGAAGGCAATATACAATATAAAATATATTGGATGGATTTCACCTGATATATCATGCCAGGGGTTATTCATCATGGAGTTGATGATCACCATGGTAAAGCTGAAATTAATGACGGCCGCGTTGGCCGCAGCGTTGTAAACTGGTGCAGACAAGCGTATCAGTCGCATGAGCGGTAAGCCACGCAGACGGGCGAGTCAACCGCAGACGCGGTCCCAGCGAGTCGATGTAGACTGGATGGAGGCTTGTGCGCATCCATTCATCGGGTAATACGTTACGGACTATCACCGGCGGAATATTGTCAGCCCGTGCTCCATACCCATGGTATAAACCACATTTATAGTGAATAATGGTCCTGTATATAAAAATATACAAATCAAAGTAATTTGTCCTTTGATAGAAATAATATGTGTTGATAAAACAAATTTGAGATGGATAGCACCTAATGTTTGCAGATGGCAAACGACGTCGGATGATGAATGACCCGTTCACCGAAATAGAGGCGATGGCGTAAAGCACTGCACCGGCCGGCTCAGACGGACCCTCCGGATCGTATTTGACCCGTTTTTTTTTCTCAGACAATCTCTCCAATCAATCTCTTCTTATCCAACACTCCCTACTTCCCCGTTTCCTTCAAGTGGCGTCAGGCGCACGAGATCAGAAGGCAGGATGGCTCATGCCAAGGTTAGGAGGCTGGAGGTGGAGCAGCAGCGGCGATGGGGGCGCGCCATAGGATCGATCACGGGCGTTCTCTGGCGCTGGATGTATCTGGCGTCTTGTGTCCGGTACACAGCGTTTTGGAGTCGAGCAGGCGCGAAGACCTCGGTGGCCATGGCGGTTTGAGACAGCGGAGGGGAAAGCCGCGGCGGGTCTCGGCAGCGGGAAGTCTCGACGGCTTGGGGTAGAAACCATGGCAACACGGCCACAGCCAGTGAATATGGCGACAGTGACTTGGCAACACGGTAGTGAAGCGGCACTCTGCTGCAGCCGAGGCGGATTGATGAAACGGATACCGCGGTTCTTGGTGGTGTCTTGGCGCTTAACGACGGTGATCACTGTGCGACTTGAAGTGTACTCGGCGGCTCGCGGCACCGACGGAGGGGCGCAGCCCGTTGCAGAGGTGGGTTAAACCCGCCACCATGGCAATCATTGAAGTAGTACCGGGTTGAAATCAATGTGAAAACGGCGGTTGACGCTGCGGTAAAAGCGGGCGGTTCACGGTACCGCGTTGACCATTGCGGAGGCGGTCTAGCGACGGCAAAGGACGACCACTCATCCGCAGCAGAGACTCAAGCGAAGTGGAGTACGGCGGCGATTTATAGACGTAAACGGAAACTGAGTTCCGCCTCATCCTTTCAAAACTTCCGTCAACCACGCCCGTGACTTTCCTTGCAGGTAACCATACTAGTTTTTGGTCTCTCTCTCGATGATGTCGACTCGGTTTGGTTGCTTCAGACTTTGTCAACTCGGACAGTAGAATCCAAAGACTATCAACTGTAACCGCTGCTATAGCACGTCGCTTTATGGATATAACTTGGGACTTGACTCCTGCCCACCACATGGCATATATCAGCTGATGTAGAACTTTTGTTGGTTTCGGTCGACGCTTGGCCGTAATTGCAACAACAGATCCGAACGGAATTTTGTCTCGCCGCAGAACTTTTTCCATATTGAGCGACGAACATATTGTTTCGCTGGTATCTTTCCTTGATGCTTCTTGAGTCTTTACGTGATGCATCCAAGTCTGATCAATCAAAACTTGCTTCTGTTTAGAGCTCATGTACTAGAAGTAGTATCTATTACTTTTCCAAAATCCATCAGATCTCGTAAACCGTGCCACTATCAAGACTTGATCAGAATCTCCGCGAGTGTAGTCGCAGCAATGATTCAATCCTCTCGGAAGTTGATGCAGATCCTTCCAAGAAACCGGTCTTTTCCTCATCCGGATGCAAACTTCTCAAACCCTAGATAAGATCCTCCAAGAACTCAACACCACTGCGGCGCGAGCCCCACAGTGGGCGCCAACTGTCGTGGAATTGTCACGGCAGATGTCCTTAGTGTGAGGACTTAGTCGCGAGGCCAACACATCTATGTGGTAGCTTGAGAGGGGTTGGGCGGAATCGAGAGACGCAACATAAGACAAGGATTTAGACAGCTTCGGGCCCCGGTAATAGCCCTACATGCTGTTTGAGGCTAGGTCTCATTATCATCACGAGGGAGTCGCCGTAAACCGGCTCTCCTGTAGTTGTGTCTAGACCTAGAGATTATTGATTGTTGTCTGTAACTTGTCCCTCTTTGGGGAGCCCTGCCCCTCCTTATATATGTTGAAGGGGCGGGTTACATGTGGAGTCCTATTAGGATTAGGACTAGTCTATCTCTAATACAAACCGGATACAAGTCCAGGTCTTAACTCCTTGTAAGACAAATATTCCTTATGCCTTTCCTCTTAAACCGCCCACCATAGTATGAACTGCCTTCATGAACCGCCTGTTGGGCCACCAGATCTTGTCGCCTCGCACTACCGCCGGATTACCAATGAGTCGTGAACCGCCAGGTCCAAACGGGTCGCCGGTGAACCGCCAATTGTCAGCGGGGTCTCAAATAAACCGCCAAGTCCGGCCGGGTTAACTTTCGGCCGGTTTACACCGCGGGGTATATCCCCGACAGATACCGATGCTTTTCGTGAATTTAGGACTAAATATGGACTTGACTCTGAGATAGTAGCTTCTTTTTGTGAATCATTTGCTACTCATGTTGATCTCCCTAAGGAGAAGTGGTTTAAATACCATCCTCCCATTGAAGTAAAAGTAGTTGACATATTAAAGTTGAAGAAAAGACTATCACTTATAATTTTGATCCTATTGTTCCTACCGCTTATATTGACAAACCACCTTTCCCTGTTAGAATAAAGGATCATGCTAAAGCTTCAATTGTGATTCGTAAGAGTAATGCTAGAACACCTACATCCCCTGAGCAAATTAAAGTTGAACCTAGTATTGCTATGTTTAAAGATCTCTTGGTCTATAATATTGATGGGCATGTTATTTACTTCTGTAATGAAGCTGCTAGAATTGCTAGACCTGATACTAAAAATAAACATAGACCTGTTGTGGCATGCCTGTTATTTCTGTTAAAATGGGAGATCATTGCTATCATGGCTTATGTGATATGGGTGCTAGTGCGAGTGCAATACCTCATTCCTTATACGAAGAAATTATGCATGATATTGCACCTGCCGAGATAGAAGGTATTGATGTTACAATTAAGCTTGCCGATAGAGATATTATTTCACCAATTGAGATTGTTAGAGATGTTGAAGTCTTGTGTGGAAAAGTTAAATATCCTACTGATTTTCTTGTTCTAGGTTCTCCACAAGATGATTTTTGTCCCATTATATTTGGTAGACCCTTCTTGAATACTGTTAATGCTAAGATAGTCTGCGAAAAGGATATTGTTACTGTTGGTTTAGGGGATATGTCTCATGATTTTAATTTTGCTAAATTTCGTAGACAACCCCATGATAAAGAATTGCCTAGTAAAGATGAAATTATTGGTCTTGCTTCTATTGCCGTGCCTCCTAATGATCCTTTAGAACAATATTTGCTAGACCATGAAAATGATATGTTTATGAATGAAAGAAGGGAAATAGATGAAGTATTCTTTAAACATGGACCTATTTTGAAACACAACTTGCTTGTTGAAATTTTAGGGGATCCTCCTCCACCCAAGGGTGATCCCGTGTTTGAGCTTAAACCATTACCTGGTACTCTTAAATATGCTTATCTTGATGAAAAGAAGATATATCCTGTTATTATTAGTTCTAACCTTTCAGAGCAGGAACAAGAGAAATTATTGAAAAATCTGAAGAAGCATCGTGCTGCTATTGGATATACTCTCGGTGATCTTAAGGGCATTAGTCCCACTCTATGCCAGCACAAAATAAAATTGGAGAAAGACGCTAAACCGGTTGTTGATCACCAACGACGGTTAAATCCTAAGATGAAAGAAGTGGTAAGAAATGAAATACTAAAGCTTCTGGAGGTAGGTATAATTTATCCCGTTGCTGATAGTCAGTGGGTAAGTCATGTCCATTGTGTCCCTAAGAAGGGAGGTGTTACTGTTGTTCCCAATGATAAAGATGAATTGATCCCACAAAGAATTGTTACAGGTTATAGAATGGCAATTGACTTCCGCAAATTAAAAAAAGCTACTAGAAAGGATCATTACCCTTTACCTTTTATTGATCAAATGCTAGAAAGATTATCCAAACATACGCATTTTTTTTCTAGACGGTTATTCTGGTTTCTCTCAAATACCTGTGTCAAAAGAGGATCAGGAAAAGACCACTTTTACTTGCCCTTTCGGTACCTTTGCTTATAGACGTATGCCTTTTGGTTTATGTAATGCACCTTCTACCTTTCAAAGATGTACGATTGCTATATTCTTTGACTTTTGTGAAAAGATTGTTGAGGTTTTCATGGATGATTTCTCCATGTATGGAACTTCTTTTGATGATTGCTTAAGCAACCTTGATCGAGTTTTGCAGAGATGTGAAGAAACTAATCTTGTCTTGAATTGGGAGAAGTTCCACTTTATGGTTAATGAAGGTATTGTCTTGGGGCATAAAATTTCTGAAAGAGGTATTGAAGTTGATAAAGCTAAAGTTGATGATATTGAAAAGATGTCGTGTCCTAAGGACATTAAAGGTATAAGAAGTTTCCTTGGTCATGCCAGTTTTTATAGGAGGTTCATTAAAGACTTCTCAAAAAAAATCTAGGCCTCTGACTAATCTCTTACAAAAATATGTTCCTTTTGTCTTTGATGATGATTGTGTAGAAGCATTAAATACTTAAGAAATCCTTGATTTCTGCACCTATTGTTTAGCCACCTGATTGGAACTTGCCCTTTGAAATTATGTGTGATGCTAGTGATTATGTTATAGGTGTTGTTCTAGGACAAAGAGTTGATAAGAAATTAAATGTTATCCAATATGCTAGAAAAACTCTAGACAGTGCCCAGAGAAATTATGATAGTACTGAAAAAGAATTTTTAGCAGTTGTTTTTGCTTGTGATAAGTTCAGACCTTAAATAGTTGATTCTAAAGTATCTGTTCACACTGATCATGCTGCTATTACATATCTTATGGAAAAGAAAGATGCTAAACCTAGACTTATTAGATGGGTTCTCTTGCTACAAGAATTTGATTTGCATATTATTGATAGAAAGGAGTCGAGAACCCTGCTGCACACAACTTATCTAGGTTAGAGAATGTTCTTGATGACCCACTACCTATTGATGATAGCTTTCACGATGAACAATTAGTTGTCATAAATGCTTCTCGTCTTGCTCCATGGTATGCTGATTATGCTAATTACAAAGGTTGCTAAATTTATACAACCTAGTTTCACATACCAGCAAAAGAAAAAGTTTTTCTATGATTTAAGACATTACTTCTAGGATGACCCACACCTTTATAAAGAAGGAGTAGATGGTATTATTAGACGTTGCGTACCTTAGCATGAACAGGAACATATCCTACGCAAGTGTCACTCCGAGGCTTATGGAGGACACTACGCTGGTGATAGAACTGCACATAAGGTATTGCAATTCGGTTTTTATTGGCCTACTCTTTTTAAAGATGCCCGTAAGTTTGTCTTGTCTTGTGATGAATGTAAAAGCATTGGTAATATTAGTAGACATCAAGAAATGCCTATGAACTATTCACTTGTTATTGAACCATTTGATGTTTGGGGTTTGATTATATGGGACCGTTTCCTTCCTCTAATGGATATACGCATATTTTAGTTGTTGTTGATTACATTACTAAGTGGGTAGAAGCTATTCCAACTAGTAGTGTTGATCATAACACCTCTATTAAGATGCTTAAAGAAGTTATTTTTCCGAGGTTTGGAGTCCCTAGATACTTAATGACTGATGGTGGTTCACATTTTATTCATGGTGCTTTTCGTAAAATGCTTGCTAAGTATGATGTTAATCATAGAATTGCATCTCCATACCACCCACAGTCTAGTGGTCAAGTATAACTGAGTAATAGGGAGATTAAATAAATTTTGCAAAAGACTGTTAATAGATCTAGAAAGAATTGGTCCAAGAAACTTGATGATGCATTATGGGCCTATAGAACTGCATATAAAAATCCTATGGGTATGTCTCCGTATAAAATGGTTTATGGAAAAGCATGTCACTTACCTCTCGAACTAGAACATAAGGCATATTGGGCCATTAAAGAGCTCAATTATGATTTCAAACTTGTCGGTGAGAAGAGACTATTTGACATTAGCTCACTTGATGACTGGAGAACCCAGGCCTATAAGAATGCCAAACTGTTTAAAGAAAAAGTTAAAAGATGGCATGACAAAAGGGTACAAAAGTGTGAGTTTAATGTAGCTGATTATGTTTTGTTATACAACTCTTATTTAAGATTTTTTGCAGGAAAACTCCTCTCTAAATGGGAAGGTCCTTACGTTATCGAGGAGGTCTATCGTTCCGGTGCCTGATATGTCTCCAACGTATCTATAATTTTTTATTGTTCCATGCTATTATATTATCCATCTAAGATGTTTTATATGCGTTTATATGCTATTTTATATGATTTTTTGGGACTAACCTATTAAACTAGAGCACAGTGCCAGTTTCTATTTTTTCCTTGTTTTTTGAGTTTTACGGAAAAGGAATAGAACGGAGTCCAATTGACGTGCCAATTTTTGATGATTTTTTATGGACCATAAGAAGCCCCGGGAGTAAAAGAGTTGGGCCAGAAGAGTCCCGGGCTGCCCACGAGGGTGGGGGCGCGCCCTACCACCCTGGGTGCGCCCCCCTCTCTCATGGACGGCTCGGAGACTGATACGTCTCCAACGTATCTATAATTTTTGATTGCTCCATGCTACTTTATCTATTGTTTTGGACTATAATGGGCTTTATTTTCCACTTTTATATTATTTTTGGGACTAACCTATTAACCGGAGGCCCAGCCTGTAATTGTTGTTTTTTGCCTTTTACGTGTTTCGAAGAAACAGTATATCAAACGGAGTCCAAAAGGAATGAAACCTTCGGAAACGTGATTTTCTCACCGAACGTGATCCAGGAGACTTGGACCCTACGCCAAGGAACCAGAGAGGCGGTCACGAGGGGGCGCCGCCTCGTGGGCCCCTGTTGCTCCAATCGACGCATTCCTTCCTCCTATATATACCTACGCACTTCAAACGATCGTAACAGGAGCCAAAACCTAATTCCACCGCCAACTTCCTCAGTATCCACGAGATCCCATCTTGGGGCCTGTTCAAGCTCACGGAGGGGCATCCACCACGGAGGGCTTCTACTTCAACACCATAGCCTCTCCGATGAAGTGTGAGTAGTTTACTTCAGACCTTCGGGTCCATAGCTAGTAGCTAGATGGCTTCTTCTCTCTTTTGGATCTCAATACAATGTTCTCCCCTCTCTCGTGGAGATCTATTCGATGTAATCTTCTTTTTGTGTGTGTTTGTTGAGACCGATGAATTGTGGGTTTATGATCCAGCTTATCTATGAATAATATTTGAATCTTCTCTGAATTCTTTTATGTATGATTGAGTTATCTTTGCAAGTCTCTTGAATTATCCGCTTTGGTTTGGCCAACTAGATTGGTAGTTCTTGCAATGGGAGAAGTGCATGGCTTTGGGTTCAATCTTTATGTGTCCTTACCCAAAGGATGTAAAGGGTTGCAAGGCACGTATTGTATTGTTGCCATCGAGGATAACAAGATGGGGTATTTATCATATTGCATGAATTTATTCCTCTACATCATGTCATCTTGCTTAAGGCGTTACTCTATCTTTAACTTAATACTCTAGATGCATGTTGGATAGCGGTCGATGAGTGGAGTAATAGTAGTAGATGCAGAATCGTTTCGATCTACTTGTCTCGGACGTGATGCCTATATACATGATCATACCTAGATATACTCATAACCATGCTCAATTCCGTCAATTGCTCAATAGTAATTTGTTCACCCACCGTAGAATACTTATGCTCTTGAGAGAAGCCACTAGTGAAACCTATGGCCCCTGGGTCTATTCTCATCATATCAGTCTCCATCACTTTTATACTTGCTTTGTTTTACTTTGCCTTTTACATTTTACTTTGCATCTTTATACCAAAAATACCAAAAATATTATCTCTATCAGATCTCACTCTCGTAAGTGACCGTGAAGGGATTGACAACCCCTAATCGCGTTGGTTGCGAGTAGCTATTGTTTTGTGCAGGCACGAGGGACTTGCGCGTGGCCTCCTACTGGATTGATACCTTGGTTCTCAAAATCTGAGGGAAATACTTATGCTATTGTGCTGCATCATCCTCTCCTCTTCGGGAAAACCAACGCAAGCTTAAGATGTAGCAAGAAGGATTTCCGCTGCTGTTTGGGAGGCTTACGCAAGGTCAAGTCAAGATTTGGACTCCCGACAACGAGCCATTTCTGGCGCCGTTGCCGGGGAGTCTACGCGAAAGTCAACATACCAAGTACCCATCACAATCCCTATCTCTCGCATTACATTATTTGCCATTTGCCTCTCGTTTTCCTCTCCCCCACTTCACCCTTGCCGTTTTATTCGCCCTCTCTTTCCCAATCTCCTCCTCTTTTTCCCGTTCGCTTGTTTGCTCGTGTGTTAGTTTGCTTGCTTGTTGCTATGTCTGAAATTGGGGAAATTATCGCCGTTATGGGCGATAATAATATGGAAAATTCTGAAGCTCCTGCTGAAGAATTCCCTACCTATCACACAAAAAGATTTCGAATCGGTAGTGGTAATATTATTGGAAAAGGAGTTATTCAAGATTTCTTTACTTGTGCTGGTGCTTTACCCTCTATGGGTGGTTCTATTCTCCATAGAACTAGTAGTCTTGCGGACTCTATTGCCATGCTTATCGTTGAACTTGAAAGGCAATTTATGCATATGCACCCTTCTATACAAAGAATTTTCCTAGAATTTTCTAATATTGAACACTCCTCTGTTAAGCATGCTGCTACTATATTTTTGCCTCATGAATTCAGATTTATAATAAAAGAAGCCAAAGAGATATTTGCGCATTATACGGTGGACGCTGGCCGTCCTCCCATAGAATCTATCCTTTTTTATCAACAAGAAATAATGCGTTTTCAATCTATCGACTATGTTGCTTTCAATGAGAATCTTAGAAAAAATGCCCACCAATATTTTAATTGATAGAATCTCTGACCTTAATGATGATTTGGCTATTCGAAAATAATGAGCTAGGATGCTCTCTTGAGTATAGGCTCACAAAGTTCTATCAAAAGAATGCTTATAATGATTAATTGGTTGTGTAATATGAAGGGCCGAAAGAGGAACCTATACCTCCTAAAATTGATCTTGGGGACTTTTGTCCTATTAAATTTAGCCCTTTTGATTAATTTTGCTTGCCTCAAAGAAAACTTGCTGCCGAACGTAGAGAATATGAAATGAGTTTCACCGATCGATCTTATTACTACGGCACTACCTAGATCTATCCTTGTTTGTATGTCTAGCTAGGGGCGTTAAACGATAGCGCTTGTTGGGAGGCAACCCAATTTTATTTTTATTTTTTTGTTTTTGCTTCTGTTTAGGAATAAATAATCCATATAGCCTATGTTTAGATGTGGTTTTATCTTTTAATTAGTGTTTGTGCCAAGTTAAACCTATTGGATCTTCTTGGGTGATAGTTATTTGATCTTGCTGTAATTTCCAGAAACTTTGCGCTCAGTGCCCGAATTGTTAAAAATCACCAGAACGTGATAAAATACTGATTCTAATTGCTGCTCATAAATAAACAAATTTCCCAGGTCTTCTAATTTTGGTAGAATTTTTTGAGTTCCATAAGTTTGCGTTAGTTGCAGATTACTACAGACTGTTCTGTTTTTGACAGATTCTGTTTTGCTTGTGTTGTTTGCTTATTTTGATGAATCTATGGCTAGTAAAATAGTTTATGATCCATAGAGAAGTTGGAATACAGTAGGTTTAACACCAATATAAATAAGGAATGAGTTCATTACAGTAACTTAAATTAGTCTTTTGTTTTCTTTCTCTAACGGAGCTCACGAGATTTCTATTGAGTTTTGTGTTGTGAAGTTTTCAAGTTTTGGATGAATTCTTTTGATGGATTATGGAACAAGGAGTGGCAAGAGCCTAAGCTTGGGGATTCCCATGGCACCCCCAAGATAATCCAAGGACACCAAAAAGTCAAAGCTTGGGGATGCCCCGGAAGGCATCCCCTCTTTCGTCCACTTCCATCGGTAATTTACTTGGAGCTATATTTTTATTCACCACATGATAAGTGTTTTGCTTGGAGCGTCTTGTATTATTTGTGTCTTTGCTTGTCAGTTTACCACAATCATCCTTGCTGAACACACCTTTTGATAGAGCTATACATGAATTGGAATTTGATAGAATACTCTATGTGCTTCACTTATATCTTTTGAGCTTGATAGTTTTGCTCATAGTGCTTCACTTATATCTTTTGAGCGTGATAATTTTTGCTCTAGTACTTCACTTAGATCTTTTAGAGCACAGTGGTGGATTTGTTTTAAAGAAACTATTGATCTCTCACGCTTCACTTAGATTATTTTGAGAGTCGTTAATAGCATGGTAATTTTCTTAATATTAATATACTTGGTATTCAAGATATGTGAAACTTTCTTTTGAGTGCGTTGAATACTAAGATAAGTTTGATGCTTGATAATTGTTTTGAGATATGGAGGTGATAATATTAAAGTCGTGCTAGTTGAATAGTTGTGAATTTGATAAATGCTTGTGTTGAAGTTTGCAAATCCCGTAGCATGCACGTATGGTTAAAGTTGTGTAACAAATTTGAAACATGAAGTGTACCTGGCTTGTGCATCCTTATGAGTGGTGGTCGGGGACGAGCGATGGTCTTTTCCTACCAATCTATCCCCCTAGGAGCATGCACGTAGTACTTGATTTTTGATGACTTCTAAATTTTTGCAATAAGTATATGAGTTCTTTTGACTAATTTTGAGTCCATGGATTATACGCACTTTTACCTTTCCGCCTTTGCTAGCCTCTTCTGCACTGCATTGCCCTTTCTCACCTTGAGAGTTGGTGCAAACTTCGCCGATGCATCCAAACCCCGTGATACGATACGCTCTATCACACATAAAACTCCTTATATCTTCCTCAAAACAGCCACCATACCTACCTATTATGGCATTTCCATAGCCATTCCGAGATATATTGCCATCCAACTTCCCACCGTTCCGTTCATCATCATCATGACATACTTTACTTTTGTCATATTACCATTGCATGATCATGTAGTTGACATCGTATTTGTGGCAAAGCCACCATGCATTATTTTTCATACATGTCACTCTTGATTCATTGCACCATCCCGATACATCACGGAGGCATTCATATAGAGTCATACCTTGTTCTAGTTTCGAGTTGTAATCCTTATGTTGTAATCAATAGAAGTGTGATGATCATCATTATTAGAGCATTGCCCAAAAAAGAGAGAAAGGCCAAAAAAAAGGCCCAAAAATAAAATAAATAAAAAGGGCAATGCTACTATCTCTTTTTCCACACTTGTGCTTCAAAGTAGCACCTTGTTCTTCATGTAGTGAGTCTCATATATTGTGCTTCAAAGTAGCACCTTGTTCTTCATGTAGTGAGTCTCATATATTGTGCTTCAAAGTAGCACCATGTTTTTCATATAGTGAGTCTCATAAGTTGTCTTTTTATACTAGTGGGAATTTTTCATTATAGAACTTGGCTTGTATATTCCTACGATGGGCTTCCTCAAAATGCCCTAGGTCTTCATGAGCAAGCAAGTTGGATGCACACCCACTAGTTTTCTTTTGTTGAGCATTCATAGCTCTAGTGCATCCGTTGCATGGCAATCCCTACTCCTCATGTTGACATCAATTGATGGGCATCTCCATAGCCCGTTGATTATCCTCGTCAATGTGAGACTTTCTCCTTTTTGTCTTCTCCACACAATCCACATCATCATATTCTATTCCACCCATAGTGCTATATCCATGGCTCACGCTCATGTATTGTGTGAAGGTTGAAAAAGTTTGAGATTATTTAAGTATGAAACAATTGCTTGGCTTGTCATCGGGGGTATAGAAGTTGGGAACATCTTTGTGTGACGAAAATGAAACATAGCCTAACTATATGATTTTGTAGGGATGAACTTTCTTTGGCCATGTTATTTTGAGAAGACACGATAACTTTGATTAGTATGCTTGAAGTATTATTATTTTTTATGTCGATATGAACTTTTGTCTTGAATCTTTCGGATCTGAATATTCATACCACAATTAAGAAGATTTACATTGAAATTATACCAAAGTATCACTCCGCATCAAAAATTCTCTTTTTATCATTTACCTACTCGAGGACGAGCAGGAATTAAGCTTGGGGATGCCTGATACGTCTCCAACGTATCTATATTTTTTTATTGCTCCATGCTACTTTATCTATTGTTTTGGACTATAATGGGCTTTATTTTCCACTTTTATATTATTTTTGGGACTAACCTATTAACCGGAGGCCCAGCCTGTAAATTGCTGTTTTTTTGCCTTTTTTTGTTTCAAGAAATGAATATCAAACGGAGTCCAAACGGAATGAAACCTTCGGAAACGTGATTTTATCACCGAACGTGATCCGGGAGACTTGGACCCTACGCCAAGGAACCAGAGAGGCGGTCACGAGGGGGGGGGGGGGCGGGGGCGCGCCCCCCTGCCTCATGGGCCCCCTGTTGCTCCACCGACGTACTCCTTCCTCCTATATATACCTACGTACCCCCAAACGATCAGAACAGGAGCCAAAAACCTCATTCCACCGCTGCAACTTCCCGTATCCACGAGATCCCATCTTGGGGCCTGTTCCGAGCTCACGGAGGGGGCATCCACCACGGAGGGCTTCTACATCAACACCATAGCCTCTCCGATGAAGTGTGAGTAGTTTTCAGACCTTCGGTCCATAGCTAGTAGCTAGATGGCTTCTTCTCTCTTTTTGGATCTCAATACAATGTTCACGCCCTCTCTCGTGGAGATCTATTCGATGTAATCTTCTTTTTGCGGTGTGTTTGTTGAGACCGATGAATTGTGGGTATATGATCCAGCTTATCTATGAATAATATTTGAATCTTCTCTGAATTCTTTTATGTATGATTGGTTATCTTTGCAAGTCTCTTCGAATTATCCGTTTGGTTTGGCCAACAAGATAGGTATATCTTGCAAAGGGAGAAGTGCATGGCTTTGGGTTCAATCTTGCGGTGTCCTTACCCAAAGGATGTAAAGGGTTGCAAGGCACGTATTGTATTGTTGCCATCGAGGATAACAAGATGGGGTATTTATCATATTGCATGAATTTATTCCTCTACATCATGTCATCTTGCTTAAGGCGTTACTCTATTTTTAACTTAATACTCTAGATGCATGCTGGATAGTGGTCGATGAGTGGAGTAATAGTAGTAGATGCAGAATCGTTTCGATCTACTTGTCTCGGACGTGATGCCTATATACATTATCATACCTAGATATACTCATAACTATGCTCAATTCTGTCAATTGCTTAACAGTAATTTGTTCACCCACCGTAGAATACTTATGCTCTCTAGAGAAGCTAGTAGTGAAACCTATGGCCCCCGGGTCTATTCTCATCATATCAATCTCCATCACTTTTATACTTGCTTTGTTTTACTTTGCCTTTTACTTTTTACTTTGCATCTTTATACCAAAAATATCAAAAATATTATCTCTATCAGATCTCACTCTCGTAAGTGACCCTGAAGGGATTGACAACCCCTAATCGCGTTGGTTGCGAGTAGCTATCGTTTTGTGCAGGTACGAGGGACTTTTGCGTGGCCTCCAACTAGATTGATACCTTGGTTCTCAAAAACTGAGGGAAATACTTACGCTACTGTGCTGCATCATCCTCTCCTCTTCGGGGAAAACCAACGCAAGCTCAAGACGTAGCAGAGACCCCTTGACGTGAGACCTACGCCAAAAATTCCTATAAATACATAAACCTCCAGAAAATAACCTAGATCGGGAGTTCTGCCGCCGTGATCCTCTGTAGCCACTAAAAACCAATCGGGACCCTGTTCCGGCACCCTGCCGGAGGGGGGATCCCTCACCGGTGGCCATCTTCATCATCCCGATGCTCTCCATGACGAGGAGGGAGTAGTTCACCCTCGGGGCTGAGGGTATGTACTTGTAGCTATGTGTTTGATCTCTCTCTCTCTCTCTCTCTCTCTCTCTCTCTCTCTCTCTCTCTCTCTCTCTATCTCGTGTTCTTGATTTGGAACGATCTTGATGTATTTCGAGGTTTGCTATTATAGTTGGATCTTATGATGTTTCTCCCCCTCTACTCTCTTGTAATGGATTGAGTTTTCCCTTTGAAGTTATCTTATCGGATTGAGTCTTTAAGGATTGAGAACACTTAATGTATGTCTTGCATGTGCTTATCTGTGGTGACAATGGGATATTCACGTGATCTACTTGATGTATGTTTTGGTGATCAACTTGCGGGTGCAGTGATCTTGTGAACTTATGCATAGGGGTTGGCACTGCGTTTTTCGTCTTGACTCTCCAGTAGAAACTTTGGGGCACTCTTTGAAGTTCTTTGTGTTGGTTGAATAGATGAATCTGAGATTGTGTGATGCATATCGTATAATCATACCCACGGATACTTTAGGTGACATTGGAGTATCTGGGTGACATTAGGGTTTTGGTTGATTTGTGTCTTAAGGTGTTATTCTAGTAAGAAATCTATGATAGATCGAACGGAAAGAATAGCTTCGTGTTATTTTACTACGGACTCTTGAATAGATCGATCAGAAAGGATAACTTTGAGGTGGTTTCGCACCTACAATAATCTCTTCGTTTGTTCTCCGCTATTAGTGACTTTGCAGTGACTCTTTGTTGCATGTTGAGGGATAGTTATGTGATCCAATTATGTTATTATTGTTGAGAGAACTTGCACTAGTGAAAGTATGAACCCTAGGCCTTGTTTCAAAGCATTGCAATACCATTTTTGCTCACTTTTGTTACTATTTACCTTGCTGTTTTTATATTTCAGATTACAGAAACCTATATCTATCATCTATATTGCAATTGTATCACCATCTCTTCGCCGAACTAGTGTACCTATACAATTTACCATTGTATTGGGTGTGTTGGGGACACAAGAGACTCTTTGTTATTTGGTTGCAGGGTTGTTTGAGAGAGACCATCTTCATCCTACGCCTCCCATGGATTGATAAACCTTAGGTCATCCACTTGAGGAAATTTGCTATTGTCCTACAAACCTCTGCACTTGGAGGCCCAACAACGTCTACAAGAAGAAGGTTGTGTAGTAGACATCAAGCAGTTTCTGGCGCCGTTGCCGGGGAGGTGAGTGCTTGAAGGTATATCTTTAGATCTTGCAACCGAATCTTTTAGTTTCTTGTTTTATCACTAGTTTAGTTTATAAAAGAAAACTAAAAAATATGGAATTAAGGTTGCCTCATTTGCTTCATGTTTTTAATGTCTTTCGTGAAAATGATGGAAAGGAAAATTGTGCTCAAGTACTAGAAGAAGAATTACATAGAATGCTTGGCATAAAATATGTGAATGATGAGCATGATTGCAATGTTGTTAGTATGAATTCTTTGAATACCCATGATGCTAATGATATGCAATGCCACAAGCTTGGGGATGCTATGTTTGATGAAGATGATATGTTTTGTCCCCCAAGTTTTGATGAGCAAATTTATTATGATGAAAGCATGCCTCCTATTTATGATGATTATTTTGATGACACGTATGCTATAAAGAATAAAGATAACCATGAAACTTGTCATCATGATTCTAATTTTCAATTGGATTATGCTTAACATGATAGTTATTTTGTTGAGTTTGCTCCCACCACTATTCATGAAAACAAATTTGCTTTTGTGGAGAGTAATAAAATTTCTATCCTTGTAGATCATGAAAAGAATGATTTATATGATAGTTATATTGTTGAATTCATTCATGATGCTACTGAAAATTATTATGAGAGAGGATCATATGCTTCTACATATTGCAATAATATCAAGTTTCCTCTCTATGTGTTGAAATTTTTTAAGTCATGCTTGTTTTGGCTTCCTGTGATAGTTGATTCTTTCTCCAATAAATTGTTTGATCACAAAATCCCAATGCATAGGAAGTGGTTTAGACTTAAATGTGCTAGTCATATTCTTCATGATGCTCTCTTTATGTTTCAATTCTTATCTTTTATGTGAGCATCATTGAAATCATCATGCCTAGCTAAGGGCGTTAAACGTTAGCGCTTGTTGGGAGGCAACCCAGTTTTATTTTCGTTCTTTGATTTTTGATCCTGTTTAGTAATAAATAATTCATCTATCCTCTGTTTAGATGTGGTTTTATGCTTTAATTAGTGTTTGTGCCAAGTAGAACCTTTGGGAAGACTTGGGTGAAGTCTTTGCGATCTTGCTGTAAAAAACAGAAACTTTTGCACTCACGAGATTAGCTGACATTTTTTACTTGAGAGTGCTTTTAGGTTGATTCTTTTTTAAGATTATTATTATACAAATTCCTCAGGTCCACCAACTTATTTCAGAATTTTTGGAGTTACATAAGTATTCTAATGATACAGATTACTACAGACTGTTCTGTTTTTGACAGATTCTGTTTTCTATGTGTTGTTTGCTTATTTTGATGAATCAATGAGTAGTATCGGAGGGTATGAACCATAGAGAAGTTGCAATACAGTAGATATTACATCAATATGAATTTATAATGAGTTCACAACAGTACCTAAGTGGTGGTTTTATTTTCTTATTCTAACGGAGCTTACGGGTTTTCTGTTGAGTTTTGTGTTGTGAAGTTTTCAAGTTTTGGGTAACGATTCGATGGACTATGGAATAAGGAATGGCAAGAGCCTAAGATTGGGGATGCCCAAGGCACCCCAAGGTAATATTCAAGGACAACCAAGATCCTAATCTTGGGGATGCCCCGGATGGCATCCCCTCTTTAAATCTTCGTTCATCGGTAACTTTACTTGGAGCTATATTTTTATTCACCACATGATATGTGTTTTGCTTGGAGCGTCATTTTATTTTCTTTTGTTTTTCTTGCTGTTTGAATAAAATACCAAGATCTGAAATTCTTAAATTTTAGAGAGTCTTCACATAGTTACATAAATATTCGGCTACTCATTGATCTTCACTTATATCTATTGGAGTAGTTTGTCATTTGCTCTATTCCTTCACTTATATCTTTTTAGAGTACGACGGTGGTTTTATTTTGAAGAAATTGATGAAATCTCATGCTTCGCTTATATTATTTTGGGAGTCTTAAACAGCATGGTAATTTGCTTTGATTATGAATTTAGTCCTAATATGATGGGCATCCAAGATGGGTATAATAAAAACTTTCCTATAGAGTGCATTGAATACTATGAGAAGTTTGATTCCTTATGATTGTTTTGAGATATGAAGATGGTGATATTAGATTCATTCTAGTTGAGTAGTTGTGAATTTGAGAGATACTTGTGTTAAAGTTTGTGATTCCCGTAGCATGCACGTATGGTGAACCGTTATGTGATGAAATCGGAGCATGATTTATTTATTTGATTGTCTTCCTTATGAGTGGCGGTCGGGGATGAGCGATGGTCTTTTCCTACCAATCTATCCCCCTAGGAGCATGCGCGTAGTACTTCGTTTCAATAACTAATAGATTTTTGCAATAAGTATGTGAGTTCTTTATGACTAATGTTGAGTCCATGGATTATACGCACTCTCACCCTTCCACCATTGCTAGCCTCTCTTGTGCCGCGCAACTTTCGCCGGTACCATAACACCCACCATTACCTTCCTCAAAACACCCACCGTACCTACCTATTATGGCATTTCCATAGCCACTCCGAGATATATTGCCATGCAACTTTCCACCGTTCCGTTTATTATGACATGCTCCATCATTGTCATATTGCTTTGCATGATCATGTAGTTGACATCGTATTTGTGGCAAAGCCACCATTCATAATTCTTTCATACATGTCACTCTTGATTCATTGCACATTCCGGTACACCGCCGGAGGCATTCACATAGATTTATATTTTGTTCTAATTCTTGAGTTGTAAGTAAATAAAAGTGTGATGATCATCATTATTAGAGCATTGTCCCAGTGAGGAAAGGATGATGGAGACTATGATTACCCCACAAGTCGGGATGAGACTCAGGACGAAAATAATAATAAAAGAGGTCAAAGAAGCCCAAATAAAAAAGAGGCCAAAGAAGCCCACCAAAAAAGAGAAAAAAAAACAAAAAAATGAGAGAAAAAGAGAGAAGGGGCAATGCTACTATCCTTTTACCACACTTGTGCTTCAAAGTAGGACCATGATCTTCATGACAGAGAGTTTCATATGTTGTCACTTTCATATACTAGCGGGAATTTTACATTATAGAACTTGGCTTGTATATTCCAATGATGGGCTTCCTCAAAATGCCCTAGGTCTTCGTGAGCAAGCGAGTTGGATGCACACCCACTCAGTTCCTTTTGTTGAGCTTTCATACACTTATAGCTCTAGTGCATCCGTTGCATGGCAATACCTACTCACTCACATTGATATCTATTGATGGGCTTCTCCATAGCCCGTTGATACGCCTAGTTGATGTGAGACTATCTTCTCCCTTTTGTCTTCTCCATAGCCACCATTCTATTCCACATATAGTGCTATGTCCATGGCTCACGCTCATGTATTGCTTGAAGATTGAAAAAGTTTGAGAACATCAAAAGTATGAAACAGTTGCTTGGCTTGTCATTGGGGTTGTGCATGATTTAAATATTTTGTGTGATGAAGATAGATCATAGACAGACTATATGATTTTGTAGGGATAGCTTGCTTTGGCCATGTTATTTTGAGAAGACATGATTGCTTTGTTAGTATGCTTGAAGTATTATTGTTTTCATGTCAATATTAAACTTTTGTTTTGAATCTTATGGATCTGAATATTCTTGCTACAATAAAGAAGATTACATTGATAAATATGTTAGGTAGCATGCCACATCAAAAATTCTGTTTTTATCATTTACCTACTCGAGGACGAGCATGAATTAAGCTTGGGGATGCTTGATACGTCTCCAACGTATCTATAAATTTTTATTGTTCCATGCTATTATATTATCCATCTAAGATGTTTTATATGCATTTATATGCTATTTTATATGATTTTTGGGACTAACCTATTAACCTAGAGCCTAGTGCCAGTTTCTTGTTTTTCCTTGTTTTCGAGTTTTACAAAAAAGGAATGCCAAACGGAGTCCAACTCATGTGCCAATTTTTGATGATTTTTTATGGACCAAAAGAATCCCCCGGAGTAAAAGAGTTGGGCCAGAAGAGTCCTGGGCTGCCCACGAGGGTGGGGGGCGCGCCCTACCCCCTGGGCACGCCCCCCTATCTCATGGACGGCTCGGAGACCCCCTGACGTGAGACCTACGCTCCTATAAATACAGAAACCTCCAGAAAATAACCTAGATCGGGAGTTCACCGCCGCAAGCCTCTGTAGCCACTAAAAAACAATCGGGACCCTGTTCCGGCACCCTGCCGGAGGGGCGATCCCTCACCGGTGGCCATCTTCATCATCACGGCGCTCTCCATGATGAGGAGGGAGTAGTTCACCCTCGGGGCTGAGGGTATGTACCAGTAGTTATGTGTTTGCACTCTCTCTCATGTTCTTGATTTGGCACGATCTTGATGTATCGCGAGCTTTGCTATTATAGTTGGATCTTATGATGTTTCTCCTCTACTCTCTTGTAATGGATTGAGTTTTCCCTTTGAAGTTATCTTATCGGATTGAGTCTTTAAGGTTTTGAGAATACTTGATGTATGTCTTGCATGTGCTTATCTTTGATGACAATGGGATATTCACGTGATCTACTTGATGTATGTTTCGGTGATCAACTTGCGGGTTCAGTGACCATGTGAACTTATGCATAGGGGTTAGCACACGTTTTCGTCTTGACTCTCCCGTAGAAACTTTGGGGCACTCTTTGAAGTTCTTTGTGTTGGTTGAATATATGAATCTAAGATTGTGTGATGCATATCGTATAATCATACCCACGGATACTTGAGGTGACATTGGAGTACCTAGGTGACATTAGGGTTTTGGTTGATTTGTGTCTTAAGGTGTTATTCTAGTACGAACTCTATGATAGATCGAATGGAAAGAATAGCTTCGTGTTATTTTACTACGGACTCTTGAATAGATCGATCGGAAAGGATAACTTTGAGGTGGTTTCGTACCGTACAATAATCTCTGTGTTTGTTCTCCTCTATTAGTGACTTTTGAGTGACTCTTTGTTGCATGTTGAGGGATAGTTATATGATCCAATTATGTTATTATTGTTGAGAGAACTTGCACTAGTGAAAGTATGAACCCTAGGCCTTGTTTCCTAGCATTGCAATACCGTTTATGCTCAATTTTATCATTGGTTACCTTGCTGTTTTTATATTTTCAGATTACAAAAACATATATCTACCATCCATATTGCACTTGTCTCACCAGCTCTTCGCCGAACTAGAGCACCTATACAATTTACCATTGTATTGGATATGTTGGGGACACAAGAGACTCTTTGTTATTTGGTTGCAGGGTTGTTTGAGAGAGACCATCTTAATCCTACGCCTCCCACGGATTGATAAACCTTAGGTCATCCACTTGAGGGAAATTTGCTACTGTCCTACAAACCTTTGCACTTTGAGGCCCAACAACGTCTACAAGAAGAAGGTTGCGTAGAATACATTAGTGCCATAAATATCAACAACTTCGAAGGCACAAATCCAAAGGTGGTGAACGGTCAAAGAATCAAACATTATATCTCGGGTAATCCCATAAATTTTGAAACCAATGTTATTGACACCTTAACCTCGGAGGAGTACATAAGGGACACTTTCCAAAACGTTTTAGACTCCGAAAAGGAATAGGTATGTGGTACGGTAAATAAACCGACTCCAAAACAGTTCTAATAGCAATTTTTCTCCGTTTTGTAATATTTAAGAAAATAGGAAAATAAGAAGTAGTCCGAAAGGGACACGAGGCATCCACGAGGGTGGAGGGGGTGCCCTACCCCCCTGGGCGCGCCCCCTGCCTCGTGGTCACCTCGTGTGCCCTCCGGACTTCGTTTTCTTGCACGATACTTCTTTTGGTCGAGAAAAATTCACTATATAATCTCCTGATGGTTTTGACCACCGCCACGCAAATATCTCCTATTTTTGTCCTGAGCTGTTTTCTGCCAGAGTTTTCAAGGCTAGGCATCATGTCGTCCCCCTCCTCCAACAACGCGGGCGACGATGCTTGGCTAAGGAAGCAGAATTTCATAATTGAAATACATCAGAGTACAACATGATATAGCTTCAGCACTCAGCTACCCCATTACACAATCGCAAGAAGAAGTTCCACATGCAACATGTAGAAACTTTCAAAATTAGCATCATAGACGGTATATAGACAGATGAATCTCATCTGGAAAACTGCTGAAGCGGAAGGCGAATATTGAGACTTTAGGCCAGTGCCTGTGGATGATTGACCTGAAGGAAATATGCCCTAGAGGGAATAATAAAGTTATTATTTATTTCCTCATATCATGATAAATGTTTATTATTCATGCTATAATTGTATTAACCGGAAACATGATACATGTGTGAATACATAGACAAACTTAAAGTCACTAGTATGCCCCTACTTGACTAGCTCATTAATCAAAGATGGTTATGTTTCCTAACCATAGACATGTGTTGTCATTTGATTAACGGGATCACATCATTAGGAGAATGATGTGATTGACTTTACCCATTCCGTTAGCTTATCACTTGATCGTTTAGTATGTTGCTATTGCTTTCTTCATGACTTATACAAGTTCCTATAACTATGAGATTATGCAACTCCCGTTTGCGGGAGGAACACTTTGTGTGCTACCAAACGTCACAACGTAACTGGGTGATTATAAAGGAGCTCTACAGGTGTCACCAAAGGTACATGTTGAGTTGGCGTATTTCGAGATTAGGTTTTGTCACTCCGATTGTCGGAGAGGTATCTCTGGGCCCTCTCGGTAATGCACATCACTATAATCCTTGCAAGCAATGTAGCTAATGAGTTAGTTACAGAATGATGCATTATGTAACGAGTAAAGAGACTTGCCGATAACGAGATTGAACTAGGTATTGGATACGGACGATCGAATCTCGGGCAAGTAACATACCGATGACAAAGGGAACAACGTATGTTGTTATGCGGTTTGACCGATAAAGATCTTCGTAGAATATGTAGGAGCCAATATGAGCTTCCAGGTTCCGCTATTGTTTATTGACCGGAAACAGTTCTAGGTCATGTCTACATAGTTCTCGAACCCGTAGGGTCCGCACGCTTAAGGTTTCGATGACAGTTATATTATGAGTTTATGAGTTTTGATGTACCGAAGTTTATTCGGAGTCCCGGATGTGATTACGGACATAACAAGGAGTCTCGAAATGGTCGAGACATGAAGATTGATATATTGGACGACTATATTCGGACACCGGAATGGTTTCGGGAGTTATCAGATATACCGAGATGCAGGGGGGGTTACGGAACCCCGGAGGTTAATGGGCCTCATGGGCCCAAGTGGAGGAAGAGGAGAGGCGGCCAAGGGCAGCAGCGCCTCCCCCAAGTCCGGTGGACAAGGAAGAGGCGGCGCCCCCCTTTCCTTTCCCCTCTCTCTCCTTCCCTCTCCTCTCCTACTCCAACAAGGAAGGAGGGAGTCCTACTCCGGTGGGAGTAGGACTCCTCTGGCGCGCCTCCTCTGGCCGGCCGCACCCCCGCTTGCTCCTTTATATCACAGGGGGGGGCACCCTAGAGACACAACAATTGATCCTTGAGATCTCTTAGCCGTGTGCGGTGCCCCTCCACCATAGTTCTCCTCGATAATATTGTAGTGGTGCTTAGGCGAAGCCACCTGTGATGAGAACATCAAGATCGTCACCATGCCGTCGTGCTGACGGAACTCATCCCCGACACTTTGCTCGAACGGAGTCCGGGGATCGTCATCGAGCTGAACGTGTGCTAAAACTCGGAGGTGCCGTAGTTTTGGTGCTTGATCGGTCGGGCCGTGAAGACGTACGACTACATCAACTGCGTTGTTATAACGCTTCCACTCTCGGTCTACAAGGGTACGGGGACAACACTCTCCCCTCTTGTTGCTATGCATCACCATGATCTTGTGTGTGCGTAGGAATTTTTTTGAAATTACTACGTTCCCCAACAGTGGCATCAGAGCCTGGGTTTATGCGTAGATGTTATATGCACGAGTAGAACACAAGTGAGTTGTGGGCGATACAAGTCATACTGCTTACCAGCATGTCATACTTTGGTTCGGCGGTATTGTTGGATGAAGCGTACGACCGACATTACGCCAGACGCTTACGCGAGACCGGTTCTCCGGCGTGCTTTGCACGAGAGGTGGCTAGCGGGTGTCAGTTTCTCCAACTTTAGTTGAACCGAGTGTGGCTACGCCTGGTCCTTGCAAAGGTTAAAACAGCACTAACTTGACGAACTATCGTTGTGGTTTTGATGCGTAGGTAAGAACGGTTCTTGCTAGGCCCGTAGCAGCCACGTAAAACTTGCAACAACAAAGTAGAGGATGTCTAACTTGTTTTTGCAGGGCATGTTGTGATGTGATATGGTCAATACGTGATGCTATATTTTATTGTATGAGATGATCATGTTTTGTAACCGAGTTATCGACAATCGGCAGGAGCCATATGGTTGTCGCTTTATTGTATGCAATGCAATGCATCTGTAATGCTTTACTTTATCACTAAGCGGTAGCGATAGTCGTAGAAGCATAAGATTGGCGAGATGACAACGAGGCTACGATGGAGATCAAGGTGTCGCGCCGGTGACGATGGTGATCACGACGGTGCTTTAGAGATGGAGATCACAAGCACAAGATGATGATGGCCATATCATATCATTTATATTGATTGCAAGTGATGTTTATCCTTTATGCATCTTATCTTGCTTTGATTGACGGTAGCATTTTAAGATGATCTCTCACTAATTATCAAGAAGTGTTCTCCCTGAGTATGCCTTTATTGCGAAAGTTCTTCGTCGAGACACCACGTGATGATCGGGTGTGATAGGCTCTACGTTCAAATACAACGGGTGCAAAACAGTTGCACACGCGGAATACTCAGGTTAAACTTGACGAGCCTAGCATATACAGATATGGCCTCGGAACACGGAGACCGAAAGGTCGAACGTGAATCATATAGTAGATATGATCAACATAGTGATGTGCACCATTGAAACTACTCCATCTCACGTGATGATCGGACATGGTTTAGTTGATTTGGATCACGTGATCACTTAGATGACTAGAGAGATGTCTGTCTAAGTGGGAGTTCTTAAGTAATATGATTAATTGAACTTAAATTTATCATGAACTTAGTACCTGATAGTATTTTTCTTGTCTATATTTGTTGTAGATAGATGGCTCGTGTTGTTGTTCCGTTGAATTTTAATGCTTTCCTTGAGAAAGCTAAGTTGAAAGATGATGGTAGAAACTACACGGACTGGGTCCGTAACTTGAGGATTATCCTCATTGCTGCACAGAAGAATTACGTCCTGGAAGCACCGCTGGGTGCCAGGCCTGCTGCAGATGCAACCGACGACGTTAAGAACGTCTGGCAGAGCAAAGCTGATGACTACTCGATAGTTCAGTGTGCCATGCTTTACGGTTTAGAACCGGGTCTTCAACGATGTTTTGAACGTCATGGAGCATATGAGATGTTCCAGGAGTTGAAGTTAATATTTCAATCAAATGCCCGGATTGAGAGATATGAAGTCTCCAATAAGTTCTATAGCTGTAAGATGGAGGAGAATAGTTACGTCGCTGAACATATACTCAAAATGTCCGGGTATAATAATCACTTGATTCAACTGGGAGTTAATCTTCACGATGATAGTGTCATTGACAGAATTCTTCAATCATCGCCACCAAGCTACAAGAGCTTCGTGATGAACTTTAATATGCAAGGGATGGACAAGACTATTCCCGAGCTCTTCGCAATGCTAAAGGCTGCGGAGGTAGAAATCAAGAAGGAGCATCAAGTGTTGATGGTCAATAAGACCACCGATTTCAAGAAGAAGGGCAAAGGGAAGAAGAAGGGAACTTCAAAAAGAACAGCAAGCAAGTTCTTTGCTCGGGAGAAGAAATCCAAGTCTGGACCTAAGCACGAAACTGAGTGCTTCTCTTGCAAGCGTGATGGACATCGAAGCGGAACTGCCCCAAGTATTTGGCGGATCGGAAGGATGGCAAG
The DNA here is from genome assembly GCA_021605145.1 of Aegilops bicornis. Classification (NCBI taxonomy): domain Eukaryota; kingdom Viridiplantae; phylum Streptophyta; class Magnoliopsida; order Poales; family Poaceae; genus Aegilops; species Aegilops bicornis. Next base: position 231,521,089 of record CM038671.1, on the reverse strand, counting down.
GTGAACAAAGGTATATGTGATATACATGTTATTGATGTGTACCTTACTAATGCTCGCATGAGAGAACTCGGGCATTTGATCTGGTTACATTGCTAATATTTGCAACTTCGAAACAGGGACTATGGATTGCGAAGATTGGCTAAGGGCGAGGAGGTGACGATGCGTGGGAAATGGTTCCAAAGTCGATGTGATCGCGGTTGGCACGCTACCTCTACATCTACCATCGGGATTAGTTTTAGACCTAAATAATTGTTATTTGGTGCCAGCGTTAAGCATGAACATTATATCTGGATCTTGTTTGATGCGAGTCGGTTATTCATTTAAATCAGAGAATAATGGTTGTTCTATTTATATGAGTAATATCTTTTATGGTCATGCACCCTTGAAGAGTGGTCTATTTTTATTAAATCTCGATAGTAGTGATACACATATTCATAATGTTGAAGCCAAAAGATGCAGAGTTGATAATGATAGTGCAACTTATTTGTGGCACCGCCGTTTAGGTCATATCGATGTAAACGCATGAAGAAACTCCATACTGATGGACTTCTGGAATCACTTGATTATGAATCACTTGGTACTTGCGAACCGTGCCTCATGGGCAAGATGACTAAAACGCCGTTCTCCGGAACTATGGAGCGAGCAACTGATTTATTGGAAATCATACATACTGATGTATGTGGTCCAATGAATATTGAGGCTCGCGACGGGTATCATTATTTTCTCACCTTCACAGATGATTTGAGCAGATATGGGTATATCTACTTGATGAAACACAAGTCTAAAACATTTGAAAAGTTCAAAGAATTTCAGAGTGAAGTGGAAAATCATCGTAACAAGAAAATAAAATTTCTACGATCTGATCGTGGAGGAGAATATTTGAGTTACGAGTTTGGTTTACATTTGAAGCAATGCGGAATAGTTTGAAACTCACGCCACCGGAACACCACAACGAAATGGTGTGTCCGAACGTCGTGTCGTGCTTTACTAGATATGGTGCGATCTATGATGTCTCTTACTGATTTACCGCTATCATTTTGGGGTTATGCTTTAGAGACGGCCGCATTCACGTTAAATAGGGCACCATCAAAATCCGTTGAGACGACGCCTTATGAACTGTGGTTTGGCAAGAAACCAAAGTTGTCATTTCTTAAAGTTTGGGGCTGCGATGCTTATGTGAAGAAACTTCAACCAGATAAGCTCGAACCCAAATCGGAGAAATGTGTCTTCATAGGATACCCAAAAGAGACTATTGGGTACACCTTCTATCACATATCTGAGGGCAAGATTTTTGTTGCTAAATTCGGATCCTTTCTAGAGAAGGAGTTTCTCTCGAAAGAAGTGAGTGGGAGGAAAGTAGAACTTGATGAGGTAACTGTACCTGCTCCCTTATTGGAAAGTAGTTCATCACAAGAACCGGTTCCTGTGACAACTACACCAATCAGTGAGGAAGCTAATGATACTGATCATGAAACTTCAGATCAAGTTACTACCAAACTTCGTAGGTCTACCAGAGTAAGATCCGCACCAGAGTGGTACGGTAATCCTATTCTGGAAGTCATGTTACTTGACCATGGTGAACCTACGAACTATGAGGAAGCGGTGATGAGCCCAGATTCCGCAAAATGGCTTGAGGCCATGAAATCTGAGATGGGATCCATGTATGAGAACAAAGTATGGACTTTGGTTGACTTGCCCGATGATCGGCAAGCCATAGAAAATAAATGGATCTTCAAGAAGAAGACTGACACTGATGGTAATGTAACTATCTACAAAAGCTCGACTTGTTGCGAAATGTTTTCGACAAGTTCAAGGGGTTGACTACGATGAGACTTTCTCACACGTAGCGATGCTTAAGTCTGTCTGAATCATGTTAGCAATTGCCGCATTTTATGATTATGAAATTTGGCAAATGGATGTCAAAACTGCATTCCTGAATGGATTTCTGGAAGAAGAGTTGTATATGATGCAACCGGAAGGTTTTGTCGGTCCAAAAGGTGCTAACAAAGTGTGCAAGCTCCAGCGATCCATTTATGGACTGGTGCAAGCCTCTCGGAGTCTGAATAAACGCTTTGATAGTGTGATCAAAGCATATGGTTTTATCTGAGACTTTTGGAGAAGCATGTATTTACAAGAAAGTGAGTGGGAGATCTGTAGCATTTACGATATTATATGTAGATGACATATTGTTAATTGGAAATGATATAGAATTTCTGGATGGCATAAAGGGATACTTGAATAAAAGTTTTTCAATGAAAGACCTCGGTGAAGCTGCTTACATATTGGGCATCAAGATCTATAGAGATAGATCAAGACGCTTAATTGGACTTTCACAAAGCACATACCTTGATAAAGTTTTGAAGAAGTTCAAAATGGATCAGGCAAAGAAAGGGTTCTTGCCTGTATTACAAGGTGTGAAGTTGAGTCAGAATCAATGCCCGACCACAGCAGAAGATAGAGAGAAAATGAAAGATGTTCCCTATGCTTCAGCCATAGGCTCTATCATGTATGCAATGCTGTGTACGGACACGGCGTGTGCTTAGTGATAAGCTTGGCAGGTAGGTACCAAAGTAATCCAGGAGTGGATCACTGGACAGCGGTCAAGAATATCCTGAAATACCTGAAAAGGACTAAGGACAGGTTTCTCGTTGATGGAGGTGACAAAGAGCTAGTCGTAAATGGTTACGTCGATGCAAGCTTTGACACTGATCCGGACGATTCTAAATCGCAAACCGGATACGTGTTTATATTGAACGGTGGAGCTGTCAGTTGGTGCAGTTCTAAACAAAGCGTCGTGGTGGGATCTACATGCGAAGCGGAGTACATAGCTGCTTCAGAAACATCAACTGAAGGAGTCTGGATGAAAGAGCTCATTTCCGATCTAGGTGTCATACCTAGTGCATCGGGACCAATGAAGATCTTCTGTGACAATACTGGTGCAATTGCCTTGGCAAAGGAATCCAGATTTCACAAGAGGACCAAGCACATCAAGAGACACTTCAATTCCATCCGGGACCAAGTCCGGTGGGAGACATAGAGATTTGCAAGATACATACGGATCTGAATGTTGCGGAACCCGTTGACTAAGCCTCTTCCACGAGCAAAACATGATCAGCACCAAGACTCCATGGGTGTTAGAATCATTACTGTGTAATCTAGATTATTGACTCTAGTGCAAGTGGGAGACTGAAGGAAATATGCCCTAGAGAAAATAATAAAGTTATTATTTATTTCCTCATATCATGATAAATGTTTATTATTCATGCTATAATTGTATTAACCGGAAACATGATACATGTGTGAATACATAGACAAACTTAAATTCACTAGTATGCCTCTACTTGACTAGCTCATTAATCAAATATGGTTATGTTTCCTAACCATAGACATGTGTTGTCATTTGATTAACGGGATCACATCATTAGGAGAATGATGTGATTGACTTGACCCATTCCGTTAGCTTAGCACTTGATCGTTTAATATGTTGCTATTGCTTTCTTCATGACTTATACAAGTTCCTATAACTATGAGATTATGCAACTCCGTTTGCGGAGGAACACTTTGTGTGCTACCAAACGTCACAACGAATCGGGTGATTATAAAGGAGCTCTACAGGTGTCACCAAAGGTACATGTTGAGTTGGCGTATTTTGAGATTAGGTTTTGTCACTCCGATTGTCGGAGAGGTATCTCTAGGCCCTCTCGGTAATGCACATCACTATAAGCCTTGCAAGCAATGTAGCTAATGAGTTAGTTACGGAATGATGCATTACGTAACAAGTAAAGAGACTTGCCGGTAACGAGATTGAACTAGGTATTGGATACCGACGATCGAATCTCGGGCAAGTAACATACCGATCACAAAGGGAACAACGTATGTTGTTATGCGGTTTGACCGATAAAGATCTTCGTAGAATATGTAGGAGCCAATATGAGCATCCAGGTTCCACTATTGGTTATTGACCGGAAACAGTTCTAGGTCATGTCTACATAGTTCTCGAACCCGTAGGGTCCGCACGCTTAAAGTTTCGATGACAGTTATATTATGAGTTTATGAGTTTTGATGTACCGAAGCTTGTTCGGAGTCCCGGATGTGATTACGGACATAACGAGGAGTCTCGAAATGGTTGAGACATGAAGATTGATATATTGGACGACTATATTCGGACACCGGAATGGTTCCGGGAGTTATCGGATATAGACTGGAGTACCAGGGGGTTACCGGAACCCCCTGGAGGTTAATGGGCCTCATGGGCCCAAGTGGTGAAAGAGGAGAGGCGGCCAAGGGGCAGCCGCGCCTCCCAAGTCCGAATTGGACAAGGAAGGGGGCGGCGCCCCCCTTACCTTTCCCCCTCTCCTCTCCTACTCCAACAAGGAAGGGAGGGAGTCCTACTCGGGAGTAGGACTCCTCCTGGCGCACCTCCTCCTGGCCGGCCGCACCTCCCCCCTTGCTCCTTTATATACGGGGGCAGGTGGGCACCCTAGAGACACAACAATTGATCCTTGAGATCTCTTAGCCGTGTGCGGTGCCCCCTCCACCATAGTTCTCCTCGATAATATTGTAGCGATGCTTAGGCGAAGCTTCTGCGACAAGAGAACATCAAGATCGTCACCACGCCCGTCGTCTTGTGGAACTCATCCGACACTTTGCTTTGGATCGGAGTCCGAGGATCGTCATCGAGCTGAACGTATGCTAAAACTCGGAGGTGCCATAGTTTGATTGCTTGATCGGTCGGGCCGTGATGACGCATTGACTACATCAACCGCGTTGTTATAACGCTTCGCTTTCGATCTCACGAGTGCGTGGACAACACTCTCCCCTCTCGTTGCTATGCATCACCATGATCTTGTGTGTGCGTAGGAATTTTTTTGAAATTACTACGTTCCCCAACATGACCGTCCGTCCTTCGTCCTCTTCAGGAACACTTCAATATTGAACCGTGGGTGTTGTATGAAAACCTTCCTCGCCTCCTGACCATAGAGGTGGTTTGGGAGGTAATCAACAGTGAACTGCTTTGGAAAGGCCTGAAAACAAGGATGTGCATAAATATCTTCTCTATATTGGAAATGGGGCAAAGGAATGAAAAAAGGCAAGGTATAATAGTTAGTACCATCTTGTAGTGAATTGATGTCTTCTTCATTGTGCAGACAAAGATCTTGTTGTTTTTTGTCACTAATTTCTTTATCCTAACAATCTTTCTGAGTTTCTTGATTTGATTTATATTCTTGGACAACTCACTTCCCCATATGCAAAAAGGGTCGAACTGTGGGTCAAAACCTCTGACAGCAGGACCTACATGTGCAAGACCAAATTGTTAAAAACCAAAATATTAAAATGGTTCCTGCAATTGCACAATAATATGCTATTAGACAACAGACCATGCATGTGCTAACCTCGATTGTAAACCTCAGTGCTTCCCATTGTTTCCCTGCAACACATATAAGGTAGTTAGTCATCAGGTTAAGTAAGGGTTCGCATGCTATCAGTAAAATATTTGATGAAAAATAGGCACATTGCAGATTCATCAGATTAATTCAAGCCACACGGAAAACCCATTTACCCAAACCAAACATGATTAAGAACTAGGAAATATAGCACTTGTATATGTTTCTCATGTATTAAGTGCAGCCAAATTTGATTTGTTCCTCACATGCACAACAATACAAAATTCTACCCACGACAATTGGACATTGCATTGCAGAATTGAACCAAGCAGTTAACTAAAAATCACAACAAATGAACCAAACATTAACTGAGCACCACATTGCACAATATAACATACCCCTAATAGAAGATCAGACAGTTAACCAAACAGTTAACTACAGCCAATTGTAGCAATTGTATTTGTTTCTCATGTATTTACTACAGCCAAATTCAATTTATTCCTCACATGGTATACAATAACAGAATGCACCCACAATTTTGTAAAGATAAATTCGATTTATTTCTCACATGGAAGACAATACAAAATTGCAGCCTGAAGAATTGAACATCACATTTGCAGAATTGAGCCAAACAGTTAACTGAAGACGACAACTAATTAACAAAACATTTAATAAGTGAGCACCACACTGCACGACATATAGAACATATACACTAGAGCAACAGATTGCATGGTAAAATTAGATAGCACAATTCACTAAATTTGTGAAGGAAAGGCAGGAGCAGCACATAAAACGGGTAAACAGAGCATGCTTAACCGGCGTAGCTAGCAAATGGCAAGGTGCTCCTTCAAGATCTGGGGGTCGGCACGAATGGCAGCCATTGCGACCTCATTCGCGCGTGCGGCCGCAATTTGATTCTCCACTGCCAAATGCTCCTTGAGGTCCTGGCTATATTGCGTGCACCATGGCTTAGTCGGCGCTTATTTGGTGGAGGGGTCAGTGATTTGGGTGGAAGGTGTCACGCTCGCGCCGGTGGTCGGGGCATGTGGGATGTGGTAGGAGGAGGAGGATGGGGGTCGGGTGTGGATTACCTGCCTGGATAGAGGAGGCCGAGCAGCGTGAAGGAGGGTCGCCGACAAGGAGGCGGCGCTGCAAGCAAGGAGTGAAGGTTTCAACTTGGAAAGGAAGGCAGAAAGAGGGGAAATGCGGCTTTTGGTAAGCGAGAGGGGGTGGGGAGGTAGATATTTCCGCGGAAGCCGAAAATTTGGAATCGCTTCAGCGAAAAAACTGGTGCGCAAAGTGTCATCAGACACGATCCCTTATTCAGAGCTGTGTACGATATGTGGACATCACAAACGATTCAGATAAGCTTAACCCGTGTGTGATGAGTTTGAACGTCAAAAGTTTTGGTTCAATTTCCATGGTTACGATGGTCATCCACGTCATTGCATAATTTGGGTACACAAAGGAGACTACAGCACACCCACACTTCTTAATCGAGCAAGTTCAGCAATTAAACAGAGCTAGCTGACCTAAACATTACTCTAACAAATTAAAGACCGACGCTCTTAATTAAACAAAACGAAGAGTACTACTACGGCGGGTGCTCATCGATCTCCGCCGCCGCCTCCATGTCCAGCTCGCGCCCGACGGTCTCCTGGGGAAGGGGCTCCATGGCATCCATCGCACCATACTCGGTAAGCATCTCGCCATCCGCGTCCGCATCTCTTTGGAAAAGGCCGCCATGATCTGGGCGTGGGCGGACGCGATTTGGGCTTGGACGGGCTTCGTCATCGCAAGGTATGCGGCAGAGGAACGGGCGGCTGCTCGAACGCTCTCAGTGATTGCCAGCTCTTCGGCCGTGGGTTGCCGACCGTTGTCGGAGAAGCTTCGTTCGATTTGTGCGGTGACTGCCAGGAGCTGGGCGTGGGCGGCCTCGACATGGTCGTGGGCAGCCTCCATCAGGGCTAAGGCCGCCGCTGCTGAACAGACAGCTGCTGTGCCGCTCCCACCAGTTGCTCTCCCCGAGGAAGATGTTGCTGCCACCACCTGAGAAGCAATAGCAGCCATTTGGGCTGACTTTGCCGCCCGATCGCAGATTGCGGCCGCACTCATGCACCTTGTTAGCACGCGCATGGCGGCTGCTGCCGCGCTCTCGCCAGAGTGGGCCACCGAAGTTTCCCTCACGACACGGGTCCACGTGCCCATCTTTCACCGGCGACGATTGAATAGTGAAATGATATTTGGGGAGTGAGCTAGTGTACTTGAGAGACCGGTTGTGGACTGTAGCCGACACACCTTCGCGTAAGCCACAGGCGTACTATACACCGACGGTGCTCCAGGATATTTTGTGCTGCATCTCACACGGTTGCTGATAATAAACTGTGTGCGATCTACTTGATTTTTCATCTTGTTTGAATTACATAATGGGGTCACAGCGGCAATGGACGGTGTTTGAATTGCTAGACCTTTTATCTGCAATGAACATGCAACTATATGTGTGTCATAAAATAATTGGAATTATTCAGGGTTCGTTTGAACATTTTATACATTAAATTGGTTTTCTAGCCATTTCAGGTGAACAATTCAAATTTGAACTACATGCACATGCTCCAGTGCATATAAATTGGTTGAAAAATCAAATCTATGTCCTTGGGTGCATGCTTAGGTCCCATGCAAGAAATGGGAATGAATTTCAAACACCAGGGCACCGTTGATTGCCGGCAAAACATTGAGATGCCTGGTTTTTAAATTCTAGTAAATCAAAAACTCGTCTGAAATTCATGAAACTTGGCATGCTATCATGGAGCGGCATCAACATGCCGTGGTAAAATTTTTGTCCCATTTGGGGCAGGTTTGGGTATATGCTTCTCACAAACGGAGCTTCTCACAACAAGCATCATGGTTTTCGGTGAGAACGCCCCACCTTTGGGGACGAAACGATATCCATTGCCTCTTATTGCTTTCAAATTTTTTCTCGTGTCAACATAGAACAACAAGAGTGTTGTGTGAATTTTTGTGATTTTTCGGGGTTCGTTTGGACATTTTTATGCATTAACTGAGTTTTCAATGCATTTATGTGCATAATTCAAATTTGAACTACATGCACATGCTCCAGTGCATATAAATTGGTGCAAAATCAAATCTGTGTCCTTGGGTGCATGCTTAGGTCCCATGCAAGAAATGGGAATGAATTTCAAACACCAGGGCACCGCTGATTGCCGGCAAAACATTGAGATGCCTGGTTTCTAAATTATAGTAAATCCAAAACTCATCTGAAATTCATTAAACTTGGCATGCTATCATGGAGCGGCATCAATATGCCATGGTAAAAAATTTGTCCCATATGGGGCAGATTTGGGTATATGCTTCTCACAAATCGGAGCATCTCACAACAAGCATGATGGTTTTCGGTAGGGAAGGTCCCACCTTTGGGGACGAAATGATATCCATTTCCTCTTATTGCTTTCAATTTTTTTCTCGTGTCAACATAGAACAACAGGAGTGTTGTGTGAATTTTTGTGATATTTCAGGGTTTGTTTGGACATTTTTATGCATTAACTGAGTTTTCAATGCATTTATGTGCATAATTCAAATTTGAACTACATGCACATGCTCATCGGGAAGCGTGTGAGCTGTACGCTGTGCAGGCTCACTGGGAAGCAAGCCCTTTGACTTCCATGGCCGCCCGCATTGCTTGCATCCTCTCCATTAATGGCGCCCAAGCTGCAGTTTAATTTTCTTTTTAAATATAAAACACTCATCACAAACGTCTTAGTTAGAACACCCGTATGCAAACCGACAACTTCCCCAGGAAGCCAAGAGAAAATGTGCCGAGCAGGATTTCTGCAGCTCTTGATCACAAACGTTTTAGATAGAACACCCGTATGCAAAGTGAGAGCAGCACAGTATTTGTGCATCCCATCAACGCAAACGGTTGTTTTGGATGACCCGTGTGCAACCACGTACAAACAATATGGTAAGATTTGTCAATCCTTGTAACACTGCGATTTGTCAAAATATGAAGTTAAAAATCAATAGCAGTATCTAAATTTTGCAACTAAAATTCAGTAATTAAGCATAGATTTCATTCATAGATTAAGCAGTCGTTCTTAATTTATACAAACAGTTCAACTCGACAGCTGAACCGACCAAACTTTTCCCCAATTGTTGCCAACCACGTACCGAAATAGCTAGTTCGACTACATATACTAGCTAATTTTAAGTACATTGTACAGTTCCACCACATCTATAGTCAGATGAACTGAACAAAATAGCCCCTAAATACTACTACTACTACTACTACTACTACTACTACTACTACTGCGGAGGGGCTCTGTACTACTTCCGGCTGCCTCTCCTTTGCCGAGCGCGCTCAGTAAGAGGCAGAGGAGGAGGAGCCTACCGACGAGCTGGGCACCCGCAATGCGGTGCCTGCCGCTAATGCAGCTTCAGCGACGCTCACCTCGAACACCCTCTGCCGCTCCACACAACCCCTCTCGAAGCGGTGGTTCTCCTCGTAGATCTCCTGATTCCTCGCCTCTGAGGCGGCGTGTGCCGCGGCCACGGCGGCGGTAAGGCTCTTTGCGTGCTCAACGAGGCGATCCTCCTCCTCCCGCAGGAACTCGGTGTAGCGCGCAAGGTCGCTGACGCACGTGCGGGCATCCACCTCCGCCTCCCGCCTTCGGGCGGCGGTGGCAGAGCGGGTGATGACCCTGGCGGTCTGGCGGCCACAGCGGCCGACGACGGGGTGGCGGCCACGACCACCACCTCCCTCCTTCGGGCCACGGTGGCGGAGTGGGTGATGGCCACAGTGGCCGGCAGTGGGATGGCGGCCACGACGACCACCTCCCGCCTTCGGGCCGCGGCGGCGGAGTGGGCGATGGCCCTGGCTTTCAACGGTGGTGTGGCGGTAACAGCGGCCGGCAACAGCTGCCGACGGGCACCGGCAGCGGAGCGTGTGGTGGGTGTTCCGCGGACACCCAACATGGACGCCACATGCACTACACTATGCCGGGGACTGCGCCGCCGCTGCGGTGTAGCCTCCCAGCTGGAGCTGTCCTCTGATGACGGCGGAGTGGCTGAGCGACGACGACGGACTGGTGCCATTGGCGATTGTGGGAGAAGCAGACGAGATGAGCTACAGGGATGGAGGGGAAAATGCGACGCAGGACTCACCGGCCATGAGGGTTTTTATAGCAGGCCGGTAAGCATTGGGATTTTGGGGGATTTCACCGAGTCGGGCGGGAAGCTTGCGCAGGAACCTACGAGGTTGCGCGAGAACGGGCTCACCGGCGATTCATTAGCTCCACCGTTTGGAAAAAAGAACGCCCCCGCGCGCTGCGCAAGCTTGCGCTGTAAGCCGTCTGCGGCAGCGGGGTGACAAGACGTGCGAGAGGAGGACAAAAGGCCACGTACACATATGGTTAATAAAAAAACGTTTGCGATTTAATTACCTACTATACCACCATCCTGGTTTATAAGTATGATTTAACTAATAAAATACAAATGCATGTCGCCAAAGATTATATAGTTGGATTTATATTTGAACATAGTTTCCAATTATATAATTTTTAAAACATGCATTAACATTTTGTTGGTTAAATTTGAGGGCAAAGTATGGCACGGAATATAAAGGAGACTATAGACTAGACGGAGGTGGTACCACACAGCCGCTCTCTACGCAGCGACGCAACTATCGGCCGGCTTGTAGGCGATCATTTCCTGCGTGTTCAACTGCTCTATGCGTGTGGTTGCTTGTGGTTCAGGTGGCTGCCAGTGTTTGGGGTCGGCGCACGATCACGCACGTTCATGTGCAAGCGGTTGTGCCAGGCGCGGCACGACGATGCAGTCACCTGCTGCAAAAACTGGCATGCGGACGCGCCAAGAATCCACGCCGCCCGGCCCCCTTTTATTCCTGCGGCCATTTAACTTCATCTCTCATCTCACACGACACAATAAGCACACCCACGAGGACACATACAGAGAGGACATCCAGCGGTTCCAATGGCGCTCCCCATGGCTCCAATGGCGCTCCCAGCGGTCGACGATGACAATGGCGAGCAGTTCACCACGCATCACGTAGTGGACACCCATGTGAGGGGGAAGGCCCTCTCGGTGGTGTACACGAACGATCCGGTCTCGGTGGAGAGCTCCATCGAAACTATGGAGCAGTTCCTTGCCGAGGACAAGTACCGAGTGGTCGGCCGACCTCGAGTACACCATCGGTCGTGCCGGGCACGATCAGAAGGTTGCCGTCGCCCAGTTGTGCGTGCGACATGACGTCCTCGTCTACCACTTCCACCTTGCCACAAGGCCTTGTGAGCGTTTCTCCAGGTTTATCAACAGCTCCGACTATAGTTTCGCTACGGTGGACACCACCAACGATCTAAAAGCGCTCAAGGTTTTGGACTTGAAATGCACAAATCTTGTCAACATTCAGCACCACTACAAAGTCTGGGGCAGCGACAAAAACAAACTAAACTCCCTGGTTGACCTCGCCTCGGCCATCATCGACCCCTACTACGCGAAGATGAAGGAAGAGAGCAATAAGGACAAGAACACCTGGCACAGTGTGTGGCATAAGAGACTGGATGAACAACATGTCAAGTACGCGGCCATGGACACGTACACAAGCTAAGAGATGTATAGGCGGATCGTTGACATGAGGAACTTTCTTCTTCCTGACAAAGACGAGGGATCGAGCCACATAGCAGTGGCGGGAGCGTCACAAGAAGTAGATGACTAGACGATCGTTTCTCCTACTTTAGAATGCATGCAATTGTTTATTGAGGTGTGCGCGAATGATCTGTACAGTCACTTATGTAATTAGATGTTTATTTCAGTTATATATATATACATGTTATTCTATTGTAGACAGAGCAATTCACACGGCTTATTAACAGCAATCGTCTGTGTTATTATTGGTCTTCGCACACATTTCAGATTACGGACCTGTTTGCCGCGTATCACACACATCTTGTTCAGTTGAACCGTTTCCATTGTGTTGCCTAATCACACACAGTTCATCCCAGTGAACTGTATGTTGTATATTGCACACGCCTTCATCTGGCTGCCCGTTTCTTTTGTGCCTCCTCATCCCAGACAGTTAATTGAGTTGAACCGTATGCCCTGGATCGCACACGCAACTAAATTCTGAACTGTGTTTGATGCATCTGTCGTCGCAAACGTTTTGCACCTTTTTTATGTTTTTTTACACCACCGCTTGCGATTATGTCATTGCACACAGTTTCGTCGAAGGGCCTCAGATCATAGTGTCGCGTTTAGACTATCCTGCAGTAGTGAAACTTGATCGAGTTTTGCAGAGATGTGAAGAAACTAATCTTGTCTTGAATTGGGAGAAGTGCCACTTTATGGTTAATGAAGGTATTGTCTTGGGGCATAAAATTTCTGAAAAAGGTATTGAGGTTGATAAAGCTAAAGTTGATGCTATTGAAAAAATGTCGTGTCCTAAGGACATTAAAGGTATAAGAAGTTTCCTTGGTCATGCCGGTTTTTATAGGAGGTTCATTAAAGACTTCTCAAAAATTTCTAGGCCTTTGACTAATCTCTTACAAAAAATGCTCCTTTTGTCTTTGATGATGATTGTGTAGAAGCATTTGAAATACTTAAGAAAGCCTTGATTTCTGCACCTATTGTTCAGCCACCTGATTGGAACTTAACCTTTGAAATTATGTGTGATGCTAGTGATTATGTTGTAGGTGTTGTTCTAGGACAAAGGGTTGATAAAAAATTAAATGTTATCCAATATGCTAGTAAAACTCTAGACAGTGCCCAGAGAAATTATGCTACTACTGAAAAGGAATTTTTAGCAGTTGTATTTGCTTGTGATAAGTTTAGACCTTATATAGTTGATTCTAAAGTAACTGTTCACACTGATCATGCTGCTATTAAATGTCTTATGGAAAATAAAGATGCTAAACCTAGACTTATTAGATGGGTTCTCTTGCTACGAGAATTTGATTTGCATATTATTGATAGAAAGGGAGCTGAGAACCCCGTTGCACACAACTTATCTAGGTTAGGGAATGTTCTTGATGACCCACTACCTATTGATGATAGCTTTCCTGATGAACAATTAGCTATCATAAATGCTTCTCATCTTGCTCCATGGTATCTTGATTATGCTAATTACATTGTTGCTAAATTTATAGCACCTAGTTTCACATACCAGCAAAGGAAAAAGGTTTTCTATGATTTAAGACATTACTTCTGGGATGACCCACACCTTTATAAAGAAGGAGTAGATGGTGTTATTAGACATTGTGTACCGAGCATTAACAGAACAGATCCTACATAAGTGTCACTCTGAGGCTTATGGAGGACACCACGTTGGAGATAGAACTGCACATAAGGTATTGCAATCCGGTTTTTATTGGCCTACTCTCTTCAAAGATGCCTATGAATTATTCACTTGTTATTGAACCATTTGATGTTTGGGGCTTTGATTATATGGGACCGTTTCCTTCCTCTAATGGGTATACACATATTTTAGTTCTTGATGATTACGTTACTAAGGGGTAGAAGCTATTCCAACTAGTAGTGCTGATCATAACACCTCTATTAAGATGCTTAAAGAAGTTATTTTTCCGAGGTTTGGAGTCCCTAGATACTTAATGACTGATGGTGGTTCACATTTTATTCATGGTGCTTTTCATAAAATGCTTGCTAAGTATGATGTTAATCATAGAATTGCATCTCCATACCACCCACAGTCTAGTGGTCAAGTAGAACTGGGTAATAGGGATATTAAATTAATTTTGCAAAAGACTGTTAATAGATCTAGAAAGAATTGGTCCAAGAAACTTGATGATGCATTATGGGCCTATAGAACTGCATATAAAAATCCTATGGGCATGTCTCCGTATAAAATGATTTATGGAAAAGCATGTCACTTACTTCTCGAACTAGAACATAAGGCTTATTGGGCTATTAAAGAGCTCAATTATGATTTCAAACTTGCCGGTGAGAAGAGGTTATTTGACATTAGCTCACTTGATGAATGGAGAACCCAAGCCTACGAAAATGCCAAGTTGTTTAAAGAAAAATTTAAAAGATGGCATGACAAAAGGATACAAAAGCGTGAGTTTAATGTAGGTGATTATGTATTGCTATACAACTCTCGTTTAAGATTTTTTGCAGGAAAACTCCTCTCTAAATGGGAAGGTCCTTACATTACCGAGGAGGTCTATCGTTCCGGTGCCATAAAAATCAACAACTTCGAAGGCACAAATCCAAAGGTGGTGAACGGTCAAAGAATCAAACATTATATCTCAGGTAATCCCATAAATGTTGAAACCAATGTTATTGACATCGTAACCCCGGAGGAGTACATAAGGGACACTTTCCAGAATGTTTCAGACTCATAAAAGGAATAGGTATGTGGTACGGTAAGTAAATCGACTCCAAAACAGTTCTAATAGCAATTTTTTCTCCGTTTTGGAATATTTAAGAAAATAGGAAAATAAGAAGTAGTCTGAGAGGGACACGAGGCATCCACGAGGGTGGAGGGCGTGCCCTACCCCCCTAGGCGCGCCCCCCCTGCCTCGTAGGCACCTCGTGTGCCCTCCGGACTCCGTTTTCTGGCACGATACATCTTTTGGTCAGCAAAAATTCACTATATAATCTCCTGAAGGATTTGACCACTGTACCACGCAAATATCTCCTGTTTTTGTCCCGAGCTGTTTTCTGCCAGAGTTTTCAAGGCCAGGCATCATGTCGTCCCCCTCCTCCAACAACGCGGGCGACGATGCTTGGCTAATGAAGATAGAAATGAAGAGAGAAGAAGTTGGGGAGATAAACAAGGGTGATAGGATCTAGAAGGCCACGGAGGATCAAGCTCCGGAAGCAGAAGAAGAAGACACCCTTCAACCTTGTTATAACCATCTTACCCCTACTGAAATAGAAGCTTTCGAGATGATTGAAATAGTTCAGGTGCAAAAAAAAGTATCTCAGTCGTGAGAATATTTTGTTGCAAGAATAGATCACCACACTCAAGGGCATTATTCGCAAGTTGGAGAATATCCTACGCTCGATGTGTGACACGACTTCATCAACAACTCCATCATCACCACCTCCAAAGAAAGATACATAAATACATGGGTATGCGCACTCCCCTTGGCAACTACCAAGCTTGGGGGAGGTGCCCCGGTATCGTATCACCATCACACTTCTATCTTTACCCTTTTTCTTAGTTCGATCCTTTTGGTTATATCTTGATCTAGTACAATAAAGTTTAGTATGATCTAGATTTGAGTTTTTGTGTTAATCCTTATCTATGTAATCGAGTCTGTGAGCTATATATAATAAAGATTAGTCTTGAGTCGAGGGCTTGGTTATCTTGCTATGATCTTGAGGGAATGAAAGAAAAAAAGAAAGAACAAAAAGAAATAAAGAGATCATATTGATCTTATGGAGAGTAACGACTTCACATATAAAGAGTATGATTAATAAAAGTTGTTGGGAGTTAACAAACATAGTTTTGGTCATCGTTGCAATTAATAGGAAGTAATAAAGAAAGAGAGGTTTTCACATATAAATATACTATCTTGGACATCTTTCATGATTGTGAGCACTCATTAAAATATGACATACTAAAAAGTTGATGTTGGACAAGGAAGACAACGTAATGGGTTATGTTTTCTTATATTCGAAATAAATATATTGTCATGGATCATCCAACATGTTGAGCTTGCATTTCCCCCTCATGCTAGCCAAATTCTTTGCACCAAGTAGGGATACTACTTGTGCTTCCAAATATCCTTAAACTCAGTTTTGCCATGAGAGTCCACCATATCTACCTATGGATTGAGTAAGATCCTTCAAGTAAGTTGTCATTGTTGCAAGCAATAAAAATTGCTCTCTAAATATGTATGATCTATTAGTGTGGAGAAAATAAGCTTTATACGAGCTTGTGATATGGAAGAAATAAAAGTGACGGACTACATAATAAAGGTCCCTATCACAAGTGGCAATATAAAGTGACGTTATTTTGCATTAAGATTTTGTGCATCTGAAAGTGCAACTATCCCTAGGTGGTTTTGGTAATTCATAACAACATATAGCTCATTGAGCTAATTCCATTCCAATATGGATATTTCAGGAAATGATTGGCATGGCTTGGATGATGAAAGTGGATCCCTATTAAGGACAAAGGATTGGCTCAAGCTAAAAAGGGCAAGACTCTACATTTTATATTTTAGTGATCCAAGATCACATTGAGTCTATAGGAAAAGCCAATACTATCAAGGAGGGATGAGGTGTTGCTTAATGAGCCTCTTGCTTCATGTGCTTAGTGATATGCTCCAAAACCCTCCACTACTTTCTCACATCCACATATGACCTAAACCCAAAGTCAAACTCGGCCCTACCGATTCTATCTATCCGGCGCCACCGAGTTCAGATGTCATAGCCACTGCCACAAACCCTAGGCAAATCGGTTTCACCGATAGGGATCTCGGTCTCACCGAGATGGGATTGTAATCTCTCTGTTTCCCTTCGTAACGTTTCGGTCTAACCAAAGTGAGCGTTCGGTCCCACCGAGATTGCAATGTAAACTCTCTATTTCCCTTTCGTAACTTTTCGGTCTCATCGAAAGAGCGAATCGGTCCCACCGAGTTTACCTGACCAACTATCTGGTTAGCTAATTACCAAAATCGGTCACACCGAGTTTGTGTAATCGGTCTCACCGAGATTACGTTATGCCCTAACCATAACAATATTGGTCCTACCGAGATGCATGTCGATCCCACCGAAAACCCTAATGGTCACTAGGTTTACTAAAATCGTTCTGACCGAGTTTGCTGATTCGGTCCCACCGAGATTGGTAAATTGTGTGTAATGGTTAGATTTTGTGTGGAGGCTATATATACCCCTCCACCTCCTCTTCATTCGTGGAGAGAGCCATCAGAACAAACCTACACTTCCAACTTACTAGTTCTGAGAGAGAACCACCTACTCATGTGTTGAGGCCAAGATATTCCATTCCAACCACATGAATCTTGATCTCTAGCCTTCCCCAAGTTGCTTTCCACTCAAATCTTCTTTCCACCAAATCCAAATCATGTGAGAGAGAGTTGAGTGTTGGGGAGACTATCATTTGAAGCACAAGAGCAAGGAGTTCATCATCAACACACCATTTGTTACTTCTTGGAGAGTGGTGTCTCCTAGATTGGCTAGGTGTCACTTGGGAGCCTCCGACAAGATTGTGGAGTTGAACCAAGGAGTTTGTAAGGGCAAGGAGATCGCCTACTTCGTGAAGATATACCGCTAGTGAGGCAAGTCCTTCGTGGGCGACGACCATGGTGGGATAGACAAGGTTGCTTCTTCGTGGACCCTTCGTGGGTGGAGCCCTCCGTGGACTCGTGCAACCGTTACCCTACGTGGGTTGAAGTCTCCACCAACGTGGATGTACGATAGCACCACCTACCGGAATCACGACAAAAACATCCGTGTCTCCAATTGCGTTTGAATCCTCCAAACCCTTCCCTTTACATTCTTGCAAGTTGCATGCTTTAATTTCTGCTGCCAATATACTCTTTGCATGCTTGCTTGAATTGTGTGAAGATTGCTTGACTTGTTCAGAGATAGCTAAAATCTGCCAAAGTCTAAAATTGGGAAAAGGTTAGGTTTTTATTGGTCAATTAGTCTAATCAACCCCCTCTAGACATACTTCAAGGTCCTACAAGTGGTATCAGAGCTTTGGCCTCCATTTGCTTTGATTTCCATAGCTTTTGGTGGTCATAGCCTTGGTTTCACAACCTAGGAGAGTATGGCATCTAGCGAGGGAAATTATCACCGTAGAGGTCCTTACTTTGATGGTACTAATTTTGCTAGTTGGAAGCATAAGATGAAAATGCATATTTTCGGACATAATCCCGCCATTTGGGTTATTGTGTGTATTGGTTTGCAAGGTGAGTTCTTTGATGGGAGAGAACCAAACCGTGAAGCTAGCGCGGAAGAATTGAAGATGCTGCAATACAACGCTCAAGCGTGCGATATCCTCTTCAATGGCTTATGCCCCGAGGAGTTCAACAAAATCAGCCGTCTTGACAATGCAAAGGAAATTTGGGATACTTTGATTTATATGCATGAAGGTACCGACTCCGTCAAGGAATCCAAGTTGGATGTGCTCCAAAGTCAGCTTGACAAGTTCAAAATGAAGGATGGTGAAGGTGTCGCTGAAATGTACTCTAGGCTTGCTCTTATCACAAATGAGATTGTCGGCTTAGGAAGTGAAGAGATGACCGACAGATTCATCATCAAGAAGATCCTAAGAGCATTGGATGGAAAATATGATACTATGTGCACATTGATCCAAATGATGCCCAATTACAAAGATCTCAAGCCAACAGAAGTCATTGGAAGAATTGTTGCTCATGAGATGGCACTCAAGGATAAGGAGGAACTTCACAACAAGTCGAGTGGTGCTTACAAAGCCTCATGTGAAGCCCCCACGTCATCAAGTGAGAAACAAACCTTCAATGAAGAATTGAGCTTAATGGTGAAGAACTTCAAAAAATTCTACAAGAGTAGAAGCAAAGAAAGAAGCTCTAAGTCAAGGTCCTCCAATGACAAAAGATATTCTAGTCGAGAGCGCAACTGCTACAATTGTGGGAGACCCGGACACTATTCCAATGAGTGTACGGCACCCTACAAAAGAAGAGAAGATTCTCCCAAGAGAAGAAATAGAAGAGAAGAATCACCACCAAGAGAGAGAAGGAGTAGAGATGATCGTTATGAACGAAGACCCTCACGGAGAAGCAAGGATTCGGAAAGGAAGTACACGTCATCAAAGAGCTACACTAAACGAAGACATCAAGCTCATGTTGGTGAATGGGTATCCGGCTCCGACTCCGACCATCACTCCGAGAGAAGCTATCACTCCGACTCCGAATACACTCAAGATGAAGGTGTTGCCGGTCTAGCACTTGTGTCAACCAACTCCTACGACATATTTGAATCACCAAATGAAGGAATTGGTAGATGCTTCATGGCCAAAGGTCCTAAGGTAACACACCCCGAGTATGTTGATTTTGATATTGATGAAGATAACTTGCTAGGTGATGATGATTTACTTGTTGACAACTCTAGTGATGAATACTATGATGAAACGTCAATTAATCATGCTAATCAAGATGAAACGAATGACAATAATAAGGAGAAGATTGAGCGTCTAACTAAAGAACTAAACACTCTTAAGTTAGCTCATGAAACTATCTTCGAAGATCATCGAGAACTTTTAAGGGCTCATGAGAAGTTATGCTTCAAAAAGCTCAAACTTGAGCAAGAGCATGAGTTCTTAAAGGCAATCAATGATGATCTCCGTAAGAAAAGTTCTTCTTACATTGCCAAGCGTTTACTCTTATCTACTTACATGCCTCAAGTCAAGTCTAGTAACAAGAACAAGAAAGATTCTTCCTCTAGTAGTAACAATAATAATGCTAAATCCAATATTGTTGCTTCTAGTAGTTCTCTTGATTCCACTAATGATTCTCTTAGCCAAGTTACACTTGAGCAAGAAAACAACTTATTAAAGGGAATTATAGAGAAAGGTGTATACAAGAGCCTTGCCGGAGTAAGCAATTTGAGGAAATTGTACATAAGCAAGGAAGGCACCGGAAGAATCAAGGTGTTGGTTTTGAATGAAAGTTCAATGCCAATGGATTTGAGTGGGAAGAAGATCAATACCCCAAGACGAAGTTTGTTCCTCAACAAGAGAAGTATGATCCTACTTCCTTCAAGGGAACACAAGAACAAGATGATCTTCCACCACAAGACCACAAGAACAAAGGCAAGGACAAGCTTCAGGAGGAGATTGATGCATTTGAAGAAGCACCTAAGGCCTTGGTCAAGTGGGTTCCCAAGACTACGTCAAGTTCTACTTCATCAAGTACAACTACTACACCAAGGATTCCCATCAAGATGGTGTGGATCCCGAATAAGAAGAACTAGAGAGTTCTTGAGGGTGACTCCGCCAACATTCTTCACTCACATCATTATGGCAAGGACAAGTGCAATCAACTTCCATATCTTGCACTAGTTCAAGGAGTCACAAACCCTCATGTTGGTAAGGCAAGGGACAAGGTAACCTAATGTTTTCATGGACATTATTTTGTGTGTGCATCACTCTATGTCTATGGGTATTCTTGTTTGTTCCTTGTGGGACTAACCCATGTAGGTATTGAAAGTGCAACTCACTCCAAAGGATTGCTCCAAAATGATCTACATCAACTTTGAGCATCCACATCTTCAACACCTACATGAAGTCATCATCGACAAAACCCAAGGTTAGTTTATCCCTCCAAGGGGGGATCTCACATCTAGGGGGAGCTTAACTCTAAGAATTGAGTCAAAGCAACTCTAATGATGTGAACACATAAATGCCTTATGTAAAAGTGGTAATCCCACTTGAGCTTAAACGATGAGTATGACCTATGATCAAATGTTCTCATTTGACTCCTAAGTCAATATACTCATATATAGATGACCTAGTCATCGCCAATTGTTTGATAGATGCTAGAATTGGTTGTGCATGCTTTGTCACATGATTCATTTGTCATTTTATTGTGTGAGCATGTTGGTTGCATATTTACTCATTCGAGGACATCCACTTGTTGTTTTGATTGATTGGCTTCTTTTTCTTTGGCCAAGTGGATGGACAAGAATGCCTAAGAACCTTCTCTAGCTATCTATGCTTTTTCTCGTCTCAAACTCTATTCATGCTACATTACAAAATTTGATCAAGTCAGATTCGAACCACTCTGTGTGAGGAGCACTCGGAGTCCCCGATTCGTCATAGACTTAAACTTCCAAAACTTCTTTGTGATTTTTGGTCTGACCGATTCCTCCATTTCGGTCATACCGAGATTACTAATTCGATCTAGGTTTTCATCTCGGTGCAACCGATTTGTACTTCGGTCACACCGAGTTGCTATAACTGTACACAGTTTTGCATCTCGGTGCCACCGAGTTGGACCACTCGGTCACATCGACAGGGGCGGGCAATCTATATGCACGGGCAAAAGTTGGAACACTTTCTCCGAATCTTCTCGCCTCACAAGATAGCTCGCTTCCAAGCGTGGTCTGCGGATCGTCGACTTAAATGCGCCACCGCCTCATCAGCTGGTCTTCGCCGCCGTCAACATAATTCTCCTCCGCCGTTGCCGCCGTAGCGAGTTCCCGCCGAACTAGGGTATGGACTCGATCACAGTGCTTTCCCCATTCGATTCTCAGCACATTGTGTTCATTATGTATCTTGCCACGATTGAAACACTCCTATCCAGTCAAATCAATCCTTAGAATAGTAGTGATTCGAAAATTTAGGGTTAGGTTTCCGCCGAAACCATCTCGGACCCACCGAGTTGAAAAACTCGGTCCCACCGATTTGGCTAATGCCATTGCACTAGTAAGTCTCGGTCGACCGAGAATTGCTAATCGGTGTGATCGATTTTGGAACTTTAGAAACCCTAGCAGTCTTGGTGCCATCGAATCGTGACTCGGTGCGACCGAGTTCACTAGTTTAGGTTCCAAAACTGCCGGTATCACCGAGTTTGAAAATCGGTAGATCCGAAATGCTTTCTGTGGGAAACTAAAACTAAGTTTTTTGAATCATTCTTTTGCAAAAATCGCTGCATTTTGTGATGCTCATCCAGTCTACCTCATCTATAACTATTCACAGGGTCAGCAGTCAATTGAGCAGCATGTCAGACCAAAGTGATAGCCAGAACAAATCTGAAGAGTAGATCCAAATGAGTGAGGGCACTAGTCCCTCAAGCAGCTCAGATGAGGGGAGCAGAAGCACTCCGAGCAATTTGCCCAAGGCTGCCACAAGGACAAGAAAGAAGAAGACCTCAGAGTCTGAGGATGAGGATTATGTGGCAGTGGAGGATGAGGCAAGCTCCAAGAAGAAAGTGCTCAAGAGGGAATTCAGCACATCAGCAGTAAAGCCTGGCTTGAAAATCGAAAGGCCAGCAGGTAGACAACAAATGTCTAAAGTCAGAGTGTCTACTCAAGCTTCTTTGGAAACCCAACCCAAAGAGCCTGTTGCTGCAGAGGGAAAGAAAAGGAAAGAAAGGGTCTAGAAGACCATGGCAAGAGTGATTGGGAAGCCTTCCATGATGGAAGAGGAAGGAGAAGAAGAGGTTGCAGAACCAGCCCCCGAGGCACAAAAGCTGATGGGTGATGCCATCAAATCAGGGGCTGCAACTTCCAAGCCCAAAGCTGCCCCCAAGCCCAAGAATGCACCCAAGAGGAATACCAGGAGCATACCAGCAGCTGAGAAGAACAAGACCCCAATGCCTGAGGTAGACGCTGAAGAAGATGAAGAAGGGCATGTCCTAAGGAAGCTCAAACCCAAGATCCCAGACCACAATGATGCTCATCCTGTGGCTGAAAACATGAAGATCCGGGGAGATCATGGGTTAAGGCTATGGAGAGAGTCAGATCCATATGCCACGAGGAGAAGGACTGCTGTGGATTATAGGTTCCACACCAAGGAGCAGCAAGACTTTTATGAGACCATCTTGCTGGATAAGAAGCCCATAGTTTGCGATATGAGATGGGTTGACTGGACCTACATGCAGGAAAATGCAGAACACTACCCTGAAGTTTATGACAGCTTCAGTGCCTGTGGAGTTGCAGATTTTGTTGGGCAGAAGCTCACCAACTGGAACGATGAACTCATCATGCAATTCTACTCCACAGCACACTTCTATCCAGATGGCAGGATAGTGTGGATGTCAGAAGGAACCAGATATCAGTCTACCATAGAGGAATGGGCAAGTTTGATCAATGCCCCAAAGGAAAGTCAGGATGACCTGGACATATATGGGAAGAAGAAAATGGATCATAACTCAATGTCTTAGATGTACAAGGAGATCCCAGATGATGCACTTGAGTCCTTCAAGTTTGGATCAGTCCATTTTCTGCTGTCAGGGCTGCCTACAATCAACTGGATCTTAAGGCATACTTTGTTGCCCAAGTCAGGTGACCATAACATGATTAGAGGGCATGCAATCAATTTGCTTCATGTTTTTTATGTGCCTCAGAAATTCAAGGTCATGAGCCTCATAGTTGAGACTATAAAGAGGACAAAGCAGCAGATCAAGAGGAGCTGTGGTTATGCCCCATGATTCGTGGAGTTGATAAACTCGAAGATGGGCACGAGGAAGTATCTATTGGATAAGGAACACATGGTTCTCTATCATGAATTTGAGGAAAATCGAGTTGTCATCACTGAGAATGAACCATCATCAGTGCAAGCTCAGGAGAGAAAGGAGAAGGCAAGGCAAGAGAAAGCTGCAAAGATGCCCACTCTAGCAGAGGCATCGGAGTATTTTCTGAAGAACAAGCAGGAGCAGCTTGGTTACTTAATAGCATCAACTATGCGGATTGAGAAAGGGTTGGCCACCCTAACTCAAAACCAGGAGAGCCTGGAGAGAATCATGGAACAAAATTTCTATGATCTTGATGTCAAAGTGACTGAGATTCAGTCAGCTATGGAGCAGCTACAAGATGATATGCAGGAGAGGAAGGGCAAGACGACGACTGATGCATTTGCCAGAGTGCCCAGAGCTCAGAGGTCAGCTGCAGTTCCAACTACAGACACCAGAGCCACTACTTCAGCTCCAGCTACAGCTCCAGCTCAACCAGCTCCAGCTTCAACTCCTCCAGCTCCTACCACGTCTACTGATGTGTTCATCCTTGGAGTCCTGTCTACACCACCACCAGAAGACCAAGCCTGAGTGACGACATAGTGCTATGCATTTTCTAGGAACTTTTTGGTAACTTGTTGCCAAAGGGGGAGAAACATGTATAGATCATAGGCTTCGAGAGAGAGAGAGAGAGAGATTTGCTTTTGTTCTCTCTTGTCTTCTTGGTTGATACTTTATTTGCGTTTGCTTGCTTGAGATACTATGCATTACCTGTGAGACATTGATGATCATGTGTTTGATCATAAGCTACACTTATGTTTTCTATGACATTATCTTATTTATCCTTATATGATCATTCACTGTGTTTGGTGATGAGTGCATGTATTCAATCTTTATTATTTTGAGCGCTCCACCAAGATGTATGTGACATGGAAGAGTAACCCATGAGCCTAATTCCTTGTGCATTTGCAGTCCAAAGCAAATCTTAAAATATGCACAAATTTAGGGGGAGCTCTTGCTTATCACATACTTCTCAAAGCGACAATGTTTTTCAATCTTATTATCATTTGTCGAAGCTTTGATCTATATGTTGTCATCAATTACCAAAAAGGGGGAGTGTCGGTGTCAAAACCGGCGGATCTCGGGTAGGGGGTCCCGAACTGTGCGTCTAGGCGGATGGTAACAGGAGACAAGGGACACGATGTTTTACCCAGGTTCGGGCCCTCTTGATGGAGGTAAAACCCTACGTCTGCTAGATTAATATTGATGATGTGTGTTACAAGAGTGGATCTACCACGAGATCAAAGAGGCTAAACCCTAGAAGCTAGCCTATGGTATGATTGTTGTTCGTCCCACGGACTAAAACCCTCGGGTCTATATAGACACGGATAGGGTTAGGGTTACACAGTCGGTTACAATGGTAGGAGATCTACATACCAGATCGCCAAGCTTGCCTTCCACGCCAAGGAAAGTCCCATCCGGACACGGGACGAAGTCTTCAATCTTGTATCTTCATAGTCTTGGAGTCCGGCCGATGATGATAGTTCGGCTATCCGGACACCCCCTAGTCCGGAACTCCCTCAGTAGCCCCTGAACCAGGCTTCAATGACGACGAGTCCGGCGCGCATGTTGTCTTCGGCATTGCAAGGCGGGTTCTTCCTCCGAATAATTCATAGAAGATTGTGAACACCAGGATAGTGTCCGACTCTGCAAAAATAAATTCCACATACCACCGTAGAGAGAATAATATTACACAAGATCAATCTGCTGACGTATTTTGTGGCGTGACGCCGCACCACTACAAAGCCTTTATTCAAATTGTTTTACTGCTCCACCTCGGTAGCGTTTAAGCTTTGTTTCCTTGGCACGTCTTGTCGAGGCAGAGATCGTGTTCCCCTTATTCCGGGATTCCCATCAATACGGATGTGGGTAACCCAACCGCGCCATTGATTGTGGCGCTTGGGAGATAAGCGAGTTTTTCCAGGCCGGCGGGGACACATGTTTTTGTCCGCCCATATAAGGGGATAAAGATCCAACCCTTTAACCTGCGCCTTCTTCCTCCTTGGCTTATCCATCTCCGCGAACTCGAGCTCCAGCGCCCAAGTCCGCACTTCTCACCTCAACCTTCTCCAACTATGTCCGGAGCGGGAGGCAAGTGGATGGCCTCCTCCGTCACGGAGGGGCAGATCCAGTGGTTGCGCTGACGCCGATATCTGTCCCAAAGCAACATCACAGATCGGCTCCCCGACGAGGGAGAGCTCGTCCCCAACCCAGTGCCCCATGAGAGGGTAGTATTTCTTCCCCATTTCCTCCGTGGACTGGGCTTCCCGCTTCATCCCTTTGTCCGGGGGCTCATGTTCTACTATGGCCTGGATTTCCATGATCTGGCCCCGAATTTCATCCTCAACATCTCGGTGTTTATCGTCGTGTGCGAGGCATTCCTCTGCATCCAGCCCCACTTGGCTTAGGCTCAAGACCTTCAGTGTCAAGCCGAAGGTTGTGAAGGGCAGCCAAGCGGAGTGGGGAGGCGCCATGGTGGGCAGGATGTCCCACGTTACGTGGCTGGAGGGCACTTTCGTGGAAACCATCAAGGGGTGGCAATCGGGGTGGTTCTACATCACCGTGTCGCGTGACCCTGATTGGGCGGCCCCAATTCAGATCTGGCATCCCCACGGCTCACCTCCTGGAAAGAGAGTGGCCGAATTTGGGGGGATTCGGAGGAGCTGACCGGACTCCAAGCTTGTATCCAGAAGCTGGTGGACAAGAAGCTCAAGCTTGTCAACGTAGTCCAGGTCATGCTCATCCGCCGGATTCTCCCGTGCCAGCGATGGGGCTTTAATATGTGGGAGTTTGATCCAGCGCAGCACCAGACCCTGAGCAGGCTCTTCGACACTACGTACGAAGATGTCTGGAAGGTGCTATTCAAGGGCGCCGAAGCTCCCGCATCCGCTACCGAAGATCATGGATTCTGCTCGCAGCGTCCAGCTGACGAGGTAAGTGATCTCACCACTTGTTTTCCATAGTTTGGCTCTATGCGGGATCTAAACTCCCTTTACCTTTGATAGGAATGGCTGGCAAAGGCCGAACGGATTACCTGTCCAGCCCCATTGCTAGAGGACCCAGCGGACGCCCGCCTAACGGGGCTGCTGGCTCCGACACCCCACGTGGTGCCGGAGAAGAAGGCTAAGAAGACGGCTACGGGGACTCGGAAGAGTTCCCGTTTTCAGGTGCTATCGGATGATGAATCCAAGGCCGACTCCTCCCACCAAGGTGAGGAGGAGAAGAAGAAAGCCTCTCCCCTAGCGGGGGGAGGAAAGAAAAGGAAGGCCTCCCCAACAAGGGAGGCCAAAGGGTCCAAGAAGGGAAAAACTCTTCCTCCGGACTGCTCCGCCAACGCCAAAGGACGCATTTACGAAGATCGGCATCCAAGGGCCAAGCCTCGGCGAGATCGTAAGTATCCGGACTCCCGAATAACTTCAAGGTTTTATTTTCGCCACATAATGTCTTTCTAATGCCGCATACAACCCTGCAAAGACGCCCAAGGATGATCTTCCCGTTTAAATCGGCGGGCCCTTGGGTGCGTCGGATATGGATTCCTTCCGACTGCCTCCACCCCGTGCCGCATGACGACGCCGAGGTGGGATCGAAAAAGGACCCACCAGGAGGAGGAGGCCCCGGAGGCGCCACAGACACCCCGGACTGTGCACCGGACTCAGCCCCGGAGGCCATAGTGGCTCCAGAGTCCGGCGGGCGACCCCTTCGTAAGAAGGGCAAGACCGAGACGCCGGCTGCCTCCATCCAACCGGAGGTGCCGGATAATTTGCTGGAGGCGCTCAACGGCGCCTCCATCAAAGAGGAACATCGCACTATTATGAGTGCGGTGATTCAGAAGGTTCAGCTCGCCAAGAGCGGGCTGACCGAGGCCTGCAGTAGCCTTCTAACAGGCTTTGAGGTAAGAATTTCAATATATGTAAAATGGTACCGCATAGACAGTAGCCCCTGATGCTCTGTTCGGTGTTCGGAAAGAAAAGCCAGACTGAGGATCTTTAGAAAGATAAACGCAGGAGTCATAAAAATATGTCAATATGGGATTGCAGGCTGTGCTGCTGACCTCCGCCGCACTGACTGCGGAGGTCAATGCTTTGAAGGAAAACCTCGAGCGGTCCGAGAACGAGCTCGGCCATGCCAAGAAGCAGCTCGAGGAAAAGGAAGGTGAGTAATACCTTATGGAAATTGTACCTTACAGAAAAGGATTTGGTTGCAAGAAAAATGACAAGGATAACGTGGGTATTGTAGGGGCCACTAATGAGGTGGCAACCCTGAAGGAGACGGTGGCAGCGACCGCATAATCTTGACGCGAGCGCACCGAGCGAGAGAAGCAGGAGGCGCTGGGTGGCGGAGGTACAGCAAGAGCTCCAGGATCTCGTGAAAAAACATGAGAGCTTGGAGCGTGACTCAAAGACTTCGAGAGTCCGAGCTTGCAACAGCTCTTGAGAGTGCCAAAGCCGCTAAGGCGAAGCTTACAAGGCCCTCCAGAGATTGAGGCGGTGAAGAAAATAGCAGCGGTAAGGCATTTTCATGCAGTAAGCATGTGAGTGTTAATTACATTGCTTACCCGAATTGGAGCTCTGTATGCGTTCGCAGATCTTCCTTGCAGCGTGTCCGATCTTGCCGCATTCTCTTGGGCCGAGGAGGGAGCTCGACGGAGAAGGTCTTCGGTCTCGGTATCTGAGGCGGACATCAGTGCCTTAGCGACCGGTGAAGCGGCTGGTCGAAGCTCCACAAGGCGGCCGAACAGGCCATGAAGGGCCTCATAGTTGTTTGTGGCCTAAAGAGGCCATGCACAGGAGCTACTTGCCCTGGTCTGCGGCGGCTGGTGGATGCGCGTGCCCGTGGGTTGAAGTGATCAAGCATTCCGCTTGTATTGAGGGTGCCCGTCGGGCCCTTGCCCGCGCAAAGGTGCACTGGGGCAAGATGGATGCCCAGAAGCTTGTGACGGACCCGCCACCAGAGGGCAAGGAGCATCGCACGCCCGAGATGTATTATAATTGTGTGCTGAAGGGTGCCCGCACTATTGCGAGTGAGTGCTCCAAAGATGTAATATTTGAGTAGACTCGCATTTTGTTATCTGTCTTGGCTGAAAACTTAGTTCATATGCGCTTAAGCAACGCTTGTTAATTTAAAATATTACCTTACATCGCTGTTTATCAAATCGAGAGATGGCAAGTCGTCGGCTTCAGCCCCCATGCCACGAGTCTTTGGGGTGTTCGGGATAAACTTGAGCGCTCTTGTTCCCATTTTTGGGTCCATCTAGGAGGCGCTCAACACAGTGAACAAGGCAACCGGACTTATAATGCTTGAACACTCTCACTTAGCCATAGAATTCTATAATTTTAAATTTAGTGAAGCCCCTAGTCTTCGGAAGGCGAATTTGGGGCGCTATCCACGCCTTGGGCCAGACAAGATCCGGCTCCTCGCTCTAAGCGGCATAAGTCTTTAAGGACTCGCAAAACCTCTCGAACAGCGATCGGCTCTCGCCTCATCATGATGGTCAGTTTTAGCTTTCTCGAGGCGTTAACCCAGCCCGAACTGGGCGGAATCGCAGTGGTACTCGGTGCTACCTTAGCCGATATAACGGGCGTAAGGTACCAAAACACGGAGCCGGGCAAACCCAACTATTGACCCAAGACATGATTCGAGCTGATGCATATAGTGCTATAAGTTCGGGGTGCCGCACTTGGGAAAGTGTTCGGACTCATTATACCATAATGCGGGAAACATAAGCCCCTGGTGTATATTAGCCGTACCAAAGTGTACGGATGCAACATGTCGTGAATGAACATATGTATGAAAAAGAAATGCAATTATAAGCAAAAAGGTGCTGCATTGTTTTATTCAATAAGTGCTGCTACGAATGACGAGCGATACAAATAGTGCGATAAGCAAGGTATGAGACTGTTAAACATGTCCCCCTCCAGGGGTAGGCTGCAGATTGGTGTATGAAAATGCTCGTAATGGAGACCACTTGTATATTCGTTGTAGCCTTTATCCTTCCCTGGCTGTTGCATCGTGAGTTCGGCAGGTCTGCTGCCGGACAGGGCTTCTGACAAACGGAGTCCTGTGGGTAAAAAGTAAAAGGCAAAAAGAAAAGAAGAAGGAACGACACGCTTGAGATCCCCTGGTGTGGTTGAGCCGCAGTCTGGGTTTATCGTGGTCGTGCCCCTCTCCCCATGCCCATGGTATCTTCAGAGCGTAATGGTGTACGCGAAGGACCTGCTTTGACGTTTCGCAGGGGCTGGGGTTGGGGCCGCACTTCTGGCGATGCTCTGAACGTGCTGTGGTCTTGTTGTAAGTTACTCCGGCGCTTAGTTGTGTCCGGCCGCTTAACGGCCGGACTCGAGAATTGCCTTAAGAGGCTGCATTGCACTTCGCCGCGAGAGCCGTATGTTCCTCCGTGCGAAGAGAACGTTCGGTGTTTCCGTTGACCGTAATGACTCCTCGAGGGCTGGCATCTTGAGCTTGAGGTATGCGTAGTGCGGCACCGCGTTGAACTTTGCAACGCGGTGCGTCCGAGCAAGGCATGATAGCCGCCGCGGAACGGGACTATGTCGAAGATTAACTCCTCGCCGAAGTTATCCGGGATCCGAAGACCACTTCGACCACTGCACAATTGGCTTCTACACCTGGTATGACGCCTTTAAAGGTCGTTTTGGTAGGTTTGATCCTTGAGGGTCTATGCCCATTTTGGCGACCGTATCCCGGTAAAGCAGGTTCAGGCTGCTGCCACCGTCCATCAGGACTCTGGTTAGGTGAAATCCATCGACGATTGGGTCTAAGACCAGTGCGGCGAATCCGCCATGGCGGATGTTGGTGGGGTGGTCCCTTCGGTCAAAAGTGATCGGGCAGGAGGACCATGGATTGAACTTCGGGGCAACTGGATCCATCGCATAGACATCCCGGAGTGCACGCTTCCGCTCCCTTTTGGGTATGTGTGTTGCGTATATCATGTTCACCGTCCACACCTGTGGGGGGAAACCCTTCTGTCCTTTATTGTTCGGCGATTGGGTCTCGTCCTCGTCATCGCTATGCAGCCCCTTGTCATTGTTTTCGGCAATTAACTTGCCTGCCTGCTTGAATACCCAACAGTCCCTGTTGGTGTGGTTAAGCTGGCTTTTCGGGGTGTCGTGTATCCGCACAAGCGGTCGACTATTCGGTCCAAATTGGACGGACCCGGAGTAGTTCTTTTGAATGGCTTTTTCCGCTGACCAGGTTTAGAGCCTCTGAATCCGGCATTGATTGCCGTATCCTCAATGTTGTCGCCGTTAATGTGGCGTTTGTTTTTGTTATGACGCGGCCTGCCATTTCGGTCCTTGAAGTCCGGACTGCCGAATTTTGCCGAGGTTGTTGCTGCGTGCTAGGCCTGTCCTCACCCGCAAAAGCGGGTCATGAGTGATGTGAGGGCTGCCATGGATTTCGCTTTTCCTGTCCTAGGTGCCGGAAAGCCATTCGTCGTGGATGTTATGCTTGAAGGCCGCGAGGGCCTCCGCATCCGACGATCAACGATTTGGTTTTTCTTGGTTAAGAACCGTGTCCGTAATTGTCCGCCGATTCGTCTTGCTGCTGAATTATGTGGCTTAGGTCATCAGCGTCTGGTGGTCGCACATAAGTTCCCTGGAAGTTATCGAGGAATGCGGCTTCCAGGTCCTCCCAGCTCCCAATTGACTCTACTGGCAAGCTGTTGAGCCAATGCCAGGCTGGTCCTTTAAGCTTGAGGGGGAGGTACTTGATGGCGTGAAGATCGTCACCGCGGGCCATGTGGATGTGAAGGAGATAGTCTTCAATCCAAACCGCGGGGTCTGTTGTGCCATCATAGGATTCAATATTGACGGGTTTAAACCCTTCGGGGATTTGATGATCCATTACTTCGCCTCATGAAGCATAGTGGGTGTCTTGGCGCCTCTGTCTTTGGGCGATATCATGACGGAGACTCAAAAGAGCTTTGTCTATTTTGTTCGGCCCGCCGGACTTATCAGGTCCGTATGACGGTTGTAAATCACGCACCGTGGCGCCCACGCGATCCATAGATCGATCTTGATTGTCTTGCCTTGTCCTCCAATATATCTCGCAGGCCATGTGCTTTTTGAGCGATGCCGGGGTACGGTTCTAGTGAAGGGCCTAGAGGCCTCTCTGTCGCGACCACGGGGTGGTCGGTCAGTCGTATTGTCTCCTGGTGATGCGGGTTCATAAGCCTCCACCTCTAATCGGGGGAACAACTTGCGTTTAGGGTAGCTTTTGGAGGGGCGTTCGAGCTCATGCTCTTCGGCCGCGAGGACTTCAGTCCATCTGTCGGCTAGCAGATCTTGATCAGCTCGAAGCTGTTGCTGCTTTTTCTTGAGGCTGTTCGCCGTGGCCATAAGCCTGCGTCTAAAACGCTCTTGTTCGACGGGATCCTC
The DNA here is from genome assembly GCA_021605145.1 of Aegilops bicornis. Classification (NCBI taxonomy): domain Eukaryota; kingdom Viridiplantae; phylum Streptophyta; class Magnoliopsida; order Poales; family Poaceae; genus Aegilops; species Aegilops bicornis. The sequence continues at coordinate 231,489,079 of CM038671.1, read as the reverse complement.
AGGCACGCATTTAATTCATTGTCGTCGAGGCTTGCTTCGTCTTTGGAGGAGGCATATAATCCTCTACCTCTTCTTACGCCGCTCTCTCTTGAGGGCTGGCGTCTCCATCCTCTGTCTTGGATCTTCTTTGGAGTGGATTGTCTTCAGCACTGTCCGGTGTATTGTTATCTCCGGTGCCGGAATCTTCATTCTTGTTGTGGCGGGATTTAGAGCGGCGCCGCTGACGCCGACGCTTGGGCTGCTTCTTGGAGGGGTCATCCTCCGTTGTTCCATCGTCGTTCCCATCTTTTGGGATGTCCACCATATATATGTAAATGACGAGGTGGCCTTCTAGTGCCCTCGTAGGCGCTGGGTCTTGATCGTCTCCGGCATCGCCGTCTATACCGTCGATGTCTTCGAGTCGTAGTCTAGCATGTCGGTTAGATCGCCGACAGCCGCTACCAAGTGGGTGGTGGGTGGGCTTTGAATTTCTTTGTCGTCCGCATCCCAACCTTCGACCGTAATCCGCCAGGGCTCTCCGGATAAAGAGAGAGACTTTAGTGAATTCAGGATGTCGCCAAAGGGCGAGTGCTGAAAGATGTCCGTGATGAACTCCATGACGGGCGCCCAATCAGATTCGATTAGCGGTAGCGGAGTGTTCGTAGTCCGGAGAGGAGTCCGCACCACAGGTCGAGGTCTTCGCAAAGGGCGAGGGATAGAGTTCGCTCGATCGCCGTAGAGATTGTAGCCCAGGCGGTGTCCAACCACTCGTCCTCGATCGGGAATCCGGCCCGGATTAAGGGTCGGAGCGGATCTCGGTGCGGCCTCGAGCCTTCGCTCGCTGCAGAGCTATATCATGCCCATCGAGACAAAGGCGGCGCGCAGCTGCGGCTCGAATCCGTCGAAGATCAAGTCTCCGCGAATATCGTCCGTATAGTTTAGACTTCCAAATCTGACTGACGGCCAGGGCGTAGCTTTCGATCTACTCGGATGGCTGCTTAATTGGCCCGCAGCAAAGCCGCCGAACACGAAGATCTGTCGGGGAGAAAAGTCTCACCTGGACCGCGTCGTTGTTGATGATCGAAGGAGCCATCGGGCCTATCGGTGACGACACGGAGGAACTCTCAATGAAAGCACCAATGTCGGTGTCAAAACCGGCGGATCTCGTGTAGGGGTCCCGAACTGCGTCTAGGCGGATGGTAACAGGAGACAAGGGACACGATGTTTTACCCAGGTTCGGGCCCTCTTGATGGAGGTAAAACCCTACGTCCTGCTAGATTAATACGATGATGTGTGTTACAAGAGTGGATCTACCACGAGATCAAAGAGGCTAAACCCTAGAAGCTAGCCTATGGTATGATTGTTGTTCGTCCTACGGACTAAAACCCTCCGGTTTATATAGACATCGGATAGGGTTAGGGTTACAAAGAGTCGATTACAATGGTAGGAGATCTACATATCCGTATCGCCAAGCTTGCCTTCCACGCCAAGGAAAGTCCCATCCGGACACGGGACGAAGTGTTCAATCTTGTATCTTCATAGTCTTGGAGTCCGGCCGATGATGATAGTTCGGCTATCCGGACACCCCCTAGTCCGGAACTCCCTCAGGGAGATTGAAAGTGCAACTATCCCTAGGTAGTTTTGGTAATTCATAACAACATATAGCTCGATGAGCTAATGCCATTCCAAGATGAATATTTCAGGAAAGCTCAATGGTTGGCATGGCTTGGATGATGAAAGTGGATCCCTCAAAATATTAAGGACAAAGGATTGGCTCAAGCTCAAAAGCTCAAGACTCTACATTTTATATTTTAGTGATCCAAGATCACATTGAGTCTATAGGAAAAGCCAATACTATCAAGGAGGGATGAGGTGTTGCTTAATGATCCTCTTGCTTCATGTGCTTAGTGATATGCTCCACAACCCTCCACTACTTTCTCACATCCACATATGACCTAAACCCAAAGTCAAACTCGGCCCTACCGATTCTATCTATCCGACGCCACCGAGTTCAGATGTCATAGTCACTGCCACAAACCCTAGGCAAATCGGTTTCACCGATAGGGATCTCGGTCTCACCGAGATGGGATTGTAATCTCTCTATTTCCCTTCGTAACGTTTTGGTCTAACCAAAGTGAGCGATCGGTCCCACCGAGATTCCAATGTAAACTCTCTGTTTCCCTTTCGTAACTTTTCGGTCTCACCGAAAGAGCGAATCGGTCCCACCGAGTTTACCTGACCAACTATCTGGTTAGCTAATTACCAAAATCGGTCTCACCGAGTTTGTGTAATCGGTCTCACCGAGATTACGTTATGCCCTAACCCTAACCATATCGGTCCTACCGAGATGCATGTCAGTCCCACCGAAAACCCTAATGATCACTAGGTTTACTGAATCGGTCCGACCGAGTTTGTTGATTCGGTCCCACCGAGTTTGGTAAATTGTGTGTAACGGTTAGATTTTGTGTGGAGGCTATATATACCCCTCCACCTCCTCTTCATTCGTGGAGAGAGCCATCAGAACAAACCTACACTTCCAACTTACCGGGTTAGAGAGAGAACCACCTACTCATGTGTTGAGGCCAAGATATTCCATTCCAACCACATGAATCTTGATCTCTAGCCTTCCCCAAGTTGCTTTCCACTCAAATCTTCTTTCCACCAAATCCAAATCCTGTGAGAGAGAGTTGAGTGTTGGGGAGACTATCATTTGAAGCACAAGAGCAAGGAGTTCATCATCAACACACCATTTGTTACTTCTTGGAGAGTGGTGTCTCCTAGATTGGCTAGGTGTCACTTGGGAGCCTCCGACAAGATTGTGGAGTTGAACCAAGGAGTTTGTAAGGGCAAGGAGATCGCCTACTTCGTGAAGATATACCGCTAGTGAGGCAAGTCCTTCGTGGGCGACGGCCATGGTGGGATAGACAAGGTTGCTTCTTCGTGGACCCTTCGTGGGTGGAGCCCTCCGTGGACTCACAAGAACCGTTACCCTACGTGGGTTGAAGTCTCCACCAACGTGGATGTACGATAGCACCACCTATCGGAACCACGACAAAAACATCTGTGTCTCCAATTGCGTTTGAATCCTCCAAACCCTTCCCTTTACATTCTTGCAAGTTGCATGCTTTAATTTCCGCTGCCAATATACTCTTTGCATGCTTGCTTGAATTGTGTGAAGATTGCTTGACTTGTTCAAAGATAGCTAAAATCTGCCAAAGTCTAAAATTGGGAAAAGGTTAGGTTTTTATTGGTCAAGTAGTCTAATCACCCCCGCCTCTAGACATACTTCAAGGTCCTACAGCATCCAACCATAAAAGCACATGACAGCCTCTGCTTCCCTCTGCGAAGGGCCTATTTTCTTTTTGTCTTATACCTTATGCAAGAGTCAAGGTGATCTTCACCTTTCCTTTTTACACTTTATCCATTGGCAAGCACTATGTGTTGGAAAGATCCTGATATATATATATATATATATATATATCCAATTGGATGTGGGTTTTCATAAAGCTTTATTGCTGACGTCACCCTTGAGATAAAAGGTTGGGAGGCAAAACTATAAGCCCCTATCTTTCTCTGTGTTTGATTAAAACTTCATACCCATAAGTATTGCGTGAGTGTTAGCAATTTTGAAAACTTAATGATAGTTGAGTATGTGGACTTGCTGAAAAGCTCTTATATTGACTCTTTCCGATGTTATGATAAATTGCAATTGCTTCATTGACTGAGATTATAGTTTGCTAGTTTTTCAGTGAAGTTTCTGATTCATACTTTACATTGTGAATAGATTGTTACTTTAGCATAATAAATCATATGACAATATAAATATGTTGCTATTCTAAGAATGATCATGATGCCCTCATGTCCGTATTTTATTTTATCGACACCTCTATCTCTAAACATCTGGACATATTTTTCGATATCGGCTTCCGCTTGAGGACAAGCGAGGTCTAAGCTTGGGCGAGTTGATACGTCCATTTTGCATCATGCTTTTATATCGATATTTATTGCATTATGGGCTGTTATTACACATTATGTCACAATACTTATGCCTTTTCTTTCTTATTTTACAAGGTTTACATGAAGAGGGAGAATGCCGGCAGCTGGAATTTTGGACCGGAAAAGGAGCAAATATTAGAGACATATTCTTCACAACTCCAAAAGTCCTGAAACTCCACGAAAGTCAGTTTTGGAATATATTAAAATTATTGGGCGAAGAAAGCACCAGAGGGGGGCCACCCACTGTCCACGAGGGTGGAGGGTGCGCCCTACCCCACTGGGCACACCCCCTGCCTCGTGGGCCACCTGGAAGCCCCCCGATGCCCATCTTCTGGTATAAGGTGTCTTTTGTCCTCGAAAAAGTCATAAGAAAGCTTTCGGGACGAAGCGCCGCCGTCTCGAGGCGGAACCTGGAGAAACCAATCTAGGGCTCCGGTGGAGCTGTTCTGCCGGGGAAACATCCCTCCGGGAGGGGGAACTCGTCACCATCGATCCTCTCATCGGTAGGGGGGGTCAATCTCCATCAACATCTTCACCAGCACCATCTCCTCTCAAACCCTAGTTCATCTCTGGTACCTGTGGGTTGCTAGTAGTGTTGATTACTCCTTGTAGTTGATGCTAGTTGGTTTATTCGGTGGAAGATTATATGTTCAGATCCTTTATGCACATTAATACCCCTCTGATTATGAACATGAATATGACTTGTGAGTAGTTACGTTTGTTCCTGAGGACATGGGATAAGTCTTGTTATAAGTAGTCATGTGAATTTGGTATTCGTTCGATATTTTGATGAGATGTATGTTGTCTTTCCTCTAGTGGTGTTATGTGAACGTCGACTACATGACACTTCACCATTGTTTGGGCCTAGGGGAAGGAATTGGGAAGTAATAAGTAGATGATGGGTTGCTAGAGTGACAGAAGCTTAAACCCTAGTTTATGCGTTGCTTCGTAAGGGGCTGATTTGGATCCATATGTTTCATGCTATGGTTAGGTTTACCTTAATTCTTCTTCATAGTTGCGGATGCTTGCGAGGGGGGTTAATCATAAGTGGGATTCTTGTCCAAGGAAGGGCAGTACCCAAGCACCGCTCCACCCACATATCAATTTATCAAAGTAACGAACGTGAATCATATGAGCATGATGAAAACTAGCTTGACGATAATTCCCATGTGTCCTCGGGAGCGCTTTGCTTTATATAAGAGTTTGTCCAGGCTTGTCCTTTGCTACAAAAAGGATTGGGCCACCTTGCTGCACCTTGTTTACTTTTGTTACTTGTTATCCGTTATGAATTACCTTATCATAAAACTATCTGTTACCGATAATTTCAGTGCTTGCAGAGAATACCTTACTGAAAACTGCTTGTCATTTCCTTCTGCTCCTCGTTGGGTTCGACACTCTTACTTATCGAAAGGAATATGATATATCCCCTATACTTGTGGGTCATCAGCCACCACTGCAGCCGCGAGCGCCGCCCCGTCCCTGGCCTTCTTGGCGTTCGCCCTGTTCCGCCGGTCAGTAGTAACAGCCTCCCGACGCTGAACTTCCGTCCTCCAGTCGGCGTTGGACATGCCCGGGGGCTTGGACAGCGGCGCCCTCGGCTTCCTCTGCTTCTGTTGGGTGGCGGCGGCGGTGGCATCCGCCGCGGCGCGGGGGGCCACGTACTTCTTCGGCACCATGGCGACTGGCTGGGAGTGGAGGAGGGGGAGATTGGCGGGAGGAATAGAGAATGAGAGGGAAGCTAAGGGGGAAAGCGAGAGGAAACGGAGGGAAAAGGGCCTCCTCTCACCGACAGAGCGGCCCCATGCCCCTTTTCGCTTCTGCCGACGCCCCCAGGCGGTCCCCGGGCGCTTGGGTTCGCCGGCTGTTATTTCGGCCTAAACCGGCGCTAAATGAGATCCTAGGGGCGCGACTGGTGAAAGGATCGATATAGTTGACTAGAGGGGGTGGTGAATAGGCAACTAACAATTTTTAGCTTTTCTTTACCAATTTAAACTTTGCATCAAAGTAGGTTGTCTAGATATGCAACTAGGTGAGCAACCTATATGATGCAACAACAACAAGCACACAAGCAAGCAAGAGATATAACACAAATAAGCTTGCACAAGTAAAGGCACGAGATAACCAAGAGTGGAGCCGGTGAAGACGAGGATGTGTTGCCGAAGTTCCTTCCCTTTGAAGGGAAGTACGTCTCCGTTGGAGCGGTGTGGAGGCACAATGCTCCCCAAGAAGCCACTAGGGCCACCGTGTTCTCCTCACGCCCTCACACAATGCGAGATGCCGTGATTCCACTATCGGTGCCCTTGGAGGCGGCGACCGAACCTTTACAAACAAGGTTGGGGCAATCTCCACAACTTAATTGGAGGCTCCCAACGACACCACGAAGCTTCACCACAATGGACTATGGCTCATGGTGACCTCAACCGCCTAGGGTGCTCAAACACCCAAGAGTAACAAGATCCGCAAGGGATTAGTGGGGGGAATCAAATTTCTCTTGGTGGAAGTGTAGATCGGGGCCTTCTCAACCACTGCCGAGCAAATCAACAAGTTTGATTGTCTAGGGAGAGAGATCGGGCAAAAATGGAGCTTGGAGCAACAATGGAGCTTGGGGTTGGAAGAGGTGGTCAACTCGGGGAAGAAGACACCCCTTTTATAGTGGAGAGACAAATCCAATCGTTATCCACCAACCCATTCTGCGCAGCACGGTACTACCGCGCCTGAGCTGCGGTACTACCGCAGGCCCAAGCGGTACTACCGTGGGACCATGCGGTACTACCGCCTGAACGGCACAGACCTGGACAGCCCAACGGCACTGAAGTGGAGAGCGGTAGAACCGCACGAGTGGTACTACCGCATCACCTTGCGGTACTACCGCAAGGCAGGGAAGGTCCAGAGAACGGGGAGGCACGGACATAAAAAAATTACATCCGTAAGAACTTCCGCCGAGTTGGAGTCGATGCACAAATCCGACACGGTAGTACAGCAGGAGGAGCGGTACTACCGCGTGGCGGCTGAGCCAGGCCAGGGCGCGCGGTACTACCGCGGAGGGCGCGGATGTAAAAAATTACATCCGCCCCTACTACTGCGGCGCAGCGGCACTTGGTTCGGGGGCCACGCGGATTACAGCTCCCCGAGGAGCAAGATTAACGTGGGCTCGCGGTACTATCAAGATCGAGGTCCGGTACTACCGCAAGTGCCTGCGGTACTACCGCTCCAGGGAGCAGTACTACCGCAAGCCCAATTTCATTAACCAAGACAAAATGCATATAGGATAAACGGAGGATGCTCCAAAGGGCTAAAGGAAAGGTGGTGCAAAGGAGTAGATGTGTACGTGATGATTCCACCCAAACCTTTCCAAAGCGGACCCCCTCTTAATAGTACGGCTTTCCTACGACTCAAGTCCACCGAAAAGAAACGTAGAAAAACGCCGTCTTCAATAGTCTTTGAGGGGATCTAAACCGTCTTGTGCCTACTGACGAAACGTCTGAAATACTAAAGGCACACGATTAGTCCGCAAAAGCATTGTCATCAATCACCAAAACAACTTAGGGATAAATAAGCCCTTACAACTGAGCCAATTTTCGGCCGACGATGCTAAAAAAACGCCTTGGGGAGGTTGTTGGGGGCGCGGCTAGAGATGCTCTAAGACCCTCAATCTATTATTCTATTTACCTAAAATATGAAGCCATGCCAACACTCATCCTACTTAGGCCAACTCCACCGCGCGACCCCGTCCGTTTGGGGTAAAAGGGACAAACTAGACGGCCCAGCGTGCGACGGCCTGGACCCATCTGGTCCGTTTTGTGTCCGGGCCGACCCATTTCGAGCGCAAAATGCGCCGGGTTTGGGTCGCGGCGGACAGCAAACGGATGCGTCTCTCGTCCGCATCAGGGCCGCGTGGCAGGCAGCCACCTACCTCCCACCGCCCAACATAAATGCGCACGCGAGGTCGGCCCCACCTGTCATCCGCCCAGACGAACGGTCGTCGCCCTTCTTAAATGGGAAAGCCGTGGACCGGTCGTCGTCCACACTCCCCACTCCAGCCCGCTGCCTCCTCGAAACCCGACACAGCCAAACCCTAGCCTCTCCCCGTCCTCGAACTCATCGGCCGGCCGCCTCGCAACATGGGGCTCTGGAACTACGGCCGCAAGGGGAAGCACGACCGCAAGGCTGGCTCGTCCAAGGGCCGCCGCCGCCGCAGCGTGAAGGAGGAGCCCGCATCACCACCGCGTCAGGCCCCCGCGCCGCCCGCGTTCTCCATCGCCCCCATGGCCGCCGGCGAGCGCGACCGGCACTACATCAACGCGGATGTATGCCGCCGCTATGGGGAGACGAGGACGCCGCTCCCCCTGGAGCGGCGTCCACCTCCCCAACAACTGGCATTTGTCCGCCGACCGCGTGCCGATCCCTCCGGTCCCGGTGAGCGGCCGTGCACGCCGCGAGGAGTTCGAGCGCCGCCGCCAACTCCTCCCGGACGACCTCTACTACGACCCCAGGTACGCCCCTGACTCGGACCTGTGGGACACGTGGTTCCGGGATGAGCACGACACGCGGCGGGCGTCCTTCTTCGCCGACACTTCGACGGGGCCGCGGCGGCCACGTCCAGAGCGCCGAGCGGCTGCTCCCCAAGTGCGCGGGCGTACGCGGGTGCGCGGCCTCACGCCCACGCCGTCGCCTTCACCCTCTCCGTCGCCACCAGCACCTCCTCGCATGACAGCGAAGGAGGAGGCCCGTCTCATGGCGCGTGTCATGAAGAACTCCATGAAGACGCACGATGAGCGCCAATGGGAGGGCCTCGAGGAGATGATGGCCCTCTCTGCAGCTGGCGACGTTGCCATCCCCGAGCTGGAGATGGTGGCCGCAGAGGAGGTGGTGGAGGAGGAGCCAGTGGCCGCGTTCCACCCGGGCCTGGTGGGCCAACAGTGGAGCTGGTCGTGCACGGCTCCAAAGATGGCCGACGCCGTAGGGGGGCGTGAACTGGTGCCCCACACCGCTGCGGTCACCGGAACGGGATGCATCGCCACGGGAGGAGGTGGTGCGGGCACCTGCCGCCTTCCAGCCCACCCCCGCGTACCACGGACCGCCGGCCCACCTCTGGACGCCGCCGGACTATGTCGATCTCGTCAGCGACGACGGCGACACCGGCGGCCACTGAAGACGGTGACGGCCACGACATCGACAGGCACGGCAGGAGCGGCGGGCTGCGTTTTTTTAAATGTTAACTAGATCATGGTGGTTGCAGCGCTCGCCCTTATTTTTTTGACAACACATCGTGATTCAGAGCATGATGTGTTTCAGAGCATGGGTCAGGGAGTCAGGGTAGAATCTTAATAAGGAAAAAAAGACAATGCTTATCTCAGTGATTGTCTCTATGTACCATTTAAATAACTTTTAGTCTGATGCATCAACGGGGCATTCATGGAATAATTTTTACTCCATCGGCCACTCTCTTCTCCAACCCAGTACAGAATATGTACGATGGCGCAGAAGGCCACAAACTGAAGACTCAAACTATCACATTGAAAGGATAACTTATTAGAAAACACTTGGAAAAACGAATGTAAATGTCACATTATCTATGTCATGCAAAATACTACTCCATGACTACAGAATTTTACATCCATGCAGTGCTTCCCTGCAACTGAACTTGCCTGCATGGTTCCTGTCAAATTATTGTCAGAAACTGTCTCATTAATCTTTTGCATGGCTAGGCTTCAAGCTGGATACTTGTGGAAGATTAAGAAATGCTTCAGTTCACCTGCAGAGGCTCGGCTGATATGAAAACTACAACAAAGGTGGGGAGAAGGTCTACCTTATCCTTGAATTCAGATCAAGATTCAGAGTCGGGTCGCGGTACAGCTGCAAGGGCATGGAGGCAGATTAAGGAGAAGACAGCCAGTGATGGACGCCGACGGCTTGTTGAGCGACCATCACAGCCACCAGGGAGGAACGCTGCAAGACACGACATTAAAAAACACCGCGGAGGAAGAGTACGTCACGGGAGGAGGGCATCGACGCAGAGGACAAGCTTGCAGGTGGGACGGAGTACGACCACGACGCTTCGCGAATGAGCGAATGAACAGAGCAGCACAGACGGGACGAGCGCGTCAACGACCTGAGAAAATCTTGTGCGTACATAACAGCGATCCGATGGCTAAAAACATCAAATCGCTGTGGAGGCTCCTAGCTAGCCGAGTTATATTGTTTAGTAATTATGGCAATGTAACTGTGAAACTGAGCCGTTTTGTGGCCGTGAATCCTAACTTATGGTTTATGTTTTTTTATTTGCGTTTATTTATTTTTTTTAGGCATTTTATTTAAGTTTTTCTAGTATTTTTTAATCACGTCCAACACGGACATGATTTAGTACATAACAGACGTCGTGCAAGATCCACAATTCAATCCGACAAAGTTCTATACTTAACGAACCCATCACGCCTCTAAAAGAACGAAATCTGGCCAAACCGAACGGTGGAGTTGGCCTTAAATGGACGAGGTAGCGCACAGTATTCATCAGCACTTTTTTGGTCTCTGGCGAGCTGCCAAAGTTTGTTTGATTTCAGCGCAGTATCTTGTCACTTTCCTTAACCGTAGGACGGTAGGAGACCGTTCGGCCCTCACTCTTTTTCGAGGATGCCACGCTACCACTTCTGTATGCCAATAAATAAATAAATTGTCGTCACTTTCTTTCTTTCCTAAAATAAATTGTAGTACAAGGAGATCCCCTACGACACGCTTCGGCCCGTAATAAGCAGACAAAAGAGGTTCGCAGTAAGAAATGACCAGTGGCTGGCGCGTCGCGCGTGAGCAGTAGCAAAAGAACAAAGAAGAAAAGCGCCGTGTGGAACCCAGCCGTTGACGAAACCGAGTACCCTACGCCTTCCTTCCTCGGCGCCCTTTCCTTCACCGCTAATGCACCGCCACTCCTGCGCCCAAGAGGCGCAGGCGATGGGCAGCAACGGAGGCGGCGCCAAGCCGCCGGCGTGGGAGTTCCACGCCACGGGGCCTCGCAACCTCTCCAGCCCCGGCCGCTCTGCCTGGTTCGCTCCCACTCCCACTCCCTCCTCCCTTCCCCTCCCCCCCTAGAACGCATGGCACGATAGCGCGTACTGTCCGCCGCCGCCGCCGCGTACTGTTGGTAACAATCTGCGTGCGGGTTATTCCAAATCTGAACTATGTCGTCTTGATTTGCAAGTCTAGGTTTGGGGATTCTTAGCGTAGTCTGTCTGAGCACGCCGTCAAAGCCACCCTCGCTGTCTGCCGTCCGCTGAAATGCCCACTCATGTTATCCCTATTTCTCGCCTCGCCCTCTGTCGAAGCTGAAATACTGTCTTGGCCATGGCTGTCTATCTTGCCTGTTATTTTGTTTGAGTCAGCTGGGATGCAAAAGGCGTTGTTTCATATGACACTGGTTGGCATCGATATGGGGAATGGGGCGTAAAGAGTTTTCACAACAAACTAGCAGGGCCGATGGCCAATGGGCAGGTAATCCTGTAGAATTCAGGCCCTATGAGTGTGATATCGGATCCTGTTCAAAGGATTACAAGTGGAAGCAGTACCTATTGTTGGTGATAAGGGACAGTGTACTTGATCAAAATAGATGCGACATGTTATACTACTCAGAATAGGGCCCAACCACACATTTTCATAGGACCCAAGCCCTATAGGACTTCTTTTGTGCCCAGTGTATGTTGTCAGTGTCGATGTTTTACTCTAAATTTCCAACATCTAAGTGTCATGAGTGTAGAAAGCATGTTTTTCTCACTGGTCAAGGCTGCCAACACGTTGACTGAAGGAGAATCAGTATTGATGCATTATATAAGTTTTAACTTTTTGCCACGTTAGACTTTATTAGTTGTGTGACAGGGAATTGTGTCATGAGCTTTTAAGGCCTTAGTATCACTTGTTAAGAAAAAATAAGATTAGTAAATAAAAGGATGGCATGGTTCTTGCTCTCCATATAATTTGTTGTAGATGTTATGTAAATATTGCTGTTGAAATATACCTAAACTTAGTGTTTAATCTAAGGAATGTTATTCTTCCGATATCTTACTCTGCTTGTATTTTTGGTCACTTCAGCCATTGCTGAAGGCCATGCCTTTTTACGACAAGGCTAGTGATGTGTGTAGTACTGATGAGCAAATATAATGACTCCACAGGAAAAATCCCAACTACAGAAGAATTGCAATTTCATGTTTAGTGCAGGCCGCGTACGTATTGGAGTTTGACAGGCAAGAGAACAGAACTGGTGAAACTGCCATTGCTCCTAACTGGTGGAAGCCATTTAAATACAAGCTGGTGCGCCTTCTAATTGATTCCAGAGACGGATCCATATATGGGGCACTTCTAGAATGGGACCAGGTTGCTGCACTATCAGACTGGATAATGCGGAGACCTGATGGTGCTCCAAAGGCTGTCCTGGCACTGAGGGGAACTGTCCTGAAGCAGTCAACTCTTGCGAGAGACTTGGAGGATGACCTCAGGTACTTTGCTCAGGAGAGCTTGAGGGGTTCTGTCAGGTTCGCTGGAGCACTGGAGGTGCTCAAGTCGGCAATCGATAAGCATGGAAGCAACAATGTGTGCGTTGCTGGGCATTCCCTAGGGGCCGGATATGCGATGCAGGTTGGTAAGACTTTGGCGAAGGACGGAGTCTTCGTAGAATGCCACTTGTTTAACCCACCATCAGTGTCACTCGGCCTGGGCCTGAGGAAGCTTCAGGATAAAGTCGACAAGGTGTTGAAGCGATACATCAGCGGCAGCTCTTCGAACGCCGGTGAAATTTCTCACCCGGGAGAGAAGGGGGAAACTGTCTCTGAAATTGGAGAAGAGAATCTGATCAAGGAGGTGAAGAGATGGGTGCCCAACCTGTACATCAACAACAGCGACTACATTTGCTGCTTCTACGTTGACCGTAGTGGCGTACCCACTGTTACTGCAGAGAAGCGTGGCGATGGTCACCCTGAGGCACGTGCCAAGGTTTTTGTGATTGCTAAAGGTCCTCAGAAATTTCTAAAAGCTCATGGGCTGCAGCAATGGTGGATGGATGATTCCGAGCTCCATCTGGCTGTGAATGAGAGCAAGCTCATGTATAAGCACCTCAAGTCCCTGTATGTGAAAGAAACGTAGCGAAACCAATGTCATTGTGATCTCTGTCTCCTGTTGTCTCCTGTTCTGTAGCCAAGTAAACTTTTAAAGCTCTCATGAAGCTATCCAGTTCCTGCAAACCTTTTAGTCAGTTGACTCGTATCAAAAGTAACTGTCAGTATGAAATGTGAGTACTACATTATATACCACCTTCAACTGGAGGATCAGGCGTTCTACTGTTGTGTTGCTTCGCCTCTGGCAAGACATGCGAGTTATCTTTATCCCTGAACCAGAAAAACATATGATATATTCAGAACCATAGTACAAGGAAGCGTAGAATGTTACTCCCTCCGTTCACAAATTATAAGATGTTCCAACTTTTTTCAGAATCGGATGTATATAGACCCGTTTTAGTGTGTGTTAACTCATTTCAGTTCGCATGTAGTTCATATTGAAATATCTGGAACAACTTATATATGTGAATGTAGGGAGTAGAACCATAAGAACTGTGATTTGTGGCATCAATCCCCCCATCACATTTCAACACTTGAATAATGCCCAATCCAGATGTACAACTGCGTAGAATGGCATTGAGCAGAGAGCAACCAAAAAAGAAAGTTACTCAGAATATCACAATGGTGGTTCCTTTGGCGAATCACCCTGCTGCCTGAACCAGAACCTGGGGCTTATTATTCAGAAGATAAGTACAGTACAAGGAAGCCATTGCTCGCCAAGCGAAAGCTACGTCATTTGTTTCCGAAATCAAGGTTATTTGAGCATTCACAAGGCAAGGTAGTCTCAATCTGATTTATTTGTGACCATAACAAGGACTTAGTTCTCCTTGTCATACATTGAATATTCAAAGTTAATAATCAAAAAATACAGTGCAGAAGACGCGACATGACATCTTTCATCCATGAAATGTACAATATGTACAGTGACACAATGTAGACTGACATCAATAAACGTGAGCTCCAGCAGTTGCCCCGATGATGACGGCAATTGTAGCAAGGACAGCCTGTTACAGCAAATGGTTCTCATTAGAATCATCAGAATTTGAAAAATAAAGATGGCAGGTCACTGACAGAAAAGTGGCCTACTCTGGACTTCGCCACAAGATTTGTACATGAAGCCTTTACATAACATAAAACTATACTAACTAGTACTCCCTCCGTTCCCAAATATAAGTTTTTTAGAGATTCCAACAAGCGACTACATACGGAGCAAAATGAATGAATCTACACTCTAAAATATGTCTACATACATTCGTATATTGTAGTCCATTTGAAATGTCTAGAAAGACTTATATAAGGAACGGAGGGAGTATATGACACTACCATCATGCATGTTTTTATCAAGTGTGCTCACTCTCTGGATCAGTCTTTGTTATTGTAATAACACAGATATACCCTAGCTGCATATATGTCAACATTTAATCCATTCTTCGATGAGGTTGCCCATGTTCTCTGAATCACTCTTTGTTAATGTCACATAGATATGCTTCAGCTACTCAAGTGTCCAAAAGTTCATGCACAACTTAAAATGATATGTTGTGCAATTGCCGAAGTATGCCGAAACACCCACCTAATTAGACACCCTATATGTGACTGGATTAGCTATACTTTATCATTTGAATCTGATATTTAAATACGTCTGAATAATCAGATCCAACTTCATTGTACCAAACTAATTATTCTCATTAGCCTTTTCTGTTTGAGCTAACATGAATGAACCATCAATATGATTCTTGATTCACTAAGTGCTCCTGATACATGATCCAAACTTACACATGACAAAGTTCATAAATAATGCAAGAATAACAATGACATAATAGGCAATATGTTATGCTCAACAATTCTTGGTTTTCTGGTATAATATTGATTCTGAAAACAGATAAATGAGGTACAAAGAAGACAACATGCAGAAATTTCATATATAATCCTGAGCCCCATATGTTTGGACCATTGTTAAGAGTCACATCAGCATGTCATAAAAACATTTTAAAACGCAAAAAACAACATGAAAATAGCACCTTCTCATAGCCTGTACATTCCTAGATACTGACAATCATAGCACAAGTTCGGTGACACATGGTATAGAAAGCACAAGCGCCATATCAGCAATTGGAACAAGCAAGGCTTGTTGTTAACTCGACACTAAATTCTTTACTCACCGCTATTGTGCATGCCACATATCCTGGTTTCTCCCTGTAATCCACTCTGGAACACCACAACAGAAATGCTCCGACATACCAGGGGATGGCACCAAGAAAGAAACCGAGTATGAATCTTCAGAACAAGAAATTTGTCGTTAGGATTACTTAGATATAGCTAAAGCAACAGCATAGTTCACAATAATCTATGTCAGAGTAATTATTCAGGTACAATGCGGCTGTAGATGAAACTAAGATCAGAAGGCAAAAGTGAAAACAATGATCACTTACAGAAACCAGCCCATACCAATACCACAGCATGGAAGGCGGTCATGTTTATGTCCACGGGCACCTGCTTCGTAATCTTGAGCTGAAAACAGAAATAGCAAGATTAAGTGTGCGCGTAAAATTCTTATAAACAGCAAGTGAAACAACTAGGAAAAATTACGATCGTCATATTCAGCATCGGTGCAATTAGAAGCTGCAACAACCAACGTAAGCATGGGGACTCCCTAAAATCATCAAGGACAAAGACAAGAACATGAGTAGTAGACTGCTACATCCGTTACTCCTGTATATTTGCCAAATGGTCAATGCACTCAAAAGGGCAGAACTATCTTATATCAGATTTTCAGATATCAAACATTCAAACCCCAAGTGGTGCTAAGAAATGCATCGATGCTAACCGGGGGAAGCTGATGAGACAATTGATCTCCATGCCATGCTAAGAAATGCAAATGTGGTAGCTTTAGCACCACTTATTACACAATCTAGTCAGGGTGGCTGAGGCATAGTTAATCCTTTATTTTCAGATTTGATATAGAGCAACTGGGTAGAAATCATTTGGTAATGAAACAACTAGCATACGACGGAAGGACATCACCTACATCAAACAGGACAGCACGATACATGCCAATTTGGATCAAGACATCAAGAAACTGAAAGAAACATTGCAGGGTTGTAACAGGAATTCCGATTCCATCAGTCACGGCAATCAGAGTTTTGACACCAAAAGACGAAACAGAATTAGATCAAACACCCCAGAATTGTGACCCCGATTGCATCCTGCCAGAGATCTCGCAGGGAGAATTCCGCCTTTGATCCCACCGGTTCCACGCCCAATTCCGATCGACATTCAACGACCGGCGTCGGATCAACTAAATCGATGGAATCGATCCCGATCGCAACACCAAAATTCTACTTCATCACCCCG
This sequence comes from Aegilops bicornis, assembly GCA_021605145.1. Taxonomy (NCBI): domain Eukaryota; kingdom Viridiplantae; phylum Streptophyta; class Magnoliopsida; order Poales; family Poaceae; genus Aegilops; species Aegilops bicornis. The sequence continues at coordinate 231,472,658 of CM038671.1, read as the reverse complement.
ACATCTGCCCCCTCCGCGCCTGCCACCCTCCCCGAGAGAACCGCGGATTAGAAGGAAGGATCGGGAAATTTACCGTTCCCGGCCTGGTACCCGCCGCGGTGGCGCGAGTTGGGCTCTCGCTGGCCGTGGAGGCCGGGCGGCGGGGTGGGCTGCGGGTGCCCGACGGGCGGGCGCGGGGGCGGGTAGCTGGGCGGACCATGGAACGTCCCGTACTCCCCTACGCCGCCGCCGCCGCCGGCGGCAGCCTTGGCCTTCGCAACCTCGTCCCCGCTCATCTCTCCTCCTGCCTCGCCTCACTCCGGTCGTAAACTGCTCACTCCGCTCGTATCAACAGTTATTACGGGTCAAGGAGAAGAAGGAATATTGGCGCGCTGTGGTCCGTCTGATGGAAACGTGGACGCGTGCGATCGACGGAGAGAAAAGATTGGCTTCGGTTTCTCGCGACAAGGAACAGTGCGTCGCTTGATCCGCGGTCGATCCGGAGCTTAATCCATGAAATTCGTGCTTGGCTACGTAATCGTGGATATTTGATGCTGCAAGCCTGCGACCACCAACAACAAGTTTTTTTTTTACCACACGAAAAAGAAGTTTGGTGTTGCATGCATTGATGAAAAAACTTGCGAGCCTAGACTCATGTAATCCGGATGGAAGTGTCCTAGTGTGCATTAAAACTTGGCCTATGTGTAAGACGGTCTTTTTGCGTTTGTTACACATTACAAATGTGGATGCTCATCTCTTTCTAGCCGTCGCCTCCTCCTCCAAGAAAAGCTAGGGTTCGTGCCTCTCGCCGGCTCCGCCGCAGGTACGCCTCGTCTCCGGTGGCCCTAGGGCCATGGGGGCATGGTGGATCCTGGCAAGGGTCTGCGGGAGGGCTTCATTGTTAGTCGTTCCTTCAAAATTTGTTAGGGTTTGTGTCCTACTCAGGAAGACGAGACGGTGACGGCTCCCTGAAGATGGAATAAAGGTCTCCCCGCCTAGTCCCCGTTCCGGTGGTGCGTCTAGCATCGTTGGTGGGCGTGTGGAGGTGTGTCTCGGCGGATCTATCCTCGATGGATTTGCTCGGATCTGGTTGTGGTTAAATCTATGTTCGTGTGTCTTGAGTTGGATCCTTTCGATCACGTTATTCTTCATCGATGGCGGTTCTTTGTTACAGTGCTTATTTGGTCTCTGGGGCCTTAGCACGACGACTTCCGACTGTCTACTACAACAAGTTGTGCCCCACTCCAATGAGGAGGGTGATGGCGGCGCGCCTTCGGCTCGTTTCAGTGATTGTAGTCGTCGCTAGGTGGTCTACGGATCTGGGTGTAATTTTTATTATTTCTAGTGTTCGTTGTACTGCCGTGATGAAAGATGAATAGATTAAAAGTTTTCTCCAAAAAAAATGTAGATGCTCATATACACATACATGTACACCATACCTCCATGAGCATTTTCAAGATACTAATTCAAAAAATTATGAGCACCCGGTCTAGAACTTAAATCTTGAAGGAGCGGTTCGGGCACAAAAAATAAAATCATCTGAACTATGCTTATCTCTATAACGGCGAGTAAATGACAAACTTAAGTCTGTTTGTTTTTTGATTAAAAGTGATCCCTCCCTCGATTTCATTTTAAAAATCAAGTAGTCATTACAACCAAAACGCAGCCTTCACCCATAGGAACAGTTTAAACGAGGCCCAAAACCTTACACACTATCCACGAAACCTAGCTAGTCAACAGACTAGGGGAGACGTTAAATAACCAAACACCACTTAAACTAAAAAACGCATCACATAAATGAGCTTGCACAACACCACTCCACACTCTCCTGACTCAAGGCCCATCTTCCAGCCCAGAAATCAATGGTGCACAGCTTCTCCTGGCTTGAAACACTTCAGTTGCAACTCGTTTTGGAATTTTTGCGATTGTCGTGGCGCCAATTTTGTGTCTTCATTCACCTGCAATGAACTCCAGTCAGTATTCTAGTGGGCTACCATGGACATCATAACAGATGGATCAGAAGGCCACTTAAGTTTAAAACATGCCAGATTCCTGGCTTTCCAAATCCCCCAAAGAACAGCAGCCACACCCACTAAGTATAGCTTTCTTCTCTGGGGAGGTAAGCACTTAAGCCAAACATTAAAGCATAAAATTGTGTCCAAGTAGGTACAGTCAACAACAAGACTACATTTCATCACACACCAAATGTATCTCGCTAGAGAACATTCAAAGGAAAGATGACCAATCGTTTATTTTTGCCCACAGAACAAGCATTCAGACACACACTTTCCCCCCTATGTAACAGGACATCCCTGGTTAATATGTAATTTTTAACACTAACTAGATAAATGTTCTCATTCTAAGAGGAATCTTAACTTTCCACAAGAACCTGTAAGAAATTTTAAATCCAACCCGCATAGCAGAGTAAAAAGATTTGACACTGTAGACTCCAGATTTATCTAGAATCCAAGAAAGTTTGTCTTCAGATTCAGTTAGAGTAACACGAGCACATGTATCTAGCAAATTAGACCAAAGTACCTCTTTCTCCCCAACCAAGGCCCCCTAAAAGAAAGTTTAGAGAGACCCCCAGCAAAAGGCACAATACACAGTAATGTTATGATTGAGAGAAATACTATAAAGTCTTGGAAAGGTTTGAGATAGACTTTCATTTCCCAGCCATCTACCCTCCCAGAACCTAGTTTTTTCTCCATTTACAACACAAAATTTACACCAAGACGGGAAGAGTTCTTTAAATTTTAGCAAACTTTGCCAAAATTGTGAATCCCCTTGTTTCTGCAGAACCTGACCAAGAGTAGTACTAGTAACATATTTTGCCCATAAAAATCTTGCCACGGGCCATGTTCATGAAAAAGTTTCCAAAGACATTTAGCTAACAAAGCGACATTCACCAATTCCAAATCCAAAATCCCAAGGCCACCCAAATCTTTAGGTAGACAGACAGAGGGCCAAGCAACTAGATGGTATTTCCTCTTCTCCTTCTCCCCACTCCATAAAAACCAAGATCTGTGTCTATCATACTTCTTTTTATCCCTTTTGGAAGACCATAAAATGATAGCATATAAAGGGTGGACAAGATAGTGAAGAATTCACCAAAGTGCTTCTACCAGCTATGTTAAAAAATCTGCCCAACCAACAACCCATCCTTATTTCATCTTACCAACAGAAAGATCCTAATCACTGTTCTTTAATCTTTCTTCATCTACAGGAATTCCTAAATATTTTAGAGGCAACACCCCCTTTTGCAAGTGAATATCTCCTCAAACAAACTGACTCTATTATTTTCTACCCAAATCCCAATCACCTAACTTTTATGAAAGTTTATCTTTAATCCAGACACCATCTCAAAGAGGCATAGCAGATAGATTCCTTGCCTGCTCTAGATCATCTTGTAAGAGTAATATTGTATCATCTGCATATTGCAATATGGCAATATCCCCTTCTTTGTTATCTTTTGCAAGACCAGAGATCAGACCATGTTCAACAGCCCGCCCAACCAAGATAGATAGAACATCTACTGCCAAATCAAAAAAAGAGGAGAGAGTGGATCTCCCTGTCTCAAATCCTGATGGATCCTGAAAAAAGGTCCCACCTCTCCATTTACTTTAACACTCACACTCCCGCCAGGAATTGTTTTCATAATCCAATCATTCCATTTGTTGGGAATTTTTTTCATTTGCAAGGTCTGAAGATGGAAAGGACATTTGACTTTATCAAAGGCTTTCTCAAAATCAATCTTGAAAAGCATCCCTGGTTTCTTTTCTTTACGCAAGGAGTTCAAAGTTTCATGTCAATTTAAGACACCCTCCAAGATATATCTCCTCTTCAAGAAAGCAGACTGGGTATTTCGAATCACCCCCTAATCAACTTGTTGACCAAACTTTTTGTAATGATTTTAAAGATGACATTCAAAAGACAGATGGGTCTGTATTTCTGAATCCTATCAGCATCACTACCTTTCGGGATCAAAGTTATCACACCATAATTGATTCTGTCAATATCCAAGATGTTATCATAAAAATCTTCTAGCAAGGCAAATAAATCATTGTTTTACAGTATCCTAGGAGTAGGAGTGCTGATAAAACTCTATATTAAACCCATCTAGCACAGATGCCTTATTGTATTCCACTCATGTTCTATCTAGATATATCATAATTGATTCCTAGGTTTGTTCTTCATGTTCGAAATATAATAAAAATTCTACGTGTTTGCATGAATCTTTGTCCGGTTTATATGAAAATCCGCCGTGTTTACACTGAACTTCGTCCGGTTTGTCGAAAGTTGTTTGAAATATATGTAGACAATATTAGTTGACCCGCTCCCGCGTCCCCCGTCCGCGAACGGATGCAGGAGAAAATTTACGGGTTGCCGTTGGGATGCCCTGACCGACCTTGGAACCAAGGATTATACCATTCGCTGAGCTGACAACCATATAACCCAAGACTGCCAAGACATGGTGAACGACTTGAGATCTACTACCAACAATATGCCACTTGTCTCCGCGGGATCGTTTGGTGATGAGAAGAAGAAAGCGATAGGATTGCTGGATTTGTATACTTAAGAAAGTGCCAATAACAGAAAGCCTTTTCAGCATGCAACGACGTACTGCCAGACGGCGCCATCGACGGGAATCCCCTGCTGGTGGATCACTCACAAGAAAATGGTTTTGCGCGTGAATGGTTGGTTCCCTGCGGGCTGCGGCACGCGTATAATAAGTCCATCTTTCCGTCGTTTTCTGAATCTGCTGATAGGGTATCTCCAGCGTCCGGACTAGTAATTGCTCGTTGCTCACCGCGCGCAGAAGAAACTTCGTAGCTGGTCGATCAAGGGATCGCGTGGGCCTCACATGGACGAAGCCTCGTGCCGTTAACGACGTGGCCTAATTGGGTGGAGAAGCAAAATGAGCTATCGGTGACAGGCGGCACTGTGCTAAACGTGGCCCCTGCTGTCAGATCTAGATCCAACAGGTCAGGTGGATTGGCCTTCCTTCCTAGTGTCGGCACGGGAAGGCAGCTGATCCCACGATGGCCGGTGGCACGGCACTGGTATCCAGTCCGCGTCGCCCGGGTGGGTCCACGTGGATAATTGTGCCCTCGTACTCTCTGGTCCACACCAAATTACACCATTTCATCTCGAGGACATTTCCCCTAAAAAAATCTCGAGGACATTTTTTTAGACTCTTTTCCCGAAGAATGCAGAAAAACAAAGCCTAGGCATACAAAAACGACAAGAATTGGCATGTCACCATTTTTTACGTTAAAAAATGTCGTTTTGTATGTCAGTACACGCGAACATATTTTATTTTCCCCAAAATTCTTGCGGAATGTGCTATTTCATAGGAATTTGGCATATACGCTCCGTACTCCCGACGCACCAAACAATATTTTATCCTCCAAAATTACATGTTTCCCCTTTGATCCAGATGAGACTAAAATGGCAGAGAGTACTTTCATGAAGTCCGCATTTGAGAAGAACAAATGCAATGAGTCAAGTGAATAATTTAGTACCGAGATATGCATGAAATTGTTTTCCGCGTTGGACGCGCTTGAATTTTTTTTCAAGAAAAGAATGTACGCTTCATGTATGAATGTGGTTCCTATAAGGAAAATGGATTCAAGATGGCGACCCATTTTATTTTTCTAAAGAAGAGTTATACACAGAAATTTTATTTATTAAAAACCATAATATGTTCATCTATCACCGACGCAAATATCACAAAACAAGTTTTCTTGATTGCGAAAAGGCCAAAATCTATATGTTAAGTATTACAGGTCCTTACAAACACCCCCATAGAAAGATAAAATTAAAAAATAAATCCCGGAGAGTGCCAAAGTCTTTTTATTCGAGGAATACTTTCGATCAATTCGTCAATTGTTAGGATAGTACAAATAACACCAGAAGTGAAAAATTACATCCATGTCCATAGACCACTTAACAACGAATACAAGCACTGGGGCGAGCCGAAGGCATGCCGCTGTCATTGCCCTCCTTTGCCAGAGTCGGGCAAACTTTGTTGTAGTAGACAGTCGGAAAGTCATCATGCTAAGGTCTCATAGGACCATCGTACCAGAACGCCGATGAAAAGAAGCGTAGATCGAAAGGATCTAACATGTAGACACAGAACACAGACGAATGAAGAGCTAATCCAAGCAGATCCACCAAATACGAGCACTGATTGAATCCCCCGGGGTCCACCAGAGTCAAACCTCTACATGCCCTCCATCGACGCCAGAGCACCTCCGGGACAAGGGCTAGGTGGAGACAACCTTATTCCATCTTTAAAAAGACGTTGTCGTTCTCGCCTTTCTAAGCAAAACACAAACCTAACAAAACTAAAAAAACAAAACGGAGTCCTTCCATTGGCAAGGGTTGGGATCCAACCCTCCATGGCCCTAAGGCCACATGGAAACCCTATCGCCTAGTGCCCTTGTGTCCTCCTACATCCACCTGCGGCGCATCTTGAACATAGCTCGATGCCATCTCTGGACTTCCGCCTTGACAAAGTGAACTTTAATTAACCCAGGAGTTTGTAGAAGCAGCGGCGGGTAGTCGTCGATGCAAAAGAGGAGATGTCGGTAGCAATGATTTGCTGTGACTCAGAGAAGAAAACGCCAAATAAGCCCTATAGAAACTTCAACCATGAAAGTCGACTGAATTCATGCAGATCCACCAAAAACCTAAAATACAAATGATACAACAAGCTATTTACATATGGCAAGTGGTTATGTTTTGACCAGAGAAATTTACTAAAACAGACGCAACGAACATTTTTTTTCCAGCACCCATGAGGCCATGACCACAATAATAATGTCACATACTAGAATTGGAGACGCCGGACGTCGGCGTAGCTCTAATCGATGGGTAGCATACCTGAACTAGACCTGAGCCCAATGCAGAGCTTTGCTACATATACGTAAAATAGTTACGAAAGTTCACCTACGAGATTAGTTGGCGACTTTGATTAGCGGGAAGGGGGGCCGCTGTGAAATTCAAGGGTGAGTGATTTATAAGAGCATGCGTGTTTATATAAGACAATTTCCGTAGTTAGTTATACACGTAGGTGTAGGACTTTCGGACCAATGCGCGTGCGGGGCTCTTTTACCACCATGTCACTTGCCACTTTCTTACGTGTCGGCTGGGCCATGGATGACAATAATCTCCCACTCACCACCTCATCATTTTCACAAATCCCAGGTAACTTAAATTCCGGGATCCGTCACTAAGTGCAGTGATTTAATAAGTGAATAATTTAGTACCGAGATATGCATGATATTATTTTCCGCCTTTGGCACGCTTGAATGTTTTCAAGAAAAGTTGAACGCTTCATGTTCGAACTTGGTTCCATTTAATGAGATGGCCTATTTTCTTTAAAAAAGCTATATGCACATATTTTTCATTTATTAAAAAACCATATTACGTCGACTATCATCCATGTCACTATCATTGAACTAAAATCAGGATATTTACGATATAGAAGATACAATCAGTTATTTACATATGATGAGTGGTTATGTTTTGATATGATAAACGTTGCACACTCGCATAGAAGTGACGACGGCCGATATACCCGAACCGGACACGATGCGCGTGTACCACCACGCCACTTGGCACTTTCTTACGTGTCAGCTCGGGTCAGTCATGGATGACAATAATCTCTCACTCACCAGGCACCCGGCCATTTTCAGAAATTCCTTTCCGGGACACGCACCCGCTCGCCTCTCTCGCCTCGTCCGTTCCACCCAGATTCACAAACCCGCCACTTGCAACTCCTTTTCGCGGCAGCAAACAGATCGCCGGCCGGCGCGGCGCGGGGCAGCGGAGCAGGGATGGACGCCGGCGACCTCTCCATCGTGCACCACATCGGCCTCGTGCTGCTCGCGCTGTGGGCCGCCGCCTCCTTCGGCTTCTGCCACTCCGTCGTCTTCCTCATCGCCTTCCTCTACCTATACATGGCAAGTACGCTACCGCTGCTACTTCTCTCCGCCCCGCCGCCTCGCCCCTCCCGGAATACGGCTTCGTTCCTAGAACTTCATGCTCGCCTGCTGCATCTGGGTTTATACCGCACCGTTCTACCGCGTCGCTTTGGCTCCCAGATTCATGCTCTTTCCCCACTTATCGGGTGCCTTGGACTCGTCTCTGGTGACGTAGCTGGTGGTTATAGAGCTCTATAAGGCACACCGTGCATGATTCTGGCTGCGCTTGCGGGTTATAGCCGCCCTGTTTGACTTGGTTTTCTTTATTGGAATCCTATTTGGTCCGGCAATGATGTTTCTGATGCTTTGTGAAATTGAGCTTGGAGGATACTATGGCTGGGCATAGTAGCGATGATTTCTCCATTTGTGTATTACTTGGAACAGGCGACAGACATACTCTTATGCGTTTTCTTGGGCATTTATTGGGGACGATGTGCTGTAGCCCAGCTTCTGCAATATATGATGTTTTTTTAATAAATTGTAACCTGATGGTTCTATGCTTCCAGGGAAAATGTGAATTTGACTTTTAGTTTGTTGAATACTTTCTTTTAGATTTCTGGGGAAAAAGTTATTAAACATGTTACATGATACAGTGGAAATTTTGTTGCCTTAAATGGAATATAAGCATATAAATTCGTAATTCACGAAAGTTATGTCTTCGTTTGAGAAATATTAGTTGTTCGAGCAAAATTTATCATCTATCCATGTTTTGTGGCTACAACAATTTGATATGGTGAGCTAGTGTCCCTACTCCCTAGGATTTATATGCAGCTCAGCAACGCACCAACTTTTAGGGATTGGATGTTTCTTCCCCTGTTAGTGTCCCTTCCCCTGTTTCCATTTGAAATGGTGAGCTAGTGTCCCTTCCCCTGTTTCCATTTGAAATGTTTTTTCTTCTATATGACTTTTGTTACTACTAAGTTCTAGCTTCAGATGCACAAATTTTAACCTTCCAGATAATGGCTTAGATGTTTGCATGAATATGGCTAGATACCAGAAAATCTGAACTAAATACGTATGACTTTATCATGGCTGTTTGGTTCCAGAACTAAAATTTAAACTATGCTTGTTTTTATTGTAGGTAAATGCCCGCTGCGCAATGAGACTGCAGAAGCGAATACAACATGCGGAAATGAAATCTGCCTACCAACGAAGAGTATGCACCTTTTCTGCAATCCAAAATCAATGTTTGTGTCAATTATTACAAGGATGAACTTGGTTGACTAGGCTAGCATACCCTTTCTTGCTTTTTAACTTTGTTGTGATCTGTGGCCACACTACACTCATTTTGTTTTCTCTATCAGCTGCTTTCTGATGGAGAATCAGTACGTTGGTTAAATCATGCAGTCAAAAAGATGTGGCCTATCTGTATGGAGAAGATTGTTTCACAACTTTTACGGCCCATCATACCGTGGTTCTTGGATAAGTTCAAACCTTGGATAGTTGTATGTTTTATATCTTCCTGCTATATCTACGTCCTTTCCACTAATGTCTTACATTCATGACGAGGTTCTATTGCATGGCTTTTAACTTAAAACTGCTAGTTCAACCTTGTTTTTTGAGGTCACCTTAAGTGAGTAGGGCTCAATTCATGTAGTTTTTGTGCAGAGTAAAGCAAGTGTCCAGGAGCTTTACATGGGTAGGGATTCACCAATATTTACCTCGATGAGAGTTCTGCCTGAGACATCAGATGATGACCATTTGGTGGGCGTTACTTTCTTTTGATCTGATTCTTTCCTTTCCCTTCTGTGGGATGTACATTTGTAATGATCTGTATGCCATCCGATCGATTGACCCAGGTTTTGGAGCTAGGGATGAACTTCCTATCTGCTGAAGATATGAGTGTTGTGCTTGCCATGCAGCTGCATAAGAGTGTGGGACTTGGAATGACCGCAAACATGCATTTGACTAGGATGCATGTCGAAGGAAAGGCAAGTCACCTAGTTAGCACCATTATTCTATCACTAATCAAGTGATTGGCAACTTGGTTCTTCGGATATTATATGGAGAAAATGTACAAGACTAAGCAAATACACATGTATTGCAGAATTCTTTTGCTCCTTAAAATAACACATTATTTTTATTATACCTCTTGCTCAAAATTGGTTAAGGCTGCCTGTTTTTCCTTACTCAAAATAGACACAACACCTAGATTTAGTTTGCTCAGTGGAGGAATGGAATGGCCATTTCTCACCAGGTGGAGGCTAGTTTGCTCAGTGGCTGCCCTGTAGAGTGAATGGAAACAAATATTATTCTTGCATCTGTAGGTAGATTGCTAGTACTGGTATAATCCTAATGAAGCCAACGACAACTTTGGAGCCAGCAGTGGCCTACATGTATCTTCTTAAAAAAGGGAAAAAAAAGAAGAGATCCTCAACTGTTAAAAGTGTACTGATGTAGTTGTAAAAGATATGCAAAATCCTTCTGGAGTAAAGAGAAGAGAAGAAAAGGTTTCAATCTGAATTTCAGTAAATTATCATTCATTAGAGACACCAGTCAGTTCGTTCCCCTTATCCTTACCTTGTTCTTAGTACAAAAATATGTTCACTGCAGGTTTTACTTGGTGTGAAGTTTGTTCGGAGTTGGCCATTTCTTGGCCGTCTAAGACTATGCTTTGTGGAGCCTCCTTATTTTCAAATGACGGTAAAACCACTCGTTGGCCACGGACTTGATGTCACTGAGTTTCCAGGAATTTCAGGATGGCTGGTAACTGCCCCACATGTCATACTTTTCCTTTTCTGGACCTTTTGGTGACATTGTTGAATATGTTTCTTAGTGCTCACTTGGTCTCCTGTATTTCTTTGTCCAGGATAAGTTGATGGATACTGCATTTGGGCAGACATTAGTTGAGGTTAGATCACTCTGCCCCATTCAGAAATACCGATCTTACCTTTAATTATGATATTTTAACTGCTGATGCATCTTTTCTTTTTCCAGCCCAATATGCTTGTCATCAACATGGAAAAGTTCTCATCTACTCCTTCTGGTAAGAAGTAACCTTCCTTTTCATGCTTGTGTTTCAGAAATCGTCCTTTCTTCCTGCTGGTCTAAATATTACAGTTTCAGAAATTTTACTTCACTAAATACTAGTGGTATCAAGTAGTTCAGATAGGGTGTAGAGTCAATAAAGGGCGTACCCAGTGCTGAAAGCTCCCACACAAGGTGGGGTCTGGGGAAGGGAATTTCTGCAAGGAGGCTGGTTTGAACCCAGGACCTCCAGGCCACAAGTGGAGAGACTCTACCACTGCGCCAGGCCCGCCCTATGGTGTAGAGTTAATATGAACCAACATTTTTTCACTGCTTTATTTAGTTGAGTGTGCTGGCACAAGTAAAACTAATATGATCGTGCTTAAAGTTAAATAACATCTGTACTTTGTCCTACTTTTTGGAAGAATGATACTTCTCATTTTAATACTTTTTGCGATGATAAATCTTCTAACCCTTTTCTGCTATGTTATCTACTTGCTTTCCATTAATATCTAACATTCTGCAGAAAATAACTGGTTCAAAATTGAGGAGAGACCTCCTGTTGCATATGTGAAACTTGAGATTTTGGAAGGGCTTGACATGAAACCAGCTGATATAAACGGTGAGAATTACCTGCGGCTGTGGCTGCCCCTGTCGAAATGTTTGCATTATTCATCCTTTGTTTCGAACATTTAATGTTCTATTTTATAGGGCTGTCGGACCCTTATGTCAGAGGTCGTATTGGTCTTTTTAAATTCCAAACTCAAATACAGAGGAAAACATTATCTCCTAAATGGTTTGAGGAATTCAAGATACCCATCACGTCGTGGGAAGCATCAAATGAACTTGTTATGGAAGTTCGCGATAAGGACCACATGTTTGATGACTCGCTTGGGTATGTTCTTTTTTCTGAACTCATCTTGCTATATGAAACTCTAACCAGGAGATCCATAGGATAACATATGTATTGTCTTGTATTTGAGACATGGAGGAGCAATTAGCAAATCTTTAAATGCCAATCTTTGGACATTCGATCCTTAATTTTCTGTAGAACTATATTTGCAATGAACATGTACATAACCTTTTCTTCTATCAATGCATCGATATGCAAAGCTTCTTGCGTTTTCTCGAAAAAAAATATTTGCAATGAGCAGTGTTGTGATTCTGCTGTGGTCCCTAAAAGATGAGTTCTGGCATTTGTTTTATCTCGGCTTGAAAATTGGCCCTTGTGTGCTGTTTCTTACTGAACAGATATATTTGGTCCTTTACTGAAAGAAAAATAAATACATGATGAATTCCAATTTGTTTACAGAGAATGTACCGTAGACGTAAATGAACTGAGAGGTGGACAAAGACATGACAAATGGATATCGCTGAAGAATGTCAAGAAAGGAAGGATCCACCTGGCTATAACGATTGAAGATGTATTAGAGGTTGGTGATAACATTCTTAACTTTTTGGCCATAGTTTTTAAGACCTTTTTGGGGGTCATCTGATGATGGTAGCAAGGTAGCACGTCAATGAATGGTAACACCAGATTACCGTCTCTTCATGAGGACATGATTATTGTAGAATAACTCTATCCCGAATGTTTTTGAAGGAGACGGAGGCAACAACGGGTTTGGAAGAATCACCGGCGAAAACTGATGCGAAACTGCCACTGCCCACCTCTGCTGATAGCAAGTCGGATGCTGCTAAGCTGCTTGAAGAAAGGAAAGTTATAATGGATGAAGTTGAGCACATTGACTTTGATGGACAAGAACAACCTGGAGGTGTATATGTACATCGCCCTGGAACTGGTGTTCCCCAGACATGGGAATCCAGGAAAGGACGGGCACGCAATCCAGACACAGAGATCCTTCAAGAGGTTGACATATCAAAGGAAGCCCCTCCTACGCCTACCCCAAAGAGTGGTCGTGGCGGTATGTTCAATATGGGCTCATTTTTCAGGAGGAACTCGAAGAAGGGGAGCTCTCGCGATCTCATTGATCCTATCATCCCCACAAGTCCTGGTCCTCAGAGTGCACCAGAGCTTGATCCGAACCTTCCGCGGACCCCGCGTCAAGGTTCGCCGGATCTTGATCCGAAGCTCCCCCGAACCCCACGTCCCAACCTGAAGGAGCTTGGCGAGAAGCGGACATCGATAAAGATTGTCGTCAGCGACGATGCAACCAAAGGAGACGCGGAAAGCTTGATAGAAGACATGGCGAAGGTCGTGGAGAAGAACGCAGGGGAGCCTGGCAGATCACTGACAAGCACACTGAGCAGGAAGATCTCCATGAAGAGACGGGACGACAAGACGCCGGATGTCCCGGAGCAGGCCGATGCGTATGGACGTGATTTGGTGGTGAATGAAGGGCCTGTTACAATCGAGGGTAAGCCGATAGATGTCCATCCGACAACGGAAGATGGCAATGTGCAGGATGTTGCCGTGGAAGCAGAAAATACTACTCGGACTTCATAAATCAGAAGAGTGGATGCAAGATCAGCAATTGGTACAAAAATTCTCTGTGCTTGTTCATATGGGTGAAGAATAAAGAATTTAGAGGTGGTTGTAGAATGTGACGAACAGCAGTGTGCTGTGCGCCGCTGCACTCGTAGCTAGGTGAGTGAGCATGTTGTAAGATGGATTTATTGGACAAATCAGGTGTAAAGATGTAAGATTACCAAACAATCTGTACGTATATATATACACCCAGACTCATGTATGTTGATGGAGTTAGTGCTATTTCCCATGTAAATTTTATGGCAGTGAGATAAATTTAGTGATGATATCTTTTACTACATGTTGTCAAAACACTATTTTTCTAAACGATACAATTGAATATTTTTAACTCAAGCTCTAACAAGTGAAAAAATGTCTAAGACTTTTTTAGACAAAAAATGTAAGACTATTTTTCTTTTGAGACCAAAAAATGACAAGACTGGACATCCTGGCAAAACCCGGCCTGTTAGATCCAATAAAATCATTTTACCGGCCCGTCCGACCTTCGCTGAGGCCTCCGCTTCCGCTGCTCACTCCTCCCACCACAGTCGCCGCCTGCCGTCTCCGGCGACCCGCCCACTCGCAGGAAGCTCGGAGCCTCGCCGCGGCGGAGGCCAGAAGGAAGGAGATGAGGGCCGTGGTGCAGCGCGTCCTCTCGGCCAGCGTCGAGGTGATCGCTTCCTCTTCAGTTCGCCACATTCGCTGTATCCTGCACGGAATCATTGGGAGAGATGGGCGCTGATTGGTCTTTCCGGGAGTCGCAGGTGGAAGGGCAAGTGGTGTCGGCGATCGGCCCGGGCCTCCTCGTCCTCGTCGGCGTTCACGAGGCTGACACCAGCTCCGACGCCGACTACATGTAATGAACTCACTTCTGACCTCTCCCTCCTAATCCTCGGCACCCGCTCCCTCTCCATTCTCCATGCGAGGTTTTCCACCGGAATCTGGGTGAATGATGTGTTATTTCGTACTACGTAATTGATTACTCTTTTTGGTGGATTGAGGAATCAAGATGAAAATCGTTAGTGTACCAATAAACAGTGTTACTCCCTCCGTCCCAAAATATAAGAACGGTGTCAAAAATGTTCTTATATTTTGGGACGGAGGGAGTAGTAACTACTCCCTCCGTTCCTAAATATTTGTCTTTCTAGAGGTTTCAAATGGTGACTACATACGAAGCAAAATGAGTGAATCTACATTCTAAAATATGTCTATATACATCCGTATGTGGTGACCATTTGAAATTTCTAGAAAGACAAATATTTAGGAACGGAGGGAGTAGATGTGGTGCTGTATTCTGGTGTTTGAAGGATTCTATTGTGAGACTGTGTAATTGGAAAGTTTGCTTAACTTGTGCAATTCACGTACCACTGATTCACTTGTCACATTTGCTTTTCTGTCATTTTATTTACATCGTCAGAGGATTTGTTTATACTGGAATGTCCCAGTAAATATATCTTGCAGTGATGGTGTCCGATTCATGCTAACACTTTATTTCCCTAGCTGTCGGAAGGTCCTGAATATGAGGCTGTTTACTAATGAGAAGACTGGAAAAGCATGGGATCAGAGTGTAAGCCTCAGAGTCATCTATAAGCAATTCTGCTTAGGAGAGCATTCAGCATGTTGATTACCTCCTGAACTTTATTTTGCGTTTCACTCTCTGCAGGTTATGCAGCGGAACTTTGAAGTCCTGTTAGGTAATACAATGCAACTTGCCGTCTCTACTTCCGATTCTGTAATGGCGTAAGCTTTAACAATTGATGTTGTCAATTATTCTTTTTCTAAGCTGTTATCCTATTCAGTGAGTCAATTTACCTTATATGGAATCCTGAAGGGTAACAAGCCAGATTTCCATGTGGCTATGCCACTCAAGTAAAGCAAAACCTTTCACGCTTCTTTGGTCGAGAAGTTTCAAAAGTCATACAAAATTGATTCAGTTAAAGGTAATATGTCCATGCTTCTAATATTGCATAATACGTTTATGAAGTTGGCCTTCATCATCAAATCGATCTTCTTTACATAAGTTCACCTGTATTCCTATTGAGGTTTTCACATGGTAACCGATGTATGGATACTTTCTCATATTTCTCAATGTTCCTGCACAGACTGTCCGGTTGTTCCATTTTAAAGTAAAAAACTCAATTTACGGCATATTCTGTTGTATTATTAGTAAGTTAAGAATACTTTCTTGTTCAGATTTGTACTCCCCTGATACCTTGCCATGAGTATGTCAGTTTATTGATTATATAGTTTTCACATAATACAGTATTGAGGCTGCTATTTCTGTTTTTGCTATCTGTGTACATTTGGAGGATCTCTGCTAGAAGTCACTGTCGCATTGAACTTATTCCTAACAATTGTCCCTACTTCAACTCTTCTTGGCAGATGGCATTTTTGGAGCAATGATGAAGGTGCCCCCCAGTAACAGATGCTATAACTGACTTGTCTCACATTACACTTTCCAGAATGCATGTCAATTGGGAATTTTTGCAGGTTTCATTGGTAAATGATGGCCCTGTAACAATGCAAGTTGACTCACCCTCACTGCAAGGCTCTGGTCAGTCAAGGTGAGGTCTCCTATCTTAAACCTACTGTCATGTTTTGTTGCAATCTTGCTGGTTATAATGTCATGCTCATATGAATTGACTGATATATTTATCTTGGTTCCTCTTGATTAGCAATGGTGATGCTGGTTTGGTAAGAGAGGGTGAAGCAGCAGTACCCGATGAGACTTCGTTAAATCCAGTATGGCTGTTCCCGCAGTATCCTGCTTGGTTTTGGTGAACATCTGAGTTATATGGCTTCAGCATAGAATTTTCAGTTTCTTTTTGAGGTTGTCGCACAAGGAATCCTAATATTCTATTCCTATTAGAAATATCAAATATAACGTGCGTCTCCATCCGCATGCTGATATTTGATACCACTTGAGAAAATATTGGACACATTTATTTGTGTCATTGTTAATTTGAATAACCATGTCCCTTGTCATGCACTCTCAGTTTGATCCAACCGGTCTGAGCGCTTTGCTATTGTGAGTCATCTCCGGTTTGTGGCAACATAGAATTTGTGTACTCATTAGTTTTTCCTCAGTCATATTTGGCGAGAAATCTTTATGAGTTCCACCAGGGCCCGTACTCATGAGTTTAGATAATCTTATTGATTCCATCGAGTAGCAATATATCAAGGCAATGCCTCTCTTCCTGGCCCTCCAAAGCTACTATCTCCGTTCCTGTGTTTTTAATCCCTTATAGTATTTGTGACTTGTCACTTGTGAGGCATACTACTCCAGTTCATGTGCTTTTCCTGAACGGGTAATACTGAATGCAACTGAGGTTCTAGATTTGCAGCAGGATGACCAGCTGCTTAAATCAACAAGTATAGCTTGAAATAATCTCTAAAATGCATGAATCATCTTCTGGCTTCTAATTAAATGAATCACCAGTTATACAAAGCTGAGTTTTTACACTTTGAACTTTAGATGTCCTGCTCAAGCAGAAGAAGAAGAAAAAAGTAAAGCTAGTACTTTTATTCCAAAACCAACACTTAGGGCTTTTTCCTACTTAGGACGTGAATTTCATAGGAAACAGTTGAATTTCTGCCTTCATCTTCTCCCATAGCCCACTGCTAGGTAGCTGTGCGCTGAGCGTCACACCTGCAGTTGCAAAACACAAGGCGTAGAAGAAGCCCATATATATATCCACCATGCAACGCAAACCTCCACCTCAACGGAAGAATGAGAAGCGTCCTCATCTTACCTCGAGCTGCTCTTCTCCCTGGGCTCCGCCTGACCAGCTGCCCTGGCCTCGGCGCGCCGGCGCCGTTCGCTCCGCCGGACGCGGCGTGGTGCCGGTCGCCCTGCGCGTATCCGACCATCGTCGTCTGAGGCGCCGGAGCTGACACGTGAGGGCGCCCGGGCATCGCCCCGTTGCCATTGGCGGCGCGGACGGCGCCGGCATTGCCGCTGTAGAAGCCGCCGGGCACGACTCCGGCGCTGGCCCCGTGCAGCACGCCGCCGGGGGGCCGGGCGCCGTTATTGTAAGCCGAGACGAGCAATATCTGCTGCTGCAACGTCGTGGCGCAGCACGCGCACTGGTCGGCCCGGCGCCTGAGCGCGGCGTTCTCGGCGCGCAGCACGGCGTTCTCGCGGCGGAGGCAGGAGACCTCGCGGTAGCACCCCTCGGAGGGTCGCGCTCGCGCCACCGCGCCTCCCACGTCAGCGTCTCGGCGGCGCGGCGGCGCGCCGCCTCGGTGGCGTTGGCCTTGATGAGCTTGGTGAGGTTGGCCACCCGAAGACGAGGTGCAGCGCGCGGAAGTCGTTCATCCTGTTGGCCGGGAAGTAGGCGGCCAGCTCGCAGTTGGGCTCGCACTTGCGCCGCTGGTGCTTGCACACCGCGCACGCCCGCTGCCGCCGCCCCGCCTCCTCCGCCGTTGCCGTTCACGCCGCCGGTCATGTCGGCCCGGGCTACGCACAGTGCAGAGAGGAGAGAGATGCGTGTGTACGATTGTACGCGTATATATGCGCTCCCAAAGATGGTAAGGTGGAAGTAGGGTTTACGGTTTTGTAGGTTGCTCACAGGAAGATTTCACCGAACAAATAGATAGGGCCATGGAAACTTCTACTGATACATTGTACAAAAACATACTACACGCAAAACCACACATATAATCAGTACACGTAGTGGTTTCATTTCACAGACCATGCAATTATGTCACGTGACGCATGCATGGAGTAACTCATGCACCACGTGTCTTCAGTTTCTATGCAATACAAAAATGCATTTTTATTCAAGGAAACACTGCAAGATGAGACATGTGTGATCCACTAAACTAAGAAAATAAGAAAGCACTGATGTGTACATCTTGTACCTGAACAGCAATCCTTCCAGAATGCATCAGCAGAAAAGAACATGACATCAGTTGTACATGTCTTCTTCAGAAAAATGGAGAGGCCATCTTCAATTGTACAGCACAACATTATGATTAATCGTTTACAAGTCCACGGCTCACATGTGTGTTCAGCAAAAAAAAAAAATAGAATCAGGTGAAACAAACCGTTTCATTCTGCCTTGGTATCAGTCTCTCACAATGGATCACCAACATACATGGTTGAGGAGAAATTTCGGATAATAATCTGTTGGGAGCCCACAGCACAATCATACTTCTCACTTATGTGTTAGCGAGCCAAAGGCCCAACATTCATCTTTATATCTTGTTCTGCGGCCACTTACCCAAAAGTACCCGGGCTTTTTCCTCACACAATCACTCTATTATTTCAGGATGTCTAATGGATCAACCACCATAAAATTTGATCCATTCACCCAAAGAATGGGCATGGCTATAATATCAAAGAACTGTGACAGAAGAAACCAATTAGCCAATTGTGAGGTGCTTTGTGCATAAACTCAACAACACAACATCCCCCTTTCTCCTGACCAAAGTTGAATCGATAATTCAAGCAGGTGTCGCTTCCTTGCTGCTATCTGCTGCATTGACACCTTTGAAGTTCAATATTCCAGAAAGGCCCCGGCCTTTGGCGAGGCGCTCAAGTTCAGCCAGCTTCAGCTTGAGATCTTCTAAATCTTTAGCTAAAATCTCTTCCTTTTGTCTCAGTTCCTGTGGATCAGTGAAAAACATTAAGCTAAATCATATGATCGAAGCCTATGTATATAATCAAAACTATGATGAGTGAAAAACATTATAAACTGGGAAGGAAAACAATTGAACATATGTGTTCTGATCGAAACCTATGTGTACAACATTAACTTGCCACGAGGCATTAATTTAATAAACTACTCTACTGTCGATTACCCAAAATGCTATTATTCTAATATACCAACATTCTAATCGATTGTATGGGATTTAAAAGAATATACGAAACAAATAGAAATTGCAGAAATCTCTTTCGTAATTAGCATAATTCTGAATTTGCTCAGTTTTGTGCAGCTTCATCAATTTGATTTCCTCTCCCCCCATATTTGAGCAAATGCCAATTAAACAATAAAAAAGGGCAGCCCCAGTGCATGTAGCTCCCGCTTGCGCAGGGTCTGGGGAAGGGTCCGACCACTTTGGGTCTATTGTACACAGCCTTTCCCTACATTTCTGCAAGAGGCTGTTTCCAGGACTTGAACCCGTGACCTCATGGTCACAAGGCAGCAGCTTTACCACTGCGCAGGGTCTAAAAAATGCCAATTAAACAATAAGTTGCAAAATCTATAACATGTGATAGTTGCACTTATCTTATCAACCCCATCATTCTTCAACTTGTACATTCCACCCATCGAAAATATATTTGTCAACCATATAAAGGTAATATGATTTGCTAGATTAAATTTTGTAGGCCCTAGCCATTCTCTATAACTATGACCAACGCAGATGGAAATGGAAAGAACAGCCTGTGGTCGTCGTCATTAGTACCTTTTGTATGCTTATTGGGTTAATTCCTAGCCTCCCAGGTATTTACATACTTCCACATGTTTTCAGAAGAGAGGCGTTCAAGATGGTGGCCAGATGGTTGAATAAAATCTTCTAGCATATTAAATTAGTATCTGCATGTCCATTCCATGTATGAATTTTGACCTGATAGGCTGATAGTAACATAACATGTACTTCCTCTGTTCCTAAATAATTGTCTTTCTAGAGATTTCAACAAGTGACTACATACGGAGCAAAATGAGTGAATCTACACTTCAAAACATGTCTACATACATCCGTATGTTGTAGTCCATTTGAGATGGCTAGAAAGACAAATACTCCCTCCGTTCCTAAATAATTGTCTTTCTAGAGATTTCAACAAATGACTACATACGGAGCAAAATGAGTGAATCTACACTCTAAAACATGTCTACATACATCCGTATGTTGTAGTCCATTTGAGATGGCTAGAAAGACAATTATTTGGGAACGGAGGAGTATTTAGAACGGAGAGTCTGAACTATCACCTGATACAACAAATTAGGAATGATAATATGATCAGTTTCTGGTAGTGACTTAATCAGGATGTTTGGATGAGGGGTTGCTTGAGATTTAGTTCAAAAATATCCCTAGTAAAATCCTGTGTTCTTAAGACACCAGAGACATCCTAATATCTGCGAATGTATCAAATTGTGCATTTAATAAACTTGGTTAACACAAAATGTGCAATGGAAAGAGCTTTATCTGAAGAATTTAAGTATAACTTCTTCTATTTCTATGGCTTGCCTTGTATAATCCTTCCCCAGATTCCACCTGGTGTGGGAGCTTCTAGCACTGAGTCTGTCCGATGGCTACACAATAGGGGCTTATAGATACGGTTTTCTGGTGTGCGGTGTTTCTCAAGATAAAAATTAACCGCTATAGGACTGAATAGCGAACGTGGCATGCATGGACATGTTAGCATAGTCCATTTAACTGATTTCAGTGAACTAAGCAAAGAAGTAAGACAATGTAGAGAAATCTATACCTACTATTAAAGCAAGTTGATATTCTTGGTTTCGTCCCGCAGTTGATTAGTACGTCGTGGCCTTTTTGCAGAAAAGACCCTTCTATTTTCGCTATTCAACCCGCAGTTCTCAATAAGTTTAGAAAAAAACGGTTCGAGATTCTTTTTGGGATCGAGCGGCGGCGCTGGATCGGGAGCAGGACGAGGGCAGCGAGCACATGAAGGACGCGGGCGGCACGCTGTCCGGGCCAGAGAAGGAGGAGGAGCAGAGGTGGGGTCGTATGTGTCGGTCGCGCGCGCTCGCCCGCTGTCAACGTAGACGTAGCGGCCGACCTGCAAGAGCCACATTCATCCTCCTCGGCCTGGAGAAGGAGAGATATGACAGAGAGAGTCGAGGATAAGCATCAACCCCTGCCTGACAGGCACCTCCAGGAAATGGACGACGGGTAGGAGGCAGCGCTCGAGGCGGAGGAGCACGAGGCCGACAGAGAGGGTTGCCGGAGGCAGCGAGCTCCAAGGCGAGGCGTTCTGGTTGTGTTCCATGTCGCGACTCTCTTCTCTGGAGAAAGCAGAGATTAGAAAGAGAAGAAGGAGTAGGGAGATTAGAGAAGAAGAAGAAGTAGTAGTAGAAGAAGAAGAAGTTGAAGAGAAAAGCTGAAAGAGAGGGGCGGCAGCTCTGGCTGGCCTGCTGGAGGAGGCGGCTAGGAAGCACAGAGGAGCTCCTCTCCAGGCAATGTTGGAGGAGGCGGGGAGGCCGGCTCCTGGGAGCCCACCCAGCCTCGGCGTGTGCATGCCCGGCCACTGGGAGCCCATACCGGCAGCAATAGCGCCGCAACCTACCGACGAACGCGAAGCAGCCACCGGTCGCGGGCGAGACAGCATGGGAAATCGAAAGAGAGAGATGGGGTCAATGGAACGAACGCCAAAGGAAGAGGGGGTCAGGGGCAGGGAGGGAGGAGCTTACCGCGCGCATCCGAGCTCGATTCTGGCGCCATGGTCAAACAGAGAGTGGTGCTTGGTTCCTTGTGGAGGAAGAAGAGAGAGAGGGGAAAGCAGCGCCGTGGGCTTGTGTGTGTGGCTGCAGCACGGAGAGAGAGAGAGGGGAAGGAGAGCAGAGCAGCTGATGGATGGATTGGATAGAGAGAAGGAAGGAGAAGCAGCGGTGCTAGAGAGGAATGGCGATGTGGATAAGGTCCACATAGAAGCTGCTCAGTTTGGATTTTTGATGCCTTTTTTTAATGGCTGAACCAACCAGAAGCCACAGGAACTATGCGTGCTAGCTTCGGTTGCAAAATTTTCCTTCTAAATGAGCATCGATATAGTTACTTGGAAGTGCAGTTGTTTGTTGTTACTGTCATTCATGCCTACCGCATCTTATGAATACAATCAGATACAATAATTTAAAATGAGTGAAATACTGGAAATAAATGTTTCTTAAGGGAGAAGATATTTGGAGCTCATCGGGACTTGCTGACAATTAAGATATTCCTCAACTCTGGATGTCACCAACGTCGTTGGTGAGACAAGGAGGAGAGATGGGGGGATGAAGAATAGAGAGAATGTTACAACGGTGCATCTTGAAATTTACCTTTTTTAAAAACAACCCATCCAAAATTTTCTTATGAAGATGATCGCCAAGTTTGAATAGTGCAAAAGAAAAGGAACGAAATATAATCTTGCAAATCAAATAATCAACATTTTCTAAAAAAATAATTAACATAGTAAAATATGTTTGCTTTTGAATATAACAGAAAAATTGTATATAAACAATCCCACTTCAATGCATCACTACACCTTAATGCAAAATAATTATTTGCAAGTCTTTTGATAATTCTATGAAAAACTTTTGGATTAGTTATTAAACTCTCGAATAGTATACAATAATTCCACCGTTTGCATATCTTGCTAAAAACAATTACACCATTTCTCTTCCATCTGATGATAGTGCTAAGCTGAAGGACCGCCATCAAAGGGCATCCCAACGACTTTCTCAACTTTATACTACATGGTATGGACACCAACAATCCTTTTCTAATTGAACACCGAGCATGTTCTTTTATTTAAGATAAGGAGTGTTTTAAATCTTCTTCCTTTAAAAAATTAAAGCTTTTAAATATGTTAACGCTTTTAGAAAATGCTTAAAATTCTCAAAAAACATTCTGACTTCTTAAAACCCATTAAAATTGATCAATTTTTTAAAAATCTCTTAAAAAACATGTGTTCAAATAATGTTCATTTTCAAAACATGTTTTAATTATAATAAAAGATTAAAATTTCAAAATTGTTTAATTATTTAAAAATAAAGAAATTTCCCGAAAAATGTAATATAAAACTGGTTACTAGACTATTCCATGCACCACTACTGTTCCATCAGATGAAGTATGTTAGGGTGGCTCTTCTTTACGTCCACACTTCATACTTCGAAAAGCGATAACAATATAAACTTATTACTGATGTTTATCAGAACTCTATGTAAGAAATGACGCGTACTATCGCATGGAGCGGGTTTTATGATATCTTTCACCCGTTGCAACGCACGAGAATTAGGTCCTGACAAATACCATTAGGATATAAGAAGTGTTGTGTAATGCCACGTGGAGCATGTTAAAAAAAATCGCCCGTTGCAACGCACGGGCATTTGTACTAGTAATATAATAAAGTGAAAAATATATACAGTACTACCTCAAGTTCCTGTTTACGAGCTTCCTCCTTTCTAGCCTCTGACCTAGCACTTCTTTGCACCTCGAAAATTAAAGCAGCGACAGCAACCTGCAACCAGAGACATAGCATAAGGCTATTACTGTTTGGTGAATTTTCAATTGCTTGTATTACAGCAAGGTACATAAAGTTAAACAATGGCTTAGAAAATACCGAAAAGATGAAGCCTTCTCCAATGAGATCTGTAGCAACTTGTACTGCCTTCTCCTCATCTAAAGGTCTGATAGCCACATTAGTAGCATGCCCATAAATGCGCCTTTGTATCCTTGTAGTGATACGATGGTTTGTCTGCAATATGTGTTATAGGGATTGTCAGTTCACTTTGTTTTGACAACTAAAAGAGAAGGAATGATCCTTCCTTTCAGGCGTCCACGCAAAAAAATAAATATGAGGACCTAGAGTATAATTAGTTCCAGATCATTTGTTCTAGTAACTAGGAATAGCTAGTTGTTCACAGCTACCAAAACACATAACCCTGAGGCAGAAAATCTGCTTGAGGTTCACTCTCACATTTCTAATGATTCAAACAATACTTGAACTTAGAGCAACTCTAGCAGAGTCGCCAAAAGGATCCGATTACCAAAATAACCGCGTTTACGGCTAAACAACAGATAAAACCAGTCGCCATATGGTTCTGGATCGCCAAAATATGCAACGACTCAAAACCAGGTTCATAGCCTCCATATTTGGAGGTTGGGGCCGATGTTTTGGAGCACGATCCAAACCTAACCACTGCAAGGAAGTTTCACCTCTCTCGTCACCCGCCCACGCGGCCTCTTCCTCTCTCTTCTCTCTGTTCCAATGGTGCAGTCGCACGTACGAATCTCGTAGCCACTTATATCACAGGGAAACGAGCCATTTAATGGCCGCCACCACGTGTCCAACTGCATGCGCCCATTCCCGCCACATTTTCCCGCCGGCCTCCCGCCCACAACATTAAGAGGTTGGTGCCTCCCTGTCCCTATCCACTACTCCACTTCCCCTCTCCACCTTCTCCCTTTCCCTTTCCTTCTCCGGTTACACCACTTCTCGTTCTCCCCAGTCACTTCGCCCAAGGCCAGACTAGGTCAAGCTCACGGCGAAGGAGGCAAGGCAGTTGGACGAGGAGGCACGCATGAAGAGGCCGACGACATCAAGAGTAGTTGGACCACTGGTACGCAGTGCAGCACGCCGATTCCGAGGACAACCTGAGGTCGAGGATCCCCTCCAGTCCATCCTAGACGAGTTCGGCAACACGGCCGCGTCAAAAGCTACCCGGCGCCACGCGATGCCCGGCCATGTCCGACTTCCCACCGCCTCTCATTGCTAGGGAAGTTTGGGAGGCAAGGCAGATGGGTAAGGAGGCACAGGAGGAGGCCGACGGCATCAAGGAGTAGTAGTGGGACCACTGTACGCTACTGAGCACGCTGATTCAGAGGACGACCCGAGGCCGAGGATCCCCAGTCCGTCCTCAACGAGTCCCGCAACATGGCCGCGTCAAAGGCTGCCTGACCCTCTGCCGATGCCCGGCCACGTCCGACCTCCCACCGCTCCCTCATTGCTAGGGAGGCTTGGGAAGCTCGCCACGCTTACCTCCAAGATACCACGGTGTCGGCGTAGTCTTCGAGGAGACCGTGTCACTTCACCCAAGGCCGCATCGGGTCGAGCTCACGGTGCAGGAGGCAAGGCAGTTGGGTAAGGAGGACATGCAGGAGGAGGCCAACGACATCAAAGAGTAGTAGTGGGACCGTTGGTATGCGCTGGAGCACACTGAATCCGAGGATGAGGAACCCCTCCTTCAATCCGTCGTCGACGAGTCCCGCAACACGCGGGAGCATGCTGACTGTGAGGACGACCCGAGGTCGATGATTCCCTCCAAATTGGCCCTCGATGAATCCCACAACACAGCCGCGTCAAAGGCAGCCTGACGCCGCACCGATGCCCGGCCACATCCGATTTCCCACCACTCCCTCACTGCTAGGGAGGCTTGGGATGCCTCACGACGCCTACGTCCAAGATGCCGCCTGTGCCGGCGTAGTTTTCGAGGAGACCGTGGTAGAACGGGCGTTGGCAACAGAGGGAGCACGCCATCCGGCTGATACGATGTGGTGGCGGCAACACGCGTGATGACCGCGGAGATGGAGCACGCCATCTCGGGACCATGGCCCGCCAGCCGCCGCCGACAACAACGACGATTCCTGGCGACATGGGATGTAGGCGCTCTCGCCAATTCCACGCTACCACGCTACCAGGGACAGTGGCCGCGTCTACGAGGCCGATCCTATCCCCTACAAGTCCCACGCCGGCCTGCCCGTCGCACCTAGTCCTCGACCCGCCGCAGACTACTAATCCAGTCTACGTTTCTATGAAAATGCCGCTTATCAACATTTCCCTAGCTATAATTGCTACATAATATGTAAAAAGCTATTTAATCCCCGCCCCCACCCCCCATACTTCTAATATATTTATCGACATTTCCCCTCGATATAAGAACTTTGTATTTCAACGGTGTTCGAATTTAATCAAGTTT
The DNA here is from genome assembly GCA_021605145.1 of Aegilops bicornis. Classification (NCBI taxonomy): domain Eukaryota; kingdom Viridiplantae; phylum Streptophyta; class Magnoliopsida; order Poales; family Poaceae; genus Aegilops; species Aegilops bicornis. Next base: position 231,446,595 of record CM038671.1, on the reverse strand, counting down.
TACTGTTTGAACCCCTCCAATTAGAAGTATTATTGAGTTGATCCAACCAAAATAAACAAATAAAGAGGGGAAATGTTATGGAGGCTCAATGTTTGCGCAGAGTCTCCGCAGCCTCCAATAATTTATGGAGCGCCGTCCAAAACGGTTTTGGAGGCTGCGGATATGGCACATCTGCTAGAGTTGCTCTTACAGACATCAAATCTATCATAAAGAATATCTGGGTTTACCGATAAAGAAAACACTAATTAATTCCTGATGAAATTCTAATAAACTAAGTAAGCCTGATTGATAGATGTACAACCCGAAAGTTCTTTTCTGAACCACCTTACATAACTGTGCTTTCCCAAGTCACATAAAAGGCACATTGTCATGGGATTAGAAACCATTGTCATCCTGAGTTAATCACTGCACAAAAGTGTCGTCAGGCCGCAGCAACACTGCAAAGTGCTAATTCATCAGTTTCCAAACTTTTCAAATCTGTAAAGACCTAATCAGATCTCCTCCCATGGGCCAACTAGGAGCAGACCATTTGCTTCCCAACAGCTTCGTTCTGCGGCGTCCTTGCCCTGGAAAGGAGATGCGGGAGGGCGGAGAGAATCGAACCTGGGCGATGCTGATGATGAAGTCGCGAAACTTGGGGTGGACGGCGGCCTGGCTCTTGAGGCGGTTGGCGATAGGCTTGGACAGCGTCCGCAGCAGCAGCGTCCCCAGCTTCATCACCGGCAGCGCGGCCATGGCGGCGGCGGCGGTTCTTGGCCTCCTCCTCCTCTTCCTCCGCTATTCCTCCTCCCCGAATGTTGGGCGTGGGCGATCAACGGGGATGAGAGGGATTCGGTTCGACCGACTCGGGACTCAGTGAGATTCGATTCGGGACTCAGGGTCGATTCGTGTCGATGGTGTGAGGAAAGAGAACCTGAGAAACGGAACGGAACGGAACCGGGGGAAGTAGACTTTGGTGTTGGGATTTCCTCGTTTTCCTTTGACTAATCCGTCGGCCCCTCTTAGATGGTGTCTACAATTCAAAGTGTGTTCCTTGTCAAACAAGCCTACATAAACTAAAACTAAAGCAAATGAATTTGGTTGACAAGTGTGTTATGTTAGAACAACTCTCCAGCACCTTTCAAAAAAAAAACCCTCTCCAATAGATGCATCGTATCGATCCAATCATCACAATAACCATCAATATAACGATTTTGGCTAAAAAAATAGGTCTAGTAGAATTGTCATCCGCTTGACCCACGTAATTTTTGAAGACGCTCCAAATCAGTCAGTGAGTCTCCATATTTGACAGTTCGGTGAGGCAATATAGTGTGCCCCATCTTTAAATCTTGGTACCACGGACATTTCAGGATGCATTCTTCCTTCGGCCGTCACCCGCATCCCTGCACCGCAGTCGTTTGGTGCTACCTTCACCATCCGGACCACCGCGATTTGACTCCGGTCGTCTCCGTTGAGCCGTTTTCGGACCTCACACGCTTGACCGCATCCCTACATTTGCTTTCCATTGTCATTAAGGTGTTCGACGACTTACTCGGAGGTAATTTCCCCGACTTTATTCTTGTAGATTTGGTCTAGCAGTTCATAGATTTATGTAGATGACATATTATTCGTATTTTGTGTATATGTGTACGATGGTAGAGTTGTTTTTAACGATTCTTCATCAGATTCGAGCTCAGAACCCGAGAGTGAGATCATGGACTCTGAAGAAGATGAGGTTGTGTTGATGGTTGCTGAATAGATAGCGCCATCGGAACGAAGATAAACATGCAGGATCGTTGGTTTGTCATTTGACATTCACCGGAACTAAATCGAAGGCCACGTGAGCTCATTCCCGACTACTTTTTGTTTGGTTGTACCTTCCCTGTCTACATGTTCCGGCGACCCTTTAGCACAAACTAATGGTTGTTCCATCAAATTGTCGACGACAGGAAAGTCAACGAACCATTCTTCCAGCAACCAAGAAATGCCGCCAACCTTCTTGCTTTTTCTTGTTTCGAGAAGGTGACTGTGTCACTTCGATTGATTGCATATGGCACTCCTACATATGCCTTGTATGAGTATCTTTGAATGGCTGGAGATTCAATCATAAAGTGCATGAATGAGTTCACTGATACTATATATAGTGAGAGCAGTATCTGCAAGCGCCCAATGTTGAGGGCACAGTGAGGCTTCTAATGATGAATGCATAAAGAGGTTGCCCTAGGATGCCGAGTGTTGATTGTATGCATTGGAGATGGAAGAGCCTTGCAGCTTGGCACTATTGATTCATTGGGCATTGCCATGATCTAACAATTATTTCAAAAAGCGGTCGCCTATCGTGATTTGTGGATTTGACATTGCTACTTTGTGTTGTCTTGATCTCACAGTTGACATTAATGCATTGCACATATCTCAAATGTTTGCAAGGATAGCAGGTGGTACTTCTACACTGTTGACACTAGATTTTGGCATGGTACGAAATGCAATTAAGATGGTCTCAAACGGAGAATTGATCTACATGAAAATGTTCTGTATTATCAATATAAACATCTTTGAAGTTTGGGACATCGCCATCCGATCTCATCTCGAAGGCCGAATTTGTGTTTGAAATACTGAAATTTTGTATTCAGAAACCTTTGTTACCCGAATTAATCCTCAAGGACGGCCTCAAATGAGAAAATTTTCTACGAATTGTCTTTGTCTCATCGAAATGGTCGATTTGGGTATAAAATCGTCTTAATCTGAAGTCGTATGTAAAAGTTAGAGCAAGCAAAGGTCGTCCACCCAATCGGACATTGTGTCGGATAGGTAGGGCCACCAATTGGTTATATTATGCGCGAAGGCCCACAAGACGACCTTGAATCGAAAAATGTTCAACACGGGAGTTGTTTGTCTCGTCGAGACGGTCAAATTTGTTTTTGGGCTCATCTTCATCCAAAGTCGTTTGTGGCCTGTGGGACCTAAAAACCGAACTGTTATCCTGCACTTACCTAAATCCGAGTTCGGTTAATTTTGGAAAGATTTGGAGTCATTTTCTTGTACATGAAGCCCATCCGCCTCTTATATTGACAAGAGGTGATGGACGATTGAACAACACACAACCGATCAATTTGTTTGCTACTTTTTATCTTTTATCTTTTCTCCTTAACCCTAGTTCTTCTTATTCTCGTTCTTCGTTTGCAGGACGACAAACCTCGAGGCCCTAGGGGCGATCAGGTCGACCTAGGGCAGCCCATAGCCGCCCATGACTTTGTGAGGCCCTCCGGCGGGTGGGGTTTACGGTCTACAAAGCGCCCACCGAATTGCTTATGCGTACCATGCTTTGGACGGGTCTCCTTCGACACGAGCTGCGGTGCATCACCCCGACGCCGAGGGTACACGGTGACGTGTTCGTGTGCGAACACACTTTTGGCGACTCACTGGGAAGAGGCTCAACAATCTCCGGCCGTTCTTGCTACAAAGAGATCGTCATCTAGGGTTTGCAATCTACAAAGGTAATATGAATACCCAATTCCCTACTGTAGATGCAAATAATTCATATGGTGTTACTAGACCGTTCAATGAGTATACTCTATCGGTCAGCCCTAATTTTTTCAATCATGCATCTAATTATGTGCAAAGGCCAATTCAAAGTAATTTACATGCTTCAACTTCTTATGATACTAGTAAGATGCACCATATGTACTCCAACTCTCATGCATCGGCAACCCACAAATCCTTATTCCGATGAAAGACATGATGAGTTTGGCTGATCAAGTTGAAACACCTCGTGTAGGAACTTCCAATAGCTTGCAGCAAAGTGTTTCACCTTTTTATTCATCGGCAACTAATTTGCAATATACTAGTTCAACTATGCCGATGGATGGGAGAATTGGCCATGCTACTACTAGCTATTCAGACAGTTACTCTCAACCATCATATGCTACACCTCTTATTAGTAATTCTCAGCACCGTACGCAACTATAGATGTTCATAATTCGGCCCCACACCTTCATGGTCATAACTGAATAAGTGAAAATTTTGCAGGAACACACATGCCTTCATCTAATATTGTAGCATATAATGCATGCTATACGCAATTCGAGAATTTCGGCAACACTCACAAATCGTTGCCGAAAGAATCTGAAAGTATTATGGAGCAATCCCTTCCAGAAGCGGTTGTGGCTGCGTTAAAAAAGAGTTTGGCACAAAACAAGAGGATTAGTGCTCTTTGCCTTGAACAATATGAAAAGGGGTCGTTTCCTGATTATGCTGCAATAAAGGCTGGAGTTTTGCAAGGAGATGAAACTTCATCAATTGATAGAATTGGCGAAAGAACATATGGTTTTACAACAATGCATATGCCTTCACCTAATCTTGCATCATATTATACACCCCCTACACAATTGCAAAGTTTCGAAAACACCCATGTGTCATTGCCGAAAGAGTCTAAAAGCATTGGGGGGCAATCATATCCGGAGTGGGCTGAAATTGAGAAAAAGCTTAAAGCCGATTTTTTCGCTCGCCGCCAGAAACAAATAGAAAAAGAATTGACTCAGATAAAAGAAGTATTCCAATTGGTAGTATCAATGAAAAGAAGGATGATTCGGAACATGAAAGTGCTTCGATTGAAAAGGCCGAATCAAGTAGTATATATTCCGAATCCATCAAATCCAAAGAGGCAAGTAATATTGAGAAAGGGCATGGAAAGCATGGCAAAACGACCATTCAAAGATCAAGGATGTCGCCTAGAGGGGGGGGGGTGAATAGGCGCTTTAAAATAATTATGGTTTAGGCTTGAACAAATGCGGAATAAACCTAGCGGTTAATTTGTCAAGCACAAAACCTACAACAACTAGGCTCACCTATGTGCACCAACAACTTATGCTAAGCAAGATAAACAACTAAGTGATAGCAAGATATATGACAAGAAACAATATGGCTATCACAAAGTAAAGTGCATAAGTAAAGGGCTCGGGTAAGAGATAATCGAGGCACGCGGAGACGACGATGTATCCTGAAGTTCACACCCTTGCGGATCCTAATCTCCGTTTGGAGTGGTGTGGAGGCACAATTGAAGGAAATATGCCCTAGAGGCAATAATAAAGTTATTATTTATTTCCTTATAACATGATAAATGTTTATTATTCATTCTAAATTTTATTAACCGGAAACATAATACATGTGTGAATACATAGACAAATAGTATGTCACTAGTATGCCTCTACTTGACTAGCTTGTTGATCAAAGATGGTTAAGTTTCCTAGCCATAGACATGAGTTGTTATTTGATTAACGGGATCACATCATTAGGAGAATGACGTGATTGACTTGACCCATTCCGTTAGCTTAGCACTCGATCGTTTAGTATGTTGCTATTGCTTTCTTCATGACTTATACATGTTCCTATGACTATGAGATTATGCAACTCCCGTTTGCGGAGGAACACTTTGTGTGCTACCAAACATCACAACGTAATCGGGTGATTATAAAGGAGCTCTATGGTGTCTCCAAAGGTACATGTTGGGTTGCCATATTTCGAGATTAGGATTTGTCACTCCGATTGCTCGGAGAGGTATCTTCGGCCCTCTCGGTAATGCACATCACTTAAGCCTTGCAAGCATTGCAACTAATGAGTTAGTTGCGAGATGATGTATTACGAACGAGTGAAGAGACTTGCTTGCAACGAGATTGAACTAGGTATTGAGATACCGACGATCGAATCTCGGGCAAGTAACATACTGATGACAAAGGGAACAACGTATGTTGTTATGCGGTCTGACCGACAAAGATCTTTGTAGAATATGTAGGAGCCAATATGAGCATCCAGGTTCCACTATTGGTTATTAACCGGAGACGTGTCTCGGTCATGTCTACATAGTTCTCGAACCCGTAGGGTCCGCACGCTTAAAGTTTTGATGACAGTTATATTATGAGTTTATGTGTTTTGATGTATCGAAGGAGTTCGGAGTCCCAGATGAGATCAGGGACATGACGAGGAGTCTCGAAATGGTCGAGACGTAAAGATCGATATATTGGACGACTATATTCGGACATCGGAAAGGTTCCGAGTGATTCGGGTATTTTCGGAGTACCGGAGAGTTACGGGAATTCGTATTGGGCCTTAATGGGCCATACGGGAAAGGAGAGAAAGGCCTCAAAGGGTGGCCGCACCCCTCCCCATGGACTGGTCCGAATTGGACTAGGGGGGGGGGCGCCCCCTTCCTTCCTTCTCCTTCTCCCTTCCCTTCTCATACTCCCATAAGGAAAGGAGGAGTCCTACTCCCGGTGGGAGTAGGACTCCCCCCTTGGCGCGCCCTCCTCCTAGGCCGGCCGCCTCCCCCTTGCTCCTTTATATACGGGGGCAGGGGGGCACCCCAAAGACACAACAATTGATCAAGTTGATCTTTTAGCCGTGTGCGGTGCCCCCCTCCACCATCGTCCACCTCGGTATCTTGTGGCGGTGCTTAGGCGAAGCCCACGCCGGTAGAACATCAACATCGTCACCACGCCGTCGTCGACGAAACTCTCCCTCAACACTCGCTTGGATCGGAGTTCGAGGACGCCATCGGGCTGAACATGTGCTGAACTTCGGAGGTGCCGTATGCTCGGTACTTGATCGGTCGGATCGTGAAGACGTATGACTACATCAACGCGCGTTGTGTTAACGCTTCCGCTTTCACCACGAGGGTACGTAGACAACACTCTCCTCTCGTTGCTATGCATCACCATGATCTTGCGTGTGCGTAGGTAATTTTTGAAATTACTACGTTCCCCAACAAAGGGCATCCGAGCCAGGTTTTATGCGTAGATGTCATATGCACGAGTAGAACACAAGTGAATTGTGGGCGATATAAGTCATCTTGCTTACCAAAGATGTCATACTTTGGTTCACGGTATTGTTGGATGAAGCGGCCCGGACCGACCTTACGCCAGTATGCTTACACGAGACTGGTTCTACCGACGTGCTTTGCACATTGTGTGGCGGGTGTCGGTTTCTCCAACTTTAGTTGAACCGAGTGTGGCTACGCCCGGTCCTTGCGAAGGTTAAAAAAAGCGGCACCAATTTGACAAACTGTCGTTGTGGTTTTGATGCGTAGGTAAGAACGGTTCTTGCTCAGCCCGTAGCTGCCACGTAAAACTTGCAACAACAAAGTAGAGGACGTCTACCTTGTTTTTGCAGGGCATGTTGTGATGTGATATGGTCAAGACGTGATGAGATATAAGTTGTTGTATGAGATGATCATGTTTTGTTGAAGTTATCGGCAACTCGATGTAAGCCTTATGGTTGTCTCTTTATTGCATAAGATGCAAGCGCCAAATAATTGCTTTTACTTTATCGCTATGCGATAGCAATAGTTGCAAGAGCAATAGTTGGCGAGACGACCATGTGACGACACATTGATATAGATCAAGATGATGGAGATCATGGTGTCATGCCGGTGTGATGGAAATCATGACGATGCTTTGGAGATGGAGATCAAAGGCACAAGATGATGATGGCCATATCATGTCACATATTTTGATTGCATGTGATGTTTATCTTTATACATCTTATTTTGCTTAGTTTGACGGTAGCTTTATAAGATGATCTCTCACTAATTATCAAGGTACAAGTGTTCTCCCTGAGTACGCACCGTTGCGAAAGTTCTTCGTGCTGAGACACCACGTGATGATCGGATATGATAGGCTCTACGTTCAAATGCAACGAGTGCAAAACAGTTGCACACGCGTAATACTCAAAGTTAAACTTGACGAGCTTAGCATATAATGATATGGCCTCGGAACACTTTGAGACCGAAAGGTCGGCGTGAATCATATAGTAGATATGATCAACATAGTGATGTTCACCATTGAAACTACTCCATCTCACGTGATGATCGGACATGGTTTAGTTGATATGGATCACGTGATCACTTAGAAGATTAGAGGGATGTCTATCTAAGTGGGAGTTCTTAAGTAATATGATTAATTGAACTTTAATTTATCATGAACTTAGTCCCAGTAGTATTAGCATATCTATGTTGTAGATCAATAGCTCGCGTTGTTGCTTCCTTATGTTTATTTTGATATGTTCCTAGAGAAAAACTATGTTGAAAGATGTTAGTAGCAATGATGCGGATTGGATCCGTGATCTGAGGATTATTCTCATTGCTGCACAGAAGAATTATGTCCTTAATGCACCGCTAGGTGACAGACCTATTGCAGGAGCAAATTCAGACGTTATGAACGTTTGGCTAGCTCAATATGATGACTACTTGATAGTTTAGTGCACCATGCTTAACGGCTTAGAATCGGGACTTCAAAGACGTTATGAACGTCATGGACCATATGAGATGTTCCAGGAGTTGAAGTTAATATTTCAAGCAAATACCCGAGTTGAGAGATATGAAGTCTCCAAAAAGTTCTATGGCTAAAAGATGGAGGAGAATAGCTCAAGCGGTGAGCATGTGCTCGCATTGTGCAGGTACTACAATCGCTTGAATCAAGTGGGAGTTAATCTTCCGGATAAAATAGTGATTGATGAGAATTCTCTAGTCACCATCACCAAGTTAGTAGAACTTCGTGATGAACTATAGTATGCAAGGGATGACGAAAAAAATTCCCAAGCTCTTCGAAAAGCTAAAATCGGCGAAGGTAGAAATCAAGAAAAACATCAAGTGTTGATGGTTGACAAGACCACTAGTTTCAAGAAAAGGGGCAAACGGAAGAAGGGGAACTTCAAGAAGAACGGCAAGCAAGTTCTTTGCTCAAGTGAAGAAGCCCAAGTCCGGACCTAAGCACGAGACTAAGTGCTTCACGCAAAGGAACCGGTCACTGAAGCGAAACTACCCCAAGTATTTGGCGGATAAGAAGGATGGCAAAGTGAACAAAGGTATATTTGATATCTGATTATTGATGTGTATTTTACTAGTGTTCGTAGCAACCCCTCGGTATTTGATCTTGGTTGATTGCTAAGAGTAGTAACTCAAACGGAAGTTGCAAAATGAAGCAGAAACTAGTTAAGGGTGAAGTGACGATGTGTGTTGGAAGTAGTTCCAAGATTGATATGATCATCATCGCACACTCCCTATACTTTCGGGATTAGTGTTGAACCTAAATAAGTGTTATTTGGTGTTTGCGTTGAGCATGAATATGATTTGATCATGTTTGTTGCAATACGGTTATTCATTTTAAATTAGAGAATAATTGTTGTTACATTTTACATGAATAAAACCTTCTATGGTCATACACCCAATAAAATGGTTTGTTGGATCTCGATCGTAGTGATACACATATTCATAATAATGAAGCCAAAAGATGCAAAGTTAATAATGATAGTGCAACTTATTTGTAGCAATTGCCGTTTAGGTCATATTGGTGTAAAGCGCATGAAGAAACTCCATCTTGATGGGATTTTGGAATCACTTGATTATGAATCACTTGATGCTTGCGAACCATGCCTCTTGGGCAAGATGACTAAAACGCCGTTCTCCGGAACAATGGAGCAAGCAACATATTTGTTGGAAATCATACATACTGATGTATGTGGTCCGATGAATATTAAGGCTTGCGGCGGGTATCATTATTTTCTGACATTCACAGATGATTTGAGCAGATATGGGAATATCTACTTGATGAAACATAAGTCTGAAACATTTGAAAAGTTCAAAGAATTTCAGAGTGAAGTGGAATCATCGTAACAAAAATAAAAGTTTCTACAATATAATCGCAGAGGTAAAATATTTGAGTTACGAGTTTGGCCTTCAGTTAAAACAATGTGAAATAGTTTCACTACTCACGCCACCTGGAACACCACTGTGTAATGGTGTGTCCAAACGTCATAACCGTACTTTATTGGATATAGTGCAATCTATGATGTTTCTTACCGATTTACCACTATAGTTTTGGGGTTGTGCATTAGAGACAGCTGCATTCATGTTAAATAGGGCACCATCTAAATCCGTTGAGACGACACCTTATGAACTTTGGTTTGGCAAGAAACCAAAAGTTGTCGTTTCTTAAAGTTTGGGGTTGTGATGCTTATGTGAAAAAGTTTCATCCTGATAAGCTCAAACCCAAATCGGAGAAATGTGTCTTCATAGGATACCCAAAGGAGATAGTTGGGTACACCTTCTATCACAGATCCGAAGGCAAGACATTCGTTGCTAAGAATGGATCCTTTCTAGAGAAGGAGTTTCTCTCGAAAAAGTGAGTGGGAGGGAAGTAGAACTTGATGAGGTAATTGTACCTGCTCCCCTATTGGAAAGTAGTTCATCGCAGAAACCGGTTTCTGCGACACCTACACCAATTAGTGAGGAAGTTGATGATGATGATCATGAAACTTCAGATCAAGTTACTACCGAATCTCGTAGGTAAACCAGTGAGATCCGCACTGCAGTGGTATGGTAATCCTGTTCTGGAAGTCATGTTACTAGACCATGACGAACTTGCGAACTATGAGGAAGCGATGATGAGCCCAGATTCCACGAAATGGTTTGAGGCCATGAAATCTGAGATAGGATCCATGTATGAGAACAAAGTATGGACTTGCCGTTGACTTGCCCGATGATCGTGAAGCCATAGAAAATAAATGGATCTTCAAGAGGAAGACGGGACGATACTAGTGTTACTATCTACAAAGCTAGACTTGTCAAAAAGGTTTTTGACAAAGTTCAAGGTGTTGACTACGATGAGATTTTCTCACTCGTATCGATGCTTAAAGTCTATCTGAATCATGTTAGCGATTGCCGCATTTTATGAAATCTGGCAAATGGATAACAAAACTGCAATCCTTAATGGATTTCTTAAAGAAGAGTTGTATATGATGCAACCAGAAGGTTTTGTCAATCCTAAAGGTGTTAACAAAATGTGCAAGCTCCAGCGATCCATCTATGGACTGGTGCAAGCATCTCGGAGTTGGAATATACGCTTTGATAAGTTGATCAAAGGATATAGTTTTATCTGAGACTTGCGGTGAAGCCTGTATTTACAAGAAAGTGAGTGGGAGCACTACAAAGATTTCGATAAGTATATGTGAATGACATATTGTTGATCGGAAATAATGTAGAATTATTACGCAAAGCATAAATGAGTGTTTGAAAGGAGTTTTTCAAAGAAAAACCTCGGTGAAGCTGCTTACATATTGAGCATCAAGATCTATAGAGATAGATCAAGACGGCTTGATAAGTTTTTTCAATGAGTACATACCTTGACAAGATTTTGAAGTAGTTCAAAATGGAGCGATCAAAGAAAGAGTTCTTGCACGTGTTACAAGGTGTGAAATTGAGTAAGACTCAAAACCCGACCACGGCAGAAGATAGAAAGAGAATGAAAGTCATTCCCTATGCCTTGGCCGTAGGTTCTATAAAGTATGTTATGCTGTGTACCAGATCTATTGTATACCCTACACTGATTTTGGCAAGGGAGTACAATAGTGATCTAGGAGTAGATCACTGGACAGCGGTCAAAATTATCCTTAGTGGAATAAGGATATGTTTCTCGATTATGGACGTGACAAAAAGGTTCGTCGTAAAGGGTTACGTCGATGCAAATTTTGACACTGATCTAGATGACTCTAAGTCTCAATCTGGATACATATTGAAAGTGGGAGCAATTAGCTAGAGTAGCTCCGTGCAGAGCATTGTTGACATAGAAATTTGCAAAATACATACGGATCTGAATATGGCAGACCCATTCACTAAACTTCTCTCACAGGCAAAACATGATAACACCTTAGTACTCTTTGGGTGTTAATCACATAGCGATGTGAACTAGATTATTGACTCTAGTAAACCCTTTGGGTGTTGGTCACATGACAATGTGAACTATGGGTGTTAATCACATGGTGATGTGAACTAGATTATTGACTCTAGTGCAAGTGGGAGACTGAAGGAAATATGCCCTAGAGGCAATAATAAAGTTATTATTTATTTCCTTATAACATGATAAATGTTTATTATTCATGCTAGAATTGTATTAACCGGAAACATAATACATGTGTGAATACATAGACAAACAGTATGTCACTAGTATGCCTCTACTTGACTAGCTTGTTGATCAAAGATGGTTAAGTTTCCTAGCCATAGACATGAGTTGTCATTTGATTAACGGGATCACATCATTAGGAGAATGAAGTGATTGACTTGACCCATTCCGTTAGCTTAGCACTCGATCGTTTAGTATGTTGCTATTGCTTTCTTCATGACTTATACATGTTCCTATGACTATGAGATTATGCAACTCCGTTTGCGAAGGAACACTTTGTGTGCTACCAAACGTCACAACGAATCGGGTGATTATAAAGGAGCTCTACAGGTGTCTCCAAAGGTACATGTTGGGTTGGCGTATTTCGAGATTAGGATTTGTCACTCCGATTGTCAGAGAGGTATCTCTGGGTCCTCTCGGTAATGCACATCACATAAGCCTTGCAAGCATTGCAACTAATGAGTTAGTTGCGGGATGATGTATTAAGGAACGAGTAAAGAGACTTGCCGGTAACGAGATTGAACTAGGTATTGAGATACCGACGATCGAATCTCGGGCAAGTAACATACCGATGACAAAGGGAACAACATATGTTGTTATGCGGTCTCGACCGATAAAGATCTTCGTAGAATATGTAGGAGCCAATATGAGCATCCAGGTTCCGCTTATTGGTTATTGACCGGAGGCGTGTCTCGATCATGTCTACATAGTTCTTGAACCCGTAGGGTCCGTGCAACAAAGTTTTGATGACAGTTATATTATGAGTTTATGTGTTTTGATGTACCGAAGGAGTTCGGAGTCCCGGATGAGATCGGGGACATGACGAGGAGTCTCGAAATGATCGAAGCGTAAAGATCGATATATTGGACGACTATATTCGGACATCGGAAAGGTTCCGAGTGATTCGGGTATTTTCGAAGTCTGGGAGAGTTACGAATTCGTATTGGGCCTTAATGGGCCATACGGGAAAGGAGAAAAAGGCCTCAAAGGGTGGCCGCACCCCTCCCCATGGACTGGTCCGGGTGGACTAGGGAGGCGCCCTTCCTTCCTTCTCCTTCTCCATTCCCTTCTCCTACTCCCACAAGGAAAGGAGGAGTCCTACTCCCGATGGGAGTAGGACTCCCCCTGGCGCATTAATCCTCCTAGGCCGGCCGCCTCCCCTTGCTCCTTTATATCAGGGGGCGGGGGCACCCCAAAGACACAACAATTGATCAAGTTGATCTTTTAGCGTGTGCGGTGCCCCCTCCACCATAGTCCACCTCGATAATCTTGTAGCGGTGCTTAGGCGAAGCCTGCGTCGATAGAACATCAACATCGCTACCACGCCGTCGCGGTCGATTGAAACTCTCCCTCAACACTCGGCTGGATCGGAGTTCGAGGGACGTCATCGCTGAGCGTGTGCTTTGAACTCGGAGGTGCCGTGCATTCGGTACTTGATCGGTCGGATCGTGAAGACGTCGACTACATCAACCGCGTTGTGCTAACGCTTCCGCTTTCGGTCTACGAGGGTACGTAGACAACACTCTCCCCTCTCGTTGATATGCATCACCATGATCTTGCGTGTGCGTAGGAATTTTTTTGAAATTACTACGTCCCCCAACAACAATGCCCCCCAAGAAGCCACTAGGGCCACCGTAATCTCCTCACGCCCTCGCATAATGCAAGATGCCATGATTCCACTAAGGGACCCTTGAGGGCGGTCACCGAACCCGTACAAATGGCAACCCTTGGGGATGGTCATCGAGCCCGTACACTTTGGCAACCCTTGGGGCGGTCACCGGAACCCGTCAAATTGCTCGGGGTGATCTCCACAACCTAATTGGAGACCCCGACACTTGCCCGGAGCTTTACACCACAATGATTGAGCTCCGAACACCACCAACCGTCTAGGGCGCCCAAGCACCCAAGAGGAACAAGCTCAAGGGTACCAAGCACCCAAGAGTAATAAGCTTCTCAACTTGTAACTTCCACGTATCACCGTGGAGAACTCAAATCGATGCAACAAATGCAATGGCAAGGGCACACAGAGTGCCCAAGTCCTTCTCTCCCAAATCCCATCAAAGCAACTAATGCTAGGGAGGAAAATGAGAGGAATAACAAGAAGGAGAACACCAAGATCTAGATCCAAGGGGTTCCCCTCACATAGAGGAGAAAGTGATTGGTGGAAATGTGGATCTAGATCTCCTCTCTCTTTCCCCCCCAAAACTAGCAAGAATCCATGGAGGGATTGAGAGATGGCAAGCTTGAAGAAGGTCAACAATGGGGGAAGAACACGAGCTCAAAGGATAAGGTTCATTGGGGAAGAAGACCCCCTTTTATAGGTGGGGGAAAATCCAACCGTTATGCTCATAGCCTGCACAGAGCGGTACTACCGCTCATGGGAGTGGTACTACCGCTAGGGCGGTGGAAGCCCTTTGAAAAACAACAGCGAGGAGGCAAAGGGCCAGTAGAACCCCGGGAATGGTACTACTGCATTCAAATCCTCCATTACCACTACCGCTAGGGGTAGCAGTACTACCCTAAGGGCAGCGGTACCAAAAAATACATCTGTGCCTACCACCGCTGGACTTAATACGAGATTTTGGTTTGGAGCGGAAGTAGCCACGGTAGTGGCCGCGGTAGTACCGCTCTGGAGCGGTAGTAAAAAATTACATCCGCTCCAAGCGGTAGTAGCCATGATAGTACTGCATGACCCTTTAAGGACACCAAAACTGCCACAACTTCTGCAAACGGACTTCGAATTCAACGAAACCAAGTTTGTTGGAAAGCTAATGACATGGGCTAACACAATCTTGATAGAAATAACAATAAGAAGCAAATGATAAAAGGACCATAAGAAAAAGGTGAGAACCCTTCCTCGAATAAGACCGGTAAAACCTCCAACACCGAAAACGCAATAGAAGAAGCATATGAAATCCGTTTCGATGTACTAGAAACTTGTCACAAAGATAACCACAAGCTCTAAAACCTAAAAAAGAGAAAATACAAATAAGAATCAAGAAAGATGATGCGAGAGTTTGAGCTCTCATCGAATGATACGATCAAGGTACTCACTTGAGAGCCCCCTCTTGATAGTACGGCTATCGATCCTATAGCCCAGTGTCCAAACTATCACCATGATACCGGTAAAATAGAAAACCTATCAAGGGCAAACCTTTGCCTTGCACGAAGTCCACTTGAGCTAGATGATGATGATCTTGACTCCCTCAAGTTGGACCACCTTTCGTGATTGCGTTGGCTCGATGAAGGCTAGTTGATTGCTCCCCCATACTCCACTATGGGTGAGTCACTCTTCAGCAGACCTTCACAAGTCCATTGTCACCATAATGGACGGAAAGCTACAAGCATGATTTCTTCGTGATGCTCCACTTGAACTTGCACAACACAACCTTGATTTGATGTCATCCTCCATGGGTTGTATGTGATCTTCCTCTTGACGCAAGCCCATGGAAGCAAACCTAACCCCATAGAACTCTCACAAAGACCATGGGTTAGTACACAAAGCGCAATGGACAATGCTTACCAAACCGTGAGATCACTTGATCCCACTTGGTGTATCTTCTACGCTTTGTGTGAAATCTTCTCTCTTCACAAAGATGATGTCTTGAAGATACACATGAATGTTCACACAATCTTCTTCTTCAAGACATGCTAGCAATTAGTTCAACACTCACTAGACCAATCTTTGGATAGATCCTTGGACGATACCACCTTGGTCAACACGTAAACTCCTTGAAACCAACAAATGGACTTCACGAAAAGCCTATGGACAAAACCTACGAATATAACTTAACTCAACGCAACCATTAGTCCATAGAGATTGTCATCAACTACCAAAACCAAACATGGGGGCACCGCATGTTCTTTCAACCATGCTTGACTTTTTTTATGTTAATGGAACCTACTTCATGCCCTATGGGTTTCCTGCCATAGAAATTTACGAGCTTCAAGAGCAAGAACATATAGCGAACAAAGTTCAGTTGACAAAGATCTTCAATGTAATGATGCACTGAATCAAGAAAAAGAGGGCGACAAGTTGTTAGGAAGCCATCCGGAAGCGAAACACGATATTGTTCAAGTCACACCACCATCATGCTTTCCCAACATATTTGAAGAGGGATGTCTAGCAAGTAATTTACCTGTTTTCAGATTTGGTCACAACTTTATTGTTGATGCATCTATTAGAAAAATTCTCATAAGTAATTTTGAAAGACCAATGAAGAAGGGTAATTTACTTGTTAGCAATAAAATTGTTATAAAGCGTATCGGTCAACCATTGCGCCATTTATAAAGATCGATAGTGACTTATTGTTGCAGTCAAGGCTTTCCTCATTGCTTTATCTAAAGTTCATATCTATTTGGTTAGTTCTTATTTCTTATTTGGCTTACACTTTTTCTCAATTGAGGCATGTATATTCTAAATATTCTTGTTTCAGAAACATAAAGCCAAGTTTGGATTCTTCTGACAAAACCGATGCTAGTATAGTTTCTTATTTAAAGACATCGGAGATAGAGTGCAAAACACGATGCATGGTCGAATGGGGGTGATACATCCATTTTGCATCATGTTTTCTTACTGTTATTTATGATGGTTTTATACATAATAATGCTTTTTGGAGTAATTCTTAGGCCTTTTCTCTCATAATTTGCAAGGTACACACAAAGAGGGAGAATTCTGGCATCTGGAAATCTGGACTTGGAAAAGCTACGTTAGGCTACTTATTATGCACAACTCCGAACAAGTTGAAACTTCACGGATAATTTTCATGGAATATATGATGAATATTGGAGCAAATAAGTACCAGAGGAGGCCCACCGGGTGGGCACAACCCACCAGGGCGCCCCAGGGAGCCCAGGCGCGCCCGGGTGGGTTGTGCTCACCAGGCCCACCTCCGGTGCCCATCTTCTGGTATATAAGTCATTTTGACCTAGAAAAAAATAAGGAGAAGACTTTCAGGACGGAGCACCACTTGTCTCGAGGCGGAACTTGGGCAGAGCACTTTTGCCCTCCCGGTGGAGCGATTCCGCCGAGGAACTTCCTCCCGGAGGGGAAATCATCGTCCTCATCATCACCAACAACTCTCCCATCTTGGGAGGGAAATCTCCATCAACATCTTCAACAGCACCATCTTATCTCAAACCCTAGTTCATCTCTTGTGTTCAATCTTGTTACCAGAACTATAGATTGGTGCTTGTGGGTGACTAGTAGTGTTGATTACATCTTGTACTTGATTACTATATGGTTTATTTGGTGGAAGATCATATGTTCGGATCCATTATGCTATTTAATACCCCTATGATCTTGAGCATGATTATCATTTGTGAGTAGTTACTTTTGTTCTTGAGGTCACGGGAGAAATCATGTTGCAAGTAATCATGTGAACTTGATATGTGTTTGATATTTTGATAGTATGTATGTTGTGATTCCCTTAGTGGTTGATAACCCATAAGTATAGGGGATCGTTTGTAGCCTTTTTTGATAAATAAGAGTGTCGAACCCAACGAGGAGCTAAAGGTAGAACAAATATTCCCTCAAGTTCTATCGGCCACCGATACAACTCTACGCACACTTGATGTTTGCTTTACCGGAAACAAGTATGAAACTATTTGGCAAGAATAAATCTACGAGTACTTTGCCGGTATAAAACTACGAATAAATTGCAAGGTAATAAAAGTGGATAGCTTTTGTCAACAAGAAAGTTATTTGTCCCTAGGCAATCGATAACAAGTACTAGTAATCATTCTTGTGATTTTATATGAGGGAAAGGCATGAGCTAACATACTTTCTCTACTTGGATCATATGCACTTATGATTGGAACTCTAGCAAGCATCCGCAACTACTAAAGATCATTAAGGTCGTGAAACCCAACCATAGCATTAAGTATCAAGTCCTCTTTACTCCCATACACCATAGCCCACCTACTCGGGTTTAAGTTTCTGTCACTCCCGCAACCCACCATAAGCGAACCATGAACATATTGCAACACCCTACAACAGGGGCCCCTCACGTTTGTGCGAGACGGAGGGCACCGTAGGATAGCACCATAAATAAAATATACAATCATACCAACCAAGATCACGGTTAACCCATAGGACAAAACGGATCTACTCAAACATCATAGGATAACCATAGATCATTGGGAAATAATATATGGAGTTGAGCACCATGTTTAAGTAGAGATTACAGCGGGGAGAAGAGGTGTTACAACGTTGCATAGAGGGGGAGAAAGTTGGTGTTGACGGTAGCAAGATTGTTGATGTAGGTCATCGTCCCGATCATTGCTCCGGCGGCACTCCGGTGCCACCGGGAGAGAGGGGGAGAGAGCCCCCCTCCTTCTTCTTCTTCCTTGGCCTCCCCCCTAGATGGGAGGAGAGTTCCCCCTTTGGTCCATGGCCTCCATGGCGCCGGAGGGGCGGGAGCCCCTCCGAGATTGGATCTCCCTCTCTGTTCTCTTCTGTTTCGCGTTCCCCAGATCTGGCCGAAAACCGTTTCTTATATTCCTAGAGATCCGTAACTCTGATTGCGCTGAGATTTTAACACGATTTTTTAGGTGAGCACAACCCACCACCACCCGTACAGGAAGCCCTTGCGCCCGAAGTAGAGCCCCAACCTACGTACGAGGTGAGCACAACCCGCCACGCCACGCCTGGCTCCGGGACCGTGCCCTGGTGGGTTGTGCCCACCTCGGGCCTCCATTTATGGTGATTCCAACTCCCAAAAATCTCATATATTCCAAAATAATTCTCTGTGAAATTTTATTGCATTTGGACTTCGTTTGATATGGATTTTCATGATACAAAAACATGCAAAAAAAGCGAGGAGGCCTTTGAGCCTTTGGATCGATGAGGTTAGTCCAATAAATCATATAAAAAGTTGCCAAAAATATGTGAAATTTGTATAATATTGGCATGAAACAATCAAAAAATATAGATACGACGGAGACGTATCAGTGGTGTCATGTGAACGTCGACTACATGACACTTCACCATATTTGGGCCTAAGCGAATGCATTGTGGAGTAGCAATTAGATGATGGGTTGCGAGAGTGACAGAAGCTTAAACCCCAGTTTATGCGCTATTCCGTAAGGGACCAATTGGATCCAAAAGTTTAATGCTATGTGTCATGGTTTTGTCACGACAGATGTCCTAGTGAAAGGACTTAGTCGTGGAGCCATCGCGACGGGTTAGCTTAAAGGGGTTAAAGCGGACGAAGGACGCGGAGAGTTTATACTGGTTCGGCCCCTTGCGGTGAAGGTAAAGGCCTAATCCAGTTTATGTGGAATTGCTAGGGTTTCGATGACCAGGGAGCGAATCCGCTATGCCTGGCTCTCGAGTTATTGTTTGTTGTTGTCCATAAAACCGCCGTCGGGTCATCCCTATATATACATAGGTTGACGCCCGTCGGTTTAGAGAATCCCGAGGCCGGAATAAACGTGTCTGGCTCGGTTTCTACTCTTTCTATCTTACAACACAAGTTTACAATCAATGGCAGTTTATGTCTATAGGCTTTAAGCCGCCTTTGGGCGATGGGCCTTCGTAAGGCGCCACATTCCTTGTCTTCATGGGCTTCAAATATAAATAACTCGTTCTGGGGATAACCCGGCCTCTCCCTGCCGGTTTATACCCAGTAGTAATATCCCCAACATTAGGCCCCAGATTGATTTGAACTGGTTCATGTCAATCTTCAACACTTGAGAAAAATTCCTCCTTCAGCACCTTCGCGTAAGTCTTCTAAATCGCCATGATGTCATCTTCCAGGATCATGATAAACCGCCATGACGTCACCTGTTATTAAAGATTGCATATATCTCACCTTCATTAATGAGCCTCCGACAATCGAGGCGACAGCTCTGTCACATATCCAACCTTTGGGCTTCTCGATTCTCGCGCCTGTCACTTATCCTTTCACCTTTATAAATAAGGCCGGGGGTCCTTTTCATTTTTTTCCCTTGCCTCTTCGTCTTTCTTCTTCCTTGCGCCGACCTGACCGTCACACGCAGCCGCCGTCGTCAAGCTCTGCCCTCGACTTCAACTCCGGCCACTACATCAACCTGATCGTACCAGAGAAACGCGGCGCTCCTCCGCTGTTCCATCAGCATCAGTATGTTTCTCCTTTCTTTGCTCTAGATCCACCATTAGGGTTTCGGTGTTCATCAGAGTTCATTGAAGCTCCGATGCTGTTCTTCCCTGTTCTTCTTAGTAGCATAAATGGCTAGTTTGGATCGGATATTTCTTGTGCGGCCGTAGCCATAGTTCCCTTTTTCCTCATTATAGCATCCCCTTCGTATAGAAAAAACTCATCTGAATCTGATGAACTGTTGAAGCACTTGTATTTTAGGTCTGAATATATTTTGGTTTTCTGACACGCCGCATATCTGAATTTATCATACCAGTCTGTGAAACTTGTTTTCCCCTTACTTAGCTATTTTAGATCTGTACCTTTCATACCAATATAGGTGGTTTAGCTTTTTAGAAACTGATAATCCGGTAGGTACCATTAGTCCCCTCTTAAACCGCCAATGCACTTATTTTTGTAACTCCTCCAATATCAGACTCCGGTTTAACAAATGTCAGACTCCGGTTTAATAATGTGTATATGCCTCTATTCTTCTTCTGATCTTGCGTCACTTTATACTTGTCCGTCATAAATCTTAAACCGGCATTGATCTTTTTCCATCTTTTCATTGAAATGGCCAAACAATTTTATGCTTGTACCTGGGTCCCTTCCCGGGTTACGAAAGCGCTGAAGGAAATATGCCCTAGAGGCAATAATAAAGTTATTATTTATTTCCTTATTTCATGATAAATGTTTATTATTCATGCTAGAATTGTATTAACCGGAAACATGATACATGTGTGAATACATAGACAAACATATAGTCACTAGTATGCCTCTACTTGACTAGCTCATTAATCAAAGATGGTTATGTTTCCTAACCATAGACATGTGTTGTTATTTGATTAATGGGATCACATCATTAGGAGAATGATGTGATTGACATGACCCATTCCGTTAGCCTAGCACTTGATCGTTTAGTATATTGCTATTGCTTTCTTCATGACTTATACATGTTCCTGTAACTATGAGATTATGCAACTCCGTTTACGGAGGAACACTTTGGGTGCTACCAAAGCGTCTAGCGTAACTGGGTGATTATAAAGGAGTACTACAGGTGTCTCCAAAGGTACATGTTGGGTTGGCGTATTTCGAGATTAGGTTTTGTCACTCCGATTATCGGAGAGGTATCTCTAGGCCCTCTCGGTAATGCACATCACTATAAGCCTTGCAAGCAATGTAGCTAATGAGTTAGTTACGGAATGATGCATTACGGAACGAGTAAAGAGACTTGCCGGTAACGAGATTGAACTAGGTATTGGATACCGACGATCGAATCTCGGGCAAGTAACATACCGATGACAAAGGGAACAGCATTATGTTGTTATGCGGTTTGACCGATAAAGATCTTCGTAGAATATGTAGGAGCCAATATGAGCATCCAGGTTCCGCTATTGGTTATTGACCGAGAATAGTTCTAGGTCATGTCTACATAGTTCTCGAACCCGTGGGGTCCGCACGCTTAAGGTTTCGATGACAGTTATATTATGAGTTTATGAGTTTTGATGTACCGAAGGAGTTCGGAGTCCCAGATGAGATCGGGGACATGACGAGGAGTCTCGAAATTGTCGAGACGTAAAAATCGATATATTGGACGACTATATTCGGACATCGGAAAGGTTCCGAGTGATTCGGGTATTTTTTGGAGTACCGGAGAGCTACGGGAATACGTATTGGGCCTTATTGGGCCATACGGGAAAGAAGGAAAAGGGCCTCAAGGGTGGCCGCACCCTCCCAATTGACTAGTCCGAATTGGACTAGGGAGGGGGGGCGCCCGCTTCGTTCCTTCTCCTTCTCCCTTCCCTTTCCTTCTCTCCTACTCCTACTACATGGAAAGGCTCCTAGTTCTACTAGGAAAGGGGAATCCTACTCCGGTGGGAGTAGGACTCCCCTAAGGCGCGCCATAGAGAGGGCCCGGCCCTCCCTCCTCCACTCCTTTATATCTGAGGGCAGGGGGCACCCCATGGACACACAAGTTGATCTCTGGATCGTTTCTTAGCCGTGTGCGGTGCCCCCTGCACCATATTCCACCTCGGTCGGATCGTCGGAGTTTAGGCGAAGCCCTGCTTGATAGAGCATCATCATCGTCACCACGCTGCCCGTCGTCCGACGGAACTCATCCCGACACTTTGCTTTGGATGGAGTCCGGGGATCGTCATCGAGCTGAGCGTGTGCTGAACTTCGGAGGTGCCGTGCGTTGGGTACTTGGATCGGTTGGATCGTGAAGGCGTGCGACTACATCAACCAGCGTTGTCATAACGCTTCCGCTTACGGTCTACGAGGGTACGTGGACAATACTCTCCCCTCTCGTTGCTATGCATCACCATGATCCTTGCGTGTGCGTAGGAATTTTTTTGAAATTACTACGTTCCCCAACAAGCGCAACTAGAGGGATGTGTCGCAACTGGCGCTTTAGCGAAGAAAGAAGTTATCCAGTGGAGGGTCCCGGTCCAGAAAATCCTCCTGAGCCCAAGGATGGAGAAGTAGTCGTGTTTGTTGATCACCTGAGCCGAGGGTTTAGCCCTCCCAGATCAAAATTCTTCCGAGATGTACTTGCTAGCTTCCAACTCCACCCTCAGGACATTGGCCCAAACTTTGTGTCCAATGTTTGCCATTTCCAAGTATTTTGCAAGGCTTATCTTCAAGAGGAACCCACAGTTGAACTGTTTAGGGATTTTTTCTATTTAAACCGTCGTACAGAGTTTATAGACGGACCCAACACTGAACTCGGTGGCATGGCTATTCAAAGAGGAAAGATGTCGACTTCCCTCACGCCAAGCTTCATAGTCACCCCAAGGACTGGAATCAGACTTGGTTTTATTGCAAAGACACATCTCCAACTGATGAAAATCCTCTGCCGGGTTACCGCCCTCACCGTCTTAGTAACACACATCCCTTTCCTCAGAGATTAACTGTAAAGGAAAGGTCCAAGTATGATCCACAACTGTCAAAGCTCAGAGCCTTTATGGCGAACGGTTTAACAGGTGTTGATTTTGCTCGCTGTTGGATAACCTGGAGCATTTTGCCCTTAAGCCGGAGCCCCGACTTAATGTGTGAGTACACAGGGAGTTTGAAAGATCCTCAACGACATATTGATATTCAGCTAACAAAAGCTGAAGTTACTGAATCTGTCAAGAAAATACTGAATGAACCGGAAGCTGTCTGTAGCCAAACCGGGTTAAGTCCCTTCCGCGTTTCCAATAAACCGCCAACTGTAAGAATCACGACTTTTTGTTTTATCTTGCTCCTTTTTAAATATTGTCTCAAAATTTTATCCATCTTTGACAGGGCGATGATCCGTTCTGGAAGAAAAAACCCCAGGATAAACCGGCAAAAACACCTCGCCCTAAGACCAAGGTTACCAAAAAACCTGCCAAGAAGAGGACCACTAAGTCCTCTGAACCAAATGCTGATGCTGACCTGGCTAATCCGGATTCACAGGTAGAACTTGACTCTCTTGGTTCTTTTTTCATATACCTCATTGACAATGACTATTATCAGGACGACGGTGAAGGAAGCCAAGCTGAGGATACAGAGGTAATTATCCTTTCCTCCGGTTCAGATCCTCTGCCAACACAAAAAATCCGTCAAGCAAGCCGAAAAGTAAAATTTTCTGACCCCTAGCTCACTTGGACCCAAACTTTCTTTTGAAGAAGCAGCAACACGAAGCTCGCCGCACAACCCGGCACAGTGGCCAGGTAGTTACCTCAGCCGGTTTACCGAACACTCCAGTCCGGAAATGTCGATCAGAGGTCTCTTATATTCCTGGTACTTTTTGCCCCAAGGCGGGTTGTTTCCGACAGCCTCTTAATCCGTCTGATTCAAATTATCAGGGCACACCTCATTCATCTTCTGGCGAGTCAACGGCCACACAACTTCCACCCCTCAAGATAGTTCCTGGGCGAGTTATGTTTTGATCTTATCCTTACTACATTATATATGTCCGATTTATTGATCTTCATGTTTGTTTGCAGCGCCAAGCCTAGACCCAGCAAGAAGGCTCGGTTAAATAAACCGGCGGACAATAATGTAGTTATTGAACCAGAAAAGACTCCCGACCCAGAAGGAACAAATGCTGATGCCATGCTTGATGATCTGCCACCACAAGATCATGACTTCTTTGCTGAACAAGTAGAAGTTGATACAACGGGCCATGCTGATGAACCGACAAGCCCGATCCGAACTGATGATAAACCGTCCAGCCCAGCTAAGGCTACTGATAAACCGTCCACTCCATCGAAGGCTGCTGATGACAAGGAGGATGACATTATGATTACTGCCTTCGGCCACACCGCCCCTGGCAATCATGTTGCCTTGTCAAAGCATAATGCCAAGGATGAGTTTTCTGCTATGGGCAAAGGCAAGTGGAATGCCGATTTATCAAGCTATGCTCATCTCAATGCCCAAGATATTCATTCTGGCTTCTTGAACCGTCTATACACAAGCCACGACTATGAAGCCGGCTTAGTAAATCTGATGAAGGAGCGATATGAGGTAACTACATAACTGTTTCTCTCTTATGCCCAATTTCAAATATCAACTCCAGTAGCCCCCAAGGGCCGGTTTATGATGTCAATCTAAACCAGGACTTTGCAATATCTCAACTTTGCATGCTTAGCCTCCAAGGGCCGGGTTACCTTTTTAAGATGAACCGGTACTTTAGAATTGTAATATTGTAACTTTCGCCAGTATAGTCCCCAAGGGCCGGTTTAACTTAGGAAGAGGAACCGGACTTTTTAGAAAAAATACACATAATTTTACTTTGAGCAATCATACATTAGCCCCCAAGTGCCAAGAATAATATTTGTATTGTGCTTGGGACTTGTAGAAATTTCTGATAATGAGCAAATAGGCATTAGCCCCCAAGTATCAGTGCATAACTTGTTATGTGCTTGGTACTTCAAATATATCTTGCCAACTCATGATATGTCTATCTCTTATAGTTGGTGAGCAAAAGGAAGCTCAAACCAGCGATCTGCAAGAAAACATCAAGTCTCAATAGCGAAAACCTCCAAAGCGAAAGGTGAGCCGATTGGTGCCTTAGCCACCATGGAAAAGCTGAAGGAGGGTTTCAATAAGGAGCGGGCGGATTGGGACATAGAAAAATCTGCATTGCAAAAAAGAGCCGAGGATGCAGAGGCAGCCCTTAAACCGGTGGCGGAAGAACTGGCTGGTCTAAAGCGGCAGATCAATGCTATGACCACTGCTGTATTTGGTAAGTCTCCTTGCTTTAAATTTTCAACATAACATCCCATACGTTGCGGTTCTTGATGTTTTGTAATGATGCAGAGACTCGCATTACCCATCTGGGTTCTGACATGCAGAAGAAGTTGAAGGCTGCCTATACTCTTATAAAGCAATTATATACCGACGCGCAACGGATCATCTGCACTGCTTCTCACAACAAGCCGCCCCCAACTCTTATCAAGGAGACCTTAGAGAGGTTGTCAATGCTGCCTGCCCAGGTAGAAGAGCTAAAAAGATCTGCTGCAAGGGCTGGTGCTCGATCGCGCTTAACCCGGCAAAAGCATGGGTGCCTGATCTTGATCCGGTGGATGTGGGTAAAGTTTATCCAAGCTTAAAAGAAGACGGATTAGAATTTGGCAATGATAACCTCCGAGCCATAAACTGGGAAGTACGTCCACTAGCTTGCCAATTGGCTGAAGAAGCTGATCTTTCACATTACTAGGCGAGTTATGACATCAACAACAAACGGGTTGCTGCACCAACTCCTGAGGCTCAAAATCTTATCCCGCCAATTCGCAAGCACACCTATGCCCCTGACATTGAACCGTCCACACTTATAAGTGATGAAGTTGTATTCCAAGCCCTAACTGGGATCGATTGGGCAACCATTGACTTCTGGCCGCTGGGTAGAGAAGAGGAGGATGAACCGGCGCAAGATGATCCGCAGCCGTCAAGTCAGCCTGGTGATGAGTCATGATCCATAGGCCGGTTTAGCCTTCTGCATATTGCAACACTTGTTGAAAACAATTATTCTTTTGGGCACTAAAACACATTGTAATAGGCTAGTTCAAACACTTGGTCTGCTATGCCATCGTGCATATTTATTTTGCCTGATACTTGTTAATCTGCCATGCTTAAGATATATAGCGTTCATAATCCGTAGTTGCTCACGCATACAAGAAGTTGAAAGTGTCCTGGCGGTTTACCGTCGGACGGGTCATGATGCCCAAATACCTAGCCAGGGTTTATAACCAAGGCTTTAAAAAGATAATCAAATATGAAAATAAATGATACATGTGACATTGCATTACATCGTTGGTTGACCAACATGTGTAGTAAGGGTGATAACCCTAATCATGAGTACTGATAACTCCCTCCATATTGTGCCGGTTTATGATAAAACCGTACCGTGTTGTGATAAACATCGGATTATCCATATATAACACTGGTGACTTATAGTTGACACGGAACCGGGTTAATAAGTGCGGATTATAGC
This sequence comes from Aegilops bicornis, assembly GCA_021605145.1. Classification (NCBI taxonomy): domain Eukaryota; kingdom Viridiplantae; phylum Streptophyta; class Magnoliopsida; order Poales; family Poaceae; genus Aegilops; species Aegilops bicornis. The sequence continues at coordinate 231,420,091 of CM038671.1, read as the reverse complement.
GATCATGTACTGACAACTTGTAGTTGAAAGCCGAGCCGGGTTAATGAACGCCAGTTTATCAAAAACATTATAAATCTCATGAAAGGAGAAAAAACTTGGCAAATAAAAGCATATGAAAACTTGTAGTCGAGGCTTTTCATGGGCTGCCAGGCCACTGAGTTAAACCATTTTACAAAGCCTTTTAAGATGGACCTCAATATTTAACCAATCGTCGTTTTAACTTTGACAAGTTCAGGGTCTATGAGATTGACTTGTCAAAAGTTCAATGGGTCATACCAGAGTTTACGGACGAATTGGCTTACTTAAAAGGTAGTAGGATAACTTGAGGTTTTAGGTGAATACACACGGCTTCCAAGCCGTGGCTTGATAGCCTATTACAAGTGTAGATTCTTTGTTCATTGCAAAGCAAAGAATCCCCAAGTAATATTTTGAGCTGTGCTCAGTGGGTGCCTATGTTTGGGTTGTGATTTTGCAACACTCTCTTTGGCCCCTAAGTAATTTTCTTTTGGCCTTGAGCCGATCAAGAGGTGTAGCTATGGTTCGAATACGACCAAGCCCCCAAGTGATTTTCCTGGTGGCCTTGTGCCGATCAAGAGGTGTAGCTATGGTTGAATACGACCAAGCCCCCAAGTGATTTTTATATATGGCTTTATAAGCTGAATCAAAGGGGTAAACGGACTCCGCTTTATAAGCGAAGCCCCCATGTAACCACACATGATGTAAGAAAACAACAGATACCCGCTTTAGCCGAGGCTCGGTTTATTATATTGATCATAATATAAACATTGTCATAACTATGTACATTAGCGTAGCACATGGCTCCAAGTATAGTAAGGCCGAATATGAGCGATATTCCACGGCCGGTGGGTCTCCTCCTCCGATTTATGTGAGTCTTTGTGCTCTCGAACATCTATAAGGTAGTATGACCCGTTATGCAGATTCTTGCTGACCACAAAGGGTCCTTCCCACGGCGGGGATAACTTGTGCTTATCAGTCTGATCCTGGATGAGTCGGAGCACCATATCGCCTTTTTGAAAAGTTCTGGTTCTAACCCGGCGGCTGTGATAACGACGCAGATCTTGCTGATAAATCACCGAACGGGCTGCTGCAATGTCACGCTCCTCATCTAACAGGTCAAGTGCTTCCCGTCGTGCCTTCTCATTGTCAGCTTCGACATAAGCCGCCACACGAGGCGAGTCATGACGGATGTCACTAGGGAAAACCGCCTCTGCTCCGTAAACCATGAAAAAAAGGCGTGTAACCCGTAGATCTGTTGGGTGTGGTATTGATGCTCCATAACACAGAAGGTAACTCCTACACACAACAACCCGGCGTCGTTGCAAAGGAACCATGAGCCGGGTTTTATGCCTCTCAAGATCTCTTGATTGGCTCTCTCCGGCTTGACCATTAGGCTGGGGTGAGCCATCGATGACAAATCAAGCGGATGTGCTCACGTTGACAAAATTCTTTCATAGCACCCTTGGACAGATTAGTGCCATTATCGGTTATGATCTTTGTGTGGAAAACCAAACTGGAAAATCACCTTCTTGATGAATTGAACCGCCCGTGGCTGCATCACACTCTTCGACCGGCTCTGCTTCCACCCACTTAGTGAACTTGTCAACCGCCACCAACAGGTGGGTCTTCTTATCCTTAGATCTCTTAAAGGGCCCGACCATATCCAGCCCCCAAGTTGCAAACGGCCAAGTGATTGGAATCATCCTCAATTCTTGAGCCGGTACATGAGCGCGCCACGAGAATTTTTGACAGCCATCACACCTTTTGACCAAGTCCTCAGCATCAACATGAGCCGTCAGCCAATAAAAACCGTGACGAAAAGCCTTGGCTACCAGAGACTTTGAACCGGCATGGTGACCACAATCTCCTTCGTGGATCTCACGCCAAAATCTCACGGCCTTCTTGGGGAGACACAACGCTGAAACGCCCATGTCACCTTGCAATGATGTAACTCTCCATTGACAATAGTCATGGACTTGGACCGCCGGATTATCCGCTCGCCAAGGTTTCATCCTCCTAACTTCGCCCAGGTTCATATACGCCAAATATGGGACCGTCCAATCTGGGATGACATGAAGAGCCGCCACCAACTGAGCCTCCGGATCAGGAACAACTAAATCCTCCTCTGCAGGAAGCTTTACCGACGGATTATGTAGCACATCTAGAAAGACATTGGGTGGAACCGGTTTATGTTGGGAACCCAAGCGACTTAAAGCGTCTGTCGCTTCGTTCTTCCGCCGGTCCACATGATCAACCCGATAACCTTTGAAGTGACCAGCAACAATATCCACCTCTCGACAATATGCTGCCATGAGTGGGTCCTTGGAATCCCAAGTACCAGACACTTGTTGAGCCACCAGGTCCGAGTCACCGAAGCACTTAACCCGGCTTAAATTCATCTCCTTAGCCATCCGAAGACCATGGAGTAAAGCCTCATATTCAGCTGCATTGTTAGTGCAAGGGAACATTAAACAGAGAACATAACAAAACTTATCACCTCGCAGTGAAGTTAATACGACTCCAGCCCCCGAGCCCTCCAATTGCCTGGACCCATCGAAATGAATAGTCCAATAAGTATGATCCGGCTTCTCTTCTTGCGCCTGTAACTCTGTCCAGTCATTGATGAAGTCCACAAGTGCCTGAGATTTGATCGCCGTCCGGGGCATATATTTTAACCCGTGAGGCCCAAGCTCAATAGCCCACTTGCCAACCCGGCCAGTTGCTTCTCTGTTCTGGATTATATCCCCCAAAGGAGCAGAACTGACCACAGTGATAGGATGGCCCTAGAAATATTGCTTAAGCTTCCGGCTCACCATAAAAATTCCGTACACCAGCTTCTGCCAGTGTGGGTACCTCTGCTTGGACTCAATAAGTACCTCACTGATATAATAAACCGGCCGTTGAACCGGATGCTCCTTTCCGGCCTCCTTGCGTTCCACCACAATAGCCACGCTAACAGCCCGGGCATTAGCAGCCACATATAACAACAAGGGCTCTTTATCAACAGGAGCAGCAAGGACCGGCGGCTCGGCCAGCTGCCGCTTCAAGTCCTCAAACGCTTCATTGGCGGCGTCACTCCAGACGAAGTCATCCGTCTTCTTCAGCATCTGATATAAAGGGATGGCCTTCTCCCCAAGGCGACTGATAAACCGGCTCAAGGCTGCAATCCGACCGCTTGACGTTGAACATCATTAATACACTTCCGTTTAGCCAAAGAAGTTATAGCCTTGATTTTCTCGGATTAGCTTCAATGCCTGTTAGACACCGAAAGCCCAAGAGTTTGCTGCTTGGGTACACCAAAGACACACTTGGCGGATTAAGCATCATTTTATAAACCCAGAATTTATCAAAGGTCTCCTTCAAGTCATCTATCAATGTCTCCTCCTTTCTGGATTTCACCACAATATCATCCACATAAGCATGAACATTGTGGCCGATCTGATTATGAAGACAATTACGCACACATATCGGCCGATAAGTCGCCTGGGCACTCTTGAGCCCAAAAGGCATAGACACATAGCAGAAGGCTCCAAAGGGAGTTATAAAAGTTGTCTTCTCCTGGTCCTTAACTGCCATTTTGATCTGATGGTAACCAGAGTATGCATCCAGAAAGCTCAAACGCTCACAACCCGCCGTAGCATCAATGATTTGATCAATACGAGGGAGAGCAAAAGGATCTGCTAGACAAGCCTTGTTCAAATCTGTGTAATCCACACACATACGCCAAGTGCCGTTCTTCTTAAGTACCAGCACCGGATTAGCCAACCACTCAGGATGAAATACTTTGACGATAAACCCTGCCGCTAAGAGCCTGGCTACCTCCTCACCAATAGCCTTGCGCCTTTCTTCATTGAAGCGGCGGAGAAACTGCTTGATTGTTTTAAACTTGGGATCAACATTAAGAGTGTGCTCGGCGAGTTCCCTCGGTACACCTGGCATGTCGGAGGGTTTCCATGCAAAGATGTCCTGGTTCTCAAGGATGAACTCTATGAGCGCGCTTTCCTATTTCGGATCCAAGTTAGCGCTGATGCTAAACTGCTGGGATGAATCGCCAGGAACAAAATCAACCAGCTTAGTCTCATCAGCCGATTTAAACTTCAAGGCCGGATCATGCTGTGTAGTTGGTTTCTTCAAAGAGGTCATATCCGTCGGATCAACATTGTCTTTGTAGAACTTCAACTCCTCTGTCGCACAAACCGACTCAGCTTATGCCGCATCACCTTCTTCACATTCTAAAGCAATCTTGCGGCTCCCATGCACTGTGATGGTCCCCTTATGGCCCGGCATCTTGAGCTGTAGATAAACATAATAGGGCCTTGCCATGAACTTGGCATAAGCCGGCTGTCCAAACAGGGCATGCTATGGGCTCTTGATCTTCACCACTACGAAAGTCAGGGTTTCTGATATTGAGTCATGCTCATCTCCAAAAGTAACCTCCAGAGCTATCTTGCCAACTGGATACGCCGATTTACGAGGCACCACACCATGAAAAACGGTGTTTGACGGTTTAAGATTTTTATCTGTTAACCCCATGCGACGGAAGGTTTCATAATAAAGGATATTGATACTACTCCCTCCATCCATGAGTACCTTGGTAAACTTATATCCTCCAACCTGAGGTGCCACCACCAATGCTAGATGACCCGGATTATCAACCCGAGGTGGATGATCCTCTCGACTCCACAATGGGCTGTTCAGACAAACGCAAGTAACGGGGCACCGCCGGTTCAACGGAGTTCACTGCCCTTTTATGAAGCTTCTGATCGTGCTTGCACGGGCTTGTGGTGAAGACATGGTACTACCCACTATTCAACTGCTTTGGGTTGCTCTGGTAACCCTTTCTTTGCTATTCTTGCGACTCTGATGATTATAACCACCTTGGTTGCCCTGATTGCCTTGATTGCCATGTCCGCTCTAATTACCGTGAAAACCTGAACTGGAACTGCCTCCACGTAACCCGGCCCATGAGATCCGGGGCCTGAACCGCCGGCCGGTCCATGATCATTCCGGAAAAAATCTGAATTTTTGAACTCCCGCATGATAAAACAATCCTTCCAGAGGTGTGTGGCCGGCTTATCCCGTGATCCGTGCTTTGGGCAAGGCTGGTTTAACAGGTAAGGCAGGCGCTCGGTTGGGACTTGGTCCTCCACCACCTTGAGGCGGTTTATCCTTCTGACGGCGACCATTATCCTGCGTGTTGGTATTAGCCACAAAATCTAAACCGTTATCCGCTTACGCTTCTTGCTTTGTTTCCATGACCCGTCGGGTTATCTGCACGCCCTTTGGTGCTGCCGCTCTTCTTTCCCTTCCCTGTCTTGTCGTCGTCAGACTCGGGGTCCTTGGTACTATCAGAGTCGGCATACTTCACCAGAGCTGCCATAAGAGTCCCCATGTCATTGCAGTGTGATACGTCTCCAACGTATCTATAATTTTTGATTGCTCCATGCTATATTATCTACTGTTTTGGACCATATTGGGCTTTATTTTCCACTTTTATATTACTTTTGGGACTAACCTATTAACGGAGGCCCAACCCGTAATTGCTGTTTTTTGCCTATTTAGGTGTTTGAAGAAAGCGGAATATCAAGCGGAGTCCAAGCGGAATGAAACCTTCCGGGAACGTGATTTTCTCAACAGATATGATCCAGAGACTTGGACCCTCCGTCAAGAAAGGAGGGAGCGATCCACGAGGGTGGAGGCGCCCCACTGCACCGTGGGCCCCAGCTCCACCGTACTCCTTCCTCCTATATATACCTCATTACCCCCAAAGCGATCGAGATCTGGAGCCAAAACCTAATTCCACCGCCGCAACCTTCTATACCCACGAGATCCCATCTTGGGGCCTGTTCCGGAGCTCCACCGGAAGGGGAATCCACCACGGAGGGCTTCTACATCACCATAGCCCTTCCGATGAAGTGTGAGTAGTTTACCTCAGACCTTCGGGTCCATAGTTAGTAGCTAGATGGCTTCTTCTCTCTTTTTGGATCTCAATACAATGTTCTCCCCTCTCTCGTGGAGATCTATTTGATGTAATCTTCTTTTTGCGGTGTGTTTGTTGAGATCGATGAATTGTGGGTTTATGATCAAGATTATCTATGAACAATATTTGAATCTTCTCTGAATTCTTTTATGTATGATTGGTTATCTTTGCAAGTCTCTTGAATTATCAGTTTGGTTTGGCCTACTAGATTGGTTTTTCTTGCAATGGGAGAAGTGCATAGCTTTGGGTTCAATCTTGCGGTGTCCTTTCCCAAGGTGTGATGGGGCAGCAAAGGCACGTATTGTATTGTTGCCATCGAGGATAACAAGATGGGGTATTTATCATGTTGCATGAATTTATTCCTCTACATCATGTCATCTTGCTTAAGGCGTTACTCTGCTTTTCTTGAACTTAATACTCTAGATGCATGCCGGATAGCGGTCGATGAGTGGAGTAATAGTAGTAGATGCAGGTGAGTCGGTCTACTTGTCTCTGGACGTGATGCCTATATACATGATCATACCTAGATATTCTCATAACTATGCTCAATTACATCAATTGCTCAACAGTAATTTGTTCACCCAATCAGAATACTTATGCTCTTGAGAGAAGCCACTAGTGAAATCTATGGCCCCTGGGTCTATTCTCATCATATCAATCTTCCATCACTATTATTATTGCTTTGCTTTTTTACTTTTGCCTTTTATTTTATCTTGCATCTTTATATCAAAAATACCAAAAATATTATCTATCATCTCTATCAAATCTCACTAAGTGACCGTGAAGGGATTGACAACCCCTAATCGCGTTGGTTGCCTTTGAGCTATTTGTTTTGTGTAGGTGCGAGGGACTTGGCGTGGCCTCCTCTTTGGATTGATACCTTGGTTCTCAAAAACTGAGGGAAATACTTACGCTACTTTGCTGCATCATCCTCTCCTCTTCGGGGAAATCCAACGCAGTGCTCAAGAGGTAGCACAGTGACGCTTGAGCCGTCCCAATTTCAACTTCCGAGGCATAAACCGGCAATTGCCTTCTAATGTTAAAACCGTTGTATCAGCGTTGATGCGGTCCGATGAATGCAATATTTCCGAAACCCGGCGCACCCAGTGGGTCGTTGATTCTCCTTCCTCCTGGACACAGGCAGCTAAGTCCACAATTGACATGGGCTGCTTGCATGTATCCTTGAAATTCTAGATAAACCGGGCCCTTAACTTGGCCCATGACCCAATGGAGTTAGCTGGTAGGTTTTTCAACCATGTGCGAGCTGTTCCCCCCAACATCATGGTGAAGTATTTAGCACCCGCCGCATCATCCACATCCAGCATCTCCATTGCCATCTCATAGCTTTCAACCCATGACTCGGGGGATAAATTGGCAGTGTAATTTGGCACCTCACATGGGCCCTTGAAATCCTTGGGCTGCCGTACATTGTGCAGCGCTGGGATGAGACACGGCACCCCAAAGAACTGGAGGTAACCCCTGGTTCCACCGAAGTTGTTGGACGAATCGGAGTAAGTTGGCGGGCTTCATGCTGCACCGCTAACTCGGCCTCTCGACGTGCCCTAGCACGATCCACCACATCCTGAGCATCACCACCGCCACCCGCCGGGTTATGGCCATGGGGCGGATTACGATTTCGCGCACTGCTCGACACGGCCGGTTCATCCATATGCCTGCTGTAACTCCGGCTCGGGCGGGGAGTAGAATGAATCCTTTCGCGTCTGTATGAATAAGCCTGCTGCTGAGTCAAGGCTGTCTGAAGGAGCTCCCTAGCCCATCGTGTTTCGACCGCTACTGGGGACTCGCCTTTGATTGGGAGAGCTGCCAATCGTGAAGCGGCGGCAACAATGTTATCCAACGGGTTAGAGTAATGACCCGGTGGTGTTGGGACGTGCTGTGACAGGACGTTGTTCTGGCGCGGCAGATCTATCGGACGTGGCTAAACCGGCGCCCCCGTTCCAGGTGCCTCCACCCAGTTTACCACTGGCTGATTACTGGTTCCTGCTCCTGGGGTATCAAAGAGATTCCTGGCCTCATAAACCGGAGGCAGGTGAGACCGGTACCTTCTCCTCATGACATCGTTTGACGCGCTCTGATCCAACATAAGCCGGTAAGCCTGTGCTGTTGGGGAACGTTGCATAAAATAAAAATTTTCCTACGTTCACCAAGATCCATCTATGAGTTCATCTAGCAATGAGTGATAGGAGTGCATCAACATACCTTTGTAGATCATGGCGGAAGCGTTCAAGAGAACGGGGTTGAAGGAGTCGTACTCGTCGTGATCCAAATCACCGGAGATCCTAGCGCCGAGCAGACGGCACCTCCGCGTTCAACACACACGTCATCAAGCGTGGACGTCTCCTCCTTCTTGATCCAGCAAGGGGGAAGGAGAGGTTGATGAAGATCCAGCTGACGACGGGCGTGGTGGTGGATGCAGCGATCACCAGTGAGGCTTCGCCGAGCCTGCGAGAGGAGAGGTGTAGCAGGGGAGAGGAAGGTGCCAAGATGCAGGGTGCGGCTGCCCTCCTCCACCCCTTTATATAGGCCTGAGAGGCGAAGCCCCTAGGAGATGGGATCTCCTAGGGGCGGGCGACCAAGGAGGCTTGCCCCCCAAGGCAAGTGGGGCGCCTCCCTAGGGTTCCCAACCCTAGGCGCATGAGGGGGCCATGGGGCGCACCAGCCCACTAGGGGCTGGTTCCTCCCCACTTCAGCCTGAGGGCCCTCCGGGATAGGTGGTCCCACCCGGTGGACCTCGGGACCCTTCCGGTGGTCCGTGACAATACCGGTGACCCCAAGCTCTCCGATGGTCAAACAGCACTTCCTATATATAATTCTTTACCTCGGACCATTCCGAACTCCTCGTGACGTCAGGATCTCATCAGGACTCCGAACAACTTCGGTTTGCTGCATACTCATATTCATACAACCCGGCGTCCACCAAACCTTAAGTGTGTAGACCCTACGGGTTCGGGAGACATGCAGAACATGACCGAGACGGCTCTCCGGTCAATAACCAACAGCGGGATCTGGATACCCATGTTGGCTCCCACATGCTCCTCGATGATCTCATCGGATGAACCACGATGTCGAGGATTTAAGCAACCCCGTATACAATTCCCTTTGTCAATCAGTACGTTACTTGCCCGAGATTGAGCGTCGGTATCCCAATACCTTGTTCAATCTCGTTACCGGCAAGTCACTTTACTTGTACCGTAATGCATGATCCCGTGACCAGACACTTGGTCACTTTGAGCTCATTATGATGATGCATTATTGAGTGGGCCCAGAGATACCTCTCCATCATACGGAGTGAAAATCCCAGTCTCGATCCGTGTCAACCCAACAGACACTTTCGGAGGTACCTGCAGTGCACCTTTATAGTCACCCAGTTATGTTGTGACGTTTGGTACACCCAAAGCACTCCTACGGTATCCGGAGTTACGATCTCATGGTCTAAGGAAAAGATACTTGACATTGGAAAAAGCTCTAGCAAGCGAACTACACGATCTTGTGCTATGCTTAGGATTGGGTCTTGTCCATCACATCATTCTCCTAATGATGTGATCCCGTTATCAATGACATCCAATGTCCATAGTCAGGAAACCATGACTATCTGTTGATCAACGAGCTAGTCAACTAGAGGCTCACTAGGGACATATTGTGGTCTATGTATTCACACGTGTATTACGATTTCTGGATAATACAATTATAGCATGAATGAAAGACAATTAACATGAACAAGGAAATATAATAATAATCCTTTTATTATTGCCTCTAGGGCATATTTCCAACAGTCTCCCACTTGCACTAGAGTCAATAATCTAGTTACATTGTGATGAATCGAACACCCATAGAGTTCCGGTGTTGATCATGTTTTGCTCGCGGAAGAGGTTTAGTCAACGGATCCGCGACATTCAGATCCATATGCACTTTGCAAATTTCTATGTCTCCATCTTGAACATTTTCACGAATGGAGTTGAAGCGACGCTTGATGTGCCTGGTCTTCTTGTGAAACCTGGGCTCCTTGGCAAGTGCAATAGCTCCGGTGTTGTCACAGAAGAGTTTGATCGGCCCCGACACATTGGGTATGACTCCTAGGTCGGGTGATGAACTCCTTCACCCAAATTGCTTCATGTCTGCCTCCGAGGGCTGCCATGTACTCCGCTTCACATGTAGATCCTGCCACGACGCTCTGCTTTGCAGTTGCACCAGCTCACTCCTCCACCATTCAACATATACACGTATCCGGTTTGTGACTTAGAGTCATCCAGATCGTGTCGAAGCTAAGCGCCGACGTAACCCTTCTGACGAGCTCTTCGTCACCTCCATAAACGAAACATGTCCTTAGTCCTTTTCGTGTACTTCAGGATATTCTTGACCATTGTCCAGTGTTCCTTGCCGGGATTACTTTGGTACCTTCCTACCAAACTTACGGCAAGGTTTACATCAGGTCTGGTACACAGCATGGCATACATAATAGACCCTATGGCTGAGGCATAGGGGATGGCACTTGTAGCGACCCGACCCGAATGGATCAAGTCTCTGTGCTCTGGTGTCATCCCTGGATCAGTAATGCTGACACCACACAGTACTTCGAAGGATTTATAACAGAGTAGCAATCACACACTTATTACATCGTTTGTCCAGAAGAGGACTTATTACAATATATATGGCTTAAGGCCATCTAATAACGATAACAGCGGAAGACTTGGAAGATAAGTGAGTCCATCAACTCCGGTGACATCATCGAGTATAGAACCACGACCTAAAAGCACCTTACTGTCGTGCGAAAAGTACGCAACATGAAAGTTGCAGCCCGAAAACGGTCAAGACACATGGAATATCTTGGCAATGTAACACATAGAGAATAATGAATGATAAGCACATTACTACATGCATATGTGGCTGGTGGAAAGCTCTCTGATTCAGTTTTGCATAAAGCCAGTTTTCCCTCACGCAAAGGAATAAATTTGTTTAACTATCATGGTGGTTGTTGAACATTGAGAATGGTTGATGACATCCTCAATCCCAATTAAAAGTACTCATTGAAAACCCAACAATATTAATTAGAGTAACATGTTGAGATTCACATGATATTCAAGTACTAGATACTCAAGATGTCCATAACCGGGGACACGGCTAATCATGATTAGTTTGTACACTCTGCAGAGGTTTGCGCACTTTTCCCCACAAGACTCGATCGCCTCCGTTTGGTTTCTCGCACTACATGGTGTTTGAGAGCGGATGACCGAGACATAGTCTCTGAAGCGTTTGCACCTTACGATGGGTGGGCCGTACCACCTACAACCCCTACATCAGCTAGTCTACCACTGTAAGAGTTCACACGACTTAATCAACTATGCCAGAGCCCATAATGGCTTGTGGCTGCACACGGAAGTTACTATCATGAATTATCTTATGATCCCTTTGAGCCTGGGTGGCGGTCCGAAAAAAACCAGGCAAGTCCTGATAGAAACCAGGTGCCTCAATCCACCCAGATGTGTATTTAAGTTGCCACCTTAAGTAAACCATTAATTTAACAATCTCACATCTGTCATGGAATACACTCACCCAATCCACGTCTACTAGCATAGCATAGCATAATAAGCAAACATAGAAGTAACTCCCAAAGGTTTCATAAGTAATACAGGTAATAGGTACTACCTCAATCTACTTCCCATCCCACAATTTAATTAGATCCTAATCATGCAATGTTTGAGGATTGATCTAATGCATAAAAACTGGGTATGAGAAAGTATGATCATAGTGTTACTTGCCTTGCTGACGATCTGCGAAACCTAGAGATTCGAAGTAACAAGCGGCGCACTCTGGGTGATCTATCGCAGACAAACAACAAGCATACAATAAGTACTCATCTAATGCACGGGTAAATCTCGAATAAAAGATCTAACCAGAAAGTTCAACTTAAGAACCCTGGTTGCAAAAAGAATCAAATCTAATAAAGCGACGAAAAACATCCGGCGGAAGAAAACAGCTCGGTTCTAGCAAGTTGAAACTAGGTCAAATTTTACAGTAGCAAAACTTTGTTTAAGTTGTGTTGACACCTGATTTTGGCACAATGCAGAATGCAATGGAGATGGCCTCAAATGAAAAAATATTCTAAATGAGAAATTTCACATTGCCGAATGGAACAACTTTAATGTTTGAACCATAATTATTCGGCATCATATCAAAGACCAAAACTACACTCAGATTGTCATGTTTAGGTGTTCTGAGTGCTTTTTGGTCAATTAAGCCTCCAGGACAACCTCGGATAAAGGAATGTTCTACATGAATTGTCTTCGTCTCGTCAAATCGGTCGATTTTTATATAAAGATCATCTCAATCCGAGTTCGTATGCAAAAGTTAGAGCTATCTGAATGCAGCCCTGTCAAGAGGCGAAATATGACGCGGGAGACCAGACATGTCTTGGCAAGTGTCTGACGTAATGCGTGAGCGTTTTGCCCCAGAAGATGGCCTCTAATCAGAAAACGTTCAACACGAAAGTTTTTCGTCTCGTCAAAACAGTCAACTTTACTTTTGGGCACATTTTCATCCGAGGTTGTTTACTGCCTCAAAGACCTTGCCGGGGAAAGTTTGCCGCCATGAACAGTAACCTTGCCGGGGGAGAGCTTGCCGCCATGAACAGTAACCTTGCCGGGAGAGCTTGCTGCCGTGAACAGTAACCTTGCCGGGGGAGAGCTTGCCACCATGAACAGTAACCTTGCCGGGTAAGCTTGCCGCCATGAACAAGAACCTTCTTGCCGGGAGAGCTTGCCGCGTGAAACGATAACCTTGGCGGGAGAGCTTGCCGCCGTGACCACTATCCTTGCCGGGAGAGCTTGCCGCCATGAATAGTAACCTTGCCGGGGAAAGTTTGCCGCCATGAACAGTAACCTTGTCGGGAAAGCTTGCCGCCGTGAACAGTAGAAACTGTCGAGGCCAATCCGACCAGATGCTGAAGATGGGCTAAAAAACTTATCTAGATGGCTTCGGATGAAAAAGTGTTCAACACGGGAGTTGTTCGTAACATCGAAACGGTCAACTTTGCTTTTGGAGTGATCATCATCCGACGTAGTATATGACCTGCAGAGACGCTGCAAGAGTCGGACGGTCCGTCGACTACATGAGCGAAGTCCGACTCGAGATTAGAGATGACCCGTAGAATATTCAAGATGGCCTTATTTGGAAAAGTGATCGACATACGGATTGTTGGCCTCGTCAAAGCACACAAAATTGATATTTGGACCGTCTCCATCGGAAGTCATATGCAGATTCCACGGCCCACGCAAGGAGCTAGACAGAAGATTGGACCAGATTCGGGCTGAATCCGAGTAGGACCAGAACTAGGACTCTAGGACGTGAATTGATGTAATTTTCTTGTAAGGAAAGCCTAGATAAATCCTTTGCTTGTACGGGAAGTCCAGCCGCCTCTTATATATGATGGGGGTGACGGCGATTAAACAACACACAATCGAACAAATCAATATACTACTTTTTTCTGTCACGCTTTTATCTCTCCACCATTTTTCTCTCTCGTTCTTCGATGTTCTTTGTGTTTGAGAGCTGCGAATCACGAGGCTCTAGGGGCGAGCGAATCAACCTAGGGCAGCCCATAGCCGCCGCAATCACTGACGGGGTCCCTCCGGTGCTTGTGAGGTTTCGGTCCAAAAGCACCCGCCGACCGTCTTGCGTGTCCGCTTTGTCGGTCCGGGTCTCCTTCGACTTGAGGCAGCGGTGCATCATCCCGGTGTCGAGGGTACACGTGGCGTGTTCGTGTGTGTCAACACACTTTTGGCGACTCATTGGGGATACGAAGATCAATCATCATCATCCACCATGTCCGATCTTCCCAAGCCATCCGAGGTGAGCGCCGATAACATCATTAAGCCCAGTCTTGATGAGATATCGGCCGATCATCGCGAAGTCTATGAGGAGTACAAGAAGGCACGCGAGGAGAAGGACTTGCAGGAGTTCCTTGCAAAGTTCAAGAAGGATCGCCAAGGCAACATCACTCCGATTGGAGAAATCAAGTTTCCTCCTCTTCAAGCCGGCGGGTTAAACCCTCCGTAAGTACTACCTTTTCTCTGACGGTGGGCTGAGATTGAAAGTCGTATTGCTGATGGTAACAATCTAGTCTATCAAACTTTCATAGAAAATACTAATGCTCAGAAGAATACATCTCAATCGACTAGTGGTAATGATGGTGTAGCCGCTAGTGTGCAAAACCCTAATCTGGCTTTACCTATTGCATCGGCGCCTCTTGTGCTGATGGCTTATTATCCTACTCAAACAAATCAGATTGTGGCTGCACCCATTAATCCTATTATGAGCATGCCAGGTTCGGTAGCGACGCCGAACCCAACCTTACCTACAGCTACAACCACTCGACCACTAGCAAGTTATGGGTCGACATAGCTGCCACAATTCCTACCTACAGCTAGTAATCATACTCCTCCTATGCCACTGCCACAAGCTTCATCGTCCACTATGGATGATGGTCTAGCTAATCTTAGAGAGGAGATGGCTAAGATGCTTGAGAAAATTTTGGGGTTGAGTTACCTTGGAATCGGATTTACCAAAAGCCGTACCCAGTACTTTGATGCCATCCGGTGCCCTCCGTGATATAAAATTCCAGATTTTGTTAAGTTCAATGGAGAGGGCACAAAAACCACATGGGAGCATGTTAGTCAAGATTACTTGGCACAATTAGGTGAAGCAGGTTCACTAAATGAGTTGAAAGTCGTTTATTTCCTTTATCATTAATCGGTACCGCATTTTCATGGTTTTCTTCTTTACCACATGGTTCCATTCGAGTTTGGTCGCAGCTAGAGCAGAAATTTCATGATCACTTTTACGGTGGCGACAATGAACTCAAGTTGTCACATCTAACATCGGTTAAATGAAGCATGATGAATCGGTCTCCGATTACGTCAAGAGATTCAGAGAAACGAAAAACCAATGTTTTAGTTTGGTGATAACCGAGAGAGACTTGGCAGACCTAGTGCTGGGTGGTTTGAGAACTCCCATTAGAGAAAAACTAGAAGGCTATGAATTTTTAAATATCAACCAAGTCTTACAAAGGGCCTTGGCTCAGAAAGCGAAGCAAAGATCTCAAAGAAGTGCATAGGTACAAAGCCGACCGACCAAAGATGAATATGGTGGAATATGATAGTGATCACTTTCGAGACGATGAGGGTGATGTTTTTGTTACTGAATTTGTTTGGCCATCTAAGGCCAAACCCTTTACTTGCAATGATCTAAAACCGATTCATAAGAATCGTGATGAAGAGATGAAGTTTACTTTTAACATTGCTAAGTGTGATAGAATATTTGATGCTTTGCTGCAGGCTAAGATTATTAGAATATCTCATACTTTACCACCGTTTGAAGAGCTGAAACGGCATGCTTATTGCAAGTACCATAACTCTTTTTCTCATGCTACTAACGATTGCAATGTTTTTCGACGACAGATACAATCGGCCATTAATGATGGACGATTGAACTTTTCTGAGATGCAAGTTGATAAACAGCCCTATCCAATGAACACCATGGATTTAGAAGGGAAGAAGCTGCTCATTCGGCTGGAGGTAGCGAATCTGCTAATAAAGCTAATGTCATTGTTGGTGAGCCGGGGAAAGACAAGGAGGGTGACAACGTCTTGGGGAGAAATGTTCGCTTAATAAGCAACCCAATGGCAAGGAAGTGATCAAGATCACCATCAAGAATCCTACACTGGGGGCAAACACGAGGTGCGACAAGACACTCGAGTTAAATTTGTCAAGCCCAAGAGTCCAGAAGTTGGCAAATGGAAGAGGAATGAAGCTAAAGTGCAGCATAGCGGATCAAGCCAACTTTTGATATGTTGCTGTCCAAATATGCTAATCGATCGGCTGGTTCTAGCTCTAACCGCCATCATACTTGAAACGACCAAGGTCACCATCGGATGATATATTCGGTCAATATGTGAAACCGAGTGGACCAAGGGCACAGTTTCGGAAGAACGAGAGGCAATGTGTGGAATCGACTTGATTACTCATACAATGGCCGATTGAACATTGGTGACTATCGGATGGCTGGTCAACATATGCGATCGAGTGGAAACTATCCTAGTGTAAGAATGCACCGGAGGAAGCTATCCAAATGAAAAAATATGGATGGGTAGATTTCATCCCAGTAAAATCCATACAAGTAAGTTCCATCCGAGTGGATTCCATCTGAGTAAAAAGGTGCTTGAGAATGGAAATTTCATGCATCTGGAAAGTCGAAAAGAATGGCGTATTAAGTCACCAAGTGTTGCAGCGGTTGAGTCGGGAAAAGACAAGGAGAAAATGGATGTCGACTCACTTATCTTGGGCACGAAACATTCCCCATCTGACAGCCGACTGTATGCGTAACCACTCGACCGAGCGATACTTGCTATCGCGCCAAAGCACTTTCGGTTAATGACCATGAAGCAAGCACCAGCCAAGTAAAGGTGAGAGATGCTAAATACACTCGACCAAAGTGGTGTCCTCGAGGGCTAACAAAGACACAGAAGAGGAAACTACAGAGGTTAAGGAGTCAAGAGATGGCGAGCAGAGGCCGAGAAGCAAAGGGATAAGTTGTTCAATGACACTCGACCCATGGTTCCACAAAAACAAGTGTGGAGGCCTAAACAAATACAAGATACATCAGCTTCTACATCTATCACAGAGGTGCCTACACCACCCAAGGAGGACGATCTGACAGCTATTACATCGTCTGCAACACTTCTTACTTCTCCTTCACTCGACGGATTTGAGAATCGGTCGATCCACTTGAAGAAGAGGCTGATATGTTAGACTATGAGTCTACACGGTCCATGAAGGTATGGATATCAATATGGTATATTACTTACTGCTGAGTTTCGTCTTTGTAGATGATGAAGGGAAGTGGCTCAACCGGATTTTGGCCCTAAAACGCAATATTCGAGAAGCCAAAAGAACCAAAGTAACACATTTGAAACCGTTGTATCTCGGAGGTCATATCAATGGATCGCCACTTTCGATCGAATGCTTGTTGATGGTGGTGCTGTGGTAAATCTTATGCCCTATTCGGTCTTGAGGAAATTGGGTTTGCACGATGAAGAATTGATCAAGACCAATATGGTGCTCAACGGGTTTGAAGGCAAAGAGAGAAGAAGCCAAAGGTGTGATGTATGTGGAGCTTATGATCGGAAGCAAAACTTTAGCTCTTGCATTCTTTGTCATTTGAGGTGCAAGGTAACTTCTAGCGTTATACTAGGCCGTGATTGGGTTCATGCAAACCGGTCGTGCCATCCACTATGCACCAGTTTTTGATTGATTGGGTTGATGATGAAGTGGAAGTCATTCATGCGGATAACTTTCGGCTGTGTTGCTTTGGCCGATGCATCGATGGATTGGCAACATCCCAATGCTACTTGCTTGACGGGGACGTGACTTATCGAGTTTGATTTTCTCGGTAGCGACCAAGAATGGTTTTGTGCCGTGTCTTTAAAAGCCGGTGAATGCAATCGGCTCCAAGGTGTGATATGTTTAAATGGATTCTAGTTCCAAGTGGTTACAAAAACGTCTTGTAAAATATCGGTCCGGCGAGAACGATATGTATGAGTCTATTGAGGAGTTGGATGACATGGATAAACTTGGACAAGGTTTTACATCGGCCGATCCGTTAGAAGAGATAGATATCGGAGCGGATCGGTCGGCCGACCGACATTTATAAACAAAAATTTGAAAGCCGATTGTAAAGCTAAATTAATCGAGCTATTGAAGGAATATGTTTGTTGCTTTGCATGGGAATATCATGAGATGCCGAGGTTGAGCCGAGAGCTAGTGGAGCATCGGTTGCCTATAAAGTCGGTTTTAGACCTTATAAACGATCGACCGTAAAGTTTAATCCAAAAAAATATGACCGGATCAAGGAAGAGATCGGTCGATTGCCTGAAGCTAATTTCATTCGACCTTGGAGGTATGCTGAGTGGATTTCTAACATTGTCCCAGTGGAGAAGAAGGGATCCGGCAAGTTGAGGGTGTGCATTGGCTTCAGAGGTTTGAATAGGGCTACACCCAAAGATGAGTATCCCATGCCAATAGCCGATATGCTTATTAATGATGCTTCTGGACATAAGGTTATTAGCTTTCTAGATGGTAATGCGGATACAATCAAATTTTTATGGTGAAGAGGACATGTACAAAACAGCTTTCCGATGTCCTGGTTTCCTTGGTTTATTTGAGTGGACAGTGATGACATTCGGATTAAAAAATGCTTGAGCCACATATCAAAGAGCTATGAATTTGATTTTTCATGATTTACTAAATTGTCATACTTGAAGTTTATATTGATGATATTGTTGTCAAATCGGATGCTTTTGAATCTCACTTGGCCGATTTGCGTTTAGCTTTTGAGAGAATGAAAAGGTATGGACTAAAGATGAATCCTTTGAAATGTGCATTGGCGTGTCAATTTGGCAAATTTTTGGGTTTCATTATTCATGAAGATGGCATCGAAATTGATCCCAAAAGATAGAGGCCATCTGTAAAGTGGAGGCTCCAACATGCAAGAGATATGCAAAAGTTCCTTGGCAAAGTCAATTATTTGAGAAGGTTCATAGCCAATCTATCAGGGAAAGTTGATGCATTTACTCCTATCCTTCGGTTAAAGAATGATGTTAATTTCACTTGGGGGGCAAAACAGCAAGAAGCCTTTGATATGATCAAGAATTATTTGTGCACTCCTCACGGTAATGAAAGCACCCAAGCATAGAGAGCCTTTAAGCTTTATATAGCAGCAGAGGAAGGTGTTATTGGTGCTGTTTTGACTCAAGATACCGAAGGAAAAGAGCATGCCATTACGTATTTGAGCGGGACGCTTATTGGGCCTTGAGATAAGGTATACATCTATTGAAAAACTATGTCTATGCTTATATTATGCTTGTACAAAATTGAGACATTACCTAGTGCCGAGTGCTTGTGTAGTAGCTTGTCAAACCGATGTCATTAAGTACATGTTGCATAGGCCAATTCTTAGTGGTAGAATTGGCAAGTGGGCTTATGCTTTGATTGAATATGATTTGGCTTATGAATCTATAAAATCCATGAAAGGCCAAATTGTTGCTAATTTCATTGTTGAACATCGGATTAATGACAAGCATGATGTTGATATAAACCTTGTTTCATTAGTGCCATGGAGATTGTACTTTGATGGATTCAGTTTGTAGCAATGGCCAAGGTGTTGGTATTGTTTATATATCTCCTCATGGTGCTGTTTTGAAGCCTCATGCCGCTTAGAATATTTTTGCACAAACAATCAAGCGAATATGAAGCATTGATATTCGGTTTAGAGATGCTACTTGCTATAGGTGTTACACATATTGAGGCTTACGGTGATTCGTTACTAGTGGTGCAGCAAATATCCAGAGTCTTTCAGTGTTTGGACGAGTCGCTTAATGTTTATCTTGATAAATGTCTAGATATAATTTCTACTTTGGATTGTTTTAGCATTGCACATATATCTAGACATGAAAACTGGAAAGCAAATGAGTTGGCACAGCAAGCATCTGGATATCAGGTTGATCATGGCATGTTTCATATCAATTAAAGACCGATGTCTTGTCTTGCCAATATGGGAGAGGCCGAACTCGAACCCAATCGATTCGGCCATTAACAAAAATCTAGTGCAGGTGATAATTCCGACTGGAGAAAGCCCATTGTTGATTACTTATGCAATCCGAGTGAAAGGGTGGACAGGGTTGTTCGGCGTATGGCTTTTAAGTATACAATGAGAGATGATGGTCTTTATCGCCGAGCAGTCGATGATGTTCTCCTAAAGTGTTTGGATGAGGACCAGGCAAGAGTTGCTATGGGGAAGTACATGAAGGTATTTGTGGCACTCACCGATGGCTCCCAAGATGAAATGGTTATTCTGACGTCTTTGGGTTTTATTGGCCGACTATGATTAATGATTGCTTCAGATATTATAAAGGATGTGAAGCTTGTCAAAAGTTTGGTGATATTCAATTGGCTCCTGCTGCTATGTTACATCCTATTATCAAACCGTGGCCTTTCGGAGGTTGGGGTTTAGATTTCATTGGACAAATCCACCGTCTTCTTCAAAAGGGCATCGGTTCATATTGGTGGCAACTGATTATTTCACGAAATGGTGCGAAGCAGTACCTCTCAAGAACATGACACATACGGAGGTAATTCAGTTCATAACCGAGCACATTATTCATAGATTCGGTATTCCTCAAGCGTTAACTACGGATCAAGGTTCATCTTTCATGTCACACCAAGTCGAGAGTTTGCGAATCTTATAACATAAAGTTGCTCAATTCCTCCCCGTATTATGCCCAAGCTAATGGACAAAATTTGAGTCTAGCAATAAAATTTCAATCAAGCTCATCAAGAAGAGGATTGAGGATAATCCGAGGAGATGGCATGAGTTGTTGTCCTGAAGCTTTGTGGGCACATAGAATTTCAAGGCATGGTGCTACCAAGGTGACTCCATATGAGCTTGTATATGGCCAAGAGGCTGTTTTGCAGTGGAAGTAAATTTGAATGCTTTGAGAATAGCCAAACAAAATGATTTATCGGCGGTGAGACTTTTATAACTTGATGATGGACAATATTGATGAAGTTGCCGATAAGCGTTTGGTTGCTTTGAAGTACATAGAGAGAGACAAGTTGAGGGTTGCAAGAGCTTACAATAAGAAAGTTAAGTTGAAGAATTTTCAAGTTGGTGATCTCAAATGGAAGGTGATTCTGCCGATTGGTTCAAGAGATAGGAAATTCGGGAAGTGGTCTCCGAGTTGGGAAGGTCCTTTTAGAATTACAAGGGTTGTTCCGGAAATTCATATTTGGTGGAATCAATACAAGGGCATTGTTACCCGAGCTCTCAACGGAAAATATTTGAAGAAGTACCACCGAGTGTGTGGCGGGGAAGCCTAAGTAGGCAATGGCGATATACGACTATCGCCCTTAGCACAAACATGGCGATACATAATTATCGTCATGAGAAAAATAGATGGCCGATGGAGTGTTGACATCGTCCTTAGAACAAACATGGTGCAAATTATTTTTCGGCATGCAAGCTTTGCTTAGAAAAGCAGGGGGGCATGTGTTGACACTGATTTTGGCACAATGCAGAATGCAATGGAGATGGCCTCAAATGAAAAAATATTCTAAATGAGAAATTTCACATTGCCGAATGGAACAACTTTAATGTTTGAACCATAATTATTCGGCATCATATCAAAGACCAAAACTACACTCAGATTGTCATGTTTAGGTGTTCTGAGTGCTTTTTGGTCAATTAAGCCTCCGGGAGAACCTCGGATGAAGGAATGTTCTACATGAATTGTCTTCGTCTCGTCAAATCGGTCGATTTTTATATAAAAATCATCTCAATCCGAGTTCGTATGCAAAAGTTAGAGCTATCTGAATGCAGCCACATCAAGAAGGCGAAATATAGCGGAGGAGACGGACATGTCTTGGCAAGTGTCCGACGTAATGCGTGAGTGTTTTGCCCCAGAAGATGGCCTCGAATCGGAAAAGCGTTCAACACGAAAGTTTTTCGTCTCGTCAAAAGCAGTCAACTTTGCTTTTGGGCACATTTTCATCCGAGGTCGTTTACTGCCTCAAAGACCTTGCCGGGAAAGCTTGCCGCCATGAACAGTAACCTTGCCGGGAAAGCTTGCCGCCATGAACAGTAACCTTGCCGGGGAGAGCTTGCCGCCGTGACGATAACCTTGCCGGGGAAAGCTTGCCGCCATGAACAATAACCTTGCCGGAGGGAGAGCTTGCCGCCGTGAACATTACCTTTGCCGGAGAGCTTGCCGCGTGAACAGTAACCTTGCCGGGAGAGCTTGCCGCCATGAACGATAACCTTGCCGGGGAAAGTTTTCCTCCATGAACAGTAACCTTGCCGGAAAGCTTGCCGCCGTGAACAGTAGAAACTGCCGAGGCCAATCCGACCAGATGCTGAAGATGGGCTCAAAAACTTATCTAGATGGCTTCGGATGAAAAAGTGTTCAACACGGGAGTTGTTCGTAACGTCGAAGCGGTCAACTTTGCTTTTGGAGTCATCATCATCCGACGTAGTATATGACCTGCAGAGACGCTGCAAGAAGTCGGACGGTCCGGTCAGCTACATGAACGAGTCCGACTCGAGATTAGAGATGACCCGTAGAATATTCAAGATGGCCTTATTTGGAAGAAGTGATCAACATACGGATTGTTGGCCTCGTCAAAGCACACAAAATTGATATTTGAACCGTCTCCATCGGAAGTCATATGCAGATTCCACGGCCCACGCAAGGAGCTAGACAGAAGATTGGACCAGATTCGGGCTGAATCTGAGTAGGACCGTAACTAGGACTCTAGGGCGTGAATTGATGTAATTTTCTTGTAAGGAAAGCCTAGATAAATCCTTTGCTTATGCGGGAAGTCCAGCCGCCTCTTATATATGATGGGGGTGACGGCCGATTAAACAACACCTGTCGAACAAATCAATATACTACTTTTTCCTGTCTACGTTTTATCTCTCCACCATTTTTCTCTCTCGTTCTTCGCTGTTCTTCGTGTTTGAGAGCTGCGAATCCCGAGGCTCTAGGGGCGAGCGAATCGACCTAGGGCAGCCCATAGCCGCCGCAATCCCTGACGGGTCCCTCCCGGGTCTGTGGGGAGTTCGTGCTGCAAAAGCACCCGCCATCTTGGCGATCGCTTGTTGTCGGTCGGGTCTCCTTCGACGTGAGCTGCGGTGCATCACCCCGGCGTCGAGGGTACACGTGGCGTGTTCGATGTGTCAACAAGTTGATTAGTCGGAACGGCGGTTTCG
The DNA here is from genome assembly GCA_021605145.1 of Aegilops bicornis. Classification (NCBI taxonomy): domain Eukaryota; kingdom Viridiplantae; phylum Streptophyta; class Magnoliopsida; order Poales; family Poaceae; genus Aegilops; species Aegilops bicornis. The sequence continues at coordinate 231,397,257 of CM038671.1, read as the reverse complement.
AGATGAAACTCAGCGCTTGAATCACGATTCCGATAAACGGCGAGAAGATAGACTAGAAAGAAAATCGGATCTGAAATCGCTATCGAGAAAAATAGCGGAATAAATCCGATGAGAAAGAAAACGACGAACGGTTGAGCGAGCGGGCGTCCATTAACCGAAGCAAACCGGTGATCACGTTCGTTAGAATGACGGTCCGGCGAATGCTTGCTAAACAAAACCGGAAAGAAAAACCGGCGAGAAAAAACCGATCTAGGGTTTTGGAAAGAAAACCAAAACGAAAAACCGATCTAGAAAGCTGAACGGAAATCGAACGGAAATCGGAACGGAAATCGGAACGATTCTGAAAAACCGAACCGAGGAAAAGAAAAGGTGACGCCATGCTGAGCTAGTACCTCGAAGAGGCGAGGGCTCACGGCGGGCGTTGGTGGCGGCGGCAGGGCGGCGTGGCAATGGCGTGAGTGGCGGCTGGGTGGGCCGGCTGGTGGCGGCTACAAGGTGTGGAGAGGAGAGGTGTGGGTTTGATGTGTTAGAGGGGGGGGGGTGCTTGGGTATTTATATTGGGGAGGGGAGGGTTTTGCTTGGGGTAGGGGACAAGAAATAGACTAGGATTAGGAAACAAGAGAGAAAAGAACTAGAAACAGAATCTGGAATAAGCGGAAATAGGACAAGAGTCCTACTAGGATTAGGAAAAGGAAGGCGGCTCCTCGGCTCCCCTCTTGTGGCGCCAAGGTGGCCTTAGCCTCTTGGCCGGCCCGGCTCCTTGGCGGCTTGGGCCTTTGGCCCAAGGCTGCTTGATTTTTTTAAGCGGTCTCATGCAGAAAATTAAATAAAAAAATCTAAGCGAACTCCAAAATTAATAAAGTAAACTTTCCACGACTCCTAAAAATGAGTCGAACAAAATGAACTTTACTCGGGCCTAAAATGCAATTTTTTGAAAACACGCATTTTTCCCTAAGGAAAATAAACTCCGAGAAAATCCAAAATTTGATTTATTTTTTTAAATCTTCATTTTTCCTAAATTTTGGGAAAGTCATATTATTCCCTCTCTTATTTTTGATATTGGAAAAATATTTGAAGATAAAATAAATAAATCCAATGATCCTCTTTTCATAGTTTTGAGAGAACTCAAATCTGAAAATTTGAAATCTCCAACTCTCTCCGAGGGTCCTTGAGTTGCGTGAAATTTCTAGGATCAACAAAATGCAAGAAAATATGATATGCATGATGATCTAATGTATAACATTCCAAATTGAAAATTTGGGATGTTACAAAACCTACCCCCCTTAAGATGAATCTCGCCCTCGAGATTCGGGTTGGCTAGAAAATAGGTGAGGGTGGTCTTTGAGCAAATCTTCTTCTCGTTCCTGTGTGGCTTCATCCTCGGTGTGGTGGCTCCACTGAACCTTGCAAAACTTGATAACCTTCTACTGCGAAGTAACTCTGCTGGCATAATCGAGAATCTGTTGGTTTCTCCTCATATGTTAAATCATCCTTCAATTGAATTGCTTCAAGTGGCACTTGTATCTCTTAGCGGTACTTCCACCATCTCGGCGTGACATTTCTTCACCGAGAAACATGGAACACGTCATGAACTCTCGACAGCAGTCCCTCTGGCAATTCCAGCTTAAAAGCAACTTCTCCCATGCGTTGCAAAATCCTATATGGTCCAGCGAAACGTGGTGCTAACTCTCCTTTAACTCCAAATCGCTTAACTCCTCGAAGTGGGGATACTCTAAGATAAACTCTGTCTCCAACTTCATATTCTATCGCCTTGCGTTTTGAATCCGCATAGCTTTTACATGCGGACTGGGCTACCTTGAGCCTACTCGCGAATCAACTTAACTTTCTGTTCGAGACTCCTTAATCAAATCTGGTCCAAACAATCGACGGTCTCCAACTTCGTCCCATGATAACGGTGTCCTGCACCTCCTTCCGCATACAAGGCTTGAAAGGTGCCATCTTCAAGCTGGTTTGGTAGCTGTTGTTATAAGAAAACTACTGCATACGACAAGTTATCGTCCCAACTAGATCCATAATCTAGTGCACAAGCTCTCAAAGCATATCCTCCAAAATCTGATTGACTCTCTCGGTCACTGTCCATCCGTACGTGGGTGAAAAATTTGTCTTGAATTTTAGCCTGGTTCCTAACGTTTCATGCAATCGATTCCAAAATTTTGAGGTAAATTGGGTTCCTCTATCCGACACGATACTCCTCGGAACTCTGTGCAAACAAACAATTCTGGTCATGTATATCTTTGCCAACTTAAGCGCTGCTATAGGTAGTCTTGATCGGAATGAAATGCGCTACCTTCGTCAAGCGGTCGACTATAACCCAAATCGAATCATAGCCTGAACGAGGTCTTTGGCAAACCTCGTGATGAAATCCATGCCTAGTTTATCCCACTTCCATTCGGGTATTGGCAATGGCTGCAACAATCCCGCCGGGCTTCTCGATGTTACGCCTTCACTCTCTGACATACATCGCAAACTGCTACATACTCCGCGATATCCTTCTTCATTCCGGTCCACCAGAATGTTTCCTTCAAATCTAAATACATCTTGGTATTTCCTGGGTGAATCGAATAGGGTGAATCATGTGCCTCTTGCAGAATCAACTTCCTGATCTCCGGGTCATTTGGCACATAAACACGGTCCTCAAACCATAGGGTATCGTGCTCATCCTCACGAAATCCTTTAGCTTTTCCTTCGCTCATTTTCTTCTTTATATCCGCAATCTCTTTGTCCTTTTACGAGCTTCCGATTTTATCCATCAAGGTAGATTGAATCTCCAATGCTGCTACGTAGTCTCTCGGAACTATTTCCAAACATAGCTCACGAAGATCTTACGCTAGCTCCTTTGGTATTTCTCCGTCAATAAGCGTATTGACATGGCTCTTCTTGGCTCAATGCGTCGACTACTACATTAGCCTTTCCGGGATGATAATGCAAATCTCATATCATAATCCTTGATGAGTTCCAACCATCTCCTTTGTCTAAGGTTTAACTCATACTGCGTGAAAATGTACTTCAAACTCTTGTGATCCGTGTATACCTCACAATGATTTCCAATGAGAAAATGTCTCCATGTCTTCAATGCATGCACAACGGCTGCTAACTCCAAATCATGTGTGGCATAATTCAACTCATGAGGCTTAAGCTGTCGTGAAGCATACGAAACAACTCTTCCTTCTGCATAAGCACTGCTCCAAGTCCTCGACGTGAAGCGCCGCAATACACCTCATAATCCTTGGTGCGATCCGGCAAAATTAGCCTTTGGTGAGGTAACCAATCTTTTCTTCAACTCCACGAAAACTTGCCTCACAATCCTCAGTCCATATGAACTTGGTATCCTTCTTCAACAACTCTGTCATAGGCTTTGCAATCCTTGAGAAATTCTCAATGAATCTCCGGTAGTATCCTGTGAGTCCAAGGAAACTCCAGATCTCTCCAACTGTCGTTGGTGCTTCCCATTTGGTTACGGTCTCAACTTTTGTGGGGTCAACTGCTATCCCTTCTCTGGATATAACATGTCCAAGAAATCCAACTTCCTTTAGCCAAAACTCACATTTCTTTGAACTTGGCATATAAGCGATGTTCCCTTAGCTTCTCCAAAACCAATCGCAAATGTTCCTTATGTTCTTCTTCATTCTTTGAGAAAACCAAAATATCATCTATGAACACCACGACGAACTTATCCAAAAACTCCATAAACACTTTGTTCATCGAGGTTCATGGAAAATAGGCTGGCGCGTTAGTCGATCCAAATGACATAACGGTATACTCATACTGATCCATATCTTGTGGTGAACGCTGTCTTAGGTATGTCCTGCTCCCGAATCTTCAATCGATGGTACCACGATCGCAAATCGATCTTGGAAAACACTTTAGCTCCTTGCAAGCGATCAAGCAGATCATTTATCATTGGTAGTGGGTACTTGTTCTTGATTGTTACTTCATTTAACCCACGATAATCAACAACCATCCTTAACGATCCGTCTTTCTTCTCCACTAACAGTACGGGTGATCCCCAAGGCGAAGAACTTGGGCGTATATAACCTTTATCCAATAGCTCCTTAATACGCTTCTTGATTTCCGCCAAATCCTGTGCGGGCATCCTGTATGGTCGCCGATATCGGGCCTGTTCACGGCAGCGGCTCAATCAAAACTCAATGTCTCTATCCGGTGGCATTCTGGCAATTCCTCGGAAATACATCAAATCCTTACCACCGGTACTTCTTCTGCACAACTCTCGATAAGGAATTTACTTGTGCTCTCCTCGGCTCATCTTAGTGATACATACTTGATTCTCCTTCCTTCCGGGTGGTAAGCAAAATTGACTTAGTGGCGCAATCTATGTTCCCTCCATACTTCGATAACCAATCCATGCCTAATATCACATCCAATCCTTGGGATTCCGAGAACTATTAGGTCCGAGGGAAAACATAGTGTCCAATCCTTAATGGCGATCGATCACACCATATACTAGCCATGTATTACCGCTCGGTGAGGTTACTATCATGGGTGACCTAAGGGCTTGGGTTTAGAAAAAGATGAGAAATTAAGAAATAGAGTGAGGTCTAAGGAGAAACACTACCCAAATGTATATGAGCAAATGCACACAAAATCACTTCATTCAATTCAAACAAAGGGCTTACAACGATCTAACTATCGCAAAAATGTGTGTACTATGATGTTACATGGAGGTAATACTATTAATGTGTGGGGGTCATCTACTAATTTGAACCGTGGAAGACTCCATGATGTACGCTCCAACCGTCTTCAAAGTCGGGTTCACTTGGATCCGAATCGGTGTCATCGATGATGATGTAGTTGCTTTCGGACAACCCGGCGTACTTGTCTTCATTCTTGAGCGTAATTTCTTCTTTTTTGGAGTTCTTCAATCTCATACTTAAGATCGTTATTGTGTCTTGCTACAGCTACGATCTCGTCCATATAGTCCTTGCGTGTAGACTTGAGTTCTCCTTCAAGTTCGATGATCCTTCCCTTTGCATTCTTCAACTCTATCATATCATTGCACATCTGGTTCTCTTGGCGTCGAATGTGCTGGTTTAACTCCTGGATGAATGCTGCAATGGATCGGTCCTTCTTGGTGCTCACTATCTCCCATTGTTCATTCCGGCATCCGCAAATCTGGTAGATAGTGTCCTTGAGGTCTTCTTGGTAAACTTCTCCAATGCGTCCCATGGTGATATGAGCTGCCATGCTCTTTCCTGCACTCGAAGTTGGTGCGGTGAAAACACTATCTATAGGCTTGGTGATTGGGGCGAATGTCCTTCCGGAACATGAGCTTGAATCTTCCAGTAGCCTCCTCTTGCAGAGTGGCGTTGAAAGTCCCAAAGTGAAACTTGGTAGTCCAATGTTCGTGTACTTGGTGACTTCCTTCAAGTGAAATCCAAAAGGTGTGCCTTCATCCGGTTGGGCGTACTTGATCTTCAAGGCGTCCTTCATCCTAAAGAGTAGAAAAGATGAGGAGTTAGAAAATGAGAAGAGAATAGTGATCTATGGTTTTAACTTAGTGGTCGTGTCTCTACAAACAGTGGTGCTCGATACCATCTCTCAGAGCGACCGACCGAATGGATCAAGTCTACGTGCTCGGTGTCATCCTGGATCAAGAATGCCGACACCACACAAGATGCCGAAGGATTTATAACAGAGTAGCAATCACACACTTATTACATCGTTTGTCCGTAAGAGGACTTATTACAATATATATGGCTTAAGGCCATCTAATAACGACTCTTGACGGAAGACTTGGAAGATAAGTGAGTCCATCAACTCCAGCTGACATCTGAGTATAGAACCACGACCTAAAGCACCTTACTAAATGAAATGCGAAAAGTGCGCAACATGAAAGTTGCAGCCCGAAAATGGGTCGACACATGGAATATGCCGGCAATGTAACACATAGAGAATAATGAATGATAAGCCCGTACTACATGCATATGTGGCTGGTGGAAAGCTCTGATTCTGCTTTGCATAAAGCCAGCTTTTCTGACAAAGAAAGGAATAAATTTGTTTAACTATCATGGTGGTTGTTGAACATTGAGAATGGTCGACAGCATCCTCAATCCCAATTAAAAGTACTCATTAAAAACCCAACAATATTAATTAGAGTAACATGTTGAGATTCACATGATATTCAAGTACTAGATACTCAAGATGTCCATAACCGGGACACACGGCTAATCATGATTAGTTTGTACACTCTGCAGAGGTTTATGCACTTTTCCCCACAAGACTCGATCGCCTCCGTTTGGTTTCTCGTGACTACATGGTGTTTGAGAGACGGATGACCGAGACATAGTCTTCCGGAAGAGTTTGCACCTTACGATGGGTAGACCGTACCACCTACAACCCCTACATCAGCTAGTCTACCGCTGTAAGAGTTCACACGACTTAATCAACTATGCGAGCCCATAATGGCTTGTGGCTGCACACGGAAGTTACTAGCATGAATTATCTTATGATCCCTTTGAGCCTGGGTGGCGGTCCGAAAAAAACCAGGCAAGTCCTGATAGAAACCAGGTGCCTCAATCCACCCAGATGTGTATTTAAGTTGCCACCTTAAATAAACCATTAATTTAACAATCTCACATCTGTCATGGAATACACTAACCCAATCCACGTCTACTAGCATAGCATAGCATAATAAGCAAACGAGAAGTAACTCCCAAAGGTTTCATAAGTAATACAGGTAATAGGTACTACCTCAATCTACTTCCCATCCCACAATTTAATTAGATCCTAATCATGCAATGTTTGAGGATTGATCTAATGCATAAAAACTGGGTATGAGAAAGTATGATCAAAGTGTTAGTTGCCTTTGTCGACGATCCGCCAAAACCTAGAGATTCAGAAGTAACAAGCGGCACAAGACTGGGTGATCTATCGCATGAACAAACAACAAGCATACAATAAGTACTCATCTAATGCACGGGTAAATCTCGAATAAAAGATCTAACCAGAAAGTTCAACTTAAGAACCCTGGTTGCAAAAAAGAATCGAATCCTAATAAAGCAGCGAAAAACATCCTATGGAAGAAAACAGCATTTCGGTTCTAGCAAGTTGAAACTAGGTCAAATTTTACAGTAGCAAAACTTTGTTTAAGTTGATTAGCCTGAACGGGCGGTTTCGAGATGAAACTCGAGCGCTTGAATCACCTGATTCCGATAAACGGCGAGAAGATAGACTAGAAAGAAAATCGGATCTCAAATCGCTATCGAGAAAAATATAGCGGAATAAATCCGATGAGAAAGAAAGCGATTTAACGGTTGAACGAACGGACGTCCATTAACCGAAGCAAACCGGTGATCACGTTCGTTAGGACGAAAGGTCCGGCGAATGCTTGCTAAACAAAACCGGAAAGAAAAACCGGCGAGAAAAACCGATCTAGGGTTTCGGAAAGAAAACGAAAGCGAAAACCGATCTAGAAAACTGAACGGAAATCGAACGAGACGATTTAAAAAACCGAACCGAGGAAAAGAAAAGGTGACGCGGCACGGGCTAGTACCTCGAAGAGGCGAGGGGCCTGGGCGGCGGCGCTGGGTGGCGGCGGGCGTAGAGGGCGGCGGGCACTGGGTGAGGGGCGGCGCTGGGTGGGGCGGCGGCGCTGGTGAGGGGCGGCGGCGGTGTGGAGAGGAGAGGAGAGGTGTGGGTTTGATGTGTTAGAGGGGGGGTGCTTGGGTATTTATATTGGGGAGGGGAGGGTTTTGCTTGGGGTAGGGGACAAGAAATAGACTAGGATTAGGAAACAAGAGAGAAAAGAACTAGAAACAGATACGGACTAAACGGAAAGAGGACAAGAGTCCTACTAGGATTAGGAAAAAGGAAGCGGCGGCGGCTCCACACAGCTCCAGGCGGGGCGCAAGCGGTGGCCTTGGCCTCTTGGCAAGCCGGCTCCTTATGGCTTGGGCCTTTGGCCCAAAGGCGCATGGGTTTTTTAAACGGTCTCACACAGTAAAAAAAAAAAATCTAAACGAACTCCAAAATTAATAAAGTAACTTTCCCGACTCCTAAAAATGAGTCGAACAAAATGAACTTTTACTCGGGCCTAAAATGCAATTTTTGAAAACACGATTTTTCCCTAAGGAAAATAAACTCCGAGAAAAATCCAAAATTTGATTTATTTATTAAATCTTCATTTTTACTAAATTTTGGGAAAGTCATATTATTCCCTCTCTTATTTTTGATATTGGAAAAATATTTGAAGATAAAATAAATAAATCCAATGATCCTCTTTTCATAGTTTTGAGAGAACTCAAATACTAAAATTTCGAAATCTCCAACTCTCTCCGAGGGTCCTTGAGTTGCGTGAAATTTCTAGGATCAACAAAATGCAAGAAAATATGATATGCATGATGATCTAATGTATAACATTCCAAATTGAAAATTTGGGATGTTACAGCACTCATCTCTTCTATATCTTCTGCCGTGGTCGGACATTGAGCCGAGCTCAATTTCACACCTTGTAATACAGGCAAGAACCCTTTCTTGGACTGATCCATTTTGAACTTCTTCAATATCTTATCAAGGTATGTGCTTTGTGAAAGACCTATGAGGCGCCTCGATCTATCCCTATAGATCTTGATGCCCCGATATGTAACAACTTTCTCCAAGGTCCTTCATTGAAAAACTCTTATTCAAGTTGGCCTTAATGCTGTCCAAAAGTTCTATATTATTGCCCATCAAAAGTATGTCATCTACATATAATATGAGAAATGCTACAGAGCTCCCACTCACTTTCTTGTAAACGCAGGCTTCTCCATAAGTCCGTGCATAAAACCCAAACGCTTTGATCATCTCATCAAAGCGTAATGTTCCAACTCCGAGATGCTTGCACCAGCCCATAAATGGATCGCCGGAGCTTGCATACCTTGTTAGCATTTTAGGGTCGACAAAACCTTCCGCTGCATCATATACAGTTCTTCCATAAGATAGCCGTTAAGGAATGCCGCTTTTGACGTCCATTTGCCATATCTCATAATCATAGTATGCGGCAATTGCTAACATGATTCGGACGGACTTGACTTCGCCACGGGAGAGAAAGTCTCATCGTAGTCAACCCCTTGAACTTGCCGATAACCCTTAGCGACAAGTCGAGCTTTATAGATGGTAACATTACCATCCGCGTCCGTCTTCTTCTTAAAGATCCCTTTGTTTTCTATCACTCGCCTATCATCGGGCAAGTCTGTCAAAGTCCATACTTTGTTTTCATACATGGATCCTATCTCGGATTGCATGGCTTCAAGCCATTTGTTGGAATCTGGGCCCGCCATCGCTTCTTCATAGTTCGAAGGTTCACCGTTGTTCAACAACATGATTTCCGGTGACAGGGTTGCCATACCACTGGGTGTGGAGCGTGTCCTTGTGGACCTACGAAGTTCAAGAATAACTTGATCCGAAGTACCTTGATCATCATCATTAATTTCCTCTCTGGCCGGTGTAGGCACCACAGAACATTTTCCCGAGCCGCACTACTTTCCGGTTCAAGAGGTAGTACTTTATCGAGTTCTACTTTCCTCCCACTTACTCCTTTCGAGAGAAACTCTTTTTCCGTAAAAGGATCCGTTCTGGCAACAAAGATCTTGCCTTCGGATCTAAGGTAGAAGGTATACCCAATGGTTTCCTTAGGGTATCCTATGAAGACGCATTTTCCGACTTGGGTTCGAGCTTTTCAGGTTGAAGTTTCTTGACATAAGCATCGCATCCCCAAACTTTTAGAAACGACATACTTAGGTTTCTTCCCAAACCATAATTCATACGGTGTCGTCTCAACGGATTTAGACGATTGTCTCTATTTAAAGTGAATGTGGTACGTCTCTAGAGCGTATCCCCAAAAATGATAGCGGTACATCAAGAAGAGACATCATAGATCACACCATATCCAATAGAGTGCGACACGACGTTCGGACACACCATTACGCTGAGGTGTTCCAGCGGCGTGAGTTGTGAAACGATTCCACATTTCCTTAAGTGTGTACCAAATTCGTGGACTTAAATATTCTCCTCCACGATCTGATCAGAAGAACTTTATTTTTTTAGGTCACGTTGACTCTCTACCTCATTCTGAAATTCCTTGAACTTTTCAAAGGTCTCGGACTTGTGTTTCATCAAGCAGACATACCCATATCTACTTAAGTCATCATGAGAGTGAGAACATAACGATATCCTCCATGAGCCTCAACACTCATTGGACCGCACACATCGGTATGTATGATTTCCAATAAATTGGTTGCTCGCCCATTGTTCTCGAGAAGCGGGTCTTGGTCATTTTGCCCATGAGGCATGGTTCGCAAGTGTCAAATGATTCATAATCGAGAGACTTAAAAGTCCATCAAGATGGAGCTTCTTCATACTTTGACACCAATGTGACTATGGCGGCGGTACACAAGTATGTGGGACTATCGTTATCAATTTTACATCTTTTGGTATTCACACTATGAATATGTGTAACATTACGCTCGAGATTCATTAAGAATAAACCATTGACCAACGGACATGACCATAAAACATTTCTCTCATATAAATAGAACAACCATTATTCTCGGATTTAATGAGTAGCCATCTCGTATTAAACGAGATGTCGATACAATGTTCATGCTCAAACTTGGCACTAAATAACAATTATTGAGGTTTAAAACTAATCCCGTAGGGTAAATGTAGAGGTAGCGTGTCGACGGCGCATCACATCGACTTTGGAACCATTCCCGACGCAGCATCGTCACCTCGCCCTTCGCCAGCCTCCGCTTATTCCGCAACTCCTCTGTGAGTTACATATATGAGCAACGGCACCGTATCAAATACCTGTGGAGTTACTATGAGTACCGGTAAGGTACACATCAATTACATGTATATCAAATATACCTTTAGTGTTGCCGGCCTTCTTGTCCGCTAAGTATTTGGGGCAGTTCCGCTTCAAGGACCCTTCCCTTTGCAATAAAAACACTCGGCCTCGTGCTTGGGTCCATTCTTTGACTTCTTCCCAAGAATCGGCTTACTGTGCGCCAGAACATCCTTGCTCCTTCTTGAAGTTCTTCTTACTTGCCCTTCTTGAACTTAGTGGTTTTATTGACCATCAACACTTGATGCTCCTTCTTGATTTCTACCTCTCTCACGACTTCAGCATTGAAAATACTTCAGGATAGTTTTCACCATCCCCGCATATTGTAGTTCATCACAAAGCTCTTGTAGCTCGGTGGGGAGCGATCAAGGATTCTCGGCTAATGACCGCCTCGTCCTGGAGGTTGATGTCCACTGGACAAAGCGGTTGTGCAACCTGTACATTTTGAGTATGTGCTCACCGACGTAACTATTTTCCTCCATCTTACAACTATAGAACTTGCTCTGGAGACTTCATATCTCTCGACCCGCATGAGCTTGGAAAACCAGTTTCAGCTCCTCGAACATCTCATATGCTCCGTGTTGCTCAAAAACGCTTTTGGAGCCCCGGTTCTAAGCTGTAAAGCATGCCGCATCGAACGAGGGAGTAATCATCAAGACGAGACTGCCAGCCGCTCATAACGCCTTGGTTCTCTCGATGGGTGCTTTCACCTAGCGGTGCTTCTAGGACATATTGTTTCTTGGCAGCTATGAGGATGATCCTCGTGTTCCGGACCCAATCCGCATAGTTGCCGCCATCATCTTTCACCTTGGTTTTCTAGGAACGCGTTGAAGTTCATGGTGACATGAGCGTTGGCCATTTGATCTACAAGACATTTTGCAAAGATTTTAGACTAATGTTCATGGTAATAAAGTTCATCTAATGAACTCCCACTCAGATTTGACATCCCTCTAGTCATCTAAGTGTTACATGATCCGAGTCGACTAGGCCGTGTCCAATCATCACGTGAGACGGACTAGTCATCGCTTGGTGAACATCTCCATGTTGATCGTATCTTCCATACGACTCATGTTCGACCTTTTCGGTCTCTTGTGTTCCGAGGCCATGTCCGTACATGCTAGGCTCGGCCAAGTTAACCTAAGTGTTTTGCATGTGTAAAACTGTCTTACACCCGTTGTATGTGAACGTATGATCTATCACACCCGATCATCACGTGGTGCTTCAAAGCATTTAACTTTAGCAATGGTGCATGCTTAGGGAGAACACTTTCTTGAAATTATTATAAGGGATCATCTTATTTACTACCGCCGCTCTAAGTAAACAAGATGCATAAACATAATAAACATCACATGCAATTATATAGTAGTGACATGATATGGCCAATATCATATAGCTCCTTTGATCTCCATCTTCGGGCTCCATGATCATCTTGTCACCGCATGACACCATGATCTCCATCATCATGATCTCCATCATCGTGTCTCCATGAAGTTGCTCGCCAACTATTACTTCTACTACTATGGCTAACACGTTTAGCAATAAAGTAAAGTAATTTACATGGCGTTTCTCAATGACACGTAGGTCATACAAAAATAAAGACAACTCCTATGGCTCCTGCCGGTTGCCATACTCATCGACATGCAAGTCGTGATTCCTATTACAAGAACATGATCTCATACATCACATATATATCATTCATCATTCATCACAACTTTGGCCATATCATATCACAAAACACTTGCCGCAAAAACAAGTTAGACGCCCCTCTAATTGTTGTTGCAAGTTTTACGCATGCAATAGGGTTCTAGCAAGAACGCTTTTCTTACCTACGTGAAAGCCACAACGTGATTTGTCAACTTCTATTTACCCTTCATAAGGACCCTTTTCATCGAATCCGCCCAACTAAAGTGGGAGAGACAGACACCCGCTAGCCACCTTATGCAACTAGTGCATGTCGGGCCGGTGGAACTCATCTCACGTAAGCGCACGTGTAAGGTCGGTCCGGGCCGCTTCATCCCACAATACCGCTGAAGCAAGATAAGACTAGTAGCGGCAAGAAAGTTGACAACATCTACGCCCACAACAAATTGTGTTCTACTCGTGCAATAGAGAACTACGCATAGACCTAGCTCATGATGCCACTGCTAGAACGTTGCATAAAATAAAAATTTCCTACATTCACCAAGATCCATCTATGAGTTCATCTAGAAACGAGTGATAGGAGTGCATCTACATACCTTTGTAGATCGCGAGCGGAAGCGTTCAAGAGAATGGGGTTGAAGGAGTCGTACTCGTCTTGATCCAAATCACCGGAGATCCTAGCGCCGAACGGATGGCACCTCCGCGTTCAACACACGTGACGGCCATAGTGGACATCTCCTCCTTCTTGATCCAAAGAAGGGGAAGGAGAGGTTGATGAAGATCCAGCAGCACGACGGGCGTGGTGGTGGATGTAGCGCCACCGCAGCAGGTCTCGCCGAGCCTCGCGAGAGGGAGAGGTGTAGCAGGAGAGGGAGGCGCCAAGATGCAGGTGCGGCTGCCCTTCCTCCCCTTTATATAGGCCTCGGGGGCGCTGCCCAGGGAGATGGGATCTCCTCGGGGGCGGCTGCCAAGGGGAGGCTTGCCTCGGCAGAGTGGGCGCCTCCCCTAGGGTTCCCAACCCCTAGGCGCATGAGGGGGGCCCATGAAGCGCACCAGCCCACCAGGGCTGGTTCCCTCCCCACTTCAGCCCACGGGCCCTCCGGGATAGGTGGTCCCACTGGTGGACCTCGGACCCTTTCCAGTGGTCCTGATAACAATACCGGTGACCCCGAAACTCTCCCGATGGTCAAACAGCACTTCCTATATATAATTCTTACCTCCCACCATTCCTAACTCCTCATGACGTCCGGGATCTCATCCGGACTCAACAACTTTCGGTTTGCTGCATACTCATATTCATACAACCCTACGGGCCACCGAACCTTAAGTGTAGTGTAGACCCTACGGGTTCGGGAGACATGCTTGAACATGACCGAGACGGCCTCCTGGCCAATAACCAACAGCGGGATCTGGATACCCATGTTGGCTCCCACATGCTCCTCGATGATCTCATCGGATGAACCACGATTTCGAGGATTTAAGCAACCCCGTATACAATTCCCTTTGTCGATCGATACGTTACTTGCCCGAGATTCGATCATTTGCATCCCAATACCTTGTTCAATCTCGCTATCGGCAAGTCACTTTACTGCATCAGAATGCATGATCTCGTGACGGACACTTGGTCACTTTGAGCTCATTATGATGATGCATTACCGAGTGGGCCTGCATATACCTCTCCATCATACGGAGTGACAAATCCTGGGCCTCGATCCGTGTCAACCGCAATGACACTTTCGGAGGTACCGTAGTGCACCTTTATAGTCACCCGATTCGTTGCCAGGACGCTTTGGTACACCCAAAAGCACTCCTACCAGATCCGGAGTTACACGATCTCATGGTCTAAGGAAAAGATACTTGACATTGGAAAAAGCTCTAGCAAACGAACTACACGATCTTGTGCTATGCTTAGGATTGTCTTGTCCATCACATCATTCTCCTAATGATGTGATCCCGTTATCAATGACATCCAATGTCCATAGTCAGAAACCATGACTATCTCTGCTGATCAATCTAGCTAGTCAACTAGAGGCTCACTAGGGACATATTGTGGTCTATGTATTCACACGTGTATTACGATTTCCGGATAATACAATTATAGCATGAATAAAAGACAATTACCATGAACAAGGAAATATAATAATAATCCTTTTATTATTGCCTCTAGGGCATATTTCCAACATGTGCTTCCAACTCGGCCCGCTCTGCGGCCATCCTGGTATCCTCGGCTGCTAGGTCTGCCTTGGCCTGAGTTATCTGATCCTTCACCTTCGCGATTTCCGTGGTATGCTCCTCTTGATTCGCCGGGTTAACTTCAGCTATCAGCGTTGCCAGAGCGTCAAATAAGTCAGATAAAACATGAGTCGGCGGTACGACAGTGGCCTTCGCCTTTTGCCGTCAGCCGCCATCTTGATCCGGAAACCATCCTGGCCGCGGTCGACGAGGAGTGAAGCGCTTGGTTGTGTACCGCCATGAAGATCACAACCCGGCTTGGCGGATCGAAGGTTCCAACATCGCCGCCATCTAACAGCCCCCAATCCGCCATCTTGCAACCGGGACAACGACTCGGTCTTCTCCACGGCCGATGACTCGTCATCGAGTAAACGACGGTCTCACCACCAGATGCCGATCTAACCTCAGATTCTACTCCGTGGATGACTCCCACAAGGCGCTGGCTTCATGGCAGGCTAAACCCGGCGGTCTCGTGACGCCGAGTCAAGCTGGACGATGTTGGTGCAGAGATGTTCGGGCCAGGCCCGATTCGCCGATCTTGCCAATGAAAACATGAATGCCGCCAAGGGGACCCTGCACCAGACTCAATTGAGCCGGCCTCGGGGCCCCAGCCTGCGTCGTTGATGTAGAGCTTGCCGCGATGACTCTTAGTCATCCGGCCCACAACGTATCCCTTGAGCCCTTCGAAGCTGCCCTCTAAGAACTCAAAACCATCATGCGATAGCCCCATGGTGGGCGCCAACTATCGTGGTTTTGTCACGGTAGATGTCCTAGTGAAAGGACTTAGTCGTGGAGCCATCGCGATGGGTTAGCTTAAAGGGGTTAAAGCTGACAAAGGATGCAGAGAGTTTATACTGGTTCGGCCCCTTGCGGTGAAGGTAAAGGCCTAATCCAGTTTATGTGGAATTGCTAGGGTTTCAATGACCAGGGAGCGAATCCGCTATGCCTGGCTCTCGAGTTATTATTTGTTGTTGTCCGTAAACCGCCGCCAGGTCATCCCTATATATACATAGGTTGACGCCCGTCGGTTTACAGAATCCCGAGGCCGGCTCATAAATTTGTCCGGCTCGGTTTCTACTCTTTCTATCTTACAACACAAGTTTACATATCAATGGCAGTTTATGTCTACATGCTTTAATCCACCTTTGGGCCCTGGGCCTTCGTAAGGCGCCACATTCCTTATCTTCATGGGCTTCAAATATAAATAACTCGTTATGGGGATAACTCCTACCTCCTCACGGGTTTATACCCAAAGAGTATTATCCCCAACACTATGGTTATAATTTATTGTTAATACTTTTCTCATAGTTGCGGATGCTTGCGCGAGGGTTAATCATAAGTAGGAGGTTTGTCCAAGTAAGAATAGCATCTAAGCACCGGTCCACCCACATATCAACTTATCAAAGTAGCGAACACAAATCGAACCAACATGATGAAAGTGAATAGATGAAATTCCAGTGTACCCTCAAGAACGATTTGCTTATCATAAGAGACCGTTTTGGCCTGTCCTTTGCCTGAAAAGGATTGGGCTACCTTGCGGCACTTTTGCTACTATTTATCGTTACTTGCTCGTTACAAATTATCGTTCTATCAAACTACTCTGTTACTTACAATTTTAGCACTTGCAGACATTACCTTGCTGAAAACCACTTGTCATTTCCTTCTGCTCCTCGTTGGGTTCAACACTCTTACTTATCGAAAAGAGCTACAATTGATCCCCTATATTTGTGGGTCATCAAGGCTATTTTTTGGCGCCGTTGCTGGGGAGTGAAGCGCCTTTGGTAAGGAAACATTTATATAGTGTGCTAAATTTACTGTCACTTGTTACTATGGAGAAAAATCCTTTGAGAGGTTTGTTAGAGGTATCTTCACCTTGACCGAACCACAATTAGCTACCCTCAACCCATCGCACCTATCGAAAAATATTGAATATGAAATTCCTTCTGCATGATAGAACAATCGCTAGCTAATCCTTATGCGTGAGATGGAACCGAACATCCTGATATGCACTTGATATATGTGGAAAAAATTTGTGGATTGTTTAAGCTTGCAGGTTTACCCAGAGATGAAGTTATGAAGAAGGTTTTCCCTTTATCTTTGAAGGGAAAAGCATTGGCATGGTATAGGCTATGCGATGATATTGGATCTTGGAATTGGAATCCATTGAAATTGGAGTTCCACCAAAAAAATTATCCTACGCATCTAGTTCGTCGTGATCGGAATTACATATACTCCCTCCGTCCTAAAATAAGTGTCTTGAGCTTAGTACAAATTTGTACTAGAGCTAGTACAAAGTTGAGACACTTATTTTGGGACGGAGGGAGTATAATTTTTGGCCTCGTGAAGGAGAAAGTATCGCTCTAGCTTGGGGGGGGCTTAAGTCATTGGTATAGTCATGCCCCAATCATGAGCTCTCAAGAGAAATTATTATCCAGAATTTTTATGCTCGGCTTTCTCATAATGATCGATCCATGCTTGATACTTATTGTGCTGGTTCTTTTATGAAGAAGACTATTGAATTCCGGTGGGATCTTTTGGAAAGAATTAAACGCAACTCTGAAGATTGGGAACTCGATGAGGGTAAAGAGTCAGGTATTAAGTTTAAGTATGATTGTGTTAAATCTTTTATGAATACCAGTGCTTTTCAAAAGTTTAGTACTAAATATGGACTTGACTCTGAGATAGTAGCCTTCCTTTGTGAATCATTTGCTACTCATGTTGCTCTCCCTAAAGAGAAGTGGTTTAAATATCACCCACCTATTAAAGAAGAAATTAAGGAATCAGTACTAGCTAAAGAAGAAATTATACTTTATAATGTTGATCGAGTTGTTCCTACTGCTTATATTGAGAAACCAGCTTTCCTTGTTAGGATAAAGGAACATGCTAAAATTTCAACTGTGGTTAACAAAAGCTATATTAGAACACCTAAACCTGATGAACAAATCAAAGTAGAACCTAGTGTTCCTATGGTTAAGGATCTCCTGGAAGAAAATATAGATGGGCATGTTATTTACTTCTGCAACAAAGCTACTAGAATTGTCAAACCTGATAAAAAGGATAAACATAGACCTATTGTTGGCATGCCCGTTGTCTCATTTAAAATAGGAGATCACTGTTATCATGGTTTATGTGACATAGGTGCTAGCGTGAGTGCTATTCCTTATTCCTTATATCAAGAAATTATGAATGACATAGCACGCTGAAATAGAAGACATTGATGTTACTATTAAACTTGCTAATCGAGATACTATATCACCAATCGGGATTGTTAGAGATGTTGAAATCTTGTGTGGGAAAATAAAATACCCTACTGATATTCTTGTTCTTGGTTCCCGCAAGATGACTTTTGTCCCATTATCTTTGGTAGACCTTTCTTGAACACCATTAATGCTAAGATTGACTGTGAGAAACAAACTGTCGGTGTTAGTTTTGGTGATGAATCTCATGAGTTTAATTTTCCAAGTTTAGTAGAAAGCTTCATGAAAAAGAATTGCCTAGTGAGGATGAAATAATTGGTCTTGCTTCTATTGTTGTACCACCTACTGATCCACTATAACAATATTTTCTAAACCATGAAAATGATTTACATATGCATGAAAGAAATGAAATAGATAAGATTTTCTTTGAACAACGCCTCGCTTAAACAACAAAAATTTTGCCTATTGAAACTCTTGAGGTCCTCCTCCACCTAAAGGTGATCCTGTGTTTGAATTAAAACAATTTCCAGACACTTTGAAATATGCTTATCTTGATGAAAAGAAGATATATCCTGTTATTATTAGTGCTAACCTTTCAGAACATGAAGAAGAAAGATTATTGAAAGTTCTAAGGAAGCATCAAGCTACTATTGGATATACTCTTGATGATTTAAAGGGCATTAGTCCCAATTTCTATGTCGGGCACAAAAATAATATGGAACCTCGATGCTAAACCCGTTGTTGATCACCAACGGGTTAAATCCAAAATGAAGGAAGTGGTAAGAACGGAAATCTTAAAACTTCGAAGGTGTATAATCTATCCTATAGCCGATAGTAGATGGGTAAGTCCTATTCATTGTGTCCCTAAGAAAGGAGGTATTATCGTTGTTCCTAATGATAAGAATGAACTTATTCCACAAAGAATTGTTACGGTGTTATAGAATGGTAATTGATTTTAGAAAATTAAACAAAGCAACTAGAAAAGATCATTACCGTCTGCCTTTTATTGATCAAATGCTAGAAAGATTATCTAAGCACACACATTTTTGCTTCCTTGATGGATATTCTGGGTTTTCACAAATACATGTTTCCCAATCTGATCAAGAAAATACCACTTTTACTTGTCCCTTTATAACTTATGCTTATAGACGTATGCCTTTCGGTTTATGCAATGCACCCGCTACCTTTCAAAGATGTATGACTGCTATATTCTTTGACTTTTGTGAAAAGATTGTTGAGGTTTTCATGGATGACTTCTCTGTTTATAGGAAATATTTTGATGACTGTTTAAGCAATCTTGATCGAGTTTTGCAGAGATGTGGACAAACAAATCTTGTCTTGAATTGGGAGAAGTGCCACTTTATTCTTAATGAAGGCATTGTCTTGGGTCATAAAATTTCCGAAAGAGGTCTTGAAGTGGACAAAGCTAAGGTTGATGCAATTGAGAAAATGCCATGTCCTAAAGATATCAAAGGTATTCGTAGTTTCCTAGGTCATGCTGGTTTCTATAGGAGATTTATCAAAGACTTCTCTAAAATTTCTAGGCCTCTTATTTAATCTTTTGCAAAAGGATGTTCCTTTTGTTTTTGATGATGATTGTTTAGAAGCTTTCAAAACACTCAAGAAAGCCTTAATTTCTGCACCTACTGTTCAACCACCTGATTGGAACTTGCCTTTTGAAATTATGTGTGATGCAAGTGATTATGCCGTTGGTGCTTGAGGGAGTCCCGGATTAGGGGGTGTCCGGATAGCCGGACTCCTGGACTATGAAGATACAAGATTGAAGACTTCGTCCCGTGTCCGGAAGGGACTTTCCTTGGCATGGAAGGTAAGCTTTACGATACTTAATATGTAGATCTCCTACCATTGTAACCGACTGTGTAACCCTAACCCTCTCCAAAGGTCTATATAAACCGGAGGGTTTTAGTCCGAGGGATCTAACAACAATCATACAATAGGCTAGCTTCTAGGGTTTAGCCTCCTTGATCTCGTGGTAGATCTACTCTTGTACTACCCATATCATCAATATTAATCAAGTAGGAGTAGGGTTTTACCTCCATCGAGAGGGCCCGAACCTGGGTAAAAACATCATGTCCCTTGTCTCTCCGTTACCATCCGCTTAGACGCACGCTCGGGACCCCTACCCGAGATCCGCCGGTTTTGACACCAACATTGGTGCTTTCATTGAGAGTTCCTCCGTGGTCGCCACTTTTAGGCCCGATGGCTCCTCCGACCATCAACAAATGATACCCTGTCAGGTGAGACCTTTCTCCCGGACAGATCTTCAGATTCGCGGCTTTTGCATCATGCGCCAATTCGCTGGCCATCCGGAGCAGATCGAAGCTACGCCTCGCCATCAGTCAGATTTGAAGTCTAAACTACACGGCCGACATCCGCTGGAGACTTGATCTTCGACGGATTCTGGGTTAAGCCGAAAGCCGCCAGCCAAGATCATGATGATGGGCATGATCTAGCTCTGCCGGTCAAAGGCTGCCTCGAGGTCAGACCAAGATCAGCTCCGAATTCCTTAATTCGAGCCAATCGCTACCGATCGAGGATGGGTGGTTGGACACCGCCGGGCTGCAATCTCTACGGCGATCGAGCCGAATACCAGCCTGTTCTCCGCGAGGCCCGTGACTCCAAGGAGCCGACTCCTCTCCGGACTCCGAGCCCTCCGCTACTCGGCCGATCGATCCGATTACGCCACCATGGAGTTCACCGCCATGACATCTTTCAACATCGCCTTCGGCGATATTCTGAATTCACTAAAGTCTATCTCTTTATCAGGAGAGCCCTGGCCGGATTATGGTCATCAAGGTTGGGATACGGATGATGAAGAAATTCAAAGCCCACCCACCACCCACTTCGTAGCCACTGTCGATGATTTAACCGACATGCTCGACTTCGACCAAGACATCGATGGTATGGACTGGCGATGCAGGAGATTTATCAAGAACCAGCGCCTATAGGGCACTGGAATGCCACCTCGTCGCCATATGACATATACATGGTGGACACCCCAAAAGAAGGCGATATGGCGATGGAACAATGGAGGATGACCCTCCAAGAAACAGCCTAAGCGCCAAGGCACAAGCCGGGGCGCCGTTAAATCCCGCCAAAGCAAAACGGTGATTCCAAGCACAGAGATAATAACACTCCTGGACAAAGGTCGAAGAAAACCCTCCAAAGAAGATTCAAAGACAGAGGATGGAGAAGCCAGCCCTCATGAGAGAGCGTGCAGATGAGAGGTCGAGGACGATAATTACATGCCTCCCTCCTCAAGAGGAGGCAAGCCTCGACGACGCATTTAATTGCTGTGCCGAGGATCCTGGTCGAACAAGAGCTGCTTTCAAACGCAGGCTTATGGCCACGGGCGAGCAGCCTCAAGAAAAAGCAGCAACAACTTAGAGCTGATCAAGATTTGCTAGTCGACAGATGGATCAAGTCCTTGCGTCAAGAGTATGAACTCGAACGCCTCCAAGAGCTACCTAAAGCGCAGGTTGCTACCCCGATTAGAGGAGGAAGCACCTAAACCTACATCACCAGCAAGCATGATGCGGCCGACCGCCACTCATGTCACATGACAGAGGCCTCTCGGGCCTCCACTCAAGCCGCACCCCGGAGCCGCTCAAAAACTACCAAGGCACGGGAAAATGCGCCAGACCTGCGAGATATGTTGGAGGACAAGGCAAGGCAAACAAGATCGATCTATGGATCGCGCGGGCGCCCCACGGCACGAGACGATAATCGTCACGCCGGATATAGTAAATCCGGCCGGGCCGAACACAATAGACAAAGCTCATTTGAGCTACGCCGGATATAGCCCAAGACATGTAGGCGCCAAGACACCCACTATGCTTCACAGATGAAGTAATGGATCATCAAATCCCCGAGGGTTTGAAACCCGTAAACATTGAATCATACGACGGCACAACAGATCCTGTGGTATGGATCGAGGATTATCTCCTTCATATCCACATGGCCCGCGGCGATGATCTACACGCCATCAAATAGCTCCCACTCAAACTTAAAGGGCCAGCTCGACATTGGCTTAACAGCTTGCCAGGAGAATCAATTGGTTGTTGGGAGGACCTGGAAGCCGCATTCCTCGACAACTTCCAGGGTACTTATGTGCGACCACCAGACGCCGATGACCTAAGCCACATAATTCAGCAGCCAGAGGAGTTGGCCAGGCAATTCTGGACACGGTTCCTAACGAAGAAAAATCAAATCGCTAATCGTCGGGACTCAGAGGCCCTAGCAGCCTTCAAGCATAACATCCGTGGACGAGTGGCTTGCCCAAAGCACCTTGGACAGAAAAGTCAAATCTATGGCAGCACTCACGATGCTTATGACCCGCTTTTATGCTGGAGAAGACAGCTGGCTGGCTCAGAGTAATAATCTCTGACCAAGAACCCCGGTAATTGGATACCAAGGACAACAAAGCAGGTGTCGCGGTCAAGAATAAGCAAAGCGCTTGCATTAACAAAGAACAATACCGAGGATACGACAGCTTAATGCCGGATTCAGAGGCTCTAAATCCGTCAGCGGAAAAAGCCATTCAAAAGAAATACTTCCGGCCCGCCCAGCTTTGGACCGAATACTCGACCGCCAGGCGTATACATGGCACTTCGAAAGTTAGCCAATCACACCAACAGGATTGTTGGGTGTTCAAGCAGGCAAGTTAAATGTCGAAAATAGAGACAAGGCTGCATAGCGATGACGAGGAGGAGCCCCGCCACGAACAACAAAGTGGGATGAAGGGTTTTCCCCACAAGTGCGGACGGTGAATATGATATACGCAACCCACATCCCCAAGAGGGAGCGGAAGCGCGTTAAGGGACGATACGCGATGGAGCCAGCCGTCCCAAAGTTCAACCCATGGTCCTCCCGCCTCGATCACTTTTGATCAAGGGACCACTCCCCACCAAAGATCCGTCACGACGGATTCGGGCCGCATTGGTTCTAGACCCAATTATTGACGGATTTCACCTCACTAGAGTCCTTATGGACGGCGGCAAAGAGCCTCGAACCTGCTTTATCGTGGATACAAAGGCGAAAATGGGCATCGATCCTTCGAGGATTAAACCCACTAAAACGACCTTTAAAGGCGCCATACTGTGTAGAGGCCAATCAGACATGTGCTCGCCACACTTGAAGTGGTCTTCGGATCTCCGGATAATTTCAAGCGAGGAGTTAATCTTCGACATAGTCCTGCTCCGCAGCTGGGTTATCACGCGATCGCCGGGCGTAACCGCATTTGCCAAGTTCAATGCGGCACCGCACTACGATACCTTAAGCTGAAGATTCCAGGCCCTCGAGGCGCTATTACGGTCAATGGAAACACCGAACGCCTTCTCCGAACGGAGGAGCATACGGCGGCTCTCGCAGCAGAAGTGCAAAGCAGCCTTTCAAGGCAATTCTCCAGTCCGGCTACTAAACGTACGGACACCTTCAAGCGCGCCCGGAGTAACCTACAACAAGACCGTCTGGCACGTTCCGAACAAGCGTAGCAATGCGGCCCCAACCCCAGCCCTCGCGAAATTGCGAAACCAGGTTTCACAGACATAACTATGTTCTGGAAATACCATGGGCACAGGAGAGGGCACCATCACTAAGACGCCCAAACACGGCTTAAAACCGCACTAGGGGCTGCCGATTTTTAATTTTCTTACTTTCAGGACTCCATTCTTCTAAGGCCTAATCGGCAGCATAATTGCTCCCACAAACGATGCAAGAACCAGGAAGGTAGTTACGCCAAGCATCATGGAACTCCTGTGTGGTCTCTATGACGAGCAATATACCTGCTTGCATACCATTCCGTGAGCCTACCTCGAAAGCGACATGTTAAATAGTCCCGCCTTTTGCTTATCGTGACTATTTGTATCGTTCTACTTTGATCGCAGCCTTTTTAAATAAACAATGCATAGCTTCATCTATTATTGCATTAATCTCTTTTATATATGTTCATTAATGACATGTTGCACCTGTACACTCTGGTACGGCCAATATGCCAGGGGCTTAAGTACCCCTCAATATGGTGTGAGAAGTCCTAACACTTTCATAAGTGCGGCACCCGAACTTATAGCATTATATGCATCGCTTCAATCATGTCTTGGGTCAATAGTTGGGCTTGCCCGGCCCTATGTTTTGGTGCCTTACGCTTGCTATATCGGCTAAGGTAGCACTAGGAGAACTATCGCGATTGTGCCTCAGCTTGAGCCGGGCTAAGCACCTCAAGAGAGAAAGCTAAAACTGATCACATGATGAAGCGAGAGACTGGTCAGCTGCTCGAGAGGTTTTTCGAGTCCCTAAAGACTTATGCCGCTTAGAGCGAGGAGTCGGCCTTGTCCGCCTAGGGCGTGGATAGCGCTCAACCTCGGTCTTCCCAATACTAGGGGCTTTGGCCAAATTTAAAATTATAGAATTCTATGGCTAAGTGAGAGTGTTCAAGCATTATAGTCCGATTGCCTTGTTTGTTGTGCTGAGCGCCTCAAGGACCCAAAAATGGGAACAAGAGCGCTGTGTTTATCCCAACACCCCAAAGACTAGTGGCATGGGGGCAGAATTTACCACTCGCCATCTCTCAAATTTGATAAACTACCAGCATCTAAGGTAATATTTTAAATTCAAAATAAGGTTGCTTTAGCGATATGAACAAGTTTTCAGCAAGACATGTGACAAAACGAGCGAAGCTTACTCAAAAATTACATCCTCGAATATTCATCCGCCATAAGGCGGGCACCCTTCGTAACGCCTCATAATACAGCTCGGCTTGCGATGTTTTTGCCCGGCGGTGGTCTGGCCCTTCACAAGCTTTTCAAAGATCCAAATTTTGCCCCAAAGGCACCTTGAAGCGGGCAAGGCCCCTACGGCACCTTCGATGCAGACAGAGCGCTTGATGACTTCGAGCCTTGGACAAGTTTCCACCACTACCGCGACCAGCCCGGCAAGTAGCCCTGTGCAGTAGCCTCTCCTGTGCCACAACCGAATCCACGAGGTTCTCTTCATGGCCTGCTCGCCACCTTGTGGAGCTCGACCAGCTTGCTTCACCGTCGCCAAGGGCATTAGGTGCCCGGCCTCAAAGATACCGAGACCGTAACACCTTTCTCCGCCGAGCTGCCCTCCTCGCTCGGAGAATGCGGGCAACGGAAACGCTATGGGCAAATCTGCGAATGCTCCTGGAGAGCTCCGGATTCGGGTAAGTAACAAGTAATTCACTTTCACATGCTTGCTTTGCATAAAGAAAGCCTTACCCGCCGCTATCTTTTTCATCGCATCCACCTCCTGAAGGGCCTTCTGGGCTTCGGCCTTGGCAGACTTGGCATTTTCAATGGCCGCCGCGAGCTCCTTGGACGCCGCGTTTTCGAAGTCAAGCTCCAAACTCTCATGTTTTTTTCATGAGAGACTGGAGCTCTCGCCGCACCTCGCCAAACTGCGCTTATTACTTCTCCGCTGGTGCGCACCATGGCCGCCTCTTCTCGGCCTGACAAAGCTTGCTTAAGGGTCGCCACCTTAGTCGTGGGCCTGGCCGGTGTCAAAACCGGGCGGATCTCGGGGTAGGGGGTCCCGAACTGCGCCTCAGGCGGATGGTAACAGGAGACAAGGGACACAATGTTTTACCTAGGTTCGGGCCCTCTTGATGGAGGTAAAACCCTACGCCCCGCTTGATTAATATTGATGATATGGGTAGTACAAGAGTAGATCTACCACGAGATCAAGGAGGCTAAACCCTAGAAGCTAGCCTATGGTATGATTGTTGTATGTTGTCCCACGGATTAAAAACCCTCCGGTTTATATAGACACCGGAGAGGGTTAGGGTTACACAAGTCGGTTACAATGGTAGGAGATCTAAATATCTCAGACGCCAAGCTTGCCTTCCACGCCAAGGAAAGTCCCATCCTGACACGGACGAAGTCTTCAATCTTGTATCTTCATAGTCCAGGAGTCCGGCCAAGGTATAGTCCGCCATCCGGACACCCCTAATCCAGACTCCTCAAGAGTCTCTCGAACCAGGCTTCAATGACGCATTTAGTCCGCGCCAAGCAGATTGTCTTCGCATTGCAAGGCGGGTTCCTCCTCCAAGTACTTCATAGAAGATTTTGAACACAAAAGACAAAGGTCCGACCGCAAAATAAGTTTCCACATATTGTCAGAGAGAATAATATTTCCACCAATCTAATCTGGCTGACGATTCCGTAGCGTGACATCACACTCACGGCCAAGCCTTTATTCGAATCGCTTTTACTTCCCACCTCAACAGATTTTGGCGAGGCGGTTTCCTTGGCACGCCTTCTCAAAGTGTAGATCGTGTCCCCTCATTTACTGGGATTCTCATCAATACGGACGTAGTAACCAACCGCGCCATTTATCACGGGCGCTTGGGAGATAAGCGAGTTTTACCAGCTGGTGGGGACGCTTAACCGCATCCGCCCATATAAGGGATAAGGATCCACCTTTTACCCACGCCTTCTTCCTCCTTTGCCTATCCATCTTCCGCCACAAGACTTCGAGCTCCAGCCACTAAGCCCAAGATTTCCCACTCCTCAACCTTCTCCAGCCATGTCCCGAGCGGGAGGCAAGTATGGTCTCTCCACACGGAGGGCCACATCAAAAACCGAGGAAAGCTGGATACTTGTCTAATGACATCGCGCACCGCTTCCCCAAAAGGGGCAGCTCCTCCCCACCCCAAGGCCCCAAGGAGAGGGTAGTATTCTTCCCCACTTCCTCCTCATGGACTGGGTTTTCCTCTCCACCCATTCGTCCGGTGCTCATGTTCTACTATGGCCTGGATTTCCACGATCCGCCTCGAACTTTGTCCTCAACATCTCGGCGCTTATCGTCAGGTGCGAGGCTTTCTCCGTGATCCGCCCCCATTTCGCCTATGGCTCAAGACTTTCAACGCCAAGACGGTGGTAGCGCGGCAACCAGCGGAGTGCGGAGGCGCCATGGCGGCAAGATGGCCAACGCCCCATGGCTCGAGGGCTCTTTGTGGAAACCTCAAGGGGTGGCACCGTGGTGGTTTTACATCATCGAGCCGCTGACCGGAAAGTGGGTCGCAGAGCCCCGAAGTTCCGGGTCCGGACTTCTACGCGCTCACGCCTTGAAAGAGACGGGCCTGTCGTGGGGGCAACAAAGGTGAAGTAACCGGACTGCAAAAAATGCATCCAAACCCCCGTGAACAAGCAGCTCAAGCTTGTCAATGTAGTCCGTGTTATGCTCGTCTTCACGGATCCTCCTGCGGTCAACAACGGATTTCAACTGTGGAGTTCGACCCGTGCAGCACTCCATTCCTCGAAAGCAGTGCTCTTCGACATGTCGTACGAAGACGCCTGGAAGGTGCTATTCAATGGCGCCGAGGCTCCCGCATCCGCCTCCGAGGACCGCGGATTCAGCACGCAGCATCACACTGGCGAGGTAAGCTATTTTTACCTTTTACAGGATGTTGGTTTTCCATAGTTTGACTCTATGCGGATCTAAACTCCCTTTCCTTTGACAGATTAAAAAGCTAAGTCCGACAGATCGACCGTCCGACCCTTTGCCCAAGACCCAACCGATGCTCACTTAGGAAAGTCAGCTGAGTTCGCAAGACCTTACATGGTGCCGAGAAGAAGGCTAAGAAGAAGGACACAGGACTGGAAGAGTTCCCGGCGCTTGAGGTGTTTGATTCATCATCCCATTTAATCCGAGACGCCGCCTCCTCGTGTGAAAACGAGGAGGAGGAAGAAGAACCTCTCCCTCCGCAAATGGGGGGAGGAAGAAGAGAAAGGCCGCCCCAACAGGGAGGCCGAGGATCCAGTGGAGGGGAGGACCCTCCTCCCGACTACATTACTCCACCGATGCCGACGACGGCGAAGAGGAGTGGCCACATTGGCCACTGGCCCATGCGAGATCGTAAGTTATTCTGGATGCCGAGTAATTTATAGTACCTTTTTTATGGCACAACCTTCCTTATGTCGAATATGATCATGTAGTCCGCCCAGAGCCGGGCCTCGACGAGTCGCCGAGCTGGCTCCCGGATTCGCCGGATGTGAATTCCTTCCGACGGCTACCTCCCCGCCTCACGGACGACGCCAAGTGTTGTCCCAACAGGTTCCAAGCCAGAGGAGGTGGTCCCGAGGCGCCTACAAGGCACCTCCCTGACCTGTGAGTAAGGGGATAAGACCCCTGTGGCTCCAAGTCCGGCTTTTGAGCCGACACCAAGCGCCGAATCGCTAACGGTTCCCGGACCGCTGTAGGCTAACCTTCCAAGAGGAGCAAGTTTATCGAGCCGGCAGCCCCGCCCAACCGTGGGAGGCGCCGGACAACTGGCCGGAGGTGCTTAAAGGCGCCCATCGATGAGGAGCACCGCAGACTACTATGAGTGCGGTGATTCAGAGGTTCACCCGCCAAGAGCGGATCGACTGAAGCTTGTGCCAGCCTTTCTAACAAAGCTTCGAGGTAAGTATGTAATGTATAAAAAATATTACCGTGACAGACAGAGTCTCCTCGATGTTTTGGCATTCGCAAGAAAAGCCGTAATAGAGGATCTAATTAAATTCGCAGGAGTCTAATGGTAAAAAGAGTCAATATATGTATGCAGCCATTGGCCGGGCGCATCAACAAGACCGACCGCAGAGGTGGGCAGTACATTGAAGCAGGGCTTCGAGCGGTCCGAGCAAGAGCTCGGCCTTGCCAAGCGAAAGCTCGAGGAGAAAGAAGGTAAGAGATACCTTATAGAAAAATATAAAAGTGCAATTGCAAAAGATGACAGGATTAATATGGCTATTGTAGGGGCCACAACCAAGGTGGCGACCCTCAAGGGCAATAATCGCCGAGGCCGAGAAGAGAGCGAAGCCTGGAGCGCACCGAGCGGAAGAAATATGAGGTGCAGGTTGGCGAGGTGCGGCAAGAGCTCCAGGTTCTCATGGAGAAACATGAGAGTTTGGAGCTTGACTCAAAGACGCGAGCGTCCGAGCTCGAGACGGCTATTGAAAATGCCAAGTCTACCAAGGTCAATCCTGTAAGGCCTCCAAGAGTTGGATGCGTGAAAAAGATAGCGCGGGTAAGGCATTCTTTATGCAAAGCAAACATGTAAAAGTGAGCTTCTTGTTACTTAATCCGAATCCGAGCTCTCTCAGGGCATTCGCAGATCTTCCCAGAGCGGTCCGATGTCCGCCAAGATTCTACCGAGCCGAGGAGGGCAGCCTGACGGAGAAGGTGTTCTGGTCTCAAGATAGCCGAGGCCGGACACCCAAGCAGCCTTTAAGCCGACCAGCCGAAACAAACAGCTGGTCGAGCTCCACAAGGTGGCCGAACAGCCATGAAGGGCCCTATAGTTCGGCAGTGGCCCGAGAGGCTCTCGCTCGGGAGCTACTTCGGCTGGTGCGGGCGATCGTGGAGGCCTGTCCAAGGCTCAAGTCATCAAGCGCCCGCCTGCATCGGCGGTGCCCGGAGAGCCCTTGCCCACGCTTAAGGTGCACTGGGCAAGCCGGACGGTGAGAAGCTTGTGAAGGACGGGCCACCGCTGGGAAAGAGCATCGCAAGCCCGAGAACTATTATAAGGACGTTTCGAGGGTGCTCACCTTTATGGCGATGAATGTACTGTGGATGTAATTTTTGAGTAAACTCGCCAGATTGTCGTGGGCGCTGAAAACTTGTTCATATGCGCTTAAGCAATGCTTTTTGAATTTAAAATATTACTGTGGCTGTTTACCAAAATTGAGAGATGGCTAGTCGTCGGCTTCTCGCCTCGCCACTAGTGGCCGGGTGTTCGGATAAACCTCGAGCGCTTTTTCCCATGTTTGGGTCCTTCGAGGGAGGCGCCAAGACAACGTAACAAGGCAATCAGACTATAATGCTTGAACACTCTCACTTAGCCATAGAACTCTATAATTTTAAATTTCGTGAAGCCCCTAGTATTCGAAGATCGATTTCGGGCGCTTATCCACGCCTTTGGCCTGACAAAGCCGACTCGCCTAAGCTGCATAAGTCTTTAGGGACTCGAAAAACCTCTCGAACAAATGCATCGCCTCTCACTTCATCATGACAACAGCTTTTAGCTTTCATCGAGGTGCTCCACCCAGCTCAACTGGGGCACAATCGCAAGAGTTCTCCTAGTGCTACCTTAGCCGATACAACGGAACGTAAGGCACCAAAACATAGGAGCCGCAAACCCAACTATTGACCCAAGACATGATTCGGAGCCGATGTATATAATGCTATAAGTTCGGGTGTCAAGACTTGTTAAAGTGTTCGGACTTCTCACACCATATTGGGGGGGTACTGAAGCCCCTGGCGTATTGACCATACCAAAGTGTACGGGTGTAACATGTCGTTAATGAACATATATTTGTAAAAGGTGTAATGCAAAAAATAGACAAAAGCTATGCATTGTTTATAGAAAGGCAGCGATCGAAGCCGAACGATACAAATGGTGCGATAAGCGAAAGCAGGACTATTTAACATGTCCCTTCCAGGGGCAGTCATGCGGAATAGTATGCAAAATGTATATTGCTCGTGATAGAGACCACCGGGAGTTCTATAATGCGAAGCTTTTCCTCGCTTCCTCGGTTCTTGCATCGCTTGTGCGGCAGCTTGGATTGCCGAACAGTGTCTTCAAGTATGGAGTCCTCAAAGTAAGAGAAAATAAAGAAATCGGGCAGCCCCTAGTGCGTGTTAAGCCGTGTTTCAAGGCGTGCTATAATGGTGCCCCCTCCCCGTGCTCCATGGTATTTTGAGAGCGTGAGTTATGTACGCCAAGCATTGGTTTCGCTTATTTCGCGAGGGTCGGGTTAGCCGCTATACGCTTGCTCGAACGTGCCAGCGGTCTTGTTGTAGGTTACCCGGCGCTGCTTATGTTGTCCTGGCCGCTTAACGGTCGGATCGAGAGCTGCCTTGAGAGGCTGCTTTGTACTTCCGCTGCGTAGGGCCGCCGTGGTGCTTCCTCCGCTCGTGAGGGAGCGCTCGGTGTTTCCATTGACCGTGATTACCTCGAGGGCCTCGCATCTTGAGCTTAAGGTATGCGAAAAGCGGCACCGCATTGAACTTTGCAATCGCGGTTCGCCTGAAAGGCATGATAGCCATCATGGAACGGGACTATGTCGAAGATTAACTCCTCGCTTCGAAATTATCCGGAGATCCAAGACCACTTCAAGTGTGACCGAGCCTGCATAGCTTGGCCTCTACACTGGTATGACGCTTTTAAAGGTCGCTTTGGTGGGCTTAATACCGAGGGATCTATGCCCATTTTCCGTGACCGTGATCCCGGTAAAGCAGTGTTCAAAGGCCGCCGCCACGTCCATAAGGACTCCCGTGAGATGAACCACAATAATTGGGTCTAGAACCAATGCGCGTAACCCACCATGATGGATGCTAGTGGGTGGTCCTTCGATCAAGGTGATCGGGCAGGAGGACCATGGGTTAAACTTTGGGGCGATCGCTCCATCGCTGTGATATACGCATTCTTAACGCACGCTTCCGCTCCCTCTTGGGGATGTGGGTTGCATATATCATGTTCACCATCCGCACTTGTGGGGGAAAACCCTTCTGTCCACTGTTGTTCGGCGGCTGGGGCTCTTCCTCGTCATCGCTATGCAGCCCCTTGTCCCTATTTTCGGCATTTAGCTTGCCTGCCTTCTTGAACACCCAACAATCCCTGTTGGTGTGATTGGCTGGCTTTTCGGGGGTGCCATGTATCCGCACAAGCGGCCGAGTATCTTGGTCAAACCGGACGGGCCCCGAGTATTTCTTTTTGAATGGCTTTTTTCACGACCGATTTGTAGCTCTGAATCTGCATTGACCGCCGATCCTCGCTGATGTCGCCGTTAACGCGGGCGCTTTTTGCTTGTTCCGGCGCGACTCCGCCACTTTTGTCCTTGGTGTCCGAATTACCAAGCTTCTTGGTCAAGTTATTGCTACAAGCTAGCTAGTTGTCTTCTCCCGCAAAAGCGGGTCATGAGTGTCGTGAGGGCTGCCATAGATTTCTCGGCTTTTCCTGCCCAAGGTGCTGTGCAAGCCACTCGTCATGATATTATGCTTGAAGACTGCTAGGGCCTTCAAGGCGTCCGGACAATGACTATTTGGTTTTTCTTTATTAGGAACCGTGGTCTGTAATTGCTCGGCCGATTCCTCTAGCTGCTGAATTATGTGGCTTAGGTCATCGGGCGCCTCGGTGGTCGCACATAGGTACCATGGAAATTGTTGAGGAATGCGGCTTCCAGGTCCTCCCAACAACCGATTGATTCTGCCGGCAAGCTGTTAAGCCAATGCCGAGCTGGTCCCTTAAGTTTGAGTGGGAGGTATTTGATGGCGTGTAGATCGTCAGCCGCGGGCCATGTGGATATGAAGGAGATAATCCCATCCATACCAAGGGATCTGCTGTGCCATCGTGATGATTCGATGTTCACGGGTTTGAAACCCTCAGTGGATTTGATGATCCATTACTTCATCCGTGAAGCATAGGGCGTGCGCGCCCAGATTGGGCTATATCACGACGCAGCTCAAATGAGCTTTGCCTATTGTTTTCGCCCATTGCATTTATTATTATATCCGGAGTGACGATCACCGCCACGCGTCGTGGGCGCCTGCGGATCTCAGAGATCGATCTTGTTTGCCTCGCCTTTGTCCTCCAATATGTCTCGCAGGTTCCGGGCGCGCTTCCCGTGCCTTAGAATGTTTTGAGCGCGCCGGGTGCGCGCTTTGAGTGGAGGGCCGAGAGGTTTCTCCGTCACAGGCTACGCAGGGTGGGCCGATCGGCCGTATCATGCGCTGGTGATGTAGGTTTAGGTGCTTCCTTCTCTAATCGGGGTAGCAACCTGCGCTTTGGGTAGCTCTTGGAGGGGCGTTCGAGTTCATACTGCACTTCTGCCGCAAGGGCAGCCGTATGCTCCTCCGTTCGGAGAGAGCGTTCGCTGTTTCCATTGATCGTGATTACTCCTCGAGGGCCTGACATCTTGAGCTTGAGGTACGCGTAGTGCGGCACCGCATTGAATTTTGCAAATGCGGTTCATCCGAGCAGTGCGTGATAGCCGCTGCGGAATGGGACTATGTCGAAGATTAACTCCACGCCCGAAGTTATCCGGGATCCAAGACCACTTCTGCGTAACGGAGCCCGCATAGCTTGGCCTCTACACCTGGAATGACGCCTTTAAATGTCGCCTTTGTGGGTTTGATCCTTGACGGGTCTATGCCCATTTTATGCGACTTTATCCCGATAAATCAGGTTCAGTGTTGCCGCCGCCGCCCATCGACTCGGTGAGGTGAAATCCGGCCAATAATTGGGTCAAGAACCAATGCGGCGAAACCGCCGCGGACGGATGCTAGTGGGGTGGTCCCTTCGATCGAAGGTGATCGGGCAGGAAGACCATGGGTTGAACTTCGGGCGATCGGCTCCATCGCCATATACGCCCCTTTAGTGCACGCTCGCCTCCCTTTTGGGTATGTGGGTTGCGATATCATGTTCACCGGGTCCGCACTTGTCAGCGGAAAGCCCTTCGTCCTCTATTGTTCAAATGCCGGGGCTCTTCCTCGTCATTGTCAGTGCAAAGCACCTTGTCGTTGCTTTGGCTTAGCTTGCACCTTGCTTGAACACCCAACAATCCCCTGCTGGTGTGGTTGGCTGGTTGGGTGCCATGTATCCGCACAAGCGATCGAGTATTCGGTCCAAGTTGGACGGGCCCTGGGTATTTCTTTGAATGGCTTCTTCCGCCGACCGGTTTAGAGCCTCCGGAATCTGGCATTTACTATCGTATCTTCAGCATTGTCACCGTTAATCACGCGGGCGTTTATGCTTGTTGCGCATATCCATCTGCCATTGCTGTCCTTGGTATCCGAACTACCGTGGTGTTTTGGCCAAGTTGTTGCTTCGAGCTAGCCAGCTGTCCTCTCCGCAAAAGCGGGTCATGAGTGTGGTGAGGGCTGCCATGGATTTCGCTTTTCCTGTCCTAGGTGCCGGGCTATCCACTCGTCATGATGTTGTGTTTGAAGGTTGCTAGCGCCCTACGGCATCCGGACGATCGACGTCTGATTTTCTTTGTTAGGAAGCCAGGTGTCCGAGTTGTCTCGCCGATACTTACAGGCTTGCTGAATTATATGGCTAAGGTCATCGGCGTTCGGTGGTCGCATATATGTGCCTTTGGAAGTTATCAAGGAATGCGGCTTCCAGTCCTCCCAACAACCGATTGACTCGGCCGGCAAGCTGTTGAGCCAATGCCGAGCTGGTCCTTTAAGCTTGAGTGGGAGGTATTTGATGGCATGTAGACTGGCATAACCGCGGGCCATGTGGATATGGAGGAGATAGTCCTTGATCCGCACCGCAGGATCTGTGGTGCCATCAGTATGATTCGATGTTTACGGGTTTGAAGCCCTCGGGATTTGATGATCCATTACTTCATCCGTGAAGCATAGTGGGTGTGCGGCGCCTCAGATATTGGGCTATATCACGACGTAGCTCATATGAGCTTTGTTCATCGTGGTTCGCCCGGGTTGGGTTGTTGTATCCGCGTGAAGGTAATCATCCGAGTCGCTATGTTTACGCCGATCAGAGATCGATCTTGTTTGGTTTTGCCTTATCCTCCAATATATCTCGCAAGTCCGGTAGCGTTTTCCGTGCCTTGGTACTTTTGAGCGGGCGTCGGGGCGTGGCTTGAGCGGGGGCCGAGGGCTTCTCTGTCGCTGCCACGGGTGTGCCGATCTGCCATGTCGTCGTATACCGGTGAGGTGGGTGCTTCCTCCGACGAGGCAACTGCGCTTCGGTGGGTAGCTTTTGAGGCATTCGACTCATACTCTTGGCTGCAAGGACTTGATCCATCCTGTCCCGTTAGCATGGTCTTAGTCCAGCTCTAAGTCGTCACTGCTTTCTTGAGGCTTCTTGCCGTGGCCATAAGCCCGCTGCGTTAAAACGCTTCTTGTTCGACGGGATCCTCCAGCACGACGAATTCGTCGTCGCGAGGCTTGCCTCGCCTCTTGGAGGGGGCGATAATTATCGTCCTTCATCTTTTCTACCGCACCGTTGCGGCGGACTTACTTCTCCCTCCCTCCGGCCGAAGTCCTCTTTGAGGGGGAGGGGTGCAGTCTTCACCGTCTGGGTATTATTGTCTCCGTCTTACGGATTCACCGCTTTTCTTGTGGCGGGATTTAGAGCGGCGCCACCGACGCCGGGCGCTTTGCTGTTTCTTGAGGGGTCATCCTCCGCTGTTCCATCGCCATTCCCATCTTTTGGGATGTCCACCATGTATATGTCATATGACGAGGTGGCTTTCCAGCGTCTTGTGGGCGCCAAGGTTTGATCGCCTCCGCATCATCGCCCATACCGCCGATGTCTTCGAATCGAAGTCGAGCATGTCGGTTAAATCATCGACAAGGCTACAAAGTGAGTGGTGGGTGGGCGTTGAATTTCTTCGTCGTCCGGAATCCCAACCTTCTGACCATAGTTCGCCGTGGCTCCTCGGAGCAAAGAGAGAGACTTTAATGAGTTCGTGATATCGCCAAAGGGCGGCGAAGTGCCGAAAGATGTCTCGGGCGTGAACTCCATAACCGGGCGCCTACCGGATTCGACTCGCAGGGGCGCTGGAGGTTCGGAGTCCGGAAAGGAGTCCGCACTGGAGTCACGAAGCCAAGCAAAGGACAGTGGATGGTGTTCGGCTCAATCGCCAGAGATTTCAGCCCTCGAGGTGGTGTCCAACCAACCGCCCTCGATCGGGCTAAACCGCTCCGGATTAAGGGTCGGAACGGACATCGTGCGCCTCTGTGGCACCGTTTCGGGCGATGAGCTAGATCGCGCCCATCGAGACAAAGGCGGCACGCCGCCGTGGGTTCAATCCGTCAAGATCAAGTCTCCGCGACATCGGCCGTATAGTTCAAGCTTTCCAAATCTGACCTGATGGCTGGGGGCGAAGCTTTCGATCTACTCCAGATGGCCTAGCGAATTGGCCCGCAGCAGTAAAGCCGCCCGAATACGAAGATCTGTCCGGGAGAAAAGTTCACCGGACTGCGCTGTTCTTGATGATTGAAGGAGCCATCGGGCCTATAGGTGGCGGCTACGTAGGAACTCTCAATGAAAGCACCAATGTCGGTGTCAAAACCGGCGGATCTCGGGTAGGGGGTCCCGAATCGTGCGCTCTAGGCGGATGTAACAGAGACAAGGGACACGATGTTTTTACCCAAGTTCGGGCCCTCTCGATGGAGGTAATACCCTACTACCCCGCTGATTAATATTGATGATATGGGTAGTACAAGAGTAGATCTACCACGAGATCGTAGAGGCTAAACCCTAGAAGCTAGCCTATGGTATGATTGTTCTTCCTCCTACGGAGAAGAACCCTTCGGTTTATATATACACCGAATAGTGTTAGGGTTACACAGAGTCGGTTACAATGTTAGGAAATCTACATATCCAGACGCCAAGCTTGCCTTCCACGCCAAAGAAAGTCCTATCCGGACACGGGACAAAGTCTTCAATCTTGTATCTTCATAGTCCAGAGTCCGCCAAAGATGATAGTTCGCTATCCGGATACCCCTAGTCCAGACTCCCTCAAGAGCCCCTCGAACCAAAGCTTCAATGATGACAAGTCCGCGCCAAGATATTGTCTTCGCTGCATTGCAAGGCGGGTTCCTCCCGAATACTTCATAGAAGGTTTTGAACACAAGGATAGTGTCCGCTCGCAAAACAAGTTCCACATACCACCGTGAGAGAGAATAATTTTTGCACAGATCTGCTGACGTATTCCGGGCGCGTGACATCACACCACGGCCGCCTTTACTCAAATCGCATCGTCTCCGGGCCAACATGAAGCGAGGCGCTTCCTTTGGCACGCCTTATCAAAGCGAGATTGTGCCCTTATTCCGGGATTCTCATCAATACGGGATGGGTAACCCAACCGCGCCATTGATTGGCGGGCGCTTTTGGGGAGATAAGCGAAGTTTTATCAGTTGGTGGGACGTGATAGCCTGGCCCGCCATTCATATAAGGATAAGGATCAACCCTTTTTCACCTACGCCTTCTTCCCCGCCTTGCTCATCCATTTCACAAGACTTCGAGCTCCAGCCGCCTAAGTCCGCACATCCTTCCTCAACCATCTCCAGCCATGTCCGGAGCGGGAGGCGTGGATGGTCTCTCTCACATGAGGGCCAAGTAAAAAGATTGCGGAAGGCCGGATACTTGTCCGGCGACATCGCACATCGGCTGCCCGACGAAGGGCAGTTCATCCCCACCCCCAGGCCCCATGAGAGGGTCATATTTCTCGCCCACTTCCTCCGCGGACTGGGTTTTCCACTTCACCCATTCGCCCGGGGGCTCATGTTCTACTACGGCCTAGATTTCCACGATCTGGCCCCGAATTTCATCCTCAACATCTCGGCGTTCATCATCGTGTGCGAGGCCTTCCTTCGTGATCCCGCCCCACTTCGCTTATGGTGAAGACCTTCAATGTCAAGCCGGTAGTGGGTGGCCGCCAAGCGGAGTGCGGAGGCGCCATGGTCGGCAAGATCGCCAACGCTCTTATGGCTCGATGGCTCCTTTGTGGAGACCGTGAAGGGGTGGCAGTCGGGGTGGTTCTACATCACCGAGTCAAGGCGACTCTAAGTGGGCGGCGGCCCCAAATTTCGGTCTGCATTCCCACGCTGCTCACCTCTTGAAGGAGACCGGCTTGGCGTAAGCGTATTCGGAGGAGCTGACGGACTCCAAACCTGTAGATGCAAACCCCGGTAAACAATAATCTCAGGCTTGTCAACGTGATCCAGTTATGCTCATCCGCGGATCCTCCCATGCCAACAACGGGCCTTCAAACCGTGGGAGTTTGATCCGAGCGCATCAGACTCAAAAAGGCTCTTCGACACTATGTACGTAAGACGCTCGAAGGCGCTCGTTCAAGGGCGCCAAGCTCCTCATCCGCTTATAGAAGATCGCGATTCCGCTTTTGAAGCGCCAAAGCTTCCGCGTAAGCTTTTTCTTTGCCCTTTAGAGGACTCTCATTTTTCATAGTTTGATTCTATGCGGGATCTAAACCCCTTTGTTTTGACAGACCGGCAAATACGCCCGGCAGGTTAACCGTCTGCCCACCGCCAGAAGACTCCAGAGACGCCCGCTAAGGGTTAGCTGCGCCCGGCACCGCACGTGGTGCCGGAGAAGAAGGCCAAGAAGAAGGCCACTGGGACTCGAAAGAGTGCCCGGCGTCAGGTGTTGTCGGACTCATCGTCCGACGACTCGGAGGCGGACTCCTCTTGTGAAAACGAGGAGGAGGAAAAAGAAGCCTCTCCCCCAGCGGGGGGAGAGAAGAAAAGGAAGGCCGCCCCAACCGGGGAGGCCAGAGGGTCCAAGAAAGGAAGGACCCTTCGTCCGAACTCCTCCACCAACGCCGGCGACGGCGAAGAGGAGTGGCCCTCAAGGGCCAAGCCCCTGGCGAGATCGTAAGTGTCCGGATTCCGAATAGCTCATGGCTTTTTCATTTATCGCATAGTGTCTTCTAATGCCGAACAACTATGCAGCCCGCCCAAGGACGAGCTTGCCGCTTCGTCGAGCGGGTCCCTGAATTCGTCGGAAGTGGAGAGCACTTCACTTTCGGCCGCCTCCTCACCTCACGCTGCCGACGACGCCGAGGTGGGGCCCCAAGGGGGGCCTGGTCAGGAGGAGGTGGCACAGGAGGCGCCACAAGGCAGCCCCCCGGACTCTAGGCGTGAGGGGGCGGGATCCCCAGGGGCTCTAAGCCCGACCCTTGTTCGGACTCCATACCGGAACCTTCATCGGTTCAAGTCCGGCAGCGGCCCCTTCAGAAGAAGGGTAAGACGCCGGTGTCCTCCGGCCCAACCGGAGGCACCGGATAGCATCGGAGGCGCTTAAATAGCGCCCATCGAGGAGGAGCACCGCATCGTTATGAGTGTGGTGATCCAGAAGTTCACCACGCCAAGAGCGGGCTGACTGAAGTTCGCAATAGCCTTCTAACAAAGCTTTGAGGTAAGTTTGAATATATGTAAGAAGATTACCGTGACAGACAAAGAGTCCCTCGATGCTTAGTTCGGTGTTCGGAAAGAAAAGCCGAACTGAGGATCTAAAAAGATATACGCAGGAGTCTAACATAATCATGTCAATATGGGAATGCAGGCTGCGCTGCTGACCTCTGCCGGACTGACTGCGGAGGTTAATACTTTGAAGGAAAGCCTCGAGCGGTCCGAGAACGAGCTCGGCCGTGCCAAGAAGCAGCTCGAGGACAAGGAAGGTAAGTAATACCTTATGGGGTTATATGTATAAGAAATGTGGTTGCAAAAAATAACAGGAGTAACGTTTGGTACTGCAGGGGCCACGAACGAGGTGGCGTCCCTGAAGGAAGTGGTGTCCGCGGCGGAGAACAAAGCGGCCGCGAAACGCACCGAGCGCGAGAAACAGGAGGCGCGGGTGGCGGAGGTGCGGCAAGAGCTCCAGGCTCTCGTGGAAAAACACGAGTTTGAGCGTGACTCAAGACTCGAGAGTCTCGAGCTTGCCTCGGCTCTTGAGAGAGTGCCAAAGCCGCTAAGGCCGAAGCCCAAAAGCCCTCCGTAAGATTGAGGCGATGAAGAAGACAGCGCGGGTAAGGCATTCTTTATGCAAAGCAAGAATGTAAAAGTCAATTATCTGTTATTTACCCGAATCTGGAGCTCTCCAGAGCCTTCGCAGATCTGCTCGCAAGGTGTCCGATGCCACCGCTTTCTACCGAAATAAGAGGGGAGCTCGATGGAGAAGGTGTTTTGGTCTCAAAGATGCCGAGGTCAACACCCGGTTCTTGAGCGACCAATCAAGCAATTGGTCGAAGCTCCACAAGGTCGCCGAACAGGCCATGAAGGGCCTTATAGCTCGGGCTGTGGCTAAATGAGGCCATGCCCGGGAGCTACTTCGGCTAGCGCTGGGCGGCCGGTGGACGCCTTGTCCATGGATCAAAGTCATCAAGCGCCCGTCTCAGATTGAAGGTGCCGTGAGGGCCCTTGCCCGCGCTAAGGTGCACTGGGCAAGCCGGACGCTGAGAAGCCGGTAGGACGGATGTGCCACCGCTGGCAAAGAACATCGCAAGCCCGAGAAGTATTATGAGGGCGCCTCAAGGGTGCCCGTCTTTATAGCGGGTGAATGCTCCAAAGATGTAATATTTGAGTAGACTCGCATTTGTTATCCCAGCATAATCAAAACTTGTTCATATGCGCTTAAGCAACGCTTTTGAATTTAAAATATTACCTTCAGGCGGCCGCTTATCAAATTTGAGAGATGGCGAGTCATTGGCTTCAACCCCATGCCTCGAAAGTAAGGTGTTCGGGATAAACTTGAGCGCTCTTGTTCCCATTCTTGGGTCCTTTGAGGAGGTGCTCAACGCAACGAACCAAACGGACTATAATGCTTGAACACTCTCACTTAGCCATAGAATTCTATAATTTTAAATTTCGGCGAGGCCCCTAGTATTCGGAAGACCGAGTTCGAGGCGCTTATCCATGCCTTGGCCGGACAATGCCGTTCCTCGCCTAAGCGGCATAAGTCTTTAGGGACTCAAGAAACCTCTCGAATCGCCATCGCTCTCGCCTCTATCATGACGGCCGGGCTTTTAGCTTTCCATCGAGGTGCTCAACCCGCTCAACCGGGCACAATCGCAGTTGGTTCTCCCAGTCACTACCTTAGCCGATATAACGGAACGTAAGGGTACCAAAACATGGAGCCGGGCAAACCCAACTATTGACCCAAGACATGATTCAGAGCCGATGCATATAATGCTATAAGTTCGGGTGCCAGACTTGTGAAAGTGTTCGGACTTATCACACCATATTTTGGGGTACATGAGCCCCTGGCGTATTGGCCATACCAAATTGTATGGTTGCACAATGTCACAATTGAACATATATAAGAAAAAGGGAATGCAACAATAGGAGAAAGCTATATATTGTTCATTCAAAAGAGACTGCAATGAAAGCAGAACGATACAAATAGTGCGATAAGCAAGGAACGAGACTTTTGACATGTCCCCCTCCAGGGGTAAGCTTGCGGGATTTTATTTAAAACAGGTATACTGCTCATAATAGAGACCACCGGACACTCGACGCAGTTTTCTGCTCGCTGTTCCATCGTGGTGTCTGGGCGCGGATGCTTGGACAGGCTCTCGGAGAACAACATTCCGAAAAGTAAAAAGAAAAAGAAAAAGAAAAAAAAGGAGTGACACAAACGGGAGCCCTCAGTGCGGTCTAGCCGCATTCTAGGCATGCCGAGGTCGTGGCCCTTCCCCTATGCCCATGGTATTTCCAGAGCGTAATTACGTACGCGTAGTACTGGCTTCACGAGTTCGCGAGGGCTGGGTTAGCCGACATTGCTACGCTTTGTTCGGAACATGCCAGCGGTCTTGCTGTAGGTTACTCCGGCGTGCTTGACAAAGGTCCGATTGTTTATTGGCCGGATCGAGAATTGCCTTAAAAGGTCGTTTCGCAATTCGCCGCAAGGGCAGCCGTATGCTCCTCCGCTCGGAGAGAGCGCTCGGTGTTTCCATCGACCGTGATTACTCCGAGGGCCTGGCATCTTGAGCTTGAGGTACGCCAGAAAGCGGTACCGCATTGAATTTTGCAAATGCGGGTTCGTCCGAGAAAGTGCGTGATAGCCGCTATGAACGGGACTATGTCGAAGATTAACTCCTCGCCCGGAAGTTATCCGGGATCCAAGACCACTTCAAGTGTAACGGAGCCCGCATAGTTGGCCTCTACACCGGAATGACGCCTTTAAATATCGCCTTTGTGGGTTTGATCCTTGACGGGTCTATGCCCATTTTGCGCACTTTATCTCCGATAAATCAGGTTCAGCTGCTGCCGCCGTCCATCGTGACTCGGTGAGGTGAAATCCGTCCATAATTGGGTCAAGAACCAATGCGGCGAAACCGCCGTGGACGGATGCTAGTGGGGTGGTCCTTCGATCGAAGGTGATCGGGCAGGAAGACCATGGGTTGAACTTCGGGCCACTAGCTCCATCGCAGATATCGCCCCTTTAGTGCATGCTTCCGCCTCCCTTTTGGGTATGTGGGTTGCGTATATCATGTTCACCGTCCGCACTTGTCAGCGGAAAGCCATCCTGTCCTCTATTGTTCAAGGGTCGGCTCTTCCTCGCCATCGCTATGCAGCCCTTGTCGTTGTTTTCAGCGTTTAGCTTGCCTCGCTTGCTTGAACACCCAACAATCCTGTTGGTGTGGTTGGCTGTTTTTCGGGGTGCCATGTATCCGCACAAGCGATCGAGTATTCGGTCCAAGTTGGACGGGCCTCGGGTATTTCTTCCGAATGGCTTCTTCCACGACCGGTTTAGAGCCTCGAATCCGCATTTATCGTCAGATCTTTAGCATTGTCACCCGCACGCGGCGTTTATGCTTGTTGCAACGCCGACCTGCCATTGCTGTCCTTGGTATCCGAACTACCGTGGTGCTTGGCCAAGTTGTTGCTCGAGCTAGCCAGCTGTCCTCTCCGCGCAAAAGCGGTCATGAGTGTGGTGAGGGCTGCCATGGATTTTGGCTTTTCCCGCCCTAGGTGTCGGGCTAGCCACTCGTCATGATGTTGTGTTTGAAGGCTGCTAGCGCCTCTACATCCCATTACCGACGATCTGATTTTTTCTTGTTTAGGAACCGTGTCCTGTAATTGTCCGGCCGATTCTTTCCGCTGCTGAATTATATGGCTAAGGTCATCGGCGTCGGTGGTCGCACATATGTGCCTTGGAAGTTATCAAGGAATGCGGCTTCGTGTCCTCCCAACAACCGATTGACTCGGCCGCAAGCTCGTTGAGCCAATGCCGAGCTAGTCCTTTAAGCTTGAGTGGGAGGTATTTGATGGCATGTAGATCATCACTGCGGGCCATGTGGATATGGAGGAGATAGTCCTCGATCCGCACCGCAGGATCTGTGGTGCCATCGTATGATTCGATGTTTACTGGTTTGAAGCCCTCGTGGATTTGATGATCCATTAGTTCATCCGTGAAGCATAGTGGGTGTGCGGCGCCTCAGATATTGGGCTATATCACGGACGTAGCTCATATGAGCTTTGTTCATCGTGGTTCGCCCTACCGGGTTGTCCGTATCCGGCGGACGGTAATCATCCCGAGTCGTTACGCCCACGCCGACCAGAGATCGATCTTGTTTGCCTTTGCCTTATCCTCCAATATATCTCGCAAGTCCGTGGCGTTTTCCCGTGCCTTGGTACTTTTTGAGCGTGTCGGGCGTGGCTTAAGCGGAGGGCCGAGGGGCTTCTCTCAGCGGCCACGGGTGGCCGGTCTGCCATGTCGTCGCGCCGGTGACGTGGGTGCTTCCTCCTCCGATCGAGGCAACGGCTCGCTTTGGGGTAGCTTTTGAGGGGCGCTCGAGCTCATACTCTTCGCTGCAAGGACTTCATCCATCCGCTGCCTAGCAGTGTCTTGGTCACTCTAAGCCGCGTTGCTGCTTTTCTTGAGGTCGCTGTCGTGGCCATAAGCCCACGCTTAAAACGCTCTTGTTCGACGGGATCCTCCGCACGACGACTGATTGCCGCCGAGGCTTGCCTCGCCTTCTGAGGGGGGGCGATAATTATCGCCCTCTACCTCTCTTTGTGCCGCACCGTCATGCGGACTTGCTTCTCCCTCCTCCTCAGGCCGAGTCCCGCCGGAGGGGGTCGCCTTCGCACCGCCCGAGGTATTATTGTCTCCCGTGCCGGAATCACCGCTTTTACCGCGGGCGGGATTTAGATGGCGCCACGACGCCGGGCGCTTGGGTTGTTTCTTGAGGGGTCATCCTCCGATGTTCCATCGCCATTCCCATCTTTTGGGATGTCCACCATGTATATGTCGATGACGCAGGTGGCCTTCCAGCGTTCTCGTGGGCGCCGCTCTTGATCGCTCTCCGCATCGCCGCCCATACCGCCGATGTCTTCGAATCGAAGTCGAGCATGCTCGGTTAAATCATCGGCGGCTACAAAGTGGGTGGTGGGTGGGCGTTGAATTTCTTCGCCGTCCGAATCCCAACCTTCTCGACCATAGTTCGCCAGTGGCTCTCGATAAAGAGAGAGACTTTAATGAGTTCGTGATATCGCCAAAGGGCGATTCTTGAAAGATGTCCGCGGCGGTGAACTCCATAACCGGGCGCCCAGCCGGATTCGACCGGGCAGGGCGCTGGAGGTTCGAGTCCGGAAA
The DNA here is from genome assembly GCA_021605145.1 of Aegilops bicornis. NCBI lineage: Eukaryota > Viridiplantae > Streptophyta > Magnoliopsida > Poales > Poaceae > Aegilops > Aegilops bicornis. The sequence goes on along the minus strand of CM038671.1, from coordinate 231,353,216 downwards.
GGAGTTCGGAACACAGGAGTCACGAAGGCAAGCGACAGGGATGGTGTTCCGCTCAATCGCCGTAGAGATTTCAGCCCCGAGGTGGTGTCCAACCAACCATCCTCGATTGGTGAAACCGGCTCGGATTAAGGGTCGGGCCGGACATCGGTGCCTCCTCCAGCGAGCCTTTGTCGGCGGCAGAGCTAGATCGCGCCCATCGAGATAAAGGCGGCACGCTCATTGTGGTTCAATCCGTCGAAGATCAAGTCTCCGCGACATTGGCCGATAATTCAAGCTTTCCAAATCCGACACGATGGCCAGGGCGTAGCTTCGATCTGCTTCCAGATGGCCTAAGCGAATTGGCCCTTGATGCAAAGCCGCCCGAATCTGAAGATCTGCTCGGGAGAAAAGTCTCACCTGGACTGCGTTATTCTTTGATGATTGAAGGAGCCATCGGGCCTATAGGTGACGCATACAGAGGATCTCGGCGAAAGCACCAATGTCGATTGTCAAACCGGGCGGATCTCGGTAGGGGGTCCCGAATCTGTATGCCTAGGCGGATGGTAACAGGAGACAAGGGATACGATGTTTTTACCTGTGTTGGGCCCTCTCGATGGAGGTAATACCCTACCCCTGCTTGATTAATATTGATGATATGGGTAGTACAAGAGTAGATCTACCACGAGATCAGAGAGGCTAAACCCTAGAAGCTAGCCTATGGTATGATTGCTCTTCCTCCTACGGACTAGAACCCTTCGGTTTATATAGACACCGAATAGGGTTAGGGTTACACAGAGTCGGTTACAATGGTAGGAAATCTACATATCCCAGACGCCAAGCTTGCCTTCCACGCCAAGGAAAGTCCTATCCGGACACGAGACGAAGTCTTCAATCTTGTATCTTCATAGTCGAGGAGTCCAGCCAAAGATGATAGTTCGGCTATCCGGACAGCCCCTAGTCCAGGACTCCCTCAATTATCATCCTCGACCTCTCTGTCTGCCGCTCTCTCATGAGGGCTGGCTTCTCCATCCTCCCGCTTTGAATCTTGGCCGAGGGGGTGTTCTTCAAGCGCTATCCCGAGTATTATTATCTCCCGTGCGGAATCACCGCTTGTGCTTTGGCGGATTTAGAGCGGCGCCACCGACGCTTGGCGCTTAGGTTGTTTCTGGAGGGGTCATCCCCACTGCTCCATCGCCATCTCCTTCTTTTGGGGTATCCACAATGTATATGTCATACGACGAGGTGGCTTTCCAGTGCCCTATAGGTGCTGGTTCTTGATCGCCTCCTGCGTCGGCGTCCATACCGTCGATGTCTTCGGAGTCGAAGTCGAGCATGTCGGTTAAATCATCGACAAAGGGCTACAAAGTGGGTGGTGGGTGGGCTTTGAATTTCTTCATTGTCCGTATCCCAACCTTTGCCGACCGCATGATCCGCCAGGGCTCTCCTGATAAAGAGAGAGACTATAATGACTTCACAATATCGCCAAAGGGCGAGTGCTGAAAGATGTCCGCGGCGGTAAACTCCATGATCGGCACCCAATCGGATTCGATTAGCAGGGGCATGGAGGGCTCGGAGTCCGGATATGAGTCCGGGCCCTCGTAGTCACGGCCTCATGGAGCGGGCTGGTGTTCGCTCGACGCCGTTGGGATCGCAGCCCCCGAGGCGGCGTCCAACCACTCATCCTCGATTGGCACAGTTGGTTCCGAATCAAGGGTCGGAACCGATGCGTGTGCGGCCTCCAGGGCACTATTCGGTGGCAGAGTTAGATCATGCCCATCGCGACAGTGCGGCGCGCTCGGCTGTGGCTCGAATCCGTCGAAGATCAAGTCCCCGCGGACGTCAGCCGTGTAGTTTAAACTTCCAAATCTGACCTGATGGCCAGGGGCGTAGCTTCGATCCGCTCCAGATGGCTAAACGAATTGCCCTTGATGCGAAGCCGCCAAGACGAAGATCTGTCCGGGGGCAAAAGTCTCACCCTGGACTGCATCGTTATTGATGATCGAAGGAGCCATCGAGCCTGAAAGCGACGACACAGAGGAACTCTCAATGAAAGCACCAATGTTGGTGTCAAAACCTACGGATCTCGGGTAGGGGGTCCCGAACTGTGCGCCTAGGCGGATGGTAACAGGAGAAAAGGGACACAATGTTTTACCCAGGTTCGGGCCCTCTTGATGGAGGTAAAACCCTACGTCCTGCTTGATTAATATTGATGATATGGGTAGTACAAGAGTAGATCTACCACGAGATCAAGGAGGCTAAACCCTAGAAGCTAGCCTATGGTATGATTGTTGTATGTTGTCCTACAGACTAAAACCCTCCAGTTTATATAGACACCGGAGAGGGTTAGGGTTACACAAAGTCGGTTACAATGGTAGGAGATCTAAATATCTGCATCGCCAAGCTTGCCTTCCACGCCAAGGAAAGTCCCATCCGGACACGGGACGAAGTCTTCAATCTTGTATCTTCATAGTCCAGGAGTCCGGCTGAAGGTATAGTCCGGCCATCCGGACACCCCCTAATCCAGGACTCCCTCATGGCCCCTATAATAGCCACGTTAATCCTGTCATTTTTTTGCAATTGCACTTTATATATATATATATTTCAATAAGGTATCTCTTACCTTCCTTCTCCTCGAGCTGCCGCTTGGCAAGGCCGAGCTCTTGCTCGGACCGCTCGAGGTTTTGCTTCAGTGTGCCCACCTCTGCAGTCAGTGCGGCGGACATTAGCAAGAAGCTCGCATAATGCATATTGACTCCTTTTTCTTAGACTCCTGAATTTTATTAGATCCTCTATTCGGCTTTTTCTTCCGAACGCCAAACAGAGCATCGAGGCTACTGCCTATGCGGTAATATTTTACACATTCTTTACTTACCTCAAAGCTCGTTAAAAGGCCGGCACTGCCACCACCCGCTCTTGGCGGATCGAACCTCTGGATCACCGCACTCATAATAGTGCGGTGCTCCTCATCGATGGAGGCGCCATTAAGCACCTCCAAAGCCAAATTGTCTGATGCCTCCGGTTGGGCCGGAGGTCACTGGCTCGGTCGGCTTGCTCCTCTTGGAAGGAGGCTACCTACCGGAGTCAGGATCCGTTGAAGGTTCTGGCGTGGTGTCCGGCTCAAAGCCGGACTTAGAGCCCTGGGGGGATCTATCCCCTTTACTCCTGGATTCCGGGAGGTCGCCTTGCGGCTCCTCCAGGACCACCCTCTCCTGGCTCGGAACCTGTTGGGACGCCACCTCGGCGTCGTACGTAGGGCGGGGGGAGGTAGCGGGCGGAAGTGAATTCACATCCGACGAATCCAGGGAGCCGCTCGACGACTTCGTCGAGCCCGGCCTTGGGCGGACTGCATAATTATATTCGACATAAGGAAAAGTCCTGTGCAATAAAGGAATACTATGGGTTACTCCGTATCCGGATACTTACGATTTCGCGGGCGCTATTACTGTGCGGCCACTCCTCTTTGCTGTCGTCAGCGTCGGTGGAGTAGTCCGGAGGAAGGGTCTTCCCCCTCTTGGACCCTTCAGCCTCCCCGGTCGGGGCGGCCTTCCTTTTCTTTCCTTCCCCCGCTGGAGGGGGAGAGGTTTCTTCTTCCTCCTCCTCGTCTTCACGGGAGGAGTGCGTCTCGGATTCGTCGGATGATGAATCCGGCACCTCCAGGCGCCGGGCACTCTTTCGAGTCCCTGTGGCCTTCTTCTTGGCCTTCTTCTCTGGCACCACATAGGGTGCCGGAACCAGCAGCTTCACCAAGCGAGCATTGGCTGGGTCTTCGGGCAAAGGAGCCGGACAGTTTATCTGTCCGGATTTCGCCTGCCAATCCTGTCAAAGGTAAGGGAGCTTAGATCCCACATAGAGTCAAACTATGAAAACTAATACCTTGTAAAGGTAAAAATAGCTTACCGCACTAAGCGTAGCAGCTGCGTCTTTGAATCCGCAATCCCCATTAGCGGATCACGGGGAACCTCGGCGCCCTTGAATAGCGCCTTCCGGGCATCTTCAGACGTCATGTCGAAGAGCTCGCCAGAAGTTCAGTGCTCACGCGGGTCGAACTCCTACAGGTTGAAAGCCCGTTGTTGACACGGGAGGATCCGGCGGATGAGCATAACCTGGACTACGTTGACAAGCTTGAGCTGCTTGTTCACCAGGGTTTGGATGCATGTTTGCAGTCCAGTCACCTCTCCTTTGTTGCCCCACGACAGGCCCGTCTCTTTCCAGGACGTGAGCTACGCAGGGGGTCCAGATCGGAACTCGGGGGCTGCGACCCATTCAGGGTCGCACGGCTCGGTAATGTAAAACCACCCCGATTGCCACCCCTTTAGGGTCTCCACAAAGGATCCCTCGAGCCATAGGACGTTGGGCATCTTGCCCGCCATGGCACCTCCGCACTCCGCCTGGTTTCCGCACACCACATTTGGCTTGACATTGAAAGTCTTGAGCCATAGGCGAAATGGGGGCGGATGCAGAGGAAAAGCCGCACTTTACGATAAACGCCGAGATGTTGAGGATAACATTCGGGGCCAGATCGTGGAAATCCAGGCCATAGTAGAACATGAGCCCCCGGACGAATGGGTGGAGAGGAAAGCCCAGTCCACGGAGGAAGTGGAGAAGGAACACCACCCTCTCATGGGGCCTTGGGGTGGGGATGAGCTGCCCCTCTTCGGGAAGCTGGTGCGTGATGTCGTTGGACAGGTATCCGGCCTTCCTTAGTTTTTTGATGTGTCCCTCTGTGATGGAGGAGACCATCCACCTGCCTCCCGCTCCGGACATGGCTGGAGAAAGGTTGAGGTGGGGAATGCGGACTTGGGCGCTGGAGCTCGAGTGCGCGGAAAATGGATAGGCAAAGGAGGAAGAAGGCGTAGGTGAAAAGGTGGATCCTTATCCCCTTATATGGGCGGATGCGACTATGCGTCCCCACCAGCCTGGTAAAACTCGCTTATCTCCCAAGCGCCGTAATCAATGGCGCGGTTGGGTTACCCACGCCCATATTGATGAGAATCTCGGAATAAGGGGACACGATCTCTGCTTCGACAAGACGTGCCAAGGAAACCGCCACGCTAAACGCGCTAAGGTGGGACAGTAAAAACGGTTCAAATAAAGGCTTGGCCGTGGTGTGATGTGACGCTACGAAATACGTCAGCAGATTAGATTTGTGTACATGTTATTCTCTCTATGGCAATATGTGGAAACTTATTTTGCAGAGCCGGACACTATCCTTGTGTTCAAAATCTTCTCTAAGTACTTGGAGGAGGAACCCGCCTTTGCAATGCCGAAGACAATCTGCCTTGGCCGGACTGTTCGCCATTGAAGCCTGGTTCAGGGGCTACCGAGGGAGTCCTGATTAGGGGGTGTCCGGATAGCGGACTCTGGACTATGAAGATACAAGATTGAAGACTTCGTCCCGTGTCAGGAAGGGACTTTCCTTGGCGTGGAAGGCAAGCTTGGCGATACGGATATGTAGATCTCCTACCATTGTAACCGACTCAGGTAACCCTAACCCTCTCCGGTGTCTATATAAACCGGAGGGTTTTAGTCCCAGAGGACGAACAACAATCATACCATAGGCTAGCTTCTAGGGTTTAGCCTCCTTGATCTCGTGGTAGATCTACTCTGGGTTTTACCTCCATCGAGAGGGCCCGAAACTGGGTAAAAACATCGTGTCCCTTGTCTCCTGTTACCATCCGCCTAGACGCACAGTTCGGGACCCCCTACCCGAGATCCGCCGGTTTTGACACCGACAATGCTGTTCTAGGGCAAAGAGTTGATAAGAAACTGAATGTTATTCATTATGCTAGTAAAACTCTAGACAGTGCTCAACGAAATTATGCTACTACTGAAAAGGAACTTTTAGCAATGGTGTTTGCTTGTGATAAATTTAGATCTTACATTGTTGATTCAAAAATAATTGTTCACACCGATCATGCTGCTATTAAATATCTTATGGAAAAAGAAAGATGCTAAACCTAGACTTATTCGCTGGGTTCTCTTGCTACAAGAATTTGATTTACATATCAACGATAGAAAAGGAGCCGAAAACCCCGTGAGTTTATAACTTGTCTAGGCTTGAAAATGTGCTTGACGATCCACTACCTATTGATGATAGTTTTCCTGATGAGAAGTTAGCTGCAATAATGTTGCTCATAACACTCCTTGGTATGTTGACTATGCTAACTACATTTTTGCTAAATATTTACCACCTAGCTTTACATACCAACAAAAGAAAAAATTCTTCTATGATTTAAGACATTACTTTTGGGATGATTCACATCTTTATAAAGGAGTAGATGGTATTACACTAGTAGAAAAATGACGTTACGTGAGACACATTAGTCCCGGTTACATTTTGGCCCGGTACTAATGGTACCATTAGTCCCGGTTCGAACGACTATGCATTAGTACTGGTTCGTGCTGAACCTTTAGTACCGGTTCGTGGCATGAACCGGTAGTAAAGGGGTGGTGGCAGGCTGGCGTCAGACCGGGGCCCCATGAGCCCCTTTAGTGCCGGTTTGTGTCACAAACCGGGACAAAAGACCTTTAGTCCCGGTTTGTGAAACAAACTGGCACTAAAGGGGTCTTAACGCATAGTCCCGGTTGGAGACACAAACCGGGACTATAGGGCAATTTTCAAACTCTACCCTCAGATCGCCTTTTCAGTTTTAAAAAAAAACAAAGAAAATGAGAAAAACTTCAAAAATTAAAATTCTTCGAGAAGTAGTTATGTTACTACATCTACTACTTAGGAAAATTTAAAAACATAAGTTTCGACATGTTTTGCAAAAAAAGTGTGATGGAAAACAAAAAACGACTATATCTTTTGCATACGATGTCGGAAAAAAACGTATAATATATCAAAATGTTCAAAGACGAAAATCCGTGATCTAATTTTGATGACCATAGGCAAGTTTTGCAAATTTTAGAATCCTCAAATTCTAAAAGGAAAAAAGATATGCTCAAATTTCAGTTTTTTTGAATTTTGGTTAAATCTGGTCAAACTACTTATTCAAGAAATTTTAGTGTTACTAAATAATTATTCAAGAATATTAGTGTTACTAGATAATTATTTTAGTTTTTTTTTGAATTTTGGTCAAATCTGGTCAAGCTATGGTCAAACTACTTATTCAAGAAATATTAGTGTTACTAAATAATTATTGTTTTTTAGAATAATAGTTTCAAACTCAAACGGTGAAACGTGTGACTTCATGCTCAAGCTAAACTCCACGAGGGTTAATAGGATTGATGACTTACTATTGTCAAGAAACAACAAGTGCAGACTTGAAACTAGGAGGAATAGAACTCGAAAGTTAAGCGTGCTTAGGCTATAGTAGTGAGAGGATGGGTGACGTGCTGGGAAGTTAGACGATTTGGAATGAGTTATCCAAACTTGAGCAGTTATGAGGGGTGATTAGAGACTAAATTGTCAAATAATTCAGTAAATTGAAAATCAGAAAAAAAAATTAATAATCAAATTTTTTCCAAAAAATTCAAAAAAAACCTTTAGTCGGTACTAAAGGTCTCCCAGCCCCCGCCACTGGCTCGTGCCACGGGGTGGCCCTTTAGTGGCGGTTCGTGTGGAACCGGTACTAAAGGGGGACCTTTAGTCTCATTCCTTTAGTGCGGTTACGTAACCGCACTAAAGGGCCTAACAAACCGATGCTATAGCCCTTGCTCGTGACTAGTGTTATTAGACGTTGTGTACCGACATGAACAGGGGACAAATCCTCTGAGAAGTGTCACTCCGAGAAGCTTATGGAGGGCATCATGTCGAGATAGAACTGCTCACAAGGTGTTGCAATCTGGATTTTATTTGCCTACTCTCTTCAAGGATGCCCGTAAGTTCGTCTTATCTTGTGATGAATGTCAAAGAATAGGTAATATCGTTAAGCGCCAAGAAATGCCTATGAATTATTCACTTGCTGTTGATCCATTTGATGGTTGGGGATTTGATTACATGGGACCTTTTCTTTCCTCTAATGGGTATACACATATTTTGGTTGCTGTTGATTATGCTACTAAATGGGTAGAAGCTATTCCAACCAGTAGTGCTGATCACAACACCTCTATTAAAATGCTTAAGGAAGTTATTTTCCCAAGGTATGGAGTCCCTAGATATTTAATGACTAATGGTGGTTCACACTTTATTCATGATGCTTTCCGTAAAATGCTTGCCAAGTATGATGTTAACCATAGAATTGCATCACCTTATCATCCTCAGTCTAGTGGTCAAGTTGCACTTAGCAATAGAGAAATAAAATTAATCTTGCAAAAGATCATCAATAGGTCCCGAAAGAATTGGTCTAAGAAATTAGATGATGCACTTTGGGCTTATAGAATAGCATATAAAAATCCTATGGGTATGTCTCCTTATAAAATTATTTATGGAAAAGCTTGTCATTTGCCTCTTGAGTTAGAACATAAAGCATACTGGGCAATCAAAGAACTCAACTATGATTCAAACTTCTTTGGTGAAAAGAGGTTATTTGATATTAGCTCTAGAATCGAGAACCCAAGCTTATGAAAATTCCAAGTTGTTTAAAGAAAAGGTCAAAAGATGGCATGATAAGAGAATCCAAAAGCGTGAGTTTAAAGTCAGAGAATATGTTCTTTTGTACAACTCCCGTTTCAGATTCTTTGTAGGAAAACTCCTCTCAAAATGGGAAGGGCCCTATGTTATCGAGGAGGTTTATTGATCTGGAGCCATCAAAATAAATAATGCCGAAGGTACTAACCCGAAGGTTGTTAACGGGCAACGAATAAAACATTATATCTCAGGTACGCCCATTAATGTTAAAAGTAATATTATCCAAACTTTGACACCGGAAGTACACATAAAAGAGTCCTTCCAGAACACTCCAGAATCGTGAAAATAAGGAGGTACGTGATACGTTAAGTAAACGGACTCCAAAAAATCCGCAAAAATATTTTTTTGTCAGTTTTGGAATATTTAGAAAATTAGGAAAATAAGAAACTTCCAGGAAACATACCCTGGTGGGCACAAGATATCGGTAGCCGCACGCTTGTTAGCGCATCCTGTGTGGGTTGTGCCCACCGGGTACCTTCCGGACTCCGCTTTCTCTGATTTGTTTGTTTCCCAAGATAAAAAATCTTTATATACCCCCCGAACCTATTGACCACCGTATCGCGGAGAGATCTTCTGTTCTCTTTTCTTGCTGTTTTCGGTCAAATCTGTTGAGCCAGGCATCATGTCTTCTTCTTCCTCCAACAACGTGGAAGAGGATGCTTGGTTGACGAAGATCGAGCTGAAGAGAGAAGAGCCCGTAGAAGTTGTCAAGGGAGACACGAGCAAGGAGGTTTCCGTAGATCAAGTCCGGTGATCGAGCAAGCGCCACCGGCAGAGGAAGAGGAAGAGGATATCCTTAGACCTTACTATGCTTACCTTACCCTCATCGAGATTGAACCCTTTCGGATCATTGAAACGGTTCATGTGCAAAATAAGTATCTCACTCGTGAAAATATTCTGCATCAAGAGCACATCATCCGCCTCCGGAGTGTCATCCATAGACTGGAGAATCTCTTAATCCTAAAGGACAGGTCTTCTCCGCACCACCACCTTCTTCTTCATCACTAAAAGAAAATTGAGTATCGAGTATGGGCACTCTCCTTGGCTTCCGCGAAGCTTGGGGGAGGTGCCCCGGTATCGTATCATCCCCACTATCTTTTGCCTTTACTTATTTTACTTCGATCTTTTGCTTTAGATGAATAAAAGTTTAGTTCGATCCTTTCTTTTCGAGAGTTTACTTAGTGATCTATCCTTGTAATCGTGTGTGAGATATATAATAAAGTTTAGTTTGAGTTTTTGCTTTCTTTACTTTCAAGTTGCAACAAAAAGAAAGAAAATAAACAAGAAAAAAGAAAAATAAATGAAAAAGATCATATGCTAATATTATGGTAGGTGATGACACCACATAAGAAAAGTATAAGCAGGAAATTTTATTAGAGGTTCACAAGCATAGCATTGGTCAATGATGCAATTCATGAAAGAACTAATAAGGGAAGAGAAGATTCACATACAAATATACTATCCTAGAAATCTTTTGTGATTGTGAGCCCCCATCAAAATATTGTATGCCAAAATTGTTGACGTTGGACAAGGAAGACAACCTAATGATTTATGTTTGTTCATATTCACATAGAAGTCATATTGTCATAGATCCTTTAACATATGGTGCTTTCCCCTATCTTTGCTAGCCAAAAATTCTGCACCAAGTAGAGATACTACTTGTGCATCCAAAAACCCTTAAACCCAAATATTATTTTCAAGAGTCCACCATAACTACCTAGGGATTGAGCAAGATCCCTCAAGTAAGTTGTCATCGGTGCAAAAAGGCAATAAAAATTTCTTCTAAAAGTGTGAGATTATTTCGTGTAAAAGAAAATTGAGCGTTGTACGAACTTGTGATGGTGAAGAATAAAAGCGACAGACTGCATAGTAAAGGTTGCTATCATAAGGGGCAATACAACGTGACGTTATTTTGCACTAAGGGGTTGAGCATACAAACAAATAAGCGCACGGCAACCTCTGCTTTCCTCTGCGAAGGGCCTATCTTTTACTTTTATGTATTTACTTTTATGCAAAGAGTCAAAGTCATCTCTCTATTCCTTTTTATTTTCTCCTTTGGCAAGCATCATGTGGTGAGGAAAGATCTAGGCACATATGTCCAGTTGAATATGGGTAGCATGAGTTATTATTATTGACATCACCCTTGAGGTGAATACGTTGGGAGGCAAAACTATAAGCCCCTATCTTTCTATGTGTCCGGTTGAAACGTTTTGCTCATGTGTATGTGGTGAGTGTTAGCAATCATAGAGGACTATATGATGGTTGATTATGTGGACTTTCCTAGAGGCCCGATACGCCAATTCTTCCTTCTGAAAAGATGATGAATTGTAGTTGCAAAGTTGACTGAGAACATAGTTTGCTGGTTCCTAATAGAGTTTTTTGCTTTATACTTGAATAGTGTGATGAATTGTCACTTATTCATGAGAAGTCTATGATAAAGAGTCTTATGTTTAAGTTTGTTGCTGTTATAATAATGAACGTGATGCTTCTATGTCCGTATGTTGTTTTTATTGACACCTCTCTCTCTAAACATGTGGACATTTTTTCGATTTCGGGTTTTAAGCTTGAGGACAAGCGAGGTCTTAGCTTGGGGAGTTGATACGTCCATTTTGCATCATGTTTTCTTACTATTATTTATGATGTTTTTATACATAATAATGCTTTTTGGAGTAATTCTTATGCCTTTTCTCTCATAATTTGCAAGGTACACACAAAGAAGGAGAATTCGGCAGAAATTGGACTGGACTGGAAAAGCTACGTGGGCTACCTATTCTCGCACAACTCCAAACAAGCTAAAACTTCACAGAGAATTTTATGGAATATATGATGAATATTGGAGCAAATAAGTACCAGAGGAGGCCCACCATGTGGGCACAACCCACCTGGGCGCGCCAGGGAGCCCTGGTGCGACCTGGTGGGTTGTGCTCACCCAGGCCCACCTCTGGTGCCCATGTTTTGGTATATAAGTCATTTTGACCTAGAAAAAAATAAGGAGAGGACTTTCGGGACGGAGCGCCGCTGTCTCGAGGCGGAACTTGGGCAGGAGCACTTTTACCCTCCCGGGGAACTTCCCTCCCGGAGGGGAATCATCGTCCTCATCATCACCAACAAATCTCCCATCTTGGGGAGGGCAATCTCCATCAACATCTTCAATAGCACCATCTCATCTCAAACCCTAGTTCATCTCTTGTGTTCAATATTGTTGCTGAACTATAGATTGGTGCTTGTGGGTGACTAGTAGTGTTGATTACATCTTGTAGTTGATTACTATATGGTTTATTTGGTGGAAGATTATATGTTCAGATCCATTATGCTATTTAATACCCCTCTGATCTTGAGCATGATTACCATTTGTGAGTAGTTACTTTTGTTCTTGAGGTCACGGGAGAAATCATGTTGCAAGTAATCATGTGAACTTGATATGTGTTTGATATTTTGATAGTATGTATGTTGTGATTCCTTAGTGGTTGATAACCCACAAGTATAGGGATCGTTTGTAGCCTTTTTTCGATAAATAAGAGTGTCGAACCCAACGAGGAGCTAAAGTTAGAACAAATATTCCCTCAAGTTCTATCGACCCACCTATACAACTCTACGCTTAATTTGACGTTTGCTTTACTGGAAACAAGTATGAAACTATTTGGCAAGAATAAATCTACGAGTACTTTGCAGGAATAAAACTACGAATAAATTGCAAGGTAATAAAAGTGGATAGCTTTTGTAACCAACGAAGTTATTTTTCCCTAGGCAATCGATAACAAGTACCCGTAATCATTCTTGTGATTTTATATGAGGGAAAGGCATGAGCTAACATACTTTCTCTACTTGGATCATATGCACTTATGATTGGAACTCTAGCAAGCATCCGCAACTACTAAAGATCATTAATTAAGGTCATGAAACCCAACCATAGCATTAAGTATCAAGTCCTCTTTACTCCCATACACCATAGCCCACCTACTGGGTTTAAGTTTCTATCACTCTACTTAACCCACCATAAGCGAACCATGAACATATTGCAACCCACTTGTCATTTCCTTCTGCTCCTCGTTGGGTTCGACACTCTTACTTATCGAAAAGAGCCACAATTGATCCCCTATACTTGTGGGTCATAAGGGGATGCTAAGTTTGAACCATTTGTTTCCTTACTTCCAAAGTCGTTCTCACAGCAAGATCGGCTAGAAGATAAAATGTATGCCTTCAATTCAAACATGTGTGATCAAATCTTTGATTTGTTGTTGAGAAATAATTGTATTAGAATTCTTGATCACCATTTCGAGCCATCTATCCAAAGATGAATTGTCACGACCGCCTTTCCAATAAAACATTTATTGAAAAGCCGACCTTAGTGTTGACCAGTATAGAAGAATTCTTCTTATTGGCAGACAAAATCTTGATACAGAAATCCAGCAGTACTAAATATTACACATGGTTGAGCTGAGGATGCTCAACATTTTATTACAAGCACGCCTATATTGTACATAAAGGCGGATATGACACAAGAGTAGGGTGGCATAACTACTGACTCGCAATAAAGGTGGTGGTGGATATGTCACAGTGAAGTGGGTGACATGACTACGAAATCTTCTGACTCATCAAGCGTCGGGGTGAGGCTTGATGATTTTATTTGGGTGGCGGAAGCGTATATAATACAAGTGAACAACTCCAGGGTCGCACGTGACTGACTGGGACTCCTCTAGGCGTCGGACTCGCTATCGAACTCTTCGTCCATAAGATCGCCTTCGTCAACATCTGGCCAAATCAACAAGCCAGGTGAGTACTTTGAATGTACTCGCAAGACAGTTCGGACATAAGATATAACAAATGTAAACATGATGCACATGAGCAGGTTAGTATGCACAATCAAACAATAGATTTGCACTGCACGATAAATAAGAGGAAATCAGGCGGTAGTCCTCCCGAAATCCCAATAAAATAAGCGAAGATCGATCAGATTATGCAGGCGATGCCTCGAAAGGTGAAAACAAATTTAACATGCTGCAGTCGGGCGTCGAGGCGACACCACATAAATGGCTTATATTGAAAAGTAAATAACAGGACGTGCCACAGTCGGGCGTCTAAGCGACACCTTGGAAAGGGCTTATAATGAAAATAAATAACAATAATGATGCCACAGTCGGACGTCGGAGCGACATCACATAAAGGGCTTATATCAAAAGTAAATAACAATAATGCCACAGTCGGACGTCTGAGCGACATCACATAAAGGGCTTATATCAAAAGTAAGTAACAATAATGCCATAGTCGGACGTCTGAGCAACATCACAAAAAGGGCTTATATCAAAAGTAAGTAACAATAATGCCACAGTCGGACGTCTGAGCGACATCACATAAAGGGCTTATATAATTCGAATTTAAGTAGCTCATGAATTCAAATCATCACAAGGAAATACTCAGCATATGATAATAAACTGGTTAGTCCGTTCACATAAATAACCTTCAACCGAGTTTACCGCTCTCAGTTTTATGTTCATACTCCGTAGACGATCATGGGGGGTTGATACCGAGATTTGACACCGAGACCGTAATCGATTAATCGAGATGATGTCCAAGTCCTTGACCGAGGATATGGATACTCGAATGGTTTTGACTCTGCAGAGTTTGTACTCTTTAACCACAGCCAACGGATTTCAGTAGTCACAAGGACTAGTTCCGTTTACGGTGTTTTAGAAGAAACACGTCTAACCAGTACACACCCATTCCACCTTCCGTTGCCAGGAATCATCCTCGGCAACGTTCAAGAAAAACCTTAAGACGGGGAGGCCACAACCTCGAATAGCATGGGATCAAATTTATATCACAGCGCTCTAAGGGTGCCCCCTCTCGGTCCCCAACCGAAACACCCATGCCTCCTGACCGGATGATCGGCTTTAATCCAGGGCCATGGAACCCTCATCGCGTCTCTCTGTTTGGTGTGTACCAGAAAGAGGTTTGCAACTTACTAAACCGCACTCTTTGCGTAAAACATGTGGCAAAGACGAAGGGGAAACGAACGGGGTCGAGACTTGACCCACGTTAAAACTGGAGGTCATGGTTGACATAAAACTGGCATGCTTCAATAATACCAGCCTGCAACCCATCATGTCACCACATGATCGTGTTATCTTATCATCATAAGAACACATTAAACCTTGAAGCTCACTTGTAGCCTGTCTTGCATGCACATAACATTCACCAATGCTTATATAAACATGCCATGTGGAAAACTACTCGAGCAAACATGCAAAACACTCATCATATCAAAGGTTCAAACATGCTTGCCTGGTTCGAGAAGTCGGAGCCTAGCTCGGCGAAGTACGCGTCTCCTTTACTCCTCCCGGTATCTACGTATTAAAGAAGGAACGGATACTACATAAATACCGTGCGTGCACAAAAGTATCCCAAATATTTTTCAAATGAATATGACAAAAAACTAGACAGAAATATAAAGATGACAGAAAAAGTTTCAAGTTAAAATCATCTTTTGTTTAAAAGTTATAAGGGTTTTTGTCCGGGAACCTTTCTGTAATGAAACAGAAAGTTTCCAGGGTTTTCTTTATAAAAACAGAAAACGTTTCAGTTAAGAACACGCCAGCCCAGAGGGGAAGACGTATTTTCTCAAAGGCGTTTTCAGAAAACGTTTCGAAAAAGAGAAAAAGCTGACGGGGAGGTCCCACCCGTCGGGTTTGAAAATTGAAACAGAGTGCTGGCGCCCGAGGGCCGCGGTGGTCGCCGGCGGCGATCCACGGCGAGGCAGGGGGATCGGGGGTTACCAACGTGTTCACCGTGTCCTGCCACACCTGTGGGTGGTGGAGTTGAGCGTCGGTGAGCACCATGTCGACGGCGGCCTCAACTCCGGCGGACGGTGGTTCGGGCGTTGGTGGATTTCGCCGAGGAGAGCTGCAAAGATCGAATTGAGGCTCGGGTTAGGGTACTTGGTGCACTAGGGGTTTGCTGACGCGGTTTGGGAGGCGGGGCTGGCCTCACCTGAGTGAATCAAGCCGGAGCCCGAGGCGGAGCAGGCGGCCGAGTCGGGAAGGTGACCTCCTCGGGTCCTCCTAGTGGCTAGGCGGGCTCTGGTGAGGTGGAGGTGTGCGCTGGGTCGAGAAACGAGCTCGGGGCTCCTTTATAGCCGATCCGAGGCGGTGGCCATGACAGGATAACGCGGTGACGATTACGGCGAGGCGTAGGTCGGGGTGGTTTAGGGAGCTAGGCATCACCGCGAGGTTCACCGGTTCCGTTCAAGTGCTAAGCTTGGCCTGCCTTGGGTGTTACTCACGTTCCCGACGGAACGGCAGCTCACGGGACTCGTCGGCGGCAGAGAGCACGCCTGTGCTGCCAAAGCCACGGGCGACAGTGCGCAGCTGCGGCATGTAGCTGACAGCCACGCGGAGGCCACCGGTGGCTTGGGCGAAGCCTTGGACGGCGCCGAAAGGTGGTGCCGATCCCTGCTGGCCGCCACGGGTGGCTTTGCCACCGCAGAAGCTGCCGGCGTCGGCGAGACGCGTCACCACCGACGATGGTGCCCGTCCACACGAGTGTGCGGCGCTCTGGATAAGGAGGGGGAACAGGGAGCAAGGCGCCACTGCAGTTACTAGCGAGATCGACGCCGTGATGCGAAGAAAAGCGACATCAAGGCGAAAACAGAACACTGAACTTTTCTGAATTTCTGAATTTGCACAGCAACAGTGCATGCCAGGTGCTCGATGAAATGATTTTGGCATGTGGGAAATTTTTCTGGAGCTGATCTTTGGTGAGGTGGCCTCTTGGTGTATCTGGAAGCTGCATGAATTATCTCAGAATTTTTGGAAAAAGGAAGATATGAATTTCACCAAAAATGGCATTTCTGGTCCAAACTTACAGTGGGCAAATTTTGAAATATTTGAACTGAGGCCAAGTGGATCTTGATGGATCTAGGTTGAGGGTACTAAGGACTAGTCAGAGGAGTTGGTTTGGGATCAAAACTCAAAATAACTTTGGTACTTCCTTTGTAAACCACCTAGGTCCAAAACAAAACAGAGAAATAGTTTTTGAGGAAAAATAAATTGAATAAAAAATAAAAAATGGCTTGAGACTTGCTGGAGATGGGAGTCTTGACTTGATCCAAGGCAGGAAGGGGTTTTGGAATGTTATGTCAAAATGTGACATGGCAAAAGAAAAATTTTGAGAGGGAAAAGAATAAACCCAAAATCCCTAGGGTTTCTTCTTAACAGAAGAAATTTCAAAAATAACTAGGGTAGAGTCAAGACAAAATGAAAAGCTATCAAGACCAAAAATCAAGGTTGAGAAGAGTACCAAAATATTTGTCATAAAAGTTTTGAGAGGGAGAGGGTTTAAGAAAAAATTTAAATAGCTTCCAAATTTTTTAAATAGCCTCCTCCAAATCAAATAAAGATTTTGATAAAAACCAAATCAAAATTTTTGGAGTGTCACAACACCTACCCCCTTAGGAAAAATCTCGTCCCCGAGATTTCAGCTGATCCTCAAATAGGTGTGGGTATTCTGCCCGGAGAGAGTCTTCTCTTTCCCATGTCGCTTCATCCTCGGTGTGATTGCTCCACTGAACCTTGAAGAACTTGATTGTTTTCTGACGGGTCCTCCTTTCAGACTCCTCTAATATCTTTATTGGACGCTCCCTGTAGGAGAGGTCTAGTTGTACGTCAATGTTCTCATGTGACACCTGCTTCTCTGGGTTGCTTACACATTTCCTCAACTGTGAGACGTGGAACACGTCGTGGACGTCCGACAGCTCCTTGGGTAGGTCTAGCTGGTAGGCTACGGTGCCTCTCCGTGCAACCACACAGAAGGGTCCAATAAATCTTGGTGCTAGCTTTCCTTTAACCTTGAACCGTTGCAGGCCCCTCATAGGGGATACTCGTAGGTACACATATTCACCGGGTTCAAAGCTGACTTCACGGTGCTTCTGATCGTAATAACTCTTTTGTCGGCTTTGCGCTGTCTTGAGTCGGTCCCTGATGAGTCTAACTTTCTCTTTAGCTTCCTTGAGCATGTCTGGGCCGAAGATACGGCTGTCTCCTGTCTCTGACCAATTTAATGGGGTACGACACCTTCGTCCGTACAGGGCTTCAAAAGGTGCCATTTGTAGGCTGGATTGGTAGTTGTTGTTGTATGCGAACTCGGCATATGGCAGGCTTTCTTCCCAACCGGTTCCATAGGTGAGGACACATGCTCTCAGCATGTCCTCTAGAATTTGGTTCACGTTGCTCAGTTTGTCCATCGATGCAGGGGGTGGTAGGTGATCTTGAATGCTAAGCTGAGTTCCCGTGAGCCCTCGCTGTAAATGATCCCAGAATTTCGAGACGAACTGAGTGCCTCTGTCGGATATTATAGTCTTTGGAACTCCATGCAGGCAAACTATACGGGAGAGATAAATCTTGGCAAGCTTCTGAGTGGTGTGGGTTGTCTTCACTGGAATGAAATGTGCCACCTTGGTTAATCTATCGGTGATGACCCATATGGCATCATTTCCGCGTTGTGACCGAGGTAGTCCGACAATGAAATCCATCCCAATTTCGTCCCATTTCCACTCAGGTATCCTGTTAGGCTGTAGTAGTCCGGCTGGTTTTTGGTGTTCGGCTTTTATGCGTTGACAAGAATCACAACATGCAATGAAGGTGGCTATATCCCTCTTCATACCGTGCCACCAAAATCTTTCCTGAATGTCCTTATACATTTTGGTTCCTCCAGGGTGGATCGAATATGGAGCGGTGTGGGCTTCGGTTAGGATTTGCTGTTTGAGGTCCTCTATATTTGGCACGCAAAGCCTGTCTCCGTACCATAATATTCCTTCATCGTCTACGACGAATTCTGAGGCTTTGCCCATACTCACTTTTCTTTTTTATGCCTTCGATGCTGGGGTGTCCATGCTGAGCTTTCTTAACCTGCTCCACAAGGGTGGGTTGTAATTCCAAATTTGACACAGTGCCTTCCGTGACCATCATCAAGTTGAGTTTGGCGAACTCCTGTTGAAATTCAGGTCTCAAGTCTTGCAGACTGTTGTTGTCCGAGCTGGGGTTTCGACTAAGAGCATCTGCCACTATGTTTGCTTTTCCTGGATGGTAGTGGATGTCAACATCATAGTCTTTTACTAATTCCAACCAGCACCGTTGCCGTAAATTGAGCTCTGGCTGTGTGAAAATATATTTGAGACTTTTGTGGTCCGTATATATTTCACAACGATTCCCAAGCAAAAAGTGTCTCCACTCTTTGAGTGCATGAATGACTGCTGCCAATTCTAAGTCATGAGTGGGATAATTTTCTTCATGCTTTCGAAGTTGTCTTGAAGCGTATGCGACAACCTTGCCTTCTTGCATCAGCACACATCCGAGGCCTTTCCGGGAGGTGTCACAATACACCTCAAATTTTTTGTGTATGTCTGGTATAACTAACACTGGCGCTGTTGTTAATTTCTTCTTGAGTTCTTGGAAACTCTTCTCGCAAGCTTCAGTCCACACAAATTTCTTCTCCTTCTTGAGTAACTGCGTCATTGGTTTCGCTATGGTGGAGAACCCCTCAATAAACCTTCGGTAGTATCCAGCCATTCCCAGAAAACTGCGGACATCTGTTACGTTGGCTGGTGGTTTCCAGCCAAGTATGGCCTTGACTTTTTCTGGGTCCACGGCGACACCTTCTTGGGTCAACACGTGGCCTAGAAAGCCGACCTGTCTTAACCAAAATTCACATTTGCTGAATTTGGCGTATAATTGGTGTTTCCTTAATTCTCCCAGTACAATCCTGAGATGTTCTGCATGCTCTTCTGGTGTCTTAGAGTATACCAGAATATCGTCAATGAACACCACAACAAATTTGTCCATAAATTTCATAAACACTTTGTTCATGAGGTGGACAAAATATGCGGGGGCGTTTTTTAGTCCAAACGGCATTACGGTAAACTCATATAGTCCGTATCTGGAGGTGAATGTTGTCTTGGGGATGTCTTCTGTCCGGACTTTTAATTGATGATATCCTGACCTTAAATCAATCTTTGACAAAACCTTGGCTTGTGCGAGCTGGTCAAATAAATCATTTATCCGTGGCATCGGATATTTATTTTTGATGGTGACCATATTGAGTGCTCGATAGTCTATGCATAATCTCAGCGTCCCATCCTTTTTCTTGGCAAATAATACTGGCGAACCCCAAGGTGAGGAGCTGGCTCGTATAAATCCTTTGTCCAGCAATTCTTTTATTTGCTTCTTTAATTCTACCAACTCGGAGGGTGCCATCCTATAGGGTTTCTTGTAGATGGGGGTGGTTCCAGGTGCTAGTTCAATGCTGAATTCTATTTCCCGGTCTGGCGGCATGCCTGGTAGTTCTTCGGGAAATACGTCAGGGAATTCGCACACCACTGGAACTTTTCTTAACTCTGAGGTGTCCACCTTATTCAACCTTGGTTGACGTGATCCTGGTCTTTCTTGGGCTGCGACTTTTATTGTCTTCCCGTGATGGTGAGTGAGGATTACAGTCCGATTGAAGCAATCGATAAACCCTTTGTTGGTGGTTAACCAATCCATCCCTAGGATAACCTCCAGTCCTTTATTTTCCAATACGATGAGGTTTGCTTGAAACTTTAGTCCTCTGAGCTCAGTAACCACACCTTGACAGTAACTCTGAGTGATTTGCTTATTCCCAGGGGACTTGATGATCATGGATTTTTCCAAAGGGAGCATCGAAAAATCATGTTGCAAAGCAAAACTCTTCGAAATGAACGAGTGAGAAGCTCCAGAATCAAACAAAACCGTGGCAGGTATTGTGTTGACAGGGAACGTACCGAGTACGATATCCGGGGCATTCTGTGCTTCCTCCTTGGTCACATGGTTCAGGTGACCCTTCTTGTGATTGTTGTTGGGGTTGAAGTTGTTGCGCTTGGGTGCTGAATTGTTCCCATTGTTGTTCGGTTTTGGGGCCGAGCTTCTTGGCTTTGGGCACTGTTTAGCATAGTGTCCTTCCTCTCCACAAGCGTAGCAAGTGACGCCTAGGTGATACGTAAAATCCTTGTCCCTTGCGTGAAAATTTTTGATTGGCCGCGGAACATTGGTTGTGGGTCGGTTTGCTCCAATCTTCTGAGGTTCGGTCTTGTGCCGGTTGTTGCGAGCATGTGTAACCTGGTCCCTTTTTCGCTTGCGAAATTCCTCCAAACTGTGGTGCTCATTTTCCAATGTAATGGCCTTGTCCACAAGCGTTTTGAAGTCTGGAAAGGTGTGTACGACCAGCTGGCATTTGAGTGCTGGTGCCAGACCATCCAGAAACTTCTCCATCTTTTTGTTCTCCGTCCTGCGTTCTTCGTTGGCATAACGGGATAATAGGGTAAACTGACTATTGTAGTCAGTCACTATCATGCTTCTCTGCTTGAGGTCGTCGAATTCCCTTTTCTTGATCTTCATAATGCTTCTGGGAATGTGCGCCCCACGAAATCCTTCTTTAAAATCTTCCCATGTGCTACTGTTTTCATTGGGGTGCATGTGTAGGAAATTCTCCCACCATGACGCGGCTGCTCCCGTGAGATAGTGAGGTGCATAAAGTACCTTCTCACGGTCTGAACACTGTGCAATAATCAGTTTCCTCTCAATGTCTCGGAGCCAATCATCGGCCTCAAGAGGTTTATCAGTATGAGAGAATGTTGGGGGACGCGTCTTCTGTAATTCAGACAATTTAGAGTGCTGCTGATAAGGCTCACGATGATTCCCCATATTGATGACATGGTTCATCATTTCCTGGTGCTGCTGCTGGCTTTGCTCATAAAGGCGGCATACTTGAGTAAATGCTGCCTCACTGCCTTGCTGACTTGACTGTCCCTGTGTGAAGTTGTTACTTGTCTGGGCACCATAGTTTTCTTCCGGCGGGTTTGGCATGGAACGAGTCTAGGGACGAGACATTTTTCACTCTGGGGTAATTTTGCAAACTCATGAGAAAATTGAGTCATAAAATAAATAATTTTGTAAAGGCGGAAATCTCAAGAACTTCAACATTTTTCAAGAAAACACTTGATCGCGCGTGGAGAAGGGCCGCTCAGTACATATCTTACATGCAAGCCATAATTATACAATACATCACTCAGGATGTGTGTACACATTCCTGACATGTTATTTAGGCTAGTGCACTTCTCCAAGATCCTACATGATGCGCACACAAACTACTTCTCACCAAACCTATGTACATATAAACATATCATACAAGCTGGCACGTCACACTGCTGCTAGGCGTACTCAGTCGGAGATGGTGAAGACTTCCTTTGGCCTGCCGAGGGTAAGGCCAGTGGTCTTGGAGACTCAATCTCCTCCTCGCCAATAGGCTCAAGGCGCCAAGCATCGGGCTGAGGAGCTGGTGCAGGCCTTGATGAGGCGCAACTCTAACGGAGTAGGAGCAATGACCTGGTCAAACTCTCCTCGGTGGTAGGCAGGCGTGACGATGGCTAAGATGGCGGTGTGTATAGGATGCCGGGGAGGCAGATGTCGGGTGGTGGTGCCATGTGGAGGAGCTCCCTCCTGTTGGCGGAGCAGCCATGGATGGAATCCATACGAGCAGCTACGAGGTCGTCCACGAGGTTGTCGAAAGCTGCCTCTAGTGCCTTGAGGTACTCCACAAGCATCTCAATAGCTTCATCTCTTTCTCCCCTGGCGCAGGCGAATGCATAGTGGCAGGTGTATGGCACGTGGCATGGAAGGTAGCGGTAACGACGAGTCTTCATTGCAGGAAAAACATCCCGGAGGCGGGCTATGGCCTCACGGGCAGCCATCTGCATGGCATGCCTCTCCGTAGGCACGGCCCTCCCGACGAATCGAAAGCGGCGGAACTCGACGCGTCCTCCCTTGAACTGAACTGAGGCCTGGTACATCGACAAACTGTCGCTGAGCTTGTGTCGGTAGAGCGTGTACTCCGGACGGACTGATGGCCCGATCGCGATCTTGGTGATGGAGATGAGGAGCTTGATAAACCCCTCAGGAACATTGGCGAACACCTGTGACTCGCAATCGTTGCTCGCCATCTACAAAAGTAGACAAAATCCCGAATAGTCAAATCATAAATTTATGATGACCAACAGAAAATTGCTACAATATGCATAATAATAAAATGAGCTAATAACCGATTAGCTATCGCACCTAGTGGCTTCCTACAGTCAGCCTGGCTCTGATACGAAGTTTGTCATGACCGCCTTTCCAATAAAACATTTATTGAAAAGCCGACCTTAGTGTTGACGACACGACAGAAGAATTCTTCTTCTTGGCGAGACAAAATCTTGATATGAAATCCAAAGATTACTAAATATTACACATGGTTGAGCTGAGGATGCTCAACATTTTATTACAAGCACGCCTATATTGTACATAAAGGAGGATATGACACAAGAGTAGGGTGGCATAACTACTGACTCGCAATAAAGGTGGTGGTGGATATGCCACAGTGAAGTGGGTGACAAGACTCTGAAATCTTACAGCTCATCAAGCGTCGGGGTGAGGCTTGATGATTTTATTTGGGTGGCGGAAGCGTATATAATACAAGTGAACAACCTGTGGTGCTTACGTGATCGACTTGGGACTCCTCTAGGCGTCGGACTCGCTATCGAACTCTTCGTCCATAAGATCACCTTTCACAACATCTGGCCAAATCAACAAGCCAGGTGAGTACTTTGAATGTACTGCAAGACGATTCGGACATAAGATAGAGCAAATGTAAACATGATGCACATGAGCAGGTTAGTATGCAAAATCAAACAATAGATTTGCACTGCACGATAAATAAGAGGAAACCAGGCGGTAGTCCTCCCGAAATCCCAATAAAAATAACTGAAGACCGATCACGTGTCTGAAGCGACGCCTTGAAAGGTGAAAACAAATTTAACATGCCGCAGTCGGGCGTCGAGGCGACACCACATAAAGGGCTTATATTGAAAAGTAAATAACAGGACGTGCCACAGTCGGGCGTCTAAGCGACACCTTGGAAAGGGCTTATAATGAAAATAAATAACAATAATGATGCCACAGTCGGACGTCGGAGCGACATCACATAAAGGGCTTATATCAAAAGTAAATAACAATAATGCCACAGTCGGACGTCTGAGCGACATCACATAAAGGGCTTATATCAAAAGTAAGTAACAATAATGCCACAGTCGGACGTCTGAGCGACATCACAAAAAGGGCTTATATCAAAAGTAAGTAACAATAATGCCACAGTCGAACGTCTGAGCGACATCACATAAAGGGCTTATATCATTCGAATTTAAGTAGCTCATGAATTCAAATCATCACAAGGAAATACTCAGCATATGATAATAAACTGGTTAGTCCATTCACATAAATAACCTTCAACCGAGTTTACCGCTCTCGGTTTTATGTTCATACTCCGGAGACGATCACCGGGGGTTGATACTGAGATTTGACACTAAGACTGACACTGACACTGAGATGATGTCCAAGTCCTTGACCAAGGATATGGATACTCGAATGGTTTTGACTCTGCAGAGTTTGTACTCTTTGACCACAGCCAACGGATTTCAGTAGTCACAAGGACTAGTTCCGTTTACGGTGTTTTAGAAGAAACACGTCTAACCAGTACACACCATTCCACCTTCCGTTGCCAGGAATCACCCTCGGCAACGTTCAAGAAAAACCTTAAGACGGGGAGGCCACAACCTCGAATAGCATGGCATCAAATTTATATCGCGCGCTCTAAGGGGTGCCCCCCTCTCGGTCCCAACCGGAAACATCCATGCCCCCTGACCGGATGACTGGCTTTAATCCAGGGCCATGGAACCCTCATCGCGGTCTCTCTGTTTGGTGTGTACCAGGAAAGAGGTTTGCAACTTACTAAACCGCACTCTTTGCAGAAAACATGTGGCAGCACGAAGGGGAAACGAACGGGGTCGAGACTTGACCCACGTTAAAACTGGAGTTCACGGTTGACATAAAACTGGCATGCTTCAACAATACCAGCTTGCAACCCATCATGTCACCACATGATCGTGTTATCTTATCATCATAAGAACACATTAAACCTCGAAGCTCACTTGTAGCCTGTCTTGCATGCACATAACATTCACCAATGCTTATATAAACATGCCATGTGGAAAACTAGGCATCACCGCGAGGGTTCACTGGTTCCGTTCAAGTGCTAAGCTTGGCTTGCCTTGGGTGTTACTCCACGTTCCCGATGGAACGGCTCACGGGACTCGTTGGCGGCAGAGAGCACGCTCAGGCTTTCCGAGCCACGGCGACGGTGCCGCGGCGTGCGAGCAAGCGGACAGCCACGCTGGAGGCCACGGGTGGCTTGGGCGGTCTTTGACGGCGCGAAAGGTGGTGCCGATCCTCGCTGGCCGCCACGGGTGGCTTCGCCACCGCAGGTTGCCGGCGTCGGCGAGACGCGTCACCACCGATTTATGGTGCCCGGCCCAAAGCAGTGTGCGGCGCCCGGATAAGGAGGGGAGCAGGGAGCAAGGCGCCACCGCGATTCTTGGCGAGATCGACGCCGTGGATGCAGAAGAAAGCGACCGAGCGGTGAAATAGGAACACCGAACTTTTACGAATTTCGAATTTGCCTGACAGCAGTGCATGCAGTGCTCGATGAAATGATTTTGGCATGTGGGAAATTTTTCGAGCTGATCTTTGGTGAGGTGGCCTCTTGGTGTATCTGGAAGCTGCATGAATTATCTCAGAACTTTTGGAAAAAGGAAGATATGAATTTCACCAAAAATGGCATTTCTGGTCCAAACTTGCAGTGGGCAAATTTTGAAATATTTGGACTGAGGCCAAGTGGATCTTGATAGATCTAGGTTGAGGGTACTAAGGACTAGTCAGAGGAGTTGGTTTGGGATCAAAACTCAAAAGAACTTTGGTACTTCCTTTGTAAACCACCTAGGTCCAAAACAAAACACAAAAATGGTTTTTGAGGAAAAATAAATTGAATAAAAAATCAAAAATGGCTTGAGACTTGCTGGAGATGGGAGTCTTGACTTGATCCAAGGCAGGGAGGGGTTTTGGAATGTTATGTCAAAATGTGACATGGCAAAAGAGGAATTTTGAGAGGGAAAAGAATAAACCCAAAATCCCTACGGTTTCTTCTTAACAGAAGAAATTTCAAAAATAACTAGGGTAGAGTCAAGACAAAATGAAAAGCTATCAAGACCAAAAATCAAGGTTGAGAAGAGTACCAAAATATTTGTCATAAAAGTTTTGAGAGGGAGAGGGTTTAAGAAAAAATTTAAATAGCTTCCAAATTTTTTAAATAGCCTCCTCCAAATCAAATAAAGATTTTGATAAAAACCAAATCAAAATTTTTGGAGTGTCACATGAATGTATTGTAGGTTGCGTCATTCATTCGAACATAATTTTGAGGATTGCAATATGTTTCATCAAATAGTTAAATCGGCCATTGATAAAGGACGATTGAGATTTGTTGAAACACGAAAGGATGACCAATCTATTTTGATTGGTGCTGATGGCAAAACCAATTGTATTGGTTTCTTCAAGTTGATTCATTAAATGATGAGAAGGTAAAAATAGTGGATGATGGGATCAAGTTTTCAAGTAAAGAAGTTGTTCAAGAGCATAATGAAGATATTCTTGAAGGAGGGAATTCCATCAAGGTTGCACAGACAATGCCAAATACTGGGGGCAACAAGAAAACTTCGAGAAGATAAAGTATAAGCACAACCAAAGAAAACAAAGGCCGAAATAAGCACAAGGGCAAGAGATCGAAAATCACTTTCGCAGAGTTACTAGCTAAATATCAAAACACAAGTGAAGGAAAAAGTGTTTATCGGTCAAGCAGTGCAAAAGCATCAAGATCACCCCCTAGGCGCAAATATGAGTGTCAGTATTAGCAAAGTGAGAATTTCAATCCAACATATTCATATCCTTATTTCGGGCCGCCAATGCCAATGCCGTGGATGCCTCCCCATGCTCATGTAAATCCATATCGTTTGTGGGACAGGTATGATACAAGAGCGCATTCTCCATCTTACTTTAGACCATCTCACCAACATTTTGTAGCTCCAAGAAGGTCAAGGTTTGGTAAACAATCATACGTGGAAGACTGTTTCAATAATAAAGAATCGGTCCAGAGCTCAAGGAAGAAGAAAGAGGTGGTCAAGCAAGTATACCGGGTCAAGAAAGATGGTCGTAAGTGTGCTATTTCAGATTTGATCTCAAATGACAAGGAGCCAATTAAAGTGTTGACAGTGGCTACGAAAGGCAAATAAGTGAAGCAATCAATTGTTACAAATCATAGTGCCAAATCTGAAGAAAAGAAGTTGAGGGTGCATAAGGCCAAAAAAAGTTGCCATTGGTTGAAACAGACTCACAGCCGAGATGTCCACTCGGCTTATCGTATTGGCGAAAGAAAGATTTACAAAAGCTTAGTGCACAAGAGCTGAAAAAGAAGAACATGGCATGGGTTCCCAAGAGGAGCAGTCAAAATAGAAATGATGTGCAACCTTCTATTCTAACAAGTGTTACAAAAGTGAAGAAAGAGAAGGATGGAATCCAAAAACAATTAAGCTGAAGATTTGCATCACCCTATAAAAATCTTCGGTTAGCACATCATCCATATTCGCCAAACATGCCATTGATGTCTTTGCCGTGGAATACATCCCCAGGTACGATCGTTCACCCTCCATGGGCTTATTTGTATACATGGATGCAATATAATTTCTTATATCATGAAAGGGTATTACCAAATCACTATATATTCGATTAGCTACAAGTTTATTGCTGATCCAAAGGGCCGAAATATTTGATTTGTCATTTGATTTGTTTATTTTGGCTATACTTGCTTTGGTGGATGAAGTTTACATGGACCTTATATTAATGGCTGATATTTATCTATCGTCCTAAGAATATGTTAAAGCATGGTTGGTGTGGTATCATAACATCGTCCTTACTTCGATTGGAAAGTGAGACAAGCCTTTGGTTGCCATAGATACTACACATTGAGGTTTTTGGTGATTCATTTTTAGTGGTGCAACAAATATCCAAAGTTTTTCAATGTTTTGACGAATCACTTAATGTTTATCTTGATAAATGTCTAGATATAATTTCCACTTTGGGTTATTTTAGCATTGCTCATATATCTAGGCATGACAATTGGAGAGCAAATGAGTTGGCACAACAAGCATCCAACTATCATATTGATCATGGCATGTTTCATATTTCCCAAAGGCAGATGTCTAGTCTTGCCAACGTAGGGGAGGCTAAACTGGACCCCACCATTTCGGCCACTAATCAAAATTTTAATGTAGCAGAAAACGACGACGGGAGGAAACCCATTAGTGATTATTTGCGTGATTCTAGTAAAAGGGTGACATGACCGTTCGGCGTATGGATTTCAAGTATACAATGAGAGATGATGATCTTTATTCGCCAAACGGTTGATGTTGTTCTTTTAAAATGCTTGGACGAGGACCAAGCAAGAGTTGCTATGGGAGAGGTTCATGGAGGAATTTGTGGCACTCATCAGTCGACTCCCAAGATGAAATGGTTATTGCGACGGGCTGGGTTTTATTGGCCGACGATGATTAATGATTGCTTCAGGTATTATAAAGGATGTGAAGCTTGTCAAATTTTTGGTGATATTCAGCTGGCTCCTGTTTCTATGTTACATCCTATTTATCAAGCCTCGACCTTTTAGAGGTTGGGGATTAGACTTTATTGGAGAGATTCATCCTTCTTCTTCAGAGGGGCATCGGTTTGTGTTGGTGGCAACTGATTATTTTACTAAGTGGTCGAAGCAATACCACTCAAAAATATGACGCATACAGAGGTAATTCAATTCATAACTGAGTGCATTATTCATAGATTCGGCAGTCCTCAAACATTAACTACGGACCAAGGTTCATCCTTTATGTCACATCAAGTTAAAGAATTTGCCGAATCATATAAGATAAAGTTTCTCAGTTCCTCTCCATATTATGCCCAAGCCAATGGACAAGCTGAGTCTAGCAATAAAATATGAATCAAGCTCATCAAGAAGAAGATTGAGGATAATCCAAGGAGATGGTATGAGCTATTGTCCAAAGCTTTGTGGGCACACAAATTCTCAAGGCATGGTGCTACAAAGGTAACTCCATATGAGCTTGTATATGGTCAAGAGGCCGTTTTACCAATGGAAGTGAGTTTGAATGCTTTGAGAATAGCAAAACAAACTGATTTATTGGTGGTGGGCTTTTATAACTTGATGATGGACAATCCGTTGGGGAACGTAGCATGCAATTTCAAAAAAAATTCTACACTCACGCAAGATCTATCTAGGAGATGCATAGAAACGAGAGGGGGAGAGTGTGTCCACGTACCCTCATAGACCAAAAGCGGAAGCGTTTGACAACACGGTTGATGTAGTCGAACTTATTCTAGATCCGACCGATCAAGCACCAAACGTACGACACCTCCGAGTTCTGCACACGTTCAATTCGATGACGTCCCTCGTCCTCTTGATCCAGTAAAGGTGTCGAGGAAGAAGATGAGTTCCATCAGCACGATGGTGTGGTGACGGTCATGGTGAAGTGATCCGCGCTGGGCTTCGCCTAAGCACTACGAAGATATGACTAAAGGAAATATGACCTAGAGGCAATAATAAAGTTGTTATTTATATTTCCTTATATCATGATAAATGTTTACTATTCATGCTAGAATTGTATTAACCAGAAACTTAGTACATGTGTGAATACATAGACAAAACAGAGTGTCCCTAGTATGCCTCTACTTGACCAGCTCGTTAATCAAAGATGGTTAAGTTTCCTGACCATAGACATGTGTTGTCATTTGATGAACAGGATCACATCATTAGAGAATGATGTGATGGACAAGATCCATCCGTTAGCTTAGCATAATAATCGTTTAGTTTTATTGCTATTGCTTTCATCATGACTTATATATGTTCCTCTGACTATGAGATTATGCAACTCCCGAATACCGGAGGAACACCTTATGTGCTATCAACCGTCACAATGTAACTGGGTGATTATAAAGATGCTCTACAGATGTCTCCGAAGGTGTTTGTTGGGTTGGCATAGATCGAGATTAGGATTTGTCACTCCGTGTATCGGAGAGGTATGTCTGGGCCCTCTCGGTAATGCACATCACTATAAGCCTTGCAAGCAATGTGACTAATGAGTTAGTCACGGGATGATGCATTATGGAATGAGTAAAGAGACTTGCTGGTAATGAGATTGAACTAGGTATGATGATACCGACGATCGAATCTCGGCAAGTAACATACCGATGACAAAGGGAATGACGTATGCTGTTATGTGGTTTGACCGATAAAGATCTTCGTAGAATATATAGGAGCCAATATGAGCATCCAGGTTCCGCTATTGGTTATTGACCAGAGAGGTGTTTCGGTCATGTCTACATAGTTCTCGAACTCGTAGGGTCCGCACGCTTAACGTTCGATGACGATTTAGTATTATATGAGTTATGTGATTTGATGACCGAAGTTTGTTCGGAGTCCCGGATGAGAACACGGACATGACGAGGAATCTTGAAATGGTCAAGAGGTAAAGATTGATCTATTGGAAGGTAGTATTCGGACACCGGAAGGGTTCCGGAGTGTATCGGGTACATACCGGAGTACCGGAGGGGTTACCGGAACCCCCCGGGGAAAGATATGGGCCTTATGGGCCATAGGAGGGACGCTAACCAGCCCACAAGGGGCTGGTGCAACCCCCTTTCCTTCTCCTACTCCCTATCCTTCCCCTTTTCCCCCTCCGGTAGAAGGAAAAAAGGGCGGGGCCGAATCCTACTAGGACTAGAGTCCTAGTAGGACTCCCCTCCCCCGGGCGCGCCCCTTGTGGCCGGCCTCCTCCTTCCCTCCTTTATATACGGGGGCAGGGGACACCCCAAAGGAACAACAGGCAATCTCTTAGCCGTGTGCGGTGCCCCCCTCCACAGTTCAACACCTCGGTCATATCGTCGTAGTGCTTAGGCAAAGCCTTGCGCTGGTAACTTCATCATCACCGTCGCCACGCCATCATCTTGTGGAACTCCCTCATCCTCAACTGTATCAAGAGCTCGAGGGACGTCATCGTGCTGAATGTGTGCTTAACACGGAGGTGCCGTGCGTTTGGTACTTGGATCAGTTGGATCGTGAAGACGTTCGACTACATCAACTGCATTACTAAACGCTTTCACTTTCGGTCTACGAGGGTACGTAGACACACTCTCCCCGCTCGTTGCTATGCATCTCCTAGTTAGATCTTGCGTGATCGTAGGTACAAATTTTTAAGTACTGCGTTCCCCAACAGTGGCATCCGAGCCAGGTCTATGCGTAGATGTTATATGCACGAGTAGAACACAAAGAGTTGTGGGCGATAATAGTCATACTGATTACCAAAGATGTCATACTTTGATTCGGTGATATTTTTGGATGAAGCGGCCTGCAGACCGACATTACATGACCGTGTTCATGAGACTGGTTCTACCGCTGCGTTTCGCATTACTGTGTGGCTGGTGGGTGTCTGTTTCTCCAACTTTAGTTGAATCGAGTTTGACTACGCCCTGTCCTTGTTGAAGGTTAAAACATCAAACTTGATGAAAAATCGTTGTGGTTTTGATGCGTAGGTAAGAACTGTTCCTGCTAGAAGCCCGTAGCAGCCACGTAAAACTTGCAAAAACAAAGTAGAGACGTCTAACTTGTTTTTGCAGGCTTGCTGTGATGTGATATGGTCAAGACATGATGATATATAAATTGTTGTATGAGATGATCATGTTTTGTAACAGTTATCAGGAACTGGAAGGAGCCATATGGTTGTCGCTTTATTGTATGAAATGCAATCACCATGTAATTGCTTTACTTTATCACTAAGTGACAGCGATAGTCGTAGAAGCAATAGTTGGCGAGACGAGAACGATGCTTCGATGGAGATCAAGGTGTCAAGCCAGTGATGATGGTGATCATGACGGTGCTTTGGAGATGGAGATCAAAGGCACAAGATGATGATGGCCATATCATATCACTTATTTTGATTGCATGTGATGTTTATCTTTTATGCATCTTATTTTGCTTAGTACGGCGGTAGCATTATAAGATGATCTCTCACTAAATTTCAGGGTACAAGTATTCTCCCTGAGTATGCACCGTTGCTACAGTTCATCGTGCTAAGACACCACGTAATGATCGGGTGTGATAAGCTCTACGTTCACATACAACGGGTGCAAGCCAGTTTTACACGCAAAAATACTCAGGTTAAACTTGATGAGCCTAGCATATGCAGATATGGCCTCGGAACACTGAGACCGAAAGGTCGAACGTGAATCATATAGTAGACATGATCAACATAGTGATGTTCACCATTGAAAGCTACTCCATCTCACATGATGATCATACATGGTTTAGTTGATATGGATCACGTGATCATTTAGATGACTAGAGGGATGTCTATCTAAGTGGGAGTTCTTAAGTAATATGATTAATTGAACTTTAATTTATCATGAACTTAGTCCTGACAGTTTTTGCATATCTATGTTGTAGATCAATAGCTCACGTATAGCTCCCCGGTCTTATTTTTTGATATGTTCCTAGAGAAAAATAAGTTGAAAGATGATAGTAGCAATGATGCGGAATGGGTCCATGATCTAAGGATTATCCTCATTGCTGCATAGAAGAATTATGTCCTTAATGCACCGCTAGGTGACAGAACTATTGCAGGAGCAAATGCAGACGTTATGAACGTTTGACAAGCTCGGTATGATGACTACTTGATAGTTTAGTGCACCATGCTTTACGGCTTAGAAACAGGACTTCAAAAATGTTTTGAAACGCCATGGAGCATATGAGATGTTCCAAGAGTTGAAATTGGTATTTCAGACTCATGCCCGAGTCGAGAGGTATGAGACCTCGACATGTATTTTGCCTACAAGATGGAGGAGAATAGCTCAACCAGTGAGCATGTGCTCAGAATGTCTAAGTACTACAATCGCTTGAATCAAGTGGGGGTTAATTCCAGATAAGATAGTGATTGACAGAGTTCTCTAGTCACTATCACCAAGTTACTGGAACTTCATGATGAACTATAATATGCAAGGGATGATGAAAACGATTCCCCGAGCTCTTCGCGATGCTGAAATCGGCGAAGGTAGAAATCAAGAAAAGCATCAAGTGTTGATGGTACACAAGACCTCTAGTTTCAAGTAAAAGTGGAGGGGAAAGAAAGGGAACTTCATGAAGAATGACAATCAAGTTGCCACTCCCATGAAGAAGCCCAAAGCTAGACGCAAGCCTGAAACTGAGTGCTTCTACTGCAAAGGAAATGGTCCTTTGGAAGCGGAATCGCCCCAAATACTTGGCGGATAAGAAGGATGGCAAAGTGAACAAAAGTATATATATGATATACATGTTATTGATGTGTACTTTACTAGTATTCATAGTAGCCCACAGGTATTTGATCTTTGGTTAGGTTGCTATGATTAGTAACTTGAAACATGAGTTATAAAATGAACAGCGACTAGTTGAGGGTAAGGTGACGACGTGTGTTGGAAGTGATTCCAAGGTTGATAAGATCACCATCGCACACTCCCTTTACCTTTGGGATTAGTGTTGAACCTAAAATAAATGTTATTTGGTGTTTGCGTTGAGCATAATATGATTGGATCATGTTTATTGCAATACGATTATTCATTTAAGTTAAAGAATAATTGTTATTACATTTACATGAATAAGACCTACGTGGTCATACACCCAAGGTGAATGGTTTATTGAATCTTGATTGTGGTGATACACATATTCATAATATTTAAGCCAAAAGATGCAAGGTTAATAATGATAGTGCAACTTATTTGTCGCACTGCCGTTTAGGTCATATTGGTTTAAAGCGCATGAAGAAACTCCATGCTGGTGGGCTTTTGGAATCACTTGATTATGAATCACTTGATGCTTGCGAACCATGCCTCATGGGCAAGATGACTAAAACTCCGTTCTCCGGAACAATGAAGCGAGCTACTAACTTATTGGAAATAATACACACCGATGTATGCGGTCCGATGAGTGTTGAGGCTCGCGGCAGGTATTGTTATTTTCTGACCTTCACAGATGATTTGAGCAGATATGGGTATATCTACTTAATGAAACACAAGTGTGAAACACTTTAAAAGTTCATAGAATTTCATAGTGAAGTTGAGAATCATCGTAATAAGAAAATAAAGTTTCTACGATCTGATCGCGGAGGCGAATATTTGAGTTACGAGGTTGGCCTTCATTTGAAACAATGTGGAATATTTTTGCAACTCACGCCACCTAGAACACCACAGTGTAATGGTGTGTCCGAACGTCAGAATTGCATTTACTTATTAGATATGGTGTGATCTATGATGTCTCGTACCGATTTACCACTATCGTTTTGGGGTTATGCATTAGAGACAACTGCATTCATGTTAAATAGGGCATCGTCTAAAAATCCATTGAGACGACACCATATGAACTGTGGTTTAGCAAGAAACCTAAGCTGTCGTTTCTTAAAGTTTGGGGTTGCGATTCTTATGTGAAAAAGTTTCAGCCTGATAAGCTCAAACCCAAATCGGAGAAGTGCGTCTTCATAGGATACCCAAAAGAAACTGTTGGGCACACCTTCTATCACAGATCCGAAGGCAAGATATTCGTTGCTAAGAATGGATCCTTTCTAAAGAAGAAGTTTCTCTCGAAAGAAGTGAGTGGGAGGAAAGTAGAACTTGATGAGGTAATTGTACCTTCTCTCGAATTGGAAAGTAGCTCATCACTAAAATCAATTCCAGTGATGCCTAGACCAATTAGTAAGGAAGTTAATGATGATGATCATGAAAATTGAGATCAAGTTACTACTGAACCTCATAGGTCAACCAGAGTATGATCCGCACCAGAGTGGTACGGTAATGCTATTCTGGAAGTCATGTTGCTAGACCATGATGAACCTACGAACTATGAATAAGCGATGATGAGCCCAGATTATGACAGATGGCTTGAGGCCATGAAATCTGAGATAGAATCCATGTATGAGAACAAAGTGTGGAATTTGATTGACTTGCCTGATGATCGTCGAGCCAATGAGAATAAATGGATCTTCAAGAGGAAGACGGACGCTGATAGTAGTGTTACTATCTACAAAGCTCGACTTGTCAAAAAGGGTTTTTGACAAATTCAAGATGTTGACTACGATGAGATTTTCTCACTCGTATTGATGCTTAAAGTCTATCCGAATCATGTTAGCAATTGTCACATTTTATGAAATCTGACAAATGGATATCAAAACTGCATTCCTTAATGGATTTATTAAAGAAGAGTTGTATATGATACAACCAGAAGGTTTGTCAATCCTAAAGGTGCTAACAAAATGTGCAAGCTCCAGCGATCCATCTATGGACTGGTGCAAGCATCTCGGGGTTGGAATATACGCTTTAATAAGTTGATCAAAGCATATAGTTTTATCTGAACTTGCGGTGAAGCTGTATTTACAAGAAAGTGAGTGGGAGCACTACAACCTTTTCGATAAGTATATGTGAATGACATATTGTTGATCGGAAATGATGTAGAATTTTCTGGAAAGCATAAAGGAGTGTTTGAAAGGAGTTTTCAAAGAAAGACCTCGGTGAAGCTGCTTACATATTGGGCATCAAGATCTATAGAGATAGATCAAGACGCTTGATAAGATTTTTCAATGAGTACATACCTTGACAAGATTTTTGAACTAGTTCAAAATGGAACAGTCAAAGAAAGAGTTCTTGCCTGTATTGCAAGGTGTAAAGTTGAGTAAGACTCAAAACACGACCATGACAGAAAATAGAAAGAGAATGAAAGTCATTCCCTATGCCTCACCCATAGGTTCTATAAAGTATGATATGCTGTGTACCAGACCTATTGTGTACCTTGCGATGAGTTTGGCAAGGGAGTGCGATATTAATCCAGGAGTGGATCACTTTACAGCTGTCAAAATTATCCTTAGAAGACTAAGGAGATATTTCTCGGTTATGGAGGTGATAAAGAGTTCGTCATAAGGAGTTACGCTGATGCAAACTTTTACACCGATCCGGATGACTCTGAGTCTCAATCTGCATACATATTGAAAGTGGGAGCAATTAGCTAGAGTATCTCCATGCAGAGCATTGTAGACATAGAAAATTTGCTAAATACATACGGCTCTGAATCTGACAGACCCATTGACAAAGCTTCTCTCACAAGCAAAACATGATCACACCTTTGTACTCTTTGGGTGTTAATCACGTAGTGATGTGTACTAGACTATTGACTCTAGTAAAACCCTTTGGCTATTAGTCACATGGCGATGTGAACTAATCACATGACGATGTGAACTATTGGTATTAAATCACATGACGATGTGAACTAGATTATTGACTCTAGTGCAAGTGGGAGGCTGAAGGAAATAAGCCCTGGTGGCAATAATAAAGTTGTTATTTATATTTCCTTATATCATGATAAATGTTTATTATTCATGCAAGAATTGTATTAACCGGAAACTTAGTACATGTGTGAATACATAGACAAAGCAGTGTCCCTAGTATGCCTCTACTTGACTAGCTCGTTAATCAAAGATGGTTAAGTTTCCTAACCATAGACATGTGTTGTCATTTGATGAACAGGATCACATCATTAGAGAATGATGTGATGGACAAGACCCATACGTTAGCTTAGCATAATGATCGTTAGTTTTATTGCTATTGCATTCATCATGACTTATACATGTTCCTCTGACTATGAGATTATGCAACTCCTGAATACCGGAGGAACACCTTGTGTGCTATCAAACGTCACAACATAATTGGGTGATTATAAAGATGCTCTACAGATGTCTCCGAATGTGTTTGTTGGGTTGGCATAGATCGAGATTAGGATTTGTCACTCCGTGTATCAGAGAGGTATCTCTGGGCCCTCTCGATAAGGCACGTCACTATAAGCCTTGCAAGCAATGTGACTAATGAGTTAATCACGGGATGATGCATTACGGAACGAGTAAAGAGACTTGCTGGTAACGAGATTGAACTAGGTATGATGATACCGATGATCGAATCTCGGGCAAGTAACATACCGATGACAAAGGGAATAACACATGTTGTCATTATGGCTCGACCAATAAAGATCTTCGTAGAATATGTAGGAGCCAATATGAGCATCCAGGTTCCGCTGTTGGTTATTGACCGAAGAGGTGTCTCGGTCATGTCTACATAGTTCTCGAACCCGTAGGGTCCGCACGCTTAAGGTTCGATGACGATTTGTACTATGAGTTATGTGAATTGATGACCGAAGTTTGTTCGGAGTCCCAGATGAGATCACAAACATGACGAGGAATCTCTAAATGGTCGAGAGGTAAAGATTGATATATTGGAAGATAGTATTCGGACACCGGAAGGGTTTCGGAGTGTATCAGGTACATACGGAGTACCGGAGGGGTTACCGGAACCCCCCGGTGAAAGATATGGGCCTTATGGGCCATAGGAGGGAGGCTAACCAGCCCACAAGGGGCTGCCGCACTTCACAAGGGAGGAGGCCGAATTGGACTTGGGAAGGGGCGCCACCCCTTTCCTTCTCCTACTCCTCTCCTTCCCTTTTCCCCCTCCGGTAGAAGGAAAAAGGGTCGGTGATAACCCACAAGTATAGGGGATCATAGCAGTTTTTAGGGAAGAGTATTCAACCCAAATTTATTGATTCGACACAAGGGGAGCCAAAGAATATTCTCAAGTATTAGCAGTTGAGTTGTCAATTCAACCACACCTAGATAACTTAGTATCTGCAGCAAAGTATTTAGTAGCAAAGTAGTATGGAAGTAACGGCAACGGTAGCCAAAGTAATATTTTTGGGTTTTGTAGTGATTGTAATAGTAGCAACGAAAAAGGAAATAAGCGAAGAACAATATGTGAAAAGCTCGTAGGCATTGGATCGGTGATGAAGAATTATGCCGGATGTGGTTCATCATGTAACAGTCATAACATAGGGTGACATGTAACTAGCTCCAATTCATCAATGTAATGTAGGCATGTATTCCGAATATAGTCATACGTGCTTATGGAAAAGAACTTGCATGACATCTTTTGTCCTACCCTCCCGCGGGCAGCGCCGGGTCCTATGAAACTAAGGGATATTAAGGCCGCCTTTTAATAGAGTACCGGACCAAAGTATTAACACATAGTGAATAATGAAGTCCTCAAACTACGGTCATCACCGGGAGTGGTCCCGATTATTGTCACTGGGGTTGCGGATCATAACACATAGTAGGTGAATATAGACTTGCAAGATACGATCAAGAACTCACATATATTCATGAAAACATAATAGGTTCAAATCTGAAATCATGGCACTCGGGCCCTAGTGACAAGCATTAAGCATAGCAAAGTCATAGCAACACCAATCTAAGAACATAGTGGATACTAGGGATCAAACCCTAACAAAACTAACTCAATTACATGATAAATCTCATCCAACCCATCACCGTCCAGCAAGCCTACGATGGAATTACTCACGCACGGCGGTGAGCATCATGAAATTGGTGATGGAGGATGGTTGGTGACGACGATGGCGGCGGATTCCCCTCTCCGGAGCCCCGAACGGACTCCAGATCAGCCCTCCCGAGAGAGTTTAGGGCTTGGCGGCGGCTCCGTACCGTAAAACGTGATGAATCTTTCTCTCTGATTTTTTTCTCCCCGAACACGAATATATGGAGTTGGAGTTGAGGTAGGTGGAGCTCCAGGGGGCCCACGAGGTAGGGGGCGCGCCCCCACCCTCGTGGACAGGGTGTGGGCCCCCTGGCCTTGATTCTTTCGCCTGTATTTTTTATGTATTCCAAAAGTATTCTCCGTGAAGTTTCAGGTCATTAAAGAACTTTTGTTTACGCACATAAATAACACCATGGCAATTCTGCTGAAAACAGCGTCATCCGGTTAGTTCCATTCAAATCATGCAAGTTAGAGTCCAAAACAAGGGTGAGGTGTCTGGATTAGGGGTATCCGGACAGCCGGACTATATCCTTTGGCGGACTGTTGGACTATGAAGATACAAGATTGAAGACTTCGTCCCGTGTCCGGATGGGACTCTCCTTGGCGTGGAAGGCAAGCTTGGCGATACGGATATGTAGATCTCCTCCGTTGTAACCGACTCTGGTAACCCTAGCCCCTCCTCGGTGTCTATATAAACTGGAGGGTTTAGTTCGTAGGACCAAGAACAACAATCATACCATAGGCTAGCTTCTAGGGTTTAGCCTCTACGATCTCGTGGTGGATCAACTCTTGTAATACTCATATCATCAAGATCAATCAAGCAGGAAGTAGGGTATTACCTCCATCGAGAGGGCCGAACACAGGGTAAACATTGTGTCCCCACCTCCTGTTACCATCCGCCTTAGGCATTACAGTTCGGGACCCCCTACCCGAGATCCGCCGGTTTTGACACCGACATTGGTGCTTTCGTTGAGAGTTCCACTGTGCCGTCACCATAAGGCTTGATGGCTCCCTCGATCATCGATAGCGATGCGGTCCGGGATGAGGACTTCCTCCCCGGATAGAGCTTCATATTTGGCGGCTTCGCACCGCGGGCCAACTCGCTTAGCCATCTGGAGCAGATCGATAGCTACGCCCCTGGCCATCAGGTCAGGTTCGGAAACTTGAATTACACCGCCGACATCCGCGGAGACTTGATCTTCGATGGATTCGAGCCCATGCCAGGTGTGCCGCACAATCACGACGAGCACGATATAGCTCTGCCGTCGGACAGTGTTCGGGAGATCACACCGGCAACTACTCCGGCCTTCAATCCGGAGCAAATTGCGCCATCCGAGGACGGGCGGATAGACCCCGCCTTGGAGGCCGCACTCTCAGCGGCGATAGAGCCGAATACTGACTTTACCCCTCTCGAGAGCCGTGTTGCCGAACTATTGGATTTGACCCCGGCCACAGGCTCCAAGCCGCCTGCGCCCATGCCTATCGAATCCGGTTGGGCGCCGATCATGGAATTCACCTCCGTGGATATCTTTCAGCACTCGCCCTTCGGTGATATACTGAACTCGTTAAAATATCTCTCCTTGTCAGAAGAAACTTGGCTGAACTATTTTCGGGTAGGATGGGATGCGGACTACAAAGAAATTCGCTCCCCACCCACCACCCACCTAGTAGCCATCATCGATTTATTTAACCGACATGCTCGATTTCGACTCAAGACATCGATGGTATGGATGACGATGCAGAGACGAACAGAACCATCACCATACAGTGGCTGGACCGCCACTTCATCACATGACATATACATGGTGGATACACCCAAAGAAAATGATGACGAGGAACGGAAGGATGCAGCGAAGGATAACTCCCTCGAGAAGCAATCAAAGCGGTGGCGTAGACGCCGCTCCAAATCCCGCCTCGGCAAAAACAGCGATAACGGTGCAAGAAAAAATAATACCCCGGTCGACTCCGGAAGAGATGACGACCACATAGACCCAGCGATAGAGCAGGGGTGAGCGGTAGCGGACGATTTAACACAAAGACGGAGCCACTGTTCGATCACGGCGACACCGAGCATCAAGCTAATCAACCCTTCTCCGGAGAGGAGAACAGTCCGGATGACGATGCACACATCATCCCGGAAAGGCACTTGGAGCAAGAGAACCTCCATAGAAGGCTTATCGCCACTGCGAGGAGTCTGAAGAAGCAGAAGCAAAGGCTCAAGGCCGCGCAAAATACACTCAACAGTAGATGGAAGAAAGTGCTTGACATGCAGAAAAGTACGGTGGCAGTCGCCACACGAAGAGCTATCCAAAGCGCAAGCTGCTGCCTGAATTCGACAATGAGGCCTTAGAGCCGCCACAGCCAAAAAATAAAACAGCCGACCGGTCGGATCGACGATCTCGTGGCCGCGATAGAGCGGCTAACGAGGCCGCACATAAGTCAGTACACGATCCACGCGAGGACTCGCATCAAAAGGCCGGCGCAACCAGATCCATCTACGGATCAAGGAAACACGCTCCAGCGCACAACCAAAACCGAACACCACAACCGTCTGAACGCCATGGTACATCTAAATACAGGGGTGCCGCACACCCCCTATGTTTCACCGATGAGGTGCTGGACCATGAATTTCCAGAAGGATTCAAACCAATGAACATAGAGGCGTACGACGGGACCCACATGCACCACGGGGTGCGGATTGAGGACTTTATCCTCCATATTCATATGGCTCGCGGAGACGATCTCCACGCCATAAAGTACTTGCCCCTCAAGCTTAAAGGACCAGCTCGGCACTGGCTGAAAAGCCTCCCCGATAACTCCATTGGAAGTTGGGAGGAGCTCGAGGATGCCTTTCGGGCTAATTTTCAAGGGACCTATGTCCGACCTCCGGATGCAGACGATTTAAGTCATATAATTCAACAGCCCAGAGAGTCAGCCCGAAAGCTTTGGAACAGGTTTCTCACTAAGAAGAATCAAATCGTTGACTGTCCGGACGCTGAAGCCTTAGCAGCTTTCAAGCACAGCGTCCGAGACGAATGGCTCGCCAGACACCTCGGCCAAGAAAAACCGAGAACAATGGCAGCCCTGACAAGCCTCATGACCCGCTTTTGCGCGGGTGAAGATAGCTGGTTAGCCCGCAGTAGCACCAGCGACCCAAGCACATCCGAAGTCAGGGATGGCAATGGAAAACCACGACGCAGTAAAAACAAGCGCCAGAATAAAGAAGACATCCCAGATAACACGGCGGTAAACGCCGGATTCAGAGGCTCTCGGCCAGGTCAGCGAAAAAAGCCTTTCAAAGGCAACAGGGATGGACCGTCCAACCTAAACAAGATTCTAGACAAACTATGTCAGATCCACGGCACCCCCGATAAGCCTGCAAATCATACCCACAGAGAATGTTGGGTCTTCAAGCAGGCCGGCAAGCTAAAAGCCGCACACAAGGGGCAGGACACACTAAGTGAAGACGAGGATGAGCCTCGCCAAAGAAGGCAATCGGGGATGTAAAAATTCCCACCGAAGTCAAAGCGAAGAACGTGGTACATGTGATGAAGGGGAGAAGCAAAACTGCACTCTGAGACACACACGCTATAGAGCCCGTCACCACTAAAGTTCAACCCCTGGTTGGCCCGTCCCCTCACTTTTGATCGCAGGGATCACTTGACAAGTACCCGGCACGAAGATTCGGCTGCTTTGGTGTTAGACCCAATAATAAATGGATACCATCTCACACGAGTCCTCATGGACGACGGCATTAGTTTAAACCTGATATATCAGGACACAGTCCGCAAAATGGGGATAGACCCAACAAAAATCGGCCACAGTAATACTACCTTCAAGGGAGTAATACGAGGCACAGAGGCCCGCTCCACGGGCTCGCTAATACTAGAAGTAGTTTTCGGTTCACCCGACAACTACCGAAGTGAGACGTTACACTTCGACATCGCTCCATTCCGAAGCGGCTATCAAGCACTACTCGGACGAACAGCCTTCGCTCGTTTGAACGCTATACCGCATTATGCTTCTCTCAAGCTCAAGATGCCCGGGTCCGAAAGCGGCACCATCACGATTAATGGAAACATTGAGCGTTCTTTACATGCGGAAGAACGTGCGGCTGCTTTAACAGCCGAACACTAGATGACCCCACCAACCAGAACAAATGAACGGTCGTTAAGACCACAGGCACGGTTAAACGAGTCCAGCACATCACTAGATATGCTTGAGATAGGTTTGGTGGTTGCACCCTTATAGAGGGTACCAGGGGCTTCCCGTGTGTAAACAGGGCTACGGCTCAACTTTACTTATCTCGAATTTTAAATGGTTTATTTAGAGTAACCAATTTTCTGCACGACAACTTTCAACTAAGTTCCTCTCTTTTACAGATGACAATCGTGCTACACCTGGCCGAGATATCAAGACATAACGGAGACACAGGCGCAGACGTGCAGCAGGGACCCATTCAAAGGTTTCTCTTTAGATTAAGACCCTGCGTAAACCTTTTTTACTGTCTCTTGTTGTTCACATCCTCCGGATTCTCAGTACAACCGAGAAGGATGCTGACGTTATTAGCATGTGGCCACGTCAGAATATCGCATGTACCTGGACACTTGGGGCTCATTTTCAAGGGCATTGTTTAGCCCGGCATATATTATAAAGACCGAATACCTTAGGGAGTGTTCGCGTTATGAAGTTTGGCCTTATATGCATCAGCTCCGAATCATGTCTTTGGTCAAATGTTGGGTTTGCCCGGCTCCTGTGTTTTGCTACCTTACATTCCGCTCTATCGGCTAAGGTGGCACTAGGAGAACTACTGCGATTGTGCCCTGGTTCGTCCGGACGAGCACCTCAGTAGAGAAAGCCGAAAACTGACTGTCATGATAAAGCACGAGATTGGTCAACCACTCGACGACCTAGCGGAATCTTCGGGATTCCTCCGCATTAACGAAGGGACGTTTCCCGGCCACGCATGTACGCGCCCCGTATTTGGATGAGCGCGGAGCCACCAGGGGCTATATAGTAGCCCCACTGTCAAACTCCTATGGCTAAGTGAAAGTGTTAAAGCAATATAGTTCGATTGCCTAGTTCGCTGCGCTATCGCCTTCTTAATGGACCAAGACGTTGGATCAAGTGTGAACACGCGTCTTCTGCGAACACCCCCGCATTATATGCGTAAATGGGCCGATTTACGCATCGCAAACTTTCGTGTTATATATATATACATAAATGGCCGCACAGAGGCATCATAACACTTTCAGCAAAAGTATAAAACAGCCTTTACAATTCAGTAAAACATTGTTTTTTCAATGGGAATACATGTCACTAGAACATAATATTCTTCGAGCACTGAGCTTCTATTGAACGAGCGCCTTCAAGGACTTCCTCAAAGTAGTGCTCGGCAGCTACTCGGCCAACGCATCAACCTCGGGTTGCAATAGCGGTGGCCTCCATGTGCGCCAAAGATGTCTTGACACGGGCAAGTGCCATCCGTGCACCCTCTATGCACTCCGACCTCTTCATAGCGTTGATACGCGACACAACACCAAGGAACTGCTGCACCAAACAAAATAACTCTTCGGCCGTGGCCCTCTCGGCCACAGATGATCCACAACAGACCCCATGGCAAGCCCGGACAACCTATGGAGCTCGGCCCACTCGGTCATGCGCTCATTTAACAGCAGCGGACGCGCCG
Organism: Aegilops bicornis; assembly: GCA_021605145.1. Taxonomy (NCBI): domain Eukaryota; kingdom Viridiplantae; phylum Streptophyta; class Magnoliopsida; order Poales; family Poaceae; genus Aegilops; species Aegilops bicornis. The sequence goes on along the minus strand of CM038671.1, from coordinate 231,309,550 downwards.
AACCGTTGAACTGCGACCAGAATAGTTTTTCCACTTCACGATCTTTTTGATCCTTGAAGTACTCGGCTGCATCAGCCGCTAGATCCGCACATGCGTCCGCAGAACTCCATAGCTGATCAAGAGGGGCATATTTCAGATCTCCCAACTTCGTCCGCAGCAAGAAGGGCTTCCCAGCCACGATATCTCCAGCTTGGCGCAGCTCCTCCTTCGACGCTCTGATCTTCGAGCGGGCTTCCTTGGCCGCTACCATGGCCTTCTCCAGCTCCGTCGCCTTCGCTTGGTTTTCCTTTTCAAGAAGCTGGTACCGGTCGGCGGCATCTTTCAACTCAACGGCCATCTTGGCCATCTTTTCCTTATTCTGGCAATGAGCAGCCTTTTCGGCCCTCAGCTCTTCGGCCGCCTTCAGAGCAGCCGCATCACTATTCCTGGCTTGTTCTTTGGCTCGGGCTAGTTCCGCCCGAAGGCTCTCCACGACCGCAGCTCCATCTGCAGTCACAGCATATTAAAGATACTTGCAATATGCTCCTCTTACTACGTGTTGATCACCGGAGAAATAACATACCTTGTGCCTCGTCAAGCCGCTTGTTGACAAGCCTGATGTCGGCATCTACTGCATCAAGTTGCCGCTTCAGCTCGGCAAACTCACCAGTCCGGCTAGCCACCGGACCTTCCGCCACCTGCATATGAAAGCAGATTGATTATTACCTGGGACTATCATCCTCTGCTTGCCGCCGCTCTCGACGACAACCAAAGTCTCAGGGGCTACTATCTGCATAGGGCACACCTAACATGTGTGGTACTGCCAAAAATACACACTATTTCATGTACCTCAAAACCTATTAGCAAACTCATAAAAGCTTCATGCAACCCGCTTTCAGCGGATGAAATCCTCTCAATCACCGTACCCATTAGCGTACGATGCACTTCTGAGATAGTCGCTTGCTCTAGCAGATCCTTCAGTGCGTCCGACCGCACACCAGATGGTTCCGGACTCTTTCGGTTGCTTTCTTCAAGAGCCGGATACTGAGGACTTCGGGTGGCCAAAAGATTACCCTCTGACCTTGCCGGATCAGGAGAAACCCTCCGCGACGACACCTCGGGGTCGCTTAGCCTCATGAGGCGGATGGCAGGGAGGCGTTCGCTCTCCATCATCTCCTAAGAAGATCCTCGTAAGACTTAACTCACGAGAAGGGCTACGATCCGAACTACAAGATAAATGCTTCGGTTATTTTCTTCAGAAGTAATGCATGATATTTTCCCTATTAAGTCCCCTTCTACTTACAGCTCGGTGGAGGGCTCACCCCCTTGCGGGCATTGTGCGGCCTACGTATCCCCCCGGGCAGGACCCTCTGGCGAAGATTTCTTCCCCCATTTGGAAACCATCATTTCCGGGTCTTCACAGGCGGTCCTCTTCCTTTCGTGGGGAGAAGGAATTTCAGATTCTTCTCCCCGGCTATCCTCCTTCGCGGAGGCGCTAACTTCCCCGGTTTGGATAAGCGGTGAGCGAGGTCCGCTTTCAGCCTCTTTATTCCCCCCTGTATCTTCCCCTGAGGGCACTTGATAAGGCGCGAGCTCCAAAGATGTCGGCTAGTCTGAGATCCGGTGAGACCTCGGCGAGGGGGGCCAGACACCTGATCATCTTCGCCTTTGTTACCCAGTCCTGGTCAAAGAGCGACTTTTTAGGATGATGTCATGATAAATAAAAAGACAAACGTGTTCGACTACGGGACTACTTACTTGGGTATTTGGGCGATTGCAGCTCAGACCCGCATCCTCGATGGTTTCCAGACACATTATTTGTGGTACGAAGAACGAGAAGAACGATTGATACATCTCTTCGAGCGTCATGCCGAGGAAGTGCTGAATAGCTTGCGGTTCCTCCGGGTTGAATTCCCACATGCGGAGGGGACGCCGTTTGCAGGGCAGGACTCGATGAATTAACATGACTTGCATTACTGTGGCCAGACTGATATCTCTCTCGAGGAGATCTTGGATACGGCTCTGCAATGTTGGCACATCCTTTACTGGGCCCCAGTCTAGCCCCTTGTCAATCCATGACTTCAGTCGTGGCGGGGGGGGGGGGGTGAGCGAAAAGCAGGGGCGGCCACCCACTTGGTACCCCTGGGAGCTGTGATATAAAACCATTCCCATTGCCATAAGCTGGACACCTCCTGGAAGGAACCCTCCGCCATGGGGCATTGGCACTTTTGCTTATTACGGCACCTCAAGACTCTGCTTGCCGCCTCGATCATCTATGGCTCCACATTGAAGGTCTTGAGCCACAGGCTGAAGAGAGGGGTAATGCGGAGGAAAGCTTCACACACGACGATGAATGACGAGATGTGGAGGACGGAATCTGGAGCCAGATCATGGAAATCCAGCCCGTAATAGAACATGAGCCCTCTCACAAAGGGATCTAGAGCAAGGCCTAGCCCTCGGAGGAAGTGAGATATGAATACAACGCTCTCGCCGGGTTCGGGAGTGGGAATTACCTGCCCTCGAGCAGGCCACCTATGCGAGATTTCGCCGGTCAAGTACCTGGCTTCTCTTAGCTTTTTGACGTATTCCTCTGTGATGGAGAAAGGCATCCACCGACCTTGAAGGTTGAATCCGGACATGGTTGAAGGTCCGAAGCACCTGACCCGAGCTTGGTGTTGGAACTTCAAGCGGGGCGGGGGGAGGATTCGATTAAGTTCGAGGAGAAAAAGGATAGGCCTTGGTCTCTTTATAAATAGGATGAATACCAAGCGTCCTCCTCGTGACCGTTTGGGACTTGCCTTGAATCGAGGAGTCATACCAACGGGCAAGGTTGGGTTACCCATGTCCATGTTGATGAGAATCCCGTAATAAGAGGGACACGATCTCTGCTCCGACAAGACGTGCCAGTAAAATTGCCTCGTAAAGCGTGTGGGCTGGTTTGGAAAAGCGGTTCATGTAAGGAATAGGCCACGGCGTGATGTCACGTTATGAAGGGTCGTCAGCAGATCAGATTTGTGGAAATATTATTCTCTTGACGGTGGTATGTGGAACTTGTTTTGCAGAGCCGGACACTATCCTTGTGTTCAAAATCTTCTATGGAGTATTCGGAGGAGGAACCCGCCTTGCAATGCCAAAGACAATCACAGTGCCGGACTCATCGTCATTGAAGCCTGGTTCAGGGGCTACTGAGGGAGTCCTGGATTAGGGGGTATTCGGACAGCCGGACTATATCCTTTGGCCAGACGTTGGACTATGAAGATACAAGATTGAAGACTTTGTCCCGTGTCCGGATGGGACTCTCCTTGGCGTGGAAGGCAAGCGTGGCGATACGGATATCTAGATCTCCTCCCATCGTAACTGACTCTGTGTAACACTAGCCCCCTCCGGTGTCTATATAAACCGAAGGGTTTAGTCCGTAGGACCAAGAACAACAATCATACCATAGGCTAGCTTCTAGGGTTTAGCCTCTACGATCTCGTGGTAGATCAACTCTTGTAGTACTCATATCATCAAGATCAATCAAGCAGGAAGTAGGGTATTACCTCCATCAAGAGGGCCGAACACAGGTAAACATTGTGTCCCCCGCCTCCTGTTACCATCCACCTTAGAAGCACAGTTCGGGAGCCCCTACCCGAGATCCGCCGGTTTTGACACCGACAAAGGGCAAAAGTGTTTGGAAAAGTAGATACGACGGAGACGTATCAACTCCCCCAAGCTTAAACATTTGCTTGTCCTCAAGCAATTCAGTTGACAAACTGAAAGTGATAAAGAAAAACTTTTACAAACTCTGTTTGCTCTTGTTGTTGTAAATATGTAAATCCAGCATTCAAGTTTTCAGCAAATATTATGAACTAACCACATTCACAATAACACTTAGGTCTCATGTTTACTCATGTCAATGGCATAATCAACTAGCGAGCAATAATAATAAATCTCGGATGACCACACTTTCTCAAAACAATCATGATATGATATAACAAGATGGTATCTCGCTAGCCCTTTCTGAGACCGCAAGAAACATAAATGCAGAAAGCACCTTTAAAGATCAAGCACTGACTAAACATTGTAATTCATGGTAAAAGAGATCCAGTCATACCCAATATAAATTAATAGTAATGGATGCAAATGACAGTAGTGCTCTCCAGCTGGTGCTTTTTAATAAGAGGGTGATGACTCAACATAAAAGTAAATAGATAGGCCCTTCGCAGAGGGAAGCAGGGATTTGTAGAGGTGCCAGAGCTCAATTTTTGAAATAGAGATAAATAATATTTTGAGCGGCATACTTTCATTGTCAACATAACAACCGAGAGATGGCGATATCTTCCATGCTACACACATTATAGGCGGTTCCCAAACAGAATGGTAAAGTTTATACTCCCCTCCACCAACAAGCATCAATCCATGGCTTGCTCGAAACAACGAGTGCCTCCAACTAACAAGAGTCCCGGGGGAGTTTTGTTTGTAATTATTTTGATTTGATTTGCATAAAGCGTGGGACTAGCCTCCCGGTGACCAGCCATTTTCTCGTGAGTGAGGAGCGGAGTCCACTCCTCTTGAGAATAACCCGCCTAACATGGAAGATACGGACAACCCTAGTTGATACATGAGCTATTCGAGCATACAAAACAGAATTTCATTTGAAGGATTAGAGTTTGGCACATACAAATTTACTTGGAACGGCAGGTAGATACCGCATATAGGAAGGTATAGTGGACTCATATGGCATAACTTTGGGGTTTAAGGGATTGGATGCATAAGCAAGTATTCCCGCTTAGTACAAGTGAAGGCTAGAAAAGACTGGAAGCGACCAACTAGAGAGCGACAACAGGTCATGAACATGCATTAAAATTAATGAACATTGAGTGCAAGCATGAGTAGGATATAATCCACCATGAACATAAATATCGTGAAGGCTATGTTGATTTGTTTCAACTACATACGTGAACATGTGCCAAGTCAAGAATCATTCAAAGGAGGATACGACCCCATCATACCACATCACAACCATTTCCATAGCATGTTGGCACGCAAGGTAAACCATTATAAGCTCCTAGCTAATTAAGCATGGCATAAGTAACTATAATCTCTAATTGTCATTGCAAACATGTTTATTCATAATAGGCTGAATCAGGAACGATGAACTAATCATATTTACGAAAACAAGAGAGGTCGAGTTCATACCAGCTTCTCCCATCTCACCCAGTCCCTCATATATCGTCATAATTGCCTTTCTCTTGCACGACCGAATGCTGTGACTAATAATAATAGGGCACGTTGTAGGATCGGAAGTATGTCTAGAGGGGGGGGTGATTAGACTACTTGACCAAATAAAAATCTAGCCTTTTCCCAATTTTAGTTCTTGGCAGATTTTAGCTATCTTAGCACAAGTCAAGCAATCTCCACACAATTCAAGCAAGCATGCAAAAGAGTATATGAGCAGCGGAAAGTAAAGCATGCAACTTGCAAGAATGTAAAGGGAAGGGTTTGGAGGATTCAAACGCAATTGAGACACGGATGTTTTTGTCGTGGTTCCGAGTAGGTGGTGCTATCGTACATCCACGTTGATGGAGACTTCAACCCACGGAGGGTAACGCGGTTGCAGACGAGTCCACGGAGGGCTCCACCCACGAAGGGTCCACGAAGAAGCAACCTTGTCTATTCCATCACGGCCGCCGCCCACGAAGGACTTGCCTCACTAGCGGTAGATCTTCACGGTAGGCGATCTCCTTGCCCTTACAAACTCCTTGGTTCAACTCCACAATCTTGTCGGAGGCTCCCAAGTGACACCTAGCCAATCTAGGAGACACCACTCTCCAAGAAGTAACAAATGGTGTGTTGATGATGAACTCCTTGCTCTTGTGCTTCAAATGATAGTCTCCCCAACACTCAACTCTCTCTCACAGGATTTGGATTTGGTGGAAAGAAGATTTGAGTGGAAAGCAACTTGGGGAAGGCTAGAGATCAAGATTCATATGGTTGGAATGGAATATCTTGAGCTCAACACAAGTGTAGGTGGTTCTCTCTCAGAAAATGTGTATTGGAAGTGTAGATGTGTTCTGATGGCTTTCTCCACGAATGAAGAGTGGGTGGAGGGGTATATATAGCCTCCACACAAAATCTAACCGTTACACACAATTTGCCAAACTCGGTGGGACTGAATGGTTAAACTTCGGCCTGGACCGATTTAGCAAACCTAGTGACCGTTAGGATTTTCGGTGGGACTGAGATGCAACTCGGTAGGACCGATATGGTTAGGGTTAGGGCATAACGTAATCTCGGTGTGATCGATTACACAAACTCGGTGGGACCGATTTTGGTAATAAGCAAACCAGAGAGTTGGTCAGGTAAACTCGGTGGGACCGATTCGCTCATCTCGGTAAGACCGAAGTGTTACAAAAGGGAAACAGAGAGTTTACATTGCAATCTCGGTGGGACCGATCGCTCACTTCGGTTAGACCGAAACGTTACAAAGGGAAACAGAGAGATTACAATCCCATCTCGGTGAGACCGAGATCCCTATCGGTGAGACCGATTTGGCTAGGGTTTGTGGCAGTGGCTATGACATTTGAAACTCGGTGGCGCCGGATAGAAAGAATCGGTGGGGCCGAGATTTCACTTTTGGTTTAGGTCAAATGTCGATGTGGGAAGGTAGTTGAGGGTTTTGGAGCATATCACTAAGCACCTTGAGCAAGCAAGCCATTAAGGAACACCTCATCCCTCCTTGATAGTATTGGCTTTTCCTATAGACTCAATGTGATCTTGGATCACTAAAATATAAAATGTAGAGTCTTGAGCTTCAAGCTTGAGCCAAACTTTTTGTCCTTAGAATTTTGAGGGATCCACTTTCCTCATCCATGCCATGCCATTCATTGAGCTTTTCCTGAAATATTAATCTTGGAATAATGTTAGCTCAATGAGCTATATGTTGTTAGGAATTACCAAAACCACCTGTGGATAGTTGCACTTTCAATCTCCCCTTTTTGGTAATTGATGACAACATATAGATCAAAGCTTCGACAAATGATAATAAGAGTGAAAGATATTGTCGCTTTGAGAAGTATGTGAAAAGCAAGAGCTCCCCGTAAATTTGTGCATATCTTAAGATTTGCTTTGGATTGCAAATGCACAATGAGTTAGGATCATGGGTTACTCTTCCATGTCACATACATCTTGGTGGAGCGCTCAAAATGATAAGAATTAAATACATGCACTCATCACCAAGCAAAGTGGATGATCAAATAGGGATAACATGATAGTATCATCCAACAAGCATAAGTGTAGCTTATGATCAACCACATGATCATCAATGTCTCACAGATAATAGCATAGTATCTCAAGCAATCAAAAGTAAACAAAGTTCAACCAAGAAGACAAGAGAGAACAAAAGCAAACAAACTCTCTCTCTCGAAGCCTATGATCTATACATTTTTCTCCCCCTTTGGCAACAAGTTACCAAAAAGTTCATAGAAAATGCATAGCACTAAAACGACTCTCAGGCTTGGTCTTCAGGTGGTGGAGTCCGGATAACACCGAGGACGAAGGCTTCAGTTGAAGTAGATGGAGCCGAGCTGGTGTAGGTGCTTTGGAGCTGGTGGCACTTGAAGGCTGTGAGTCGGTGAGTATGAAGTGGCTCACGTGTCGCCATCGCACCGCAGATGATCTCTCGAGCTCTAGGCACCGGCAAATGCATCGCTTGTTGTTTTGCCCTTCCTCTCATGCATGTCATCCTCAGTAGTTGCTCCACAGCAGATCGAATCTCGCCATTTTCACATCTAAGTCATAGAACTTTTGTTCCATGATTCTTTCCAAGCTCTCTTGGTTTCGAGTCGTGGTGGCAGTCCTTTCTCAATCCTCGAGTTGATGCTATCGGATAACCGAGCTGCTCCTCGCTTGTTCTTCGAGAAAGTACTCGAGATGCCTCCTCTTGAGTTGGCATCTTGGCAACTTTCTCCATCTTTGCCTTCTCCTTCTTTGCTTGAGCTTGTACTGATGATGGTTCATTCTCATTCATCACAACTTGATTGTCCTCAAAATCTGGATGGATGGGCAAGTGTTCCTTATCCAATGGTATGTGCCTGTGCCCATATTCGAAAGTTAATCAACTCCACGAATATGTGGGGCATATCCACAACTTCTCTTACGATCATTCTTTGTCCTCTTGATAGTCTCAACTATGAGGCTCATGACCTTGAACTTCTGTGGCACATCAAATATATGTAGCAAGTTAATTGCATGCCCTCTCGATCATGTTGTGGTCACCGACTTGGGCAAAAGAGTGTGCCTTAGGATCCAGCTTGATTGTAGGCAGCCACGATGTAAGAAAATGGACTGATCCAAACTTGAAAGTCTCAAGAGCTTTGTCTGGGATCTCCTTATACATGTTTGACATAGAATTGTGATCCATCTTCTTCTTGGCATAAACATCCAAGTCATCCTCTTGCTCGTCTGGGGCATTGATCAACTGAGCCCATTCCTCAATAGTTGATTGGTACCTTGTACCTTCAGACATCCATACTATCCTGCCATCAGGATAGAAATGTGCTGTGGAGTAGGATTGCATTATGAGCTCCTCATTCCACTTTGTGAGCTTCTGCCCAACAAAGTCTGCAACTCCACAAGCATTGAAGTACATCATACACACCAGGATAGTGTGCCTCATTTTCCTTGATATAGGTCCAGTCGATCCACCTCATATCACACACTATTGGTTTCTTGTCCAGCAGCACTGTCTCATAGAATTCTTGTTGTTCCTTTGTGTGGAACCTGTAATCAACAATAGTCCTTCTTCTTGTAGCATATGGATCTGTTTCTCTCCATTTCCTCAACCCTGAATCTCTCCTGATCTTCATGTTCTCAGCCACAGGATGAGCATCGTTGTGGTCTAGAATCTTGGGTTTGAGCTTCCTCAGAACTTGTCCTTCATCATCTTCCTCAAGAAAGCAACATCAGTGCAATCGGGGCCTTGTTCTTCTCAAAGAAATGGTATACTCTCGGTATTCCTCTTAGGTGCACTCTTGGGCTTGGAGGCAGCTTTGGGTGCTTCTTTGGGCTTTGATGATGCAGCCCCTGACTTTATAGCATCACCCATCAGCTTCTGTGCCTTAGGTGCTGGTGCAGCAACCTCTTCTTCCTCTTCTTCCTCAGAATCTCTCCTCATGGAGGGTTTGCCAAGAACTCTAGCAATGAGTGGTTCCGACTCTCTTTTCTTTTTGTCTTGGCCAATGCCTTCCTCTTGACTCCATGGTAAACTTCATGGTTTCTCCAAAGGGCAACCTTCCTAGGTTTGGAAGTGGGAACTCTCCTTGCAGGTGCCTTCTTACGCATACTGGCTTTGTGGCTGCAGCTGAGCCATATTCCTTTTTGAGCACTTCCTTCTTTGAAGTGGCTTCCTCTTCCTCTGCAACATAATCTTCATCTTCAGACTCTAAAGTCCTTTTCTTGCTTGCTCTAGTGGTAGCCTTTGGCAAGTTGCTTGGGGTGCTTCTGCTACCCTCATCTCGAGCTGCTAGAGGGACTAGTGCCCTCACTCAAGTGAACCCGCTCCTCCGACTTGTTCTGGTTGTCACTCACAGTGGGACATGTTGCAAACACCGATCGCAGACTCGTGAATAGATTGTAGATGAGATTGAGTGGATGAGCATCACAAAATGCAGAGATTTTTGCAAAAGAATGAGTCAAAAACTTAGTTTTAGTTTTCCATGTAAAGCATTTGGATCAACCGATTCGTAAACTCGGTGATACCGAAGCATGTTGGAACCAAAACTAGTGAACTCGGTCGAGACTAAGTCACAGTTCGGTGGTACCGAGACTGCTAGGGTTTCACAAAGTCCTGAACTCGGTCACACCGTTTGCAATTCTCGGTCAGACCGAGAACCACATGTGCAATGGCCTTGGCTGAATCGGTGGAACCGAGTTCTGCAACCCGGTCTGTCCAAGATGGTTTCGGCGGAAACCTAACCCTAAATTTTCAATTCAAATCTAATCTACGGAGTGTTTTGACTGGATAGAAGCGTTTCAATCGTGGCAAGATTCATAATGAACACAATGTGCTAGGAATCGGATGGGGAAAGCACTGTGATCGAGTCCATACCCTAGTTCGGTGATGAACTCGCTACGGCGGCAATGGCGGAGACGAAATCCGTTGACGGCGACGGAGACCAGCTGAGGAGGCGGCTGGCATTTGAGGAGGACGATCCGGAGACCCAGGAGGCAGAGCGAGCTATGCGCGGGCGAAGGGGTTTCGGAGAAATTTCCAAAAAATTTCCCGTGAGTATATATAGCCCGACCCTGTCGGTGTGACCGAGTGGAACAACTCGGTGGCACCAAGATGCTTAACTGTTGAAAGTTACAGCAACTCGGTGTGACCGAAAAGTTCAAATTGGTTGCACCGAGATGAAAACCTAGATCGACTTAGTGATCTCGGTATGACCGAAATGGAGGAATCGGTCAGACCGAAACACACAAAGAAGTTTTGGAAGTTTAAGTCTATGACAAATCAGGGACTCCGAGTGCTCCTCACACAGAGTGGTTCGAATCTGACTTGATCAAATTTTGTGATGTAGCATGAATAGAGTTTGAGACGAGAAAATCATAGATAGCTAGAGAGGGTTCTTAGGAATTCTTGTCCATCCACTTAGCAAAAGAAAAGAAAACCAATCAATCAAAACAACAAGTGGATGTCCTCGAATGAGTAAAATATGCAATCAACATGCTCACACAATAAAATGGCAATTGAAATATGTGGCAAAGCATGCACAACCAATTCTAGCATCTATCAAGTAATTGGTGATGACTAGGTCATCTATATATGAGTATATTGACTTAGGAGTCAAATGAGAACATTTGATCATAGGTCATGCTCATCGTTTAAGCACAAGTGGGGTTACCACTTTTTACATAAAGCATTGTTGTGTTCACACCATTAGAGTTGCTTTAGCTCAATTCTTAGAGTAAAGCTCCCCCTAGATGTGAGATCCCCCCTGTCGGTGTCAAAACCGGCGGATCTCGGGTAGGGGGTCCCGAACTGTGCGTCTAGGCGGATGGTAACAGGAGACAAGGGACACGATGTTTTCACCCAGGTTCGGGCCCTCTCGATGGAGGTAATAACCTACTCCTCCTTGATTAATATTGATGATATGGGTAGTACAAGAGTAGATCTACCATGAGATCAAGGAGGCTAAACCCTAGAAGCTAGCCTATGGTATGATTGTTGTTCGTCCCCACGGACTAAAACCCTCCGGTTTATATAGACACCGGATAGGTTAGGGTTACATGAGCCGGTTACAATGGTAGGAGATCTACATATCCGTGTCGCCAAGCTTGCCTTCCACGCCAAGGAAAGTCCCATCCTGGACACGGGACGAAGTCTTCAATCTTGTATCTTCATAGTCCAGAGTCCGCCAACGGTAAGAGTTGACTATCCGGACACCCCTAATCCAGACTCCTCAAGAGCTCCCGAGCCAGGCTTCAATGACGATGAGTCCGTGGCGTTGATTGTCTTAGCATTGCGAGCGGGTTCTTCTCCAAATTCCATATACTTGTCGAATAGTGTCCGGCTTCGATAAATGCTGCACTCCTCGGCTTCTATGCCCAATAATGGCCATCTTCCACGTGTTTGAATGAATGCTAACAGCCAGTGGTATTTTTACAATCACCCCCTAGTCGCGTAAAATGAGCCGCCTATAAAAGGGCAAGGATCTAGATCTGAGTCACACCATCCCCCTTTGCAAGCTTTCATCGAGCGCCTCGACCAAAGCCCATTCCATCATGGACAGTTGGCCGACGGCTCCTCTTCTCGCGCCCCAGCCCTCAGCCAGAAATTGGGAGAGATGCTCGATCCCGCATAGCGAGCTAGTTATACTCCAAACCAAGGAATTTCTCCCCCCCGGCCTTCATGGTTCCGGTTCGAGCCGGACTTGCCACCTACAAGGGCGGAAAGCAAGCGGAGAGCATCCCCGATCCCTCTAAAGGAGAGCGGGTATGCTTCATCTCTTATCTAGTAAGAGGCCTCGGATTTCCCATCCATCCGCTTCTCCGGGCTCTTGGAGTTCTCTGACCTCCAATTGCACCACCTTACTCCTGCCCATCCTCGCACATCGCGGGCTTCGTGGCCCTTGCGAACTATTCTTGGGCGCCGAGGCTCATTTCGGACTGTGGAAGAGAATATTACGCCTAGTACCCCGCTCTCATGAGGGGTCAATATATCAAGTGGGCGGAGCCGAGCTATGGCGCATCCTCGGACCTGACGGATACCTATCCGAAACCCCAAAGAAGGCGTCCAAGACCGCCTTGAATGGATTTACATGGAGGACGTCCCGCTGCCGGATCCTGCTCGGATCGGCCTTCCGGAGTTCAGCAATGCTCCTCAAGAAGCGCCTAACTGGCGCCCTTCTGAGCACCCGGAGAGAAGATGACCGGGATGTCCGTTATTTGATGAGCCGAATAAGGTTATCGGCTCATGCGGATTGACCATGACAGGAGTCATGGCAATCTGCATTATGAGGGGAGTGCAGCCGCCCAATACTGAGGCCACCCCATGTGGGACTTCAACGGGAGGACGATGCCACCCGCCATGGTCAAAGAAGGGCTGTGGATCGGTCACCGAACTGGTGAAGATCTTATGCGCCATGTACAAAGGAGAGGAGGAGGATTTCGTCCGTGTCAACCCACTAAAGGAGTTTTCTTGAATAATCCTCGAAGCCGGGTAAGCAAACATCTTTGTGACCTGTCCGATCCATGTTCCGTAGTTAAATATCTCATTTCATGGTTTTTGGCAAGAACTGCGCGGACCGTGGAGAAGATACACAGCCCGCTTCTACAACCCGAGGATCCGAACGGTCCCTCGATCCGACCTCCGAAGAGGATCCGGACATAAAGGTGGAGTTGATCGACGGGTATTCCACCAACTTAGCATCGACAATGCGTTGGTCGCCTTTTTACGGTGATTACCGGAATACTTCCAGCCTCACAGTAAATGAGAACGAGATCCCAAAACCACGATAACGACCCATCCATGCTTATTTTTGATCACCGTATACCAATGGTGCTTCGCAGGGGGTACCTTCGAGGCAGAGTCGAGCTGCGGCTGGCCAACAAAGGGCAAAGGCGGCCTCAAGAGCTAAAAAGAAGTGCGGTCCGGATCGAAACTCCGCCGCAACGGTATGGCATGTCACCATACTCCCAGGATTGATTCCTAGAAGGCGTGCTAACGTTGATACCCTTTTCAGGAAAAAGAGCGCTCGCCGGACTGAGTCCGGAGAGGTTGCCGATCGAACCTTCACCGGACAAGCTTCAAAGCCGGGTCCGGAGGCTGAGGCGAGCACGAGACGTGCGTCGGATGCTCCTCCGATAGAGGATGCCGACAGGTTGTCCGCCACCAACTCCGAGGTGGAGAGCGCCTTGAACCACAGGCGCCGCCGGACAGTTCTTCGTGACGCGTGTTTCTCCCAAGAGGCCTTGAATGCCTTTGAGTCGGGAGATGCGCACCTCCGTGCCGCTCAAGATGGACAAGCCAGAGCCACGGAGCAGTATGTGAAGGACAATACGGGTAAGGAAATTTGATAGTTATATGTGCCAGTAGCCCCCGAGACTTAAAATAGTTAGAATAACTGATTTAAGGATCATTTGTTATGCAGGATCTTACAGAAAAGTATACCCGACTGTCTCAGGAGCTTGAAGAGTGCAGGGCCCATCTTGAGGCCGCACTAGCCACTACGGGGGGAGCCACAGAGACCCTCCGGTAATATACGCTTGGAAGATAAATAATTTATGAAGTGCGGTGTGTAAAGTCGACAAAAACATTGCAGATGGCGCCGGACTAGATCCGACAAGCAACAGCTCTTACGCCGCTTAAAGGTCAAGCGAGAGCGTGCTTACGAGGGTGCGGCAGAGAAGAATAACCTCCAAGATGCCAACACTAAGCCGGGTGAGGAATCAAGGACGTTCGTGCTCAGCTTATCTCGACTCAGAAAGGAGAATCGGCGGCTTCGCCGCTGCATTTTCAAGAGTGCTTGAGCGAACTTTGAAAGAGTTCGGCGAGGAAGGCGACTAACATAAACATGTATGTAGGTTTGCTCATAGGTCGCCCCGAGGAGGAGATGCCCAATTCTTCGGGTGATCTTCTTCCCGAATGCGTCGGCCGCATGAACGAGTCCGGCAGTGATGAAAGGCATCGCCAAGCCTTGTGGCCATCTATCTCCCTGCCTCAAGGCATTGGGGAGCTGGCGGAGCGGCTTCAAGGGGCATGACGGGCGCTTCCGGCTATGGAAGATATCGGCTGCCGTCACAAGGCGCCAGGAGGCCTGGGCCATGGTGAAGACGCAGACACGGTTGTCGACCCAAACCACATGGCGAGGTCGGACCTGGGGGCTGGATGGGATGGAGATCCTCAGAAAGCTTAGCGTACGGCCAAGTAGAATTGGCCGCCAAGTATTCCCAGCAAGATTGTAAATTAGATAGCCTATTAGATGTCATTGAGGAGGAATACAATGAGTCGAGTTGACTATGTAAAAATATGACATGAAAAAATGTCTTCTAGCCGGATTGTAGATCGCTTGTCGAAGCGGACCTTTTGCTTCGAATTCTCCGGACCCAATAGTCTCTGGAGTGTGTCCGAATACCTTCGTGGTTATATAAGAACCGTGGTATGCATGGAGACAAGGCGTAGGGGTCATTGTTGTCAGACGTATAAGTGCCCAACTAGTTATGTTATATTACATGGGTAGTAAGGAAACATCTTCCAGGAGAATAGTTCCGCTATGGGTTCCTTTTCGCTTGGGATGCATGCCCTAAAGTGTATGTCAAAGCTGCTATGAAAGCAGAAAAAATCATCTGGCGGCAGATGGGTAAAAAGTTAAAAATCATCTTTCAATTCACCGACCGAATATTCCCTTAAGAACGCTTAGCTTTCGGCTTAACCTACCGAGGTACACATCCGCTGACCCGCAAGAATAATCGCAGAGGTGCTCCTTTACCACCTAGCCGAACAATCGAGAACATAGGGGTAAGCATGTGTCGTGTCAAAACCGGCGGATCTCGGGTAGGGGGTCCCGACCAGCGCCTAGGCGGATGGTAATAGGAGACAAGGGACACGATGTTTTTACCTGTGTTCGCCCCCTACCCGAGATCCGCAGGTTTTGACACCGACATTGGTGCTTTCATTGAGAGTTCCTCTGCGCCGCCGCCATCGTAGGATGCCTCGCCTCGCCTTTTAAAGACGACACTATCCCCAAAGGAGCCTTGGCCACCGGGCCGAACTCTTCACCTAGGCGGTTTTCTTATGACCGCTAGTTCGCCAAGGCTGCTACCGACGCCCATGACCTCTCGAGTCATCGAAACCAATCTCCATGTTAGTTCGAACTTGCCGAAAAGTTAGATCCGATCAAGCTCTCCTCCATAAACGAAGCTCTTGGATCGTGACGCCGCCTGGAGTCACCACAGACACGAATCGAATCGGGCCTAAAACCGATCTGAGAGAGATCAACTCTCCCTGTGCTACCCATCATGTTGCTGTGATAGAGGAGCAATACGGCGATTCTTCTTCTACCTTAAGGACTAGCTACGTCGGATTCCCGATCCCTCCATGTCGGATTCCTCATGGAGGGGCGGATGTCGATCAAGCCCGAACCTAAAGTCGGTGGCGGGTCGGACTCATTGGATAGCACTCAAAAATCCAAATTTCCGAAGTTCGAAACTTCGGCCCTTGAGTCCTAAATTGACGGGGTTCGGATTTAGTGCCACCCGCCCACCCAAACATTGGCGATCTCTCGAATTCGCAAGAGCCTGCTTGAAACAAAGACATCATTATCGGGCGATTCCTCCCGGTTATGAACAGGATAAAGGACTGCCGAGAGGAGGACTTAATCCCAATTTTTGCAATAATTGCATGGACAAGGGAATCCTAAACGCCATAAGTCGTCATGAAATTACACGCTTTGTCGACTTGGTGACCATAGTACAAAAGAAATCGTATGCGATGGAGAGCGCCTGAAAACCGAAAGTAAATTTTGGGATAATCCGGCCCGAATACATCCCTAGTCCGGAACAAAAGGGTGCATCATTAGCAAGCACCGGGTTGAATACCAAAACCAAAACCCCTAAAGGGTGCGGAACCGTACTAGAGGGTTGGCTAAAACGGACCTCGAAAATTCATAGCACGAGAGGCGCCACCGAACTCATAGCCTTCGAGCATGTTGGATACTACGGCAGGTGGCCAAAAGTGGCGTAAGAGCTTCTAGCTTCGAATCCTCAACCCAGCAACACCGATGCAGTGTTAATTGATCTTCGAGACTTTCGCATCAAATAACATGCGAAAACGACAACTCGCAACCTTGTCAAGTCTACCAAGTAGCAACAATAAATCCATGGAGGACACGGCTATTACCTTCAATGCCAGTGACGAACCTAAATTCAACTCCCCGGCACCAGCCTTATTGGTTCTCGGCCCGATAGTAGACGGCTTCGCCTTTACTAAGGTACTCATGGATGGCGGCAAATGACTAAACCTCATCTATGAGGAAACCCTCCGAAAAATGGAAATAGGCTGGAACTGCGTTGAGCGAAGCAGCACAACCTTTAGAGGAATAATCCCTCACCGGGAAGTATGCTGCACAGGAAAAATCACGCTAGACGTAGTGTTCGCTCACGGACAATTACAGGTCCGAGGAAGTCACATTTCAAGTGGCCCCTGCTCAACAAATGCGGATATCATGCTTTATTAGGACGAGAGGCATTCACAATTTTCAAGCTATACCCCATTATGGGTACATGAAGCTTAAAATGCCCGGTCCCAACGGAATCATCACTCGTTAGTGATCCGAACATAGCACTGCTACCGAAAATAAGACAGCCGCACTAGCCCTAGAGGCACTATCCAAGCCCTAGCGGCCGAGGAAGTCACCATGATGCGCTCCACGGTGAACAGGGACGACATGATACTTGATAAAAGATCCAAGTCCACCTCTTTTAAACCAGCGGATGAAATAGTCAAATTCGAGTCCACCCAACGGACTCGCAAAGACGGCCTCCATCGGGCACAATTAAACCTCGATGTAGACGCCACACTACGAGAATTTCTACAAGAAAATCGACATCTTTGCCCGGCACCCTTCAGGATATGCCAGAATCCCACGTCGGTGGCCGAGCACAACCTAAATATCCTAAAGGATTCAAGCTACCAACCGGCTCTTGGCGCTTTTCCAACCCAAGAGACAGGCCATGGGAGAGGAGCTAGCCAAACTTCCGGAGGCCGGATTCATCGTAGATATAAAACATCCGGACTGGCTAGCGAACCTGGTGATGGTACCAAAGAAGGATAAATCCTGGCGCCTATGTGTTGATTTCAAAGACCTTAATAAGGCTTGCCCAAAGGATCCCTTCCCCCTCCCTCGAATTGATCAAATCATTGATGCCACAACAGGACACGACTCATTGTGCTTCCTCGACGCTGCGTACTCGCTACCACTTAAATCAAGATGGCGGAGCTGCACCAAGCTGCAACAGCATTCATCACTCCATACGGCCCGCTCTGCTTCAACACAATGCCCTTTGGGCTCAAAAACGCCGCGCAACATATCAACGCATGATTCGTATATGTCCGCCAACCAGATCGGCACAACGGTGGAAGCATATGTAGATGACGTGGTCGTCAAAACCAAGCACGTCGAAACTCTAGTAGACGACTTGAGGCTCACATTCGACAATCTTCGCAAATACGACATCAAGCTCAATCCGGAAAAATGCGTCTTGGCGTTCGGCCCGGAAAAGCTCCTCGGCTTCATTGTGTCCTAGAGGAATTGAAGCAAACCCAGCCAAGATTCGAGCTCTGTCACAATTGGATATTCCAAAAGACCTCAAACAAATACAAAAATTGATCGGATGTGTCGCGGCTCTAAGCCGCTTTTATCTCCCGCTTAGGAGGAAAGGCATTACCTCTTTACCGCCTCCTCCGCCAAGACCGAACACTTCGAGTGGACGGATGCCGCCACGGCCGGACTCGAAGAAATAAAGGCCATTTTGGCAACAAATCCGTCCTGGCCGCGCCAACGTGGGTGAACCAATGCTATTATATATCGCCACAACACATCAAGTTGTCAGCGCGGTGCTCGTTGTCGAACGAGAAACAGACGGACACCGGTTCCCTGTTCAAAAAACGGTTTATTATGTGTCCACTGTCCTAACCCCATGCAAGTCCCGGTACCCACACAATCAAAAGATAGCATATGCGGTGTTCATGGCATCCCGGAAGCTGCGACACTACTTTCAAGAGTGTTCGATAACGGTAGCCTCCGAAGTACCTCTTAACGACATTATAAACAACCGCGACTCGACGGACCGGATTGCTCAATGGGCCATAGAGCTCCTTCCATTCGACATAACTTATAAGCCACGACGAGCTATTAAGTCGCAGGTTTTGGCCGACTTCGTGGGTCGAATGGATCAAGCCGAACTCCCTATAGAGTACGGCGCGATACTCCAATTGGATCATGCACTTTGACGGCTCCAAAATGTTGGCTGGCACGGGGCTGGCGTCGTCTCGACGTCCCCAACCGGGGACACAAATTAACACGCCCTTCGATAATGTATACGGACTCCAACAACGCAGCCGAACACGAGGCCCATACGCACGGCCTCCGGATGGCGATCTCCATGGGCATTCAACGCCTAGAGGTGCGCGAGATTCAAACCTCGCAATATCTCAAATAAAAGGAGACTTTGACCCAAGGATCCAAAATGGCAGCATACCGCAATGCGATCCTAAAATGTCAAGACGGTTCAAGGGCTCGAATTTCATCATATAGCCCGGATAACAACCAGCGGCGGATATAATGGCACGCATCGGTGCAAAACGCGATGCCGCCCCACCCAATATCTTTTGGAACGGCTGTTCAAGCCATCCGCATACTATGGGAAGGAGTCCGCACAATAACCGACCCAACCGTGCATCACCGACGCCAACACTCGACACAACCGGAGGCTCCGCCCGAGATAACACCCTCTCGCTCATGAAATAATGGAGGTTATCGCCCCGTGGACGGAACCATTCCTAGCCTACTAACTAGGCAGGAACTCCCCGAAGACCAAAATGAGGCTCGCTGCATAGTACGGCATTCTAAAGCCTATAAAGTCCATGAGGGAGAGCTTTATAAGAAAAGCACTACCGGAGTCCTTCAAAGGTGTATCTCCGAAGAGGAAGGGCGAACCCTCCTGGCTGAAATTCATGCCGGACTTGGGTGGGCACCACGCCGCAGCCCGGCCCTTGTAGGCAAGGCCTTCAGACAGAGATTTTATTGGCACGGCCCGGCAGATCTGCAGGACTTAGTCCAACGATGCATCGGCTGCCGCCTTTTGCTAACCAAAGCCACATGCCACCCACCGCCTTAAAACTATACCCATCACCTGGCCGCTTGCGATGCAACTGGGGCTTGACATGGTTGGACCCCTCAAGGGAGGAACCCACAAGCAAAAATACCTATTGGTCATGGTGGACAAATTCACCAAATGGATAGAGGCCAAACCAGTTAAAACGGCCGAATCCGGACCAGTGATAGACTTCATATCAGGGGTAGTGCACCGTTACGGTGTCCCCACAAGATCATCAATCGACAATGGCACCAACTTCACGGCCGATGAGGTCAAATCATGGTGCAAAAACATGGGCATCAAGCTCGATTACGCCTCAGTCTATCACCCTCAAACCAACAGCCAAGTCGAACGGGCAAACGGTCTAATCATGAGCGGCATTAAACCCAGACTAGTGCGGTCCCTCAAGGAATCTAACACGCACTGGGTCGACGAGCTCGACTCCGTACTCTGGGAGCTGCGGACCACGCCGAATCGTACTACCGGATTTACACCATTCTTCATGGTGTACGGGCGCAGAGGCGATCTTGCCTGCGACATAATACATGACTCACCTCGCCAGACGCATGTATGAAGAAAGAGAAGCCGAGCTCGATCGGCAGGACAGTTTGGACGCATTGGAGGAGGAGCGCGACGTGGCAAAAGCTCGTTCCGTATTCTATCAACAGCAGGCTCGAAGATATCAAAGCAGGGAATTACGGGCCAAAGCTTATAACGTTGGCGAACTAGTTCTACGCCTGCCGGACAAGAAAAAGGACAAACTCAAGCCCAAATGGGAAGGTCCTTCATCATCGACCAGGTCCTGACCGGGCGGAGCATACCGTCTGCGAAACGCATCGGATAACCGACTCGAGTCGAACCCATGGAACGCAGCCCGCTCACGAAGATTCTACGCCCTAAGTGCCGGACTCCAAGTTCGTCTCCTTCCTCCGTCCGCATTCTTTATTTTTGCTTTTTGTTGTCTTTTATTTCTCTCCTTCCTCCTTCTTCTTCTTGTAGCCTCTAGAGGCTCGTTTGTGCTTTTTTCCGCACACACTTGACGCGCTGTCCGCGCTCATTATACCTGGGGGCTTCCTTAATGTATATATTTATAATGGCTTCATGCCCAAAGACATGTGTTAAACTTCCGCATGTACCTTTTATTCACCATTATATGCATCGATATGACTTAAGTTTTGGCCAAGCTGGGTTGCCTAGCTCTTGTGCTTACCCCTCACGCTCCCGATTGTTCATCTAGGTGGTAAAGGGAGCACCTCTCCAAGGATTGTTACCGCTGGGTCAGCGGATGTGTACCTCAGACCGGTGAAGCCGAAAGCTAAGCGTTCTTAAGGGAATATTCGGTCGGTGAATTGAAAGATGATTTTAAATTTTTACCCATCAGTCCCAGATGATTTTCTGCTTTCATAGCAGCTTTGACATGCACTTTAGGGCATGCATCCCAAATGGAAAGGAACCCTTAACGGAACTATTCTCCCTGGAAGATGTTTCTTACTACCCATGTAATATAACATAACTAGTTGGGCACTTGTCTGATACAGCAATAATGACCCCCACGCCTTGTCTCCATGCATACCACGGTTCTTATATAACCACGAAGGTATTCGGACACACTCCGGACGATTGGGTCCGGAGGTCGGCTTTAAAATGTCCACTACGATGGACAATCTACAATCCGGCTAGAAGACATTTTTTCATGTCATTTTTTACATAGTCAACTCGACTCATTGTATTCCTCCTCAATGCCATCTAATAGGCTATCTAATTTACAATCTTGTTGGAATACTTGGCGGCCAATTCTACTTGGTCAGACACTAAGCTTACATAGGATCTCCATCCCATCCCGCCACTTACGTGTCCGACCTCGACCATGTGGTTTGGGTCAGCCTTCGTGGTCTGCTGCGTCTTCACCATGGCCCAGCCTCCTCGGCGCCTTTGACGGCAGGCCGATATCTTCCATAGCCGGAAGCGCCATTGCGTCTCCCTTGAAGTTGCTCCGCCATGCCTCCCAACGCCTTCGGCAAGGGAGATAGATGGCCACAAGGCTTGGCTGATGCCTTTCATCACCTGCCGGACTCGTTCGCAGTACCGACGCAATTCGGGAGAAGGTCACTGTAAGAATTGGGCATCTCCTCCTCAGACGACTGTGAGCAAACCTACATACATGTTTATGTTAGTCGCCTTCCTCGCCGAACTCTTTCAAAGTTCGCTCAAGCACTCTTATCGAAAATGCCGCTGACGAAGCCGCCGATTCTCCTTCTTGAGTCGCATAACCGGGCACGAACGTCCTTTAGTTCCTCACCCAGCTTGGTGTTGGCGTCTTGGAGATTATTCTTCTCCTGCCGCACCCTCGTAAGCACGCTCTCGCCGGCCTTTAACTAGGGTAAGAGCTGTTGCTTGTCCAGATCCAGTCCGGCGCCATCTGCAATGTTTTGGTCAGATTTACACACCCGCCGCACTTTATAAACTATATATTTTTTGAAAAAAGCATATATTACCAGAGGGGGCCTCTGTCGCTCCCCCTGTAGCGGCTAGTGCGGCCTGGGCCAACCTTGCACTCTTCAAGCTCTGGGACAGTCGGGTATTCTTTTCTCGTAAGATCCTCAGATAACAAATGATCCTTAAATCAGTTATTCTAACTATTTTAAGTCTCAGCCACTTGGCATATATAACTGTCAAATTTCCTTACCCGTATGTCCTTCACATACTGCCCATGGGCTCTCGCTAGTCCATCTTGAGTGGCACGGAGGTGCGATCTCGAATCAAAAGGCATTCAAGGCCTCTTGGGAGAAACACGCACACGAAGAAGCTGTCCGGGCGGCGCTGTGGTTCAAGGCGCTCTCCACCTCGGAGTTGGTGGCGGACAACCTGTCGGCATCCTTCCGTCGGAGGAGCATCCGACGACGCCTCGCGTCTCGTGCTTTCAGCCTCCGGACCCGGCTTTGAAGCTTGTCCGGTGAAGGTTCGATCGGCAACCTCTCCGGACTCACCGGTCCGAGCGCTTTTTTCCCGAAAAGGGTATCGGCGTTATCGCCTTCCGTGAATCAATCCCTGGAGTATGGTGACATGCCATACCGCTGCGGGCGGAGTTTCGATCCGGACCGCACTTCTTTTTAGCCTGCGGGGCCGCACTGCCCTTTCTTGGCCAGCCGCCGCAGGCTCGGCTTCCTGCCTCGAAGGTACCCCCTGCGAAGCACCATTGGTATACGGTGATAAAAAATAAGCATGGATGGGTCGTTATCAGGGTTTTGGGATCTCGATCTCATTTACCTGTGAGGCTGGAAGTATTCCGGGGTAATCAGCCGTAATGGCGACCAACGCATTGTCGATGCTAAGTTGGTGGAATACCCCGTCGATCAACTCCACCTTTATATCCGGACAGGTCACAAAGATGTTTGCTTACCCAGCTTCGAGGATTATTCGAAGAAAACTCCTTCAGTGGGTTGACACGGAGGAAATCCTCCTCCTCTCCTTTGTACATGGCAGAAAAGATCTTCACCTATTCGGTGACCGATCCTGGCCCTTTGCGGCCATGGCGGGTGGCATCGTCCTCCCCGTTGAAGTCCCACATGGGGTGGCCTCAGATTGAAGCGGCTGCACTTCATAATGCAGATTGCCATGAATCCCGCCATGGTCAATCCGGCATGAGCCAAGAATCCTTATTCGGCTCATCAAATAACGGACATCCCGGTCATCTTCTCTCCGGTGGCTCCGAGGGCGCCAAATTAGGGCGCTTTCTTCAGAGGAGCATTGTTGAACTCCGGAAGGCCGATCCGAACAGGATCCGCAATGGGACGCCCTCCATGTAAAACCATTCAAGGCCGGCCTTCGGACGCCTTTCTTTGGGGTGATGGATAGGTATCCGGTCCCGGCGATGCGCCATAGCTCGGCTCCGCCCACTTGATATATTGACCCCTCATGAGAACGGGGTACTAGGCGTAATATTCTCTTCCACAAGACGAAATGAGCCTCGACGCCCAAGAATAGTTCGCAAAAGGGCCACGAAGCCCGCGATGTGCAGGATGGAGGCAGGAGTAAGGTGTGGAGGCCGAGAACTCCAAGAGCCCCGGAGAAAGCGGATGGATGGGAAATCCGAGGCCTCTTACTAGATAAGAGATGAAGCATACCCGCCTCCTTTAGAGGGATCGGGACGCCTCCGCTTGCTTTCCGCCCTTGTAGGTGGCAAGAGTCCGGCTCGAACCGGAACCAAGAAGGCCAGGGGGAGGAATCCCTTGGTTTGGAGTATAACTAGGTCGCCATGCGGGACTGGGCAACTCTCCCAATTTCTTGGCTGAGGGCTGGGAGCGCGAGAAGAGGAGCCGCGTCGACTGTCCATGATGGAATGGGCTTTGGTTAGGGGCGCTCTGATGAAAACTTGCAAGGCGGGGATGGTGTGACTCAGATCTAGATCCTTGCCCCTTTTATAGGCGGCTCATTTGCACGGCTAGGGGTGTAATTGTAAAAATACCTCGCTGTTCGTGACCATTCAAACACGTGGAAGATGGCCATTATTGGGCATAGAAGCCGAGGAGCGCAGCATTTATCAGAAGCTGGACACTATTCGACAAGCATATGAAATTTGGAGAACAACCCGCCTCGCAATGCCGAAGACAATCAACGCGCCGGACTCATCGTCATTGAAGCCTGGTTCGGGGGCTACTGAGAGAGTCCCGGACTAGGGGGTGTCCGGATAGTCGGATCGCTGTCACGGCCGGACTCCAAACTATGAAGATACAAGATTGAAGACTTCATTCCCGTGTCCGGATGGGACTTTCCTTGGCGTGGAAGGCAAGCTTGGCGATACGGATATGTAGATCTCCTACCATTGTAACCGACTCGTGTAACCCTAACCTATCCGTGTCTATATAAGCCGGAGGGTTTTAGTCCCAGAGGACGAACAACAATCATACCATAGGCTAGCTTCTAGGGTTTAGCCTCCTTGATCTCGTGGGTAGATCTACTCTTGTACTATCCATATCATCAATATTAATCAAGCAGGAGTAGGGGTATTACCTCCATCGAGAGGGCCCAACTCGGTAAAAACATCGTGTCCCTTGTCTCCTGTTACCATCCGCCTAGACGGACAGTTCGGGACCCCCTACCCGAGATCCGTCGGTTTTGACACCGACAACAGGAGCCAGGCAACCCAGCTTGGCCAAAACTTAAGTCATATCGATGAATATAATGGTGAATAAAAGGTACATGCGGAAGTTTAACGCATGTATTGGGCATGAAGCCCGTATAAATAAGCTTCTGTTAAAGAAGCCCCTGTGTATAATGAGCGCGGATAGCGGCGTCAAGTGTGTGCGAAAAGCGCAAACGAGCCTCTAAAGGCTACAAGAAGAAGAAGGAGGAAGGAGAGAAATAAAAGACAGCAAAAAAAGCAAAAATAAAGAATGCGGACGGAGGAAGGAGACGTAACTTGGAGTCTCGCACTTAGGCGTGAGAATCTTCGTAGACGGGCTGCGCTCCATGGGTTCGCCTCGAGTCGGTTATCCGATGCGTTCAGACGGTATGTTCTGGCCGGTCAGGACTGGTCGATGATGAAGGGACCTTCCCATTTGGGCTTGAGTTTGTCCTTTTCTTGTTCGGCAAAAGCGTGCGAGAACTAGTTCACCAACGTTATAAGCTTTGGCCCGCATTTCCTCGCTTTGATATCTTCGAGCCTGCTGTTGATAGAGTGTGGAACGAGCTTTTGCCACGTCGCGCCCTCCTCCAATGCGTCCCAAACTGTCCCGCCGATCGAGCTCGCTTCTTTCTTCATACATGCGACGCGAGGCGAAGTCATGTATTATGTCGCAGAGCAAGACCGCTTCTGCGCCGTGACGCCATGAAGAATGGTGTAAATCCGTAGTACGATTCGGGCGTGGGTCCGCAGCCCCAGAGTACGGAGTCGAAGCTCCTCGACCCAAAGGCGTGTTAGATTCCTTGAGGGACCGCACTAGTCTGGGTTTAATGCCGCTCATGATTAGGCCGCTGTTGTCTGCTCGACTTGGCCGCTGGTTTGAGGGTGATAGACTGAGGCGTAATCGAGCTTGGTACCCATGTTTTTGCACCATGATTTGACCTCGCCGGCCGTGAAGTTGGTGCCATAAATGGGTGATGATCTTGTGGGGGACACCGTAACGGTGCACTACCCCGATATGAAGTCTATCACCGGGTCCGGGATTCGCCGCTTTTAACCGGGTTTGGCCTCTATCCATTTGGTGAATTTGTCCACCATGACCAGTAGGGTATTTTTGCTTGTGGGTTCCTCCTTGAGGGTCCAACCATGTCAAGCCCTGCACCGCGAACGGCCAGGTGATAGGTATAGTTTTAAGGGCGGTGGGTGGCATGTGGCTTTGGTTAGCAAAAAGCTGGCAACCGATGCATCGTTGGACTAAGTCCTGCGATCTCGCCTCGGGCCGCCGTCGGCCAATAAAATCTGCACGGAAGGCCTTGCTTACAAGGGCCCGGCCTACGGCGTGGTGCCCACCCAGTCCGGCATGAATTTTAGCTAGGAGGTTTCGCTCTTCCTCTTCGGAGATACACCTTTGAAGGACTCCGTAGTGCTTTTCTTATAAAGGTCTCCCTCATGGACTTTATAGGCTTTAGAAGCGCCCGTACTATGCGGTAGCCTCATTTTGGTCTTCGGGAGTTCCTGCCTAGTTAGGTAGGCTAGGAAATGGTTCCATCCACGGGCGATAACCACCATTATTTCGTGAGCAGAGGGTGTTATCTCGGGCGGAGCCTCCGGTTGTGTCGAGTGTTCGGGCGTCAGCGGCGCTGTTGGGTCCGGATTGTTATTGCCGGACTCCTTCCCATAGTACGGATGGCTTGAACAGCCGCTCCAAAAGATATTGGGTGGAACGACACGCTGCTTTTGCACCGATGCGTGCCAATATATCCGCCGCCTGGTTGTTATCCCAGGCTATATGATGATATTCGAGCCCTTCGAACCGTGCTGATATTTTTAGGACCGCATTGCGGTATGCTGCCATTTTCGGATCTTTGGCATCAAAGTCTCCGTTTATTTGAGATATTGCAAGGTTTGAATCCCCGCGCGCCTCTAGGCGTTGAATGCCCATAGGAGATCGCCATTCGGAGGCCGTAGAAGGGCCTCAGATTCGCTGCGTTGTTGGAGTCCGTGATACATTATCTGAAGGACGTATTGGACTGTGTCTCGGTTGGGGACGTCAGATCGACGCCAACAAAGCCAGCCAACATTTTGGAGCCGCTAAAGTGCATGATCCAATTGGAGTATACGCCCGTGCATTTTTAGGGAGTTCGGCTTCAGTCCATTCGCCACGAAGTCGGCCAAAACTCGCGACTTAATAGCTCGTGGCCGTGGCTTATAAGTTATGTCGAATGGAAGGAGCTCTATGGCCCATTTAGCAATCCGCCCGTCAAGGTCATGTTGTTTATAATGTCGTTAAGAGGTACTTCAGAGGCTACCGTTATCAAACACTCTTGAAAGTAGTGTCGCAGCTTCCGGGATGCCATGAACACCGCATATGCTATCTTTTGATAGTGTGGGTACTGTCGTGGTTCTAAGTATGACAGTAGAATGGGGTAGGTATGGAGAGGCAAGATCCTAGCTATGGAGTAGTTGTGTACGCAAGGGATTTACGAAGTTCAGCCCTTCTTGGAGGAAGTAACAGCCCCACGCCCTCGGAGCCCGGAGGCGGTCGAATCGGATTATATGCGTATGTGTTACAGGTGGGTGTGAACCCTTCTACCTGTGGAGGGGTGGCTTATATAGAGTGCGCCAGACCCCAGCCAGCCCACGTAGGGGAGAGGTTTTAAGGTGCGTTAAGGCAAGCGTTCGGTAACGCCTTACATAAAGTATCATTATGACCATAAAGGCTATTTAACTACAGACCGCTTGGACGCCGAGTGGCTCTTGGACTCCTCGGTGGTCGAAAGTGGGTCTTCATGGTCGAGTGTCTTTGAATCACGAGTGGAAACCTACGAGGTCGACCGAAGGCTGGTTCTCTTGTGAGTGTCCTTGAGGAGGGTACCTTTGGGCAGGTCTATGACCCTACCTCGGTATATGACTTCATCATTAGCCCCGAATGGATCGAGGTTTGAGTGAGGAAGGAGTTGATGATCTTTCCGACCTGTTCTTCGTGTGGTTGTGAGTGCGTCTTACTCTGGATCAACGACCTTTTAATGATGGCGCTAACTTCTCTTTCATCGCTTTGATCCATTCTTCACATCCGCCGAAAGTGAACTCTCGTGGAACCTAAGGATTTCCGAGCGACGGATCGGAGGAAATCAGTTATCTCGACGAGTTGCTCTGCGGTTAGCGGATTTTTATGGGATCCGAATTTTGGGAAGCACGAAGCGGAGAAACCGCGGCACTCGGATGGGATAAGACGATGACGCCTCGATCTTACGCCGCCTTTTTCGCCACGTATCGATGCGCGGCGCCTGTTAATGGGATTGCGACGGGATTGTCCGGGCCTCACCGTCAGCCCACTCGGAAACGGCCCCATATAAAGCGCTATAAGGGCATTTTGAACAAGACGACCTCGGACTTCTCCTCTCTCCGCCTCCAAATCTTCTCGCCGCGCTCTTAAATACATCCCGGCGCGAAGTTTCCGGAACTTGTCTCACGGCAAGAACATGGTGAAGGAGAAGACCGCAGCCTCGAACGGGTGAAGAAGGCAGCGGCGAAGGCCAAGGGAGAGCGCCAGCCGGGCGGCTCCTCTTCATGGGTCCAAGCTGCCGCAGGCTGGGTCCAAGGAGGCTGGATCCGCTCGACCATCACCGAGAAGGATCTCGCCGATCTGGCCAATGAAGGACTGATCCCCATGGGTCGGCGAGGCTTCGCACGGAGTGGCAACCACAACTGAAGAGGGTGAGTGTGTCCTCCTGGCCACCCACGAGACCGGGGTTTTCTCTGCCGCCAAATCCTTTTTTTCCGGGGTTTTGAACTTCTTTGGAGCGCAACTCCATCATTTTACTCGAACTCCATTGTCTATCTTGTTGCTTTCATTTTGCTATGCGAGAATTTCTTGGGTTGTCGATCAAGACCTTGGGGTCTCTTCAAGCACATATTCAATTGCCGCTCTCGGACGGTGAAGAAAACGAGCCCGAATGACGAGAGGACCCAAGTAATCCAGATGTGTGGGGACTCGGGTCCAGATGAGGGGGAAGAGCGCTTTCCAGCTATGACTCTCCCCGGACTCGGTTAGAGGGTGGCGGTCGACCTGGTTTTTACCGCCAAGACCAGCCGACGCCGGGGCAGCCGACCGGTCTCCCTCCTTTCTCCATGAGTCGAAAGTGAACAAGCCGCCTTCCACGAAGGTGTTACCGAGGAGAGGGCCCAAGTAAAGTTCTTGATGGAGCGTGTAGTCCAGCTTATTCGCGATGGGGTGACCGCATGGATCTCCTAGAGGTTTTTTCTCCCGGCGTATTCAGCCACTTCAATACCGAGGTCATCCGATGTGGATGTACTGCACGCGGATGATACCACTCGCGTCCATCCAAGAGGAGGTCGATGACGCATACCTGGAGAAGTGGATGACTGCCATCACAGAAACAAAGACAACCCTTATGGAGCTAGGAGGATTCCACCACTCGACCAAGTTACCAACTGCATTGTGTATAATCACTTATCTCCGACTGTGATTCTGCTGCATTCATTCTGTTTTGATGCCAATCCGTCGACTGACTCTCACCTTGTTTCGTTGTCTTCTAGGTCACCACTGAGATGTACTCGATGCCCAACGGGGCGCAGGAAACAGTCAAAGAAGAAGAAGGAAGTGGAGGTGAAAGTCCGGCGGAATGGGAGTCCAATGGCGAGGAGGATGAGGAGGATGATAGCTCTGATGACGAGGAGGAGGAGGAGGAAGAGGAGGAAGACGTCGATCCTCCTCGCTCGGAGGGAAGGTCCAAGTTGATGCATGACCCGGCTGACGAGGCGCATGTAAAGGCTGTTGTGCCCACCGGGCGATCGACAAGCGGCCTAGGAAAACTTCTCCGCTACCGATCGAGAAACCGCGAAGCAACCTCGAGCGACGTCGTCAAAGCCGGTGAAGGCCCTGCCCAAGATGCGAATGGTCATCCCCACCATCTCCGGGTAACCAACAGAACCTTGTGTTTCTTTTTTCAACATGAGTGAACTTTTGGTCGACTTGATGACTGATCAGCCGATTCTTGAAATCTACAGCGCCGCTACCTCCGAGACTTCAGCCAAGCACGAAGATCGGGAAATGGAGGATGCGGCCACCTCCAACCTTGGTAAGATCCCTGAGGTTTCGCTTTTAGTCGACTGGAGCTTTTAGTCGATTGACTTCCATGTTTACTTACGAATCCTTCGTAGTTCCGCCTCACGTCATTGATCTCCGATGATGACGAGGAAGCGCCATTGAGGAAGAGGAAGAACAAAAAGTGCCTCCGGCAAGGCTGCTCAAGTCGCGCGATTCCCGAGACGCTGATTTCGAGGGAGGCAACCCCACTCGGACTTCGTGTCTTTCGCTGTACCTGACAAGCACCACCCACTTCGCCGATTGTTGATCCACCATCTCTCTCTGCTACACACCACGCCCGGAATACCAAGTAAGTGCCGCTAAGGAGGCCATACGCCAGGCAGGGATCATGATGGAGCAGGTGAAAGCGGTCCGAGAGGCTAGTCAGTGACCTATGATGCTAGTTCCGCTCTCGAGCAATGTCCAAGTAAGTCAGTCGTTGCTTGCTTTGTTAGGATATGCTACCTGAAACTACTTCCTTCTGGAGATTTCCATATCTGTACACCCACTGGGTGTGTGTGTCGATTGAACTTTTGTGGGGGCACACTGAGTGCACCCACTGGGTGTAGTCCCCGAGACTATGGTCGACTGCGTGCAGTCGGCTATAGTCTTTATGCTGTGATCTTCTTCACTCGACCTGGACGGACCAAGTCGAATGGAACCGAAAAAACGGTGGGGGCACGCTAAGTGCACCCACTGGGTGTAGTCCCCGAGACTATGGTCGACTGCGTGCAGTCGACTATAGTCTAAAGAGCTGTATATATATATATATATATATATATATATATATATATATATATATATATATATATATATATATATATATATATATATATATATATATATATATATTTTTACTGCATGCTGACCGACAATTAGCCATGGTTTTAGAATCATAACTTTTGCCTCTTTTGGTCGAATCGATCGAACCAAATGGTAAACCGGTGGGGGCACGCTTGAGTGCACCCACCGGGTGTAGTCCAGACTACCGTCCGAATGCTTTGACTCGATCGTAGTCTTAGAAATGCTACTATTTTTCCTTAATCACTTTCGGAAGTGATCTGTCTTTGATGTCTTTCGTTGGTTGACTCTTTGCGAAATCTTGCGAGCTTGTGGCTCGCTATCTGAAAGTTAGAGAACAAGCAGATCCAGCTCAACCTCGATTTGAAGCTTGCTCGTGAGAATTTGCGAGAAGGCAAAGGATGAAGCAAAAGGTATGGCTGGTGAGAATTTTTGACAACTGCCTTTGTTTTTCTGCTCATTCTCAACTCTGTTCTCATCGTTGCTTTGCAGATAAACCGGAAGAGACTTTGAAGAAGGAGGACCTTGACCTTGCAGAGGCACAGAAGGCTGCTTTGGAGAAAACAAAGCTCACTGAAGAGAAGCTTGCCTCAGTCGACAAACTCGAAGATGAAAATGCCAAGCTGAAAGCTGCTCTTGACGCGGCTAACAAGGAAGTTAGTCGACTGAAGAACGACAAGATTGTTCTGTCTGACAAGGCTAGCCAACTGGCGGGGAAGCGAAACGACCTGGAGATTTATCTCGGAGGGCTCGCCAAGAAGCTGTTTCTCATGCTTGAAGGTAATCTCTTTTATCCGACTGTCTTGCTTTCAACGGCTTATCACATGATCGTTATTTTGAGTCTGAACTATGTTTTCAGAATTCTGCCAAAACTTTGAAGAAGAAACCAGTCGAGTGGAAACCAGCTTGGACCCCATCAACTCTCCTGTGAAGGACGAAGCTACTATGAATGTGCTTCGATCGAGTCTCGCTGCTAGCATGGTGGATTATCTTGCTCGACCGAAAGTTGCGTGTCGCGGATCGACTCGACTCTCTCCGCCGAACAGGACTTTTCGTAATGATCTTGAATCTCGATGACTCGACTAAATGAGGTTCCAAGTCGAGTGCAGGAATGGAAAAAGTCTTCCGCCAGTGTGGTGTTGATGTTGCTCTATCTCCGGTTCGTGTCCACTCGCAAAGAAGCGCCAAGAGGACAAGCTGGTGTCTCTCAAGGTTGCCAATACCAGAAGCACGACTTCAGATCTTTCATGGAGACTTTCATCGCTGTCGCTACTCCGTATTGCCGACGGAATCGAATTTCACCAGCTTTGTTGCACCTTCCAGTCCTCCACGGAGGAGTAAAAACTTCTAAGTCCCACTTTAAATTTGCCTCGGAATGCCGAGGTGGTTCCTCAGAATCGATAAACTTTAATGTGCTTAACGCTTGAGCACTTTTGGATCTGTAGAGGCGTTTATCCCGAACTTGATTTTTCCTCTAACATGCTTTGTTTGCCTCGAGAGAACTTTATTCCTCATTCGGAAGATATTCCGTTGAAATTCCAGTCGACTTGTGCCTCATCTATCCTGCAGGTAGAGATGGAACATGTGATCATGTATGACCTTATCGCCCTTATGGATTGGGACGAACCGCACGCTGTACTTGTGGCGAAGCTCTGAAGGAAGAGGTAGCGATCGACACGCACCTCGCCGTCCTATGCGGATTGGGATGAACCGCATGTTGTACTTGTGGCGAAGCTCCGAAGGAGGAGGTAGCAGTCGACCTGCACCTCGTTGTCCTTGCGGATTGGGATAAATTCCTTTACTTAGGCGAGCACTGGGCTGCAGCTAAGCCCTCGAGTGGGAGGTTTGCTCTCCACCCGGTAGGATCTTTATTACTTAGGCGAACACTAGGTTGCAACTAAGCCTCCGAGTGGGAGGTTTGCTCTCCATTCGGTAGGATATTTATTACTTTGGCGAGCACTGGGCTGCAGCTAAGCCTCCGAGTGGGAGGTTTGCTCTCCACTCGGTAGGATTTCTATTACTTAGGCGAGCACTGGGCTGTAGCTAAGCCTCCGAGTGGGAGGTTTGCTCTCCACTTGTGAGGATTTATATTACTTAGGCGCAGCACTGGCTGCAGCTAAGCCTCCCGAGTGGGAGGTTTGCTCTCCACTCGGTAGGATTTTTATTACTTAGGCAAGCACTTGGCTGCAGCTAAGCCCCAGTGGGAGGTTCGCTCTCCACTCGGTGGGATTTTTACTACTTAGGCGAGACCGGTTGCAGGCTAAGCCCCAGTGGGAGTTTCGCTCTCCACTCGGTAGGATTTTTATTACTTTGGATGTTTAAAGTGAATCCTTGGGCCGTGTAAGCCCCGAGTGGGAGGCTGGCTCACCCTCAAAGAGGATTTGAATACTTAGGCGAGTACTTGGACTTGGTAGCTAAGCCCCAGTGGGAGGTTCGCTTCACTTTGTGAGGATTTTTATTACTTAGGCGAGCACTGGGCTGCAGCTAAGCCTCCCGAGGTGGGAGGCTGGCTCGCCACTCGGT
Organism: Aegilops bicornis; assembly: GCA_021605145.1. Classification (NCBI taxonomy): domain Eukaryota; kingdom Viridiplantae; phylum Streptophyta; class Magnoliopsida; order Poales; family Poaceae; genus Aegilops; species Aegilops bicornis. Next base: position 231,276,656 of record CM038671.1, on the reverse strand, counting down.
AGGATTTTGAATACTTAGGCGAGTACTTGGACTGCAGCTAAGCCTCCGAGTGGGAGGTTCGCTCTCCACTCGGTAGGATTTTTATTACTTAGGCGAGCACTGGGCTGCAGCTAAGCCTCCGAGTGGGAGGCTGGCTCGCCACTCGGTAGGATTTTGAATACTTAGGCGAAGCGGATTCGCAGCTAAGCCCCCGAGTGAGAGGCTGGCTCGCACTCGGAAAGGATTTTTTTTTTTTACAAACTTAGGCGAATCGGATTCGCGACTAAGCCACCCACTGGGGGAAATTTCAACAAAAAGCAATAACAATCACTGGGAAAATTATAACATTCTTGTCTTAGATAAACTACAAAAGTACTTTTATTACATCTCAACCGAAAGTGAGTTTTAAGTGTAAAAGGGGCGAGCAGCTCGCTGCTCCAAGCTCGAGGCTCGTCGATCTGGCGATCAACATTATAGAGATGATATTCTCCGTTGTGGAGGACTCTTGTGACGATGAAGGGACCTTCCCAAATGGGGGCGAGCTTGTGTGGTTTCTGTTGATCCACTCGGAGGACTAAGTCTCCCTCTTGGAAGGCTCGACTCTTCACATTTCTGGCATGGAACCGATGCAAGTCTTGCTGATAGATAGTCGAGCGGATCAGGGCCATTTCTCTCTCCTCTTCCAAGAGGTCAACTGCATCTTGCCGAGCTTGTTCCGCTTCTTCTTCAGAGTATAGCTCGACTCGAGGCGCATTGTGAAGCAGGTCACTCGGCAGAACTGCTTCAGCTCCATAGACTAGGAAGAATGGAGTTCTCCAATCGATCGATTAGGAGTGGTCCTCACTCCCCGTAGAACTGATGGAAGTTCGATGGGCCCAAGCTCCCCGCGTGCTTGAGATCGCGCATCGATCGTGGTTTCAGCCTTTGAGAATGAGGACGCTTTGCTCGCTCGCTTGTCCATTCGACCGAGGATGAGCCAATTTGAAGCATAGTCGACCAGCGTGCCTTGAGAGGCGCAGAAGGCTTTGAACTTGTCATTATCAAGTTTGACCCATTGTCGGTGATGATGCTATCGCGGAACTCCATATCTCGAATATCAACTCTCGATGAAACCGATAGCGGTGCATGCATCGAGGTTCTTGATGGGCTTGGCCGATCCACTTGGTGAAGTTGTCGATCGCTACTAGCAAATGAGTGAAGCCGCTTCGCCAGCTTCTCAACGGTCCAATCATGTCCAATCCCCAAACAGCGAAGGGCCAGACGAGTGGAATGGTCTTCAAGGCTGAGGCGGGCTTGTGCGACATGTTGGAATAGAACTGACATCCTTCACACTTGTCCACTATTTCTTTTGCCATTTCGTTTGCTTTTGGCCAGTAAAATCCCGCTCGGTATGCTTTAGCCACAATGGTCCGAGAGGACGCATGATGGCCACAGGTCCCCGAGTGGATATCCTCAAGAATCATCTGACCTTCTTCTGGCGTGATGCACTACGCCGACTCGACCACGCTTTCTCGAACAACTGTCCCTTGATCATCAGAAGGCCTTGGATCGCTTCGGACGCATCTCGTCGAGCCTCTTCTTCATTCTCTCGGGAGCTCTTTTCTTAGGATATATGCGATGTAAGGCACCGTCCGGTCGGGAGTGATGACCACCACTTCCATAATTAGGTCGACCACGGCTGGGATCTCAACCGGTCAGGATCATTGGCACTCTTTTGCTTTGTCAGGGCTTCTTCCATGAAAGGATCCTCCTGCATTGAAGGTGCATGAATGTGCTCCAAAATACATTACCGAATGGCTTCCCTTTTGGATCCTATCTTCGCCAAATCATCTGCAGCTTGATTTTTCAGTCCGGGTATATGATGAAGTTCTAACCCCTCGAATTTCTTCTCCAAATTTTCTCATCTGCATTACAATAACTTTGTCATAGCTGGGCTTCGACATCCCACTCCTTCATCACTTGATTAACAACAGATCCGAAGTCGCCAGTAGACCATAAGGCGACGGACGCCGAGTGAAATGGCCATGCGCAACCCATACATGAGTGCTTCATATTCTGCTTCGTTGTTGGAAGAATCAAAGTGAATCTGGAGAATATACTTGAGCCTATCGGGGGGAAACCAATACAACCCCTGCACCGGAACTGTTCAACATCTTGGATCCATCGAAAAACATAGTCCAGTGTTTCGAGTGAACTTGAGTCGGAAGCTGCTGTTCAGTCCACTCGGCGAGGAAATCTGCTATTGCTTGGGACTTGATGGCTTTCTTTGCCTCGAATTTGATATGTTCAATCGCCCATTTTGCCACTCGACCAGTTGCATCTCCGTTATGAAGAATTTTCGACAAAGGGCGTCACGACGATCGTAATGGAATGATCGGAGAAATAATGAGCAACCTTCTTCGTGGTCATATAGATCCCATAAACAAGCTTCGATAGTGAGGGTATCTTTGCTTTGATGGGGTCAAGACTTGAAAGATAATAAACCGGGCGTTGAACTTTGAAGGCTTTTCCTTCTTCTTCCCGCTCGACCGTAAGTACAAGATCGACGACTTGTCCGGTGGCTGCAATGTAAAGCAGCAAATGCTCTTGTCGATTGGAGCAAAGAAGCACCGGCTGAGAGTGGAGAGAAGAGCTTTGAGCTCGCAAACGCTGCATCAGCTTCTAGAGTCCACTCGAACTTGTCCGACTTCTTCATCACCGGTAAAGAGGCAATGCCCTTTCACCGAGGCGAGAGATGAATCGACTTAAAGCGGCCAAGCAACCAAAGAAGCTTCGACATCGTGCACACGCAGTATGCGTTTCATTCGGAGTATAGTGCCAACTTTTTCTGGGTTAGCATCAATTCCTCGTTCGAGAAACGAGAAAACCGAGTAACTTTCCGCCAGGAACTCCGAATGTGCACTTTGATGGATTAAGCTTGATATCATACCTCCTGAGATTGGCAAATGTTTCGGCAAGGTCAGTCAATAGGTCGGAACCTTTCCGTGACTTGACCACAATGTCATCCATGTATGCTTCCACATTCCGACTGATTTGAGTGAGTAAACACTTCTGAATCATCCTCATGAACGTGGCTCCGGCATTCTTGAGGCCGAATGGCATGGTGACATAACAGAAGCACCCGAATGGAGTGATGAAAGCTGTTTTGATCTCGTCGGGTCCATACAGACGGATCTGATGGTACCCGGAATAGGCGTCCAAAAAAGACAACCTCTCGCATCCCGCAGTTGAGTCGACTATTTGGTCGATGCGAGGAAGAGGGAAATGATCTTTCGGCAGGCCCGATTGATATGCTTGAAATCGATGCACATGCGCAGCGACTTGTCCTTCTTGGGGACCATGACAACGTTGGCGAGCCACTCGAGTGGTAGATCTCTCGATGAACTCTGCTGCTAAGAGTCGAGCCACCTCCTCGCCAATGGCCTTTCTCTTCCGACGGCGGACCGCCAAGATACTCTTTTAACCGGTTTGAATTTTGGGTCGACTTCGTGGCGATGCTCAGCCAGCCCCACAGGAACACCCGGCATGTCGTGAGGCTTCCATGCAAAGATGTCCCAGTTCTCACGGAGGAACCGGATGAGCGCTTCTTCCTATTTTGAGTCGAGTGTTGTTGAGATGTTGGTCGGAGCAGCGTCGGGATCAGTCGGGTGAATGTGAACCTGTTTCGTCGCGCCCGGTCGGAAGTCTTGACTCCGTGGCGGCTTCTTAGCTCGCAACAAATCACTCGGATCTGCAGTTTTCGATACTCTTGTAGCTCTACCACCGCCAACCGAGCATCGGCAATCTTAGAGCCTTTACGGAAGCACTCTTACGCCTTCTTCCGATTGCGCGTGGCGGTGATCATGCCCTTGGGACCCGAGCATCTTGATTTAAGATACACGTAACATGGTCGGGCCATGAAACGTGCATAAGCTGGTCTCCCGTAATAAGCGTGATAAGCGCTCGAAATCTACGACCTCAAAGGTCAACTTTTCTTTCCGGAAATGTTTTGAATCACCAAAACTACATCAAGAGCAATTTGGCCGAGTGACTCAGCCTTCTTTCTAGGAATGACTCCGTGGAAGCTCATGTTATCGGTAATCGAGTCCGGACATCGGAATGCCCATCCCTTTCAACGTCTCACAGATAATATGTTCAAGCCACTACCACCATCCATCGTGACTTTGGTCAATGAGTGCCTTCAACAACCTGGTCGACCACCAATGCTTGCCTCCTGTGGTGGCAATGTGCGTCGGGTGATCAGATCGTCGAATGTGATGGCGGTCTAGGACCATTTCAGATAATTGGGAGTCGCGGAGCAACCAAGTTCACTTCGATTGATAACCTTCAATCGACTTTTTGCTTTCGACGTCGGCCAAAAATCATCGTGGTGGAATTGACACAGGGATATCCACCATCACTGTCATCATCTCATCCTCAACTTTGTCTCGTCTCCTTATCCTTATCCTTGAGCTGTTTCCCTTGGGCTAATTGAATCAAGAGCCGACAACTTGCCGAGTGGTATGTTTCGGAGTAAAATGAGTTTACCCTCTTCATCTTTCTTTGTATGAATATGACATGGCAAATCCAACACGCCATTTCCATCCTGGTCTTTCACCTTCTTGGGGTTCCAAGGACCCTTGGGTTTCCTTGAACTTTCCGGGGTCACGGCCAAAGCCTCTCCGGAGCCGCTGGCTCGACTTATGCGTTCGCCTGATCGAATTTCCTCCGCCGCCTCATTGGCGGCCGATTTATATTTACCACTCCGAGCCGATCCTCTTCTTCACCATTTGCATACTTGGTGGCAATCTCCATCATCCGACCTGTGGTCATATCTCCGGTTCGACCAAATTTCAAACTCAATTCTCTCGTTCTTGACACCTTCCTTGAAGGCACAGCATCGCCTCGGTGATCGACATATTCTCGATCGTGTGGTGCAAAGTGATCCACCTCTGGATATAATCTCTCAAGGTTTCACTCGACTTTTTGCACACACAGTACGCAACTCCACAATCAAACCGCTGGTCGCTTTGCAAGTTCCTTCAAATGTCCCGACAAACACACGGGCAAGATCCTCCCAAGTGTAAATATCTTGGTGCTAATCGATTCAACCACGCATACAGGTGAACCCTCCAACATAAGAGGCAAATGCTTCATGGCTACCTCATCATTGCCACCGCCGATCCGAACCGCCACTCGGTAATCTTCAAGCCAAGTGTCGGCTTGGATTCTCCGATGAACTTAGCGACTCGATTAGCCAACCCGAAGTTGAGAGGAATCAACTGCGGCTCTGATGGCTCTGCTTGAAACACTACGGTCCCGAGACATGAACTCGCTGTTGGAAGGAACATCTCTATCACGGCCGTCTCGGTGAGCTCTGTTCCTCGCCGACCAAACCTTGAACGATAATAGATCTTGCATCAAAGCTCGGTTCCTCGGGGTCGACCGAACTCTTCGCCCGCACTGCTTTTGGCGCTGTCGTCTGCCCCGCCGAGGAGAGCGTATGATCCACCCCTTGGGGAGGAGAGGGCACTCGACGTGGATCGCTGCGATCGAATCGGTGCTCATCTCGCCATGACCCTTATATTGATCATCACGCCGCCCTCGTTTCCTCACGCCTGGGGCGATCTTGGGACTATGGGCCGACCGACTGAATTCGCATGGCTGCATCGGTCATTTGTGAACCCTGCTCCGCCGATCGATACAACTGAGTTTTGATCTCCTCGCCGCCGAGCAAATCCTTGATTTGCTGCAGAAACCTCTACCCTTCTCCGATCGGGAAGGCTGAATTGACTCTGCTATACGGGCGGCAATTTGCTAAATTCTGAATCGGAGTTCGATATACACGAGTTGGCGGTTGAAAGAGTCAAGGCCGATCGGATTCTCGAACCCTTGATCGCCAGACGTCACGAAAGTGCTCGCCAAGATTCTCCAATGGTGCGCTCAGCCAAAGGGCTGTTGCAGCGCATTCTCCAAGGCACGAGCCTCGGGAGTTTCTCCAACGATAGTAGTGTGAAGTGCATCCATGTTCCGACAGCGAAGCTCCTCCCTCTGGAGCAAAGTGCGGGGCTTGGGCAAGTACTCTTCGTGGGCTTGCTCCGGATCGTCTCCACCGCCACCTCCGCTGGTGCGGGCGAATCCAGGGGGACTGCATGGTCCATCGACCATCAGAACCTCTGCCGCCGGGTCACTGCTATCGCATTCGGACGCAGTCTCTATGGAGCCAGTCGACAGGTCGAACAGGCCATAGAGAGATTCGTCGGGCTCGATCGCCGCATGGGGGATGGCCGACTGGCGGGCCACCGCATGCCTCACCCACCGCTGAAGCCTCGACCGACCGGAACGCATGCGCCGGTGGGAGATCCGGGAGTGAAGATAGCGCAGAGCCAGCCCATCGGGTCGACGGTTGCCGCAGAGGACGCCATGACACATCGCCGAAAAGTGCGCCGCCTCATGGACGGGAGCGGCCCACGCCGAGTGGAGCCTCCACGAAGCCAAGCGGAGCTGGCTGGGGAATGACGTGAGCGCACCGAGACGGATCTCGTGGCCGTCGACCGTAACTCCACACAAAACCATGATGCCGAGATCGAAAGAATCCCAACTTCTCCAACAAATCGCTAGAACACCTGCCCCACGGTGGGCGCCAACTGTCGTGGGTTATAAGTATGACAAAGAGAATGGGGGTAGGTATGGAGAGGCAAGATCCTAGCTATGGAGTAGTTGTGTATGCAAGGGATTTACGAGTTCAGGCCCTTCCTGAGGAAGTAACAGCCCTACGCCTCGAGCCCTGAGGCGGTCGAATTGGATTATATGCGTATGTGTTATAGGGTGCGAACCCTTCTACCGTGGAGGGGTGGCTTATATAGAGTGCGCCAGACCCCAGCCAGCCCAATGAGGGAGAGGGTTTAAGGTGCATTAAGGCCAAAGCATTCGGGTAACGCCTTACATAAAGTATCATTATGACCATAAAGGCTATTTAACTACATACCGTTTGGACGCCGAGTGGCTCTTGGACTCCTGGTGGTCGAGTGGGTCTTCATGGTCGAGTGTCTTTGAATCTGTCGAGTGGAAACCTACCAGGTCGACTGGAAGGCTGCTTCTCTTGTGAGTGTCCTTGAGGAGGGTACCTTTGGGCAGGTCTATGACCCTACCCCAGGTATATGACTTCATCAGGTACCGGGACTTGCATGGAGTTAGGACAGTGGACACATAATAAACCAGTTTTTGAACAGGGAACCGGTGTCCGTCCGTTTCTCGTTCGACAACGAGCACCGCGCTGACAACTTGATGTGTTGCGGCGATATATAATAGCATTGGTTCACCCACGTTGGGCGCGGCCAGGACCGGATTTGTTGCCAAAATGGCCTTTATTTCTTCGAGTCCGGCCGTGGCGGCATCCGTCAACTCGAAGTGTTCGGTGCGGCGGAGGAGGCGGTCAAGAGGTAATGCCTTTTCTCCTAAATGGGAGATAAAGTGGCTTAGAGCCGCTACGCATCCCGTCAGTTTTTGTATTTGTTTGAGGTCTTTTGGAATATCCAATTGTGACAGAGCTTGAATCTTGGCTAGGTTTGCTTCAATTCCTCTACCGGACACAATGAAGCCCAGGAGCTTTCCGACTGGAACGTCAAGACGCATTTTTCCGGATTGAGCTTGATGTCATATTTTGAAGATTGTCGAATGTGAGCCTCAAGTCGATCTACTAGAGTTTCGACGTGTTTGGTTTTGACGACCACGTCATCTACATATGCTTCCACTGTTTTGGTTAATCTGGTTTGCAGGACATGTTCCGGATCATGCGCGATATATATGTTATACTGGCGTTTTTGAGCCCAAAGGGCATTGTGTTGAAGAAGAACGGGCCGTATGGAGTGATGAATGCTGTTGCAGCTTGGTCTCGGCTCCGCCATCTTGATTTGGTGGTAGCAGTACGCGTCGAGGAAGCACAATGAGTCGTGTCTCCGTCAGAAGGCGTCAATGATTTGATTAATTCGAGGAGGGAAGGGATCCTTTGGGCAAGCCTTATTAAGGTCTTTGAAATCAACACATAGGCGCCCGATTTATCCTTCTTTGGTACCATCACTGCCGGAGTTCGCTTCTTGATCCGGATGTTTTATATCTACGATGAATCCGGCCTCCGAGAAGTTTGGCTAGCTCCTCTCCCATGGCCTGTCTCTTGGGTTCGGAAAAGCGCCAAGAGCCTGTTTGGTGGCTTGAATCCTTTTAGGATGTTTAGGCTGTGCAAACCGGTGACGTGGGATTCCTAGCATGTCCGTAGGGTGCGAGGAAAAGATGTCCCGCTTTTCTTGTAGAAATCCTCGTAGTCTGCGTCTACATCGTGGTTTAATTGTGCCCGATGGAGGCCGTCTTCTTGCAGAATACATTGGGTGGACTTGGAATTTGACTATTTCATCCGCTGGTTTAAAAGAGGTGGACTTGGATCTTTTATCAAGTATCACGCCGTCCACATTCACCGTGGGCGCATCGCGGTGAGTTCCTCGGCAGCTAGGGCCCGGATAGTGCCTCGGCGGCTAGTGCGGCTGTCTTATTTTCGGCGCTGGAGTGCTATGTTCGGATCACTAGCGAGTGATGATTCCGTTGGGACCGGGCATTTTAAGCTTCATGTACCCATAATGGGGTATAGCTTGAAAAATTGTGAATGCCTCTCGTTCTAACAAAGCATGATATCCATTTGTTGAGCAGGGCCACTTGAAATGTGACCTCCTCGGACCTGTAATTGTCCGGCGAGCGAACACTACGCCCGGCGTGATTTTTTCTGTGCAGCATGCTTCCCGCTGGGATTATTCCTCTAAAGGTTGTGCTGCCGCTCAATGCGGTTCGATCTATTTCCATTTTTCGGAGGGTTTCCTCATAGATGAGGTTTAGTCACGCCGCCATCCATGAGTACCTTAGTAAGGCGAAAGCCGTCTACTATCGGGCCGAGGACCAATGCATTTGGTGCCCTCACCGGCATTGAAGGTAATAGCCGTGTCCTCCATGGATTTATTGTTGCTACTTGGTAGACTTGGCAAGGTTATGGAGTTGTCGTTTTCGCATGTTATTTGATGCGAAAGTCTCGAAGACTATTAACACCGTCTTGGTGTTCTTTGGGCTGGGATTCTGAAGCTAGAACCTCCTCGCCACTTTTGGCCACCTGCCGTAGTATCCAACATGCTCGAAGGCTATGAGTTGGAGTGGCGCCATCTGTGCTATGAATTTTGCAGGGTCCGTTTAGCCAACCCTCCAGTACGGTTACGTACCCTTTAGGGGGTTTTGGTTTTTTGGTATTCAACCCAGGTGCTTGATAATGATGCACCCTTTTGTTAGGACTCGGGATGTATTCGGGCGGATTATCCCAAAATTTACTTTCGGTTTTCCAGCGCTCTCCATTGCACAAGACTTTTGTACTATGGTCACCAAGTCGACAAAGCGTGTAATTTCTTGACGACTTATGGCGTTTAGGATTCCCTTGTCCGTGCAATTATTGCAAAAAATTGGGATTGCGTCCTCCTATCGGCGATCCTTTATCCTGTTCATAACCAGGAGGAATGCGGCCCGATAATGATGTAATCGTTTCAGCGGGCTCTTGCGAATTCGAGAGAGATCGCCAATGTTTGGGTGGGCGGGTGGCACTAAATCCGGAACCCGCCCAATTTAGGACTCAAGGGCCAAGAAGTTTCGAACTCGGAAATTTGGATTTTGAGTGCTATCCAATGAGTCGACCGCCCGCTTTGACTTTAGGTTCGTGGCTTGATCGACATCCGTCCCTACCGGAATCCGGCATGGAGGGATCGGGAATCCGGACGTAGCTACTCCTTAAGGTAAAAGAAGAATCGCCGCATTGCTCCTCTATCACAGCAACATGATGGGTAGCCTGGGGAGAGTTGATCTCTCTCAGATCGGTTTTGGGCCCGATCCGGTCGTAATCTGTGGCGACTCCCGGGGCGGCGATGCGATCCAAGAGCTCGTTTATGGAGGAGAGCTTGATCGGATCTAACTGTTCAGCAAGTTCCGAACTAACATGGAGATTGGTTTCGATGACTCGAGAGGTCATCGTCGGCATGATGGCCGGATGGCGGTCATAAGAAAACCACGTAGAAGAAGAGTCTCGCCACGTGACCAAGGCTCCTTTGGCGATAGTGTCATCTTTAAAGACGAGATGAGGCATCCTACCTGATGGCGACAGCACAGAGGAACTCTCAATGAAAGCACCAATGTCGGTGTCAAAACCGGCGGATCTCGGGTAGGGGGTCCCGAACTATGCGTCTAGGCGGATGGTAACAGGAGACAAGGGACACGATGTTTTACCCAGGTTCGGGCCCTCTTGATGGAGGTAATACCCTACTCCTGCTTGATTAATATTGATGATATGGGTAGTACAAGAGTAGATCTACCACGAGATCAAGGAGGCTAAACCCTAGAAGCTAGCCTATGGTATGATTGTTGTTCGTCCTCACGGCTAAAACCCTCCGGATTATATAGACCTTAGGATAGGTTAGGGTTACACAGAGTCGGTTACAATGGTAGGAGATCTACATATCCGTATCGCCAAGCTTGCCTTCCACGCCAAGGAAAGTCCCATCCAGGACACGGACGAAGTCTTCAATCTTGTATCGTCATAGTCCAGGAGTCCGGCCAACGGTAAGAGTTCGGCTATCCAGACACCCCCTAATCCGGGACTCCCTCACCCCCTAAGAGGGATGAACTAACCTTGGGTTTTGTCGATGATGACTTCATGTAGATGTTGAAGATGTGGATGCTCAATGTTAATGTAGATCATTTGGAGCTATCCATTGGAGTGAGTTGCAGTTTCAATACCTACACGGGTTAGTCCCACAAGGAACAAACAAGGATATCCATAGACATAGAGTGATGCACACACAAGATGATGTCTATGAAAGCTTTTAGGTTACCTTGTCCCTTGTCTTATCAACAAGAGGGTTTGTGACTCCTTGAACTAGTGCAAGATGTGGAAGTTGATTGCACTTGTTCTTGCCAAGATGATAAGAGTGAAGTATGTTGGCGGAGTCAACCTCAAGAACTCTCTAGTTCTTCTTCTTCTGGATCCACACCATCTTGATGGGAATCCTCCGTGTTGTAGTGGAACTTGAAGTAGTCTTGGGAACCCACTTGACTAAGGCCTTAGGAGCTTCTTCAAATGCATGAATTTCCTCTTGAAGCTTGTCCTTGCCTTTTCGCTTGTGGTCTTGTGGTGGAAGATCATCTTGAGCTTGTGTCCCTTTGAAAGAAGTAGGATCATACTTCTCTTGTTGAGGAACAAACTTCGTCTTGGGGTATTGATCTTCTTCCCACTCAACTCCATTGGCATTGAACTTTCGTTCAAAACCAACACCTTGATTCTTCCGGTGCCTTCCTTGCTTGTGTACAATTTCCTCGAATTTCTTACTTCCGGCAAGGCTCTTGTAAAAACCTTTCTCTATAATTCCCTTCAATAAGATATTTTCTTGCTCAAGTGTAACTTGGCTAAGAGAATCATTAGTGGAATCAAGAGAACTACTAGAAGCAACAATATTGGATTTAGCATGATCATTGTTACTCTTGGAGGAAGAATCTTTCTTGTTCTTGTTACTAGACTTGACTTGAGGGATGTAAGTGGATAAGAGTAAACGCTTGGCAATGTAAGAAGAACTTTTCTTACGAAGATCATCGTTGATTGCTTTTAAGAACTCATGCTCTTGCTCAAGGTTGAGCTTTTCAAAGAGTAATTTCTCATGAGTCCTTAAAAGTTCTCGATGATCTCCTAAGATAGTTTCATGAGCTAACTTAAGAGTGTTTAGTTCTTTAGTTAGAGACTCAATCTTCTCCTTATCATTGTCATTCGTTTTATCTTGATTAGCATGATTAATTGACGTTTCATCATAGTATTCATCACTAGAGTTGTCAACAAGTAAATCATCATCACCTAACAAGTCATCTTCATCACTATTGAAATCAACATACTCGGGGTGTGATACCTTTGAGCCTTTGGCCATGAAGCATGTTCCAACTCCTTCATTTGGTGAGTCAAATAAGTCGTAGGAGTTGGTTGTCACAAGTGCTAGACCGGCAACACCTTCATCTTGAGTATATTCGGAATCGGAGTGATAGCTTCTCTCGGAGTGGTTGTCGGAGTCGAGCGGATACACCCATTCACCAACATGAGCTTGATGTCTTCGTTTTGTGTAGCTCCTTGATGACTTGTCCTTTCTTTCCGAATCCTTGCTTCTCCGTGAGGGTCTTCGTTCATAACGATCATCTCTACTCCTTCTTTCTCTAGATGGTGATTCTTCTCTTCTACTTCTTCTCTTGGGAGAATCTTCTCTTCTCTTGTAGGGATCCGTACAATCATTTTAATATTGTCCGGGCCTTCCAAAATTGTAGCAGCTTTCGCTCTCGACTAGAAGATCTTTTGTCATTGTAGGACCTTGACTTGGAGCTTCTATCTTTGCTTCTACTCTTGTAGAACTTGTTGAAGTTCTTCACCATTAAGCTCAATTCTTCATTGAAGGTTTGTTTCTCACTTGATGATGTGGGGCTTCACATGAGGCTTTGTAAGCACCACTTGATTTGTTGTGAAGTTCCTCTTTATCCTTGAGTGACATCTCATGAGCAACAATTCTTAGATGACTTCCGTTGGCTTGAGATCTTTGTAATTGGGCATCATTTGGATCAATGTGCACACGGTATCATATTTTCCATCCAAGGCTCTTAGGATCTTCTTGATGATGAATTTATCGGTCATCTCTTCACTCCCTAAGCCGGCAATCTCATTTGTGATAAGAGAAAGCCTAGAGTACATTTCAGCGACACCTTCACCATCCTTCATTTTGAACTTGTCAAGTTGACTTTGAAGCACATCCAATTTGGATTCCTTTGGAGTCGGTACCTTCGTGCATATCAATCAAAGTATCCCAAATTTCCTTTGCATTCTCAAGACGGCTGATTTTGTTGAATTCTTGAGGCACAATCCGTTGAAGAGGTATCACAAGCTTGAGCGTTGTGTTGCAGACATCTTCAACTCTTCCATGGTAGCTTCACGGTTCGGTTCTTTCCCATCAAAGAATTCACCTTGCAAACCAATACACACAATAGCCCAAGCAGGCGGGGTTATGTCCAGGAATATGCATTTTCATCGTATGCTTCCAACTAGCCAAATTAGTACCATCAAAGTAAGGACCTCTCTGGTGATAATTTCCCTCGCTAGGCGCCATACTCTCCTAGGTTGTGAAACCAAGGCTATGACCACTAAAAGCTATGGAAATCAAAGAAAATGGAGACCAAAGCTCTGATACCACTTGTAGGATCGGAAGTATGTCTAGAGGGGGGGGTGATTAGACTACTTGACCAAATAAAAATCTAGCCTTTTCCCAATTTTAGTTCTTGGCAGATTTTAGCTATCTTAGCACAAGTCAAGCAATCTCCACACAATTCAAGCAAGCATGCAAAAGAGTATATGAGCAGCGGAAAGTAAAGCATGCAACTTGCAAGAATGTAAAGGGAAGGGTTTGGAGGATTCAAACGCAATTGGAGACACGGATGTTTTTGTCGTGGTTCCGATAGGTGGTGCTATCGTACATCCACATTGATGGAGACTTCAACCCACGGAGGGTAGCAGTTCTTGTGAGTCCACGGAGGGCTCCACCCACGAAGGGTCCATGAAGAAGCAACCTTGTCTATTCCATCACGGCCGTCGCCCACGAAGGACTTGCCTCACTAGCGGTAGATCTTCACGAAGTAGGCGATCTCCTTGCCCTTACAAACTCCTTGGTTCAACTCCACAATCTTGTCGGAGGCTCCCAAGTGACACCTAGCCAATCTAGGAGACACCACTCTCCAAGAAGTAACAAGCGGTGTGTTGATGATGAACTCCTTGCTCTTGTGCTTCAAATGATAGTCTCCCAACACTCAACTCTCTCTCACAGGATTTGGATTTGGTGGAAAGAAGATTTGAGTGGAAAGCAACTTGGGGAAGGCTAGAGATCAAGATTCATATGGTTGGAATGGAATATCTTGAGCTCAACACAAGTGTAGGTGGTTCTCTCTCGAGAAAATGTGTATTGGAAGTGTAGATGTGTTACGATGGCTTTCTCCACGAATGAAGAGTGGGTGGAGGGGTATATATAGCCTCCACACAAAAATCTAACCGTTACACACAATTTGCCAAACTCGGTGGGACCGAATGGTTAAACTTCGGTCGGGCGATTTAGCAAACCTAGTGACCGTTAGGATTTTGGGTGCACCGAGATGCAACAAGGTAGGACCGATATGGTTAGGGTTAGGGCATAATGTAATCTCGGTGTGACCGACACACAAACTCGGTGGGACCGATTTTGGTAATAAGCTAACCAGAGAGTTGGTCGTGTAAACTTCGGTGGGACCGATTCGCTCATCTCGGTAAGACGAAAATGTTACAAAGGGAAGCAGAGAGTTTACATTGCAATCTCGGTGGGACCGATCGCTCACTTCGGTTAGACCGAAACATTACGAAGGAAACAGAGAGATTACAATCCCATCTTGGTGAGACCGAGATCCCTATCGGTGAGACCGATTTGGCTAGGGTTTGTGGCAGTGGCTATGACATTTGAAACTCGGTGGCGCCGGATAGAAAGAACCGGTGGGGCCGAGATTTGACTTTTGGTTTAGGTCAAATGTGGATGTGGGAAGGTAGTTGAGGGTTTTGGAGCATATCACTAAGCACCTTGAGCAAGCAAGCCATTAAGCAACACCTCATCCCTCCTTGATAGTATTGGCTTTTCCTATAGACTCAATGTGATCTTGGATCACTAAAATATAAAATGTAGAGTCTTGAGCTTCAAGCTTGAGCCAAACTTTTGTCCTTAGAATTTTGAGGATCCACTTTCCTCATCCATGCCATGCCATTCATTGAGCTTTTCCTGAAATATTAATCTTGAAATAATGTTAGCTCAATGAGCTATATGTTGTTAGGAATTACCAAAACCACCCAGGGATAGTTGCACTTTCATACGTGCATTGGACTAAGCTGGAATCTGCGAGCATTCAATAAACAGGAGAAGACAAGGCAATATGGGCTCTTGGTTAAATCAACAGTAATGCATATAAGAGCCACTTCAACAATTTAATCATGGTCTTCTCCTATCGACCCCAAAGAAAAGAAAAGAAATAAAACTATTTACAGGAAAGCTCCCAACAAGCAAAAGAAGGAAAGGAAATATTTTGGGTTTCTTTTAGTTATTACTACTACAGCAAGAAAGGTAAACTAGCTAAAAGCTACTACTAATTTTTTGGTTTTCTTAAGATTTTTCAAACACACAAGAAGAAAGCATAAAAAGAAAATAAACTAGCATGGATATTACGATGAAAGAGTATGGGCACCGACATCTAGCAATGAGTGTGTAAACATGAATGTAATGTTGGTGAGAAATACGTACTCCCCCAAGCTTAGGATTTTGGCCTAAGTTGGTCTATGGCTACTGGTAGCTGGCGGATATCCAAAGTTATAGTTGGGGTTGTACTGAGATGCAGCAGCTATCGCATCGTGGGCTACGGCTTGGAGGCGGGCTGTCTCCGTCCTCCTCTTATACTCATCCGCCTCCTCTCTAGTTATAAAATATCTCCCTTTTCCCTGAAAGTCAAAGAAAGTAGAAGCAGGGAGAGCGACGTGATAGGTGCGTCGTCTGTCAAAGATTAGTCGGTACTGGAGGAACTGATCGTTCCTCTCAACAAACTGATGACGAACCATAGCCTCATAATCTAAATAAATAGGATGCAACTCAAAATCATACTCACATATGGGTATATTATGAAAATTAGCTAAACGGGTTGCATAAATTCCACCAAAGAAATCTCCATAAATCTATTATTATGCAATCTACGTGCAACAATGGCTCCCAAATTATAATGTTTATCTCCTAACACAGCACTCCTGAGAACACTGAGGTCGGGGACACACATGTGACATGCTTCATCCTTACCATTTATGCACCTACCTATGAAGAGAGCAAAATAATGTATAGCAGGAAAATGAATGCTCCCTATGGTAGCTTGTGCTATATCTCTAGATTCCCCCACAGTTATACTAGCAAGAAAATCTCTAAATTCAGATTTGCGAGGTTCACTAGGATTACCCCATTGTGGAAGTTTACAAGCAGTATTAAAATCCTCTAAATCCATAGTATAAGAATTTTCATAAAGATCAAACAAGACAGATTGAGAATTGCGTGACGATGAAAATTCAAACCTCCTCACAAAGGAATCAGTGAGATAGTGGTACTCACGACACTTATCTGCCTCGAAGCTCACAAGATCAGCGTTACGCACATATGCGTTAAATTCTTCCTTGATTCCTGCTCGATCCATGAAGTCCTCTGAAGGCCATTGACAAGCCCGCACTTGAGCGTCCCTTGGTGGTTCATCGTCGGCATCGCGCATTGCGATCCTAGGTCCTTGCTTCCTTGAAGGGCCACCTTGGTACATTTTCCTAAACATATTTCTTTCTCTGAAAAATTTCTGAAAATTTTAGTAACTTCAAATAAAAGTGAACCAAGCTCAACAAAATTGATAGCAACTACTCCTACAAGTGCCTAGAGCCTATATCATGCATTAGAACTACTTGGAACCATATAAATTTGACATGCAAGCTTAAGAACATGGTCACCAGGCAGCAAAAATGCAATGAATAAAGCACTAGAACAAAAACTAGTTGGACCAATGGAGGAGTCACATACCAAGGAACATGCCTCCAAAGCAGTTTTGTGAGAGGTGCTTTGAGCTAGGAGATCAAAAATCACAGCAAAATGAGCTAGAACTCGTGCTTGAGCTGGTTGGTGATTTTTTTGGGAGGAAGAAGAAGTGTGTGGGTGCAGGAATAAGTGGAGGGAGCC
Organism: Aegilops bicornis; assembly: GCA_021605145.1. Taxonomy (NCBI): domain Eukaryota; kingdom Viridiplantae; phylum Streptophyta; class Magnoliopsida; order Poales; family Poaceae; genus Aegilops; species Aegilops bicornis. The sequence goes on along the minus strand of CM038671.1, from coordinate 231,259,839 downwards.
ACCGTGGGCCCACGAGGCGTGAGGGCGCGCCAGGGGTGGTGGGGCGCCACAGGCCCCTCGTGGCAGTGCCGACTCCCCGATGTGTTATCAGTGCCAAATATTCTCAAATATTCCAGAAAAAATCATATTTCAATTTCGGGGCATTTGGAGAACTTTTATTTTCGGGGTATTTTTTTATTGCACGATAATTCAGAAAACAGACAGAAAATACTAATTTTACTTTATTTCAACTAAATAACAGAAAGTAAAAGGAGGGTACAGAAGGTTGTGCCTTCTAACTTCATCCATCTCATGCTCATCAAAAGGAATCCACTAACAAGGTTGATCAAGTCTTGTTAACAAACTCATTCCGAATAACATGGAACCGGAGAAATTTCGAATAACACTATGTTACCTCAACGGGGATATGCACGTCCCCAATAATATCATATTTCTTCTTGACAGTAGGAAGAGGAAATTCAAAACCTCCAAAAATAATCGATGTAATTTTTCCAATAGAATTGATAATGTGGACTTGAGGTTGTTTCCTCGGAAAGTGTACCGTATGCTCATTGCCATTAACATGAAAAGTGACATTGCCTTTGTTGCAATCAATAACAGCCCCTGCAGTATTCAAAAAGGGTCTTCCAAGAATAATAGACATACTATCGTCCCTCGGAATATCAAGGATAACAAAGTCCGTTAAAATAGTAACGTTCGCAACCACAACAGGCACATCCTCGCAAATCTTGGCAGTGTATAGCAGGTTGATTTATCAGCCATTTGCAAAGATATTTCAAGAGGGTTTCTACTTATTCAAATGAAGTCTACTATATAAAGAGAGAGGCATAACACTAACTCGGGCTACAAGATCACTTAAAGTAGTTCTAACATAATTTGTTTTAATGGAGCATGGTATAGTTGGTACTCCTGGATCTCCAAGTTTCTTAGGTATTCCACCCTTAAAAGTATAATTAGCAAGCATGGTGGAAATTTCAGCTTCCGGTATCTTTCTTTTATAGTAACAATTTCTTTCATGTACTTAGCATAAGGATTCATTTTGAGCATATCAGTTAATCGCATACGCAAAAAGATAGGTCTAATCATTTCAGCAAAGCGCTCAAAATCCTCATCATCATTTTTCTTGGATGATTTAGGAGGAAAAGGCATGAGTTTCTGAACCCATGTCTCCCTTTCTTTACCGTGCTTCCTAGCGACAAAGTCTCTCTTATCATAACGTTGATTCTTTGATTGTGGGTTATCAAGATCAACAGCAGGTTCAATTTCTACATCATTGTCATTACTAGGTTGAGCATCAACATGAACATCATCATTATCATTTTCACTAGGTTCATGTTCATTACCAGATTGTGTTTCAACATCAGAAATAGAAATATCATTTGGATTCTCAGGTGGTTCAGCAATAGGTTCACTAGAAGCATGCAAAGCCCTATCATTTTTCTTTTTCTTCTTTTTAGAAGGACTAGGTGCATCAGTATTATTTCTCTGAGAATCTTGCTCAATTCTCTTAGGATGGCCTTTAGGTTACAGAGGTTCCTGAGTCAATTTACCAGTTCTAGTAGCCACTCTAACAGCAAAATCATTATTCTTACTATTCAATTCATCGAGAAAATCATTCTGAGCCTTAAGTACTTGTTCTACTTGAGTGGTGACCATAGAAGCATGTTTACTAATGAGTTTAAGTTCACCTTTAACTCTAGACATATAGTCACCCAAGTGTTCAATCGTATAAGCATTGCGTTTTAATTATCTACCAAAATAAGCATTAAAATCTTCTTGCTTAACCATAAAATTATCAAATTCATCCAAACATGGGCTAGCAAACTTGGTAGGAGGGATTTCAGCTTGATCATATCTATAGAGAGAATTTACCTTTACTACCTGTGTCGGGTTATCAAGACCATCTGTTTCTTCAATAGGTGATGAATTAAGACCATATAATTCTTCAACAAAGGTAAAATTAAGACCATGTATTTCTTCAATAGGAGGTAAATTCTTAACATCTTCAGCTTTAATACCATTTTCTTTCATAGATTTGTTTGCCTCTTGCATGTCTTCAGGACTGAGAAATAGAACACCCCTCTTCTTTGCAGTTGGCTTAGGAGTTGGTTCAGGAAGTGTCCAATTATTTTCATTGGTCAACATATTATTCAATAGAATTTCAGCTTCATCTGGTGTTCTTTCACTGAAAACACAACCAGCACAACTATCCAGGTGGTCTCTGGAAGCATCGGTTAGTCCATTATAAAAGATATCAAGTATTTCATTTTTCTTGAGAGGATGATCAGGCAAATCATTAAGTAATTGGAGAAGCCTCCCCCAAGCTTGTGGGAGACTCTCTTCTTCAATTTGCACAAAATTGTATATTTCCCTTAAAGCAGCTTGTTTATTATGAGCAGGGAAATATTTGGCAGAGAAGTAATAAATCATATCCTGGGGACTACGCACATAACCAGGATCAAGAGAGTTAAACCATATCTTAGCATCACCCTTTAATGAGAACGAAAATATTTTAAGGATATAATAGTAGCGAGTTTTCTCATCATTAGTGAACAGGGTGGCTATATCATTTAATTTAGTAAGATGTGCCACAACAGTTTCGGATTCATAGCCATAGAAAGGATCAGACTCAACCAAAGTAATTATATCAGGATCAATAGAGAATTCATAATCCTTATCAGTAACAAAGATATATCATTTTAGCATTCAGAGTTTTTTGTTTCAGCTTAGCTAATAATTTCTTAAGATCGCTTCTATCATTGCAAGCAAGAAAGTCTCTAGCAGTTTCTTCATCCATAACATAGCCCTCAGGCACAACAGGCAATTCATATTTAGGGGGAGAGTCTTCATCATCACTTTCATCAATGTTGGCAGTTTCAATAATTTCATTCTCTCTAGCCCTAGCAAGTTGTTCATCAAGAAATTCACCAAGTGGCATAGTAGTATCAAGCATAGAAGTAGTTTCATCATAAGTATCATGCATAGCGAAGTGCCATCATCAATAACATGCGACATATCAAAATTAATAGCGAAGCGAGGTTTAGGTGTCGCAAGCTTACTCAAAATGAAGGTGAATCAAGTGCGAGCTAGATGGCAGTTCCTTACCTCCCCTCGTAGTTGAGGGATAACTTTTTGTTTTCACGTCTTTCAAGTTCTTCATAGTGACCAGCAGATATAAATCCCAAGTGACTCAAAGAATAGAGCTATGCTTCCTGGCAACGGCGCCAGAAGATAGTCTTGACAACCCACAAGTATAGGGGATCGCAACATTTTTCGATTTCGAGGGTAGAGTATTCAACCCAAATTTATTGATTCGGCACAAGGGGAGCCAAAGAATATTCTCAAGTATTAGCAGTTGAGTTGTCAATTCAACCACACCTGGATAACTTAGTATCTGCAGCAAAGTATTTAGTAGCAATGTAGTATGGAAGTAACGGTAACGGTAGCAAAAGTAATATTTTTGGGTTTTGTAGTGATTGTATTGAGTAACGGAAAAGTAAATAAGTGAAGAACAATATGTGAAAAGCTCAGAGGCATTGGATCGGTGATGAAGAATTATGCTTGGGATGTGGTTCATCATGTATGATCATAACATAGGGTGACATGTAACTAGCTCCAATTCATCAATGTAATGTAGGCATCTATTAGAATATAGTCATACGGCGCTTATGGAAAAGAACTTGCATGACATCTTTTGTCCTACCCTCCGTGGCGTTGGGGTCCTACTTGAAACTAAGGGATATTAAGGCCTCCTTTTAATAGAGTACGAGACCAAAGCATTAACACATAGTGAATACATGAACTCCTCAAACTACGGTCATCACCGGAGTGGTCCCGATTATTGTCATTTAGGGGTTTTGCGGATCATAACACATAGTAGGTGACTATAGACTTGCAAGATAGGATCAAGAACTCACATATATTCATGAAAACATAATAGGTTCAGATCTAAAATCGTGGCACTCGGGCCCTAGTGACAAGCATTAAGCATAGCAAAGTCATAGGAACATCAATCTCAGAACATAGTGGATACTAGGGATCAAACCCTAACAAAACTAACTCAATTACATGATAAATCTCATCCAACCCATCACCGTCCCAGCAAGCTTTACGATGGAATTACTCACGCACGACGGTGAGCATCATGAAATTGGTGATGGAGGATGGTTGGTGACGATGATGGCGGCGGATTCCCCTCGCCGGAGCCCCGAACGGACTCCAGATCAGCCCTCCCGAGAGAGTTTAGGGCTTGGCGGCGGCTCCGTACCGTAAAACACGATGAATCTTTCTCTCTGATTTTTTTCTCCCCGAACACGAATATATGCAGTTGGAGTTGAGGTAGGTGGAGCTCCAGGGGCCCACGAGGCGCGCCCCCCACCCTCATGGAAAGGGTGTGGGCCCCCTGGCCTTGATTCTTTCGCCAGTATTTTTATTATTTCCGAAAATAATCTTCGTGAAGTTTCAGGTCATTCCGAGAACTTCTGTTTCTGCACATAAATAACACCATGGCAATTCTGCTGAAAACAGCGTCAGTCCGGGTTAGTTCCATTCAAATCATGCAAGTTAGAGTCCAAAACAGGGCAAAAGTGTTTGGAAAAGTAGATACGACGGAGACGTATAAGTGGGGCCGAATCCTACTAGGACTGAGTCCTAGTAGGATTCCCCTCTCCCTGGCGCGCCCCTTGTTGGTCGGCCTCCTCCTCCCCTCCTTTATATACGGGGGCAGGGGGGCACCCCAAAGGCACAACAGACAATCACTTAGCCGTGTGCGGTGCCCCCCTCCACAATTCAATACCTCAGTCATATCGTCGTAGTGCTAAGGCGAAGCCCTGCGCCGGTAACTTCATCATCACCATCGTCACGCCCTTGAGGTAAAAGGTTGTGGGGCAAAACTATAAACCCCTATGTTTCTCTGTGTCCGATTAAAACTCTGTAACCACAAGTATTGCGTGAGTGTTAGCAATTATGAAGGACTAGATGATAGTTGAGTATGTGGACTTGCTTTTAAGCTCTAACATAGACCCTTTCCGATGTTATGATAAATTGCAATTGTTTCAATGACTAAGATTATAGTTTGTTGGAGCCCAATAAGGTTTATGATTTATACTTTTGCTTTGTGAATTGATCATTGCTTGAACATAAGTAATCATATGACAAAATCTATATATGGTGCTGTTATGAGAATAATCATGATGCCTTCATGTCCGTATTTTATTTTTATCGACGCCTCTACCTCTAAACATGAGGACATATTTATTGTTATCGGCTTTTCGCTTGAGGACAAGCGAGGTCTAAGCTTGGGGGAGTTGATATGTCCATTTTGCATCATGCTTTTATATTGATATTTATTGCATTATGGGCTGTTATTTCACGTTATGTCACAACACTTATGGCTATTCTCTCTTATTTTACAAGGTTTACATAAAGAGGGAGAATCTTAGGCTTTGGAATGCAGAATTTGGAAAAGGAGCAAATATTAGAGACCTATTCTGCAAGAACTCCAAAAGTCCTGAAACTCCACGGAATATCTTAAAATAAATAAAGAAAAATCCTCGCCAAAGATGAAGTCCAGGTGGCCCACACCCTGCTCACGAGGGTTGGGGGCGCGCCCCCCTCCTAGTGCGCGCCCCCTACCTCGTGGACCCCTTGGTGGGTCTCCGACGTCCATCTTCTCCTATATGAAGTCTTCGATGAGAAAAAAAAGAAGCAACCTTTCGGGACGAAACTCCGCCGCCACGAGGCGAAACCTTGGCGGAACCAATCTAGAGCTCGGGCAGAGCTGTTTTGCCGGGGACACTTCCCTCCGGGAGGGGGAAATCATCACCATCATCATCACCAACGCTCCTCTCATCGGGAGAGGGAAATCTCCATGAACATCTTCACTAGCACCATCTCATCTCCAAACCCTTGTTCATCTCTTGTATCCAATTCTTGTCACAAAGTCCGGGATTGGTGCTAGTAGGTTGCTAGTAGTGTTGATTACTCCTTGTAGTTGATGCTAGTTGGTTTTTTTGATGGAAGATCATATGTTCAGATCCTATATGCATATTATTACCCCTCTGATTATGAACATGAATATGCTTTGTGAGTAATTACGTTTGTTCCTGAGGACAAGGGAGAAGTCTTGCTATTAGTAGTCATGTGAATTTGGTATTCGTTTGATATTTTGATAAGATGTATGTTGTCTAGCCTCTAGTGGTGTTATGTGAACGTCGACTACATAACACTTCACCATTATTTGGACCTAGAGGAAGGCATTGGGAAGTAATAAGTAGATGATGGGATGCTAGAGTTACAGAAGCTTAAACCCTAGTTTATGCGTTGCTTCGTAAGGGGCTGATTTGGATCCATATGTTTCATGCTATGGTTAGGTTTACCTTAATACTTTTGTTGTAGTTATGGATGCTTGCAATAGAGGTTAATCATAAGTGGGATGCTTGTTCAAGTAAGAACAACACCCAAGCACCGTCCACCCACATATCAAATTATCAAAGTACCGAACGTGAATCATATGAACGTGATGAAAACTAGCTTGATGATATTCCCATGTGTCCCGGAGCGCTTTTCCTATTATAAGAGTTTGTTCCGCTTGTCCTTTGCTACAAAAGGATTGGGCCACCTTGCTGCACCTTATTTACTTTCGTTACTTGTTGCTCGTTACCATTTACCTTATCACAAAACTATCTGTTACCACTTATTTGATTACTTGCAGAGAATACCTTGCTGAAAACCGCTTATCATTTCATACGCTCCTCGTTGGGTTCGACACTCTTACTTATCGAAAGGACTACGATAGATCCCCTATACTTGTGGGTCATCAGGACTCTTTTCTGGCGCCGTTGCTGGGGAGTGTAGCGCCTTTAGTAGGTGGAATTTGGTAAGGAAAAATTATATAGTGTGCTGAAATTTCTTGTCACTTGTTACTATGGAAAGTAATTCACCGAGGGCTTGTTCGGGTATCTTCACCCGTCCGATGAGAGCAAAGAGTTTCTCCTCAACCTACTGAACCTATTGAAAATGAAACTCCTTTTGTATTTCCTTCGGTATGATGGAAAAACTGCTAGCTAATCCTTTTACGAGGAGATGGAACAAAGCATCCCGATGAGCACTTATTATATGTGGATGAAGTTTTTGGATTATTTAAGCTTGCAGGTGTACCCGATGATGTTGCTAAGAAGAAGGTCTTCCCTTTATCTTTGAAGGAAGACGCATTGATATGGTATAGGCTATGTGATACGAGATCGTGGGACTATAAAAGATTGATGTTGGAATTTCATCAAAAGTATTACCCTATGCATCTTGTTCATCGTGATCGCAATTATATATATAATTTCTGGCCTCGCGAAGGAGAAAGCATCGCTCAAGCTTGGGGGAGGCTTAAATCAATGTTATATTCATGCCCAAATCATGAGCTCTCGAGAGAAATAATTATGCAAAGTTTTTATGCTCGGCTTTCTGAAAATAATCGCACCATGCTCGATACTTCTTGTCGGCTCTTTTATGATGAAGACTATTGAATTAGGATGGAATTTATTGGATAGAATTAAGCATAACTCTGAAGATTGGGACCTCGACGAAGGTAAGGAGTCAGGTATGACACCTAAGTTTGATTGTGTTAAATCTTTTATGGACACCGATATTTTTCGTAAGTTTAGCACTAAATATGGACTTGACTCTGAGATAGTAGCTTCTTTCTGTGAATCTTTTGCTACTTATGTTGATCTCCCTAAGGAGAAGTGGTTTAAATATCATCCTCCCATAGAAGTAAAAGTAGCTGCACCTATTAAAGTTGAAGAAAAGACTGTCACTTATAATGATCCTATTGTTCCTACTTCTTATGTTGAGAAACCACCTTTCCCTGTTAGAGTAAAGTCTCATGCTAAAGCTTCAACTGTTGTTCGTAAAAGCAATATCAGAACTTATGTACCCCCTGAGCAAGTTAAAGTAGAACCTAATATTGCTATTGTTAAAGATCTCTTGTCTGATAATATTGATGGGCATGTTATTCAGTTCAACGCTGAAACTTCTAGAATTGCTAAACCTTGTGATAGAGATAAACATAGACCTGTGGTAGGCGTGCCTGTTGTTTCTGTTAAAATAGGAGATCATTGTTATCATGGCTTATGTGATATGGGTGCTAGTGCTAGTGTTATACCGCATACGTTATACGAAGAAATTAAGAATGAAATTGCACCTGCAGAGTTAGAAGTATTGATGTCACGATTAAGCTTGCCAATAGAGATACTATTTCACCAATTGGGATTGTTAGAGATGTTGAAGTCTTTTGTGGGAAAACTAAATATCCTGTTGATTTTCTTGTTCTCACTTCTCCACAAGATGCTTTTGTCCCATTATATTTGGTAGACCCTTCTTGAATCTCGTTAATGCTAAGATATATTGCGAAAATAATGTTGTTACTATTGGCTTGGATGATATGGTTCATGAGTTTAATTTCTATAAATTTAGTAAACAACATCGTGAAGAAGAATTGCCAAGTAAGGATGAAATTATTGGTCTTGCTTCTATTGCCGTACCTCCTAGTGATCCTTTAGAACACTATTTGCTAGACCATGAAAATGATATGTTCATGAATGAAAGAAGGGAAATAGATGAAGTATTCTTTAAACAGGAACCTATTCTGCAACACAATTTACCTGTCGAGATTTTAGGGGATCCCCCTCCACCCAAGGGTGATCCCGTGTTTGAGCTTAAACCGTTGCCTGATAATCTTAAATATGCTTATCTTGATGAAAAGAAGATATATCATGTTATTATTAGTGCTAACCTTTCAGAGCATGAAGAAGAAAGATTACTGAAAACTCTGAAGAAGCATCGTGCTACTATTGGATATACTCTTGATGATCTTAAGGGCATTAGTCCCACTCTATGTCAACATAAAATAAATTTGGAAGTAGATGCCAAACCAGTTCGTGATCCTCGGACGCGACGAATCCTAAAATGAAAGAAGTGGTAAGAAAAGAAATACTCAAGCTCACGGAGGCAGGTATAATTTATCCCGTTCATCGATAGTCAGTGGGTAAGTCCTGTCCATTGTGTCCCTAAGAAGGGAGGTGTTACTGTTGTTCCTAATGATAAAGATGAATTGATTCCACAAAGAATTATTACAGGTTATAGGATGGTAATTGATTTCGGCAAATTAAATAAAGCTACTAAGAAAGATCATTACCCCTTACCTTTTATTGATCAAATGCTAGAAAGATTATGCAAACATACACACTATTGCTTCCTAGATGGTTATTCTGGTTTCTCTCAAATACCTGTGTGGGCTAGAGATCAATCAAAGACTACTTTTACATGCCCTTTTGGTACTTTCGCTTATAGACGTATGCCTTTTGGTTTATGTAATGCACCTGCTACCTTTCAAAGATGCATGATGGCTATATTCTCTGACTTTTGTGAAAAGATTTGTGAGGTTTTCATGGATGACTTTTCCGTCTATGGTTCCTCTTTGGACGATTGCTTGAGCAATCTTGATCGATATTTGCAGAGATGTGAAGAAACTAATCTTGTCTTGAATTGGGAAAAGTGCCACTTTATGGTTAATGAAGGTATTGTTTTGGGGCACAAAGTTTCCGAAAGAGGTATTGAAGTTGATAAAGCCAAGGTTGATGCTATTGAAAAGATGCCATGTCCGAAGGACATCAAAGGTATAAGAAGTTTCCTTGGTCACGCCGGATTTTATAGGAGGTTCATTAAGGACTTCTCAAAAATTTCTCGGCCTCTGACTAATTTATTGCAAAAAGATATACCATTTGTTAGAAGCATTTGAAATACTTAAGAAAGCATTAGTCTACCTTTTGTTGTTGACCCACGATTGAATTTACCCTTTGAAATTATGTGTGATGGTAGCGATTATGTTGTAGGTGTTGTTCTAGGGCAAAGAGTTGATAAGAAATTAAATGTTATTCATTATGCTAGTAAGACTCTAGACAATGCTCAAAGAAATTATGCTACTACTGAAAAAGAGCTTTTAGTAGTTGTATTTGCTTGTGATAAGTTCAGACCCTATATTGTTGATTCTAAAGTAACTATTCACACTGATCATGCTGCTATTAAATATCTTATGGAAAAGAAAGATGCTAAACCTAGACGTATTAGATGGGTTCTCCTACTGCAAGAATTTGATTTGCATATCATTGATAGAAAAGGAGCCGAGAACCCCGTAGCAGACAACTTGTCTAGGTTAGAGAATGTTCTTGATGACCCACTACCTATTAATGATAGTTTCCCTGATGAATAATTAAATGTTATAAGTACTTATCGTAGTACTCCTTGGTATGCAGATTATGCTAATTATATTGTTGCTAAGTTTATACCACCTAGCTTCACATACCAACAAAAGAAAAAGTTTTTCTATGATTTACGACATTACTTTTGGGATGACCCACATCTTTATAAAGAAGGAGTAGATGGTGTTATTAGACGTTGTGTACCTGAGCATGAACAGGAATAGATCCTACACAAGTGCCACTCCGAAGCTTATGGAGGACACCACGCTAGAGATAGAACTACACATAAGGTATTGCAATCCGGTTTTTATTGGCCTACTCTCTTCAAGGATGCCCGTAAGTTTGTCTTGTCTTGTGATGAATGTCAAAGAATTGGTAATATCGATGAGACGTCAAGAAATGCCTATGAATTATTCACTTGTTATTGAACCATTTGATGTTTGGGGCTTTGATTATATGTGACCTTTTCCTGCCTCTAATGGATACACACATATTCTAGTTCTTTGTTGATTACGTTACTAAGTGGGTAGAAGCTATTCCAACTAGTAGTGCTAATCATAACACTTCTATTAAGATGCTTAAAGAAGTTATTTTTCCAAGGTTTGGAGTCCCTAGATATTTAATGACTGATGGTGGTTCACACTTTATTCATGGTGCCTTCCGTGAAATGCTTGCTAAATATGATGTTAATTATAGAATTGCATCTCCTTATCACCCACAGTCTAGTGGTCAAGTAGAGTTGAGCAATAGAGAGCTCAAATTAATTTTGCAAAAGACTGTTAGTAGGTCTAGAAAGAATTGGTCCAAGAAACTTGATGATGCATTATGGGCTTATAGAACTGCATATAAAAATCCTATGGGTATGTCTCCATATAAAATGGTATATGGAAAAGCGTGTCACTTACCTCTCGAACTAGAACATAAGGCATATTGGGCTATTAAAGAGCTCAACTATGATTCCAAACTTGCCGGTGAGAAGAGGTTATTTGATATTAGCTCACTTGATGAATGGAGAACCCAAGCTTATGAAAATGCCAAGTTATTTAAAGAAAAGTTAAGAGATGGCATGACAAAAGGATACAAAAGCGTGAGTTTAATGTAGGTGATTATGTATTGCTATACAACTCTCGTTTAAGATTTTTGCAGAAAATTTCTCTCCAAATGGGAAGGCCCCTATGTTATCGAAGAGGTTTATCTTTCCGGTGCCATAAAAATCAACAACTTCAAGGCACTAACCCGAAGGTGGTAAACGGTCAAAGAATCAAACATTATATCTCGAGGTAATCCCATAAATGTTGAAACCAATATTATTGAAACCGTAACCACGGAGGAATACATAAGGGACACTTTCCAACGCGTTTCGGACTCAAAAGGAATATGTATGTGGTACGGTAAGTAAACCGACTCCAAAACAATTTTTAAGGCAATATTTCTCCGTTTTGGAATATTTAGAAAAATAGAAAAATAAGTAGCAGTCCGGAAGGACACGAGGGCCCCACGAGGGTGGTGGGTGCGCCTACCCCTCGGGCGCGCCCTACCTCGTGAGCACCTCGTGTGCCCTCCGGACTCCGTTTTCTTGCACGATACGTATTTTGGTCGGTAAAAATTCATTATATAACCTCCCGAAGGTTTTGACTCCCGTATCACGCAAATCTCCTGTGTTTTCGTTTCAAACTATCCTGCTGCAGATTAGAGCAAGATGTCCTCTCAAGAGTCAGTCAGGGAGAGCCGGGTATCTAACCCGGCACCGGAACCAAGGGCAAACAGCGACGCTGACCACTTTGGGCCAGCAACGGAGGAGGATATGGAGGCTGACTTGATGAGGGTGGATGCCATGGAGGATCAAGAAGTCACCTCTTGTTTCCGACCCGGGTTCACGATAGGGGACTACAGAGCTCAGCTATTCCAAACTTGGTTATCCCTACCAATGTTAGATTTCTTTCTTATGAAAATATGAGGAGGAGTGTCTCTTGTTCTCCCGCAGCTATGCAACACCATTGGGTGCAAGGAGCTTTGGCCGTCACAGGGAAGCTCCGTAAGGAAATAATGGACCTCAAGCAGCAAGTCAATAAGCTCGAGGAGGAGAACCGTATCCTGAAGGGAATCATCGCCAATAATATCACACCAACAACAAAGAAGGAGACATAATCACATGGGTATGGGCACTCCCTTGGCAACCGCCAAGCTTGGGAGGTGCCCTTGATCGTATCACAATCACAACTCCTATCTTTACTGCTTTTTCTTAGTTCGATCCTATTAGTAGTATCTTGATTTAGTAGAATAAAGTTTATGGCATGATCTAGTTTTGAGTTTTGCTTTATGATCTCTCTTGTAATCGAGTCCGCGAGCTATATATAATAAAGATTAGTGTTGAGTCAAGGGCTTGATTACTTTGCCATGATCTTGGGTGAATAAAAGAAAAAGAATAAAAAGAAACAAAGAGTTCATATTGATCTTATTGAGAGTAATGACTTCACATAGGAAGAGTATGATGATGAAAAGTTGTTGGGAGTTGACAGACATAGCTTTGGTCATCATTGAAATTAATAGGAAGTAATAAGGAAAGAGAGGTTTCACATATAGATATATTATCATTAACACCTTTTATGATTGGGAGCACTCATTAAAATATGACATGCTAAAGAGTTGATGTTGGACAAGGAAGACAACATAATGAGTTATGTCTTTCTTATATCTGAGATAAAGTATGTTGTCATGGATCCTCTAACTTGTTGAGCTTGCCTTTCCTCCTCATGCTAGCCAAATTATCAGCATTAAGTAGAGATACTAGTTGTGCTTCCAAATACCCTTAAACCAGTTTTGCCATGAGAGTCCACCATCTATACCTACTAATAAAAGAAATAGGTATTCTTAGTCCATCATGCTATTTTATAGAAAACCCCTTGATGTTTCTTACATTAAACCCATAGTGCATATTAAATGTTTTTTAAAATACACATATCTTCTAAACCCTAACTCCAAATTTAACATGTTATATATGGAATTTGATTAGAAAAAATATATAGAATCTGAATATGATGTTATTTTACCTGTTAGCCATTTAAAAAAAATACTATCTAGGGTGCAATCTTAATAAACAGTGCATTATTCGTCTTTCTTTAATATCGGTACTGATCCGGATTGTGGATGAACATCTCGGCAAAATCGGGATTGGAGACGAAATTGAAGATCACTTGCCCGTTTCTTTGTATGTATTAAATCTACAAAGACATGTGGAATCTTGAACTTGCCCTTTTGTAGGCAAAGACCATGTTTGTTTGGGTTGTAGCTACAAATACTTAGATTATAGACCATTTTTTGTAAATTAAGAGCGTGTGGTATTCTTTTCTCCTATTGCAACGCACGGGCCCTTTTGCTAGTATCTACCTATGGATTGAGTAAGATCCTTCAAGTAAGTTGTCATCGGTGCAAAGCAATAAAAATTGCTCTAAATATGTATGATTGATTGGTGTGGGAGAAATAAGCTTTATACGATCTTGTGATGTGAAAGTAATAAAAGCGACGGACTGTATAATAAAGGTTCATATCACAAGGGGCAATATAAAGTGACGTTCTTTCGCATTGAGATTTTATGCATCCAACCGTAAAAGCGCATGGCAACCTCTGCTTCCCTCTACGAAGGGCCTATCCTTTATTATTATCTTCTAACCTTATGCAAGAGTCACGGTGATCTTCACCTTTTCTTTTTCATTTTATCCTTTGGCAAGCTCAGAATGTTGGAAAGAACATGATATATATATATCTAATTGGATATAGGGGAGCATGAACCATTATTTTTGACATTACCCTTGAGGTAAAAGGTTGTGGGGCAAAACTATAAACCCCTATCTTTCTCTATGTCCGATTAAAACTCCGTAACCACAAGTATTGCGTGAGTGTTAGCAATTATGAAGGACTAGATGATAGTTGAGTATGTGGACTTGCTTTTAAGCTCTGACATAGACCCTTTCCGATGTTATGATAAATTGCAATTGTTTCAATGACTAAGATTATAGTTTGTTGGAGCCCAATAAGGTTTATGATTTATACTTTTGCTTTGTGAATTGATCATCGCTTGAACATAAGTAATCATATGACAAAATCTATATATGGTGCTGTTATGAGAATAATCATGATGCCTTCATGTCCGTATTTTATTTTTATCGACGCCTCTACCTCTAAACATGAGGACATATTTATTGTTATCGGCTTTTCGCTTGAGGACAAGCGAGGTCTAAGCTTGGGGGAGTTGATACGTCCATTTTGCATCATGCTTTTATATTGATATTTATTTCATTATGGGCTATTATTTCACGTTATGTCACAACACTTATGGCTATTCTCTCTTACTTTACAAGGTTTACATAAAGAGGGAGAATGCACAGCCTAGAATTCTCAATTTGGAAAAGGAGCAAATATTAGAGACCTATTCTGCGCAACTCCAAAAGTCCTGAAACTCCACAGAACATCTTAAAATAAATAAAGAAAAATCCTCGCCAATGATGAAGGCCAGGGGGCCCACACCCTGCTCATGAGGGTGGGGGCGCGCCCCCCCTCCTAGGGCGCGCCCCCTACCTCATGGGCCCCCGGGTAGGTCTCCGACGTCCATCTTCTACTATATGTATTCTTTCGATGAGAAAAAAAATAAGAAGCAACCTTCCGGGACGAAACTCCGCCGCCATGAGGCGGAACCTTGGCGGAACCAATCTAGAGCTCCAGCAGAGCTGTTCTGCCGGGGACACTTCCCTCCGGGAGGGGGAAATCATCACCATCGTCATCACCAACACTCCTCTCATCGGGAGAGGGCAATCTCCATCAACATCTTCACCAGCACCATCTCATCTCCAAATCCTAGTTCATCTCTTG
Organism: Aegilops bicornis; assembly: GCA_021605145.1. NCBI lineage: Eukaryota > Viridiplantae > Streptophyta > Magnoliopsida > Poales > Poaceae > Aegilops > Aegilops bicornis. The sequence goes on along the minus strand of CM038671.1, from coordinate 231,244,723 downwards.
TATCCAATTCTTGTCCCAAAGTCTGGGATTGGTGCTATTAGGTTGCTAGTAGTGTTGATTATTCATTGTAGTTGATGCTAGTTGGTTTATTTGGTGGAAGATCATATGTTCAGATCCTTTATGCATATTATTACCCCTCTGATTATGAACATGAATATGCTTTGTGAGTAATTACGTTTGTTCCTGAGGACAAGGGAGAAGTCTTGCTATTAGTAGTCATGTGAATTTGGTATTCGTTTGATATTTTGATAAGATGTATGTTGTCTAGCCTCTAGTGGTGTTATGTGAACGTCGACTACATAACACTTCACCATTATTTGGGCCTAGAGGAAGGCATTGGGAAGTAATAAGTAGATGATGGGATGCTAGAGTGATGAAGCTTAAACCCTAGTTTATGCGTTGCTTCGTAAGGGCTGATTTGGATCCATATGTTTCATGCTATGGTTAGGTTTACCTTAATACTTTTGTTGTAGTTATGGATGCTTGCAATAGAGGTTAATCATAAGTGGGATGCTTGTTCAAGTAAGAACAGCACCCAAGCACCGGTCCACCCACATATCAAATTATCAAAGTACCGAACGCGAATCATATAAACGTGATGAAAGCTAGCTTGACGATATTCCCATGTGTCCTCAGGAGCGCTTTTCCTATTATAAGAGTTTGTTCCGGCTTGTCCTTTGCTACAAAAAGGATTGGGCCACCTTGCTGCACCTTATTTACTTTCGTTACTTGTTGCTCGTTACCATTTACCTTATCACAAAACTATATGTTACCACTTATTTCAGTACTTGCAGAGAATACCTTGCTGAAAACCGCTTATCATTTCCTTCTGCTCCTCGTTGGGTTCAACACTCTTACTTATCGAAAGGACTACGATAGATCCCCTATACTTGTGGGTCATCAGACTATATCAACCGCGTTACTAAACGCTTCCGCTTTCGGTCTACGAGGGTACGTAGACACACTCTCCCCGCTTGTTGCTATGCATCTCCTAGATAGATATTGCATGATCGTAGGATTTTTTTTTTTTGAAATACTGCGTTCCCCAAGAATGACCGGAGGCGTAAACTGTGGAGGGGGGTGCCGCACACGGCTAGCAATTGTTGGTGTGTGTTCTAGGCGCCCCTCCCCACATATATATAGGTGGGAGGGGAGGGGATCAGCCATGGGTCACCACAAGTAGGAGGAATCTTACTTGGGGTCCTATCCCAATTCGCCCCCCTTTCCTTATTTCCGGAAGGGGGAAAAAGGGAAGAGGGAAGGGAGGAAGGAAAGGGAGGGGGGGCGAACCCCCTCTTCCTTCTCCTATTCAGCCTCCTACCTAAAGGTGGAGGTGCACCACCCCTTGTGGGCTGGTGTGCTCCCCTCTTATGGCCCATAAGGCCCATTATTCCCCCGGGGGGGTTCCGGTAACCCCCCTGGTACTCCGATAAATACCTGATACTATCCGGAACACTTCCGGTGTCCAAATACTATCATCCTATATATCAATCTTTACCTCTCAACCATTTCGAGACTCCTTGTCATGTCCGTGGTCTCATCTGGGACTCCGAACAACATTCGGCCACCAAATCACATAACTCATATAAGACTAAATCGTCATCGAACGTTAAGCGTGTGGACCCTACGGGTTCGAGAACTATGTAGACATGACCGGGACACCTCTTCGGTCAATAACCAACAGCGGGACCTGGATGCTCATATTGGCGCCTACATATTCTACGAAGATCTTTATTGGTCAAACCGTAATGACAACATACGTTATTCCCTTTGTCATCGGTATGTTACTTGCCCGAGATTTGATCGTTGGTATCTTCATACCTAGTTCAGTCTCGTTACGGCAAGTCTCTTTATTCGTACCGTATTACATCATCCTGCAACTAACTCATTATTCACTTTGCTTGCAAGACTTCTTATGATGTGTATTACCGAGAGGGCCCAGAGATACCTCTCCGATACTCGGAGTGAAAAATCCTAATCTCGATCTATGCCAACCCAACAAACACCTACAGAGATACCTGTAGAGCATCTTTATGATCACCTAGTTATGCTGTGACATTTGATAGCACACAAGCTATTACTCCGGTATTCGAGAGTTGCATAATCTCATAGTCAAAGGAATATGTATATGACATGAAGAAAGCAATAGCAATAAACTGAACGATCATAATTCTAAGCTAACGGATGGGTCTTGTCCATTGATGTCTACTACGCAACTTTATTCTTGTAGACACGTGTTGGGCCTCCAAGCGCAGAGTTTTGTAGGACAGTAGCAATTTTCCCTCAAGTGGTTGACCTAAGGTTTATCAATCCGTGAGAGGTGTAGGATGAAGATGGTCTTGAAGGAAATATGCCCTAGAGGCAATAATAAAGTTATTATTTATTTCCTTATATCATGATAAATGTTTATTATTCATGCTAGAATTGTATTAACCGGAAACATAGTACATGTGTGAATATATATAGACAAACAGAGTGTCACTAGTATGCCTCTACTTGACTAACTCGTTAATCGAAGATGGTTATGTTTCCTAACCATAGACATGAGTTGTCATTTGATTAAACGGGATCACATCATTAGGAGAATGATGTGATTGACATGACCCATTCCGTTAGCTTAGCACATGAACGTTTAGTATGTTGCTATTGCTTTATTCATGACTTATACATGTTCCTATGACTATGAGATTATGCAACTCCTGCTTACCGGGAGGAACACTTTGTGTGCTACCAAATGTCACAACGTAATCGGGTGATTATAAAGGTGCTCTACATGTGTCTCCGAAGGTACATGTTGGGTTGGCGATTTCGAGATTAGGATTTGTCACCCGATTGCTCTGGAGAGGTATCTCTGGGCCCTCTCGGTAATGCACATCACTCCAAGCCTTGCAAGCATTGCAACTAATGAGTTAGTTGCGGGATGATGTATTACAGAACGAGTAAAGAGACTTGCCAGTAACGAGATTGAACTAGGTATTGAGATACCGACGATCGAATCTCGGGCAAGTAACATACCGATGACAAAGGGAACAACGTATGTTGTTATGCGGTCTGACCGATAAAGATCTTCGTAGAATATGTAGGAGCCAATATGAGCATCCAGGTTCCGCTATTGGTTATTGACCGGAGACGTGTCTCGGTCATGTCTACATAGTTCTCGAACCCGTAGGGTCCGCACACTTAACGTTACGATGACAAGTTTATTATGAGTTTATGTGTTTTGATGTACCGAAGGTTGTTCGGAGTCCCGGATGTGATCACGGACATGACGAGGAGTCTCGAAATGGTCGAGACATAAAGATTGATATATTGGACGACTATATTCGGACATCGGAAGTGTTCCGGGTGATTTCGGAGAAAACCTGAGTGCCGAGGGTTACCGAACCCCCAGAGAAGTATTGGGCCTTATGGGCCATAGTGGAGAGAGAGAGAGAGGCGACTGGGTGGGCGCGCGCCCTCCCCTCTGGTCGAATTGGACTAGGAGAGGGGGGGGGCGCCCCCCTTTCCTTCTCCCTCTCCCCCTTGCTTTCCCCCTCCTAGTAGGAGTAGGAAAGAGGGGAGTCCTACTCCTAGTAGGAGGAGGACTCCTCCTCCTGGTGCGCCTAGCAAGGGCCGGCCGGCCTCCCCCCTTGCTCCTTTATATACGGGGGCAGGGGGCACCCTAGAGACACAACAATTGATCATTGATCCCTTAGCTGCAGTGCGGTGCCCCTCCACCATAATCCACCTCGATGATATCAGAAGCGGTGCTTAGGCGAAGCCCTCGCATTGGTAGAACATCAACATTGTCACCACGCCGTCAGGCCGATTTAAACTCTCCTCAACACTCGGCTGGATCGGAGTTCGAGGGACGTCATCGGGCTGAACGTGTGCTGAACTCGGAGGTGCCGTGCGTTCGGTACTTGATCGGTCGGATCGTGAAGACGTACGACTACATCAACCGCGTTGTGCTAATGCTTCCGCTTTCGGTCTACGAGGGTACGTGGACAACACTCTCCCCTCTCGTTGCTATGCATCACCATGATCTTGCGTGTGCGTAGGAATTTTTTGAAATTACTACGTTCCCCAACAGTGGCATCCGAGCCTGGTTTTATGCGTTGATGTTAGATGCACGAGTAGAACACAAGTGAGTTGTGGGCGATATAAGTCATACTGCTTACCAGCATGTCATACTTTGGTTCGGCCGTATTGTTGGATGAAGCGGCCTGGACCGACATTACGCCAGACGCTTACGCGAGACCGGTTCTACCGACGTGCTTTGCACACAGTGGGTGGCGGTGTCGGTTTCCAACTTTAGTTGAACCGAGTGGCTACGCCCGGTCCTTGCGAAGGTTAAAACAGCACCAACTTGACAAACTATCATTGTGGTTTTGATGCGTAGGTAAGAACGGTTCTTGCTAAGCCCATAGCAGCCACGTAAAACTTGCAACAACAAAGTAGAGGACGTCTAACTTGTTTTTGCAGGGCATGTTGTGATGTGATATGGTCAAGACATGATGCTAAATTTTATTGTATGAGATGATCATGTTTCAGAACCGAGTTATCGCAATGGCAGGAGCCATATGGTTGTCGATTTATTGTATGCAATGCAATCGCCTGTAATGCTTTTACTTTATCACTAAGCGGTAGCAATAGTCATAGAAGCATAAGATTGGCGAGTCGACAATGATGCTACGATGGAGATCAAGGTGTCGCTACGGTGACGATGGTGATCATAGCGGTGCTTGAGAGATGGAGATCACAAGCACAAGATGATGATGGCCATATTATATGACTTATATTGATTGCATGTGATGTTTATCTTTTATGCATCCTATCTTGCTTTGATTAACGGTAGCATTATAAGATGATCTCTCACTAAATTTCAAGATAAAAGTGTTCTTCCTGAGTATGCACCGTTGCCAAAGTTAAAGTTCGGTGCCTGCACACCACGTGATGATCAGGTGTGATAAGCTCTATGTCCATCTACAACGGGTGCAAGCCAATTTTTGCACACGCAGTAATACTCGAGTTAAACATGACGAGCCTAGCATATGCAGATATGGCCTCTAACACTTTGAGACCAAAAGGTCGAGCGTGAATCATATAGTAGATATGATCAACATAGTGATGTTCACCATTGAAAACTACTCCATTTCACGTGATGATCGGTTATGGTTTAGTTGATTTGGATCACATGATCACTTAGAGGATTAGAGGGATGTCTTTCTAAGTGGGAGTTCTTAAAGTAATATGATTAATTGAACTTAAATTTATCATGAACTTAGTACCTGATAGTATCTTGCTTGTTTATGTTTGATTGTAGATAGATGGCCCGTCTTTGTTGTTCCGTTGAATTTCAATGCGTTCCTTGAGAAAGCAAAGTTGAAAGATGATGGTAGCAATTACACGGATCGGGTCCGTAACTTGAGGATTATCCTCATTGCCGCACGTAAGAATTACGCCCTCGAAGCACCGCTGGTTGCGAACTTCTTCTTTGGAGCAACACCAGATGTTATGAACGTCTGGCAGAGCAAAGCTGATGACTACTCGATAGTTCAGTGTGCCATGCTTTATGGCTTAGAACCGGGTCTTCAACGATGGTTTGAACGTCATGGAGCATATGAGATGTTCCAGGAGTTGAAGTTAATAATTCAAGCAAATGCCCGGATTGAGAGATATGAAGTCTCCAATAAGTTCTATAGCTGCAAGATGGAGGAGAACAGTTCGCTCGTTGAGCATATACTCAAGATGTCCGGGTATAATAATCACTTAATTCAACCGGGAGTTAATCTTCCGGATGATAGCATCATTGATGAAATTGTCCAATCATCGCCACCAAGCTACAAGAGCTTCGTGATGAACTATAATATGCAAGGTGATGGATAAGACAATTCTGAGCTCGCATAATGCTAAAGGCTGCGGAGGTAGAAATCAAGAAGGAGCATCAAGTGTTGATGGTCAATAAGACCACTAGTTTCAAGAAGAAGGGCAAAGGGAAGAAGAAGGGAACTTCAAAAGAACGACAAGCAAGTTCTTTGCTCGGGAGAAAGAAACCCAAGTCCGGACCTAAGCCTGAAATCGAGTGCTTCTACCGCAAGCACCGGGTCATCGGAAGCGGAACTGCCCCAAGTATTTGGCGGATAAGAAGGATGGCAAGGTGAACAAAGGTATATGTGATATACATGTTATTGATGTGTACCTTTACTAGAGCTCGCAGAGCACTGGGTATTTGATACTTGGGTTACATTGCTAATATTTGCAACTTGAAACAGGGACTACGGATTGCGAACAGCGGCGAAGGACGAGGTGACGATGCGCGTGGGAAATGGTTCCAAAGTCAATGTGATCGCGGTCGGCACGCTACCTCTACATCTACCTTCGGGATTAGTATTAGACCTAAATAATTGTTATTTGGTGCCAGCGTTGAGCATGAACATTATATCTGGATCGTGTTTGATGCGAGATAGTTATTCATCTAAATCAGAGAATAATGGTTGTTCTATTTATATGAGTAATATTTGTGGTCATGCACCCTTAAAGAGTGGTCTATTTTTTATGAATCTCGATAGTAGTGATACTCATATTCATAATGTTGAAGCCAAAAGATGCAGAGTTGATAATGATAGTGCAACTTATTTGTGGCAGCCTTCTTTGTTTAGGTCATATCGGTGTAAAGCGCATGAAGAAACTCCATACCGATGGACTTTTGGAACCACTTGATTATGAATCACTTGGTACTTGCGAACCGTGTGCCTCATGGGCAAGATGACTAAAACACCATTCTCCTAAGATTATGGAGAGAGCAACAGATTTTGGAAATCATACATACAGATGTATGTGGTCAAATGAATGTTGAGGCTCGTGGCGGATATCGTTATTTTCTCACCTTCATAGATGATTTAAGCAGATATGGGTATATCTACTTAATGAAGCATAAGTCTGAAACATTTGAAAAGTTCAAAGAATTTCAGAGTGAAGTTGAAAATCATCGTAACAAGAAAGTAAAGTTTCTACGATCTGATCGTGGAGGAGAATATTTGAGTTACGAGTTTGGTCTAGATTTGAAACAATGCGAATAGTTTACTTAAGTCACGCCGGTAGGAACACCACAGCGTAATGGTGTGTCCGAACGTTGTAATCAGATTTTTACTTGATATGGTGCGATCTATGATGTCTCTTACAGATTTTCCGCTATCGCTTTGGGGTTATGCTTTAGAGATGGCCGCATTCACATTAAATAGGGCACCATCGAACTGCTGAGACGACGCCTTATGAACTGTGGGTTTGGCAAGAAACCAAAGTTGTCGCTTACGAAAGTTTGGGGCTGCGATGCTTATGTGAAAAAGCTTCAACTCGATAAGCTCGAACCCAAATCGAGAAATGTTTCTTCATAGGATACCCTACAGAGACTGTTGGGTACACCTTCTATCATAGATCCGAAGGCAAGACATTCGTTGCTAAGAATGGATCCTTTCTAGAGAAGTAGTTTCTCTCGAAAGAAGTGAGTGGGAGGAAAGTAGAACTTGATGAGGTAACTGTACCTATTCCCTTATTGGAATGTAGTACATCACAGAAACCGGTTTCTGTGACACCTACACCAATTAGTGAGGAAGTTAATGATGATGATCATGGAACTTCAGATCAAGTTACCACTGAACCTCGTAGATCAAGCAGAGTAAGATCCGCACCAGAGTGGTACGGTAATCCTGTTCTGGAAGTCATGCTACTAGATCATGATGAACCTACGAACTATGAAGAAGCGATGGTGAGCCCGGATTCCGCAAAATGGCTAGAAGCCATGAAATCTGAGATGGGATCCATGTATGAGAACAAAGTGTGGACTTTGGTTGACTTGCCCGATGATTGGCAAGCAATTGAGAATAAATGGATCTTCAAGAAGAAGACTGACGCTGACGGTAATGTTACTGTCTACAAAACTCGACTTGTTGCGAAAGGTTTTCGACAAGTTCAAGGGATTGACTACGATGAGACCTTCTCACCCGTAGCGATGCTTAAGTCTGTCCGAATCATGTTAGCAATTGCCGAATTTTATGATTATGAAATATGGCAGATGGATGTCAAAACTGCATTCCTGAACGGATTTACGGAAGAAGAGTTGTATATGATGCAAGCTGGAAGGTTTTGGTTTCCGATCCAAAGGGAGCTAACAAAGTGTGCAAGCTCCAGCGATCCATTTATGGACTGGTGCAAGCCTCTCGGAGTTGGAATAAACGCTGACAGTTTGATCAAAGCATTTGGTTTTTACAGACTTTGGAGAAGCCTGTATTTACAAGAAAGTGAGTGGGAGCTCAGTAGCATTTCGATATTATATGTGGATGACATATTGCTGATTGGAAATGATATAGAATTTCCGGATAGCATAAAGGGATACTTGAATAAGAGTTTTTCAATGAAAGACCTCGGTGAAGCTGCTTAAATATTGGGCATTAAGATCTATAGAGATAGATCAAGACGCTTAATTGGACTTTCACAAAGCACATACCTTGACAAAGTTTTGAAGAAGTTCAAAATGGATCAAGCAAAGAAAGGGTTCTTGCTCGTGTTACAAGGTGTGAAGTTGAGTCGTAATCAATGCCCCACCACCGCAGAAGATAGAGAGAAAATGAAAGATGTTCCCTATGCTTCAGCCATAGGCTCTATCATGTATGCAATGCTGTGTACGGACTGATGTGTGCCTTGCTATAAGTCTAGCGAGGAGGCACCAAAGTAATCCAGAGTGGATCATCGGATAGCGGTCAAGAACATCCTAAAGTACCTGAAAAGGACTAAGGATATGTTTCTCGTATATGGAGGTGACAAAGAGCTCATCGTAAATGGTTACGTTGATCCAAGCTTTGACACTGATCCGGATGATTCTAAATCACGAACCAGATACATGTTTACATTAAACGGAGGAGCTGTGAGTTGGTGCAGTTCTAAACAAAGCATCGTGGCGGGATCTACATGTGAAGCGGAGTACATAACTGCTTCGGAAGCAGGAAATGAAGGAGTCTGCACGAAGGATTTCATATCCGATCTAGGTGTCATACCTAGTGCATCGGGTCCAATGAAAATCTTTTGTGAAAATACTGGTGCAATTGCCTTGGCGAAGGAATCCAGATTTCACAAGAGAACCAAGCACATCAAGAGACGCTTCAATTCCATCCGGGATCTAGTCCAGGTGGGAGATATAGAAATTTACAAGATCCATACGGATCTGAATGTTGCAGACCCATTGACTAAGCCTCTTCCACGAGCAAAACATGATCAGCACCAAAGCTCCATGGGTGTTAGAGTCATTACTGTGTAATCTAGATTATTGACTCTAGTGCAAGTGGGAGACTAAAGGAAATATGCCCTAGAGGCAATAATAAAGTTATTATTTATTTCCTTATATCATGATAAATGTTTATTATTCATGCTAGAATTGTATTAACCGGAAACATAATACATGTGTGAATATATATAGACAAACAGAGTGTAACTAGTATGCCTCTACTTGACTAGCTCGTTAATCGAAGATGGTTATGTTTCCTAACCATAGACATGGGTTGTCATTTGATTAAAAGGGATCACATCATTAGGAGAATGATGTGATTGACATGACCCATTCCGTTAGCTTAGCACACGAACGTTTAGTATGTTGCTATTGCTTTCTTCATGACTTATACATGTTCCTATGACTATGAGATTATGCAACTCCCGTTTACCGGAGGAACACTTTGTGTGCTACCAAACGTCAGAACGTAATCGGGTCATTATAAAGGTGCTCTACAGGTGTCTCCGAAGGTACATGTTGGGTTGGCGTATTTCGAGATTAGGATTTGTCACTCCGATTGTCGGAGAGGTATCTCTGGGCCCTCTCGGTAATGCACATCACTCAAGCCTTTCAAGCATTGCAACTAATGAGTTAGTTGTGGGATGATGTATTACAGAACGAGTAAAGAGACTTGCCGGTAACAAGATTGAACTAGGTATTGAGATACCGACAATCGAATCTCGGGCAAGTAACATACCGATGACAAAGGGAACAACGTATGTTGTTATGCGGTCTGACCGATAAAGATCTTCGTAGAATATGTAGGAGCCAATATGAGCATCTAGGTTCTGCTATTGGTTATTGACCGGAGACGTGTCTCGGTCATGTCTACATAGTTCTCGAACCCGTAGGGTCCGAACGCTTAACGTTACGATGCCAAGTTTATTATGAGTTTATGTGTTTTGATGTACCAAAGGTTGTTTGGGGTCCCGGATGTGATCACGGACATACGAGGAGTCTCGAAATGGTCGAGACATAAAGATTGATATATTGGACGACTATATTCGGACACCGGAAGTGTTCCGGGTGATTTCGGAGAAAACCGGAGTGCCGGAGGGTTACCGGAACCCCCCTGGGAGAAGTAATGGGCCTTATGGGCCTTAGTGGAGAGAGAGAGGGGCGGCCAGGGTGGGCCGCGCGCCCCCTCCCCCTCTGGTCCGAATTGGACTAGGAGAGGGGGGCGGCGCCCCCCTTTCCTTCTCCCTCTCCCCCTTCCTTTCCCCCTCCTAGTAGGAGTAGGAAAGAGGGGAGTCCTACTCCTACTAGGAGGAGGACTCCTCCTCCTGGCGCGCCTAGCAAGGGCCGGCCGGCCTCCCCCCTTGCTCCTTTATATACGGGGGCAGGGGGCACCCTAGAGACACAACAATTGATCATTGATCTCTTAGCCGTGTGCAGTGCCCCCCTCCAGCATAATCCACCTCGATATCATCAGTGGCGGTGCTTAGGCGAAGCCCTGCGTTGGTAGAACATCAACATCGTCACCACTGCGTCGTCTTGTGAAACTCTCCCTCAACACTCAGCTGGATCGGAGTTCGTGGGACGTCATCGGGCTGAACGTGTGCTGAACTCAGAGGTGCCGTGCCTTCGGTACTTTATCGGTCAGATCGTGAAGACGTACGACTACATCAACCGCGTTGTGCTAACACTTCCGCTTTCAGTCTACGAGGGTACGTGGACAACACTCTCCCCTCTCGTTGCTATGCATCAGCATGATCTTGCGTGTGCGTAGGAATTTTTTTGAGATTAGTACGTGTTGGGGAACGTTGCAGAAAATTAAAATTTTCCTACGGTTTCACCAAGATCTATCTATGAGTTCATCTAAGCAACGAGTCAAGAGAGAGAGTTTGCATCTACATACCACTTGTAGATCGAGTACGGAAGCTGCTCGAGGGAGTGGTGATGATGAAGACGCTCCCAACGTGATTCCGATCACCGATGACCAAAGTGCTGAAAGGACAGCACCTCCGCGATCAACACACGTACGGGACGATGGCGTCTCCTCCGTCTTGATCCAGCAAGGGAGAAGGAGAGGTTGAGGAAGACAACTCCAATGGCAGCACGACGGCGTGGTGCAACTGGTACAACAGTTCTCCGACAGGGCTTCGCCAAGCTCGCGGAGAAAGAGAGGAGTTGGGGAGGGGAGGGGCTGCGCCTTCAATGGTGTGTGTAGCCCTCCCCCTTACCCCTCTATTTATAGGAGGAGAGGGCAAAGGGCCGGCCATCTAGGGGGAACCCTAGATGGGGGCGGCAACCAAGGGAGGAGGGAGGGTGGCTTGCCCCCAAGCTAGGGGGCGCCCCTTTTTTTTCCTTAGGGTTTCCTCCCTTGCCCTAGTCGCATGGGCCTAAGGGGAGGTACGCCCAGCCCACAGGGGCTGGCTCCCTCTCCCACTTAGCCCATGTGGCCCCAGGAGGTGGCCCCTCCCGGTGGACCTCCGGAACTCTCCCGGTGGCCCCGATACATTAGGGTATACCCCGAAACTTTCCGGACTCCGTTTAACCACTTTCCATATATAAATCTTTACCTCAGGACCATTCCGGAACTCCTCGTGACGTCCGGGATCTCATCCGACTCAACAACATTCGGTAATCACATACTTGTCTTCCTAATAACCCTAGCGCCACCGAACCTTAAGTGTAGACCCTACGGGTTCGGGAGACATGCATATGACCGAGACTACCTCAAGTCAATAACCAACAGCGGGATCTGGATACCCATGTTGGGTCCCACATGCTCCTCGATGTTGTCATCGGATGAACCACGATGTCAAGGGTTCAAGCAACCCCGTATTCTATTCCCTTTGTCTGACGGTATGTTACTTGCCCGAGACTCGATCATCGGTATCCCAATACCTCGTTTAGTCTCGTTACCGGCAAGTCACTTTACTCGCATGCCGCAATGCATGATCCGTGACGGACACTTGATCACTTTGAGCTCATTATGATGATGCATTACCGAAAGTGGGCCTGAAGTGATACCTCTCCGCACACGGAGTGACAAATCGATCTCGATCCGTGTCAACCCAATGGACACTTTCGGAGATACCGTAGTGCACCTTTATAGTCACCCGATTCACGTTGTGACGTTTGATACACCCAAAGCACTCCTACAAAGATCCGGAATTGCACGATCTCATGGTCTAAGGAAGAGATACTTGACATTGGAAAAGCTCTAGCAAAGCGAACTACACGATCTTGTGCTATGCTTAGGATTGTCTTGTCCATCACGTCATTCTCCTAATGACGTGATCCCGTTGTCAATGACATCCGATGTCCATAGTCGAGGAAACCATGACTATCTGTTGACCAACGAGCTAGTCAACTAGAGGCTTACTAGGACGTATTGTAGTCTATGTATTCACACGTGTATTACGATTTCCGGATAATACAGTTATAGCATGAACAAAAGACAATTATCATGAACAAGGAAATATAATAATAATGCTTTTATTATTGCCTCTAGGGCATATTTCCAACAGTCTCCCACTTGCACTAGAGTCAATAATCTAGTTACATTGTGATGAATCGAACACCCATAGAGTTACGGTGTTGATCATGTTTTGCCCATGGAAGAGGTTTAGTCAATGGATCTGCGACATTCAGATCCGTATGCACTTTACAAATTTCTATGTCTCCATCTTGAACATTTTCACGGATGGAGTTGAAGCGACGCTTGATGTGCCTGGTCTTCTTGTGAAACCCGGCTCCTTGGCAAGGGCAATAGCTCCAGTGTTGTCACAGAAGAGTTTGATCGGCCCCGACGCATTGGGTATGACTCCTAGGTCGGTGATGAACTCCTTCACCCAAATGGCTTCATGTGCTGCCTCCGAGGCTGCCATGTACTCTGCTTCACATGTAGATCCCGCCACGACGCTTCCGCTTGCACCGCACCAGCTCACCGCTTCCACCATTCAACATAAACACGTATCCGGTTTGTGACTTTGAGTCATTCAGATCTGTGTCGAAGCTAGCATCGACGTAACCCTTTACTGACGAGCTCTTCGTCACCTCCATAAACGAGAAACATGTCCTTTGTCCTTTTCGGTACTTCAGGATATTCTTGACCGCTATCCAAAGTGTTCCTTGCGGGATTACTTTGGTACCTTCCTACCAAACTTACGGCAAGGTTTACATCAGGTCTGGTACACAGCATGGCATACATAATAGATCCTATGGCTGAAGCATAGGGATGACACTCATCTCTTCTTTATCTTTTTGCGTGGTCGGGCATTGAGCTGAGCTCAATCTCACACCTTGCAACACAGTGCAAGAACCCTTCTTGGACTGATCCATTTTGAACTTCTTCAAAATCTTATCAAGGTATGTGCTTTGTGAAAGACCTATGAGGCGCCTCGATCTATCTCTATAGATCTTGATGCCTAATATATAAGCAGCTTCTCCAAGATCCTTCATTGAAAAACTTTTATTCAAGTAGGCCTTAATGTTTGTCAAGAGTTCTATATCATTTCCCATCAAAAGTATGTCATCTACATATAATATGAGAAATGCTATGAGCTCCCACTCACTTTCTTGTAAACGCAGGCTTCTCCATAAGTCTCAAGATAAACCCAAACGCTTTGATCATCTCATCAAAGCGAATGTTCCAACTCCGAGATGCTTGCACCAGCCCATAAATTGAACGCTGGAGCTTGCATACTTTGTCAGCATTCTTAGGATCGACAAAACCTTCCGGTTGCATCATATACGCCTCTTCCTTAAGATATCCGTTAAGGAATGCTGTTTTGACGTCCATCTGCCATATCTCATAATCATAGTATGCGGCAATTGCTAACATGATTCGGACGGACTTAAGCTTCGCCACGGGTGAGAAAGTCTCATCGTAGTCAATCCCTTGAACTTGCCGATAACCCTTAGCGACAAGTCGAGCTTTATAGATGGTGACATTACCATCCGCGTCCGCCTTCCTCTTAAAGATCCATTTATTTTCTATCGCCGCGATCATCGGGCAAGTCTCATCAAAGTCCATACTTTGTTTTCATACATGGATCCTATCTCAGATTTCATGGCTTCGAGCCATTTATTGGAATCGGGGCCGCCATCGCTTCTTCATAGTTCGAAGGTTCACCGTTGTCTAACAACATGATTTCCGTGATGTGGTTGCCATACCACTGCAGTGCGGAACGTGTCCTAGTGGACCTATGAAGTTCAAGAGCAACTTGATCCGAAGTACCTTGATCATCATCATTAATTCCCTCTTCGGTTGGTGTGGGCATCACAGAACATTTTCCGAGCTGCATCACTATCCCGTTCAAGAGGTAGTACTTCATCGAGTTCTACTTTCCTCCCACTTACTCCTTTCGAGAGAAACTCTTTTCCGTAAAGGTTCCGTTCACGCAACAAAGATCTTGCCTTCGGATCTAAGGTAGAAGGTATACCCAAGGGTTTCCTTAGGGTATCCTATGAAGACGCATTTTTCCGACTTTGGGTTCGAGCTTTTCAGGTTGAAGTTTCTTGACATAAGCATCGCATCCCCAAACTTTTTAGAAACGACAGCTTAGGTTTCTTCCCAAACCATAATTCATACGATGTCGTCTCAACGGATTTAGACGGTGCCCTATTTAAAGTGAATATAGCTGTCTCTAGAGCGTATCCCCAAAAGATAGCGGTAAATCGGTAAGAGACATCATAGATCGTACCATATCCAATAGAGTGCGATTACGACGTTCGACACACACCGTTCTATGAGGTGTTCCAGCGGCGTAAGTTGTGAAACGATTCCACATTTTCTTAAGTGTGTGCCAAATTCGTGACTTAAATATTCTCCTCCACGATCGATCGTAAGAATTTTATCTTCGGTCACGTTGATTCTCTACCTCATTCTGAAATTCTTTGAACTTTTCAAAGGTCTCAGACTTTGTGTTTCATCAAGTAGACATACCCATATCTACTCAAGTCATCCGTGAGAGTGAGAACATAACGATATCCTCCATGACTTCAACACTCATTGGACCACACACATCGGTATGTATGATTTCCAATAAGTTGGTTGCTCGCTCCATTGTTCCGGAGAACGGAGTCTTGGTCATCTTGCCCATGAGGCATGGTTCGCATGTGTCAAATGATTCATAATCTAGAGACTCAAGTCCATCAAGATGGAGCTTCTTCATGCGCTTGACACCAATGTGACCAAGGCGGCGGTGCCACAAGTATGTGGGACTATCGTTATCAACTTTACATCTTTGGTATTCACACTAAGAACATGTGTAACATTACGTTCGAGATTCATTAAGAATAAACCATTGACTATCAGAGCATGACCATAAAACATTTCTCTCATATAAATAGAACAACCATTATTCTCGGATTTAAATGAGTAGCCATCTCGTATTAAACGAGATCCTGATACAATGTTCATGCTCAAACTTGGCACCAAATAGCAATTATTAAGGTTTATAACTAATCCCGTAGGTAAATGTAGAGGTAGCGTGCCGACGGCGATCACATCGACTCTGGAACCATTTCCCGACGCGCATCGTCACCTCGTCCTTCGCCAGTCTCCTCTTATTCCGCAGCTCTGTTGTGAGTTACAAATATGAGCAACGGCACCGGTATCAAATACCCGTGAGTTACTACAGTACTGGTAAGGTACACATCAATTACATGTATATCAAATATACCTTTAGTGTTGCCGGCCTTCTTATCCGCTAAGTATTTGGGGCAGTTCCGCCCAAAGGACCCTTCCCTTGCAATAAAAGCGATCGGTCTCGGGCTTGGGTCCATTCTTTGACTTCTTCTTCTTCCGCAACTTGCTTGCAAGGGCGGCAACCTCTTTGCCGTCCTTCTTGAAGTTCTTCTGCCCTTGCCCTTCTTGAACTTAGTGGTCTTATTGACCATCAACACTTGATGTTCTTTCTTGATTTCAACCTCTGCTGACTTCAAAGATTGAGAATACTTCGGAATGGTCTTCTCCATCCCTGCATATTGTAGTTCATCACAAAGCTCTTGTAGCTTGGTGGGAAGCGGCCAAGGATTCTGTCAATGACCGCCTCGTCCGGGAGGTTTATGTCCATTTGGGACAGGCGGTGATGCAACCCGGACATTTTGAGTATGTGCTCCTTGTGAGAACTGTTTTCCTCCATCTTACAACTATAGAACTTGTCGGAGACTTCATATCTCTCGACCCGGGCATGAGCTTGAAAACCAGTTTCAGCTCCTCAGACATCTCATATGCTCGTGTTGCTCAAAGCGCTTTTGGAGCCTCGGTTCTAGGCTGTAAAGCATGCCACCGAACGAGGGAGTAATCATCAAGACGAGACTGCCAAGCGTTCATAACGTCTTGGTTCTCTCGGGATGGGTGCTTCACCTAGCGGTCCTTCTAGGACATATTGTTTCTTGGCAGCTATGAGGATGATCCTCGGGTTAGGACCCGATCCGTATAGTTGCTGCCATCATCTTCGACTTGGTTTTCTAGGGCAGCGTTGAAGTTCATGGTGACATGAGTGTTGGCCATTTGATCTACAAGACATATTATAAAGGTTTTAGACTATTGTTCATGATAATAAAGTTCATCTAATCAAATTATTAATGAACTCCCACTTAGATTAGACATCCTCTAGTCATCTAAGTGTTAGACGATCCGAGTCGACTAGGCCGTGTCCGATCAACACGTGAGACGGACTAGTACGTGGCCGGTGAACATTCTCATGTTGATCGTATCTTCCATACGACTCGTGTTCGACCTTTCGGTCTCCGTGTTCCGAGGCCATGTCTGTACATGCTAGGCTCAAATCAAGTTAACCCTAAGTGTTTCTGCGTGTGTAAATCTGTCTTACACCGTTGTATGTGAACGTAAGAATCCATCACACCCGATCAACACGTGGTGCTTAGAAGCTGACGAACTGTAGCAGTGTACGCAGTTAGGGAGAACACTTCTTGAAATTGTTCTAAGGGATCATCTTATTTACTACCCGTCGTTCTAAGTAAACAAGATACATAATCATAATAAACATCACATGCAATTATAAAGTAGTGACATGATATGGCCAATATCATATAGCTCCTTGATCTTCATCTTCTGGGCTCCATGATTATCCTGTCACCGGCATGACACCATGATCTCCATCATCATGATCTCCATCATCTTGTCTTCATGAAGTTGTCACGCCAGCGACTACTTCTACTTCTATGGCTAGCGTTTAGCAATAAAGTAAAGTAAGTTACATGGCGTTCTTCAATGACACGCAGGTCATACAAAAATAAAGACAACTCCTATGGCTCCTGCCGGTTGTCATACTCATCGACATGCAAGTTGTGATTCCTATTACAAGAACATGATCTCATACATCACATATATCATTCATCATTCATCACAACTTTGGCCATATCACGTCACATGACAATTGCTGCAAAAACAAGTTAGGCGTCCTCTAATTGTTGTTGCATCTTTACGTGGCTGCAATTGGGTTCTAGCAAGAACGTTTTCTTACCTACGAATAACCACAACGTGATCTTGTCAACTTCTATTTACCCTTCATAAGGACCACATTCATCGAATCCGCTCCAACTAAAGTGGAGAGACAGAGACACCCGCCAGCCACCTTATGCAACTAGTGCATGTTAGTCGGTGGAACCCGGTCTCACGTAAATGCGTGTAAGGTTGGTCCGGGCCGCTTCATCCCACAATACCGCGGAAGCAAGATACGACTAGTAACGGCAAGTGAGTTGACAAGATCCACGCCCACAACAAAATTGTGTTCTACTCGTGCAAAGAGAACTACGCTTAGACCTAGCTCATGATGCCACTGTTGGGGAACGTTGCAGAAAATTAAAATTTTCCTACGGTTTCACCAAGATCTATCTATGAGTTCATCTAAGCAACGAGTCAAGAGAGAGAGTTTGCATCTACATACCACTTGTAGATCGAGTGCGGAAGCGATCGAGGGAGTGGTGATGATGAAGATGTTCCCAACGTGATTCCGATCACCGATGACCAAAGTGTTGAAAGGACAGCACCTCATGATCAACACACGACGGGGACGATGGCGTCTCCTCCGTCTTGATCCAGCAAGGGAGAAGGAGAGGTTGAGGAAGACAACTCCAATGGCAGGCCTGACGGCGTGGTGCAACTGGCCTAACAGTTCTCCGGCTGTGGCTTCGCCAAGCTCGTGTAGAGAAAGAGAGGAGTTTGGGGAGGGAGGGCTGCGCCTTCAATGGTGTGTGTAGCCTCCCCCCACCCCTCTATTTATAGGAGGAGAGGGCAAGGGGCGGCCATCTAGGGGAACCCTAGATGGGGGCGGCGGCCAAAGGGAGGAGGGGAGGTGGCTTGCCCCCCCAAGCTAGGGGGCGCCCCTTTTTTTTTTTCCTTAGGGTTTCCCTCCCTTGCCCTAGCCGCATGGGCCCTAAGGGGAGGTGCGCCCAGCCCACCAGGGGCTGGCTCCTCTCCCACTTAGCCCATGTGGCCCCGGAGGGGTGGCCCCTCCGGTGGACCTCCGGAACTCTCCGGTGGCCCCGATACATTACCGTATACCCTGAAACTTTCCGGACTCCGTTTAACCACTTTCCATATATAAATCTTTACCTCCGGACCATTCCGGAACTCCTCGTGACGTCCGGGACTCGAACAACATTCGGTAATCACATACTTGTCTTCCTAATAACCCTAAGCGTCACCGAACCTTAAGTGTAGACCCTCACGGGTTCGGGAGACATGCAGACATGACCGAGACTACCTCAAGTCAATAACCAACAGCGGGATCTGGATACCCATGTTGGCTCCCACATGCTCCTCGATGTTGTCATCGGATGAACCACGATGTCAAGGGTTCAAGCAACCCCGTATTCTATTCCCTTTGTCGACGGTATGTTACTTGCCCGAGACTTCGATCGTCGGTATCCCAATACCTCGTTTAGTCTCGTTACCCGGCAAGTCACTTTACTCGTACCGCAATGCATGATCCCGTGACGGACACTTGATCACTTTGAGCTCATTATGATGATGCATTACCGAGTGGGCCCGGTGATACCTCTCCGCAATACGGAGTGACAAATCGATCTCGATCCGTGTCAACCCAATGGACACTTTTCGGAGATACCTGTAGTGCACCTTTATAGTCACCCGATTACGTTGTGACGTTTGATACACCCAAAGCACTCCTACGGTATCCGGAATTGCACGAACTCATGGTCTAAGGAAGAGATACTTGACATTGGAAAAGCTCTAGCAAAACGAACTACACGATCTTGTGCTATGCTTAGGATTGGGTCTTGTCCATCACGTCATTCTCCTAATGACGTGATCCCGTTGTCAATGACATCCGATGTCCATAGTCGTGAAACCATGACTATCTGTTGACCAACGAGCTAGTCAACTAGAGGCTTACTAGGGACGTATTGTAGTCTATGTATTCACACGTGTATTACGATTTCCGGATAATACAGTTATAGCATGAACAAAAGACAATTATCATGAACAAGGAAATATAATAATAATGCTTTTATTATTGCCTCTAGGGCATATTTCCAACACTACGTTCCCCAACAGGTCTCTCTCAAACGACCCTGCAACCAAATACAAGAAATCTCTTGTGTCCCCAACACACCCAATACAATGGCAAATTGTATAGGTGCACTAGTTCGGTGAAGAGATGGTGATAAAAGTGTAATATTGATGGTAGAAATATATTTTTATAATCTGAATAAATAAAAACAGCAAGGTAGCAAATAGTAAACGGGCACAAAAACGGTATTGCAATGCTTGAAAATGAGGCATATGGCCGTACTTTTGCTAGTGCAATGTCTCAACGGTGCTAATATAATTGGATCATATAACCACCCCTCAAAGTACGATGAAGAATCACTCCAAAGTTCCTATCTAGCAGAGAACATAAGAATAAATTTTTTGTAGGTTACGAAACCACCTCAAAGCTATTCTTTCCAATCAATCTATCTTAGAGTTCAGTACTAAAATAACACAAAGCTATTCTTTCCGATCGATCTAACCAAGAGTTCGTACTAAAATAACACCAAAGCAAATTCAGATTCATAATATTCAATCAAACACAAAGAACTTCAAAGATTGCCCCAACATTTGTACCGAAGAAACAAAGACAAGAACATGCATCAACCCCTATGCATAGATTACCCCAATGTCACCTCGGGAATCCGCGAGTTGAGTGCTAAAACATATATCAAGTGAATCAATACGATACCCCGTTGTCACCATGAGTATTCAATTGCAAGGCATATATCAACTGTTCTCAAATCCATAAAAGTATCCAATCCGATAACAACGAAATCTCAAAGGGAAAAACTCAATTCCTCACAACAAGATAGAGAGGGGAAAACACCATATGATCCGACTATATTAACAAAGCCCGAGATACATCAAGATCGTGCCATCTCAAGAACACGAGAGAGAGAGAGAGAGAGAGAGAGAGAGAGAGAGATTAAACACATAGCTACTGGTACAACCCTCAGCCCTAAGGGTGGACTACTCCCTCCTCATCGTGGTGGCCATTTGGGATGATGAAGATGGCCATAGGAGATGATTCCCCCTCGTAGGTGCCAAAAAGGGTCTAGATTGGTTTTCGATGGCTCTGAGAGGCTGCGGCGGAACTTCTGATCTAGGTTAACTTCTGATGGTTTCTCTATTTATAGGATTTTTTGGCGTTGGTTTCATGCTAAGATGGGCCTCGAGGTGAGCACAACCCACCGAGGAAAGCCAGGCCCACCAGGCACGCCCTGGTGGTTTGTGCCCTCCTCGTGTCTCTTCTGGCCCTCCCATGATGCTTCGGGGGTCTCTTTTGTTTCAAAAAAAATCGTCAAAAAATTTCAGCTCATTTGAAGAACTTTCATTTCTGCACAAAAAACAACACCACGGTAGTTCTGCTGAAAACATTGTCAATCCAGGTTAGATCCATGCAAATCATACCAAAACCATATAAAATTGTTGTAAACATGGCATGAATACTTCATAAATTATAGATACGTTAGAGACGTATCATCCATCACATCATTCTCCTAATGATGTGATCCGTTCATCAAATGACAACACATGTCTATGGTTAGGAAACTTAACCATCTTTGATTAACGAGCTAGTCTAGTAGAGGCTTACTACGGACACGGTGTTTTGTCTATGTATCCGCACATGTATCAAGTTTTCGGTTAATACAATTCTAGCATGAATAATAAACATTTATCATGATATAAGGAAATATAAAATGACAACTTTATTATTGCCTCTAGGGCATATTTCCTTCAGTCTCCCACTTGCACTGGAGTCAATAATCTAGATTACATTGTAATGATTCTAACACCCATGGAGTCTTGGTGTTGATCATGTTTTTCTCATGGAAGAGGCTTAGTCAACGGGTCTGCCACATTCAGATCCGTATGTATTTTGCAAATCTCTATGTCTCCCTCCTTGACTTGATCATGGATGGAGTTGAAGTGTCTCTTGATGTGTTTGGTTCTTTTGTGAAATCTGGATTCCTTTTCTAAGGCAATTGCTCCAGTATTGTCACAAAAGATTTTCATTGGACCCGATGCACTAGGTAATATTACACCTAGATCGGATATGAACTCCTTCATCCAGACTCCTTCATCTGTTGCTTCCGAAGCAGCTATGTACTCCGCTTCACACGTAGATCCCGCCACGACGCTCTATTTGGAACTGCACCAACTGATAGCTCCACCATTCAATATAAATACATATCCGTTTTGTGACTTAGAGTCATCCAGACCAGTGTCAAAGCTAGCATCGACGTAATTTACGACGAGCTCTTTGTCACCTCCATAAACGAGAAACTTATCCTTAGTCCTTTTCAGGTACTTTGGGATGTTCTTGACCACTGTCCAGTGATCCACTCCTGGATTACTTTGGTACCTCCCTGCTAAACTTATAGCAAGTCACACATCGGGTTTGTTACACAACATATCATACATGATAGAACCTATGGCTGAGGCATAGGGAATGACTTTCCTTTTCTCTCTATCTTCTGCAGTGGTCGGGCATTGAGTCTAACTCAACTTCACACCTTGTAACATAGGCAATAACCCTTTCTTTGATTGATCCATTTTGAACCTTTTCAAAAATTTATCAAGGTATGTGCTTTGTGAAAGTCCAATTAAGCGTCTTGATCTATCTCTATAGATCTTGATGCCCAATATATAAGCATCTTCACCGAGGTCTTTCATTGAAAAACTCTTATTCAAGTATCCTTTTATGCTATCGAATAATTCTATATCATTTCCGATCAACAATATGTCATCCACATATAATATTAGAAATGCTTTCTGAGCTCCCACTCACTTTCTTGTAAATATAGGCTTCTCCGAAAGTCTGTATAAAACCATATGCTTTGATCACCTCATCAAGCGTATATTCCAACTCCGAGATGCTTGCACCAGTCCATAAATGGATCCTTTGGAGCTTGCACACTTTGTTAGCACCTTTAGGGTTGACAAAACCTTACAGTTGCATCATATACAACTCTTCTTTAAGAAATCCATTAAGGAATGCAGTTTTGACGTCCAGTTGCCAGATTTCATAATCATAAAATGTGGCAATTGCTAACATGATTCAGACAGACTTAAGCATTGCTACCTCTTGAGCTTACGTTGGTTTTTCGCTTGAAGAGGAAAGGGTGATGCAGCAAAGTAGAGTAAGTATTTCCCTTAGCTTTGAGAACCAAGGTATCAATCCAGTAGGAGACAACGCACAAGCCACCGAATACCTACACAAACAAACACCAACTTGCACCCAATGCGATAAAGGGGTTGTCAGTCCCTTCAGGATTATTTGCAAAGTGAGATCTGATATAGATGGATAAAAAGGTAAAGTAATATTTTTGGTATTTTTGGTTTATGGAACGGAAAGTAAAAGATTGCAAAGAAAGTAAATAGGAAACTAGAATTATAGATCGGAAACTTATATGATGGAAAGTAGACCCGGGGGCCATAGGTTTCACTAGAGGCTTCTCTCAAGATAGAAAATATTACGGTGGGTGAACAAATTACTGCCAAGCAATTGATAGAAAAGCGCAAAGTTCTAACGATATCTAAGGCAATGATCATGAATATAGGCATCACATCTGTATCAAGTAGACCGGCTACTGCCTGCATCTACTACTATTACTCCACACATCGACTCGACTTTGCCGCATCTAGAGTATTAAGTTCATAAAATAGAGTAACACATTAAGTAAGATGACATGATGTAGCGAGGATAAACTCAAGCAATATGATGAAAACCCCATCTTGTTATCCTTGATGGCAAAATACAATCGTGCCTTGCTGCCGCCATCCTTTGGGAAAGGACACCGCAAGATTGAACCCAAAGCTAAGCACTTCTCCCATTGCAAGAAAATCCAATCTAGTTGGCCAAACCAAATCGATAGTTCGAAGAGACTTGCAAAGATATCAAATCATGCATAAAAGAATTCAGAGAAGATTCAAATAATATTCATAGATAAGCTGATGATAAATCCACAATTCATCGGATCTCGGCAAACACAGCGCAAAAAGGTATTACATCGAATAGATCTCCAAGAACATCGAGAAGAACTTTGTATTGAGAATCAAAGAGAGAGGATAAGCCATCTAGCTACTAGATATGGACCCGTAGGTCTGTGGTAAACTACTCACGCTTCATCGGAGAGGCAATGGTGTTGATGTAGAAGCCCTCCATGATCTAATCCCCCTCTGGCAGGACGCCGGAAAAGGCCCCTAGATGGGATCTCACAGGTACATAAGGTTGCGACGGTGGAAAAGTGTTTTCGTGGCTCTCCTGGAATGTTTTGGGATATTTGAGAATATATAGGAGGAAGATCTAGGTCAGGGGGTCACCGAGGGGCCCACAAGGTCAGGGGGCGCGCCCTCCACCCTTGTGGCCGCCTCGTGGCTCTTCTGACTAGCACTCCAAGTCTCCTGGGTGTCTTCTGGTCCAAGAAAAATCATCGCGAAAGTTTTATTCCGTTTGGAATCCGTTTGGTATTCCTTTTACGTGAAACTCTAAAACAAGGAAAAAAATAGAAACTAACCTTTGGGCTCTAGGTTAATAGATTAGTCCCAAAAAATCATATAAAATAACATATTAATGCATATAAAACATCCAAAACAGATAACATAATAGCATGGAACAATAAAATTATAGATACGTTGGAGACGTATCAAGCATCACTACGGGTGAGAAAGTCTCATTGTAATCAACTCCTTGAACTTGTCGAAAACTTTTCGTAACAATTCGAGCTTTGTAAACAGTAACATTACCATCAGCGTCAGTCTTCTTCTTGAAGATCCATTTATTCTCTATGGCTCGCCGATCATCGGGCAAGTCAACCAAAGTCCACACTTTGTTCTCATACATGGATCCGACATGGCCTCAAGCCATTTATCAGAATCTGGGCTCATCATCGCTTCTTCATAGTTCGTAGGTTCTTCATGGTCTAGTAACATGACTTCTAGAACAGGATTACCATACCACTCTGGTGTGGAACGTGCTCTGGTTGACCTACGAGGTTCGGTAGTAACTTGATCTGAAGTTTCATGATCATTATCATTAGCTTCCTCTCTAGTTGGTGTAGGCATCACGGGAACGGTTTTCTGTGATGAGCTAGTTTCCTATTCGAGAGAAGGTACAATTACCTCATCAAGTTCTACTTTCCTCCCACTCACTTCTTTCGAGAGAGACTCCTTCTCTAGAAAGTTTCCATTCTTGGAAACAAATATCTTGCCTTCGGATTTGTGGTAGAAGGTGTACCCAATTGTTTCCTTAGGGTATCCTATGAAGATGCACTTCTCTGATTTGGGTTTGAGCTTATCAAGCTGAAGCCTTTTGACATAAGTGTCACAACCCCAAACTTTAAGAAAGGACAGCTTAGGTTTCTTGCCAAACCATAATTCATACGGTGTCGTCTCAATGGATTTAGACGGTGCCCTATTTAATGTGAATGCAGTTATCTCTAATGCATAACCCTAAAACGATAGTGGTAAATCGTTAAGAGACATCATAGATCACACCATATCTAATAAAGTACGGTTACGACACTCGGGAACACCATTACGTTGTGGTGTTCCAGGTGGTGTGAGATGTGAAACAATTCCACATTATTTTAAATGAAGGCCAAACTCGTAACTCAAATATTCGCCTCTGCGATCAGATCGTAGAAACTTTATTTTCTTGTTACGATGATACTTCACTTCACTCTGAAATTCTTCGAACTTTTGAAATGTTTCATACTTGTGTTTCATCAAGTAGACATACCCATATCTGCTCAAATCATCTGTGAAGGTCAGAAAATAACGATGTCTGCCACGAGCTTTGATACATCTCCAACGTATCTATAATTTTTGATTGTTCCATGCTATTATAT
Source organism: Aegilops bicornis (assembly GCA_021605145.1). Lineage (NCBI taxonomy): Eukaryota > Viridiplantae > Streptophyta > Magnoliopsida > Poales > Poaceae > Aegilops > Aegilops bicornis. The sequence continues at coordinate 231,219,093 of CM038671.1, read as the reverse complement.
TATATATCTTAGATGTTTTATATGCATTTATAAGCTATGTTATATGATTTTTGGGACTAACCTATTAACCTACAGCCCAGTGCCAGTTTCTGTTTTTTTTCTTGTTTTTGAGCTTTGCAGAAAAGGAATATCGAACTGAGTCCAATTGAGCCGAAAATTTACGGAGAATATTTTTGGAAAATATAAAAAATACTGGAATGAAAAGATATCGGAGAAGAGTCCTGAGGCCACCACACGGATGGAGGGCGCCCCACCCCCTAGGGCGCGCCCACCGTCCTTGTCGTCGCCTCATGGGCCCCTTGACTTGTTCCCGACGCCAACGCTTCTTATAAATCCCAAAACCTCCAAAACAGAACCTAGATCGGGAGTTCCGCCGCCGCAAGCCTCTGTAGCCACGAAAAACCAATCGGGAGCCCGTTCCGGCACCCTACCAGAGGGGGAAACCATCACCGGTGGCCATCTTCATTATCCCGCCGCTCGCCATGACGAGGAGGGAGTAGTTCACCCTCAGGGCTGAGGGTATGTACCAGTAGCTATGTGTTTGATCTCTCTCTCTCTCTCGTGTTCTTGAAAAAACTATGTTGTTCTCTTTAATTATTATAAATAAGCTACAAAACTACACACCGATAGTTCACTTGGAATGGAACAAATTTCGACCCACAAATTGAAGTGCTACAAACTACACACCGAGGGGCCCACATGTCATGAAACAAATTTGGACCCATATACAAATTAAAAAATAAAGGACGAGGATCGAACATGCGGCCGGGCCTTCAAGCACATACGTCAATAGGCAACATAATTAGAATAGCAATGTTTGTTGTACCGCTTTGTTCACATAATGTTTTTATATTACCATAGCCTAATTAATGGATAACATGTAATATTATTTTTAGTACTATTAGCCTTCACTTCTTGGTGGGTTCCATGTGTGCTCTCTCTCTCTCCTCCCCTTCTGCGTTTAGACGCACATGCAAACAGGAAGAACTCGCGGGCGATGTTGCCGTTAACCATATCTGGACGCGTTCACAAGTCACGTCACCAGTTTCACGTACTAGAAGCACTAGTCAGTGTGTACGTGCAATGCATGTTAATTTGAAAGTATATTAAGTGCATGCGCATATTAACTACTAGGATATTATTTGCGTGTTGTCATGTGATTAGCACTATTTTTGGCATGAAATTAACTGCACGCTAAACGTGTTGAGCGCTCGACATTGAAGCAGTCTAGGTCGTTGGATGACAAGGAATACATGTGGCTTGATGACATTTTATATTTAATTTGATAGGCTCTAGCAGAACATTGATCGATCAAAACATACATTTCGTTCGGTCTGACTCCGACTTTAAATTATCGACGATCGATATAAAATAAGCGGAAATGATAAGCGTTCGGATTTTAAGCATGGCAATCCGAGCGTTTTCCGCGGCAAATTTAGATTACCTGTGGCGGCGGCGGGGTGTCTCGCGGTGGAAAGCGGCTCCTACGCCGTGTTACGTGTCATCGAACCCTTGACCGACAGCGGCAGCGGCGTCTTGCGCTGTTGTTGGCGTACTCACGACGCGTTTTCCTAGCTTCAAGGAAGGCCAAAATGTTACGGACTTAGGAAGCGAGTCAAGCTGGCGAGAGGAGGCGTGGCGTTGGTGCAAGGGAAGCGGTCGACGGCGGCCATCCATGCCATTGAGAACCGGCACCAGCGTGGGAACAGGCGCTGTCAACGGCGGCGGAGACATTCGTGGTGCAGGCACCGGCAGACGCGAACCTTTATCTGTACCGCGCAGTATGCGCTGGCAGTGCCGCGAACGGGCAGGCGTCGCGGCGTCGATTACGCGCCGGCGCTTATCTTGTTGGCAGGTGCCACGGCACCGCGACAGGCGTCTTAGCGTCGACGCTGCTGTCTGTTGGCAGGTGCACGGCACGTGAAAGTCGGCGAGGACCTCGTGGGGCGCCGTGGGATCAAGCTTCAGCGACAATGTGCGGCTCCAGCCCATCAATGCCACGGGATGGGCGCTTTGGCGCGATCGGCGGCAGGGAGCCGGAGCAGGAGGCGGGAGACGGTAGCGCGACGTCTTCCCGCAAGGCCAGTTCAAGCTCGTCCCAAAGCGCCTTATGTTCTTGAGACTCCGGTTGGGTGTCTTCCTCGAGAAAGCCCGGAACACTAAGGGCATACCATCGTGATGCGGCATGGCGTCACGTTTAGGTCACGCTAGGTGGAGGTAGACGACAGGAGAATCGGAGAGGAAGAGAGAGCATTGTAGCGATACCGGGTAGTGCGGGGTTGATTTTAAACTGCGGTGTCGACGGCATTAAAAGTGGGAGCAGTTGGGACGACGGTGGTGGCGGGACCTGGTCAAAGGCTCGCATATACGGTGAGCACACTGCGGTGATGCTCGCGCGCCTCCTTGACGGCAAGACACGGTGATGCGCTTTGACGCCTCCGTCGACTCACACGCTTGCTCGGACGACACCTGCCGATGAGAAGCGGGGACTCGTGGCGGCACGTAAACGCCCACGGTTTCAATAGTGAAGCGTTTGCCTTAACGTGACAGGTCTTTGTTCCAAAATACCTTGGCTCTTCATTTGTGCAACTTGTCATAAGCATCTTGTCTCAAATTGAAGAAAAAACTTACAAAGTAATATTTGTGCCATATCACGTGACCATGCTTAGTTTCAAGAATTTATGCTCACTTTTGGATTTTTTTAAATTTAAGATCCGAGGATTGAAACAATATCATAACCTGCATCATGCAATAAATTTTCAAGCGGTACATACATCTGTCCTGTTGTATTTCTTAAGAAAGGATTTGGTCAAACATTTTGCTTAGTTAGACTTTTAGACAAGTTATATATGCGAGTAAAAGGATAATCCTCCGTGCGATTGCATTGCACGATATATTAACTCAAGTACTAGGCACGAACAAAGCGGGCTCAATTACGTGCTCATCCTAGTGCAGTAGTAGTAGTAGTACTAGGCAATGCGGTTGATGGGTGACCTTGGCAATGACGGCGAGAATTGAACCGTGCTCGTACTGAGGGTAACGTTGTCTAGTTACTAAAGCATCCCTCCGTTGTTCATCGGTAGTCATTATGGACATGAGGGAATTTCCTAGGGCTGGAATTACGGGCGCGGATATTTCGACTTGAAAGCGCCGAGGCTCGATTGGTTGGGGTTGCCTAATGTGCGTACCACGCCGCCACCGAAGGACACGAGCCAGTTTTTTAGGATCAACATGAGCCAAGGTCGGTTGATGCGCGTTGGGTCCTACCATTTGAGAATCTGAAAGGAACCTTTTAAGTTGCCGAACGAATCTATGTGTATTACAATACCCATATTTTCCTTGCAAATACTAATCTCAACATGGTAATTGATTTGTGACGAGTTTTTGAATTAGAGTGAGTTTGTGATATAGTGATCTCAACGTGGATTTCACATTTCATGGTATCCCTAGTAAGTATTCCAATGCAAATTCAAATTTAAAAGATGAACAATATGGAGGTGAGAAAACTTTGTATGTATCAAGCATATGACCACACACACACACACACACACACACACACACACACACACACACACGCACGAACACAACAACAATCCAATAAGTATAGTGCATGTATTTTTCCAAACCATGCATGTATGACATTTAATTCAAAATACTCCTTCTATTCCTAAATATTAATCTTTTAGAGAGTTCAACAAGTGAATACATACAGAGCAAAATGAGTGAATCTAGACTCTAAAATATGTCTATATACATCCATATGTGCCAGTCCATTTGAAGCCTCTAAAAAGACTAATATTTAGGAACGAAGGGAGTAAAATGTAAGACATCCATGGTCCTCAGTTCAATATTTAAAATGAACATGAAGCTGAAACATGAATATTAAGTCTAGTACTACAGTACATGCAAATGTTGTGTTTAGGCGGAGCTATGATTGTCGGGGGTCAACCCCTCGACCTTAGATAAAATTGTGGAGCTCTGTTTAGGGTTGTTTAGATTATATTTGTCCCCATCCTCCAAACCACCGATTGGTTGTGCACCACCCACCCCTCCTCCCCGGGAGAATATCATGTGCCCCCATACCTTAGATGCTATATGCCGATATGAGTTGCTTGGAGCTTGTAGATGTGAGATATAGCAGCTCACATGATGTGTCTTAATATGTTTGCAGGAAACCTTGATGAGTTTGAGAATTGCACACAATTTGTACAAAAACTACTTAGACGCCCTTTGATCCCATATCCAACGACCTCGAAGCTCGTATCACCGTAGCATCTAAGATGAAGGAGGACATCATATTCTCCTGTATGTAAGAATATCATGTGCTACCACACCTTGGATGCTTTGGTGATACATGCTCTTCGGAGGCGTTGGATTTGTGACCCAACACCTCCTCGGTGGTTCAAATGGTTTTTTGCATAAAAGCCCCAAAAGAGTTCGGGCACTTCTTACAAGCACAAAGACTGCTCAAATGCCATTGGATCTCAGATCAAACGACCTCCAAGCTCGTATCACCGTAGCATCCAAGCTGCGATAGCACCTTATGTTTTCTCGCACGGGAGAGTATGAGGTGCTCCCGCACCGTAGATTCTATGGTGATACGAGTTCACTGAGATCTAACGGCCCACAGTAGGAGGTTTGAATGTTTTTGCAATGTACGGCTGATAGAGTTTAGGAAATGCGTAGAAAGTGCAAGTACTACGCATGTACCATCTGATCACTGATCATATGACCTAGATGCTCATATCACCGTAGCGGGTAATTAAGCTACAGGGAGCACCTAATATGAGCACCGGGAGCCGTTGGATCGAAGATGCAGCGGCACACACGAACTGAATGTTTTATTTGCAAAAAACCTTTGGAGAGTTTGGAAGTTGCGCATAATTATAAAGACTACTCCCAAGCCATTGGATCTCACTTCCAGCAGTGTAAAACTTCGTATCACCATAGTATCTAAGCTGAGTTGTTGATGTGATATTCTATGCCTATGTCATTTTGTTCATTAACTTGCAAAATACGTGTAACTCGTGCCGTTACTTGTCTAACCGCGCAAAGTGTTTGTTCAAAAAACCATCCTACACTGAAATATCGGAACAACACACGGGGGTCCCACTTGTCATTAATCAAATTTGGACCTAAAACTAACAAATCTGAAAGATGAGATTCGAACTGGCAACCTGGACTACAAAGCGTAGGTCGATAGCCTAAAAAACGAACGGTTGTTGGCTTTGTCCCATAACTTGATTTTATACCGTACTTGCGTTGAGTAGAGTAGAGGGAGTGCCTCGTCAACACGTGCATGACAGTTGTCTCACTTCTTGGTGGGTCCTGTGTCTGCGATCTCAATCTCTCTTCTCTCCATCGTCTAACCTTTGCACGGGCACACATGAAGAGCGGCGCTAGCTTGCCGTGGTGTTATTACAACTAAAAAGAGCTTGGAAAATAGAAGAATCGCCTAGAACAAGAGACGTTGTGGCTGGTCGAGACGGAGCTAACCACATCTATCCCCGTGCCACATTTGCATGATGAAGCTGTGGTGGCTAGTGGGGTGTTTTTAAACCGATCGGCTGGGTCCCGAGGTCGAACCATAGGTACTACGTCGACATGATATATTTTTACACGCACATTTTTCCTCTGTGCCGAGACGTGGCACACCCTACCGCGCGGTTTCGGGGTCCTCCCGGGTGGTGCACGCATATATTCCTCCTGACGTGGGACGCCTTACCGCGCGTTTTCTAGGTCCTCCTCGGTCGTAGCACGGAAGCAAGTAAATGAGTCGTCAAATCACGAAAGACCACCTTCCCTCACCGAGTACATCGGTGAAGCACGGTGGCTAGCTAGTTGGGCTAGTTCGACCGATTAGCTAGGCTGCCGCCACATTTGTTTTCACCCCTTTTTATCTACTTGCGGCGAGGTAAATTTAAATATCCACCGCGACGTTGCTCGGGTGTTTGGGTGCGGCAGGATTTTTAATTTTTGATTGGGAGCAGCAGCGCGGCAGCAATTAGTCACGATGACTCCGCGTAAAAGCTCACTTGCTCCTGATGTGAGAAGTCGCCGATGGTGTTTTACCGTGGTGAAAATCAAAAGATTCCGCTCCTCCGCCTTCCGTGAGATTGCATTGCCTTTCAGCGTTTCACCCCTTTGCTTCCTCTCCCATTGCTTCTACACGGTGCCATGGCGGCGCAGCGAATCACGGAGTCCGAGGTGAGGCGCTGACATGTGAGCTCCATGCCAAGGATGCGGAGCTCGGGGCCAGGGACGTGGAGCTCCGTGAGCTCAAGGAGGAGATGAGTGCCATGCTCCTCCGTTATGTGCGGGAGTTCACAGAGCTTCAAAGCGGCGGCGTCCACCACAAAAGATGCTCGAGGCGTCGGTGGGCGTTGCTGACGGCGGGAGATACGATAGGCCGTCAGGGGGCCGAGCGCCGAAAGCGGCCGATCGTGGCGAGGTCCAGGATCGCCTCGGCCACTTGGTGAACCAAGTTGCCACACGCGATGTTGCGGCCGCGCGATGCCTACCGTCGTGCCGGTAGCGGCGATGCCGGCCGTCGGGCTAAACCCGTTCGACCACCCGGTCGACTTCAACAAGTTGCGGCTTCCTGACCTGGTCTCCTTCTTCACCTATATCTCCGAGGAGCTGAGCCGTCTCCGCGCGATGGTGGGGGTTGAGCTGGACAAGGAGGGGTTGCGGGCTGCCGGCGCCGTTGCCGGGCGAATCCTTTCAGGGCTCTGTCACCGGAATCCATTCGTGCCATTGGACCCTTCTTTGATGAGCTGGCTCCCGTCGACCGGGACCGGGCACTGCGGGTGGTTTCACCCTGCATCACCAACGTCGTGCGCCTCGAGAAGCAGAGGGACTTTGGTGGTGTTTAGGCGCCCTCTGCATGGGCATGTCCATCTCTCGGCGCAACATGATCGTTGGATCAAACTCAGACGATGCAGATCAGTCACTGTAGCAAAAAGCGTGTGGGTGTGTTTGGTTGCATTCTCATCTCAATATAGTTGTTTCCTCTTCGTGTATTTTTGTCAACCTACTAGTGTGGACTCGTGCACCCTTCATGCACTCTGCCAAACACCCAAAAGTGGGTCGAGAAGGGAACTTTTGTTCCCATCCCGTGCACCCTTCATACACCACCTAACACTATTCGTGCTTCATATGGTTCATGTTTCGTGGAGTCTTTGAGCACCGTACTCTCCGTCTTATTTGTGGACGTAGTTACATTAACATTGATCTCACCGTTCATTCTCGTAGGACAGGTCAAAAAGCGGTACTATGTTACATATAGGAGTAGTTGACATGCGCACAACATCATTTGTTATCGTCATATCTTAGAAATTTTGGTCATAGTGGGGAGTAACTTAGACTAGTAACATGCATATGTTACTAGTCTATGTTACCATCTTCATAGTGGGGGAGTAACATGTATGTAGTATCATGCAAGCCATCATTTATTAAGATGTAGACTCATTTTGCCTTGGGATGTGTTATGTTACAGTAACATATTATGTTACTTCAACCATCTCTCTCCTCATTAAATACAAGCCATGTAAGCAAACTGTTCTTGGGATGTGTTATGTTACTTGCTATGTTACTCCCACTATGACCATCCTTACTACACTAGCAACAAGATTGTGTAGTACTGACGTATGAACCACTACACATGCCTAGTAGTAGGAGCACTGTGTATGTTCAAGTGGCTGCCGTGTTTCGCACTCCTCCGTCGTAAGAGTGGAAACGCTTGCTATAATCATTTTTTTTCTTCAGAAAACAGTGGACACGCTCTACCGTGCGGATCCTCCTCCAGCCATGCACTAAATTACTCACTTTCGCCAACGTGTGGGACAGCCAACATCGGGGTCCACCAGCCATGCACTAAATTACTCTGTAGTAGAGTGACGGTAGACTACCCCGATCGACCCACCTTGATGAATGCCCAATGAGCCGTCAAATCACAAAACCCCCTCCTTTCCGTGATAAGTTGGACTGGACGAACCAACCATCATTTCACTCTTCTCTCTTAGCTTCCTCTCTTGAAGAAAACCCCACTCGCTTTGCTTCTCCCTCATCTCGTTCCTCCTTTCACTCTTCTCTCTCAGCTTGCTCTCTTGGATGGGCGTCGAGCACCGGCCGGCGTGATGTCTATGGCTCTGGCCAAAACCGTCGAGGCTCATGGTACGAAGAAGCGCCAAGCACCCCACCGAGACTACATGAGACAAGCTCAAAGCCGTCGCCTGTCCAAGCTCCCTCTCCGGGATCGCTCATTAAGCAAGTCAGGTAATGTCTCTTGTTGACGATCTTTTCTCGATCTTGATCGTGTTTTTTCATCTAACACGCAGTACTAGTACTGGTAGTACAACTTTCTGGGTGATCATGCATGTGATTTTAGTGTGCCAAATGACGGTTTTAAATTCCCCTTTTGACCAAAACATGCGAGAGGTTGACAATGATTTCTTATAGATTACTTTCAACTACTCCCTCTGTCCCAAATTTCTTGTCTTAGATTTGTCTAGATACGGATGTATCTAATACTAAAATGTGACTTGATACATCCGTATCTAGACAAATCTAATACAAGAATTTTGGGATGGAGGGAGTACTTTATGAACATCAATGCTACCTTTTAAGAGGGTATATTTGCCTCAAAGAACTTGTGTTATGGATATTGCATGTAATCCCTCTGCTCTCATGCCTTTGAAGACGTTCTAGTGTCTTTGTTCACTCATTTTTTTGCGTATATGTAGTCATATATGGAGTATAATATCGAAAATCATCTTATATTTCTGAACGGAGGTAGTAATAAAATATGGTTTCTATTTGAATTAGAACCAGGTCCGCGGTGGAGATGAAGTTCTCAAAGTCATGCCATGTGAACTGGAAGACACGATGATGAGTTCTACCGCTGAACTATCCGGCTGCTATGTCCTTGTCGCCATGTGTCTGAACTAGTGTTTTCCTGTAGCATTGTTGTTAGGCGTGTTCTCGAGGCCGCATTTGACCACAACAATTTCACAGGCTGTGCCTTCGATTCTAAGGGTGTGGTTCTTGTAAAGCTTCCCAACAAATCTGATGCGGCCTGTCTTCATCATTATGTTTATGAGTGGAAAGACCACTGCTAGGGTTCTCCAAGGTTGACAAGATGGTGATGGTGCATGTAGACATCTCACACGAAGTCCATGGCCTAGTCAGTTATGTGGGGTTCATCCCGTAGGTCGGTGGCAAGAAATAGTCTGCAGAGTTTAGTTAGTGCAGCTTTGCTTGTCTGTAGTAAGTACTATTGTCCAATATTTGATTTGTGTTTGTGAACCATGTATTGTTTATTAGTACTGCCGCTTTTGGTGTGTGGCCAGTCCTGAGAACGGCCTATGTTAATGTTCATCCACTCAATTCATCAGTATATTTTGAAGTATCCAGATCATATTTTTTGTGAGGACGGTTTATCAATTATGGTTACACTCTAATATCTGTATGCATTGCAGGGTTTATCGCACCACCAGTGATTTCCATCCCATGGATGTTTGGTCCATACGATTTGTCACGACCTTTGGACTGTCTTGCTTGTGGGAGTAGGCGGGGCCCTGCATGCCACGCTGAAGTTGGACGATCAATCTTATGTTTAGTACTTCAACATAGTGATTTCTGGGTAAGGATTCACTCGTGTCACATCAAGTAAATCTTATTGATTTCTTGTCTAAATCTTATAGATTTAATGTCATGTTTTCTTTCTTTTCCTGCAATTTTACGATGCAGGTTTTGCCATGTGACATTCATCGAGAATAAACCGTTTGGTTTGCTCTCACGATGGCTATTTTTGCAGGTTTCACTTCTTATGTCGTGTCAATGAACGAAGGCACTGTCCATCACTTATATTCTCGGAAAAATTGGATCGATCTGTTATCCGAGTGCAAGCTGAATCCCTATGATGAACTGCAATTTGGTTTAACAAAACGCCACAATTAGTCCTTCTCGCATTTAAAAGAAATGAAGAGAAAAACTGGATCACGGTCCACGGATCCTAGTCAAGTTAGAAAGCTGATCATAGCAGATCAGACACGATCGCCGCTGTCTCGCGACAGATCGAGCACCAAATAGCTTGCTCTAGCACGACAATGGCGGCTTCGGCCTGATCCACCGAGGATTGGGCACCGACAGCGTCTGTAATCGATCCCCGATCTACCGGGAGGATCGGGCATCGACACGGCACTGCCCGACACCGGCACCAGCTCTACAAGGAGCACTATCTCCGCAGAAAGAAGCGGCTTCGCACTGCACCAACACTTGCACTTGCATTCGCCCGTCTGCGGTTGCAGTAACCGCAACAGATCGGGCTGCAGTTCGCACTTCATATACCAAAGTCCTTACAAAACCGACATGTCCACCTTCTTGGTAAGCATTGGCCGCCCAAGTGCTTCGTTCTTTTCTTTCCATGTTGTTTCACATGATTCATCTGTGTTGATCTAACTGTTTGGGTATGTCTTCTTGTTTGCAAACAGAGAATTCCTAGAGCAACGAGGGAGTCGTTCAACAATCCGGGCATCATGCCAAGTTTCTCTTACCATGCGCAGCCTTGGTGTGAATGAACTCGCTCAATATACCGTAAGTACAAAGGATGGTCGCATGATGATTGATGCTAAAGGATGGTCAAGGTTCAAATCTAAATCATATCTTGCGGTAGGGGATGATGTCAAAATCGAACTTTCTCGGCAAGGGAGAGCTTGTACAAATCAACTTTGAAATTCTTCAAGAGCAAAGACGAATCGCCGAGCTGATCTATCCTCCGAGAGATTTTGATGTAATAATCTGGCATGGTGAAACAAGTGTCCTGTGTGTATAAGTAGTACGACGGTATTATTTATCACATGGTATATCATTGATAGAATTGCAACTCTGACATCTTGGTTAGGAACTGCTGCTCGATTTCATTCCAACAAATTGCCGTGCTTTATTCAATTTTGTGTATTCGCCTTATGACAAAGATCTAAAACCAGCGCTGCATCGATCGCTTGCAATATGAAAATCGATGTGGTAGATCACATGGGCCCTCAATCATGCAGGGTCGGCCTGTTGCCCAAAGTCCTGAACCATGAGCCTATCTCGAGTATTATATTCTCAAATTGAACCCCATAAAAAAGCTGAACCCCCATAATGCCCGTATGCGTTGCGGAGGGAGTATATTTCTCGCAAGCTGAGCCTGTGATATAAAAGATTTGTATATTTCTTTACGGAGGGAGTATCTCTGTCAAAAAATATTTATGTGTAACTAGTTACTCCCTGTCTTTCTACTTCCTTTCGCTGATATGTGGGGGGCAACCGCAACGGGTCCACGTACATATGCACAAATTAGAGTGCACAACTTCACGGTAGACACACCCGGTCGTGGCGCCGCAAAGAATGCCCAATGAGTCAAATCACAACCCCCTTTCCAGCTTTAGCAAAGAATCGGACGACGAAGCGGCAATATTTCACCGGGCCCGAATCCCCTTCTCCTCCCTCGTTTGTTCGGAGAAAACCCCCTCGACGATTGCATAGGGTTTTCTCATGGAGAACCAGTGCAATTCTTCATCCATCCTCGATAAATCCAAGTCCCTTGGTCGCAGGTAATCCTAGGATGGCAGCCGCGCCGTTGATGCATTTTTCTTCCCACCGAATCTAGTGTGTTTCATTTGCAAAGTGCCCAAAGTGCGAGTACCCTACAAGTTTCTGCGCCCTCGGCAGACGCCACACTTGTTCCTTCTCATCCTAACACAGCATTTTGAAACGCAGCACATTATGTTCCTAGAATCCTCTTTTCTATCCGGAGGGTGGGGTTTTTTGAACATGCCGTGTTCTCATATTATTTTTCCTGCGGTGTATTATTTGCTCTGCCCGTAACACATGTACTCAAGATGCTCGACCTTGCCATAACTGAATACACTAGTTTAATGGACACGGTGAAGACAAGCCATGGATATAAGTTCCGAGTTGGGTTCATGAACCAAGAAGATCGCTGCTTTTTTATGGCCGAACTTGGATAAACTTTCTCAAGTGTTACGACCTGAAAGTTGGCGCACGAATGTTGATGGAAATAGCAGAACCTGGTCTCATCTTCACTGTGATCTTCCACCCCGACGCTGTTCCAATTGTTCATCCATGTTAGTTTTGTATCTGGTTCATGCTTGTTGCCTCGATTACTTCTTAATCCACCTATTACGTCTAACTAATCACAATTTAACTTTAGAAGTAGCAGCGAATCTCTCACGAAGATGCTACTTCTAACTAATATTTTCTTATAATTGGTGGCACGTGTAGGTTTTTTTCAGAGTTAAGCAGTCCGCTTCGTTTGTTACTCTGTAATAACTCGGCTGTTACTAATGGCCTTTGAAGTTAGGTGGATCGACATCCACAAGTTCCTAATCTTTATTGATCGTCTTGAGGTCCTTGTGGGGCATTTCAATGGTGGAAGGCCACATGGGATATGTGTGCCATCGCTGCACTTTCGTTGAATAGGTCCAACTGTAGCCGAGAAACTTATGGTACGAGCTGTTTTCTCGTTATATATATTGTTCATAAACTATTGCTTATACATAGTTTTACAGCTGTGATCTTCTTGAAACAGAACTGCCGAAGTTCTATTGTTCCTATCTGAGATGCTGACCATGGTCGGGTCAGACTTGGCGCTTGGTCACAACATGATGTTTATGTCGACCTACTCAATTCCCTTGGAGGTGAAAAGATACTTATTCATGGGTGGTCTCAAATAATGAAGGCCCATCCATCTTGGAGAATAGGACAGAAGATTATGTTCATGCTTTTCCATGGCTCTAAAACGAATATCGTGTTTATTGACCATGTTGTGAGATGAAGCCGCTTTCAAGGTTGTGGATGCACGGGTGGTGCACGGCCTTGTCCTCGGGCATGGCGGCCTCACCCTTTTTGGTTAATCAGAGGCAAAGTAGCACCGCTGTTCGAGGCGTGCTTTATGCAGTTGAACACAATATAAGTACTCATACCGCTTTCAACTTTGGTTGTTAAGTGCCCTCGCTGGTTTTGATTAAGGTTGTTAAGTACTCCTGCTGCTTTTAGCCTGCCATCGTGTTTCTTGATCTTGTCTTCCTCCGGCCGCTTAAAACCAAACCAGCGCCGGCGGGGCCGCTTCCGCCTCCCACGGTGGCTGCGCCTCGGCCAACAAGACGATCGCCGCCCACCGTCTCCTAAATCGTTGACGCCGACGTCCTCCGTGACGCTTTGGTGCGCTTCGCGTAGCGCCGCCCTCTCGCGTTGTCAACATGGTCAACAAACAACGAGGAATCGGCGGAAATGCGTGGAGAGGATGACAAGAGGGGCCCTGCGTCAGCGTATGGAAAAATAAAATGCTTCCTCCTAGTGTTTTCCTGACATCTGGGACCCACGACATTGTGAGCGTATATAGTCAATAGACAAGAGAACATCACAAGATCGCTGACACCTGGGACGTAGCTAGTCGATCAGTATTTTTTGTTTGTTTGGTATTGTTGAGACGGAGCAGGGTTTGAACTGGGTTGTGGCCCGTCTAGCCCAGGCTTATATTTTATGTTCACCATGTGACCAGCCCATCTATTTTTTCTTTGTGAAAATGAGTGTCGGTGTCAGAACCGGCGGATCTCGAGTAGGGGGTCCCGAACTGTGCGTCTAGGCGGATGGTAACAGGAGACAAGGGACACGAAGTTTTACCCACGTTCGGGCCCTCTTGATGGAGGTAAAACCCACGTCTGCTTGATTAATATTGATGATATGGGTAGTACAAGAGTAGATCTACCACGAGATCAAGGAGGCTAAACCCTAGAAGCTAGCCTATGGTATGATTGTTGTATGTTGGAGTTGTCCTACGGACTAAAACCCTCCGATTTATATAGACCTTTGGAGAGGGTTAGGGTTACACAAAGTCGGTTACAATGGTAGGAGATCTGAATATCCGCATCGCCAAGCTTGCCTTCCACGCCAAGGAAAGTCCCATCCGGACACGGGACGAAGTCTTCAATCTTGTATCTTCATAGTCCAGGAGTCCGGCTGAAGGTATAGTCCGGATAACCGGACACCCCCTAATCCAGGACTCCCTGAGTAGCCCCTGAACCAGGCTTTAATGACGACGAGTCCGGCGCGCAGATTGTCTTCGGCATTGCAAGGCGGGTTCCTCCTCCAAGTTCTTCATAAAAGATTGTAAACACTAAGGGTAGTGTCCGGCTCTGCTAAATAACTTTCCACATATTGCCATAGAGAGAATAATATTAACACAAATCTAATCTGGTTGTCAGATTCCGTAGCGTGACATCACACTACTGGCCAAGCCTTTATTCAATCGCTTTTACTTCCCACCCCGGTAGCTTTTTGCGAGGCGGTTTCCTTAACGCGTCTTGTCAAAGCAGAGATCGTGTCCCCTTTATTTACGGGATTCTCATCAATACGGACATGGGTAACCCAATCGTGCCCGTTAGCATGTTTTCTCAATTAAAGGCGAGTCCCAAACGGTTACGGAGGGCTCTTGGTATTCAACCTCTTATAAAGAGACCAAGGCCTTACTCCTTTCTCTCAAACGAGTTCGCCCGTCGCCTCGAGTTCCAACACCCTAGGCTCCAGATTTCAGGCGCTTCGGACCTTCGACAATGTCCGGTTCCGACCTTCAAGGCCGATGGATGCCCTCCTCCGTCACGGAGGAGGACGTGCTAAAGTTGAGAGAGGCCAAGTTCTTGACCGGCGAAATTTTGCATAGGCTGCCTGCTCAAGGGCAGACTATTCCCAGTCCCCAGCCTGGTGAGAGCATGGTGTTCGTGTCTCACTTCCTCCGGGGGTTAGGCTTCCCAATGGATCCCTTTGCGAGGGGGCTGATGTTCTATTATGGGCTGGAATTCCACGACTTAGCTCCTCGAGTCCATCCTCCATGTTTCCTCATTCATCGTCGTGTGAAGCATTCCTCCGTGTTACTCCTCACTTGGATTATGGCTCAAGACCTTTAAGGTAGAGCCGAAGATGATTGAGGGACGGCACACAGAAAGTCTTGGAGGCGCTGTTATAAGCAAGAATCTTGATGCTCCATGGCCCGAGGGCCCTTTTCAAGAGGAGCTCGGCCAGGCAACGAGAGTGGTTCTATATCACCGCCTCGGGGGCACCAAGTGGGTGGCGCCGCTTGCCTTTCGCTCGGGTCACCCAAAGCAGCTAGGATCGTGGGTCAATAAAGGCCTAGATTGGGGACCACCCCGGGACGTGCCTTTGTTGCAGAGCCGCATCAGGGATCTCTTAGAAAGAGGTCTCAGCCTGGTCAAAGTGACGCAAGTCATGCTGATCCGCCGAACACTGCCCGCCAAACGTCGCTCCCTTCATCTGTGGGAGTTTAATCCGGAGGGACCACGAGCTCTCCAGCATTTTATGGGCGCAACGCCCGCGGAGATGTATAAACTGTTCTTCGGATCACAAGCAATGTGTCCGGATTTGACCGAGGACGCAGGTCGGAGCTGCAATCGCCCGGATATTCAAGTAAGTAGCCCCTATGCCCGGACTCGTTATCCGTATATTTGTCATAAACTTGCCCCTAAAAGAGTTGTCCTTTGAAACAGGAGTGGATAACGAAAGCAAAGCTGATCAGGTGTCCGGCTCCCCTCCCCGAGACCAGGCCGGATCCCGTGCTAGTCAGGATGTTGAAGATTGTGCCTTTGGAGGAAAGTGAAGGAGGGGACGAGGAAACTACAGCCTCCTCGAAGGAGGCTGTTCGGGAGGAAGGAACCGAAAATTCCTCTCCTCAAGGGAAGAAAAGGACCGCCTCTGAAGACCCGGAGACCATGGCCTCAAAGCGGGGGAAAAGATCCTCGTCAGAGGGTCCTACGCCGAGGGGTACCTCGGCCGAACTATGCCCTCAAGGGGATCAGCCCTCCAGCAAGCCGTAAGTATAGAAAGATTTTCTTTTTGAGAGATGAGAGAAATCCTTGCTTTATATCTGAGAAGATTAACCGAAATTTTACCTTGTAGCTCGGACCTCAACCCTTCTCAGCAGAGCTCGTCTTCGGGGGACCTTCTTCCGGAGATGATGGAGAGCGGAACGCCTCCCCCTGCCGTACCACCTAGCGAGGCGGGCGACCCTGAGGTGTCGTCGCGGAGGGTTTCTCCGAATCCGGCAGGGGCGGAAGGTAGCCATATGGCCCCCCAAGGTTCTCCGCGTCCGGCCTTCGAAAGAGGCCATAGGACGAGTCCGGCACCGTCTGGTGATCGGTCGGAGGAGCTGAAGAGTCTGCTAGCGCGAGCTTCTATCTCAGAAGAGCACCGTGCATTGATGGGCACGGTGAATGAAAGGATTTCGTCCGCGGAAAGCGGATTGCACGAGGCCGTCAGAAGTTTACTGACAGGTTTTGAGGTACGTGAAATAGTGCACACTTTCTAACAGTTGCGCATAAATAAGATGCGCCCTGTGTAGATAGTAGCCCCTGAGACTCTGTGCGTTGTCAAAAGTGACGGCGCGCAGAGGATCATAATCCCAGGTCTAAAATGTCGCCTTTGTATGTAGGTGGCGAAGTGTCCGGAATCCAGCCGGACTGATGAATTTGCCGAGCTGAAGCGGCAACTTGACGTGGCAGATGCCGACATCGCGCTCGTTAACAAGCGGCTTGATGAGGCACAAGGTATGTAATTCCTCGGGCAGCACCTGGTAAGAGGAGCTTTATGCCAGTATCTTACAATGTGTGTGCTTGACGCAGATGGTGCGGCCGCCGTGGAGAGTCTTCGGGCGAAACTTGCCCGAGCCAAGGAACAAGCCAGAAAAAGTGATGCGGCTGCCGAGAAGGCCATTGAAGAGCTGAGAGCCGAACAGGCTGCTCACTGCCGAAGCAAGAAAGAGATGGCCGAGATGGCCGTGAAGCTAAAGAATGCTGCTGACCGTTGCAAGCTTCTTGGAAAAGAAGACCGGGCGGAACAGACGGACTTGGAGAAGGCCGTTGCCGCTGCCAAGGATGCTCGCTCTGCGATGAGAGCTGCGAAGGAGGAGCTGCGTCAGGCTGGAAAGATCGCAGCTGGAAAGCCCTTTATGCTGCGGAGGAGGTTTTGTGATCCTAAGCATGCTCCGTTGGACCAGTTGTGGAGTACGACGGACACCTATCTGGATTTGGCAGCGAGTGCTGCTGATGCGACCGAACACTTTCGAGATCAAGAAGATCGCGAAGTGGAAAAGCTTTTCTGGTCGCAGTTCCATAATCCAGGCGATCCTTTGTCGATGGCGATCGTCTGGCGAATGGGCGAACTGAATAGGCTGTCCGGACTCGCCATGAAGTGTGTCATGAGTCACCTGTGGCCGGGGAGATCGGAGCCGAAGAGTTATTTCAGCTTGGTGCAACAGTTCCTTGGTGTTGTGCTGAAAATTAATGCAATTAAGAGGTCAGCATGCATAGAGGGTGCGCGGATGGCTCTTGCCCGTGTCAAGACATACTGGGCGGAAATGGAGACCACAGCTGTTGCATCCCAAGATTCGGACAGAAGCCGAGTACCTGCCGAGCACTATTTTCAGGAAGTTCTGCAAGGCGCTCGTGTAATAGAGTCGCAGTGCTCGAAGGATGCTATGTTCGAATAGCATGTGCAATTGTAAAGCAACATATTGATAAATTGTAGTAGCCTTTTATACTTGTGCCTTCAAGTATTTGAAACACCTCCTATGCGGCCGTTTTAAGGTATATATATATAATCTGAAAGATGGCAGTCGTTGGCTTCAGCCCCCACGCACATAGTGCAGGGGTGCTCATGAAAGCGCATTTTCACTTAATCCAACGTCTTGGTTCTACAAAGGAGGTGATAAGCGAGCCGAGCTAGGCAACCGGACTGTCATGCTTTAACACTTTCACTTAGGCATAGGAGCTTGATAGTGGGACTATTTAGATAGCCCCTGGTGGCGACTGCGCTCGCCCGAGTTCGGGGCGCGTGTGTGCCTGGCCGGGAAATGGCCCTTCGTTAATGCGGAGGAATCCTATAGATTCCGGAGAGTCATCGAGTGGTTGACCAGTCTCACGATATATCATGACGGTCGGTTTTCGGCTTTCTCTCTTGAGGTGCTCGCTTTGGCCGAACGAGCACGATCGCGATAGTTCTCTGGTGCCGCCTTAGCCGATAGAGCGAACGTAAGGCAGCCGAACACAGAGCCGCCAACCCAACATTTGACCAAAGACATGATTCGGAGCTGATGCATATAAGGCCAAACTCGCGACGCCGAACACTCCCTAAGGTATTCGGTCTTTATGAGAGCGGACGAGGCAACGCTCTTAGGTATAAGCCCCTAGTGTCCAGGTACGCGCAGAAATTCTGACATGGCCACATGCCAAGACGCCAGCCTCCTCCTTGGTTATACTACAGAGAACCAGGGGATGTGTATCAACAAGAGACAGTAAAAAAGGTTTACGCAGGGTCTTAATCTGAAAAGAATCCTTGTAACGGGTCCCTGCTGCAGGTCTGCGCCTGTGTCTCCATTGTGCCGTCTCCTGGACGGGCGCAACACGATATTCATCTGTAAAAGAGAGGAACTAAGTTGAAAAAGGGTCGTGCCGAACAAAAGTTATATTACATAAACAAATTTTAAAGTAAAATATGTAAAATTGAGCTTTATTGTCTCTTATTTTATATGTGTGGAGCCCCTAGGGCAGGGGTATATGGCCACTAAGCCTTTATCAATTATACTATTGTGCCGGACTCGTCTATCCGTGTTCGTGGTCGTAATGACCTGTTCAGATGTTTTGGCTGGTGAAGCCATTTTATTGTGGGGCTGTTGAAGCGGCCGCACAATCCTCCGCTCGAGGGAGGCGCACTCAACGCTTCCCCTTCAAAGAGATGATGCCTCGTGGACGGGCATCTTAAGCGTAAGAGATGCATAATGCGGTATTGCGTTAAAGCGGCGAAAGCTTCGCGCCCCAAAGAAGTGCTTGATAGCGACTTGAGAATGGGACGATGTGGAAAGTCAGCTTTTAAGCGGCGGAAGTTATCGGTGGAGCCGAATATAACTTCGAGCCGGAGAAACCCCATGCAATGGGTGTCCGGACTGGCGTTACCCTTGAAAGGAGGTTTCTTTGTGGCGAATTCTTGTTGGGTCTATCCCCATGTGGCGGATTGTGTCCCGATATATCAGGTTTAGTCCCTTTGCCGCGTCCATCAAGACATTTGTAAACTGGAGTCCGTCAATTATTGGATCGAGTACCAAAGCAGTCCAGCATGCGTTCCTGATACTTCTAGAATAGTCCAGATGATCGAAGATGATTGGTTTTGACAACCAGTGGCGAGACTCCTTTGGGATAGGCCGTATGGCGCGTACCTTTATGGGTGTCGCATGCTTTGTAATGTGAAGTAAGTTTACTCTTTTTACTTCTTGTGGGAAATTCTTTTGTTTCCTGGTGCTCTGCTTTTGGGATTCTTTTTCTTCATCGCCTTTCGCTGGTGTGTCGAGCCTTGTGTTCGGCATTGAGTCTGCCGGATTGATTGAAAACCCAACAATCTCGGTGGGTATGATTAGCAGGCTTCCCGGGAGTACTGTGTATTTGACATATCCTGTCCAAGATTTTGTTTAAGTTGGATAAATCATCTCTCGTTATCACGGAGGGGCGGCTTTTTACGATTACGCCGTGAGCTTTTGAATCCGGCGTTGACTGCCGTGCTTTTCGGACTGTTTTCCTTGGTCCGGCGACGATCATTGTTGCGTCGCGGTTTTCCGTTTCCATCCCTAGTTTTGGATGTACTTGGGTGGCTGGTGCTACATCTTGCCAACCAGCTGTCCTCTCCTGCGCAAAAGCGGGCCATGAGGCTTGTCAATGCGGCCATTGTTCTTGGCTTTTCTTGGCCGAGGTGTCTGGCGAGCCATTCGTCTCGAACGTTGTGCCTGAAAGCTGCTAGGGCTTCGGCGTCCGAACAGTCGACTATCTGATTCTTCTTAGTAAGAAATCTATTCCGTAACTGCCAGTGACTCTCCGGGCTGTTGGGTTATGTGACTGAGATCGTCTGCATCCGGAGGGCGGACATAGGTCCCTTGAAAATTTGCTCGGAAAGCGTCCTCGAGCTCTTCCCAACTTCCAATTGTGTTTTCAGGAAGGCTTTTAAGCCAATGCCGGGCTGGCCCTTTAAGCTTGAGGGGTAAGTATTTGATGGCGTGGAGGTCATCACCTCTAGCCATATGTATGTGGAGGATATAATCCTCGATCCAGACTCCAGGGTCTGTTGTTCCGTCGTATGCCTCTATGTTTACGGGTTTGAATCCCGCTGGAAATTCATAATCCAGGACCTCATCGGTGAAACATAGGGGGTGTGCGGCGCCCCTGTATTTGGGTGTGCCGGATTCGGATACTGGCTTTATTGCATTGCTTACGAGAGCTTGCTTTCTTGGCCCATAAATGGACCTGGATGGGCCATCCTTTTGATGCGAATCCTTAAGTGGGTCACATGCCGGCTTGAGTGCGGCGCCGCTTGCCGCTTTGTGCTGGCCATGGGGTCATCTATCCGACCGGGTGGCTTTCTTGTTTTTTGAATGCGAGGGTTCTAAGGCCTCTTCGTCGAATTCGGGCAGTAGCTTTCGCTTCGGATAGCTTTTAGTGTGGCGACTGCCGCCGTATTTGTCTGCGGTATTGATTACTTTACTCCATCTGATTCTGAGTGCATCTTCCGCAGTTTTTAGCTTCCGCTTCTGCTTTTTCAGGCTGCGTGCGGTTGCAACGAGCCTTTTGTGGAGGTTCTTCTGCTCCGTGGGCTTATCCGGCGTAAGGTCGTCCGGAATGCCATTTTCGCCGGGGGAGGGTTGTTCAGTTTCTTTATCTGCGTCTCCTGCATCGTCGTCCATGCCGTCGATGTCTTCGGAGTCGAAGTTGAGTACGTTGTTTAAATTATCGACGGTGGCTACCAAATGGATGGTGGGTGGGTTTTGAATTTCTTCATCATCCGTATCCCATCCTTGCTGACCGTAGTACGGCCAGGGCTCTCCTGATAAAGAGAGAGACTTTAGTGACTTCAGGATCTCGCTGAAGGGCGAGTGCTAAAAGATGTTTGCGGCGGTGAACTCCATGATCGGCGCCCAATCGGATTCGATTGGCGGGCGCGCGGAGGGCTCGCAGTCCGGAGAGGAATCCGACTCCTCGGAGTCACACGCCATGCGGAGTGCGGGGCTGGTGTTCGGCTCAATCGCCTTTGAGATCGCAGCCCCCGAGGTGGTGTCCAACCACTCATCCTCGATCGGCGCCGTAGGCTCCGAATTAAGGGTCGGAACCAATGCGCGTGCGGCCTCCAGGACACTGTTCGGCGGCAGAGCTAGATCATGCCCATCGAGACAGTGCGGCACGCTTGGTTGTGGCTCGAATCCGTCGAAGATCAAGTCCCCGCGGATGTCGGCCATGTAGTTTAAACTTCCAAATCTGACCTGATGGCCAGGGGCGTAGCTTTCGATCTACTCCAGGTGGCCAAGCGAATTGGCCCGCAGTGCGAAGCCGCCAAAGATGAAGATCTGTCCGGGGAGAAAAGTCTCACCCTGGACCGCATCGTTGTTGATGATCAAAGGAGCCATCGGGCCCTAAGCGGACGACACAGAGGAACTCTCAATGAAAGCCCCAATGTCGGTGTCAAACCGGCGGATCTCGGGTAGGGGGTCCCGAAGCGTGCGTCTAGGCGGATGGTAACAGGAGACAAGGGACACAGTTTTACCTGTGTTCGGGCCCTCTTGATGGAGGTAAAACCCTACATCCTGCTTGATTAATATTGATGATATGGGTAGTACAAGAGTAGATCTACCACGAGATCAAGGAGGCTAAACCCTAGAAGCTAGCCTATGGTATGATTGTTGTATGTTGGAGTTGTCCTACGGACTAAAACCCTCCGATTTATATAGACACTGGAGAGGGTTAGGGTTACACAAAGTCGGTTACAATGGTAGGAGATCTGAATATCCGCATCGCCAAGCTTGCCTTCCACGCCAAGGAAAGTCCCATCCGGACACGGGACGAAGTCTTCGATCTTGTATCTTCATATTCCAGGAGTCCGGCTGAAGGTATAGTCCGGCTACCCGGACACCCCCTAATCCAGGACTCCCTCAATGAGCCCAGTTTATTTTTTCTGAAGAATACCCAATCCAGGCCTACTTATTTTTCTACGCCCTGATGGGCTGCAACTCTTTCAAGACGCCTGCAAATCTTGAAAGTAATATGAAATGCGTTGTAAATATAAAAACAGATAACAAATTGGCAATTACATCATAATTTCTGAATTTTTTCACATTTTCAGATTCCTATTTCACTGGGCATTAACCTAATTTAAATATATCTTCAAAGTACTTTAAATCTGGCTCGACATTTCGGTATTAAAAATAGTTTGGAACCCATGTAAATATAAATTTGCCTGGCCAACCAAAAAACGACTGCAATAAATTGCATAAGAAGTTGCCATGAGCTATGTATAAATTATTAAAAAAAGAGGGAGTGGTCTGATTTGTGGGCCTGTTTAGTTGACGCGTATGCAAGTTTTTTTAGTTATTATATACGTAAACAAACGATTCTAGCAGACGTAACCGTTGGATGTCAATCCAACGGCCGTCGTGTTTCTTCAATCTCTGATCTTCTTGCTCCAGCCGCCAAAGCAGCGCCGACAGGACCGCTTACTTCCCGCCTCCCGTGGGTCGGCTGTCTTTGTCAGCTGGCCTCGGCGCCCTACTACTCCCACCTTGGCGGTGGCATCCTCTACTCACCCACACCCCTGTTATTCTCAAGGCGACAGCAGCCTCACACCGCAGCGAACCGGTGAACCCTCGTACTCCTCTCTCCGTCTGCGGGCTTCCACCGCCGCGTCTTCCTGGCTCCACGTCGTCTCCTTCCTAGGCCTCGCCGTCGCCCACCGCTGTGGTTCTCTCGCCGGCGTGGTCAATGTGGTCAACGACCGACTTCCATCGAGAAAAATCTTTATGCGTGGAGAGGGTCGACAATTGGGTCCACGGCAGCCGCAAGGAAGTGCCTCCTTATTACGCGGAAAATAATTATTCCTCCACCTGAAAGGAGGGACCCACCGGACGGGCCACCAGTATTTCGCGAAAAAAACGTTTCCCCCTGACTGCTGGGACCCACAGGACGGGCCACCATATTTCGCGAAAAAAAACATTCCCCCCGCTGTCAGCTCGGACCCACTGGAAGTGCCTCCTTATTACGCACAAAAATATGAATACCCCCTGCTAGCTGGGACCCACCTTGGTGGGAGGCTGACTTAATGGGCCTACTAAGTTGACTCGGACGGAGGCCTTTTTCAACTTTAGTCAATATATGAGCGATTCTAGCTCCAAGGACCGTCAGACGATGTCCATCCAACGACCGTAGTGCTTCTTCAACCTCTGGTCTTCTTGCTCCAAATTACCAAAGCAAATACGTCGTGTCACCGCTCCTGCCGCCCGTGGCCGGCTGTGATGCCGCGGAGGCCTCACCGCCCCCTACTACTCCCACCGCTGGCCAGGCCATCCCTCTACGCACCCACACCCCCTGTTATTCTACGGCGACGGCAGCCTCACACCGCAGCCGAACGAGTGAACCCTCATACTCCTCTGGCATTGGCATCCTTGCCGCGTCTTCCCGACTCGCGTCGTCCCCTTACTAGGCCTCACCGTCGTCCACCGCTCTGGTGCTCTCGGCGCGGCATGGTCAACGTGGTCAAGGAATGGCTTCCATCGAACGTGGATCAGACGTGGAGAGGTCGACACCGGGTCCACGGGCCGCAAAGCAAGGAAGTGCCTCCTTATTACGCCGCAAAATAATGATTCCTCCACTCGACGGCGGGGACCCACCGGACGGGCCACCGTATTTCCGCAAAAAAACGTTTCGATCTGCTGGGGACCCACCAAATACATCTTCAAGACGCGAAGGAAGTGCGTCCAGAATAAAAATGATTCGCTTCGATCGCTGGGACCCACTAGTACATCTTCGCCCGCAAGGAAGTGCGTCCGAAAAAACCGATTCACCTCGATCATTGGGACCCACCAGCTACATCTTCGCACGCAAGGAAGTGCGTCACGGGCAAAAAACAAAACGATTCCCCGATGATCGCTGGGACCCAAAGGCTACACCTTTGCACGCAGGGAAGTGCGCCCGGGCAAAAAAAACAAAGCGATTCGCCCCTGACTGCCGGGACCCACCAGCTACATCTTCGCAGTAAGGAAGTGCCCGATACCGGGACCCACCTGGTCGAGCGCACGAAGCGCTATTATTCGGTCGCGAACGGTAATGCATATATATACTGATTGATGTAGAGGCGCGCATGTGTCGTAGTAGAGGCGCGTACGTGTCGTAGTAGAGGCGGGCACGTAGCATGTACAGATGCACGCATAGCGCCGTGGTGCAAGAAAGAAAATACGGCCACGTACGTACATACGGGCAGGGTCCCGAACGCCTAGTCGCGCATACGTACGGCCAGGGCTCGTGTAATGGCTGGGTCGGAACGGAGAAACAGCGCCGCTGCCGTGTTCATGGGGAGGCAACGGAATGCGTCGTGTTCATGGGGAGGCAACAGAACGCGCCGTGTTCATGGGGAGGCAGCGGAATGCGCCGTGTTCATCGGGAGGCAACGGAACACGTGGGAGCCAACCGGTTGGGTCGAGCGAATGCGTGGTCGTGTTCATCGGGAGGGCTTGGGCGGAACAGGCGATGGAACGAGGCCTGGCGCTGCAAAAGCGGAAGAAAGCGGCCTTGTGTTCGACCGGCCATGTTCAAGCAGGATCCTGTTCATCGGGAGGGGTGCAGCGACCGCCAAAGCGGAGGAAACGGACCTCCCACGATTAAACGGGGTCCTGATGATCGGGAGGGGTGTGGCGATCGCAAAAGCGGTGGAAGCGGACTTGTGTTGGAGCGCTATGGTCGAAACGGGGTCTGTTGATCGGGAGGTGTGGCGTACCACAAAAGCAGGACTCCACGGGATCTTGCTCATCTCCACCATCGACCTCCTCCAGCCTCCACGGGCTACCGTCGACCTCTTCCAGCCTCCACGGGCTCCTGCTCATCTAGCCTCCACCGCACGCTTCTCCACCGCCATCGCTCAACCACCCCTCCACGGGCACCCTCCACCGCTTCACCTGCTCATCCAGCCCTCCACACCACGGGGTCTGTTCAACCACCCTCCACGGGCACCCTCCACCGTCTACTATTCATCCAGCCCTCCACACCACGGGTCTGTTCATCCAGAGGCAACGCCACCGCCACCGCTCATCCAACCCCCCGCAACGCCATCGCTTTATTCATGCAATCGATCGGCTTGATTAGCAGCGATAGCGGCGAAGAATCGCTCAATCGGGTTCGATTAACAACCATCGATCGATCGCTTGGGTTCGATGAACGACAGCCTGCGGTGCAATCGCTTCCGGGTTCGATTAGAGCCCAACGCCTCACTCGGGTTCGATTAGAATAACGCCGCACACACGTGCATACGTGTCACGAGAAAAGCAGCATCGCCGGCCCCGACCTCCCACCGTAATCGGGAACTCCCGAAATTTTTCCTCCCTCGCTTCTACCACGGTTTTTTCCGTCATGGACGGCCCAAAGAATGTCATGCAGCAGCGTCTCCGGCCCGCCAGTGACGAAAAGCCCATTTTCTGTCATGATTTTTTGTCATAGAAGTAGGAGCCCACCACATCTATGATGATACCGGGTTTTGTCACAATTATCTTCATAGAAGTGTCATATGTATGACAGAATTTTTTTTCGTTCGGCCCAAAATGTCATGGATGTGTCTTTTTTTTGTAGTGAGATGTGAAGCACTAGAGCAAAATTGCGTTGCTCAAAAGATATAAGTGAAGCACATCGAGTATTCTAATATATCACGATTCATGCGTGTCCATCTCAAAAGGTGTGTATAGCAAGGATGATTGTGGAAAACTAAAAAGCAAAGACTCATATCATACAAGACGCTCCAAGCAAAACACATATCATGTGGTGAATAAAAATATAGCCTCAAGTAAATTTACCGATAGACGAAGACGAAAGAGGGGATGCCTTCCGGGGCATCCCCAAGCTTAGGCTCTTGGTTGTCCTTGAATA
Source organism: Aegilops bicornis (assembly GCA_021605145.1). Lineage (NCBI taxonomy): Eukaryota > Viridiplantae > Streptophyta > Magnoliopsida > Poales > Poaceae > Aegilops > Aegilops bicornis. The sequence continues at coordinate 231,193,084 of CM038671.1, read as the reverse complement.
TTACCTTGGGGTGCCCTGGTCATTCCCAAGCTTAGGCTCTTGCCACTCCTTATTCCATAGTCCATCAAATCTTTACCCAAAACTTGAAAACTTCACAACACAAAACTCAACAGAAAACTCGTGAGATCCGTTAGTATAAAAAAAATCACAACTTTTGGTACTTGTTGTGGACTCACTCTTTATTTATATTGGTGTAATATCATCTGTATTCCAACTTCTCCATGGTTCATACCCCCGATACTACCCATGGATTCATTAAAATAAACAAACAACACAAAGAAAATGTGAAATCAAAAACATAATAGTCTGCGAAGATCTGAATTGTTCTAATACTTGAGTAACTCAGAAAATTCTGAAAAATTAGGACAACAGAGGCAATTCGTATATAAACCCTATGTAAACAATTCAGGGTTTTTCCATGCTCCAGTGAATTTAAACAATTCTGTGACTAGACGCAAAATTTTCTGTTTTTCAGCAAGATCAAATCGACTATCACCGTAAGCCATACCAAAGGTCTTACTTGGCACAAACACTAATTAAAACACCAAAACACAATTTCTACAGAGGTAATAATGTGTATTTTATTCAAAAACAGCAGCAAAACGAAAAGCAAAAAAACACAAAAATAAAATTGGGTTGCCTCCCAACAACCGCTATTGTTTAACGCCCCTAGCTAGGCATAAAAACACATAGATCTAGGTATTGTCATAGTAATAGTAAGGAAAATTTCGACAGCTCATATCATTACTCCTTCGATTCGGCTGACAAGTTTTCTTTGTGGTAAGTAGAAGTGATCAAAGGGCTAAATTTAACGGGATAAGGATCCCTAAGATCAAGCTCAGGAGGAATTGGTTCCTCCTTCGGCCCCTTATATTGTATGATCAACTCACCATTGTAAGAATTCTTTTGGCAAAAAGTCATGAGCTTATTTCCAAGAGAGAAACCCAATCCGTTGTTTTGTATAGCAAACTTATTATTAAGTTCAGAAATTTTATCAACTAAAACATCGGTAGGAACCCTTTTTCTCAAATTTTCATTATAAGCAACATGGTCAAGAGATCACAAACGCATTATTTCTTGTTGATTAAAGAGAATCCCCTCTATCGGAGGACGACAACCATCTACTTTATAATGGGAAAAAAATTACTGGCTTCTTTCATAATGAATCTAAACACTTGGGCTAGAAATATAGTAGCAGCGCGTTTAACAGAAGAATGCTCAATATGAGTGAACTCTAGGAAACTCCTTTGTATGCAAGGATGCATATGGACAAATTGTCTTTCAAGTTCAAGTAAAAGCAAAGATATAGAATCCACAAGGCTATTAGTTTTATGGAGAATAGATCCACCTAACATGGACAGCGCCACCGGCACAAGTAAAAGAAATCTGAATAACCGTTTTCCAATAATATTGCACGCTACCTATGTGAAGTTTTTTTGTGTGCAAGATAGTAGATTTTTCACGAGGATTAATATTAGCAAAATTTTCAAATATTCCCTCATCGTTACCACTATCCTCAATGATAATCTCCCCAGATTCAGACATGGTGGCAACAAATCAATCTAACAAACAGGCAAACAAAAGCAAACAAAAAAGACGAATGGAAGAAGGGCAATAAAAAGGCAAATCTTTTCGAAGATCGTTTTAGAAGTGGGGGAGAGGAAAACGAGAGGCAAATGGTGAATAATGTAATGAAAGAGATGAGAGTTTTATGATGGGTACTTGGTATGTCTTGACCTGGCGTAGATCTCCCAGGCAACGGCGTGAGAAGTTCTTCCTGCTACTTCTTTAGCTTGCGCTAGTTTATCCCTTGAAGAGGAATGGGTGATGCAGCAAAGTAGAGATAAGTATTTCCCTCCGTTAAGAACCAAGGTACCAATCCAGTAGGAGAAGAGTGCACAAATCACCAACACCTGCACAAACAATCAAACACTTGCACCCAACGCGATAAAGGGGTTGTCAATCCCTTCACGGTCACTTGCAAAGGTGAGATCTGATAGAGATAGATAAATAAAACTAAACAAAAGATAAAATGTTTTTTGGTTTTTTTGGTATATAGATCTGAAAATAAAAGATTGCAAAATAGTAGATCGGAAACTAATATGATGGAAAATAGACCCGGGGGCAATAGGTTTCACTAGAGGCTTCTCTCATGAAAGCAAATAATCTGATTGGGTGAACAAATTACTTGTCGGCAATTGATAGAAAAGTGCAAAGTTATGACGATCCAAGGCAATGATTATGAAATATAGGCATCACGTCGTGTCAAATAGACTAACTCCCGCCTCGTCAGATCTACTACTATTACTCCACACATCAACCGCTATGCAGCATGCACATCTAGAGTATTAAGTTCATAAAGAACGGAGTAACACCTTAAGTAAGATGACATGATGTAGAGGAATAAACTGATGCAATATGATGTAAACCCCATCTTTTAATCCTCGATGGAAACAATACAATACGTGCCTCGCTATCCCTACTTTGTCACTGGGTGAGGACACCGCAAGATTGAACCCAAAGCTAAGCACCTCTCCCATTGCAAGAAAAACCAATCTAGTTGGCCAAACCAAACCGATAATTGGAAGAGAAATACAAAGATATCAAAACATGCATAAAAGAATTCAGAGAAGATTCTAATAATATTCATGGATAAGCTGATCATAAATCCATAATCCATCGGATCTCGACAAACACACCGCAAAAGAAGATTACATCGGATAGATCTCCAAGAACATCAAGGAGAACGTTGTATTGAGAATCAAACAGAGAGAAGAAGCCATCTAGCTACTAGCTATGGACCCGTAGGTCTGAGGTAAACTACTCATGCTTCATCGGAAGGGCAATAGAGTTGATGTAGATGCCCTCCGTCATTGAATCCCCACAATGGCGGGATCTTGGGACCAAGATGGGATCTCACGGGGACAGAAGGTTGCAGCGGTGGAAAATTGTTTTCATGGATGCTCCTTGTGGTTTAGGAATACATGTGAATATATAGGAGGAAGATCTAGGTCAGGGGGTCACCAAGGCGCCCACAAGGTAGGGGGCGCGCCCTACCCCCCTGGGTGCGCCCTCCACCCTTGTCGCCGCCTCGTGGCTCTTCCGACTTCAACTCCAAGTCTCCTGGGTGTATTTTGGTCCAAGAAAAATCATCGTGAAGTTTTATTCCATTTGGACTCCGTTTGGTATTCCTTTTCTGCGAAGCTCAAAAACAAGGAAAAAAACATAAACTAACACTGGGCTCTAGGTTAATAGGTTATTCCCAAAAATATTACGAAATAGCATAATAATGCATATAAACATCCAAAACAGATAATATAATAGCATGGAACAATAAAAAATTTATAGATACGTTGGAGACATATCACGAAGACGGTGTTTTTCTTGTGTTTCATTTTGGTGGATTTGAGTCGTATGATCACCATACTATTAAGAGGGGTCCACTTCAAAGAAGGTATTGGTGGAATCAACATATACACAATCCTTTTGCACCCTCTTTCCTTTTCGGCTTGGGAGCTTGTCCTCCCTTGTGCTTGGGCATTCTTGAGGCACATAAGCGGTAGTACCGTCTTTGCAGTAGTACCGCTCAAGCTTGCAATCTGCCCTTGGTTTAGTACTACTAGGACTTTTACCTATTTATAGTGCTCTATAAATGAGCAGTAGTAAGGCGGTAGTTCAAAGACGGTAGTGCTGCTCCAAAGGGTACTACGACTCTAACTACAACCTCGCTACCGCAGATTCACCAAGCATGTGTGAGTTAAGTGGAAGTACCGCTCCTTGCAGGCGGTAGACCGCTTCCGTGAAACTACCGCTGGGAGTACCGCTTATTTTCTTCTTTCTGGACTACTCTTTACTTTGAGCGGAAGTACAACGGCAGTAGCTAGCGGTAGTACCACTCTATGCGGCACTACCGCGCTGCCCTCTTTTACTACCGCCGTTTCGACTGGCTGCTCAACACTAAGCGGTAGTGCCGCTAATGGGAGCGATAGTACTTCTCCGGCGACACTCGCCACCTCGATGTGTTCGATTGGCGTAGTTACTAAAACTTCCGTGCGGCGGAAGTACCGCTCACCAGTGGTACTACCACTTGTGCATGGGCTAAAGGGGCATAATGGTTGGATTCTATCCCACACTATAAAAAGGAGTCCTCTTCTCCAAGTTGACTCAATTGTTCCTCCCCGAGGGAGTCTGGATTAGGGGGTGTCCGGATGGCGGACTATACCCTTCACCGGACTCTGGACTATGAATACAAGATTGAAGACTTTGTCCCGTATCCGGAAGGGACTTTCCTTGGCGTGGAAGGCAAGCTTGGCGATGCGGATATTTAGATCTCCTACCATTGTAACCCGACTTTGTGTAACCCTAACCCTCTCCGGTGTCTCTATATAAACGGGGGTTTTAGTCAAGTAGGACAACATACAACAATCATACCATAGGCTAGCTTCTAGGGTTTAGCCTCCCTTGATCTCGTGGTAGATCTACTCTTGTACTACCCATATCATCAATATTAATCAAGCGGGGACGTAGGGTTTTACCTCCATCAAGAGGGCCCGAACCTGGGTAAAACATTGTGTCCCTTGTCTCCTGTTACCATCCGCCTAGACGCACAGTTCGGGATCCCCTACCCGAGATCCGCCGGTTTTGACACCGACATTGGTGCTTTCATTGAGAGTTCCTCTAGGTCGTCACTTTTAGGCCTGGTGGCTCCTCCGATCATCAACAGTGATGCAGTCCTGGGCGAGACTTTTCTCCCCGGACAGATCTTCGTCTTTGGCGGCTTCGCACTGCGAGCCAATTCGCTTGGCCATCTGGAGCAGATCGGCTTCACGCCCCTGGCGTCGAGTCAGATTTGGAAGTTTAAACTACACGGCCGACGTCGGGGACTTGATCTTGACGGATTCGAGCCACGAAAGCCCCGCCTTGCTGTCGCGAGGGGCATGATCTAGCTACGCCGCGAGCGAACAGTGCCTCGAGGACGCTGCGCATCGGTTCCGAGCCTCGATTCGGAACCAAGCTGCGCCGTCGAGGATGGGTGGCTGGACACACTACCGGGCTGCAATCTCTGGCAATTGAGCGAACACCAGCTTTGTCCTCTACGGTAGCGACTCCAAAGCGTCGGACTCCACCGGACTCACGAGCCCTCCGTGCCCTGCCGATCAGATCCGATTGGGCGCCCGATCATGGAGTTCACCGCCGCGGACATCATTCAGCACTCGCCCTTTGGCGACATTCTGAAGTCACTAAAGTCTCTCTCTTTATCAGGAGAGCCCTGGCCAGACTACGGTCAGCAAGGTTGGGATACGGACGATGAAGAAATTCAAAACCCACCCACCACCCACTCCGTAGCCACTGTCGATAATTTAAAGACGTACTCGACTTCGACTCCGAAGACATCGACGGTATGGACGACGATGTAGGAGACAAACATGAACCAACGCCTATAGGGCACTGGACAGCCACCTCATCTCATGATGTGTACATGGTGGACACACCAAAAGGAAGCGACGACGAGGAACAGAGGGAGGCAATGAGGGATCGTTCCCTCGAAAAGCAATCAAAGCGGCGATGTAAGCGCCGCTCCAAGCCCCGCCTCAATAAAGACAAAAGCCATACAGACCCAGCCATAGAGCAGGATGAGCGGCGAGCAGCATTTAGCATGCCTTAGAGCAACCGTCCAGGGCGGCCTTCGGATAAAGAAACCGAACAACCCGTCCCGGCAGCAGCACTCCAGACGACCTTACGCCACGGATAAGCTCACGGAGCGAAGCACCTCCACAAAAGGCTCGTTGCAACCGCACGCAGCCTAAAAGCGTAAGCGGAAGCTAAAAACTGCGGAAGATGCACTCGAAATCGAGATGGAGCAAAGTACTCAATACCGCATGAGACAAATCACGGCGATGCATACACTAAAAGCTATCCGGCGAAAGCTCTTTGCCTGAATTTGACGAAGAGGCCTTAGAGCCCCGCATTCAAAAAGTAAAAAGCCACCCGGTCGGATAGACGACCCCATGGCCAGCATAAAGCGGCAACGGTCTTGCACACAAGGCGGCACCACGATCCACTCAAGGATTCGCATCAAAAAAAGATGGCCCAAATGGATCTATTTATGGGCCAAGAAAGCAAGCTCTCGTAAGCAATGCAACAAAACCGGTATCCGAACATCACGGCACACCCAAATACGAGGTGCCGCACACCCCTATGTTTCACCGATGAGGTCTGGATTATGAATTTCAGTGAGGATTCAAACCTGTAAACATAGAGGCGTCTGACGGAACAACGGACCACGAGTGCGGATCGAGGATTATATCCTCCACATACATATGGCCAGAGGAGATGACCTCCACGCCATAAAATACTTACCCCTCAAGCTTAAAGGGCCAGCCTGGCATTGGCTTAAAAGTCTCCTTGAAAACACAATTGGAAGTTGGGAAGAGCTCGAGGACGCTTTCCGAGCAAATTTTCAAGGGACCTATGTCCGCCTCTGGGATGCGAGGGCGATCTCAGTCACATAACTCAACAGCCCGGAGAGTCAGCTCCGCAATTCTGGAACAGATTTCTTACTAAAAAGAATCAGATAGTCGACTATCCGGACGCCGAAGCCTTAGCAGCTTTCAGGCATAACGTTCGAGACGCATGGCTCGCCAGACACCTTGGCCAAGAAAAGCCAAGAACAATGGCCGCATTAACAAGCCTCATGACCCGCTTTTGCGTAGGAGAGGACAGCTGGTTGGCAAGATGTAGCACCAGCGACCCAAGTACATCCGAAACTAGGGATGGAAACGGAAAACCGCGACGCAACAAAGATCGTCGCCGGACTAAGGAAAACAGTCCGAAGAGCACGCCAGTCAATGCCGGATTCAAAAGCTCATGGCGAGAATCGAAAAGCCGCCCCTCCAGGATAACAGGGACGAGCTATCCAACCTAAACAAAATCTTGGACAGGATATGTCAAATACACAGTACTCCCGGGAAGCCTGCTAACCATACCCACAGAGATTGTTGGGTCTTCAAACAATCCGGCAGACTCAACACCGAACATAAGGGGCTCGACACACCAAGCGAAGACGATGACGAACCCCAAAAGCAGAGCACCAGGAAACAAAAGAATTTTCCACAAGAAATAAAAACAGTAAAGTTACTTCACATCACAAAACGTGTAAACGCCCATAAAGGTAATGCTACCATCGGCCCTATCCCAAAGGAGTCTCGCTTGGTTCGTCAAAACCAATCATCTTCGATCATCCGGATTACTCTAGAAGTATCGAGGAGCAGTTGGACTGCCTTGGTACTCGACCCAATAATTAGCGGAACTCCAGTTTACAAATGTCCTAATGGGCCGGCGGCAGCAGTCTAAACACGATATGTCGAGACACGATCCGCCACATGGGGATAGACCCAACAAGAATTACATACAGCAAAACCTCCTTTCAAGGGGTAACGCCAGTCCGGATACCCATTGCATGGGCTTTCTCGGCTTGAAGTTATATTCGGCTCCCAGATAACTTCCGTGGCGACTTTCCACATCGTCCCATTCTCAAGTCGCTATCAAGCACTGCTGGGACGTGAAGCTTTCGCCCGCTTTAACGCAATACCGCATTATGCGTCTCTTACGCTCAAGATGCCCGGTCCACGAGGCATCATCTCACTAAAGGGAAAACATTGAGTCGCCCCCCATTGTCGCGGCTGCCTTAACAGCCCCCCACAATAAACCGCTTCACCGGCCAAAACATCTAAGCAGTCGTTAACACCGCGGACACTGACTAGGCGAGTCCGGTATAAACACTATAATGATAAAGGCTTAATAGCAGTATACTCCTGCACTATGGGCTCAGTAGCATATAAAGAAGAAGAAAAATCAAGCTCAATTTTACCCATTTCAATTTATACTTTGTTTTATTTAGTATAACTTCTGTTGGCACGACCTTTTTTCAACTAAGTTCCTCTCTTTTACTGAGATGAACATCGTCTTGCGCCGGAAATCCGAGGATACGGCACAACAGAGACACAGGCGCAGACGTGCAGCAGGGACCCGTTCCAAGGATTCTTTTCAGATTAAGACCCTGCGTAAACCTTTTTTACTGTCTCTTGTTGATACACATCCCCTGGTTTTCTCTAGTATAACCAAGGAGGAGGCTGGCGTCTTGGCATGTGGCCACGTCAGAATTTTTGCGCATACCTGGACACTAGGGGCTTATAACTAAGGGCATTGTCTCGCCCGCCCTCATAAAGACCGAACACCTTAGGGAGTGTTCGGCGTCGCGAGTTGGGCCTTATATGCATCAGCTCCGAATCATGTCTTTGGTCAAATGTTGGGTTGCCAGGCTCCTGTGTTTTGCTGCCTTACGTTCCGCTCTATCGGCTATGGCGGCACCAGGAGAACTACTGCGATTGTGCCCAGTTGGCCAGGCGAGCACCTCGATAGAAAGCGAAAACTGGCTGTCATGATATAGCGTGAGACTAGTCAACCACTCGATGACTTACCGGAATACTGAGAAGGATTCCTCCGCATTAACAAAGGCCATTTCCGGCCGAGCATTTTGCTCTGGCCCTCGGTCGAGTGGCCTTGGTCGCCACCGAGGGCTATCTAAGTAGCCTCAACTTTGTCAAGCTCCTATGGCTAAGTGAAAGTGATAAAGCATTATAGTCCGATTGCCTAGTTAAGCTGCGCTATCACCTCCTTTGTAGGACCAAGAGCGTTGGATCAAGTGTGAAAATCGCCTTCTGCGAACACCCCGCATTATTTGCGTGGCTGAAGCCGACGACTACCATCTTTCAGATTATTATATATATATATATATATATATATATATATATATATATATATATATATATATATATATATATATATATATATATATATATATATCTTAAAACGGCCGCACGGGAGGTGTTACAAATACTTGAAGGCACAAGTATAAAAGGCTTCTATAATTTATAAAAATATTGTTTTACAATAAAATATGCTATTAACACATAGCATCCTTCGAGCACTACATCTCTATTACACGAGCGCCTGGAAGGACTTCCTGAAAATAGTGCTCGGTGGGTACTCGGCTTTTGTCCGAATCCCGGGATGCAACAACGGTGGTCTCCATCTCCGCCCAGTATGTCTTGACACGGGCAAGAGCCATCCGTGCGCCCTCTATGCATGCTGACCTCTTCATTGCATTGATACGCGGCACCGCACCAAGGAATTGCTGCACCAAGCGGAAATAACTCTTCGGCTCCGATCTCTCCGGCCACAAATGACTCATGACACTCTTCATGGCGAGTCCGGACAACCTATTCAGTTCGGCCCATTCGGCCAGACGATCGGCCATCGGCGGTGGGCGCTGATTGTGGAACTGCGACCGGAAAAGCTTTTCCCGCCAGCGATCTTCTTGATCTCGAAAGTGTTCGATCGCATTAGCAGCATTGCGCTGCCAAATCGAGATAGGTGTCCGCCGTACTCCACAACCGGTCTAACGGAGCATGCTTAGGATCACAAACTTCCTCCGCAGCATAAAGGGCTTTCGGTGCGATCTCTCGACTGACGCAGCTCCTCCTTCGCAGCTCTCGCCAGCGAGCGAGCATCCTTAACAGCGGCAACGGCCTTCTCCAAATCCCGTCTGTTCCGCCCGGTCTTCTTTTTCAAGAAGCTTGCAGCGGTCGACAGCATTCTTTAGCTTCCACGGCCATCTCGGCCCATCTCTTTTCTTGCTTGACCGGTGAGCAGCCTGTTCGGCTCTCAGCTCTTCAATGGCCTTCGGCAGCCGCATCACTTTTTAAAGCTTGTTCTTTGGCTCGGGCAAGTTCCGAAAGACTCTCCACGGCCGCCGCACCATCTCCATCAAGCACATACATAGTAAGATCTTGGCATAAGCTCCTCTTACCGGGTGCTGCCGGAGGATTACATACCTTGTGCCTCGTCAAGCCGCTTGTTAACAAGCACGATACCGACATCTGCCACGTCAAGTTGCCGCTTTAGCTCGGCAAATTCATCGGTCCGACTGGATTAGGACGCCGCCACCTACATACAAAGGCGGCATTTTTAGACTGGGATTATGATCCTCTGCCTTGCCGTCACTTTTGACAACGCCGCGAGTCTCGGGGCTACTATCTCTGAGCGCATCTTATTTATACTGGCCCCATCAAAGGGTGCGTTATTCCGCATACCTCAAAACCCGTCGATAAACTTGACGGCCTCATTATAATCCGCTTTCCGGGACGAAATCCTTTCAATCACCGTGCCCATCAATACACCGTGCTCCTCGAGATAGATGCTTGCCCTAGCAGATTCTTCAGCTCCTCCGACCAAGGCGCCTTGCCGGGGACGGTGCTGGACTAAATCCTATGGCGCTTTCGAAGGCCGGACGTGGAGAAACCTTAGGGGGGCCATATGGCTACCTTCCGCCCTGCCGGATTAGGAGAAACCCTCCTTAGCGATACCTCGGGTGTCGCCCGCCTCGCAAGGCGATGCAGCGAGGCGTTCCGCTCTCCATCATCTCGGAAGAAAGATCCCCGAAGGCGAGCTCTGCTGAGAAGGGCTGAGGTCCGAACTACAAGGTAAATTTTCGGTTACTCTTCTCAGATATAAAACAAGGATTCCTCTCAAAGAAAAACCTCTTTCTACTTACGGCTTGGTGGAGGGTTGATCCCCTTGAGGGCATAATTTGGCCGAGGTATCCCCCGGCGCAGGACCCTCTGACGAGGATTTCTTCCCCCGTTTTGAGGCCATGGTCTCCGGGTCTTCAGAGGCGGTCCTCTTCTTCCCCTGAGGAGAGGAATTTTCGATTCCTTCCCTCCGTACAGCCTCCTTCGAGGAGGCCGTAGTTTCCTTGTCCCCTCCCTTGCTTTCCTCCAAAGGCACAATCTTCAACATCCTGACCAGCATGGGATCCGGCGTGGTCTCGGGGAGGGGGGCCGGACACCTGATCAGCTTTGCTTTTGCTATCCACTCCTGTTTAAAAGGACAGCTCTTTTAGGGGCAAGTTTATGACAAATGTACGGATAGCGAGTCCGGGCACAAGGCTACTTACTTGAGTATCCGGGCGATTGCAGCTCAGACCTGCGTCCTCGGTCAAATCCGGACACATTGCTTGTGATCCAAGAACAGTTTATACATCTCATGGGCGTTAAGCCCATAAAATGCTTTGGAGAGCTCGCAGTCCCTCGGATTAAACTCCCACACAGGCGAAAGTATGACGTTTGCGAGGCGGGGTTCGGCGGATCAGCATGACTTACGTCACTTTGACCAAGCTGAGGTCTCTTCTCGAGAGATCCACGATGCGGCCTACAAAAGGGCACGTCCTTGGATGGCCCCCAGTCTAGGCCTTTATTGACCCACGACCCTAGCTCTTGTGGGGACACGGCGAAAAGGTGGCGCCACCCACTTGGTGCCCCACAGGAGCAGTGGTATAGAACCACTCTCGTTGCCATAAGTCGAGCTCCTCTTGAAAAGAGCCCTCGGGCCATGGAGCATCAGCATTCTTGCTTATAACAGCGCCTCTACACTCTGCGTGCCGTCCTTGATCATCTTCGGCCCTACTTTAAAGGTCTTGAGCCATAGTCCGAAGTGAGGAGTAACACGGAGGAATGCTTCACACACGACGATGAATGAGGAAACATGGAGGATGGACTCCGGAGCTAAGTCGTGAAATTCCAGCCCATAATAGAACATTAGCCCCCTCATGAAGGGATCCATTGGGAAGCCTAACTCCCGAAGGAAGTGAGACATGAACACCATGCTCTCATCGAGCTTGGGACTGGGAATAGCCTGCCCTTGAGCAGGCAGCCTATGCGAAATTTCGCCAGTCAAGAACTTGGCCTCTCTCAACTTTAGCACGTCCTCCTGACGGAGGAGGGCATCCATCGGCCTTGAAGGTCGGAACCGGACATTGTCGAAGGTCAAAGCGCTGAAATCTGGAGCCTAGGGTGTTGGAACTTCGAGGCAGGCGAGCTCGTTTGAGATTGAAAGAAAGGAGTAAGGCCTTGGTCTCTTTATAAGAGGTTGAATACAAGAGCCCTCCCCATAACCGTTTGGGACTACGCCTTTAATCGAGAAAACATGCTAGCAGACACGATTGGGTTACCCACGTCAGTATTGATGAGAATCCAGTAAATAAAGGGGACACGATCTCTGCTTTGACAAGGCGTGCCAAGGAAACCGCCTCATAAAATGCATTGAGGTGGGGAAGTAAAACGATTGAATAAAGGCTTGGCCGTAGTGTGATGTCATGCCACGGATACGTCGACCAGATTAGATTGGTGTAAACATTATTCTCTCTCGGCAAACATGTGGAAACTTATTTTGCAAGAGTCGGACCTTTGTCTTTTGTGTTCAAAATCTTCTCTGAAGTACTTGGAGGAGGAACCCGCCTTGCAATGCCGAAGACAATCTGCATTTGGACTGAAATGCGTCATTGAAGCTTGGTTAGGGGCTCTTGAAGGAGTCTGGATTAGGGGTGTCTGGATGGCGGACTATACCTTGACCGGACTCACGGACTATGAAGATACAAGATTGAAGACTTAGTCCGTATCCGGGAGGGACTTTCCTTGGCGTGGAAGGCAAGCTTGGCGATCACGAGGATATTTAGATCTCTCTACCATTGTAACCGAGCTTTGTGTAACCCTAACCCTCTCCGGTGTCTATATAAACCAGGGGGTTTTAGTCCGTAGGACAACATACAACAATCATACCATAGGCTAGCTTCTAGGGTTTAGCCTCCTTGATCTCATGGTAGATCTACTCTTGTACTACCCATATCATCAATATTAATCAAGCGGAGACGTAGGGTTTTACCTCCATCAAGAGGCAGAACACTTGGGTAAAACATTGTGTCCCTTGTCTCTGTTACCATCCGCCTAGGCCTTGATTCGGGACCCCCTACCCGAGATCCGCCGGTTTTGACACCGACACTCCCCCAAGCTCAATTGTTGCTCTCAAGCTTATTTTCGCCCGATCTCTCTCCCTAGCCAATCAAGCTTGTTGATTCTTTAGGGATTGGTTGAGAAGGCCAAGATCTACACTTCCACCCAGAGAACTTTGATTCCCCCTCTAATCCCTTGCAGATCTTATTACTCTTGGGTGTTTGAGCACCCTGGAAGGTTAAGGTCACCTCGGAGCCACATTCCATTGTGGTGAAGCTTCGTGGTGGTGTTGGGAGCCTCCAATTCGGTTGTGGAGATTGCCCTAACCTTGTTTGTAAAGGTTCTATTGCGGCCTTCAAGGGCACCACTAGTGGAATCACGGCATCTCGCATTGTGTGAGGGCCTGAGGAGAATATGATGGCCCTAGTGGCTTCTTGGGGAGCATTGGGCCTCCACACCGCTCAAGCCAAGCGTACTTCCCTCAAAGGGAAGGAACTTCGTCCACATCCTCGTCTTCACCGGCTCCACTTGTGGTCACTTCTTACCTTTACTTTGTGCAAGCTTTACCTGCGTTGTATCCTTTGCTTGGTTGTGTTGTTGTTGTTGCTAGTATCATATATTTTGCTCACCTAGTTGCATATCTAAACAACATATTTGTTGCTAAACCTAATTTTTTAAGAAAAGCTAAAAATTGATAGTTGCCTCTTCACCCCCCTCTAGTCAACCGCATCGATCCTTTCACCATATATACCCCATCCTTCAGTACTATGCGAACTTTGTTCCCTGCAAAGACACTTAGTGTTATGTACTCGATTTTTATAAGCATGCCTCTTAAACTCTATAACATCCACATTCTTAGGTCCTTCCCATTTTTGCTTCAAGAACCTTAAATTCCTTGCGTATTTACAAGTTTTTTTGGCTAAAGTATGTTTCAATTACTGGGTATATTCTTAAATTGCATATGCTTCTCAGAGAAGTAAATATTAAGTGCGCAAAAAACCCTCAATTCTCTCCAACATAAGCACTTTCTCCATCATATTATTTGGCAATTATTTCTAATTTTTTTATTTTTAGCACTTGGCGGATTAATAATCAAGAACGTTTACATAACCAAACATATTAACTCTTTTTTACTACAAAATGAGCATAGTTGATAAATCCATGCCTTCTTATGCATTTGGTTCAACGAGTAACGTAAACAAGGCAACATAAATCATGCATATCTCGTGAAGCAAAATGTATCAAGTATGATGTACTCCATATAGCTTTGATTGGATGAAGTTGATATGCCAATACATGAATCTGAGTAATGAATGTACTTCGTACTGGCTTTTCTCTAATTCTTGCTAGACCCTAATCTTCATCTCTAAGTATCTTTGAATTGACTCATGGATTTGTTCATATAAGTAATATGGTGTTTAGTCCACTTGAACAATGAAAAAAATTATCCACCTGCTTGTACATGTTTCTGTACATGACAACACAATTGTTGTGTGCCTATTCTTAACTCTATATTGTTTATAATGTTGCTCTCTCTAGTAAGGCTTTCTTATTTGTCCGATTACTAAAGTTTGGGCCCTTTTGTACCCCTTACTTGTGCATCGGAGTTGCAACGCTGGCCAAGCGGCAAGGCTTGACGGGGCAGCTTGAAGGCAAAATACAAAGGCGACCAAGAGGGCGTCGAGGCCGATACCTAGAACCCGAAAGGCAAGCTGGACCCCCGGCAAGATCCTTGCCGGGACGGCTCATGAAGCCCCGGCAAGATCCTTGCTGGGATGGCTTGCGAAGCACTGACAAGACAATCACCCTTGAGGTTGAGAGCTCTGACAACATCGGCAATATCAAGACCAAGACCCAGGGTCACCTCGTGGTGGCATGCAGATCTTAAGACCAAAAGGCAAAGTTCCCAGCAAGGTTCTTGCCGGGGACGTTTGCGAGGCCCCGGCAAGACTCTTGCGGGGGATGATTGCGAGTCCACGGCAAGGCTCGCGCATGACAAGGCTCCGTCGCCCTGCCACTGTTCCAGCATAGCAACTAGCCTGCCAACCAGGCAAGCACCTGCGTGGCGGCATGCAGATCTTCGTGAGATCCTACCACCGCTCCAGTGCAGCGGCTAGCCAGTCAGCTTGGCGTTGCATGCATCGTCATCCTAGATGTGTGTCAAGGCGGGGTGGTGAGGCGGCCAGACGGGTCCAGCTCTGTTCCCCTCCCAATAAAGTTAGAGCCACGCGTGGCGGTGCATTTAATGCGTTTGTCCTAAGCGTCGATGATAAGCATGTGCACTATAGCACTTTACACCTCCTGTGTGCCTGCTCGCCACTGTGGTAGCCCCTTGGTATAAAAGGAGCCCCAGGGCGATGCAAGAGGGGACTTTTGGACTTTCCGGCCCAGTTTGCATGTGTCGCAGCTAGCCGGAGCTCAAGAACACTGAATATACACTAAAAAGTAGGATAGGGTTCACGCTTCTCGGCCCCGAACTTTGGGTAAAAATCCTCTCGTTGATCGTTAGATCGCTCTTTGTGCACCCCTCTTCCCTGCCAAACCGTAGAAGGGATCCACGGGATCCCATAGGTGTCGTTTCCCCGACATCTTTGGCGCGCCAGGTAGGGGGTCTGAGGTCGTGCAAACCTGATCTAGCAGTTAGCGCGTCGGTTCCTCGATCACCATGGCTCCCAAGAAGATGGCGATCATGGCGATCGGTTCGTCTGCAGCCAATCTGCCGTGCCCGACATGGAAGGCGCGATGGTATAGAATTGGGTGGTGGCGGAGAGTGCGGATCATGAGCATCCGTGACGTTCTAGTGACCCGAAGCGGCGGCGGTATGGCCCAGCGACCGCGGCGATGATCCGCGTGGGTCTAAAAACGAGCCGTGTTGCCTACGGGCAGACACGCCGACCTCAAGACACCCCGCTTGACGCTGTACTGCGCCATGGTCTTCCCAGGCCGTGCGCGACGAGTGGTGCCACGATGTTGGAGATCACGAGCGTCCCGACGGAAGGAGCCTTCACCATCATTCTCGAGATGCGCAGGACCGGCATGCATACCATGGCACTGGTGGAAACGGCGCACGGCCGCGGAACTATGACGGGGCTCCTTCTAATGTGGTTAGAAGTTTGAGCACCTCCCGTTCCACGGGCACTTTGTCGCCGCCCACACCGGTGAAGCATTGGCACGAGAGCAGCTTCTCTCGATTTTCCTCCCCGCTGCGAAGAAGCAAGAAGAATGGAGGCTGCTATCGAGCCATATTGGCCCCGAAACAATAAAGATGGGCATCGAGGCGGCTCCTTCCAGATGTCGGTCGTAGTCGGCGCATGTCTGCGATAAGCGGAAGGTGGAGGTGATGCGACCACGGTGCACTCTCCTACACCGTGGCGAACGGTTTCCGCTTCGGCGAGTCGATGCCGCGGCAGCGGATCCACGGTGTCGTCGGATCCATGAGCTCGCCGCGACCAACGTCAGGATTTTTCGAACGGGTCAAAGAGGACGCTTCGAACTACCATCGGCGGCACGGAAGCTGCGCCATCAATCGATAAGCGTCGAGGCCTCTTGTAAACAGGCCTGTGCTAGATTCTGGTGACTTACCTTACGAGGTGGGTTGTCCAACTTTCACCCATGAGCTGCGCCGATTCCAGTGGCGCACCACCCGCACGTTCAAATCAGAGGTCCCGGAGAAATACGACGGAAAGACTCATTCATCCGAGTTCCTGAGCGTTTACACCATCGCGATGCAAGTTGCGGGGCTTGAGGCGGCAAGGTGCTCACCAACTACTTCTCGTTGGTGCTCCAAGCCCAATGTTGGGTCGTGGTTGATACTTGCCAATAGATTCCATCTCTTCACGGTCGGACCTGTGCCACGAGTTTGTTGGCGCCTTTACCGGACGCCACCAAGTTCCTGGGCAGGCAAGTGATTTACATCTCATCCCCCAGAAAGATGGCGAATCCTTGCGCAAATACATACAGAGATTCAACCGTGTACAGTACAACATCCCAGATGTTCATCCTGTCGTTGTTGTTAGCGCGTTTCATCATAATGTGCACAACCGCAATATGCGTGAAGAGCTGGCGATGAACAAGATTACGGATGTTGCCGAGCTCTATGTTTTAGCTGACAGATGTGCTCGGGCTGAAGAAGGTAGGAAGTACCCCGGCGAAGATGCCGGAGTGCGGAAATGACTCGGAGACGAAGAGCGTCGTCGCCCGGCCTGAAGGGTGGCGTAACAGCGAGGAAGCGTAAGGGCGAAGTGTGCTTGACGTCGAGAATCGGCAACACTGCACCGCCAAGAAGGCCAAGGTTGAAGACCCGGAGGTTGCGGGTGTCTGCGCTGTCACCGAACCTTGACATTGGCAGAGCAATGCCCGGAGGGCTCCGACAAAGCAATATTGCAAGATCCACCATACCAAGGGCCATGACCTCCAGTAACTAGCGGCAAGTGCTGAGCAGCTTGTGGAAAAGCGAGAAAGGCCCTTGAGTGCGAGAGGCGAGATAAGGATAAGAAGGAGCTAGGATGAGTCGCTGAGGGGTCCAGCAGAAGCCGGGCTGAAGTGGGGGGAGCCACAGCAAGCGTGAGACAAGCAGCGAGAGGGGCCCAAGCTTTCGGGGGCCGCGACAAAGAAGAAGAGGGAGATGATGACCATGAGGAGGATGACGAGTCCGCGTAAGGCATGAGTTTCAAAATGCCACATGAAATCCATGTGCATCGATGGTGTCACTTCATTTGCATTCTTCTCACCGCCAACTCTCAAGCGATTAGTTGCGCATGAGATCAACGCATAGACGGAGCCATCGATCGATGCTTGTAAACCCGTTGCTGAAATGGGTCCCACACACCTATCATTTTTACTGATGAGGATCACCACGACCGCATAACCGCTGATCCGGTGTTTGCCGTTGTTGGTTTCGCCTAACAATTTTGCAACCTTAAGGTGATGAAAATGTTAGTTGGCCGGTGGGGCCGGCTTGAACTTGATTTCACGTAAAGGTGATCAAGAGGTTGCAAATCCATGATGGAGATCTCGAGAGACGCAGGAGCGAACGTTTCAGGGATCAATCCGGGGAGAAAGCCAACCCAAGGGTAAGATCACACTACCAGTTACACTTCCCCTTGGTGGTGAGCTAAAACCCTAAGAGGGTGGATAGAGAAGATCGAATTTTCGATGTCGCCAAGATCCCGTTGCCCGTAGTAATAGCAGGATCCCTAGCCAGTCGGCAAAGATTGGCCAATGATTTATGGCAGCGTTAAGCACTAAGCCTCCACAACACACTGCGAAGATGCTGCATACGATGAGCATCATCCTTTGTCTGATAAGAAAGAGCGCACCCATCTCCGTAGGCCGACTAGGCTCTACCGTGGAAGGCGGTGATAAAGCACACACACTTGCCACTCAAGGCACTTGCTCACATCGCCACTTTGGAGCTCCGGGGGAGAAAGAAGACCAGCAAGACCTCTTGCACTCACTCCGGCTAAGCATGCCTCTCTGAGTGCTGTGCTCCGTGCCGAGGATGTGCCAGAGAGCCTCCAATTCCCGGCAAGAGCAAGAAAATCCAAGGCAGCATCTCCGAGAAATCAAGAAGGTGCGGAGTCAAGGAGGACGGCCCAGCCTGAGGCGGAGCTTTCACTATAAGCTCCACCCTCGACAAAGAATGGGAAGCCCAGCGCTACCATACCTGCGCCTTCTTCCCGGGGGCGAATGTTGATGTGTTTGCATGGCCAAGCATCGGACATCCCCAGATTCCCTAGGGGAGAGTGATTGAGCACCATCTTGCTATCTGTCATCATGCACGGCCCGTCAAGTAGAAGGTCGTAGCCAAGCTTTGGAACGATCAAAGAGTTTTATCATCGAAGCAGATCGTGAAGTTGAGGCGGCAGGCTTTGTCGAAGAGTGCTCCACCCAATGTGGTTGGCCAATCCGATTTGGCAGCAGTGGTGCACAAGGCGAATGGGAAATGGAGGTTGTGTATTGATTATGCTGAGACATCAATAAAAGACATGTCCAAAGCATCCTTTCCCTTTGCCGTGCATCGACCTCGTATCGTGGACTCCTTTCGGGCTGGAGTGCGACTTGTTGTCGCTCTGACAGCCTCTTACTCGTGATACTCATCAAATCTTCATGACGAAGGAAGATGAAGAGAAGATCCGCATTTATCACCCCATGTGGTATGTATTGTTTTATACGAATACCTTTCGGGTTGAAAAAGTGTCTTTGGTTCGATGTTTGCAAGAGCGGATTCCAGATTGGATTTGAGCGCCAGCCTACATAGAAATATGGAAGCTTATATGGATGACATAGTGGTAAAAACCAAGGACAAGGCAACACTTTTGCAAGATTTCAGAAGAAATATTTCCAAATTTGCGATAGAATCAACCTCAAGCTCAACCCTCGACGAAGGTGTGTTTGGTGTCCCACATCCCGGTAAACTACTCGGGTTCTTCGTGTCTCAAATAGCTGGGATCAAGCAAATCCAGAGCAAGATCAAAGCGTATTGGAGCAAATTGAAGCACCAAGACGAGTCAAAGATGTGCGTCAAACGCGCTTGGTCGGGGCTGCCTTGTCGCTTTAAGTAGAGTTCATCTCCAAATATGCTGAGTTGAAAGCGCCACCGCCCTCTTTTCAAGATTTTGAAAAAGTGTGCCCAATGAAAATGGACTCTGCATAAGCGAGGCAAGCGGCCCATGTGGATTTGAAGAGGTACCTCTCCTCTATGTCAATACTAGTCGCCCCAAAACCGCAAGAGCCGTTGCTGCTATATCTAGCGATAACGAATCAAGTGGTCAGTGATGTGCTAGTGTGGCATAGAGGGAAGTTGATGAAGAAGAAGTGGCGTGGCGGCGAGACCGTCGGATGATGAGCAGTTGTAGCTCTCCTAACGAGTGGTCCGGTGAGCCAGCTGGCAAGGCAAGACCCCAGCAGTCTCTGGTCCTCGCAGGAGTCATGAGTCTAGTGCCGACAAGGCATGATTCATGCTTATGACCCAAACAAACCTGGCTATCTGAGAAGAAGAAGATGGTGCAGACACCCGAGTTTATTTTTGTCAACTCCCTCTTGCGAGGGGCTAGATCAAGGCTTGCACTACGGTGTCGCGAAGTTTCTCATTTCCGGCCTCATATGCGGCCTCGAGGAAGCTGCGCCACTATTTCTCTCCAAAGCACATGGGAGATCCACCGTCACATCACTGCCTTCCAGATAAACCGGGATCTTTGCTACCCCTCTTGAGCATTGTGTTGGTTTTTCCCTTGAAGAGGAAAGGATGATGCAAAAGTGGCGTAAGTATTTCCCTCAGTTTTTGAGAACCAAGAGTATCAATCCGATGAGGAGGCTCACATACGAGTCCCTCGCACCTACACAAACAAATAAAATCCTGCAACCAATGCAATAAAGGGGTTGTCAATCCCTTCACGGTCACTTACAGTGAGATCGATAGATATGATAAGATAATATTTTTGGTATTTTTATGATAGAGATGCAAAGTAAAGTAAAAGCAAAATAAAAGCGGCGCCAAAAAAGGCTTGATGTCGGAGATTAAATATGATGGAGAATAGACCGGGGCCATAGGTTTCACTAGTGGCTTCTCTCAAGAGCATAAGTATTATGGTGGGTGAACAAATTCTTGTTGAGCAATTGACAGAATTGAGCATAGTTATGAGAATATCTAGGTATGATCATGTATATAGGCATCACGTCCGCGACAAGTAGACCGACTCCTCTGCCTGCATCTACTACTATTACTCCACACATCGACCGCTATCCAAAGGCATGCATCTAGAGTATTAAGTTCAAAAGAGCAGAGTAACGCTTTAAGTAAGATGACATGATGTAGAGGGATAAACTCATGCAATATGGTATAAACCCCCATCTTGTTATCCTCGATGGCAACAATACAATACATGCCTTGCTACCCCTCATGTCACTAGGAAAGGACACATAAGATTGAACCCAAAGCTAAGCACTTCTCCCATTGCAAGAAAGATCAATCTAGTAGGCCAAACCAAAGCGATAATTGAAGAGACTTGCAAAGATAACCAATCATACATAAAAGAATTGGAGAAGATTCAAATATTGTTCATAGATAATCTTGATCATAAACCCACAATTCATCGATCTCAACAAACACACCACAAAAGAAGATTACATCGAATAGATCTCCACGAGAATCGGGAGAACTTTGTATTGATATCCAAAGAGAGAAGAAGCCATCTAGCTAATAACTATGGACCCGAAGGTGCAACGGTAAACTACTCACACATCATCGGAGAAGGCTATTTGGTGATGATGCCTTGAGAAGTCCTCTGTGATCATGACTGCCCCTCTCCGGTGAATCCTAGGAAAAAGGCCCCAAGATGGGATCGTCACGAATTCTGAGGAAGGTTAGGTGGTGGAATTAGGATTTTGGCTCCGTGTCGGTAGTTTGTGAGAATGCGTAGGAGGTATATATATGGGAGGGAGGAGGAAGAAGTACGTCCGGTGGAGCAGCGTGGGCCATTTACAGGGTGTGGAGAGGTGCGTGCCGAGGAGTTGGGCGCGCCCTACCTAAATGCCCTCTAGTTGCTTTCTTAGGCGTCAAGGTCCAGAATCCTCTGGATCATGTTTGTTCCAAAAAATCACGTTCGAAGGTTTCATTCCAGATTTGGACTCCGAGTTTGATATTCTTTCTTACGGCAGAAACTACGAAATAGAAGGCAAAAAAAACATGTGCAATTACAGGCTGGGCCTCCGGGTTAATAGGTTAGTCCCAAAAATAATATAAATCGTATAATAAAGCCCATTAATGTCCAAAAGCGAGAATATAATATAGCATGGAACAATAAAAAATTATGAATGCGTTGGAGCGTTATCAAGCATCTAAAGCAATTCCTCCTGGTAAGTATTCCCAGTAGGTAAATGATAAAAAACCGAATTTTTGATGTGGAATGCTACTTGGCATAATTTCAATGTAATTCTCTTAATTGTGGGTATGAATATTCAGATCCGAAAGATTCAAGACAAAAGTTTAATATTGACATAAAAATAATAATACTTGAGGGCATACTAACTAGCAATTATGTCTTCTCAAAATAACATGGCCAAAGAATGTTATCCCTACAAAAATCATATAGTTTGCTTTGTGCTCTATCTTCACCACAAAATATTTAAATCATGCACAACCCGATAACAAGACAAATGATATGTCCATTTTGCATCATGCTCTTATATTGATATTAATTGCATTATGGGTTTGTTACCTACACATTATGTCTGATACTTATGCCTATTCTCTCTTATTTTACAAAGGTTTACATAAGGGAGGAGGGAGAATGCGGCGGCTACTAGTGGAATTCTTGGCTGGAAAAGGAGCAAATATTAGAGACCTATTCTTTACGCACAACTCAAAAGTCCTGAAGCTCCACGAAAGTTGTTTTTGGAAATAATAAAAAAATCTTGAAAGCTCAAAAAAAAGGAAATACGAGAGGGGCCCACGACCCGAGCCTGCGAGGGTGGGGCGGCGCCTACAAGTACCCCACTGCCTCGTTGGGCCCCTGATGACCTCAGTGCCCATCTTACTGCTATATAGAAGTCTTTACGTCAGAAAAAGAAAAATCATGAAGCAATGACTTTGGGGCCGAAACTCTCCGCCGCCCATGCAGGCGGAACAGCTTAAGCCCAGAACCAATCAAGGGCTCGGCCAGGCTATTCTGTAGGGGACACTTCCCCCCTCTCGGGAGAGAAATCATCGCCACTGTCGTCATCACCAGCGCTCCTCTCTCATCAGGAGAGGGCTAATATCCATCAACATCTTCACCGGCCGGCCATCTCCTCTCTCAAACCCTAGTTCATCTCTTGTATCCAATTCTTGTCTCCAAGTGCGGTGGTACATGAGTTTGCTAGTAGTGTTGATTACTCCTTGTAGTTGATGCTAGTTGGTTTTATTTGGTGGAAGATCATATGTTTAGATCCTTGTATGCATATTAATACTCCTCTAATTATGAACATGAATATGCTTTGTAGGTAGTTACATTTTGTTCACGAGGACATAGGAGAGAAGAATTGCTATTAGTAGTCATGTAATTTGGTGATTAGATTTGGATATTTTTGATGAGATGTATGTTGTCTCTCCTCCTAGTGGTGTTATGTGAACGTCGACTACATGACACTTCACGCATTATTTGGGCCTAGAGGAAGGCATTGGGAAGTAATAAGTAGATGATGGAGTTGCTAGAAGTGGCGGAAGCTTAAACCCTAGATTTGTCGTTAGCTTCCAAGTAAAGGGGCTGATTTGGATCCATATGTTTCATGCTATGGTTAGGTGTCGGGGAAGCTGATCGGACCCACGGACACCTATGGGATCGGCCGGACCCGAGGAGTCCCTTTTCGGTTCGATTAGAGGCGGAGGTCCTTGCGCCTGAAAGAAGCGGATCGGCCGAAAGCACCTGGCCGGTTTACCCGGCTTGAATCTCGGGAGGATAATACTCCCTAATCTTTGCTTGTCTGCGATTGTATTGATGTTTTTGCTAGGGAGCCTTAGAGAGCTACAAAACCTAGCACGAGTGTATGTGTGTTCTCACGGTTTGAATGGACTGAACCTCGAACCCTTTGAACCCCTCTCCCATTTGCACATGGGCCTCACTTTTATATGCTCAAGGGGTCACTTAGGCAATTGGGCTTAACAGCGTGAAAGCAAGGGTAAAAGTGGAAAAGAACTTGTGGTTAGATGCAGCTACTTGCCGCGATTACATCATACCTAACCACGGCTGGCCAGGGGACAAAGGCCAATAAATGCTGCGTCTAAGTCACCCCTAAAGCAGTGCATAAAGTGGCCGTCCAGGCGCCACCTTTGCTTACCTTACGATGGCTATCTTATATTACCAGCTTACCACCGGCGCACCCCTGGTACTGCCTGACCTCTCGCATACGTCTTTGGGGAAGGGTCGAGGCGACACGTTGTTCTTGGATGAAATTTGGAAGGCGGAGAAGCGAGTGGTAACTGCGTGACCAGCGCCTATGCCTTCGGTCGTCATCTTGTCGCGCCCGAGCTTACCAGTAAACTCATCGGGCCTTCCGGCAAGCTCCTCTTGCGGGGCCTTGTCTTCTAAGTGCCTTGGTTGGCCCCTTCTTGACAAGCTCC
This sequence comes from Aegilops bicornis, assembly GCA_021605145.1. NCBI lineage: Eukaryota > Viridiplantae > Streptophyta > Magnoliopsida > Poales > Poaceae > Aegilops > Aegilops bicornis. The sequence goes on along the minus strand of CM038671.1, from coordinate 231,169,138 downwards.
TCTTGCAGGGGCCTTAATCTGCCTTCACGGCAAGCTCCTCTTGCGGGGGCTTGAATACTTTGCTCTTGAATATGGCTCCCAAAGGAGCCACGGAGGATCTTGGCGATCACTGGCGAGCCTTGCCGCGGGGAGTGCGGCAACTGGCCGATGCTGCGAGTTCGGGATACTAGGGTACCCCTACTCTAGTACCGGCAGAGCCCCGAACTGGGCCACCTGCGATCTTGCCGCGCTGCAATTCAGGGGCCGAGGAGCCCAAAAGCGAGGGAACGCAGGCACCGCAGCGGCTGGATTACAGCCATAACTCACCCGGGACCCACCACGTCCTCCCACGAGCAGCCTTGGCTTGTCCCGAGCGATGGCGTCGTGGGAAGATCATGGGGCGAGATGGTTGGGAATTTCTAACTATCCGGAAGGAAAGCGTCCGCCCCCTCCCTCTTTATAAGCGGAGAAAGCAAAGGGGGCATTCCGCTCACCTCGCCATTTGCTTGTTCGATCTCGAAAACCACCAGTTGCTCCCCACCTTCCCCCAAGCGGAAGAGTAGCTCCGCCCCTCGTCGCCACCGTGCACCCACCAAGCGTCCGTGACCTCACTCACACGCCTCACTTCATGGCTCATGCAACAAGAAGCCCGAAGGTCGTCCAAGTCGGCCGGCGCGGCTTCGGCGTGACTGCTTGTAAGGGCGAGGCCACTTTTCCTAAACTACCTCGGCTCGCCCTTGAAGAGCTGAGGAAAACTCTACCTTTTACGGTTGGCGGAGACCACGGGCGCATCCAGCGCACCAGAAGGTACTCCCTTGCCCGCCGCCGCTGAATTGGCCCCAAGTGGGTATCCTTTCTTAGCTCTGTTCTTCTATTGCGGGCTCACGCCGCCCTTCCTCCAGTTCTTCTGCGATATTATGAACACGTCTGGCCTCCGCCTCATTGACTTCACCCCAGCGCCCGTTCTCACCATGGCGAGTTTACGCCACACCTCTGCGAGAACTTTGGCCAGTCCATCCCAACGTTGCCCTCTTCCGCCACTTCTTCATGCCGAAAGTCGAGAGAGAGAGGCCCCTTATCCGGCGGGATCCGCTGGATCTCGAGGACCCGGCAAGAAGGAGGCGTGTCTGGAAGGAAAACTCGCAGCAAATGGGGCCCAGTGGAGAGGCCGATTGGTGTTGGATGCGTCCGAGAGGAGCCGCAGCTGGATTCACCGCTTCTGCGCCATGAAGCCCGGCTGGTACGCCGGCAATGATTGGAGCAGCGTGGCCGGGGAGGATGACAGAATAAAGATGCGCCACCACCGAGGATCCTGCGCCTCGGACTTGCCGGACTCGCACCGTGGGGCTGTCAGAGTAGAATTTTTCTTTGCCATGTCGCGCATGATCGCCCCTTGCGGGGAGAGGAGGAGACTCTGCACTGGGGAGTTCGAGCAGCGGCGGACATACTCGCGAGAGCCGGGCGCCTGGCCTCAAAGCTGAGAGATTTCACCCGTCTTGGAGTTAGACTTCCGGCAATGCTTCGAGGCTGAGCTGTTCAGAGTGGGATCCTCGGCATCCTGGAAGTGTTCCGGAAATTTTACCGAGGGGAGTTGTTCCATTGTGCAACAACTCTTGACAACCCGCCCATCCACGCAATGATGCGGCAGCCAGCGACTCTCGATGGGAAGTTGTGCCAACCTCGGGCAAGACCACAGCAGATGACGCCGTCGTGAGTGTTCTTTTCGGACAGCTTGGAAGAAGTGCCCGACTCCTTGCTAGAAAGCCCGATGAAAGCAAGCGTAAGAAGGCTCACTCGCTTTACACCTGCCAGCGGCGAGATGAAACGACGCCATACCCGAGGTTGGAAGAAGGCGGCAGCCGAGGCTTGCGCGTACGCCGGGCGAATCGGGTTCACCGAGGAAGGCGGCGATAGCAACGAGGCGGCAAACCTTGCCCGGCGTGGAGAAGTTTAGCGGCGAGGGAAAAGCTCTCGCCGCCGGCGAGGAAGACACGCGATCTTCCAAAAGGCGAGCAGAAATTCGAAGCCCGCTTGGTAAGCGCGGGCGAAACGGGCGGCTTGGACCGAGACCGACTTCCCCTCCACTCTGCGCACCTGCTCGGCGAGTTAAACGCATAGGCTGAGCCTCCAGCTCCGCCAAGAGAGAGCGTCTCCGCAGGAGGGCGAGGCAGCGCCAGCGAGCGGCTGAGTCGAAGCAGCAACGCAGGCAGTACGCGCCAAGCGCGGCTGACGAAACTCCACCGCGGCAAGCACGGTTCTGCCGCTGGAGCTTCTCCACGCTCTTGCAGACTAAGCCGAGCAGCGGGGCCCTCCCGGACCACCGCTTCTGCCTCCCGCCAAGCGTCCAAATGGGATCCCTCACTCCTCCGCGCCCGTCACACTGCAGGCGACTGAACCGACTTCTCCGCTTCGGCTCTCCAGCGAGGAGTGAAGAGGAGTAAGAATCTTAGCCAAAGTTTAAATTCCTTCAATTCTTGCAGCATGTCATTGTATCTGACTTGCTTTAGATTCACGAACCCTTTCCTTTTCAAGACGCTGGCCCGAGGCGTCGAAAGGGCCAAGACTCCGGTGGATTGTCGCCGAGGATGATCTCGCCCGTGACCTTGAGGATCGAGATAGAGACCACCTTGCCGGACGAGCAACCTTTCCTCAGTAAGCAGCCCCGCAGCTGGTAAAGTGTTGGGTTTACTTTACTATTTATTGTTAAGCGTGCTTGGAGTGCTTCTTTGCTTGCCGATATCACATGTCATTGACTTGTGGGGTAGGGGAGCAGGCAAGCAGCTCACCAAGAAGCAGGCTTGGGAGCGCTCCCGAACAAGCCTTCTACGCTTCAACTATTTCTCCGCCAAGGGTGGATTCCCCGACAAGGAGACATCTCCCAAGACAAGGGACACGCTCTCAAACAAGGGTGGATCTATGTCGAATCCCAAAGCCTGAGGTATTCTTCTTGTCTGAAAAATTTTTCCCTTAGCTTCTACGGTCCTCTCTTTTGGATACTTGTTTGACTCTTGTTCCTTCTTTTCCGATTCTCAGAGTCCATCTGCTGGCGGGAGCCGATAGAGATCAAGGTCGCTGGAGAAGGAGCCGAGCAGCGTTGCATGAGATCCACCGGGCGGAGGACCGCCGAGGCTCTTCTTGCTTCCCTCGCTTGGCCGGCAGAAGGTCTGGCGATGTCACAGCGTCGCCTTGACCAGCCACAGGGCCGCCCCTGGGGCCGGGCAGGAGCTACAGGTTGCTGAATCGACCGGGCCGTGGAATCCTCTCCTTGCCACTACGCCGTCGGGCTCGAAGCCCCAGCCAGCGCCCTATCCCGAAGGCCCGGCGAAGGCGTCTTCATCAAACTCCACAGGCTTGAGCTCAAGGGCACAGTTGAAGGAAACCTTGACAGGAGCTGCTTCGCCTCCGCCGGGCGTGGCGCTGGATTGGACGCCGGGCCGAGCGCAGCGTGATGGCGATCACGAGGAGGAGGAGCTCTTCATAAAACTTCTTTAACATCACTTTACCGCTGGCAAGCCAAGCCGGCTTCCAGAAGCGCTTATGTCATGATGCGGGCGTGGACATATAGAAGCGCGGAGAGCTCGAGCCATAAATCCTTGAGGAGGCTCTCCGGGCCTTGGCGAGGAGGAGAGGGCTTGATTCGCCGAGGAGGTACAAGCCTTCATCCTCGAGAAGGCTGAAATTTGAAAAAGCAACAAAGGCTTGCCGGCGAAGCTGTCAGCGCAAGAAGAAGCGAAGCTGGTGCAGCGGAAGGTCAATCTTGACAGCCACGAGGAGGAGCTTGCTACTTAGCAGCATGAGCAAGCGTTTGGCGATTCCCTCAAGGAAGCAAGGATCTTTGTCATGAGCTGCCGAGGGCCGCCAAGAAGCGAGTTAGCGGCGAGGTATGGTATTTGGAGGCCAATGTCGGCGAAGATGGCGGCGAGGAGCTTCTTTGCACTCAAGCATGAGCGAAGAAGGACGCGCTATATGCTTTGGCGAAGCTGCAGGACCGTCGCCTCGCTGAGAGGAGCATAAAAGGAACTTCGGCGCCGTCAAGCGACTCCAACGCTGGGTCGAAATGAAGGTGACCACCACCCTACTCAAAGAGCGGCTGGAGCGAGGCGGGGAGGAGATCAAAGGCGACGAGGCGGCGATAGCGAAGTGCTTGCCGTTACCCGAGAATACCTTCCGAGGATAACGTGGAGCACTGGACCGGTGAATGCTTGTGGACACTTGCCGCTGCCATTGATAGGGAGGCTAGCCGAAGAGCTGGGGATGGTGGATCTTGGATACTCCTCCCGACGAGCATCTCGACTTGGCTTAAAGCTCGACTTATTCTTCAAAGGGCGTGGTGGCGGCGGCTTCTCCGGTGACTCGGGAAGAGATCCCAAAGCGGCTGGCCAGAGCTGCTACCAGACCGGATCTGCTGTGAGGCTCTCCGTATAAGTGCTTTGATGAAGGTGGCCTTCAGCAATCAGGAGCCTCAACCTCACCAAATCCCTCCGATCCTTTGCTTGAATCTTTGATGTAGAGGCGCTCAAGACCCTTTGTCGCTCCCATCGTGGGCCGGGGTGGCGGGATCAAGAAGGGTTGAAAGCGGCCTAGAGTGGTAGATTAGGGCCGCCCATTTTATCTTTTTCCTTTGTCATTTGCTAGTCATGTTAGGAGAACAATCTATTAGAGCTGCGACAAGCTATCTTGTAATATATAACTCTATCTTGGCGGTGATGATCGCTATGTTATTTCCTTTACTTGATTCCTCCTTTGCATGTTTTCGCCCTACTCATTTAGGGAACTTGCCGCGCAGTAGTACTTCCAGCCAGCTTGGCCGAGTCTTGAGACGTCGGCCAGCTTCTTTGGGCGGTGCCGCTCTCGACAGCAACCTTGTATCGCAACTAGTCGCAACTCACTTAAATTGTTGGAGCGGACTCCAGAAACAAAAGTAAGGGCGCAACTAGCTACTGAGTCGGTTCCTCCAGCGCAAGACAGGTTTTTTCCATACAAAAGTGGGATCGTTCGAGGAGAATAATCTTAAAAATTTTAAAACTGATTGCTCAAACTTTGGCAACTTAGCTTTTCTCGTCTTCTCCTTCCGGTAAGGCTTGACCTCCTCGGCGGCCTTGGTCCACATCGTTATCTTCTCCTTCCCCCGGCAAACTTGTCTGCGAGGGATCCTTCCTTTCTTCGAGAAAGAGAAAGAAGAAAATAAAGATATGAAGCCTCATGGCTCGTTATTGCTTACCGGGGTAGAAGTCTTTGCACAAAGTGTCGGATAATACATGCAATATAATGAGTAGAAATCATGGAAATTGACAAGATGTGCGGAACACATGAGGCTTTACTTATGCGAAGTGCTGCGCCCGGGCTTTGTACAAAAGGATTACATGCAACATCGGCCAAGACTTGCACAAAAGGTGGTTGCCGGAACAGGTTCCGGCAACGCGTCTGAGTAAAACTTACGAAGATGTTCAATGTTCAGGTGAGTTGCTCACGGAACGCCATCTTCGGTCTCAAAGGCGAAGTGACAGCGCCTTGAGCCTAGTGACTCGTTTCACCCGGTAAGAGACCTTTAGCCACCATCAAGGTCAACTTGTTGGAATTCTTGGCCCGGACTGAACGTGTGCGAAGAACAAGGTCGCCTTCCTCGAGACTTCTGGCATTAACTGCGGCTATGGTAGCGAGGCGCAAAGCTTCTTGATATCGAGCGGCTCGTCTGACACTGAAGATGGTCTTCCTCAAAGGCGGTAAGCGTCATCTTGTCGCCAGCTTTGCTCTTGCTCAACTCATCATAGCGAGCACTCGAGGCGACCGTATATGCAGAAGAGTTCCCGTGGGGAGAACTGCCTCCGCTCCATAGACTAGGCGGAAAAGGTGTGCGGCGATGGCTCGATTTGGCGTCGTTCCTGATCGACCAGTTGAACCACCGGCGGCTCCTCAATCCGGTTCTTCCGCACTTGTGCAGCACTCGCCGAAAAGTCCTGGTCTTGAGTCCGGCAGCAGCACTTGAGCATTCGCCCTCTCCGGCTTGACCGTTGCTTCTCGGATGAAGCAACGAAGCGAAAGCGCCGGACCTTGGCGCCAAGATCTTGGGCGTACTTTGCATGAAGGTGAGGCTCAGAATTGGGTGCGCGTTGTCGGTGATGATCTGTTAGGGATCCGGCGGCAAACAATCGACACGAAGAACTTGAGCCCCGCTGCTAACCGTCTTTGTCACCTTCCTCCTTTGCTTCCACTTCCGGCCACTTTGTGAACTTGTCGATTACAGCGTACAAGTACTTCCAAAGCCCCAGCAACGGCTTCGGGGAAAGGGACCGAGAGATGTCGAGCCCCTAATCGAAAATGGCAGGGATAAAGGGATCGCGTCTGGAGAGCTTGAGCTGGTGGTGTATCTGCTTGGAATGGGCAGCACGCTTCACACTTGGTTACTTGTGCGGTTGCATCACAGAGGGCTGTCGGCCAAAAGAAACCTTCTTAGGGCAACGCTTTGCCGGGCAAGTGCTCTTGGCGCGTAATGTGGTGACCACATATGCCTCGCAGTGTATCTCGCCTTAGCCGCTTAACCATCCATCTTCCCGGTGAATACACTTCAATTTCACACACCGTTGAGTCTTCTTACGATGCAGTGTGCTATCGACAAAATGGTACATATACTTGACTGGCCGGGCTACTCTTTCCGCTTCTTCTTGCTCTTCGGGAAGTTCTCTCGTCGAAGGAGGAGAAATGAACAATCTGTCAGTTTGCCCATATGGAGCTTACGGCTCGACAACAAGGACTAAAGGCACATCTGTCTCTGCTGCGGAACATCCGCTTCTCTGGCGAGAACACCGGGAGTTACTAGGAGCTTGATATTCCCGGCATGCTTGCGGAACAAAACTTGTCGGGAGGCGTTGCTTCAACCAGAAACAAACCCTAGGGGTTTGTCAGGAGCATCGCCTCCTCGGCGCGGGCTTAGGCGTTGATCCGGGGGACCTTCTTGGCCGGCGGACTCGGGGGCTCTCGGGCGGAAGATGGTCGCCAAGTCAACTTCCTCTTTCTTGCTCTGCCTCGAGTTGATGGTGCTACTGATTGGATTTGAGTAAACAGCTTGAGCACAAAGGTTCCTGGTTCCACAGGGTAACTTAAAGTGCAAGCAGCACTTGACGAGCCATCAGCAATATCATTTTGAGCTCTTGGAACATGTTTCCATTTGTAGGCCGTCAAAAGTGTTCTTCTAGCTTTCTCACTTCATCAACATAAGCTTCCATCAACGGACTCACGATAACTCTTGTTTACTTGGCGGATGACAAGCTGTGGAAGTCACCCCTGACAATGAGCTTCTTAATCCCAAGGTCTCTGCGATCTGAGACCGGCAAGCAAACCTTCATACTGCGTAAAGATTGTTTTGTTGCTTGCTCCTTGGGAAAGCGCATCTGGACTACGTACTTGAGGTGCTCTCTCCTGGTGGAGTGCGACAAGCAAAGTACGCCGCACATTCTGCGCCTTTGCGGGTGAGTGAAGGCACCATCAAAGTACATTATCCACTCTCTCGCTTGCTTCCTTGACAGGGATGCTCGTCTCGAATTTCTTCATCTTGTGTTGGTGTCCATTCTGCTATGAACTCCGCCATGATGCTACACTTTGGATAGTTGGAAGTACTTTCAAACTTGAGGCCAAAGCAGTGAGTTCCGATGCCCACTCGACAATCTGCTGTTGCTTCTGGATTTTGCAATATCCTCTTGAGCTGGAAAAGCAGTGACAAGCTGTGATCTCGTGTGCTTGGAAGTAATGGCGCAGCTTTCTCGAGGCCATGAGAAGGCGAAAAGCAATTTCGCACCACCGTACCTTGACTGGCCCCTGCAAGAGGGAACTCGACAAAATAAATCGGGCGCTGCACCATTCTCTTACGCACCTTTTCACACTCCTCGCCTTGCAGATCCATCTTTTGTCGGGACGAGGAGCTTGTCGTGAAGTGCCTTAGCTTGTCATTGGATGCATACTGCCTTGGTTGCCGGCTCTTCTTCCGCCTCCTCTCCGCTACTAACGCAGCACTAACCACTTGATTGGTTGCCGCTATATATATGATAACTTCTCTTGTGGCTTAGGTGCGACAGAGTGTTAGTGGAGGGCGAGGATGTATCTCTTTAAGTCTTGCGGCAGCCTCCGCTTCGGAGTCCATTTCATTGGACCTGCCTTTTTCAAAATTTTGAAAAATGGCGGTATGCGCTTCAGCAGAACCTAGAGATAAACCTCTTTGAGAGCAGACTACATAACCGGCAAGTCTCCGTACATCCTTGGCGTGCCCGGTTGCTTCAATCTGCTCAATGGCCTTGATCTTGTCGGGATTGGCTTCGGTTCCCGGCTGAGACCACGAAGAACGAGAAGCTTGCTTGGGAGGGACTCCAAACACGCACTTCTCGGGGTTGAGCTTGAGGTTGATCTTGCGTGATTTGCAAAAGTTTCATCTAAATCTTGTATCGAGTAGTTTTTGTCCTTGCTCTTGACCACTATGTCATCCATGTAAGCTTCTACATTTTACGTGCATTTTTGGCTCAAAAGCTTCATGGACTACTCTTGCAAATGTTGAACCAAAGCATTCTTCAACAGAAAAGGCATCCGTATAAAGCAGTATGTGCCACATGGAGTGATGAATGCGGTTTTCTCCTCATCCTCTTACGCCATGAAGATCCGATGATATCCTCGAGTATGCATCAAGAAATGAAAGCAAATCACATCCGGCCGTGGAGTCAACAATCTGGTCAATGCGGCGGCAAGGGAAATGGAGTCTTTAGGACAAGCTTTATTAACATCGGTAAAATCGATACAAAGCCTCCATTTCCCGTTTGCTTTGCTGCGATGACTACGAGGATTGGCCAACCACGTGGGATGGAGCACTCCTCGACAAGGCACAACGCTTCCAACTTCTTGATCTCTTCTGCGATGAATTCTTGGCGCTCCGCTTGCTACGGCGTTACGCTTGGCCGAATTCGCGCATGAGGACAGCCGGCTAGGTGGTGCTCAATTACTCACAGGAACACGGGGATGTCGACGGTTGCCATGCAAACACGTCGACATTCGCCAGAGCAACGAAGCTTCGCTTTCCTATTTAGGGTCAAGCGTGGCAGCGATGGTGAAGGTACCACCAGTGCCGTCCTCCTTGGCGGACACCTTCTTGGTTCTGGTGGAGCTGCCATCGTCTTCTTCTTGCACTTGCCGGTGGAGCTCGATGGGTGCATCCTCGGCAGTGGCGCAGCACTCCGAAGAGGTGCGCTTGCGGAGTGGGCATCGAGCTCTTGCTTGGGACTTGGTCTTCTTCTTCCCAGGGAGCTTCAGCGGCAAGTGTCTTCGCGATCTGCTTATTCTTTGCTTCCGGTAGATCTTGTCGGCGCAGATAAGAGCATCCTTCTTGTCGCCGAGGGGCGGAGATGACACTTATCGGGCTGGCATCTTCACAAGTTGTATGCATAGTGAGAGGCCGCCATGAACTTGGCGAAGTCTTTGCCGGACGAGTATTCCATTGTAGGGCAATGGGAAGTTAGCAGCGTCAAAAGTGACCCTCTCGATCTGAAGTTTAGCTCATTTGCCAAATGTTACTGCAACGAGATCTTTCCCTTCGGCTTGCTCCTTCCGGATTGATTCCTTGGAATGTGCGGTTTCTTGAGCTGTTGTCGGGGGATCCGGAGTTTACGGAGTACCGCGGAGGAGATCAGGTTTAAGCCGGCCAGCAAGTCAACTAACATCTTAGTGACTTTGAGGTTGTGGATAGTTGGTGAAACCAACATCGGCAAGCACCGACCGCGATTATGCTATCGTGGTGGTCCTCAATGTCAAAGATGATAGGCGTGTTGGACCACTTCAGAGGTTTGCGTGACTTCGATGGATGGTTACTGCTTGCATTGACTTCCCGCATCCACTTTGCTTGAGTTGGCGGTGGGAAGTATGCGAGAGAAGCACCGCCGTCAACGACAAGACCCTCGTGGCTTCTCTGGAACTCCCGCTCCTCGGCTTCATCATCATCCATGTCTTCGTCGCTTTCGTCGTCTTCGTCCTTGTCGCGGCCATGGAGAGGTCTATCCTCCCTTGCTTATTGGCCTTTGCCAAGGCGTCCTCCCGGCCAGGGCGCTTTTCTTGCCGACTCCTCCGGCACCTTCCTAGGCCTTCTCCTTGTCGCTACCGCTCGTGCCAGATAGCCTTTCTGCTCGGACGAAATAGCTGCTCAACCTTCTTGCAGCTCACGGAGATACGTGGCCCTTGGTGCGGTGGATCTTGCAAGATCTTGTTTGTTGGAGCCGTCACCTTGTCGGCGACCGCCTGGCTGACCGTCGGTTCCAGCGGCAACCTCCTTGCCGGAGCTACCAATTTTGGCTTTATTGGCGGCACCTCCATTCTTGGGGCTGCTTTCGACAACTAGGACATCTTTGCCCTTCTTCTTTTACATTGTTTACGCGCCCGGCTTTTCTTTGCAGGGGCAGCTTCTTCCTGTCAGAGGACCCTCCTGCTCCTACATTCTCCCGGAAGTCTCTTCCCTTCCTCGGCACGGGCACACTTGTGCGGCCAGGGCATATAGCTTCATTGGACGTCCTTGATCTTGCACATCGCCATCTCCTCCCTCATCCTGCGGTTCAAGACGTTCACGATGGAGCAACGCTTATTACCACATGGCGGTGGACATCACGGGATGTTGTAGTGTACATGGCTGAATCTCTGAATATACTTACAGGGGCTCTCCTTCATACGGGCAAGCGAGATGAAGGTCGCTCTCTTGGCCATGGGGTTTGTGGTCGCTGAAGGCACCGACAAAGCGATAGCATGATCTGCCAAGAAGATATGGAGTTGTCCGGCAAGTGCATGAGCGAGATCCGACATTGGGCTTGAGTACCGGCCGGGAAGTAGTTGGCGAGGATTTTGTCGTTCGTCCCGGCAGACCTGCACACGCGAATGGTGTAGATGCTTTGAGGAACTCTGACGGATGCGTCTTGTCGTCGTACTTCTCACGGCACATCAGGCTTGAAATTTTTCTTGTCGGGCCCTTTGGACTCTGCCGCAGCTCACGGGTGAACGCAGGGCAACCTATCAGCGTCTGACAAGTCACACAGTTCCCCTGGTGCATGCATGTCGACGGAAGGGGCCCCGGTAGCGTCTACGATTGACGGCGCTTCTCTTGACAGCTTCGATGCGAAGTTCGAAGCGTCTTCTTGTTGTCGTTAAGTGAAGAACTTGGCGCTGATCACGACGAAGCTCGTGGATCCAGAAGCGGTGGAGTCATTGTCGAGGTGGATCCGGGCGAGTCGGGCGAACTTGGCATACGGGTGGAGAGTGCATGGTGGTTGCACCTCCACGGGTTTCGTCGCCACCGGCTCGCGTGCTGGCGGTCTTGCTGCGGCGATGGACGTGGTCGGGTGCGTGGAGTGTCGCCGTTAAGCTGGCTGATGAGACTCGAATGGTGGCCCTCCATTACGTCGATCTTATGCGGCGTCGGAGGATAATCCAGGAAGCGGTGAGCTCGGCGCCAATGCTTCCGCCGAGTGGTGGGGCGGCAGTGGCGAGCGATGCGAGGGGAGCGGGATATGCTCGGACTTCTATCTATGTTAGAAGGAGCAGTCCCCCGTCGAGCGACCGTGCCTCGCTTGCGCGGCATGTTGGCGTGCATGCCGGTCTTGAGCATCGCGAGATCCACCGGCTCGACCTTGGTCCAACAAAGCGTATGGTATTGTGAATACCATGACGTTGTCGGTCCCGCTACTCTGAGAAGGCGCGGTGAATGTCTGGACGCCGAGGTCTCATGACCTTGTCCCTTGGACTTGGCAGCGTCGTGGGCTCCCTCGCTCCACGTCAGATTCTTCCGCTGGTGTCTACCCCACCACCCGTTTGCTCCGGCGGTGGTGGGTTCGACGCATGACGGATCCGTTGCCTTGAAGCCTTCTTCTTGGTGGCATGTCGATGAAGATGATGAAGATGCAACTCGTGTGAGCATGGATCGAGTTCACACAGCCTCGGCGCCTTCTGGCGCGCCAAAGATGTCGGGGAAAGTGATCGGACCCACGGACACCTATGGGATCGGCGGACCGAGTCCCTTCCGGTTCGGTGGGGGCGGAGATCGACGAAAGAGCAGAATTGAGGCGGTAGCACAGGTAGTTTACCGGCCGGAGCTCTCAGGAGAGATAATACTCCCTCTGCTTATGCGATTGTATTGTGTTTTTTGCTAGGGAGCCTTGAGAGCTACAAAACCTAGCACGAGAATGTATGTGTGTTCTACGGTTTGAATGAACTGAACCTCGAACCCTTGAACCCTCTCTACGTTGCATATGGGCCTCCTTTTTATATGCTCAAAGGGGTCACCGAAGCGGTGGCAACATAAACGCAAGAGGTAAAAGTGGAAAGAACTTGTGGTTGGTACTGACTACTTATGCAAAGGCATCATACCTAACCACGGCGGCGGGGACAAAGGCAATAAATGCCCGTCTAAGTCACCTAAGCGATTGCATAAAAGTGACCATCACGCAGGCGCCACCGCTGCACGATGGCTATCTTGTTGCACCGCTTACCACCAGCACCCACAGCTTGCCTGACCTCTCGCCCGCGTCTTTGGAAGGGTCCCGAGGCGACACGTTCTTTGGATGAGTGGAAGCGGAGAAGCGAGTGGTAGCCTGCCACGGTAAGCGCCTTGCCGCGGTCGTCATCTTGTCGCGCCCGGAAGCTTGTCGCTCATCGGGCCTTCCCGGCAAGCTCCTCTTGCCGGGGCCTTTTCTTCTAAGTGCCTTGGTTGGCCTTCCCGGCAAGCTCCTCTTGCGGGGCCTTGATCTGCCTTCTGGCAAGCTCCTCTTCTAGGGGCTTGAATACTTTGCTCTTGAATGGCTCCAAAGGAGCCCGCGAGGATCTTGACGATCACTGGTGAGCCTTACTTGGCGGGGTGTGCGGCTTGCCCGTCTGCGAGTTCGGGATACTAGGGTACCCCTACTCTAGTACACCGACATTAGGTTTACCTTAATACTTCTTTTTGTAGTTGCGGATGCTTGCAATAGGAGTTACTCATAAGTGGGATGCTTGTCCAAGTAAGGACAGCACCCAAGCACCGGTCCACCCACATATCAAATTATCAAAGTACCGAACGCGAATCATATGGAGCGTGATGAAAACTAACAGACGATAATTCCCATGTGTCCTCGGGGCGCTTTTCTCTATATAAGAGTTTGTCGGGCTTGTCCTTTGCTACAAAAGGATTGGGCCACCTTGCACTTTTATTTACTTTTGTTACTTGTTGCTCGTTACAAATTATCTTGTCACAAAACTATTTGTTACCTATAATTTCGATTGCTTGCGAGAGAATACCTTCTTGAAAACCGCTTATCATTTCATACACTTCCTCGTTGGGTTCGACACTCTTACTTATCGAAAGGACTACGATAGATCCCCTATACTTGTGGGTCGTCACCAAACAATTGTTTCATACTTTTGATGTTCTCAAACTTTTTCAATCTTCACGCAATACATGAGCGTGAGCCATGGACATAGCACTATATGTGGAATAGGATGGTGGTTGTGGAGAAGACAAAAAAGGAGAAGATAGTCTCCACATCAACTAGAGGCGTATCAACGGGCTATGGAGATGCCCATTAATAGATATCAATGTGAGTGAGTAGGGATTGCCATGCAGCGGATGCACTAGAGCTATAAGTATATGAAAGCTCAACAAAAAGAAACTAAGAGGGTGTGCATCCAACTCGCTTGCTCACACGAAGACCTTGGGCATTTTGAGGAAGCCCATCATTGGAATATACAAGCCAAGTTCTATAATGAAAAATTTCCCACTAGTATAAGGAAAGTGATATCATAGGAGACTCTCTATCATGAAGATCATGGTGCTACTTTGAAGCACAAGTGTGGTAAAAGGATAGTAACATTGTCCCTTCTCTCTTTTTCTCTCTTTTTTTATTTGGGCCTTTTCTCTTTTTTATGGCCTCTTTTTTTTAGTCCGGAGTCTCATCCCGACTTGTGGGGGAATCATAGTCTCCATCATCCTTTCCTCACTTGGGACAATGCTCTAAAAAATATGATGATTATCACACTTTTATTTACTTACAACTCAACAATTACAACTCAATACTTAGAACAAAATATGACTCTATGTGAATGCCTCCCGTGATATCTTGGGATATGCAATGAATCAAAAGAGTGACATGTATGAAAGAATTATGAGCGGTTGGCTTTGCCACAAATATGTCAACTACATGATCATGCAAAGCAATATGACAATGATGGAGCGTGTCATAATAAAGCTGAGCGGTGGTAAGTTGCATGGCAATATATCTACGTAATGGCTATGGAAATGCCATGGTAGGTAGGTCTACAGGTGGGTGTTTTGAGGAAGGTATATGGTGGGTGTATGATACAAATGAAAAGTCTTGTGATAGAGAGGGTCAGCAATGGTGGAAGGAAGAAAGTGCGTATAATCCATGGACTCAACATTAGTCATAAAGAACTCATATACTTATTGCAAAAATCTACAAGTTATCGAAGCAAAGTATTACGCGCATGCTACTAGGGGGATAGATTGGTAGGAAAAGACCATCGCTCGTCCCCGACCGCCACTCATAAGGAAGATAATCAATAAATAAATCGTACTCTACGACTTGACACATAACGGTTCACCATACGTGCATGCTAAGGGAATCACAAACTTTAACACAAGTATTTCTCAAATTCAAAACTACTCAACTAGCATGACTCTAATATCACCATCTCCATATCTCAAAACAATTATTAAGTATCAAACTTCTCATAGTATTCAACACACTCATAAGATTTTTTTACTAATCTTGAATGCCTATCATAATTAAAGCAAATTACCACGCTGTTTTGTAGAACTCTCAAAATAATCTAAGTGAAGCATGAGAGAAAAATAGTTTCTACAAAACAAAACCACCACCGTGCTCTAAAACATATAAGTAAAGCACTAGAGCAAAAACTATATAACTCAAAAGATATATGTGAAGCACATAGAGTATTCTAACAATTCCCGAATCATGTGTGTCTCTCTCAAAAGGTGTGTACAGCAAGGATGATTGTGGCAAACTAACAAATAAAGACTCAAATAATAGAAGAGGCTCCAAGCAAAACACATATCATGTGGTGAATAAAAATATAGCTCCAAGTAAAGTTACCGATGGAAGTAGACGAAAGAGGGGATGCCTTCCGGGGCATCCCCAAGCTTTGGATTTTAGGTGTCCCTAGATTATCTTGGGGTGCCTTGGGCATCCCCAAGCTTAGGCTCTTGCCACTCCTTATTCCATAGTCCATCGAATCTTTACCCAAAACTTGAAAACTTCACAACACAAAACTTAACAGAAAACTCGTGAGCTCCGTTAGCGAAAGAAAACAAAACACCACTTCAAGGTACTGTAATGAACTCATTCTTTATTTATATTGGTGTTAAACCTACTGTGTTCCAACTTCTCTACGGTTTATAAACTATTTTACTAGCCATGGATTCATCAAAATAAGCAAACAACACACAAAAAACAGAATCTGTAAAAAAACAGAACAGTCTGTAGTAATCTGTAACTAACGCAAACTTCTGGAACTCCAAAAATTTAGCCAAAATAGGACGACCTAGAAAATTTGTTTATTGATCAGCAGCAATTGGAATCAATATTTTATCACGTTCTGGTGATTTTTAACAATTATTTATGTGAACAGAAAGTTTCTGGAATTTTCAGCAAGATCAAATAACTATCAGCAAGAAGATCCTATAGGTTAAACTTGGCACAAACACTAATTAAAACATAAAAACAAATCTAACCAGAGGCTAGATCAAATATTTGAAGCAAAAAGAAAAAAAGAAAAAAGAAAATTGGGTTGCCTCCCAACAAGCGCTATCGTTTAACGCCCTTAGCTAGGCATTGATAATAATAATGATGCTCACATGAAAGACAAAAATTAAAGCACAAAGAGAGCATCATAGAACACGTGATAAACACATCTAAGTCTAACATACTTCCTATGCATAGGCATCTTATAGGCAAACAAATTATCATAGGAAGCAAAAACTAGCATATGCAAGGAAGCGGAAAGAAACAATAGCAATCTCAACATAACGAGAGGTAATTTATTATTATGAAATTTTCTACAACCATATTTTCCTCTCTCATAATAATTACATGTGGAACTATAAGCAAATTCAACAACATAGTCATCACATAAAATATTTTCAACACGATCCACATGCATGTGAAGTTGACACTCTTCCAAAATAGTGGGATTAACATTAACTAAAGTCATGACCTCTCCAAACCCACTTTTATAAAAAAAAATCATAAGTTTGAACATTCTCTCAAATATGTAGGATCTAAAGTTGACACTCTTCCAAACCCACTTTCAATATTATTGCAAACACTATTATCAATCTCATATTCATCATGGGGCTCAAATAAATTTTCAAGATCATAAGAAGAATCACCCCAATCATGATCATTGCAACAAGTAGTAGACATAGCAAATTTAGCATCCCCAAGCTTAGGGTTTTGCATATTATTAGCACAATTGACATCAAGAGAATTTATAGTAAAATAATTGCAATCATGCTTTTTATTCAAGGAGCTATCGTGAATCTCTTCATAAATTTCTTCATCACAATTTTCAGATTCATGAATTTCGAGCAAACCTCATAAAAGATAATCTAGTGCACTCAACTCACTAGCAATAGGTTCATCATAATTGGATCTCTTAAAAAGATTAGCAAGTGGATGGGGATCCATAAACTCTTATCAAGCAAAGATGCAAGCAAAAATAAGGCACATGGTAACACAAGATCGAACGGAAGAAGGGCGAATAAAACGGCAAGGGTGAAGTGGGGGCGAGGAAAATGAGAGGCAAATGGCAAATAATGTAATCTTGGAGATAAGGGTTTGTGATGGGTACTTGGTATGTTTGACTTTATGCGTAGACTCCTCGGCAACGACCTTAGAAATCCTTCTTGCTACCTCTTGAGCACGCGTTGGTTTTCCCATGAAGAGGAAAGGGTAATGCAAAGAAAGCAGTAAGTATTTCCCTCGGTTTTTGAGAACTAAGGTATCAATCGATGGGAGGAGGCGCATACGAGGTCCCTCGCACCTACACAAACAAAATAAAATCCTTGCAACCAGCATAATAAAGGGGTTGTCAATCCCCTTCACGGCCACTTACGAAAGTGAGATCGATAGATATGATAAGATAATATTTTTGGTATTTTTATGATAAAGATGCAAAGTAAAGAAAGCAAAATAAAAACGGCGCCAGAATAGCTTGTTGTCGGGAGATTAAATATGATGGGAAATAGACCCGGGGGCCATAGGTTTCACTAGTGGCTTCTCTCGAGAGCAAAAGTATTACGGTGGGTAAACAAATTACTGTTGAGCAATGGCTGAAATTGGAGCATAGTTATGAGAATATCTAGGTATGATCATGTATATAGGCATCATGTCGCGACAAGTAGACCCGACTCACCGTGCATCTACTACTATTACTCCACACATCGGCCGCTATCCGGCATGCATCTAGAGTATTAAGATCAAAAGAGAGTAACGCTTTAAGTAAGATGACATGATGTAGAGGGATAAACTCATGCAATATGATATAAATCCCATCTTGTTATCCTCGATGGCAACAATACAATACGTGCCTTCTTGCCCCTGTCATCACTTGGAAAGGACACCGCAAGATTAACCCAAAGCTAAGCACTTCTCCCATTGCAAGAAAGATCAATCTAGTAGGCCAAACCAAACTGATAATTCGAAGAGACTTGAAAAGATAACAAATCATACATAAAAGAATTTAGAAGATTAAAATATTGTTCTTAGATAATCTTGATCATTAACCCACAATTCATCGCTCTCAACAAACACACCGCATAAAGAAGATTACATCGAATAGATCTCCACGAGAATCATGGAGAACTTTATATTGAGATCCAAAGAGAGAGAAGAAGCCATCTAGCTAATAACTATGGACCCAAAGGTCTGAGGTAAACTACTCACACATCATCGGAGAGGCTATGGTGTTGATGTAGAAGCCCTCCGTGATCAATGCCCCTCCGACGGAGCTCCAGAAAAGGCCCAAGATGGGATCTCACGGGTAGAGAAGGTTGCGGCGGTGGAATTAGGTTTTTGGCTCCGTATCTGGTAGTTTGGGGGTACGTAGGTATATATAGGAGGAAGAAGTACGTCGATGGAGCAACGTGGGCCCCACGAGGGTGGAGGGCGCCCGAGGGTGGCGGCGCCCCCTACCTCGTGCCCTCCTGGTTGCTTTCTTGGCGTGAGGGTCCAAGTCCTCTGGATCACGTTCGTTTCCAAAAATCACGTTCTCGAAGGTTTCATTCCGTTTGGACTCCGTTTGATATTCTTTTTGTCTGAAACTACGAAATAGGCAAAAAACGACGAAGTGCAGGCTGGGCCTTCCGGTTTAATAGGTTAGTCCCAAAAATAATATAAAAGTGTATAATAAATCCCATTAATGTCCAAAACAGAATATAATATAGCATGGAACAATAAAAAATTATAGATACGTTGGAGACGTATCACCTCTATAAATAGGACTAGCCACCACCATAGAGAGAGACAGATCTAGACCGGCTGGAGAGACACCACACCGACTCACCGAAAGCATTGTGAACACCTCTCCTCGGAGGCTGTTCTTCCCTTATGTATTCATGCTTAGCCCAAGAGGCAATCTTACACCACATTGATGGCCCGAACCAGTATAAATCTTGTGTCCCTTTGTTCTTTGGGTTCGTCGAGCTAGGTCGTGAGATCGTGGTGCGTGTGAGCTAGGGGGAGGAGAGATCTTCGTGCGCATCTCAGTGTTGCCGGAACCCGTAATCCGACATTTGGTGCGCTAGGTAGGGGTGCTCCCATGCTTCCCCCCCCCCCCCCCCCCGGCGGCTTCGCCTCTCCGACCGACTCTCATGGATGGCGCCACTTCTCCGACTGGATCGACAGGCGCCATTAGCAGCGCCATGGGGCTCCGGGCCACCCCGCCTTTGGCGGGTGCGGTGGCGGACAAGTTCAAGCAGAGATGCCCAGCACTTACGATGGTGCGTCGGATCCGTGGCTTTCCTGGCGGCATACGAGGAGGCCGTTCGAGGCCGAAGCGGCGATAAAGGTCATAGCCAACTGGCTCCCCATGGCCCTCGGCGTGCACTTGCGCTTGGCTCCCTCCATCTGCCGGGATCTTCTGTGGCCTCTCGGGGAGCTGCGCGACCTCTTCATCGTGCGCTTGAGGACCCGGCACCCCCATGTCGTGGCTCTCGGCGGCTCGCGCAGCCGCCCTCGGATCACACCAAGCCGTTCTTCGCTGGATCGGCGCCACCTCCTGTGGCGGGGGTTCCCCGTGTCGGTGTCAAGCAGGCGGATCTCGGTAGGGGGTCCCGAACTGTGCGTCTAAGCGGATGGTAACAGGAGACAAGGGACACGATGTTTTTACTCTGTGTTCGGGCCCTCTCGATGGAGGTAATACCCTACTCTGCTTGATTAATATTGATGATATGGGTAGTACAAGAGTAGATCTACCACGAGATCAAGGAGGCTAAACCCTAGAAGCTAGCCTATGGTATGATTGTTGTTGCGTCCCTACGGACTAAAACCCTCCAGTTTATATAGACCTGGATAGGTTAGGGTTACATGTAGTCTCATTACAATGGTAGGAGATCTACATATCCGTATCGCCAAGCTTGCCCTCCACGCCAAGGAAAGTCCCATCCGGACACGGGACAAAGTCTTCAATCTTGTATCTTCATAGTCTTGGAGTCCGGCCTGACGATAGTCTGGCTATCCGGACACCCCCTAGTCCGGGACTCCCTCAGTAGCCCCTGAACCAGGCTTCAATGACGATTTAGTCCGGGCGCATATTGTGTCTTGACGCATTGCAAGGCGGGTTCCTCCTCCGAATACTTCATAGAAGGTTTTGAACACAAGGATAGTGTCCGCTCTGCAAAACAAGTTCCACATAATACCGTAGAGAGAATAATTTTGCACTGATCTGCCGACGTATTCCACGGCGTGACATCACACCACGGCCAGCTTTTTATATGAATCGTTTTATTGTTCCACCTCGGCGTGTTTAGCGAGGCGGTTTCCTTGGCACGCTCTTATCAAAGCATAGATCATGCCCCTTATTTCGGGATTCTCATCAATACGGACGTGGGTAACCCATCCGCACCATTGATTACTGGCGCTTGGGAAATAAGCGAGTTTTACCGGTGGTGGGGACGATAGCTTCATCCAGATCCATATAAGGGATAAGGATCCACCTTTTCACCTACGCCTTCTTCCTCCTTTGCTTATCCATTTCACAAGACTCGAGCTCCAGCGCCCAAGTCCGCACATCCCACCTCGACCTTTCTCCAACCATGTCGAGGCGGGAGGCAGGTGGATGGTCTCCTCCTTCACGGAGGGGCACATCACAAGGCTGGGAGGCGGATACTTGTCGGCAACATCGCGCACAGCTGCTGCCGATCTTGAGGGCAGCTTATTCCAACCCGGGCCCCATGAGAGGGTAGCGTTTCTACCCCACTTCCTCCGCGGACTAGGTTTTCCACTTCACCCATTTGTCCCGGGGCTCATGTTCTACTACGGCCTGGACTTCCACGACCTGGCCCCGAATTTCGTCCTCAACATCTCGGCGTTTATCATCGTGTGTGAGGCCTTCCTCTGCATCATCCAGCCCCACTTCGCTTATGGCTGAAGATCTTCAACGTCCGGCGAAGGTAGTGGGCCGTCAAGCAGTCGGAGTGCGAAGGCGCCATGGTTGGCAAGATGGCCAAGGTCCTATGGCTCGAGGCGCCTTTGTGGAGACAATAAAGGGGTGGCAATCGGGGTGGTTCTACATCACCGAGCCACGCGACCCGAATGGGTGGCGGCCCCAATTCAGATCTGCTTCCCCACATGGCTCCCTGTCATGGAAAGAGACGGGCCCGACGTGGGGGAATTCGGAAGAGCTATCCGGACTCAGACATGCGTCCGAAACACGGTGGACAAGAATCTCGGGCTTGTCGACGTAATCCGTGATGCTCATCCGCCGGATTCTCCCATGCCAACAACAGGACTTCAATTTGTGGGAGTTCGATCCAAAGACAAAGACCGAAGCCTTTGAGTCGGCTCTTGACACTACGCATGCGAAGATGCACAGAAGGTGTCTTGTTCAAGGGCGCTGAAGCCCAGATCCGCTACCAAAGATCGCTGGATACAACTCGCGCGCCCGTACCAGTGAGAGGTAAGTTATTTTACCCTTCTGGGACTCTTTTTCATAGATTGACTCTCGCAGGATCTAAAACTCCCTAATCTTTGACAGATCGGCTGAAGACGTCCGGACAGATTAACTGTCCGGCTCCTTTGCCGGAAGACCAAGGACGCCCGGAGTCTGGGGCTGCTGGCTCGGCCCCATGTGGTGCTTGGGAGAAGAAGGCTAAGAAGGAGGCCATGGGAACTCGAAGGAGCTCCCCGACGCCAGTGCTGTCGATTCAAGCGAATCTTCTCACGAGGACGAGGAGGAAGAAGAAGCTCCTCCCCAAAGTGGAGGAGGAGAAGAAAAGGAAGATCGCCTAACGGGGAGGCCGAGGGTCCAAGAAGGAAGAACCCTTCCCTGGGACTTCTCCACCAACGTCGACGACGACGAGGAGGATTGGCCAACAAGGGCCAAGCCCTCGGCGAGATCGTAAGTGTCCGGATACCCACAGCTTTTTCATAATTGCATAGTGTTCTCCAATGCCGAACAATCATGCAGCTCAGCCAAGCGTAGTTCGCTGATTCATCGAGCGGGTCCTGGGCTCGTCGGAAATGGAGAGTACCCGCTTGACCGCCTCCTCGCCTCACGCCCGGACGACATCATGTGGGGCCCCAAGGGGCTTGGTCAAGAGGAGGTAGCGAGGAGGTGCCACAAGGCGACCTCCCGGACTCCAGCGCTGGGGGGCAAGACCCTCAGGGTTTAAGCCCGACCTCGCCCAGACTCCATGCCGGAACCATCGGCCGGTTCCAAAGTCCGGACAGCGGATCCTTCATAAGAAGGGTAAGACGCCGGTGTCCTCCGGCCCAACCGGAGGCACCGGATAGCTTATCGAGGCGCCAAGCGCCTCCATCGAGGAGGAGCACCACACCGTTATTATGAGTGCGGTGATCAGGACTGATTCGATCCGCCAAGAGCGGATCGATCAGCTCGCATCAGCCTTTCTAACAAAGCTTTGAGGTAAGTTTAAAACAT
This sequence comes from Aegilops bicornis, assembly GCA_021605145.1. NCBI lineage: Eukaryota > Viridiplantae > Streptophyta > Magnoliopsida > Poales > Poaceae > Aegilops > Aegilops bicornis. The sequence goes on along the minus strand of CM038671.1, from coordinate 231,146,977 downwards.
ATAAAAATATTACCGCATAGATAGTAGCCCTGATGCTTAGTTCGTGTTGGAAAGAAAATCCGGACTAAGGATCTAAAAAGATATACGCAGGAGTCTAACATAAGTATGTCAATATGAGAATGCAGAGTCGTATTCTTGACCTGACCCATGGCCACGGCTGCGGAGGTCAATGCATTGAAGCGGAACCTCGAGCGGTCCGAGAACGAGCTCCGGACAAGCCAAGAAGCAGCTCGAGGACAAGGAAGGTAAGTAATACCTTATTAAAGAAATACCTTATGGAAAAGGTTTTGGTTGCAAAAAATAACAAGAATAACATGGGTACCGCAGGGAATACGAACAGGTGGAGACCACGAAGGAGCGGTGTCCTCGGCTCAAAACAAAGCTGGGCCACTCACGGACTGAGCGAGAGAAGGAGAGGCGCACTGGGCCAAGGTACGGCAAGAGCTCCAAGCTCTCGTGGAAAAACACGAGGGTTTGGAGGCGTGACTCGAGGACTCGAGTCCCGAGCTCGCCTCGGCTCTTGGGAGTGCCAAAGCTGCTAAGGCCGAGGCCCAAAAGCCCTCAAGAAATTGAAGCACTAAAGAAGATAGCGGCGGGTAAGGCATTCTTTATGCAAAGCAAGAATGTAAAAGTCAATTACCTATTACTTACCCGGATTCGGAGCTCTCCAGAGCATTCGCAGATTTGGTTCTCAGAGTGCTCGATGTCACGATTCTACCGCCCGGGAGGGAGCTCCACGGAGAAGGTGTTCGGTCTCAATATGTCGAGGCCGGACATCCGGTGCCCCTAAGCGACCAGGTGAAGCAGCTGGTCGAGCTCCACAAGGTCGCCGAACAGGCCATGAAGGGCCTTATAGTGCGGCTATGGCCATTGGAGGCCATGCCCGGAGCTACACCGGCTTGGTGCGGCCAATTTGGGTGGATGCTGTCCCGCGGCTTGAAGTCATCAAGCGCCCGTCTGCATTGAAGGTGTCTGTCGGGCCTTGCCCGTGCTAAAGTGCACTGGGCAAGCCGGATCTTGAGAAGCTTCGTGGACGGACGGGCCACCAAAGGGCAGGGAGCATCGACGCCCGAGAAATGTACTATGAGGGCCTCTGAAGGTGCCCACGAATAGCGGATGAGTGCTCCAAGGATGTAATTTTTGAATAGGCTCGCGTTTGTTATCCTCAGACAAAAAACTTGTCTATATGCGCTAAGCAACGCTTATTAATTTAAAATATTACCTTACGTGCGGCCGCTTTATCAAATTTGAGAGATGGCAAGTCGTTGGCTTCAGCCCCCATGCCACGAGTCTGGGGTGTTCGGGATAAACTTGAGCACTCTTGTTCCCATTCTTGGGTCCATCTAGGAGGCGCCAACACAACGTAACAAGGCAACGGACTTATAATGCTTGAACACTCTCACTTAGCCATAGAATTCTATAATTTTAAATTTAGCGAAGCCCCTAATATTCGTAAGACCGAGTTGAGGCGCTATCCACGCCTATGGCGGACAATTCCGGTTCCTCGCTCTAAGCGGCATAAGTCTTTAGGGACCCGAAAAAACCTTCTCGAACAGCGTATCGGCTCTCGCCTTTATCATGACGGTCGCTTTTAGCTTTCTCCAACGAGGTGCTCGACCCAAAGATAACGGGGCACAATCGCAGTGGTTCTCCCGGTGCTACCTTAGCCGATATAGCGGGCGTAACGAAGGTACCAAAACATCGGAGCCGGGCAAACCCAACTATTGACCCAAGACATGATTCAGAGCCAATTCATATAATGCTATAAGTTCGGGGTGCCAAGACTTGTGAAAGTGTTCTGGACTTATCACACCATAATTCTGGGATACTCAAGCCCCTGGTGTATTGGCCGTACCAAAGTGTACGGTTGTAACATGTCGTGAAATGAACATATGTATATATAAAGGAAGTAGAGCAATAATAAGCAAAAGCTATGTATTGTTTATTCAAAAGGTACTGCAATGGAAGCGAACGATACAAATAGTGCGATAAGCAAGGGATGGGACTATCTAACATGTCCCCCTCCGTGGTAAGCTGCGGGATGGTATGTAAAAGGGTATAATGCTCGCTGTGAGACCACACGAACACTTTCGACGTGGCTTTCCGCTTCCTGGCCGTTGCATCCCGAGTTCGGCGATTCAAGTGCTTGAGACAGGGACTTCTCAAAGACGGGTCCCGAAAGTAAAAAAGGAAGAAGAAAGGAAAAAAGAAATGACACAAGCAGGAGCCCACAGTGCGGTCGAGCCGCATTCTTGGCGTGCCGTTGTCTTGCCCCACCCCATATGCCCATGGTATCTCCAGAGCGTAATTATGTACGCGTAATACTAGCTTGGCAATTTCGCGAGGGCTGGGGTTGAGGCCGGATTGCTACTCGTGCTTGAATCGTGCCAGGTGGTCTTGTTGTAGGTTACTCTGGCGCCGCTTGATGTTGTTCGGACGCTTAGTGGCGGACTCAAGAATTGTTGTGAGAGGCTGCTTTGTACCTCCGCCATGAGGGCCTGCCCTGTGCTCCTCCGCTCGGAGAGAGCGCTCGGTGTTTCCATTGACCGTGATTACTCCTCGAGGGCTGGCATCTTGAGCTTGAGGTATGCGTGATGCGGCACCGCATTGAACTTTGCAAATGCGGTTCGTCCGAGCAAATGCATGATAGCCGCCGCGGAATGGGACGATGTCGAAGATTAACTCTTCGCCGGAAGTTATCCGGGATCCGAAGACCACTTGAGTGTAACTGAGCCCGCATAACCTGGCCTCTACACCGGTATGACGCCTTTAAAGGTCGTCTTGTAGGTTTAATCCTTGAGGGTCAATGCCCATTTTGGCGACCGTATCACGATAAAGCAGGTTCGAAGTCTATCGCCGCCGCCCATCGACTACGGTGAGGTGAAATCCGTCGATAATTGGGTCAACAACCAATGCGGGCGAAGCCGCGTGACGGATGCTAGTGGGGTGGTCCTTCGATCGAAGGTGATCGGGCAAGAAGACCATGGGTTGAACTGGGCGACTAGCTCCATCGCATATCGTCCCTTAGTGCACGCTCCGCTCCCTTTGGGTATGTGGGTTGCGTATATCATGTTCATCGTCTGCACTTGTGTAGGAAAACCCTTACATCCTTTATTGTTCAATGGCCGGGGCTCTTCCTCGTCATCGCTATGCAGCCCCTTGTCATTGAGTTCGACACTTAACTTGCTCGCTTGCTTGAACACCCAACAGTCCTGTTGGTGTGGTTAGCTTCAGTTTTTCTGGGTGCCATGTATCCGCACAAGCAATCGAGTATTCAGTCCAAGTTGGACGGGCCACAGGTATTTCTTTTGAATGGCTTCTTCACCGACCGGTTTAGAGCCTCCGAATCCGGCATTGACGGCCATATCTTGATGTTATGTCGCCCGTTAATCGGGCGCTTGTTCTTGTTGCGACGCTGACCTACCATTGCTGTCCTTGGTATCCGGACTATCGGGATGTTTAGCCAAGATTGTTGCTTCGAGCTAGCCAGCTGTCCTCTCCCGCACAAAAGCGAGTCATGAGGGTTGTGAGGGCTGCCATAGATTTCGGCTTTTCACATCCCTAGGTGTCCGGCAAGCCACTCGCCGCGATGTTATGTTTGAAGGCTGCAAGGGCCTGCGCATCCGGACAAATAACGATTTGATTTTTCTTTGTTAGGAACCGAGTCGGCATTGTCCGGCCGATTCTTCTGGCTGCTGAATTATGTGGCTAAGGTCATCGGGCGTCGGTGGTCGCATATATGTGCCACGGAAGTTATCAATGAATGCGGCTTCCGTGTCCTCCCAACAACCAATTGATTCTCACCGGCAAGCTATTGAGCCAATGTCGAGCTGGTCCTTTAAGCTTGAGTGGGAGGTATTTGATGGCATGTAGATCATCACCGCGGGCCATGTGGATATGGAGGAGATAATCCTCGATCCGCACCGCAGGATCTGTGGTACCATCGTATGGTTCGATGTTTACTGGTGGAAGCCCTCGGGATTTGATGATCCAAAGATGCTTCATCCGTGAAGCATAGTGGGTGTGCAGACGCCTCAGATTGGGCTATATCACGACGTAGCTCATATGAGCTTTGTCTCATCGTGTTCGCCCGCCGGTTTTGTCTTTGTATCCGTGCGACGGTAATCATCCCGCATTCTTACGCCCACGCCGATCCGTGAGATCGATCTTGTATGTTTTGCCTTATCCTCCAATATATCTCGTAAGTCCGTAAGGCGTTTTCCCGTGCCTTGGTACTTTTTGAGCGGCGCCGGGGTGTGGCTTGAGCGGAGGGCCGAGAGGCTTCTGTCAAGCGGCCACGGGTGGCCGGCCCGCCATGTCGTCTTGTTGGCGACTTGGGTGCTTCCTCCTCTAGTCGAGGCAACGGTCTCATGCTTGGGGTAGCTTTTGGAGGGGCGTTCGAGTTCATACTCTTCGCTGCAAGGACTTGATCCATCCGTCACCTAGCGGTGTCTTGATCAGCCTCTAAGCTTGTCGCTTTTTTCTTGAGGCTGCTTGCCGTGGCTATAAGCCTGCGTTTGAAACGCTCTGTCGGCGGGATCCTCGGGCACGATAAATTAGTAAATGCCGAGGCTTGCCTCATCTTCGGAGGGAGGCGCATAATTATCGTCCTCGACCTCTCTTTCTGCCGCACTGTCGTGCGGACTTGCTTCTCCCTCCTCCTGCGCTAAGTCCTGCTGGAGGGGGTTCTCTTCGGCACTGTCCGGGGTGTTATTATCTCCCGTGTCGGAATCACCATTTTTATTGTGGTGGGATTTAGAGCGGGCGCCACCGACGTCGGTAACTCTGCTTTCTTGAGGGGTCATCCTCCGTTGTTCCATCGCCGTTCCCATCTTTTGGGATGTCCACCATGTATATGTCATATGACGAGGTGTGGCCTTTCCAAAGGCTTGTTGTAGGCGCTGGGTCTTGGTCGCCTCCGCCGTCGTCGTCCATACCGTCGATGTCTTCGTGAGTCGTAGTTCAGCATGTCGGTTAAATCATCGATGCTGGCTACAAAGTGGGTGGTGGGTGGGCGTTGAATTTCTTCGTCGTCGCATCCCAACCTTCCCGTCCGTAGTCGGCCGTGGCTCTTCGGATAAAGAGAGACTTTAGTGAATTCGGGATGTCGCCAAAGGGCGAGTCTTTGAAAGATGTCCGCATGGCAGTGAACTCCATGACCGGCGCCCAATCGGATTCGGACAAGGTGGTAGCGGAGGGTTCGGAGTCCCGGAGAGGATTCCGGCACCGGAGTCGAGGTCTTCGCAGCGATGTGGATGGAGTTCGGCTCGATCGCCCTAGAGATTGTAGCCCCGAGGCGGTGTCCAACCACTCGTCCTCGATCGGGAATCCGCCCCGGATTAAGGGTCGGAGGCGGATACCGTGCGGCCTCTGTGGCAATCGCCTTCGTCAGCAGAGCTAGATCATGCCCATCGAGACAGTGCGCGGCACGCTTATTGCGCAGCTTGAATCCGTCAAGATCAAGTCTCCGCGGATATCGCCATATAGTTCAAACTTCCAAATCTGACTCGATGGCTGTGGGGCGTAGCTTTCGATCTGCTCCAGATGGCCAAGTGAATTGGCCCGCGGTGCAAAGCCGCCAACACGAAGATCTGTCCGGGAGAAAAGTCTCACCTCGGACCGCGTCGTTGTTGATGATCAAGGAGCCATCGGGCCCATCGGTGATGACACAGAGGAACTCTCAATGAAAGCACCAATGTCGGTGTCAAAACCGGCGGATCTCGGGTAGGGGGTCCCGAATCGCGCGTCTAGGCGGATGGTAACAGGAGACAAGGGACACGATGTTTTTACCTGTGTTCGGGCCCTCTTGATGGAGGTAATACCCTACTCACGCTTGATTAATATTGATGATATGGGTAGTACAAGAGTAGATCTACCACGAGATCAAGGAGGCTAAACCCTAGAAGCTAGCCTATGGTATGATTGTTGTTAGTCCTCTGGACTAAAACCCTCCGGTTTATATAGACACCGGATAGGTTAGGGTTACACAGAGTCGGTTACAATGGTAGGAGATCTACATATCCGTATCGCCAAGCTTGCCTTCCACGCCAAGGAAAGTCCCATCCGGACACGGGATGAAGTCTTCAATCTTGTATCTTCATAGTCTTGGAGTCCGGCCGTGACGATAGTCCGGCTATCCGGACACCCCCTAGTCCGGGACTCCCTCACCCCGGGTTGGGAGACGCCCAAGGCCGACCTGACCTTCGACTCGGGGGATCACCCAGTCACCATCACGGCTCGCAAGCGTGCTCCCAATGCTTTGCACGCCCACCATCTGCACAGAGCCGTCACCAAGACCCTCATCGACGCGGGCGCCGCCTCAACATGTTTCCTTCAGTGGAGGCTTTTAGCCTCCTTCACGCATCGCTTGAGCGGCTCGCCCAAAGAAGCCCTTCTCCGGGTCAGCCGTCGCTCCTCCAACCCCTCGGGCAGATCCGTCTCCCGTGACCTTGGCACACGCGACAACTACCGCACCGAAGCTAATCAACTTCAACATCGCCTCGCATCGACCCACCAGTACAACGCCATCCTCGGTACCCGTGCGCTGGCCCAATTCATGGCAGCTACTCATCCCGCCTACAACCTCATGAAGATGCCAGGAGCAAGGGCATCCTCACTGCGGGCCGGAGACACCAAGGAAGCCTTGGCCGCCCTCAAACTCGCTTTCAGGGCCACGGCGGCAGCTTGCTCGGCCGACAAGGCCGTACTCGGGACCAAGGGGGCTGCGCCGACCAAGAAGAAGCAGCTATTCACTCAAGGTCAAGCCAAGACGAAGCAAATACCGGTCGACGAGGACGGGGCCTCATGCGCCACCTTTACTATAGGCGCTGACCTCACCCCAGAACAAGAAAGGGAGTTGCTGGACTTCCTGCGGGCGAACAAGGAAGTGTTCGCCTAGGAGCCCAAGCAGCTAGCTGGTGTCCCGAGAGGAGTGATTGAGCATCATCTGAAGGTATGCCCCAACGTGCGTCCTGTGAAGTAGAGGGCGAGGCGGCAGTCCACGGAGCAGCAGTCTTTCATCATCCAGGAAACCCGCAAGCTGGAGGCAGCAGGTGTCATTCGCGAGGTCCAGTACCCAGAGTGGCTGGCGAACCCGATGGTCGTGCCGAAGAAAGGAGGGAAGGAGCGCATGTGTGTCGACTTCACCAACCTCAACAAGGCCTGCCCTCAAGACCCATTCCCGCTACCGTGCATCGACCAGATTGTCGACTCCACTGCCGAGTGCGACCTGCTATGTTTCCTGGATGCATTCTCGGGCTACCACCAGATCAAGATGGCAGTAGAAGATGTGGAGAAAACGACTTTCTTGACCCCGTGCGGGGTATTACTGCTACACTTGCATGCCATTCGGGCTGTGCAACGCAGGAGCAACCTTCCAGCGGCTGATGCACATCGCCTTGGGACGGCAGCTCGGGAGAAACGCTGAGGCCTATGTCGACGACATTGTGGTGAAGTCTCGGGAGGCGAGAACTTTGATTCAGGACCTGGAGGAGACCTTCGCGAGCCTGCGCCAAGTGGAGTTGCGCCTCAACCCGGAGAAGTGCGTGGTTGGTGTCCCTTTTGGCAAGCTGCTAGGCTTCCTCGTGTCCCACAAGGGGATCGAGGCCAACCCAGAGAAGGTCAAGGCAATCGAAGACATGAGCCCACCACAAACCCTCAAGGAGATGCATAAGCTTGCGGGCTGCGTGACTTCGCTGGGGCGCTTCATCTCCAGGCTGGGGGAGCGCGCCTTGCCGTTCTTCAAACTGATGAAGAAGAAGGGTTCGTTCGAGTGGACCGCCGAGGCCGACTTGGCATTTCAAGACCTCAAGAGATACTTGACCAGCCCGCCGGTGATGGTGGCACCTCGTCTTCTCGAGCCCTTGGTACTCTACACTGCCCCGCCACACCCCACTCGCCAACATGCAGTGCCGGGTGGCCCTCGTGAGAGGAGCGCCGTGTCAAGGGCCCGCCAAGTGGAGCCGCCAAGCTGGACGAGGCAACGCAACACCGAGGCGATGCTCCTAAGACAGCGGCTGCCCCGGAAAGTCATCAAGCCCCTGAAGCTGGAGATCCACAGGAAACACCTCAGTCCCCGGGGGCCAAAGACTCCGTCAGCTCTCCCGCCCTCGTCGAGCACCCGGTGTACTTCGTCAGCACAGTGCTACAAGATGCGAGAGCACGATACCCCATGCCTCAGAAGCTCTTGCTCGCGCTCCTGGTGGCCTCGCATAAGCTGCGCCACTACTTCCAGGGTCACCCCATCAAGGTCGTCTCAGCTTACCCACTGGAGAGAGTGCTCAGGATCCCCAATGCCGCGGGGAGGGTTGCCGAATGGAACATAGAGTTGCAAGCGTTTGACTTGGAGTTCAGCATGACCAGGGTCATCAAGGGGGCTGCGCTCGCCGACTTTGTGGCAGAATGGACCGACACCTCGGAACTCGAAGCAAAGTAGAACCGATCCTCTCGCCAGGGGAGTTAAGCGCGGATGGGTGGGTCATGTACTTGACGGCGCTGCTCAAGACACCAGAGCTGGGCTGGAGCTGTGCTCATCTCGCCCACTCAGGACAAGCTTTACTACGCCGTGCAGCTTTGCTTCCAGTGGGGCGAGAAGGTCTCCAACAACATCACAGAGTACGAGGGTCTCATCGCCGACCTCAAGGCTGCGGTGGCCCTGGGGGTGAAACGCCTCACCATCAAGGGAGACTCGCAACTCCTCGTCAACTTCTCCAACAAGTTGTACGAGCCGAAGCATGAGCACATGGAGGCATACCTCGCGGAGGTATGCAAAATGGAGAAGCAGTTCCTGGGCCTGGAGCTACAGCATGTGCCTCGTGGCACCAACAAGGAGGCCGACGACATCGCCAAGAGAGCATCCAAGCGGCTACCCCAAGAGCCTGGCGTCTTCGAGGAGCGGCTCTTCAAGCCTTCGGCAGCACCTCCGCCTGCGAAACCGGCGACACCTCAGGAGGAACTCCCCCAGCCACCAGCCTCGGGAGCCCCCGCCCGCGGCCCGACCTCGGGAGCGCGCCTGCTCTTAGCGCTCAAGCCTCAGGAGGGGTGCTGGATCGAGGAGTTCAAGGCATACCTGATGCAAGGCACGTTGCCGGAGAAGGAAGAGGACGCGGAGCATGTGGCCCGGCAGGCTACGGCGTACTACATTCAGGACGGTGAGCTATACATGAAGCGACCAAATGATGTTTCACTACGATGCATCTCAAGGGAACAGGGGAATGAGTTGCTGGCTGACATACATGGCGGAGACTGCGGGCACCACTCGTCATCGTGCACCCTAGTCGGCAAGGCCTTCCGCATCGGGTTCTACTAGCTCACGGCACTCAACGACGCGGCCGAGCTGGCGAAATCCTGCGAGGCTTGCCAATTCCACGCCAAGCAGATCCACCAACCAGCTCAGGGCCTCCGGGCTATCCCACTCTCATGGCCATTCGCTGTCTGGGGGCTGGATATCCTGGGCCAATTCCCTCGAGCGCCTGGAGGTTACCGCTACATCTACGTCGCCATCGACAAATTCACCAAATGGGTAGAAGTGGAAGCCGTCCGCACCATCCCAGCCGGGTCAGCAGTTAAGTTCATCAAGGGCCTCGTAAGCTGCTTTGGGGTCCCTAACCGCATCATCACCGACAACTGCTCACAGTTCACTAGCAATCTCTTCAAAACGTATTGTGCTAACCTTGGAACGCAGATCTGCTACGCTTCCGTGGCGCACCCCAGGAGCAATGGCCAAGTTGAAGACGCCAACACGGAAGTCCTGAGGGGCCTCAAGACTAGGACCTTCAAGAGGAAGCTTGAGGCCTGCGGCAAGCTCTAGTCCGTGTTGTGGTCCATCCGCACCACCGCCACCAAGCCGACATGCGAGACCCCGTTCTTCCTCGTCTATGGAGCAGAAGCGGTTCTCCCACACGAGGTCAGGCATCACTCCACGCGGGTCCCGGGCGCTTGATGAAACCCTAGCGGGGCGCCATGCGGGGATGGACCTCGTCTTTGGGGAAAACGCCGCCGTGAAGCCTCGCTCCAAGCAGCGAGGTACCAGCAGGCACTACGGCGGTACCACTACCGCAGCGTCTGCTCCAAGACGCTTCAGGTGGGTGATCTCGTCCTGAGGTGGGTGCTCTCCAGGGAAGGTTTGCATAAGCTCTCGCCCATGTGGGAGGGCCTGTTTCGGGTCGCCCATGTCTCTGTGTTCGGCACCGCTGAGACGCAGGACGGGATCCCCATCCAGAACGCCTGGAACCACCAGCACCTCCGGAAGTTCTACCCATGATGCAAGGCCCGACGCCTGTGAAGCAAGGCCCAAAGGCTCTGTGAAGGTCTCCGCTCGTGACACTCTCACGTAATAATGAGTGGGCTGTACACCGCCCGGAGTCTCGTGGAGTGCCGCCGGGGCCTCGGGGGCTCCCTCCCACGTCCTAGTGGAAGCACTTAGCTCCGCGCTGGTGAGAAGACAAGAAGACTAGACTAGGTGCCGGACGCGGCTTTTCATTTGCTTTCCGCAGTTGCTCCTCTTTAATGAAAATTTACTCTCTCGTGTTCCTTGCCTGCTTGGTTCCATCGCCTTTTGCCTCCTTTTTCTGCCCTCGGTTCCTCGTTTTGGCCCGTACTCTCCTTCGCATGCCTCGCGAGGGGGCTGGACAGGTGCCCTCGTGAGCATTCTTTCTTGTTCTTCGTGAGGCACCCTCGCTCGAGCTCGCAAATTGGCGCACCCCTCTCAACCCGTGCCCCTCGGGTACTGATGGCGCGGTTACTGGTCGTGGCTTACCGCACCCGCGACTGTGGCCTCTAAGGGCTCGGAAGAATAAGAGTTTCCTAATCGAATTTTTGCAGTTCCTAGACGCCTCCCAAGTCAAGGAGGCCTCGCCAGTCATCGGGAAACACGCTACTCATGAGGCAGAATCGCTTTGAAATGGCGTCGAGCTAAGTTATTTCTACGCGCTTACATAAAACATTGATGCTGCAGCATGACACAGGAACGATAAACATAGCATAGCAACTTGGAAATCACGGTTCGTTGCACGCCCCTGCGGGGCCCCATACTTGTCTCTCTCTTAATGCAGGAAGAAAAGGAAGAACGAAACAAAAGTGGTGCGCGCTCCCGCGGCAGTTCACGAGGATGGGCCCATGGCCCTCTCCTGGGATCCATGGCGCTCTCTTGGGCTCAACAGGACCCTCCTCGCTTCATCGGGGCACAACGACAGGCGACCCACCGCCGCCCTCGAAGCGGGTGCGGCGGTTGGTCGTAGCCGCTGCCATCGAGCTGTCGTCCGGAGGAAGAATCGCCAGAGTCGACGAGTACGGCTAGCGCCGAGGGCAAGACCATCCTCACCCTCGCCACGCATCGCCGCCAAGGCCGAGCACCTCGCCGCCGTCGTTGTCCTCGGGCAAGACTCGACGCGGCGGCCGTCTTCTCCGAACACCCTCACGTAGAGGGTCGCGTTGCCGTCGTACTTGAAGTGGAGGGTGCACCGCCTGCCCAGGCCGCGCGCGCGGGCAAACGTCTGCCAGCCGTGGGCCAGGGCTGTGTTGCCTACGGCGGAGACCTCCACCGCAACCCAAGAAGCCTTGCTGCAGCAGCCGTTAGCCTGCAGCCAAAGCCCGCCTGACTTCGGGCTTGCGGCAGCGCTGACGGCGAAGCGGCTGAGCCGGAAGCAGTGCGGTCGGGTTCTTCGACCACACGATTTAACTCCGGCAAAGACTCCGCCGAGTGGAAGCACGGCCGAGGAGGCCGCGCGACCAAGGCACGCCTCCCTTCATCGACGGGGCTGCCACGACCTGGCGACTCCCACCACGCGAAGAGGCGCGGCCGCGGTCGCGAGGGACCACGGCAGGGGTCGCGGTGTGCTTGCGGGGGCGGTCGCGCCCCCTCTTGGGCGGCGGTGAGCCGGGCCCCTCCTGGCGGGCGTTCCCCTTCTCTGCAGCCGAGAACCTCTTCGTGGGCGCCATGGGTGTTGCTACTAGTAGTGAAGCAGGGGAGAAGAAACGAGAGGAGCAGGAAGAGATGAACGACGGGGGCTCCGCCCCCTCCTCATTTATAGCCAGAGAAGGCCAACGGGCGATCCCCACGATCACATGCAATGATGATTTTTCTCTGCATGCAATAGGGACTCGTCAAGTCGGGCAGTCGCCGAGGCAGCGTGGGGAAGCGGAGACGCCCACGTCCAACCAATCGCCACGCGTCAAGCGGGCCCAGGCAGTTGGGGCTCAAGGGCGCTCCAGACTTCCCCTTGGCTTTGCCTCGAAGCCAAGTCCGAGCGCCGCTTTGGGCCGAGGGCTACTGTCGGGCGTTTCGGGAACGGGGGTCCCTCAGACTTGCTCATCATACCCATGACGTGGCTCCACCATGGGCCCTGCAGACGACCCATCTTCACCAAAGAACACTCAAGACCCTCGCGGGGCCAAGCCTCATGAGGCGATTTACAAGACCTCCTCGTGGGGCGGCCTCACTCAGTGGCTCGCGAGGAGCCGGAGAGATCAAGGCAAGGGCACCTCGCAAGGTCCCCGTGGACGCAAGCCATGACGACCATGACTAAAGGGCGCCAAGCCAAGAAGGTCCCTCGCTTTCCTCTTTGGTGCTAAAGAGGAAAGCGCAGCAGGAGTCTCGAGGCATCAGGCAAAGGTTTCCATATCAGTGCAACAAGACCAAGACCAGCATGACGGCAGGACTGAGGTCACCGTGGAGCCCAAGACGGCGTCACCACTAGAGCCTTTGGCAGGCGAAGACTATTTTTGTCAGGATAACTTGTACTAGCTGTCCCCTTCAACTTCGCCGTCAAGGGATCCCTTCCCGCTCAATATTTGGAAAGAGGACCAAGGCCTCTATAAATAGGACTAGCCACCACCATAGAGAGAGACAGATCTAGACCCAATTTGGAGAGACACCACACCAGCTCACCGAGCACAAGAACACCTCTCCTCAGGAGGCTGTTCTTCCCTTGTAACTGTTCACCCTTAACCCAAGAGGCAATCCACCACACCACACTGGAGTAGGGTATTACACCACATCGGTGGCCCGAACCAGTATAAATCTTGTATCCCTTTGTTCTTTGGATTCGTCGATCTAGGCCCTGAGATCGTGGTGCGTGTGAGCTAGGGGGAGGAGAGATCTTCGTGCGCACCCCAGTGTTCAAACCTTAAGGGTTTTGCCGGAACCCGTAATCCGACATGGGCCGAATTAGTGGAGTCGTATAATGACAGGAGATCTGAGAAGCCGTGGTGTGCCCCCCAAGTCAAGAAGGCGTAGGATCTCTTTAAACCCTTATTGTAATCTATCTTCGGTAACCCTAACCCTACCGCTGTCTATATAAACCGGTTTTTAGTCTTTAGGGCTAGAGCTACATTCATCACCTCATTGCCTTAGGGTTTAGCTCATGTTGATCTTAAGGTAGATCTACTCTGTAAACCATATCATACATCCAATACAATCAAGCAGGACGTAGGGTTTTACCTCTTTGAGAGGGCACGAACCTGGGTAAACACTGTGTTCGTCGTCCCTTGTTCCTCATCGATCCTAGATCCACACCGAGACCCCTACCCGAGGTCTCACGGTTTTGACATCGACATTGTGCAATCCCATGCCTTCGTGACGCTTCGTTCAAGCGCATACATGTTCAGGTGACATGGAGAGAAAGATTTCCCCACAGCCGACCACTTGGGAACCCTTGTTTGAGTGGGATTCGGATCCGCAAAGATAAGCCCCCTCTTCTCTTTCTCCGTTAGAACCAACCTCCCCAATTTCGCCGAAAGGCTAGAAGCTGCCTCAGAAGTTTTGCCGTCGGCCCGGAAGATCACCTGTCGATCCCCGACCGGTCGCTCCAGCCTTCTGGGTCGGGGTAGCCACCTTCCTCGAGGCTACCTCTCCTTTCTTTTCCCCCACGCTCCTCCATGGCCTTGCCACAAGAAGTAGATCTTGCGCCGATCGACCTGCTAGATGGCGCCGTCGTCACAGGTCACCCGAAGAAGCACCACCCTCGCTTTAGAACCCTAGCAATACGGCGGCCTTGCGATCTCCAGATCGCCTTTTCCGTCGCCTCCAGGGTTTCCTCAAACGAGGTGGACCCGCCAACGAACGAGCGTACGTTTCGACTTTTTATATACTCCCTCCGTCCGGGTTTATTGGACCCGTGGGAGGAGGGAGCGCGCCCATTCTTATTAGCCCCCCTGTTGACCCGACTGCCAAAAGTAAGCACACTCCATTTCTTTCTCGATCTCCTAGGCTACGGTTTGTCTTACGGAGCGCAATCAATTACCAGCCATTGGCATGCAGAAACTGATGTACATTGAGCATACTAGTACTTCTCCTAGTCTCCGAGCCAGCCAGTGCATGCGCTTCTAATCATCTTTTCATTGGGCATGCATGCGCCATGCAAAGGACCGAAAGTCTTGAAGCTGGCGCCTTGTTCGAAAGCGGCAGGAAAACTAGCTGAGCCTAGGTTTGCATGCGCGTGAAGTGGTTCGCTTTGGGCAGTGGTACCTGTGTTTTGGTCGGGGGGCCTAATAAACCCGGACCGAGGGAGTATCTGTTATATAGACCTACGTCCACCTTCGGAAAGGCTCCAAGGGTAATCCGGTCCATCCAACCCGGATAGTATCCTTACCCACCAAACGGAAGGAAATCGAGTATTAATTGGACGGCCCTCCAAAATCACTGAAAAAATATTATGGTCTTCGTCTTCTCCTCCCACCCTCCGCAGGCGGCGAAGTAGAACAAGGAAAGGGTCCAATAGAAAAGTCTGGAGCAGCCGTGGCGACGGCCACGGCCAGGCCACTTTGGGCGCAGGCAAGGGCAGTCGGGAGTCACCGCCGATCGTTTCGTCGCGTGCCTGGCCAGGCAGGGTGAAAAGGGTCGAAAAGTAGCGGGGAATTTCTTCCAGCCGCAGCGCACGCAAAGAATCCAGCCACCAAGGGAACGGAGCGAATGGGAAGGAAGGGTTTGGATTCTAGCTGAGCCCGGTGCGCGCACCCACGCACGCACACACGCGCAGGACGGAGAGCGGAGGCAGCCGGAGGCGGCGGTGCTGTGTTTGATGAGGAAGTCTGGAACAAAGGTATACGCAACCCTAGATCTTAGAAATCTCACTAGTCTCTCTACCTGCTGCTTGGCTAGCTCCCCTGCCTCCCGGATCAGGTCGGTTTTACAGGTCAGCTTGGGTCTGGCGGCGGCCGCCGCCACGGTGACCACGCTGTTTCTCGCTGGTTCCGCCACGAGCTACGGATGGAGGACATGTTCTCGCCGTTCGGGTGGTAGATCTGCTTTGTCCGAGGATTTTGGACTTCTGGCAGCGCAGTTTGTCTCAGGTCAATCTGGGGCCTGTAGCTCTTGTTTATCCTTTCTGTGCATCTGGCAGCGACAGGTTCTCCTCGGAAATTCCTCATCTTTCAGATCTACCTGCTTGCTGTGGTTCTCTATGCGGCGGAGGAGGCCAATGACTCAAGGATGAAGGCAGTTGACTTGACTTGTGGTGGTCTTGTTCTGGTACCAAGGGTGTTCAGTCCTGGCAGGAGAAACCACATAGTTTAGCTTCTGGCGTGCTGTTGGTGCTGCAGGACAAATGTGCTTGTTTGTAGCCTAATGTGCTTGTTTGTAGCCTGGTCGGAAGCTCAAAGTTTCTTATTTTGCCACTGAAAACTGACTCAGAAACTCAATGTTTTCCTTAATTTGGTGCTGATTTGGTTCAAGGAAGTGGCTGTTGATGGTTGCCAGGGGGCAGTGGCATTGCTGAGGAATCCTCTTTTACTTTTTAACTCTTGCTTATGTGCATACTCTGTGGACTGTCACACTATTATTCTTCAAACAGTATCCTAAGCATTGGTGGTATGGTGCTCAACAACAACCTTCTGTTGTTTTTGTTTTCCAGAGGGTATCGAGGGATCTATTGGATTTAAGCATGGGATTGATGTGAACCCATCTTCTGTTTCTACTCAAACAGGAGGAACGCGATCTGATTTGATGGTATGCACGTGATTTTCCAGCACTTTGCGCCGTGCTAAAAGCTTGCCATTGTCTTGAGTTTGCTATAAATATCTATGTTTTGCCTCATCTTTGATTTCTAACTTCTGCTGTTCGATTCTCTTGCCAGATTCGAGTGTGCAGTTGTACTAGAAGGTCCTCGTCACTTCATAATCCTAATACCAGAAATATTATGATGACCTGCAAAAGCTGTGGTGGCAAATCAACAGTGGACAGAGGTGGGCCATCGTGTAGCAGCAACCTTAACACCAGCGGCTTGGAGCTCCCCAGACCTATAGATCCTGAGGTGAGATGGAAGACTGTAAACAGAAGGCAAAGAGCTGCAAGGAGAGCAAGGACCTTTTCTGGAGGAGACAGATTGAAGGATGAAATTAGATCTTTCTATGCATGTGGCAATCCCACGAGCCTAGAAGTGGCTCAAGAAGAGGATTCAGCCTCTGAATCTGAGAAGGTATTTATTTCCTCCTTGAGGATACGGTGAAATGAGAGTCAATTGCCCCATTTAATGAATATCAGTATTCTTGACTATTTAATTATCCGTCTGCAGCTTGGGGTATCTATTCTTGGTCGGCGCTTTGGTGATCCCATGGAAAATGTTCCAATAAAAAAGAGAAGAGTTCATATGGATTGTTCTCCATCACCTCCATCCACCCCACTGCTAGTGGATCCTTATGAAAAAATACCGAGCAGATCTGGTGGAGGCATTTCATCATATGGCAAGCACCGCAAGGTTAAAACACTAGGAGGCAAGCACATGGAAGAAAAGAGAGGACCTCTTGAAGCTGCTGATTTTTCTGGTATATCAATACTGGCTGCTGCTGCCTGTGAAAGTGAGATGGATGTTGCTAAGTTAAATGGTGAATGCTCGAAGTCAGCCCGCTCTCTTGATGAAAGAAAGCCAGAAATTATCTCTGGCAGTTCACTGTTGGATCCTCTACATGAAATTAAGGGGGATAAGCTAAATATCCCAGACAGGACCCTGAAATTATCTGAAACTGCTCCTGACATGAGGCCTTTGTTTCCCACTACATTAAATAGCTCTGAGTATGCTCCTGACATGAAGCCCTTGTTCCCCACAACATTAAATGGTCTAGAGAATCTTGTTGGATCTGCAGCTGCTCTGGAGGGTAATACTGCACTTTATTCTTTGTTGAGCAATGCAAACAAAACCGATATTTTTTCATCTGTTTCTGATGCTAAATCTTCGGATGTTACCATGTCAACTAACTCAAGCAATCCAGGCAAATCAGTAGGCTGCTTTGGAGATACAGTTGTGCACACCAAGCATTCCAATGCGGCTCATGATTCTAGACTGCACTGGGATCTTAACATTGCGATGGAGGCGTGGGACACCCATTGTGGTGATGATGATAATCATGATATGGTTGGTCCTGATCCTGTAGCTTCTGTAAGTGATTGTAATGATGCTCAAAAGGAGATGAACAAATCACAGGTGTGTCGGGATCTTTCTCAGTCAACAGTTGCTGAGGTCATACTTCGTCATTCTGTTGATAAAATTCACGTGGCTGATGCAGCAAAAGATGGTAACACAAAGGGTGAAACTGATTTCCCAGGTGATGGTTCATTTCATCCTTTGTGCAGTCGGTCTCCCCCGAAAGTTCAGCTATTGGAATCCGAATGTTTAGATGGAAATGATTCCTCTGCCGAAATAAACAATTTGCTTGATCTGCAGAAGAGTAGTTATGTTTCTAATGTGGCATTGCATATCGGATCTAATCCAGACTTTAGTTCTCTGTCTCTTACTAAGGAACATTTCGCTTTTGCTGCAAATGTGGAGAAGCTTGATGTGTCACACACTTCACCCCTTGATTGTGAAGGTTTGTCTCACTTGACTTCTGAGGATGCTCATGCTGGAGGTAGTTCAATTCAAACAAGTGTTCTGGGCTCCAGAGTGAAGCCTATGACAAGCAGAGATTAGTTTCTGAGGAAAGCACAAATATTGCAACAGTTTCCAGTAGAAGTTTTACTGACGCTGGGTGGAGCGATGATAAACTTGGGCAAGCTTCACTACAGAGCATATCTGAATTTAAAAACCATGAACTTTTGGATGTTGATTCAGGAACTAGTAAAATTGATCAGTCCGTCAATGAGAAGGCTGAACATGACACTGGCGTATTGTGCGTTGACAAGAAAGCTGCAGATGCAGACCTCCCTGATTCTCATCCAGAGGATAACTTACGCACTTCTGATTGCGTCATGTCCTATGCGCATATAGAGGGTGGTGTGGATGCAACAATCGATTACAGAAATCGCTTTACTTGCTTGTGCTAACGCTTACCAGTGCAGAAACATGTTACATCACCAGTGATATTCATGCTCATGGTCTCAATTCAGAGTGCACTAAACAAGCAGATACTGACATGGACAATATTGTGGATTCAAAATCTAGAGCACAAAGCCAACCAAGTGGTTACAAACATGATCTTCAGAAGGTCACATCAAATAATTGCCTTGAACACTGCTATCGGACAGACACGCCTCGCTTTTAGCAAAGATCTTTCTGTGACCGGAAAAGTTGACATCGAGGAAGATGATTCTCAGTATGAGGATGGGGAACTTAGGGAATCTGGTGACCAAGTTATTGGGCCGATGACATTTATGAAGAAGTTAAATGTGCTAATTATCAGGTATCAGATTACAAGGATGAAAAAGCTGCCCCAGACATTCATCATGTACCTGTTGGCTCTGTTTCAAACAGTATGGTTATGCCAGTTGCTAATTACAATGGAAGATTATCCAGGAAGGAAGATTGTGATGTTTCACCCGTCTCATCGAAGCGCTCATGGTCAAGTAACTGCTTGGATGGTGGATCTGGAATGATGTGTGCTGCAAGTGCTCGGAGCATTCATGTGAATATGAAAAATGAGACTCGAATGTATGACAACCTAGACCTTACAATAGCTCGATCTGCTGGGACCGTTAGCCAGTCTGAAAGGGGTGGTGATGGTTTAGGTGAGGATCCATTGAATATCAGATCAAAGCCCGTGGGATGGGATATGTTGCCTGAAGATCAGAGGCACTCTCGAGATTCAAGAGACAGAGTTGATTCTTCTAACCTGTGTGTTTTAGGTACATTAGAGGCAGCTGAAGCCTGTGAATCATTTCGACCAATGGGATTACCAAATAGAGACGTGCAATCACGACTTGATCGGCTAAGATCATTTGACAGACCCCACAGAAATGAGCACTGCAGGTAAATTGAGTTAATATGTTTAGCTGTCATCTTAGACATAATTAAATCCTTGTTTGTGCAGTATCGTAATCCTAGTGACTAATGCCGCATACTCTCTTCTTTAATCCAGATCTGATGATGGCTATGGTTCTGGCTCAAAAGCTGAAAGGTCTGTTGATAGGCCACATGGCAGGGGCGGAGCATCTCGGCATATTCAAGCAAACATCCGAGGGGAGCAGTGGGCTGAAAATTCAAATAGTTCTCGTTCTACCCAGCGAAGATCACCTGATTATAATAATTATGGCCCAGCTGGTCCAAGAAATGCTGCTGAAGCTGCTGTTGCAAAGATGGAGAGCAGTGGCTTTGTTGTTGCAGCTGATGGCACTTTGGTAAGAGCTGTTGATGCAGCAAATACAAGTACCATGTCCAGAAGGATGAGAAACAAAAGTAGCTTCTATCACCCTTTGTCTAGACGGTGTTCCCCAGTTGACAGAGATGGAAGTCGTGGGTTGTCCAGAGAACCTGCACATGCTAGGGAAGCACCTCCAGAACGATGCTTTGGTGCTAGTGGCAACCGGTCTGGTCGATATGGTCCTCAGATGGATAAAGATCATGCCATTGATGAAAATTTGAGTTCAGTTCATAGCTCACTGTCTAATAGACAACGGAGGTTCCCAGCACATAGAGCCTCACTCGACCTGTCACGTGATCACAGCAGATCTCCTTCAGGATCTAGATCTCGATCACCACATGCTTGGACATCCAACGGAGGCTCAAGTATACGGAGGCATAGTAGATCTCCTAATTACATGACTGAAGTTAGAATTGGTAGAATGACTTCACCTCAAAGACAACATCGATTCAGTGATCGAGTTATGCGTGGTAGTCCATCAAGAAATTCCACTTACTCTCAACATGATTCAACATGGGTTGAAGGAAGGAGCTGCTCAACACTAGATATTTCTTATCACAAGAAACGGTATTCTCGGAGGAGCCCACCTCTGAGAATCACCTCAAGAAATGACATGTTCGATTTAATGGATTCCCAAGGACGGTCAAGATCTCGAGAATTCCACCGCCCAACACGCGACTTCAAAAGGGGAAATAAGCATGATGGGAATGGTGATGATAAAAGATGTAATGATAGATATGGAACTGTCAAACCATATGAACATAATGGTGCTGTGAAGCAGTTCAGGAATCATGCTGGAGATAAACTTCATCCACACACTTCTGCACCCAGATCACCTGAATCAAGAAAGAGGAAGCCCTCGGCGATTTTGACGAGGACTTTCAGAGGAAGCTGGTTGTGTATTTGCCTCGTTTTGGAACTAAAGCAGATAAGAATCCTTGAGTTTTGATTGAACTGGAAAGGACCGTACCGCAAATCCATGATATGAGTCATTACTATTTGCCAAAGGGATGTCTGTTCAAGCCACATAACAGCTGAAATTATGCACCTCACGGAGTGAAATGCAGATTAACTTCACAATTTTCCAGTTTTCCCTTGTAAATATTTATATCAGTAGTAGGACCACAGTTTCATGTTTCAGCCTTTTGGCATTTCTTTTTTTTTGATATTTTTTCTCACTTTGCAATCTTATTTAATGGGCATTATCCCTGTATGAGATTCACTTAAACAGGTTCAATCAATTGAAGCATCCTGCATCCTGGCATCACTTCTGTCATTTTGCATCACGGAGCTGTCAGTTCTCTAAGTTGTACGTGTGACTGGAGGTTGTATTGGTTTGACACATATTTGGCCACCAGAACCAAGTTCTGGATATTTCTTCTTCAGGAACACCACATGTTAAGTACAAACTGTGGTAGATGGGCAACTCACATCTCACGATTGCCATCCGTCAACAGAGTGCCATGCACAGTTAGTTCACGAGCTAATGTCATACCCCAAATGCTTAATAATGTGAAACGAGCGCACCCTCACATTGCTGTCCAATGTCGTACATGTGACTGGTAGGAAGCGCGTGGTACTAGTGTTGGTAGTGCACAAGGTTAGGGGCAAGGATTAACTACATGCATGTGCTTTTTTGAAAAGCTACAACTTTTTAAACGGGAGTCGGAACAAAGATCCGTTTCCATTGTTAGGTTTCTCGCGACGAGCTCTTTAAAATTAAATCCCATATGGACATGTATTAATGATTTTTTTCAGAAGCAACTTTGGCTCTAGATTAGTCAACTTTAGTGCTAAATAGAAGCAACCTTCTTGCATCATATGTATTAGTGAATTTATCTAGCAAGTATATCGTAGACGACATGGAGACCATGACACAAATTTTCACCGTATATAGGCAACTAAGTATCATTGTAGGCAACTTTGGCATTACATTGAGGCAACTTTCAGCACTAAATAAGGAAACTCCCGCTACGAAGGTGCATACAACATACATTACGCGTATGTGATCCTATTATCGCCTATCCATGTTTTGTAAAAAGCATATTTCTCCTGGTTGTCTACCATAATTAAGAAGTTGCCTATAACATCACTGGTAGGCAACTAAGCATCACCAGTAGGCAACTTCATAGTGTTTGTAGACAACATAGAAAAACAAGGATAAGCAACTTCATAATATTGTAGATAACTAATTCACAAAGTTAGGTAACTGAGCAGCAATGATAGGCAACTAATTACCAATGGCAGACAACTAGGCATCAATAGTGGGCAATTTCATAGAATTTGTAGACAACTAAGCATCAACCCGCGATGCAACTAACCATCATCGATAAGCAAGTTGGGATAATGTTAGCAAAATTCACAGGTACACATAGTGCAGTGAAATTGCTTATATGAGTACTAAAGGCACCTCATGTTTTGTGCGATTTTCCTGTTTCATACAAACCAACCTAATTGGTAGTTGTACTAGGCCAAAAAGAAGAAGTTGCTTCTCTATATCATTAAAGTTGCCTCCATTGCACCCAAAGTTACTCACGTTTTTTTATGAAACCTATCCATATGAGATCTAGTTTTGAAGAATTCGTCGTAAGAAACCCAACAATGAAAACGAATCTGAATTCTGACGCTCGAATCAAAAGTTACGACTTTTTTTTAAATGGAAAATAAATGCACGTGGGACAAAGATCTTGGTTAATTATATGATAGCGTAAGTAGACACACAGAAGGTGGTGGGAGGGGGGGGGGGCAGGTGGCTTCCTATTTTTGTGCAATAATTAGGACCAGGGTGTGTCTTTTCAAAAAGGGGGTCTGCTCGATCAATCGAACGAGCGCGTGTGCGCTCCCTAGCCACGTCCATAAAACACCTAGCAACTCTAGATCATAATAACTTGATCTAATAGCTTTCTTCAAGATCTTGTTGAATCATCTCCGAGAATCATGTGTTTACACCCCATTGATGAGGAGATTTGCTGAGACCATTTAATCTTCTGTCCTCGACTGTAAGACTTCTTTCAAGTGATACTCTTATTTCATCCTAGTACCCCCTCCGTAACATAATATAAGACGTTTTCTGACACTATGCCATAGTGTCAAGAAATGTCTTATATTATCTTATGGAGGGAGTATTATTTTTTATATAAAATTTTTCTTTAATAGTTTTCTTGCTTGACAGAAATCGGAATTGCACCCAGTTTCTTACATGTACCCCCCTTTTTTTATCTAGGGACAAGGTTTGGACCCGGCAACTAGACACCCATGTGTCCGGGCTGTTTGATACCCCTCAAACCAAGCATATATGTGGGGAGGATTTGAGACCGTTCGGATGTGGACGCCACGTTGGACACGACACACTAGACCCACCCCAAATGTCATCAAATTTGGCAAAATCGCCCCCTCTCCCACGCAAGTCCTCCATTTTGCGTTCACATCGTAACCCTCCCTCATCCAAGCCATCAATGCTTGCTTCGCCTTGCGAACGCCGCCATGGACACCAAGTCAGTGTTATTCGTCGGTGTCTCCATCGTTCCAGTGGCCAACGCAGAGAGCATTGCCCGCAAGGATTGACAAGTTTGGTAGCGCGACTGCTGCCATGGACACTGGGTCAGTGTAGTCCTTGGGTGTATCCACCATTCTGGCGGCCAACGCGGAGAGCGTCACCCAAAATGATCGACATGTTTGGTAGCGCATCCGTGGGAAGGACGAGATGGTCGAGAAGACCGGTTGCAGCGAAGGAGATCACCGACGTGGAGTCTGCTTTGATGGCATCCACCACAGTCGCGCCCTTGGCTATGCCCATGTTCAATGGTGTTCCAACTTCGCATTGGACGGGCATCCCGGATGCATTCACGCAAGACCCGAACGCCTTCCTGAACAAGACGTATGAGTCGTCGCAGCTTCAACGGTCATGGACAACATCTGGAATTCCGCCAGTGGACATGCCCACGAATTGTTCGAGGATATTTCTCAACCAAATTTCACTTAACTTGTAACAAAATATCCTTAAATGTTGCACTTGATCTTTGAAGGAAATATGCCCTAGAGGCAATAATAAAGTTGTTATTTATATTTCCTTATATCATGATAAATGTTTATTATTCATGCTAGAATTGTATGAACCTAAACTTAGTACATGTGTGAATACATAGACAAAATGTAGTGTCCCTAGTATGCCTCTACTTGACTAGCTCGTTAATCAAAGATGGTTAAGTTTCCTAGCCATAAACATGTGTTGTCATTTGATGAACGGGATCACATCATTAGAGAATGATGTGATAGACAAGACCCATCCGTTAGCTTAGCATTAATGATCGTTTAGTTTTATTGCTATTGCTTTCTTCATGACTTATACATGTTCCTCTGACCATGAGATTATGCAACTCCCGAATACCGAAGGAACACCTTGTGTGCTATCAAACGTCACAACGTAACTAGGTGATTATAAAGATGCTCTACAGGTGTCTCTGATGGTGTTTGTTGAGTTGGCATAGATCAAGATTAGGATTTGTCACTCCGTATATCGGAGAGGTATCTCTGGGCTCTCTCGGTAATGCACATCACTATAAGCCTTGCAAGCAATGTGACTAATGAGTTAGTTACGGGATGATGCATTACGGAACGATAAAGAGACTTGCCGGTAACGAGATTGAACTAGGTATGATGATACTGACGATCAAATCTCGGGCAAGTAACATACCGATGACAAAGGGAACAACGTATGTTGTTGTGCGGTTTCACCGATAAAGATCTTCGTAGAATATGTAGGAGAAATTATGAGTATATAGGTTCCGCTATTGGTTATTGACCGGAGATGTGTCTCGGTCATGTCTACATAGTTCTCGAACCCGTAGGGTCCGCACGCTTAACGTTCGATGACGATTTGTATTATGAGTTATGTGATTTGATGACCGAAGTTTGTTCGGAGTCCCGGATGAGATCACGGACATGACGAAGAGTATCGAAATGGTCAAGAGGTAAATATTCATATATTGGAAGGTTATATTCGGACACCGGAATAGTTTCGGGAAGTATCGGATAAGTTTCGGAGCACCGAGAGGTTACCGGAACCCCCCGGGGAAGTATGGGCCTTATTGGACTTTAGTGGAAAGGAGAGAAGGGCCACAAGGGGAGGCAGCGCGCCCCCCATGGGCTGGTCCGAATTGGACTAGGAGGGGGCGCCGCCCCCCTCTTTCCTTCTCCCCTCTTCCTCCTTCCCTCTCTCCCCTTGTTGGAATAGGAAGGGGGGGGGGAATCCTACTTGGACCGGGAGTCCAAGTAGTACTCCCCCCATGGCGCGCCTCCTCCTAGGCCGGCCTCATCCTCCCCCTCCTTTATATACATGGGGAGGGGGGCACCCAAAGGCACAACAGACAATCTCTTAGCCGTGTGCGGTGCCCCCTCCACAGTTACACACCTCGGTCATATCGTCGTAGTGCTTAGGCGAAGCCCTACGCCAGTAACTTCATCATCACCGTCGCCACGCCGTCATGCTGACGGAACTCTCCCTCGACCTCAACTGGATCAAGAGTTCGTGGGACGTCATCGAGCTGAACGTGTGCTGAACACGGAGGTGCCGTACGTTCGGTGCTTGGATCGGTCGGATCGTGAAGACGTTCGACTACATCAACCACATTACTAAACGCTTCCGCTTTCGGTCTACGAGGGTACATGGACACACTCTCCCCGCTCGTTGCTATGCTTCTCCTAGATAGATCTTGCGTGATCGTAAGAAATTTTTTGAAATACTATGTTCCCCAACAATCTTGCCATAACTATTGCATGTTAATTTTTTTGAGCAACCTATTGCATGTTAATTCAACTTAACTTGCATCATGATGCATTAAATTAGTGCCCCCTTAGATCAATCTTAGTTTGCCACTAAAATGGATGTATCTAGATTTATTTTAGTGCTAGATACATCCATTTGAGTGACAACTAATATGGATTGGAGGAAGTATTACACATCATCTATGCTATGTCATTCATTGCATGTTGGATCTTTTCCGTAGTAGTAAGATTGCATTTGTAGTGTTTGTGCTTCTTCCTCGCAATAAGCCTTGTAGATGGTGTGAGCAATGATGCAAGGTCTGAGAATGTACCAAGCGCAGAATACAAGCAAGAAAAACCTCCATGAACATTCCGACACATCCTCTGCTTTCTCCCTTATTCATGCATTAGTGTAGCGATGCTATAGTGAGTCGTCGATGCCTATTCTTATGCATAGGCTTATTATTGTCACTTGATATTGCCTTTACCTTCCATTCCTAGCATGCCAAGTTAATTGCTTGCTTTTTTTTGCTTTGTTAACCCTGCTGATGTTGTAGTATGCATGCTTAGGGTGTTGCTTGAGTTGTGTGTATCTATCTCCTGTTGTTGGTGGGTAGCTGTTAACCTCTCTCTGGTACACTCTTTTTATTTGTTATGCCATTACTCCTATAAAGAATGCTGGAGTACCCACCTCCCTGGGCTCTTCACGGATGAAGAGCGCCTCTGAGCCGTTGGTTGCTCGGTGATGTGCAGTAGGAGCCTCTTGGACGTGCTTCGAGCCATCCGATCTTCCCGGACAACTCAGACCTGGGCGATCCGGTTGGAGGGTCCATGGCGGGTGGACCGTCCAGCGCGCACGAGGCCACAGACATTGGGCAGCGTCGGCGCACTCATGGGTGAGGCACCGCATGCTTTCTTGCGCGTGAGCCATGCTAGACCTGCCTGGTGGCATGTATGCCCCGCGTGGGGCTAAAGACGCGGGGCTGAGTCGGTCACGTCGGACCTGGGCGACCTCGCTTGAAGGTGATACAGGGAAAATCCTATGGAGGCCTGATCTTCACGAATTGGAGGTGGACTCGAGGAAAAACACGAAGAACACGAGGGGAAACACACGTAGATGAAAATAAATATACACATGGATAGATACTTGATCCAAATCATCCAAAGAGAAGAGAAGGAACAAGATAGGATTCTTACCCAAGTCCTCGGACAAGGAGGGAAAAATACATAGATTGATATTCCCATATATGGGCCTTGAATCCACTAGGGAACTTCTCCAATGGAGTCTTCTCTTTCTCAAAAGGAGTCCCACAAGGGGAGATACGTGAGCTAAGATCTAGTGTAGTTCTAATCTTAGCTAACCCTAGAAATGAGAATGGGGAGGTCTACTATAGTGCTAGTCACAAAGGGGTAAGTGGGGGAGAGATACAAGGCCAAAGGCCTGCGACTGCACACAGGCAGGTACCAGACATCCTGTGTTTACCAGATGCCCGGTCGGTCGCGAGGGACTGGACTTTCGGTGGTCATCGGATGTCGAGGGACTTGGAACCTTGTTTAGTGTTCTTCAATTGGTGTCGAAGATGTCCGGTGTAGCTTGAAAACTCTCACCTGATAACTTTCTTCATCTTGGGCCAACTCATCTGAAAGCTCTTCGAAGGTGTGTGAAGCCACATGTCGACGCATAATGATGGAAGTTACTTGTGGTGCAGTTCACTTGATATTCAGAGGGGACTTGAAGTAGCTTGAGGTAGGTGTTCATATTGTGCTCCCACTCAAGGTGCTCTTCGGGTTCTTGAGTCCTTGATACGTCTCCAACGTATCTATAATTTTTGATTGTTTCATGCTATTATGTTATCAATCTTGGATGCTTTATATGAATTTTTATGCCGTTTTATATCATTTTTTGGGACTGACCTATTAACGCAAAGCCCAGGGCTAGTTGCTGTTTTCTACTTGTTTTTGGCTTTTCAGAAAATCAATACCAAACGAAGTCCCAACATGATGAAACTTTACGATGATTTTTTCTAGACTAGAGGGGACCCTAAAAGGTTCGGGAGGAGGCCAGAAGAAGTATGAGAGTGATGTCTACTACACAACATTCTTCTTGTAGACGTTGTTGGGCCTGCAAGTGCACAGGTTTGTACGACAGTAGCAAATTTCCCTCAAGTGGATGACCTAAGGTTTATCAATCCATGGGAGGCGTAGGATGAAGATGGTCTCTCTCAAGCAACCCTGCAACCAAATAACAAAGAGTCTCTTGTGTCCCCAACACACCCAATACAATGGTAAATTGTATAGGTGCACTAGTTCGGCGAAGAGATGGTGATACAAGTGCAATATGGATGGTAGAAATAGGTTTTGTAATCTGAAAATATAAAAACAGCAAGGTAACTAATGATAAAAGTGAGCGTAAGCGGTATTGCAATGATAGGAAACAAGGCCTAGGGTTCATACTTTCACTAGTGCAAGTTCTCTCAACAATAATAACATAGATAGATCATATAACAATCCCTCAACATGCAACAAAGAGTCACTCCAAAGCCAGTAATAGCGGAGAGCAAACGTAGAGATTATGGTAGGGTTTAAACCACCTCAAAGCTATTCTTTCGGATCAATCTATAAAAGAGTTCGTACTAGAATAACACCTTAAGACACAAATCAACCAAAACCCTAATGTCACCTAGATACTCCATTGTCAACTCAAGTATCCGTGGTCATGATTATACGATATGCATCACACAATCTCAGATTCATCCAACCAACACAAAGTACTTCAAAGAGTGCCCCAAAGTTTCTACCGGAGAGTCAAGAAAACGTGCCAACCCCTATGCATAGGTTCATGGGTGGAACCCGCAAGTTGGTCACCAAAACATACATCAAGTGGCACGTGATATCCCATTGTCACCACAGATAAACATGGCAAGACATACATCAAGTGTTCTCATCATAAAGACTGAATCCAATAAGATAACTTCAAGAGGGAAACTCAATTCATCACAAGAGAGTAGAGGGGGAGAAACATCATAAGATCCAACTACAATAGCAAAGCTCGGGATACATCAAGATCGTGCCACAGAGGGAACACGAGAGAGAGAACACGAGAGAGAGAGAGAGAGAGAGAGAGAGAGAGAGAGAGAGAGAGAGAGAGAGAGAGAGATCAAACACATAGCTACTGGTACATACCCTCAGCCCCGAGGGTGAACTACTCCCTCCTCGTCATGGAGAGCGCCGGGATGATGAAGATGGCCACCGGTGATGGGTTCCCCCTCCGGCAGGGTGCCGAAACGGGCTCCCGAGAGGTTTTTGGTGGCTACAGAGGCTTGCGGCGGCGGAACTCCCGATCTATCTTCTGTTCTGGAAGTTTTACGATACGTAGGTATATATGGGTGCAAGGGGTACGTCGGTGGAGCTTCGAGGGCCCCACGAGGCGGGGCGCGCCTAGGGGTGGGCGCGCCCCACCCTCGTGGCCAGCTCACGATCTTGACGTAGAGTCCAAGTCTATCCGGTGGCTTTCCTTCCAAAAATAACTTCTCCAGTTGATTTCGTTCTGTTTTGACTCCGTTTGATATTCCTTTTCTTTAAAATACTGAAATAGGCAAAAAACAACAAATCTGAGCTGTGCCTCCGTTTAATAGGTTAGTCCCAAAAGTAATATAAAAGTGGAAAATAAAGCCCAACATTGCCCAAAACAGTAGATAATATAGCATGGAGCAATCAAAAATTATAGATACGTTGGAGACGTATCAAGCATCTAAGCTTAATTCACTCGTCATCGAGTAGGTAAATGATAAAAATAGAATTTTTGATGTGGAATGCTACCTAGCATAATTTATAATGTAATTTTCTTTATTGTGGCATGAATGTTCAGATCCAAATGATTCAAAATAAAAGTTCATCTTGATAAAATAAATACTAACACTTCAAGCATACTAATCAAAGTAATCATGTCTTCTCAAAATAACATTGCAGAAGAAAGTTCATCCCTACAAAATCATATAGTTAGGCTATGCTTGATTTTCGTCACACAAAGATGTTCCCAACTTCTATACCCCTGATGACAAGCCAAGCAATTGTTTCATACTTAAATAATCTCAAACTTTTTCAACCTTCACGCAATACATGACCGCGAGCCATGGATATAGCACTATGGGTGGAATAGAATATGATGATGGGATTGTGTGGAGAAGACAAAAGGAGAAAGTCTCACATTGACGAGGATAATCAGCGGGCTATGGAGATGCCCATCAATTGATGTCAACATGAGGAGTAGGGATTGCCATGCAACGGATGCACTAGGGCTATAAATGAATGCTCAACAAAAGAAAACTAGTGGGTGTGCATCCAACTTGCTTACAAGACGAAGACCTAGGGCATTTGAGGAAGCCCATCGAGGAATATACAAGCCAAGTTCTATAATGAAAAATTCCCATTAGTATGAAAAAGATAACTTATGAGACTCACTATATGAAAAACATGGTGCTACTTTGAAGCACAATATATGAGACTCTCTACATGAAGAACAAGGTGCTACTTTGAAGCACAAGTGTGGAAAAAGAGATAGTAACATTGCCCTTTTTATTTATTTTCTTTTTATTTTCTTTTTTTTCTTTTTCTTTTTTGGGCCTTTCCCTTTTTTTTATTTTTGGCCTTTCTCTTTTTTTTGATTGGGCAATGCTCTAATAATGATGATCATCACACTTCTATTGATTACAACATAAGGATTACAACTCGAAACTAGAACAAGACATGACTCTATATGAATGCCTCGTGAGTGTACCGGGATGGTGCAATGAATCAAGAGTGAAATGTATGAAAAATAATGCATGGTGGCTTTGCCACAAATACGATGTCAACTACATGATCATGCAATGGCAATATGACAAAAGTAAAGTATGTCATGATGATGATGAACGGAACGGTGGAAAGTTGCATGGCAATATATCTCGGAATGGCCATGGAAATGCCATAATAGGTAGGTATGGTGGCTGTTTTGAGGAAGATATAGGGAGGTTTATGTGTGATAGAGTGTATCGTATCACGGGTTTGGATGCACAGTGAAGTTTGCACCAACTCTCAAGGTGAGAAAGGGCAATGCACGGTACCGAAGAGGCTAGCAAAGGCGGAAAGGTAAAAGTGCATATAATCCATGGACTCAACATTAATCAAAAGAACTCATGTACTTATTGCAAAAATTTAGAAGTCATCAAAAATCAAGTACTACGCGCATGCTCCTAGGGGGATAGATTGGTAGGAAAAGACCATCGCTCGTCCCCGACCGCCACTCATAAGGATGCACAAGCCAGGTACACTTCATGTTTCAAATTTATTACACAACTTTAACCATACGCGCATGCTACGGGACTTGCTAACTTCAACACAAGCATTCTTTAAATTCATAATCACCCAACTAGCATGACTTTAATATCACTACCTCCATATCTCAAAACAATTATCAAGTATCAAATTGATCATAGCATCCAATTCACTTCCTATGATAGTTTTCGTTCAAATTACCATGCTGTTTAAGACTCTAAACATAATATAAGTGAAGCATGAGAGTTCATTAATTTCTCCAAAATAAAACTACCACCATTGTGCTCTAAAAGATATAAGTGAAGCACTAGAGCAATAATAAACTACTCCGAAAGATATAAGTGAAGATCAATGAGTAGTCGAATAGTTATACAACTATGTGAAGACTCTCCCATTTAATAATTTCAGATCTTAGTATTTTATTCAAACAGCAAGCAAAGCAAAATAAAATGACATTGCAAGGATAGCACAACTCATGTGAGGAAGCAAAAACTTAGGCTCAACCGATACTAACCGATAGTTGTTGAAGAAGAAAGGTGGGATGCCTACCGGGCATCCCCAAGCTTAGATGCTAGATACTTATTGAAATATTATCTTGGGGTGCCTTGGGCATCCCCAAGCTTGAACTTTTTGTCTCCTTAATTCCTCTCATATCATGGTTTCTCTTTTATCAAAAAGCTTCATTCACAACAAACTCATCAAGAACTCGTGAGATAGGTTAGTATAAACCAATGCAAAACCTTATCATTTTCTACTGTAACAAATCACTAACATTATTATTCAACATTGCATACTAAATGCCTCTGCATATTTAATACTCCTATACTTAAATAGAATCATTAAACAAGCAAACATATGCAAACAATGCAAACATAACAGCAATCTGCCAAAACAGTACAGTCTGTAAAGAATGCAAGAGTATCAATACTTCCCTAACTCCAAAAATTATGAACTAAAATTCCCACTGTAATAAATTTATCAGAGCTTATTATGCAAAAGTTTTCATCATTATATCATTTTCTGAATTTTCTAGGGAATTTTTGCAACAGCGGTAAACTTTCTGTTTTCAAACAGCAACATGTATAGTAGCAAAATAAGCATGGCAAAGGCTATCCTTGACTTTTTTATTGAAACTAAAGATGCAAAACATTATTATAAATAACATCAAGCAAAATCTAACAAGATAAAATGACGCTCCAAGCAAACACATATCATGTGGTGAATAAAAATATAGCTCCAAGTAAAGTTACCGATGAACGAAGATTTAAAGAGGGGATGCCTTCGGGGCATCCCCAAGCTTAGGCTCTTGGTTGTCCTTGAATATTACCTTGGGGTGCCTTGGGCATCCCCAAGCTTAGGCTCTTGCCACTCCTTATACCATAGTACATCTAATCTTTACCAAAAACTTTAAAACTTCACAACACAAAACTTAACAGTAAAACTCGCGAGCGCCGGTAGCGAAAGAAAACAAACCACCCCTTCACGGTACTGTAATGAACTCATTCTTTATTTATATTGGTGTTAAAACTACTGTATTCCAACTTCTCTATGGTTTATAAACTATTTTACTAGCCATAGATTCATCAAAATAAGCAAGCAACACAATGAAAACAGAATCTGTCAAAAACAGAACAGTCTGTAGTAGTCTGTAACTAACGCAAACTTCTGGAACTCCAAAAATTATAAAATAAATTGTAGGACCTGAGGAATTTGTCTAGTAATCATCTTCAAAAAGAATCAACTAAATAGCACTCTCCAGTAAAAAGTTCTAGCTAATCTTGTGAGCGCTAAAGTTTCTGTTTTTTTACAGCACGATCATAAAGACTTCACCCAAGTCTTCCCAAAGGTTCTACTTGGCACAAACACTAATTAAAACACAAAACCACATATAAACAGAGGATAGATGGATTATTTATTCCTAAACAGAACCAAAAAACAAGAAACTAAAATAAAATTGGGTTGCCTCCAACAAGCGCTATCGTTTAACGCCCCTAGCTAGGCATTATGATTTAAATGATGCTCACATAAAAGATAAGAATTGAAACATAAAGAGAGCATCATGAAGAATATGAATAGCACATTTAAGTCTAACCCACTTCCTATGCATAGGGATTTTGTGGGCAAACAACTTAGGGGAACAAGAATCAACTTGCATAGGAAGGTAAAACAAGCATAACTTCAAGATTTTAAGCACATAGAGAGGAAACTTGATATTATTGCAGTTCCTACAAGCATATATTCCTCCCTCATAATAATTTTCAGTAGCATCATGATTGAATTCAACAATATAACCAGCACATAAAGCATTCTTTTCATGATCTACAAGCATAGAAATTTTATTACTCTCCACATAAGCAAATTTATTCTCATGAATTGTAGTGGGAGCAAACTCAACAAAATAACTATCGTATGGTTGAGAATTAAGATCAAGATGACAAGTTTCATGGTTATCATTATTCTTTAAAGCATACGTTTCATCACAATAATCATCATAGATAGGAGGCATGCTTTTATCACAGTAAATTTGCTCATCAAAGCTTGGGGGACAAAAAAATATCATCTTCATCAAACATAGCATCCCCAAGCTTGTGGCTTTGCATATCATTAGCATCACAGATATTCAAGGAATTCATACTAACAACATTGCAATCATGCTCATCATTCAAATATTTAGTGCCAAATATTTTAATGCATTCTACTTCTAACACTTTGGCACAATTTTCCTTTCCATCATACTCACGAAAGATATTAAAAAGGTGAAGCGTATGAGACAAACTTAATTCCATTTTTTTGTAATTTTCTTTTATAAACTAAACTAGTGCTAAAACAAGAAACAAAAAGATTCGATTGCAAGATTTAAAGATATACCTTCAAGCACTCACCTCCCGAACGGCGCTTTAAAAAGAGCTTGATGTCTACTACACAACCTTCTTCTTGTAGACGTTGTTGGGCCTGCAAGTGCACATGTTTGTAGGACAGTAGCAAATTTCCCTCAAGTGGATGACCTAAGGTTTATCAATCCGTGGGAGGCGTAGGATGAAGATGGTCTCTCTCAAGCAACCCTGCAACCAAATAACAAAGAGTCTCTTGTGTCTCCAACACACCCAATACAATGGTAAACTGTATAGGTGCACTAGTTCGGCGAAGAGATGGTGATACAAGTGCAATATGGATGGTAGAAATAGGTTTTTGTAATCTGAAATATAAAAACAACAAGGTAGCTAATGATAAAAGTGAGCATAAACGGTATTGCAATGATAGGCAAGGCCTAGGGTTCATACTTTCACTAGTGCAAGTTCTCTCAACAATAATAACATAGATAGATCATATAACAATCCCTCAACATGCAACAAAGAGTCACTCCAAAGCCACTAATAGCGGAGAACAAACGTAGAGATTATGGTAGGGTACGAAACCACCTCAAAGCTATTCTTTCGGATCAATCTATAAAAGAGTTCGTACTAGAATAACACCTTAAGACACAAATCAACCAAAACCCTAATGTCACCTAGATACTCCATTGTCATCTCAAGTATCCGTGGGCATGATTATACGATATGCATCACACAATCTCAGATTCATCCTACCAACACAAAGTACTTCAAAGAGTGCCCCAAAGTTTCTACCGGAGAGTCAAAAAAACATGTGCCAACCCCTATGCATAGGTTCATGGGCGGAACCAGCAAGTTGGTCACCAAAACATACATCAAGTGGCACGTGATATCCTATTGTCACCACAGATAAACACGACAAGACATACATCAAGTGTTCTCATCATAAAGACTCAATCCAATAAGATAACTTCAAGAGGGAAACTCAATTCATCACAAGAGAGTAGAGGGGGAGAAACATCATAAGATCCAACTACAATAGCAAAGCTCGGGATACATCAGATCGTGCCATAGAGGGAACACGAGAGAGAACACGAGAGAGAGAGATCAAACACATAGCTACTGGTACATACCCTCAGCCCCGAGGGTGAACTACTCCCTCCTCGTCATGGAGAGCGCCGGGATGATGAAGATGGCCACCGGTGATGGGTTCCCCCCCAGGTGCTTGCCGAACGGGCTCCCGAGAGGTTTTTGGTGGCTACAGAGGCTTGGCGCGGCGGAACTCCCGATCTATCTTCTGTTTTGGAAGTTTTACGATACGTAGGTATATATGGGTGCAAAGTGCACGTCTTGGAGCTGGGGGCCCACGAGGCAGGGGCGCGCCTAGGGGGTGGGCGCCCCCACCCTCGCTGCCGGCTCCCCGTATCTTCCGACGAGAGTCCAAGTCTATCCAAAGTGGCTTTCCTTCCAAAAATAACTTCTCCAGTTGATTTCGTTCCGTTTTGACTCCGTTTGATATTCCTTTTCTTGAAATCTTGAAATATGCAAAACAACAAAAAAATTTGGGCCTCCGGTTAATAGGTTAGTCCTAAAAGTAATATAAAAGTGGAAAATAAATCCCAATATTGCCCAAAACAGTAGATAATATAGCATGGAGCAATAAAAAATTATAGATACGTTGGAGACGTATCAGAGAGAGACACGAGCTCACAGGGCATGACCTGGGGAAGTGAGCGTGCCCCACAGAGCTTGTGGGCCCCACTAACTCCGTTTGACCGAGTTCCACCTCTATAAGTTCACATATATTCCCAAACCAACAGAGAGCCACCCGAAATACTTTTTCCACCGCCGCAAGCTTCTTTTCTTCTGCGATCCCATCTGGAGGCCTTTTCCGGTACTCTGCCGGAGGGGAAATCGATCATGGAGGTCTTCTACATCATCCTTGCTGCCTTTCGATGATGCATGATTAGTTTACCACAAACCTACGGGTCCATAACTAGTAGCTAGATGGCTTCTTCTTTCTCTTTGATCTTTAATACAATGTTCTCCTCGATCTTCTTGGAGTTCTATCCAATATAATCTTCTTTTGCAGTGCGTTTGTTGGGATCCGATGAATAGTGGCTTTATGATCAAATTATTCATTGAAAGCAACTAAGTCTTTTCTGAACTTTATTATGCATGATTGTTATAGTTTTGTATTTCTCACCAATCTATCCATTTGATTTGGCCAACTAGATTGATTTATCTTCAATGGGAAAGGTGCTTTGTAATGTGTTCAATCTTGTGGTGTTCTCACCCAATGACAGAAGGGGTAGTGAGGCCCGTATAGTGTTGTTGCCATTAAGGGTAAAATGACGGGGTTTAATCCTATTGCTTGAGTTTACTTTGTCTACATCATGTCATCTTGCTTAAGGCGTCACTATGTTTGTCATGAACTTAATAACATAGATGCATGCTGGATAGCGGTCGATTGGTGGAGTAATAGTAGTAGATGCGCATGTGAGTCGGTCTACTTGTCATGTATGTGATGCCTATATACATGATCATTGCCATGAATACGTCATAACTATGTGCTTTTCTACCAATTTCTCAATAGTAATTTGTTTACCCACCGGATGCTATGTGTTCGAGAGAGAAACCTCTCGTGAAAACTATGCCCCCCAGGTCTACTTTTATCATATTATTAAAATCAAAATACTTTGCGGCAATTTTACTCTTTTTATTTTTATTTTCTTTTTATCTATCTAGCACCATCAGAATTAATCCTTGCAAGTAACGAGTTCAAGAGGATGGACAACCCTCTTGCCTGTGTTGGGTGCAAGTATTTGCTTTTGTGTGTGTAGGTACCGAAGACAGGAATTTGCTTGGTGCTCCTATTGGTTCGATAACCTTGGTTCTCACCGAGGGAAATACTTATCTCTACTGTACTGCTTCACCCCTCCTCTTAGGGGAAAATCCCAATGCAGTTTACAAGTAGTAGTCCCACAGAAATGGATCTCATGGTCAGTATCGAAGTCATAGTAGCTCGTGGAAGTCGCGGACTTGAGCTTGGGGGGGGGGGGGTTCTTGAGCATATTCTTGAGGTTCATGTTGGCGAAGATGCCACATATCCAAAGGATAAGATGCCTTGAGGTTGCATGGCGAAGATGCCAAGGTGGGCGGTGAACTCATACAACGGTTGGTGGTGTCAAGCTCTTAACCTTCATGCTTTCGCGTGGTTGGAGGCCTTGATGTGGGCATCGTTATTTCTTCATGACAGTGATTGTGTCGATGCTGGTGTGACCTTGCCGGAGATGTTAGCTTGAGAGTATGTGCACTTGAGCGTCTTCTCGAAGATCAGGAAGACCTCTTGCTGGTGTTGATAAGGACTTTGAGATCCTCCATTCGAGCATCCATCTTGGCGTCGATGAAGGTGATCATGGCATCAAACTCGTCGTTGTAGTTGTAGACTGAAGGAGATGTGTGATGCCTGCAAGCCAAACAGGGTAGTGTAGCACTTTCCCAGAAGTATCCCTATGAGTAATCATTCCAATGAAGAGCGGAGAAGAGTATTTATACGTAGCGTTTCTGTCACACACAAGGTGTCTCAGTTCTTGTGTGAAGTAACTGCTTGGGCTTCTGCAAATATTGTTACCGTCCTGGATCACGGATAAACTAGTTTGACAAATATAAGGAGAGTTTGAAAGTGACTGCTAGAGTAACTACTAAAAGTAAATAACATGATTAGGGCTATAGGTTGTGTTTCTTGCAGTGAAGAGATTAGGTGCGGAGAGATTTCAGTTCATGGTAAGAAATATATAAAGTGTGCCAGTGCGACGGTAATACCAATTACCTTGTACTGTACTCATAGAATTTGATATATGTGTTCTTTAGGTGGTCCCCCCTAAAGTTATGAAACTCCTCCATGAAGGATTATATTTCATTTTGTGGTCCTACTTCGCTGTTTCCATAGAGTGGTCATTCCCACAATTAAGGTCCTTAGACTGGAACCAAGCATTAAGTTCAATGGATCACCTTATCTCATATTGTCTTCGGTCCTCATAGATATCTCCACCTGTCACATCAGAGGTCACAGATTTCCTAAACAATATGTGTTACCTGTGTAGGTCTTGAGATCATGTTGCCTAGGCAATTAAATTGGACGACATGCATAGAGTTCATCACATCATAACAACATACTAGATAGATCACACTACTACGGATGCAAATGAAGACATATAGAGTAGGCACAGATTAATCTTACCACTTACCTACATCTCCCACACCTAGGGGGGATCACTCAGACATCATATGTGACGCCCCGAGACCGATGCGCCAGGTGTCTTCCAGTTATTCGCCGGCGTTGCCATATTTTTTGCTTGCGTGTTGCATTTTGCCATGTCGTCATATGCATTGCACCCCCACATTTTCAAAACTTGCATCCGGTCCTTTTTCCCCGTTGTCCGTTTCGCGATCCGACACTCCCACATGCGCACGTTGCACCTCTCAGACCTCATTTCGTGAGTGGCTTTAAAATGTTCTCGGAATGGGATGAAACTTGGCGTGCGGTGTTGTTTTAGAGTAGGTAGACCGCCTGTCAATTTTCGTTCCATTTGGAGGTCGTTTGACGCCCCAACGGTTAACCGTGTAACCCCGTAACCCCTCTCCCTTTGCAGCCCAACACCCCTCCACCACAGCCCTTGAGCCCATCCTAACCCCCTTCATCCTCTCGGTCGTTCGATCATGATCGCGTGGCCGAAAACCGCTCCCCATTTGGACTCTCCTAGCTCCCTCTACCTATAAATATACCCTCTCCCCCGAAATTTGCGGTTGAACCCTACCCCTAACTCCTAGCGTCTTCCTCCTCGCGCCAGACATCGTCCCACGCCCTTGGCCGACATGTCTGCCGCCCCCTCAGCCGAATCGCGTCGCGACACCTCGGCCGGCTCTCTCTCTTCCCGTGCCTCGGCCGCGCGCATGAGGCCATCGCAGATGGGCCCGGATCCCGCGCCGCCAGCCCGCTTCCGCCCGCCGCCAGCGCCTCCTGCCACGTGCCACGCCGCCCGGCGCCACCGCGTGCCGCCGCCGCCCTACCGCAGCGGCGCCGCCTTTCGTCGCGCCCGGTCGCCGCCGCCCAGCGCCTCCCTCCTCGCCTGCGCTCGCCCGCGACCTCGCCCCGCCACCTGCTCCGCGCCGCGCTGCGCCGCTCGCCCGGTGCCGCCGACCGCCGTCGGCTCCCGCGTCCCCGCGTCTCGCCGCCGGCGCGCCGTCGACAACTCCTGCCGGATCCGGCGAGATCCGGCCCGGAACCCCGCAGGTGGATGAGATCCACCAGGAGGTGAACCAAACGGCGTCCCGCGTCCCCGGATCCCTCCATCCCGCACCGTCCCGTCCCGCGTTGACTTTTCGCGAGTTGAAATTCGTCTAAAGTCCCCGGATCTGCTACATTTTCATGCCATGTTCATTGCATCATAGCTCCTTGACCGTAGCTCTGTTTTGTGCATATAACATTTCAAAATGTTCACTGTGAGATTCTCTTCACTTTGTTCCATTTTTCCATGCTTGTTTGAATCCATCTTGATGCCCTTATCATCGTTGCAAGAGTGCTATGTGTTGTTGTCTGCTGTAGTTTAACAGAACTGGCTCATTTGTCATTTTTGTATCTTTTTGTGTGATTTTCTTTTGAGCATGAAGTCTATATGTGTTATGAGCTACAACATGCCATATTTTATGTGGTGCAGTCCACTGTTCATGATATGCCATGTGGTGATTTTTACAAGCTTTCAAAGTAGCCTCCGTGATGTTGCTGATTTCTGTGACTTAAGTCATTTCTGCTAAGTCTGAAACTGATATATTGTGATGCTATGTAAACCTGTTGATACCATGAGTTCTATGCATAATCTGGAGATGTTCACTAAGGGTGTTTTGTTATAAATATTGTGGTGCATCTATCCGTTCCTTGTTTTGCATTTATATCCTGTTGTAGCTTGTTGTTATCATGCTCCAAAATTGCTAAATAATGTTTCTGTCAGCCTGTTAACATTAAGTTCAGTTTTGCCATGTGTTTTGCTAGTGGTCCATGCACCCTATGAACTTTCTATTGCCATGCTTAACTTCATGAACATGTCTTATTATTTTTGTTTACATTTTCCTGCACTGTAATGCTCTGTAGTGAGTTTTACAAGCTCACCAACATGCCTACTTATCGTTGTTCCTGCCATGTGCTGTTATTTTCACCGTCTGAATCTGTCATATCATTTGCCATGTTTGCATGGGTGCTATCATATTTTCTGTTGATCTTTGGAATAATTTCAGTAAGGGAGTTTTGTTCTTTGTCTTTAGTACTAGCATGCCATGTCTTTGGTTGCCATGATAAGTTCCTGTACCATGTTGTTTGATAGCTCTAAACTTTGCAACCTGATGTTATTTCTGTCATGTCCAGTGAATTCTGCTAAGTCTGTGAAGCTGTTATAATTTGCAATCTTGCCATGTCCTTTTGAGCATGTTCTAGTGATTTATGGAGTTAGCTCAGTGTTCATGTTTTGTTATGCTTTACCTATACATCATACCATGCCTTTTGTTTTCATGTTGTGGTGCTGTAGCATGTTGTTTTGATGCTTCCAATATGCCTAGTTGTTGTTTTGGACAGCATGCCCTTTAAGGTTGTTTCATGTGTATGTGTTGAACCGTTGCTCCGTTTTGAGTGTGCTCTACATGAAACTTGCTTAGTTTTTGCATTTAGCTTCATGTTACCTTGTTGCATCCGTGTTTTGGGGTGTGTGCTTGATGTTTGAATGCATTTTGCATCAATGCCATGTTTAACTTGTTTTGCTCATATCTTCTAGGCTGTAGCTCCGAATTAAACAAAGTTTATACGTAACTTGACTAGAATTTCGTGTAGATCATCTTGGTGCATCTTAACTTGCTGTTTAACAACTTGAACATAAGGTTTATTCAGATCTGGACCAATTTTGAAATTTGCATATGGGGACTTACCGGAATTGTTATATGTTGTTTCCGGCCTCATTTAACCTTGCTTTGATGTGTTGTTCTTGTATGCATCATCTATTGCCATGCGTAGCCTCATGTAGCCTTGTCATGCGTCATACTTGGTTGAGCATCATGCCTTGTTCATGTGTGGTGTGTTTACCATGTTGTGTGCTTCTTCTCATTAGTTCCCTGCTTTCGCTATGCGATCGTGAGGATTCGTTCGTCTACGCTTGGTTCGTCTTCGTGGCTTCATCTTGTTCATGGACTTGTTCTTCTTCCTAGCGGGATTTCAGGCAAGATGACCGTCACCTTGGATCTCATCACTATCATTGCTATGCTAGTTGCTTCGTTCTATCGCTATGCCGCGTTACCTACCACTTGCTTATCAAGCCTCCCAAATTTCCATGAACCTCTAACCTTTGTCACCCTTCCTAGCAAACCGTTGTTTGGCTATGTTACCGCTTTTGCTCAGCCCCTCTTATAGCGTTGCTAGTTGCAGGTGAAGATGAAGATTGCTCCATGTTGGATTATATTATATTGGGATATCACAATATCTCTTATATTATTAATGCATCTATATACTTGGTAAAGGGTGGAAGGCTCGGCCTTATGCCTGGTGTTTTGTTCCACTCTTGCCGCCCTAGTTTCCATCATATCGGTATTATGTTCCCGGATTTTGCATCCCTAACGCGGTTGGGTGTTATGGGAACCCCTTGATAGTTCGCCTTGAATAAAACTTCTCCAGCAAGGCCCAACATTGGTTTTACCATTTGCCTACAACCTATTACCCCTTCCCTTGGGTCGGCCAACCCGAGGGTCATCTTTATTTAGCCCCCCGGGCCAGTGCTTCTCTAAGTGTTGGTCCGAATCAAGCCGCCTGCGGGGCCACCTCGGGGAAACTCGAAGTCTGGTTTTACTCGTAGCCTGTCTCATACGGTGTTGCCCTGAGAACAAGATATGTGCAGCTCCTATCGGGATTGTCGGCACATCGGGCGGTCTTGCTGGTCTTGTTTTACCATTGTCGAAATGTCTTGTAACCGGGATTCCGAGACTGATCGGGTCTTCCCGGGAGAAGGAATATCCTTCGTTGATCGTGAGAGCTTATCATGGGCTAAGTTGGGACACACCTACAGGGTTTGAACTTTCGAAGGCCGTGCCCGCGGTTATGTGGCAGATGGGAATTTGTTAATATCCGGTTGTAGTAAACTTGAAGTAAACTCTTCTAAAATACACCAACTGCGTGCGTAACCGTGATTGTCTCTTTTCGGGGTTGTTCAAGAGGAGAACACGGTTTTTGGGTTATGTTTGACGTAAGTAGGAGTTCAGGATCACTTCTTGATCATTACTAGTTGACGACCGCTTGTTAAGCTCCTCTTCTCGCTCTTGTTTCGTAAGTTAGCCACCATACTTTGCTTAGTCACTGCTGCAACCTCACCACTTTACCCCTTCCTTACCCATTAAGCTTTGCTAGTCTTGATACCCATGGTAATGGGATTGATGAGTCCTCGTGGCTCACATATTACTACAACAACAGTTGCAGGTACAGGTTGTGCGATGATCATGACGCGAGACTGATGTTTACTTGTGTTGGAGTTCTTCTTCTCCGTCGATCTTGGGTTAGGCTCCTGGTCGGTAGCCTGGGCTAGCAGGGTGGATATTGTTTGAGTTTCTGTTTATGTTTCATCCGTAGTCGGATGTTGTTCTCAAGTATATTGATGTATTCTTGCGGCATTTGTATGCCTTGTATGTATCCCCATCTATTATGTAATGATGATGTAATGATATCCACCTTGCAAAAGCGTCTTCAAGATGCGCTTCTATCCTTGGTGGGACCTTCGAGTTCCTTTAGGATAGGGTCGCATCTTGGGCATGACATCATAAGAGGGGAATCAATCACAAGAGAGATAAAACCCATGAAAACCATATCGATAATACCGGGAAGATCCACAATAAGATGAAATGGGTAACTCAAATAATCCTGATGTCTAGATGAGATTGTGTAGAATTACAATTGCTCTCCCAAATTGGAATTCCTATTACAATAGTGAAAGGGGTGACGATGATGATGGATATGAAAGGACCAAAACTAAGAAGATCATCGATAGTTCCTCACATCCGCTCTTCTCCTATTTTGGATGGTGTGGCGGCGGCTAGGGTTCTCTTCTCCTCTAGGGCCCTTCACGAAAGTGGCTTGTATAGACATGGTGGAGCTGATGGCAGTCCATATGATCGCTCATACGGGTGATTGCGGTCGTATGGAATGCCGTATTTTGCTCTGCCACGCCTAATGACTAGAGTCTCTTCAAGAAAGTTGCTCCATTTGGCTTGATTTGCAGCAATCCTCCTTGGTTTCATTTCCATAATTGATATTCCCTGCCAAACATGGCAAAAATGGATTTCCTTCTCTCTCGAGGGATTTGCGTTAG
Source organism: Aegilops bicornis (assembly GCA_021605145.1). Taxonomy (NCBI): domain Eukaryota; kingdom Viridiplantae; phylum Streptophyta; class Magnoliopsida; order Poales; family Poaceae; genus Aegilops; species Aegilops bicornis. The sequence goes on along the minus strand of CM038671.1, from coordinate 231,104,109 downwards.
AAATATTTGAAGAGTAATACAAATTCCAATGAAAACAAGCAAGAATCACTACTAAATCATCACAAATTCTCGAGCCATCAACTCCCCCAAGCTTAGGATTTTCTCGCCCTCGAGCAAACGAGTAATTAAGGGAATGGAAGAGAGCTTGATTGAGTAGAAAGAAGTTTTAACGGCTCGAGATAATGTATCATATCCATATTCTCTTATCATGCAATGTAATTCAAGAAAGTATCTGCAATTGAATAGCTGCATCTAAACTAGTTATAATTTCTCAAGCCAAAATTTCTTTGCTAACCAAGTGTTTAGGCAAGCAGGAGCATTCCTTTTCATATGGATATTCAACTCTAACTCATTGCTCAAAAGTGTCGGCCCAGTGGAAACCACGTTACCACGGGCCCGCTGCCTACAACCCAGGAAGCGACACCTCGAGCAGGCCTCAAGAGGCGGCCCGTCCATGGGCGCCACGAATTATGCCTCTATTATGATTGTGTTTTTATGTTTTAATTAGTGTTTGTGCCAAGTAAAGCCTTTGGGGTTATGTTGGGTGATAGTTGATTTGATCTTGTTTGAAAAACAGAAACTTTTGCGTCCAGTAAAAAAATTTAAAAATCAAAGAATCGATGAAAAATTCTGTTTTTTTACAAAAGATGGATATACAAATTGCCTACGTTGTCCCAAGTTTTCAGAATTTTTGGAGTTACAGAAGTATATGAAGTTTTCAGATTACTACACACTATTGCTTTTTGTGATTCTGTTTTCTTTGTGTTGTGTGCTGATTTTGATGAATCTATCGTTGTATAGGGGGTATAAGCCATGGTAAAGTTAGAATATAGTAGATATAATGCAAAAATAAAATATGAATGGGTTTGCAACAGTACTTAGTGTGGTGATTTGCTTTCTTATACTAACGGATCTCACGAAGGTTTTTGTTGAGTTTTGTGTGGTTGAAGTTTTCAAGTTTTGGGTGAGATCACGATGGATGAAGGAATAAGGAGTAAGAAGAGCCTAAGCTTGGGGATGCCCCATGGCACCCCAAGTTATTATCCAAAGAAAAACAAACAACTAAGCTTGGGGATGCCCAGGAAGGCATCCCCTCTTTCTTCTAACGACCATCGGTATTTTACTTGGAGCTATATTTTTATTCATCACATATCATGAGTTTTGCTTGGAGCGTATTGTATTATATGAGTCTTTACTTGTTTTTATTTTTAGTTTGGGTCATATATCCTTGCTGGACACACCTATTTGAGAGAGCCAAATTTATGCTATGATTTGTTAGAATTGCTCTTTATGCTTCACTTAAATTTTTTGAGCTATGGAATTGCTCTAGTGCTTCACTTATATCTTTTTGAGCACGGTGTGCTTTAATATTTTTGAAGAAATGCTCTCATGCTTCACTTAGATTTATTTGAGAGTTAGTAAATTTTTGAAGAAATTCTCTCATGCTTCACTTACATTATTTTGAGAGATGAAAATTTTTATGCTCAAGTTCTTCGCTTAAATTTGTTTGAGCTATCAAAAGCAACATATGAAATTAGTCCCAAAGTGATAGATATTCAAGAGGGATATAATAAAAACTTTCATGAAGATCATTGGAAAAAATAAACTTGATTCTTTGTAATAGTTTTGCGATATGATGATAATAATATGTGAGTCATGTTGGTGAGTAATTATGCTTTAGTAAGAATATTGGTGTTAAGGTTTGTGATTCCCTATGCAAGAAAGAAAGTCAATAGTTATGCAATGAAATTTCATCCTACTTGTGGTGCATTATTCGGTGTTAGTTATGCTTAATGCTCGCTTATGTGATTTTTGTTTGTTGGTTGGTTGCTTCTCAATCTATTTGCTAGCCTCCACTTGTACTGAGTAGAAATACTACTTGTACATCCAAAATCCTTAAACCTAGTTTTGCCATATGAGTCCACCATACCTACCTATATGTGGTATTCCTATGCCGTTCTAAGCAAATTTGTATGTGCCATCTCTAATTTTCAAAATAAATTTCCTTTTTGTGTGCTCGTACCGCTCATGAAGCGGTAGGGGGTGGCCAATATTTTCCATGCTAGATGTGTTATTCTCAAGATGAGTGTTTATTCACTTGTCATTGCACAAGAGTACGACGGTAATAGGGATGCCCAGTCCCAAAATGAAAAAGAAATTTACTTTATGTTGTCAAATAATAAATTCCTTGGAAAGTGTTGGTATGGAAGGCACTCGTGGATACGGCTAGCCATGGATTGTGAAAGAATGGTGTAAAAAGGAATAAACTATATTTTCTGTTTGAGAACCGCCTATTATATATCTAGCATGGAAAGTGTTGGTAATTACTCGGTTGTTTTCGTTGACGGGAAAAGTATGCCTCTCAAAATTTTTATCTCTCAATTTAAGCTTTGAGCTCTGGCACCTCTACAAATCCCTACTTCCCTCTATGAAGGGCCTTTCTATTTACTTTATGCAATTTTTATTTTTATTTGAGTCTCCATCTTCTCTTATAAAGCACCAACTAAGGGGCACTATGATCGTACTTGAGCATTGGGTGTAGCTAATATGCGAGTGTGTTTCATGAATGGATCAATGATTGAGCATGATGGGCTAGGGATAACTTGCTTTAGTGTTGGTATTTTGAAAGGCATGGTTGCTTATTGATATGCTTGAGTATTGAAATCTTCATGTCAAAACTAGACTATTGCTTTGAACCATATAAAAGTCCAGATGCCCATGCTACAAAAAAAAAAGAATATGTGATGAACATTTTAGGCAGCATTCCACATCAAAAATTCTGTTTTTATCATTTACCTACTCGAGGACGAGTAGGAATTAAGCTTGGGGATGCTGATACGTCTCCAACGTATCTATAATTTTTGCTTGTTCCATGCTGTTATATTATCATTCTTGGATGTTTTACATTCATTTTATAGCAACTTCATATCACTTTTTGGGACTAACTTATTGACATAGTGCCCAATGCCAGTTGCTGTTTTTTTGCTTGTTATTTACTTCGCAAAAAATCAATACCAAACGGAGTCCAAATGTAGCAAAACTTTTTGGAGAACTTTTCTGGGCCAGAAGACATCCAACGGGCCAAAGAAGCACCAGAGGGGGGCCCTGAGGGGACAACAACCCACCAGGGGGCGCCCAGGAGCCCAGGCGCGCCCAGGTGGGTTGTGCCCACCTTGGTGGCCTCCCGCACCGCCTCTTCGCCCTATAAATCCCCAAATATTTCAGAAACCCTAGGGGAGTCGACGAAACACAATTCCAGCCGCCGCAAGTTCCAGAACCACGAGATCCAATCTAAACACCATCACAGAGGGGTTCATCATCCTCACTGGTGCCTCTCCGATGATGCGTAAGTAGTTCATCATAGACCAACGGGTCCGTAGGCAGTAGCTTGATGGCTTCCTCTCTCTCTTTTTCTCAATACAATGGTCTCTTCAGATCTATTTGATGTAACTCCTTTTGCGGTGTGTTTGTTGGGATCCGATGAACTTCGAGTTTATGATCAGATCTATATCCATGAATATTATTTGAGTCTTCTTTTGATCTCTTATATGCATGATTATTTATAGCCTCATATTTCTTCTTCGAATATTTGGTTTAGTTAGGGCAACTAGATCGATTTTTCTTGCCATGGGAAGAGGTGCTTTGTGATGGGTGATGGTGTCCTGGACTAGGGGGTACTCACCATGTCGTCTCCCGACCAGCTGGATCGGGCCGAGGACCCCCATGGCAGTTCACTCATGGGCCACTTCGGGCAGCCCATGCCGCATACAAGGGAGATCCCACAAGACTTGGCACACAAGACGAGGACTCTCCTAAACCCTAGGCCTATGGTGTGTTATATAAACCGAGGCCAGGCTAGTCAATAGGCAATCTCATATTCATTACTACAATCTCGTGGTAGATACCTATACTATGTACTATCCTCATATCAATACAATCAAAAACAGGACGTAGGGTATTATCTTCTCGAGAGAGCCTGAACCTGGGTAAAATCCTGTGTCCATGTTACCATCGTTCCAAGACGCCTAGCTTAGGACCCCTACTACGAGATCTGCCGGGTTTGACACCGACATTGGTGCTTTCATTGAGAGCCTGCTGGGTGATCGTCACTGATCAATGAGATAATCAGGTGATATTTTCTCAATTAGAGTTGATCTGCACAAGTTTTTGTGAGAACTTTCCATTGCCGATTTGCAAACTTTGTTCACAGATTAAGTTGACATCACGGTCCGGAGAATTTGCTAGAGCAGCACGCTCGTATTGCAGCATCAGGCAATTTATTGCAGTACAGTGATCGGCAAATGGCGGTGTCCGAATGAAGCGATGAGCGCATCGGAGATCAATCGGGCACTGGCTCCTATGCAGCCCTGGTCCCGAGGGGTGCCAAGGACAGGCCAGTGCGATACGCAGCTGAGGACGCTCCATGGCAGCGGCCGGCCGTCCAGGGAGATTTCTCCTCTTTTGTCTTTTTCCTCCCTATATGCCTTTTGCCTCTTCTGCTCATGGGTGGTCGCTATCGTCCACTTATAGTAGTATTTTTTGCTGCTTCCATATGCCAAAGTGCTAACGAAAATCAATGATCAGTTTTTGCAGCAAGACTTAGTTGACAAATACTACTATTTGACTAGTAGTAGTACTTCACATTGTCGATAACTACTACCAGATCGGCGCGATACACAGGGAGATACTCCATCCTCCCTTTTCTCTTTATTGTATTTATTAATCAAAGCATGGCGATAACTTTTTTGCAAGTGTTCTATTTTCCATGCATGTTGCAAATACTAGATTGATTGATTTAACCTAACGTGAGTAGTACTACTACTACTTGGACTACTTGCTAGCACAGGCGTGAGATGCTAGATCTCATGTGCCATATTGGTTTGGGTCTGATGACTAATTGTTGCATCATCCGCTTTTACCTCATAAAATCAGATTTATCTGAGATCAAGGTCCAAATGAAAATTTCTACCGGCGGTGCGCTCGTATGCAACATCCTGCATTCTGCCGCGGTAGGAGGATCAGCAGACGGCGGCGTCTAATCGTAGCGATCGCGCCCAATCAAGATCAATTAGGCACTGGCCTTGCGAGTCGCACGTCACCGGGCCCGAGGAGTACGCGCCCTAGCACGGCCTGTACCATGCAATTACAGGCCGAATATACTCCCACGCGGGTGGCGACTATCAGGAATTTCTTTCCTTTTTTTGTTATGTTTTTTCTGGTTTAATTCAGTACATAGATGTCGCTGCCGTGCACTAGTACCCTGGCAAAGTAGTATTTTTCTTTGCCGCATGACTAACTCAATCCAGTGCTAGTTTTTGCAACACGACTTGTTAAGTCTAATTAATGAATAGTGCAAACTAGCTTTGCATTAACCGGCGTTTTGTCTGTACGCCTTCCGCAGTCTGACGGACATTACATCTGCAAACAGACCTCGGCTCTCAGGCTATATTCCTCTAAATTATTTACTTCACTTATGCCAATTAAGTAGAAGATTTTTTTGGGCTGCACTATTTTACGTGTGTAGGTAATTGACTTCAACTGCGTCACGCGGTCACTTCGGCAAGCCGACGACGTCGTCCCAATTGGCATAAATCGGCTCGCGCGATCACCTTGTTGGTCGAACTATCATACCGACATGTTCGGTTGCCTCGGGCACTTTGGCATCGCCGAGAGAACTTTACCTCGTCCGGTATTCGGCACACACGCCATATTTCTTTTATTATTCACTTTGCATAAATTATTAATTATGCAACGAATTTTTTAATAATAATAATAATAATTATTATTATCTGCGAATTGCACTATTTTCTGTGCACAGGTAAATGATTTGGGTCGGGAAGCGCTATCACCTCCGCGTACCAACGTGCTGACGTGGGGGTTCTGTCGTCACGTCACGACCTATTGCGGCACCTTAGCTGAACCGGGGGCTTCATCATCACTTCATTAACCCACGCTGGGGACTTCAGCGTCACACTGCTGGCCTGCTCCGTCGCCTCGGTCGGACTGGGGGTTTCACCTCGCCACTTCAGAGTGTCGAGCTCTTTGCTCCTCCACCTCGGGACCGGCTTGGGGCTGGGATTTCGTCCCGCCGTAAGCTCGGGCCGCACATCGACACCGAGCACATTAACCAGCTAAGTCGCTTCCATGATCAGTTTCTTTTTTAAAAAACTTTAATTCTTGTTCGGTTTGACCAAACTTTATATTTGTGTTAAACAAAAAATTTAGTTTGTTAAAAACGTTATTTGTTAAAAACACTTCTCTTACCCAAGTTAACTGGGGGCTCTTATATTTATATGAGCCATTTTATAATAAATTATTTCTTCTTAGTCGTTGCAAAGTCTTTTTCTATCACTCCTTTTTTCGACGCGAGTGTGTGTTCAATAGCCGAGGAGCCTAGTTTCTCTCTCAAATCCACTCGAGTTTAGTTTGCTAAACTGGCCTAACGAGAAGTACTCCACCTTCGGGATAGGAGGTTGCGGCCATAGGCTGACCCGCTTGAAGTCTTGAGATCGGATGTGTCATATTAATGTACGATAGAAGCACAAAAAGTTTAAGACCAAGTTCGGATTGGCACAAAACCTTGATTTAGTTCGGACGTAAAGTTTTTAGGTTTTCCAAGCTTATGGCACTTTAAACCTATTTATGTGCTTCCAGCATAAGTCTCGCAGTACAACGCCGGACACATTTAAGGCTTCGGCAATATCAAAGAGGGGTTGCGGCTAGAGGCGAACCCACCAAAAGCCAAGGTATTCCATGGACTCCTTGGCAAAACATTCTCGGATACTGCTTTATATGCATCGGTTTCGAATTGTGTCTTCGGTCAATAGTTGGGTTGCCTGGCTCCTGTACTTGCCTCCTACGTTCCACTTTGTTCGGCTAGGTGTGCCAAGGGAGAACCACTACGATTTTGCTTCCAGCTCGCATGGTTAAGCGCCTCAGTGGAGAAAGCCGAAAACTGACTGTCACAATAAGTGCAAACTGGTCAGCAATCCGACGACTGTGTTAAACTATAAGATCGATAGGGGTCACCCCCACTATAAAAAAAAGACACATCCGTGACATTTTGGGACGAACGAATTTTTTTCCTGTCATGCTTATGACACTTCTATGATGATAACTGTGACAAAACCCGGTATCATGATAGATGTGGTGGGCTCCTACTTCTATGACAAAAAATCATGACAGAAAATGGGCTTTTCGTCCTGGGCGGGTCGGAGACGCAGCTGCATGACATTCTTTAGACCGCCCATGATGGAAGAAACCGTGGTAGAAGCAAGGGCGAGGAAAATATCGAGGAGTTCCCGGTTACGGTGGGTGGCTGGGGGTCGAGCGATGTGCGTTTCTCTCGTACATGTACGCGCGTGGGTGCGAGGTGTTGGGCTCTAATTGAACCTGAGCGAGGCGTTCGCGTACTGAACCCGAGCAATTGCACTGCAGGCTACGCGTTACTGAACCCGAGCGATCGATCGATGGCTGTTAACTGAACCCGATCGAGCGATTCCTTCGCTACTGCTGCTAACTGAAGCCGATCGAACCCTGCTGCCTCCTTCCCTTGATGAACAGTGAGTGTTGTTGGGGGGTTGGATGAACAGTTCCCGGTGGGGGTTGGATGAACAGGACCCCGTGGTAGTAGAGGCCGTTGCCGCTAGATGAACATGACCCCGATCGAGCCGGTTGGGGGTGGATGAACATGACCCCATGGAGGGTTGGATGAACAGGACCCCGTGAAGGGCTGGTTGAAGAGTAGCCGGTGGAGGGCTGGATGAATAGTAGCCCGTGGAGGGGTGGTTGAACAGGACCCCGTGGAGAGGCTGGTTGAACAGTAGCCGGTGGAGGAGCGGTGGAGGCTGGATGAACAGGAGCCCGTGGATGAACAGTCGCAGGCGGACGCTGGAGGAGGTCGACGGTGGATGAACAGTAGCCCGTGGAGGCAGTCGATGGTGGAGATGAATAGTATCCCGTGGAGTCCCGTTTTGCGGTATGCCACACCCCTCCCGATGAACAGGACCCCCGTTTCGACCGTAAGGCGCTCCAATGTAAGTCCGCTTCTCCGCTTTTGCGGTACGCCACACCCCTCCCGATCAACAGGACCCCGTTTCGACCATAGGATGTCCAAGAGAAGTCCGTTTCCTCCATTTTGCGGTAAGCCAGACCCCTCCCAATGAATAGGATCTCGTTTCGACCATGGACGGTCGAACACAAGGCCGTCTCCTCCGTTCTGCGGTACGCCAGGCCTCGTTTTGATGGCTGTTCTGTCCAAGCCGGTTGGCTCCCGATGAACATGATGATGATGTAGTTTCTCCGTTCCGACCCAGCCATGTACACGAGCCCTGGCCGTATGTATGCACAAGTAGGCGTTGGAGACCCCGCTCGTATGCACGTACGTGGCCATATTTAATTTTAATTTCTTGCACCCTGGCCGCTGTACGTACGTGTACACGATATTAACGGGACTACGTGACATGCTACGTGCACACCTCTACTACGACACGTGCGCACCTCTACTACGACACGTGCCCTTCCTTACACGGCCACGGTTCATCACTGCAGCTTGCAGACAGACTGATTGACCAGTATGTGATGGCCCACAAGTATAGGGGATCTATCGTAGTCCTTTCGATAAGTAAGAGTGTCGAACCCAACGAGGAGCAGAAGGAAATGATAAGCGGTTTTCAGCAAGGTATTCTCTGCATAATCTTGAAATAAGTGGTAACAGATAGTTTTGTGATAAGGTAAATTGTAATGAGCAACAAGTAACAAAAGTAAATACAGGTGAAGCAAGGTGGCCCAATCCTTTTTGTAGCAAAGGACAAGCCTGGACAAACTCTTATAATAGGAAAAAGCGCTCCCGAGGACACATGGGAATATTGTCAAGCTAGTTTTCATCACGCTCATATGATTCGCGTTCGGTACTTTGATAATTTGATATGTGGGTGGACCGGTGCTTGGGTGCTGTTCTTACTTGAACAAACATCCCACTTATGATTAACCTCTATTGCAAGCATCCGCAACTACAACAAAAGTATTAAGGTAAACCTAACCATAGCATGAAACATATGGATCCAAATCAGCCCCTTTACGGCAATACATAAACTAGGGTTTAAGCTTGTCACTCTAGCAACCCATCATCTACTTATTACTTCCCAATGCCTTCCTCTAGGCCCAAATAATGGTGAAGTGTTATGTAGTCGACGTTCACATAACACCACTAGAGGTTAGACAACATACATCTTATCAAAATATCGAACGAATACCAAATTCACATGACTACTAATAGCAAGACTTCACCCTTGTCCTCAGGAACAAACGTAACTACTCATGAAGCATATTCATGTTCATAATCAGAGGGGTAATAATGTGCATATAGGATCTGAACATATGACCTTCCACCAAATAAACCAACTAGCATCAACTACAACGAGTAATCAACACTACTAGCAACCTACTAGCACCAATCCCGGACTTGGAGACAAGAATTGGATACAAGAGATGAACTAGGGTTTGGAGATGAGATGGTCTTGATGAAGATGTTGATGGAGATTTCCCTCTCCCGATGAGAGGAGCGTTGGTGATGACGATCTTGATGATTTCCCCCTCCGGAGGGAAGTGTCTCCTACAGGAAAAGCTCACGAGCCCTAGATTGGTTCCGCCAAGGTTCCGCCTCGTGGCGGCGGAGTCTCGGCCCCGAAAGGTTCTCTCCTATTTTTTCTCATCGAAAGACTTCATATGGGAGAAGATGGACGTCGGAGAGCCACTAGGGGCCCACGAGGTAGGGGGCACGCCCAGGGGCGCCCCACCCTCGTGAGCGGTGTGGGCCCCTGGCCTTCAACTTTAGCGATGATTTTTCTTTATTTATTCTAAGGTATTCCGTGGAGTTTCAGGACTTTTGGAGTTGCGCAGAATAGTCCTTCAATATTTGCTCCTTTTCCACCCAATTCCAAATTCCGCAAGATTCTCCCTCTTCATGTAAACCTTGTAAAATAAGAGAGAATAGCCATAAGTATTGTGAAATAACGTGAAATAACAGCCCATAATGCAATAAATATTGACATAAAAGCATGATGCAAAATGGACGATATCAACTCCCCAAGCTTAGACCTCGCTTGTCCTCAAGCTTAAAAGCCGATAATAATAAATATGTCCTCATGTTTAGAGGTAGAGGCGTCGATAAAAACAAAATACGGACATGAAGGCATCATGATTATTTCATAACAACAACATAAATAGATTTTGTCATATGATTACTCAAGTTTAAGTAATGACCCATTCACAAAGCTAAAGCATGAATCAGAAACATTATTGGGCACTAACAATTATAATCTCAGTCATTGAAGCAATTATAATTTTTCATAACATCGGAGAGAGTCTATGTCAGAGCCTAAAAGCAAGTCCACATACTCAACTATCATTTAGTCCTTCATAACTGCTAGCACTCGCGCGATACTTGTGGCTATGGAGTTTTAATCGGACACAGAGAAAGATAGGGGCTTATAGTTTTGCCCCACAACCTTTTACCTCAAGGGTAATGTCAACAATAACAATTCATGCTCCCCCACATCCAATTAGATATGTATATCATACTCTTTCCAACATGCTGAGCTTGACAAAGGATAAAATGAAAAGGAAGGGTGAAGATCACCATGACTCTTGCAATAGGTAGAGGATAATAATAAAAGACAGGCCCTTCGCAGAGGGAAGCAGAGGTTGCCATGCGCTTTTATAGTTGGATGCACAAAATCTTAATGCAAAAGAACGTCACTTTATATTGCCCCTTGTATGTGAACCTTTATTATGCAGTCCGTCGCTTTTATTGCGCCCACAACAAGTTCGTACAAAGCTTATTTCTCTGCACTAATAAGTCATGCATATTTAGAGAGCAATTTTTATTGCTTGCACCGATGACAACTTACTCAATCCATAGGTAGATATGGTGGACTCTCATGGCTAAACTGGTTTAAGGGTATTTGGAAGCACAAGTAGTATCTCTACTTGGTGCTGAGAATTTGGCTAGCATGAGGGGGAAAGGCAAGCTCAACATGTTAGAGGATCCATGACAACATACTTTATCTCGTATACAAGAAAACATAACTCATTACGTTGTCTTCCTTGTCCAACATCAACTCTTTAGCATGTCATATTTTAATGAGTGCTCCCAATCATAAAAGATGTCAATGATAATATATCTATATGTGAAACCTCTCTCCTTATTACTTCCTATTAATTGCAACGATGACCAAAGCTATATTTGCCAACTCCCAACAATTTTTAATCATCATACTCTTTCTATGTGGAGTCATCACTTTCACTAAGATCAATATGAACTCTTGGATTCTTTTTATTCTTTTTCCTCTAATCACCCAAGATCATGGCAAAATACTCAAGCCCTTGACTCAACGCTAATCTTTATTATATAGCTCACGGACTCGATTACAAAGAAAGATCATAAAGCAAAACTCAAAACTAGATCATGCCACGACTTTATTCTACTAAAACAAGATACAACTAATAGGATCGAACTAAGAAAAAAAGAACAGATAGGAGTTGTGATGGTGATACGATACCAGGGCACCTCCCCCAAGCTTGGCAGTTGCCAAGGGGAGTGCCCATACCCATGTGATTACATCTCCTTCTTTGTCGTTGGCGTAATATTCTTGGCGATGATTCCCCTCAGAATACGATTCTCCTCCTCGAGTTTATTGACTTGCTGCTTGAGGCCCATTATTTCCTTGCGGAGCTTCCCTGTAACGGCTAAAGCTCCTTGCACCCAAGGGTGTTGCATAGCTGCTGGAGAACAAGAGACACTCCTCCTCATATTTTCATAGGAAAGAAATTTAACATTGGAAGGGATAACCGAGTTTGGAATAGCTGAGCTCTGTAGTTCCCCATCGTAAACCCAGCTCGGAGACGAGAGGTAACTTCTTGATCTTCCATGGCATCTACTCTCATCAGGTCAGCCTCCATCTCTTCCTCCGTTGCTGGCCCAAAGTCGTCAGCGTCGCTGTTTGCCCTTGGTTCCGGTGCCGGGTTAGATACCCGACTCTCCCGATGACTCTTGAGAAGACATGTTGATCTAACCCGCAGAGGGACAGCTTGAAACGAAAAATGTAAGATATTTGCGTGATACGAGTCGAAGCCTTCGGAGTATATATAATGAATTTTTACCGACAAAAATACGACGTGCAAGAAAACGGAGTCCGGAGGGCACACGAGGTGCTCACGAGGTAGGGGGCGCGCCTGTGGGGTAGGGCGCGCCCCACCCTCGTGGAGGCCTCGTGGTCCTCCCCGGACTGCTACTTATTTTTCTATTTTTCTAAATATTCCAAAACGGAGAAATATTGCCTTAAAAATTGTTTTGGAGTCGGTTTACTTACCGTACCACATACCTATTCCTTTTCGAGTCCGGGACGTTCGGAAAGTGTCCTTTATGTACTCCTCCGGGGTCACGGTTTCAATAATATTAGTTTCAACATTTATAGGATTACCCGAGATATAGTGTTTGATCCTTTGACCGCTTACCACCTTCGGATTTGTGCTGCGAAGTTGTTAATTTTATGGCACCGAACGATAGACCTCCTCGATAACGTAGGGACCTTCCCATTTAGAGAGAAGTTTTCCTGCAAAAAATCTTAAACGAGAGTTGTATAGCAATACATAATCACCGACATTAAACTCACGCTTTTGTATCCTTTTGTCATGCCATCTTTGAACTTTTTCTTTAAACAACTTGGCATTTTCATAAGCTTGGGCTCTCCATTCATCAAGTGAGCTAATATCAAATAACCTCTTCTCACCAAAGAAGTTTGAAATCATAGTTGAGCTCTTTAATAGCCCAATACGCCTTATGTTCTAGTTCGAGAGGTAAGTGACAAGCTTTTCCATAGACCATTTTGTAAGGAGACATACCCATAGGATTTTTATAAGCAGTTTTATAGGCCCATAATGCATCATCAAGTTTCTTGGACCAATTCTTTCTAGACCTATTGACAGTCTTTTGTAAAATTAATTTGAGCTCCCTATTGCTCAATTCTACTTGACCACTAGACTGCGGGTGATAAGGAGATGCAATTCTATGATTAACGTCGTATTTAGCAAGCATCTTACTGGAAAGCACCATGAATAAAGTGTGAACCACCATCGGTCATTAAGTATCTAGGGACTCCAAACCTCGGAAAAATAACTTCCTTAAGCATTTTAATAGAAGTGTTATGATCAACACTACTAGTTGGAATAGCTTCCACCCACTTAGTAACGTAATCAACAAAGAACTAGAATATGAGTGTAACCATTCGAGGCAGGAAAAGGTCCCATATTATCAAAGCCCCAAACATCGAATGGCTCAATAACAAGTGAATAATTCATAGGCATTTCTTGACGTCTACTGATATTACCAATTCTTTGACATTCATCGCAGGACAAAACAAACTTACATGCATCCTTGAAGAGAGTAGGCCAATAAAAACCGGATTGCAATACCTTATGTGCAGTTCTATCTCCAGCGTGATGTCCTCCATAAGCTTCGGAGTGACACTTATGAGGATCTGCTCCTGTTCATGCTCAGGTACACAACGTCTAATGACACCATCTACTCCTTCTTTATAAAGATGTGGGTCATCCCAAAAGTAATGTCGCAAGTCATAGAAAAACTTTTTATTTTGCTGGTATGTGAAGCTAGGTGGTATAAATTTAGCAACAATATAATTAGCATAATCATCATACCAAGGAATGCTACGAGAAGTACTTATGACATTTAATTGCTCATCAGGAAAGCTATCATCAATAGTTAGTGGGTCATCAAGAACATTCTCTAGCCTAGACAAGTTATGCTGCAACGGGTTCTCAGCTCCCTTTCTATCAACAATATGTAAATCAAATTCTTGAAGCAGGAGAACCCATCTAATAAGTCTAGGTTTTGCACCCTTCTTTTCCATAAGATATTTAATAGCAGCATGATCGGTGTGAATAGTAACTTTGGAATCAACAATATAAGGTCTAAACTTATCACAAGCAAACACCACCGCTAAAAATTCCTTTTCGGTAGTAGCATAATTTCTTTGAGCACTATCTAGAGTCTTACTAGCATAATGGATAACATTTAATTTCTTATCAACTCTGCCCTAGAACAACACCTACAACATAATCACTAGCATCACACATAATTTCAAAGGGTAAATTCCAATCGGTGGCTGAACAACAAAAAGTAGACTAGTGCGTTCTTAAGTATTTCAAATGCTTCTACACAATCATCATCAAAGACAAACGGTACATATTTTTGTAATAAATTAGTCGAGGCCGAGAGATTTTTGAGAAGTCCTTAATGAACCTCCTATAAAATCCGGGCGTGACCAAGGAAACTTCTTATACCTTTGATGTCCTTTGGACATGGCATCTTTTCAATAGCATCAACCTTGGCTTTATCCACTTTAATACCTCTTTCAGAAACTTTGTGCCCCAAGACAATACCTTCATTAACCATAAAGTGTCACTTTTCCCAATTCAAGACAAGATTAGTTTCTTCACATCTCTGCAAAACTCGATCAAGATTGCTTAAGCAGTCATCAATAGAGAAACCATAGACGGAAAAGTCGTCCATGAAAACCTCACAAATCTTTTTCAGAGAAGTCGAGAATATAGCCATCATGCATCTTTGAAAGGTAGCAGGTGCATTACATAAACCAAAAGGCATACGTCTATAAGCAAAAGTACCAAAAGGGCATGTAAAAGTAGTCTTTGATTGATCTTTTTGCCGACACGGTATTTGAGAGAAACCGAATAACCATCTAGAAAGCAATAATGTGTATGTTTGCATGGTCTTTCTAGCATTTGATCAATAAAAGGTAAAGGGTAATGATCTTTCTTAGTAGCTTTATTTAATTTGCGAAATCAATTACCATCCTATAACCTGTGATAATTCTTTGCGGAATCAATTCATCTTTATCATTAGGGACAACAGTAATACCTCCCTTCTTAGGGACACAATGGACATGACTTACCCATCGACTATCAAAGAACGGGATAAATTATACCGCCTCCGTGAGCTTGAGTATTTCTTTTCTTACAACTTCTTTCATTTTAGGATTCAACCGTCATTGAGGATCATGAACTGGTTTAGCATCCGCTTCCAAATTTATTTTATGTTGACATAGAGTGGGACTAATGACCTTAAGATCATCGAGAGTATATCCAATAGCAAAGACGGTGCTTCTTCGTGAGTTTTCAATAATCTTTCCTCTTCATGCTCTGAAAGGTTAGCACTAATAATAACAGGATATATTTTATTTTCATCAAGATAAGCATATTTAAGATTATCACGCATAGCGGTTTAAGCTCAAACACGGGATCACCCTTGGGTGGAGGAGGATCCCTAGGATTTCAACAGGCAAATTATGTTGCAGAATAGGTTCTCGCTTAAAGAATACTTCATCTATTTCCCTTCTTTCATTCATGAACATCTCATTTTCATGGTCTAGCAAATAGTGTTCCAAAGGATCACTAGGAGGTACGACAATAGAAGCAAGACCAATAATTTCATCCTTACTAGGCAATTCTTCCTCACGATGTTGTTTACTAAATTTAGAGAAATTAAACTCATGAACCATATCATCCAAGCCAACAGTAACAACATTTTTTCGCAGTCTATCTTGGCATTAACAGTATTCAAGAAGGGTCTACCAAATATAATGGGACAAAAGCTATCTTGTGGAGAACCAAGAACAAGGAAATCAGCAGGATATTTGGTTTTCCCACACAAGACTTCAACATCTCTAACAATTCCCATTGGAGATATAGTATCTCTATTTGCAAGTTTAATTGTAACATCAATTTCTTCTAACTCAGCAGGTGCAATCTCATGCATAATTTCTTTGTATAAGTCAATGGGTATAACACTAGCACTAGCACCCATATCACATAAGCCATGATAACAATGATCTCCTATTTTAACAGAAATAATAGGCACGCCTACCACAGGTCTATGTTTATCTTTAACACAAGGTTTAGCAATTCTAGCAGTTTCACCCTGGAATTGAATAACATGCCCATCGATATTATCAGACAAGAGATCTTTAACAATGGCAATATTAGGTTCTACTTTGACTTGTTCAGAGGTGTATAAGTCCTAATATTGCTTTTACTTAACAACAGTTGAAGCTTTAGCATGATCCTTCATTCTAACAGGAAAGGGGTTTCTCAACATAAGAAGTAGGAACAATAGGATCATTATAAGTGCCAATCTTTTCTTCAACTTTGATAGGTGCAACTACTTTTACTTCTATGGGAGGATGATATTTAAACCACTTCTCCTTGGGGAGATCAACATAAGTAGCAAAAGATTCACAGAAAGAAGCTACTATATCGAGTCAAGTCCATATTTAGTGCTAAAGTTACGGAAAATATCGGTATCCATAAAAGATTTAACACAATCAAACTTAGGTGTCATACGACTCCTTACCTTCGTCGAGGTCCCAATCTTCAGAGTTGCGTTTAATTCTATCCAATAAATTACATCCAAATTCAATAGGTTTCATCATAAAAGATCCAGCACAAGAAGTATCGAGCATGGTGCGATTTTTATCATAAAGCCGAGCATAAAAATTACGGAGAATTGTCAATTTTGAGAGCTCATGATTGGGGCATGAATATAACATTGATTTAAGCCTCCCCAAGCTTGAGCGATGCTTTCTCCTTCGCGAGGCCAAAAATTATATATATAATTGCGATCACGATGAACAAGATGCATAGGGTAATACTTTTGATGAAATTCAAATTTCACTCTTTTATAGTTCCATGATCTCGTATCATCACATAGCCTATACCATGTCAATGCGTCTCCTCCAAAGATAAAGGGAAAGCCTTCTTCTTAACAACATCATCGGGTATACCGCAAGCTTATATAGTCCACAAATATCATCCACAAAGCGTAGAAGTTCGTCAGGATGCTTTGTTCCTTCTAATGCGAAAGTGTTAGCTAGCAGTTTTTCCATCATACACGAAGGAATTCCAAAAGGAGATTCATTTTCAATAGGTTCGTGAGGTTGAGGAGCAACCCTTGGCTCAACCGGACGGGGTGAATATACCCCGAACAAGCCCCCCAAACAATTACTTTCCATAGTAACAAGTGACAGAAAATTTCAGCACACTAAATAAAATTTTCCTTACCAAATTCCACCTACCAAAGGCGCTTCACTACCCGACAACGGCGCCAGAAAAAAGTCTTGATGGCCCACAAGTATAGGGGATCTATCATAGTCCTTTCGATAAGTAAGAGTGTCGAACCCAACGAGGAGCAGAAGGAAATGATAAGCGGTTTTCAGCAAGGTATTCTCTGCAAATCAAATAAGTGGTAACAGATAGTTTTGTGATAAGGTAAATTGTAATGAGCAACAAGTAACAAAAGTAAATAAGGTGCAGCAAGGTGGCCCAATCCTTTTTGTAGCAAAGGACAAGCACGGACAAACTCTTATAATAGGAAAAGCGCCTCCCGAGGACACATGGGAATATCATCAAGCTAGTTTTCATCACGCTCATATGATTCGCGTTCGGTACTTTGATAATTTGATATGTGGGTGGACGGTGCTTGGGTGCTGTTCTTACTTGAACAAACATCCCACTTATGATTAACCTCTATTGCAAGCATCCGCAACTACAACAAAAGTATTAAGGTAAACCTAACCATAGCATGAAACATATGGATCCAAATCAGCCCTTACGAAGCAACGCATAAACTAGGGTTTAAGTTTACATCACTCTAGCAACCCATCATCTACTTATTACTTCCCAATGCCTTCCTCTAGGCCCAAATAATGGTGAAGTGTTATGTAGTCAACGTTCACATAACACCACTAGAGGTTAGACAACATACATCTTATCAAAATATCGAACGAATACCAAATTCACATGACTACTAATAGCAAGACTTTGCCCTTGTGAGCAGGGTGTGGGCCCCCTGGCCTTCATCTTTGGCGACGATTTTTCTTTATTTATTCTAAGGTATTCCGTGGAGTTTCAGGACTTTTGGAGTTGCACAGAATAGTCCTTCAATATTTGCTCCTTTTCCAAATTCTGTAATTCCAGCCTGTCAAGATGCTCCCTCTTCATGTAAACCTTGTAAAATAAGAGAGATTAGCCATAAGTATTGTGAAATAACGTGAAATAACTGCCCATAATGCAATAAATATTGACATAAAAGCATGATGCAAAATGGACGTATCAGTATGTACGTACACGTTTGCAACCAGAATGACAACGCTACATACGTTTTGACCAGGTGGGTCCCGACTGTCAGGCACTTCCTTGCGTGCGAAGATGTAGCTGGTGGGTCCCAGCAGTCAGGGGGGCGAATCATTTTTTGGCCCATAATATAGACGCACTTCCTTGCGTGCGAAGATGTATCTAGTGGGTCCCAACAGTCAGGGGGGAAACGTTTTTTCATGAAATACGGTGGCCCGTCCGGTGGGTCCCTGCTGTCAGGTGGAGGAATCATTATTTTGCGCGTAATAAGGAGGCATTTCCTTGTGTGCGGCCGTGGACCCAGCTGTCGCCTCTCCACATAACAGTACTTTCTTCGATGGAAGTCGCCTCCTTGACCATGTTGACCACGCCAAGGCCGAGAGCACTGTATGGTGGACGCACGACGAGGCCTAGGAAGGGACGACGCAGAGCCGGGAAGACGCGGCGGAAGCCCACGCAGAGGAGTACGAGGTTCACTGTTCGGCTTTGGTGTGAGGCTGCCTCCGCCGGAATAACAGGGGCATGGGTAAGTGGAGGATGGCACGCCAGCCGGTGGGAGTAGTAGGGGCGGTGAGACCTCTGCGGCATCACAGCCGGCCATGGGAGGCAGGAGCACGTGGCACGACCGGCGCTGGTTTGGGCGGCTGGAGCAACAAGACCAGAGGTTGAAGAAGCACTACGGCCATTGGATGGACATCGTACGGTCACTGGAGCGAGAATCGTTCATATTGACTAAGTTGACAAAGCCCTCCATCCCCGTCAACTTAGTAGGTCCACAAGTCAGCCTCCCACTATGGTGGGTCCCAGCTAGCAGGTGGAGTATTCATTTTTTTGTGCGTAATAAGGAGGCACTTCCTTGCGTGCAAAGATATAGCTGGTGGGTCTGACCTGTCAGCGGGGTGAACATTTTTTCACGAAATACAGAGGCCCTTCCGGTGGGTCCCAGCTGTCAGGTGGAGGAATCATTACTTTGCGCGTAATAAGGAGGCATTTCCTTGCGTGTGGCCGTGGACCCAGCTGTCAGCCTCTCCACATACTGTCGACTTCCGATGGATGTCGTTCGTTGACTATGTTGACCACGCCGCGCCGAGAGCACCAGGGCGGTGGACTACGGTGAGGCCTAGGAAGGGAACGACACGGAGCCAGGGAAGACTCGGAAGTTGTTTCCCACGCGGAGGGGAGTACGAGGATTTACTGGTTCGTCTGCCGTCGCCGGAGAATAACAGTAGGTGTGGGTGAGTAGAGAGATGGCTAGGCCAGCAATGGGAGTACGGTGGGGCGGTGAGGCAAGGCAAAGACAGCCGGTCATGGGAGGAGGGAGCGACAGTCCATGGCGCTTGTTTGAGCGGCTGGAGCAGGAAGAGCAGAGATTGAAGAAGCACGACGGCCATTGGATGGACATCCAATAGTCATGCTCTCGTGTGTTGACTAAGTTGACACGGCGTTGCATGTGTGTCAACCTTTTTTTAGGAAAGCATACGCGTCAACCTGTAGTAGGCGCACAAGTCAGCCTAAAATCTGTGGAAAACAACATACAACCCATCTGCCATTATTTCTAATAACTTACATCCCATTTGCTAATTCTTAAGAATTTTTTTGGAGCCCATCTTCTTTTTGTTAGCATTACACCCCATATTGTGGCCACGGTTAAAAATTAGACGAAATTTTGCATATTTCCGTGCGGTCAGCAAATATCGAGTCACATTCAAACTATTTTGAAAAATATTTTGTATAAATATAAAATCCAAATAATTGTCCACGCACAAAAATCAATGGAATTTAAAATCTTGTAATGAAAAAAAATTGAAACTAATTCCCGGTTTGATGTGTTTTAAAAATGTACAACCCATTTCTGGGCAAGCCGAATGAAACTCTCCTCGTCTTGAAAGATTTGCAGCCCAGCAGGGCTAATAAAGCAAGTTGGCCTCGTTTGGGTATTTCTTAAAAAAAATTAGAACTGGGCTAGCCATTTTCAGCAAGAAAAAAACACAACTGAGCTCATGATGTGGTAAACATAAATAAAACCCTGGCTAGACGGGCCACAGCCCCCGCACAGCCCCGTTGTTACCCTGATCTGTCGCTAAAACTAGTATAAATAACAACTGCTTGTTCCTAAAAAAGTAAATAACAACTGCGCGACCTGCTGGGTCCCTGGTGTCAGCCGCTCGTTGTGTAATTCTCTCGTTTATTGACTACGTTGACAATGGCATGAGCCCTAGATGTCCAACCATTAGGAGTAAATTTTTTTTTGGGCTTGTAATAACGAGGCACTTGCTTGCGTACTGCCATGACGCTGGTGGGTCCCTATTATCATCCTCTCCATGTACAGTCATCTCCTTGTTCCTCTCGGTTGTTGACGACGTTGACAACGCAAGAGGGCGGCGCACCGCGCACGGCGAGCGAACCAAGGCGGAGGACGATGGCGAGGCCTCGGACGGAACAAACATGAGCTGTGGAAGATGCTCCAGTCCAGTCGCAGGCGGAGGGGAGTACCAGGGTTGACTGGTTCGGGTGCGTGTTGGGGCCGACGTCACCGGAGAATAACAGGACATGTGGGGGAATAGAGGAAGGGACTGGCCAATGTTGGAGGGTACGATAGGGCGGCGGAGGCGCAGCCAGCCATGGGAGGCGGGAGTAGGCAGAGCCAACGTGGTGGTTTAGTTTGGGCGGCTGGAGGGAGAAGACAAGAGATAGAAGATACACGACAGATGTTGGATGTCAATCCAACGACTGGTAGGCAGAATCATTTGTTGACTAGCTAGTAAGTCGACACCACCTTGGATAGGCTATTTCCTCGTGGGTCCCAGATGTCAGAATCAAATCTATCATGGTCATGCAGCCTTTCCTATGAAAATTTATAGCCCATTTGGTGTGCTAGTTCAAAATAAGTTTGTGGGTGCTGGTGGGGGCTAATCACTTGGCTTCTCTAATGCACAGTGAGCTCAAGCAGCCAGCAAGAGTGATGTTATTTCCCTTGGTTGGGATTTGTTACAATATTTTACTCTTAATTAAACGAATGGCAAGCCATTTGCCTTGTTTCAAAGAAAATATGACAGTCACAACCGAGTTGAAAAGGGCAAGAACATCTAACTCCAGCTTACAAACTATACAAAAGCACGAGGGTTAATTGTTCATCAGGTTTAGACAAAACCTAGGTTGAAAAGGGCAACAACATCTAACTCCAAAGACTGCTTTGGCCGTCACAAGTCAAATGGATCGGTCAGGTCCATAGAATGAACATCACAGGGTCATAAAATTTACTGGATTATGACCACAATATCTTGTAAATAGAAGCCCGTCACGTTCAGAAGCTCTTTTTCCCACCTGAAACTCCTTTTTTTGCTCTTTGACATACCCATCCGTCAAAACCATGCTGCTGATAAACTGAAGCCTGATGGATAATAGTAACTTCGCATTCAGCAGGAAGAATGTGACAAATTTAGTGTTTGCATGGTTGGCTACATATCGTTCTAGCGTTATTGTCTTCAATCGAATGTCATGAGAAGTGAGAAAATCCGGCTGCTTACGAATCCACTGATTGGTTATAACTTTCTTACCCCGTCGTGTTGCCTAAATAGACATGAAGATTGAAAACAATTATGGTCTAAAAAAAGAGTGACGAAAGAGCAACAACTGAACGGTTAATTCTAGTACACTATATGCGGGCTTCCAATGTGCGTGAATTTATCACCTTTATATACAACTTCTCCAGACATGGAAAGCATTGTAGCAAGCCAATAATCTTGTTCAGATCAAAACTATTCATTTGGATATATAAGATCTTGTGAGAATCCAAAGACCATTGATAGGCTATCCATGGAGAAACTATTCATTGAGCATAGAACATAATATTAGTACAAAATGTGTACTCCAAGATGATATACAACTTATGCGCAGAAATTTAAAATGCAGCTTATGGTTACAAGTGTAGATGATAATATAAAGTACCTGAAGAACTATGGAGCCAAACACCATCTTGAAATGAGCACAGAGATCATGTATTACACCCAAGGTCTCCAGTTTAGGCGCAGAGAGGACGGTTATTTGCGACGGTGAATAACTAGAATCAAGGATCAACCTTTGAAGTGAAGGGGCATCTTGGATGATGAGCTGCCTTCCGTCAAAAGAAATTCCAATTCTTACAAGGTTAGGCGACTTTATTTGGAGACAGCTGGAGTGGATGATGCTGTGCAATGAGGCCTCCGATATACGAACCCGCACAAGTGAAAGTTTCTTGAGAATGGGAGTCGAAGGTTTAGTACCAGATTGTCTGGTAGGAAGCACAACGCAAAGGTGGCGGTGTGGAGAGAGGAGGAAAAACGCGAGATGGACATCAGTGCTGAGGGCACAAGTACATGGCGTTAGGTATCTGGTAGGTGATTTCTAGGGGAATAGTAGAACTCAAGCAGCTGTAGTTCTATGAATTCAGGGGATTTCAGCCAGGCGTCCATCGTGCAGGGCATGTTATGCTTGCTCGTGTAGCATGACGGGATGCAGAGGCTTTGAACGGAGCCACGTGGGAGGAAATGATGGCTCCATGATTTCAAAATCATTGAAGAGAGATAGGCGACGACAATCGAGATTAAGGGCACGACGCGCCATAGAGGGCACCACCGATTGAGAGGACTTGGGTGCGGCGGCAATCCTTGGTGGGGAGAAGCGAGATGATCTCCCCAAGGACGGTGTTCGGAGATCGCTGATCACGGTCCAATCAAGATTCTATGGGTTCTGGGATCCGGTGGGGGCAGAGGTCGCCGCTTCTCCCATCTTTGCTGGTCGGGATCTACAATCAGGCGTCGCGCCGCTAAGGGAGCCTCATCTTCTTGGCGCTGGGGTCAGCCGACTCCATTTTCCTCGAGGGCGTCGCATTGCATTCACGGTTTGAGCAGAGTAACGAATGACAAGCCTAGTTGTAGTGCGAGTGAAGAAGAAGGGGATCTGGGTTTTTTTTGTAGTAGTGAGGAAGAAGGGGAGCTGGGGTTTTCTGTAGGAGTGAGGTGAGGAATTTGGGGGTACGAGTGGAGCGAGCTGACAGGAGGAAGAAGAGCACCCAGGTTTTTTTGGGGGCGGTGTCTTTGGGTGGGTAGCGCCTCTCATTATGTAAATATATGGGCTTTTGAATTGATTTTATTATTTACTAGGCTGGATGGGCTGTTTTGTCTTGGGACCAAAGAAATAATTACTACTAGTACAATGGAGACACTCTACAGCTACCAGGAAAAACAATTACTACTAGTACAGTGGATACACTACCGCTTCTGGCTCCTCCTAGGTCATCAAAACGTCTCCCTCTACTGAATGCCATTTTACATTTGTTCACCGACATGCGGCCATGCAGCGCGTGGTCCCAAATGCCATCCACCAAATTAGAAGGCAGTATGCAGGTGGAGAGTCACCCCGGTCATAGAGCGACAGTAATGAGCCGTCGTATCACAAAACCTCACCTCCCCGCAATCTAAGTTTGATGGATGAAGAAACCATCATTTCACTCTTCACTGAATCCCCTTCTCCCTCACCGTCTTCAAGAAAGCCAACACTCGCATCTGCCACTGTTCTTCTCTCCCAACGAAGGGAAGGTAAGCGGATCCGTGATGTTGGTATATTTTCGTTCTGAGAAAAAAGAACTTTTGCATAGCAAAGAATCGATCCTCACTCTCTTTTTGTTTCATTGTCATTGCGATTGTGTTTTCCTTTCGGTGGTCTCCTAGTATTGTCCGGTTTCATGATGGACCAAGGAGAACTAGGCAAAGATCTACCGATATTGGAGCGAAGCGGAGGCTGATCCCGTGATATAGAGAGCTCCAAGAAGATGGAGGCAGCCACCAAGTCGACCCCAGATATGCTGAGATGGTCAATGCCCCGTTTGAGGTTACAGCCCCGTGGCCTGCAGGAGCAGTTTTCCCCTTCGAGGATGTGTCCTCTCACGAGCTGCCCAAGGTGATTTTCTTCTTTGCCGATCTCGATTGTGATTTTTCATCTAAGTATGTGGTGATGAATAATGAAAAATTCTATTAGCTTCGATGCCATGCTATACATAGTGGTTTAAATAACTTGTGTTTCTTATCTTTGGAAAGTAATTCGTAATTTGTTTACATTTCAATTAGAGCCTTGATGCAGACAAGGATTGTGTGGTTGAACATGTCACTCGCTATGAGGCGGATGACCTGAATATACGCACTGGGAAAAAAGAGTTCTTAGGCTTTTTGATCCTCAAAGCCATTTGCGCTTATACCGATGTCGAGTTGTATTCCAGCCTCACCGTTGTCAGGCGTGTTGTCTAGGGTGTATTGGAGCACAAGAAGTTCAAAGCTACTCCTTGTTTGTGAGGCATACTGTTCTTGTCAAGATTACGCAGGAAGATGACATGTCATGCATCCACAAACAAGTTTATGAGTGGCAAGGCCACAAGGTTGTCTTCATGAAGGTTCACAGGATTGAGCTGCTGCCGGATGTCCTCGATGATGTTCATGGCAAGGTCCGTCTTGTGTCCAGCCCAAATTAGACCGAGGCATGAAATAGTTGCCCCAGGTACTGTTTAATAGTAGTTTGGATTGTGTCGAATTATTCGAACCTTGCCTATTATCAAGCCCTCCGGCTAGTACTGCTTGAATCCGTCTATGGGAACTGCCGCTACTTTTGTGTGCCCGTGAATCATGTGAGAACCATCATAATTGTTGCCGAAACATATGCGTCCTCACTAGTTTTTTCATGAATATGGCATGGTAAGACATAAGTTGTCACGGTTTATCATATGAGCAGTGTGGGTTTGATGAAATAGAGTACTCGTTCGAGAACCTGTATACCGACGTATACATAAGTACTTCTTGTTGGTGCTACCCCACTTGTAAGCGGCCAGTGCAAACACGGTGCATTGGCTCAGCTCGCTTCAACACTAGGCTATCGACCAGCTAACAATCAATAATCTGCCATCTGACATATAAGCAACTACGTATCTTGTTACAGTGGTTCATGCAGTTAACTGAGGCCACAATGTAAATTCCAAACGTTCACACGCTAGTCCAACGTTCATGTGGAACACTCACATTAAACTCGGCTTCATAAAAAACTTGAAAAGCATAAGTTAAGCAATTTTATACATCTCAATGATTCATAGAACATAACAAACATATACTAGTTCACAACAAAAGACAAAGTTGTGAGAAGGTTTACCAATCGAGGAAAAACAAGCAAGGCTTCGTGAGCAAAGGGTCTCCGGGCAGGTTAAATTTTTCCGAGTTCACTCTGGTTTTTTCTTGTTGCCACCATCCAGGGCTAGGTTCTCTCATTCTAGAATAACCAATTATAATTGTGTTCTCAGCTGGAATGCTGAACTGAACCATGTAGTGTACTGACTAGTTGAAATTCTTGTGCATTCCACTAAATTTAAGCACCACTATTTGCAGAAATAAGGCAGACCACAATGCCTCTTGTCCACAAGACCTGTCCCAAAAACCTCTGGCCATGCGTCAGCCTACTCCTCGGTCCATGGATGAACTGGTAGAAAGTGCATTCCGGACTAAGATGCAGTTGTTTTCGCTCGTCCCTGCACTGCAATCAGGAAGTAAAACATACGAATCAACTTCTTTTAGATTGCATTGGTCATTCTACCTAGTTACTACCAATGTAGGAATACCGGGAACACTGGTGGTTAGAGGACGACAGCTTGGAATAGCCATCTCATTTTGTGCAGTTGTAGTAAAACTGAGGTGTGTACTTTTGATTGCGCAGATAGAAATGATACGGAGATGTACATTCCTGTTTATGCAAATATGAAATACGGTTATTTAAAATAAAGGAAGATATTTGCGGTTGCATATGATTAACAACAACATCTATTGTGTTATAATTGGCACTAGATTGACAAAGATGAAAGTGCCCTTAAGTAAGTAGCATCACATCACATCAACACCGCCGCTAGATTAACATGCGTAACAATAGCATTAGTATTACTATCATGAGAGTAGCACATGGTCAGTAAGAATGTGCAATCAAATTTGTGCGGTTCCACCGGGATGAAGCAATGTTAGAGGTGTGAGATTTAAGTGTAATCGCAAAACACAATTCATGGGAAATAAAGCAAAACATAAGCACTTCATAAAATGGTGGTGGCATTGCTTCAATTTATTGATGGCACTAGACCATTACTTATAGTGACATTAGGTGGCATTGCTTAATGCTTCATGTGATTTTACATTAACGGTAGTGATATGGGTATAGGGACAGCAGGGGCATAAAGTGGTGAGGCAGATGTGGTTGCCGAGAGCGGCAAACACTTTCGAGCAAAGATGTCCTGCATTTGTCCCATTTTTATCTCCTCGGCGACATTTTTATTTTGTATGTGAGCACAGGAAATCTAGACCCGCTCATTCTCATTTGTGTTGTCCCTAACACCCCTCACTTTCTTTCCTTTTCAACCAAAAGACAGGTCCATTTCCCCCCACCCTTCGCCATCCACCATGCTTTCTTCGCCTTTTCAACCAAGAGACTGGTTGGGTAGCTAGTATCTACCACTTTCCCCCATTTCCTCTTAGAACCAAGTCCTAGATTCATGCTACAACTTTCCCACTTTCTTCCCTGTTTGAGCCAACTCTTAGATTCGACTGTATGAACTAGCTTTACCTCTAATAATAGTAAAAGTCTAGGTGGCTTTGGAACAGCCGACGGAAGTAGAAAAAGATCCACACGCAGCAACGTGGGGAGCTAGGGTAGTAGAGCAAGGCAGGTTTCGAAAAAATATATACCTGAGGGTCGTCGACATGTGGCAACGACGGCGTCGGGAGGCCGCATCTTGGCCACAATGGACCTCGTCGCCAAGACCCCAAGACACAGCCCCGGCCTCATGTACCCGTGCTGCACCACTACGACCCACATGCCCTGTCCGCCGTAGTGGATGACCACGCACCCCGCTGTCATCATGCACCTGCGATGGTTGTTGCTGTTTGACTCAAAGTTCGACTATGTTTTGCTGCCTCGACCAAGACCGCCAAGTACCACGACGCCCGGAGCTCTCGGATCCGTCAAGTTCGACTACCTTCGTGTGTACCTCTACCCTCGACCCCGTGGACGTCAAGTTCCTCGTCGTGACCCCGAACATCTACGAAACGTGTACCACTACTTCCACTACCGTTGCGTGAAGGACTACTTCCACTACGACCCGTGAACGACTACTTCCCTAGACATTTTTGAACCGCCTCGAAACGCATGCTTCGAAGGTATACCCCGAGACGACGCCCGTGAATGAATGCACGAGTGATGTATGAGATGACCGTGTTTGCACCGTGTCTGAACTGTCGTTGCATGTTCCTCCTCATTTGCCATGTCGTCGACCCGTGGGAACCCGGTTACCGGGAGCACCCCAGCATCTCTAGCATGCTCCGCACATCCGCACACTTCCTATTGCACCAGTATCTCCATGAGGTACCAGAACCAATATGTTGCGTGGCATCATTTTCAGATTCGTCGCCGTGACACCCTTTCTTTCTGCCACGGTGACAAATGCCTCAGATCTTGCTCATGCCAACATTTTCATAAAATTGCTTAAAACTTGCATATGTCATTCGCATCATGGTAACAACATTTAAAATGTTTAAAATTGTGTTTGCATTAAATTGCTAAATGACATGAGGATTTACCGGGATTGTTTTTGGATGTTTCCAGCCTCATTTAAATTGCCTAAAATGTGTAGTTACTTATGCTTCACCTCTTACCATGTTAACCAACATTTAATATTTATGTGTACCTAAACGAGAGTGAACTAAATATTTGAATGTGGTGTTTCGTCAATATGCAACTCGTTACATATTGAGCTCCACTTAACTTGTAGTGTTGTTTGTGCACTTTGCCATGCCATGCCTCATTAAACCTACTTGATTGTGCATCATGCCATGATTATGCTTGTTGGTTTACCATGTTGTTTGCTTCTTTCCGGTGTTGCTTCTTCTTGATAGTTCCGGTTACGCTGCGTTTGTGAGGATCCGTTCGACTACGTTGGTTCGTCTACTTCATGGATTCAATCTTCTGATTTCAGGCAAGATGACCATTACCCTCGATATCACTTCTATTTTTGCTTGCTAGTTGTTCGTTCTATCGCTATGTCGCGCTACCTACCACTTGTCATATCATGCCTCCCATATTGCCATGCCAAGCCTCTAACCATCCTTCCTAGCAAACCGTTGTTTGGCTAAGTTACCGCTTTTGCTCAGCCCCCTCTTATAGCGTTGCTAGTTGCAGGTGAAGATGAAGCTGGTTCCATGGTGGAACATGATGATGTTGGGATATCACAATATTTCTTATTTTAATTAATGCATCTATATACTTGGTAAAGGGTGGAAGGCTCGGCCTTATATGCAGTGTTTTGTTCCACTCTTGCCACCTTAGTTTCAAATCATACCCGGTGTTATGTTCTTTGATTTTGTGTTCCTTATGCGGTTGGGGTTATGGGACCCCTTGATGCCTGGCTTTGAATAAAACTCCTCCAAAGCAAGGCCCAACCTTGGTTTTAACATTTGCCACCTAAGCCTTTTTTTTCCATTGGGTTACTGAGACTCAAGGGTCATCTTTATTTTAACCCCCGGACGTTGCTCCTCACAGTGTTGGTCCGAACTAGAGCCCTTTGCAGCGCCACCTCGGGGAAACTTGAGGTCTGGTTTTAGTTGTACGGATTGCTCATCCGGTGTGCCCTGAGAACGAGATATGTGCAGCTCCTATCGGGATTTGTCGGCACATTCGGGTGGTCTTGCTGGTCTTGTTTTACCATTGTCGAAATGTCTTGTAACCGGGATTCCGAGTCCGATCGGGTCTTCCGGAGAAGGAATATCCTCGTTGATCATGAGAGCTTGTGATGGGTTGTTGGGATACCCTCAGGTATAAACTTCCAAATCCATGCCCGCGGTTATGTGGCAGATGGGAATTTGTTAATGTCCATTGTAGAGAACTTGACACTTGACTTAATTAAAAGCATCAACCGCATGTGTAGCCGTGATGGTCTCTTTTCGGTGGAGTCCGGGAAGTGAACACGGTTTGGGTTATGTATGAACGTAAGTAGTTTCAGGATCACTTCTTGATCACTTCTAGCTTCTCGACCGTTGCTTTGCTTCTCTTCTCGCTCTTATTTGTGTATGTTAGCCACCATATTTGCTTAGTGCTTGCTGCAACTCCACCTCATTACCCCATCCTACCCGGCTAATGGTCTTGATCTCGCGGGTTTTGAGATTGCTGAGTCCTCGTGACTCATAGATACTACCAAAACAGTTGCAGGTGCCGATGATACCAGTGCAGGTGATGCAACCGAGCTCAAGTGGGAGTTCGACGAGGAACTTGGTCGTTACTATGTTTCGTTTCCTAACGATCAGTTGTGGAGCCCAGTTGGGACGATCGGGGATCTAGCATTTGGAGTTATCTTCTTTTCATTTGTATTTGTCCGTAGTCGGACTATGTGTGTACTCTGAATGAGTATGTTTAATTAATGCATTGTGTGAAGTGGTGATTGTAAGCCAACTCTTTATCCCATTCTTGTTCATTACATGGGATTGTGTGAAGATGACCTTTCTTGCGACTAAACCACCATGCAGTTATGCCTCCAAGTCGTGCCTGGACACGTGGGAGATATAGCCGCATCGTGGGTGTTACACCTGCTTATATATAGTGGAGTGATTTTGTTGTACCAGCTTCAAAAAAATGCGCTCCTACGTGTACCCGCGAGTGGGCGTGAAAGAACTAGTGCGTGCGTGCACCGCTTCTCTTTGTGAGAGTACAATATACTATGCCCAAAGAACGTTCGCCATAAGAGTAATAGTATAAGTGTGTGACGTGTGAGCTAAAATAAAAGGTGCGCGACGTCTTTTGTTTTTTAGAAGTTCTGAGGGTAGGGTGTGAAGAGCACATATGTGTGTGACGTCTACCTGTAGATAGACGGTGGGTGCGAGAGGACTTGGGAGAGTCGTGACTCATGAGGGTGTGTGTGTGCGTGAGAGAGAGGGGGCATGTATCACTGCAATGCATGTGTCCGTAAATCATTATCCGACAAACGTTCGCCACAAGCCGTTTCCTGACGAACGCCGTAAGAACCGTTAGATCGGCATCAGACAATGTCAGTTTTGCCATGTCATTTAACAGAACAGCCACTCCTCTTACACAAAAATCTTCCACGTGAGTCTTAGCAACTGCCGTATGCTCCTCCCTCTATTCCAAAATGCAGTGCATATAGCTTTATTGAAAATTTGAACGTCGCAAACTTTTACCGAGTTTTCGTGTACCAAAATGCACATATAGAATACCCAGTATATATCATTTCACTCATCTTCGAGAGGTAACTATAAAGATGGGGGAGGAGTCTACAAAGAAAGACCGTTGTATCACCTACAACAATTTCAACCATCCTTTGGTGTGGAGGAATATCATAGGAACTCTATATGATATGATTTTTATAGGATTTTTCCTTTAGAGCCAATTGGTTCATAGGAATAG
The DNA here is from genome assembly GCA_021605145.1 of Aegilops bicornis. NCBI lineage: Eukaryota > Viridiplantae > Streptophyta > Magnoliopsida > Poales > Poaceae > Aegilops > Aegilops bicornis. The sequence continues at coordinate 231,073,419 of CM038671.1, read as the reverse complement.
ATTCATATACTCCACATTTCAAAGGAAATAAACATGATATCATTTTTATAGGTTTAGAGCCACTTGGTTCATATGAATGGATTCTTATACTCCCACATTTTCAAAGGAAAATAAACATTAGCGTATATTCAATAGAAAAGTTCCTATGATGTGAACCAAATGACATCTCTTTTCTAATCCCTCCTCATAGGAATTGATATACATGTCATCTCTAGATTCAATAGAAAAGTTCCTATGATGTGAAGCAAATGACATCTCTTTTCCAATCCCTACTCATAGGAATTGAGATACATGTCATCTCTTTCCCTACAACTTCCTTGTATACATCTTCTATTCCTAAATAGCTAGTACTACCCACTAGTAGCTTTTTTCCTAGACATGCAACTATGGCACAAGAACACGTCATGCATGCAAGTCATAAATCACATTGTTTTTGTACTCTATGCATGCAAGTACCACATCATCAATTCGTGCATGTTACTCATAAGTTATTTCTTGCATTAAATTTTGTATTGACAATGTATGTGCTGGTCACGTGCTCACATATGTAGTTCACATTCACATTTTTGTTAGAAATGTCATTCTTTTAACTGCAATTCATTTTTCCTCTTTGTACTCCCTCCATCTAGGTGTGTAAGTCATCTTCCGAAAACCAAATAATCCCAAAACACTTAGGCACGATACATTAACTCCCTCCTCGTTTCTTGTTTCGTAACATATCAACCAATAAGAGATGTGGGCCGTGCATGCTTTCAATGGCTTGAGACTTTCAAACATGACATGAAGTGGTTAATTCATTGCATGAAATGCTATTAACTAGCAAAAAAACCTAAGATGACTTATACACCTAGACAGAGGGAGTATTACATTTTTTTTCATTTTAAGCATACATTCACTTCCCATTAGTTATAGATGTTTTTGAGGAACTTTTATGCATTATCTATAGCCCTATATAGTGTGCTAATAACTTTGAAAGATGGTCGTTGGATGAAGCTAATCCGACGGTCTTGAGGAGATGGCAAATCCGAGCACTACTTGCCATTGGATATCATCAACATTCCACCAGATTCTGCCACATGTACAATCTAGAAGACTCCATGGTTGAACTTAAGCATAATGCACAAACCTCAAAACACAATCACTTCTCCTTTGTTCTAGAATATTCCGTATCATAAGTGCCCAAACTTTTTTTTTCTAAATGAATTGCCATTATTTGTTTTCTACTTTATGCTTTACAGTGCACAATCCCATGAATCTTAACCTTTTTATAAAACTAATTTATTTTGAATGAGATGAACTATAAGAACTAAACGAAAGTCTACATCATGCATATATGACTCAAAGCTTTACATGCTATAATGTGTATTTATTCATAATTTGGTTTCCAAATCTCATGCGTTCAATGCATGTGTACCTTACTACTCCCTCCATTCCAAAATAGATGACCCAACTTTGTACTAACTTTAGTACAAAGTTGGGTCATCTATTTTGGAATGGAGGAGTAGTTTTGAGTAGAGTAGCAAATTTCACGCGGCGGGTATATCAAAATGCAGGGCCTATGCATCATTGCCTTTCGGTCGAACCTACGTCCACAATTTTTTGTACGTATATCTCCACTGGTCTCCGAACCCAAAATGCTGCCTCGTTCCCGTAAAACCAAGCGGCCCACACATATTAAGGTGTCGACTGAACTCAATCCTCTCTCCCATTTACTACGACGTGGCCCCACACGTAGTACTCCTACAAACCCTACCGCTGCACACATCATAGGGTTTTCTTCAAGAGGACAAGGGAGAAGCGGATTTGTAGGGGAGGCGCTTTAAAAAAAGTATTTTTAGTGGAGACCCCTACCCTAGGGTGCCCTAGGTAGCTGCAGCACGCATCATTGGTTTTCTCTTTTCTTTATGCTCTTGCGCCCTAGAGTGAAATGATGGTTGCTTCGTCCCTCCAACTTAATGCGGGAAAGGTGGGGCTTTGTGATTTGACCCGTCATTGCTCATTTAATACTACTGCGGCGCTACGACTGGGGTGCCTCCAAGTCCAACCGCTGCTCCGAACTGTAATTTGGTGCATCGCACGTGGAACAAGACGGTGGATGAGCCACATGTCGGCCAAAGGGGTCCTGTTAAGTGTGTCGCCATTTTGTGTGCGGACTAACCCTGCTTGAGGTGCTACGCCAACACGACAGGAGCAGCCTACCACTTGGTTTTGCTCCTTGGTGAATCCCGACTATATTGATCTAAAAAGATACGTACCGTACTACCCTCTCCGCCTCGGTTTATAGGGTGTGCATGTAGTTCTAGGTCATCCATTTGACTAACTAAATATGAGTTACTATGTCACAAAAAGTATATCATTGGATTCTTAAGCGGATGTAGTTTCTAAACATATACTGTTCATCACATATATAGCCAGTTAAATTCTCAACCTAGAACGACGTGCATGCCCTGTAAACCGATACGGAGGAAGTAGTAAAAATGAGGTGATTTTACCGAGCGATGGGCGGGGCAGCATAGCCTGTCATGCGGTCCTACGTGTCATGATGTACTAAGGCGATGTGCCTGTCCCTCCTGAGGCAGAACAACGGCAGAAGAAATACTACGTGGTTTTCTTGAAGGAGATGATGGCGAAGTGAAGTGTGAGATAATGGTTGCTTCGTCCATCTGGGAAGGTGCGACATTGTGATTTGACGTCTCATTGCTCATTACTACTACTAGGGCGTATGACTAGGGTGCGTCCCCTTGCTGTTCTGCGCTGTTATTTGGTGCATGACACGTCGACCCGGTTGCTATATGTCCCACATGTCGGCGAGAGGAAGTACATAATTCTAGAAAGAGAGCGTCGACGGAGGAGTACAAGACACGACTTGGTTTTTGCTGCTTCGCATGATCCATCGATACAAACCCGGACTAAAAAAGGCGAGAGCGGGTCTTTTCCCGCGCGGCAGGCATGGGAGTTTGGCATAGTCTGTTCGAGGCAACGAGGCAGGAAGAAAAACAAGCAAATAAAGGTTGAGCGACTTAGTTTTGGGAAAATCTGATTTTATGGAGTACGTACCCACTATGGAGGTAGTACTACTTACTACTCCCTCCTTTCCGGTTTATAGGGCTCATCTGAAAAAATTCGTTTTTCCGTTTTATAAGTCTCAATTCTACTAGTAGTAGTAGGACCATCACATGTTTGGATTTCGAGGTGCGTTAAATCACCCGATGCAAGCAGTGTCAAGAGAAAACTCACCAATGCATGTAGAATTTCATGGAAATTTAGTGGTCATGCATGCATTCGTTCTAATTAAGGCCTCGGTAAACATAACTTCTTGAGAAAAATGAGCGTACTAGTTACTTGTGCAAACTATGAAATGAATTCCACCACTCACCGTCTACCTTGGTTGGAGAGATTTTGAAATTGAGCCATAAACTGGAAAGGAGGGAGTAGTAACATAGCCTAGAGTAGCTTGCTGCACCACGAACTCCAAGGAAACTGCTGTAGTAGTACTACTCCTATATACCATTGTACTACTCCTACTACTAAAAGACATACTCCCTCCTTTCCGATTTATAGGGCTTATCTTAGAATTTTAGTTTTTCCATTTTATAAGGCTCAATTTGGTTGTTCCCCATCACATGTTCATATTCCAAGGTGCATTAAATCATTGCATGCAAGTATTAAGAGAAAATTGACCAATGCATGTACTTTATGCATGCATGCATTGCAATTAATGCATTGATAAACATAAGTTTTTGAGGAAAAAAAGAGCATTAATTAGGTGCTTTTGCAAACTACAAAAAATATTTCACCACTCACCATCTACCTTGGTTGGTGAGATTTTTGAATTGAGCCCTTTTAACCGGAAAGGAGGGAGTATGTTTCAAACAATATGATAATCTCTTCTAACCAAGGTAGGGACGAGGAGTAAACGGAGGGAGTAGTAAAATTTTCTCCTCATTCTGCGAGCCACCACGCGCGTGGGCGAGGGAGCGGGCGTAAGGCGTACTTTAAGCAAGGTTCACCTCGTCCTGCGAGCTACCATGCCCGTGGGCGGGGGAGACAGTGTACTAAGCAAGCTTATCCTCGTTCTATGAGTTGACGGGCACATAAAAAGTAATACGTACATAGCATCTCGAGTGTATAGAGCCTTGCCTCTAAGGTAGGCCCCACATGGTTTGCCTCTTTTTTAACTTAACGCGTCAAGTCACAATTTGTTTGTTCACCCGTGGTAGATGATCCTCCATCAAGTGGACAACCAGTACACGTGTCAAATTACTACGTGGGCTGCCTTTTCGTACATAAATGAGCTCCACCGTGTACCCGCGCGGGTGTGGTTGGGAAAGAGACGGGAGTACATGCGCCGTGTGCACCTCTTCTCTTCGTGCATGTCCCCCACCTACATGGGTGTGTGTGTGTGTGTGTGTGTGTGAGATACAAACCTAGACATAATGCGCCGTCCATCCCCATGCCTCTGCCCAGTCCTACCACCAGTCACCACCACGCCCCACTCCTCCTCACCTTATCTCTCATCTTTCTCGAGATATCATTTTTTCGATGAAATTCTCGAGATACCATTTTTCTAATAAAGTTCTCGAGATATCATTAGTTTTACACATGGGATTACCCCTGCATGGGTCAATCACAACAGGTGTTTTGTAAAAAAATGCATCTTGATGTTCCGTGCAATGCATGGGCATCTTGCTAGTCCATGAAAACAACACATGGCAAAATTTCACGGCGAACGAGGGATTTGAATCTGCTGGGAGGGGCTGTTTGGATCTTGCCCGGGGTAGCCAAACTATTGGCAACCCTTTTGTCCACTGGTGCCTTTGGCACCGATGAACGAGGAATGGCTCGGGTGCTCATGCATCCTCCAACCCGCACGTTGGAGACGAGCTCGCATGAGCTGTGCTTTTTTTGTCCCACCACGCCGCCCGAGCCGGTCGTAGGCCGACCGGCGACCCGCAAATTACGCCATCCAACCGTAGCCGCACACATTCTGACAGCAACCCAACCAACTGGACAAAATGCATGCAAACACGGCGATATTTCATATAAACAATGACGAAATTCATATAAAATACCGGATTTTCATATAAACATAACAGATTTCATTACATTCAAATCAACTAAGCGGTGCTAGTTCTGGACAACACAAGTATATAATACCTGGCCTAAATGGTCGTCCGCCGATCCATTTGCGTTCCTCATGTCCGGCAGCATGATCACCGGACTGCCAGGAGCCCCAAAGGTATATGCTTCAGCGCAAAGGATGGCTCGCTTCCCCACTGCCCAACCGATATCGTTGGCTGATGCCCAAGATGATGGTGGAAGGGGGCTTCTTCGCTTCTGTGGAGCCCATGTGGGGTCGACGAAGGTCCTCGCAACGAAAGGATCTGGCAAGACACCTGCTGTGTACGCCGGTGTCGCCTCGACGGTGGCCTTCATGGGACCCAAGCAGCGGTGGCCTCCCGTGTTCTACTTCTCCTCGATGATGGCGGCGGGCGGGCGCTAGCCACCGCAAACTTCGTCAGCTCTCTACTTACCAGCCCATCTGCTGCTTGCATGGCACGGCGGCGGCATGGGAGTCTCGCCACGTAAACGGGAGACGCAGATCGCGGTTTCTGGGAAGCCTTGATGCAATGGCGGCATGATGGACGGCGGCGACGATGCCCGTGCGCCACTCCTCATCGAGCTGGCCTAGAGCGGCGATTCTTTGAACGCTGGCGCCCGGCTTGGGGCAAAGAATCGCTCCGTTGGGGAGGGAGGGAGGTGGATCGGCCAAGCTGCATAGCTCATATCCGGCGGGCTCGGGCCCACCCAGCCCGGCTCGGATCTGGGATAACTACTCTTAAGTAAGCCATTGTAGAGTGGACAAAATGGAGGAGAAGATAGGGAGGCGGCGGAGGTGTCGCGATTCTTGGCCGGCGTTTGTCCTCATTTAAATAGGATATTAAATAGACGGTGGACGGGAGGAGCTCGGCCGGCGTTGCGTTTAATGCCGGCCCGGTCATGAACGGACATGTGTCCGGAGTGGGTTTCTCGGCTTCCACACGGGTTTCATGGAGGCATTTGAATGCGGCAAGGAGGCGTGTTCAGCCGGGCGTGCAGCGAGTGGCGCCCTCGACTCTGATGTATGACACAGAACCGTTCTTCCAGCGGCGTGTGGCTCATTGGGTACATGGTCTGCATGTCAGTGACCCAACGCAGGCAGCGCACGGCAGAGGAACTTTTGGTGGGCCAAGGCGGTCAGAAGCGGGCATTTCATAAACCGATGATTGTTCATTGAGTGCGACATCATCTATTTCATGTAGATAAGCATACTATATAATGTAAGAGAATATTAAAAATTTCATATATGCGTTGATAGCCCGTTCGATATATTGTGATTCATAATGACCGCTGCAAACATCAATGTTCTGCTTATCACAGATAAGATTGATTAATACCCGTAAAAATCCATGTCCTCAACAAAGGGTGCATGCACGTATAGGTTGAGCATGTGTCTTGCGTCGTGTGCTGTGTGCATGCAGGCGTGCGAGTGTTGCGTGTGCGCAAGAGTACGTTTCAGTGTTGCATGCATGTGTGCGTACGTGCGTGTGTTCATGAGTGCATGTGTACGTGTCGGTGTTGTACGCCTGCATGCGTGCGTGTGTTCGTGCGAGTGTTGCGTGCGTGCATGTGTACGTGCGGGGTGAGGCTGCACGTTAATCGACTGACTTTTCCATCTCTGGTCAGTAGATTTTCCAGCCGTTGGATACGAAATCAAGGGCCTGCAGTTTATCTTCCACTGGTGCGCGTCGGTCCTAAACAAACGGTTTTTAACCTCTTTCCGCGACGGCATTTGAAACTGTCTCCAAGTAAGTGTGGGCGATAGGGGGGGTCCTTCCCACACGACCCAGAAACCGTCGGGGATATGCCCTATTGGCACACACGTTCGGCAAAATGAGGTCGTGTGTGACCGGTGAGCGCTCAAATACGGAAATATGTATAGTAGAGCTAAAAAAATACAATTATATGGAGAAATTGTTTCCGGTGGCAAGTACATCCCACACAAAGTCCCTCGCTAAACGCTTCCGTCAGTATGCACATCCCATCTGATCGCTCCAAGGAAAACATTTCCGTTCACAGGTACATCACACACAATTTTTCCCGTTAAATCGTTTGCGTTATTGAATGTATCACACACGGTCCGTAGAAGAAACTGTGTGGCAAAGGCTGTCCATCACACACAGTTTTTATGTGGTAAACGTTTGCGCAAGGTGGCCTAACGCAAACAGTTTTCAAGAGAAAGTCATGTGTGTTTGTTCATTGATCCAACACGGTTTATTCCTAGAAACTGTGTGCATTGTCTGAGGTCATCACCCACTGTATTATTTCAACAACCATTTGCAATAGCAAAACCCAATTAGCAGGCAAATTCTCCATTACCAGGCTAATTATCTGATTATTCATAATCCATTTTTAATCTAATTGACATTTCATATTAAGCACACAATATATTTCATTTCCATATCAAGGAAGCAGAATTTCATAATTGAAATACATCAGAGTACAACATGATATAGCTTCAGCACTCAGCTACCCCATTAAACAAGCGCACAGTGACAAGTTCCACATGCAACATGTAGAACCTTCCGAAATTAGCATCATAGGCGGTATATAGACAGATGCATCTCATCCGAAAACTTTGAAGCGGAAGGCGAATATTGAGCCTTCATTCATGTTGGTCTTCGCAACTTTAGGCCGGTGCCTGTGGATGATTGGCCGTCCGTCCTTCGTCCTCTTCAGGAACACTTCAATATTGCACCATGGGTGCTGTATGAAAACCTTCCTCGCCTCCTGACCATAGAGGTGGTTTCAGAGGTAATCATCAGTGAACTGCTTTGGAAAGGCCTGAAAACAAGGATGTGCATAAATATCTTCTCTATATTGGAAATGGGGCAAAGGAATAAAAAAGGCAAGGTATAATAGTTAGTACCATCTTGTAGTGAACTGATGTCTTCTTCATTGTGCAGACAAAGATCTTGTTGTTTTTTGTCACTAATTTCTTTATCCTGACAATCTTTCTAAGTTTTTTGATTTGATTGATATTCATGGACGACTCATTTCCCCATATGCAAAAGGATCGAACAGTGGGTCAAAACCTCTAACACCAGGACCTACATGTGCAAGACCAAATCATTAAAAACCAAAATATTAGAATGGTTCCTGCAATTGCACAATAATGTGCTATTAGAGAACGGACCATGCACGTGCTAACCTCGATTGTAAACCTCAGTGCTTCCCATTGTTTCCCTGCAACACATATAAGGAGTTAGTCATCAGGTTAAGTAAGGGTTTGCATGCTATCAGTAAAATATGGTGATGAAAAATAAGCACATTGCAGATTCATCAGATTAATTCAAGCCACACGGAAAACCCATTTACCCAAACCAAGCATGACTAAGAACTAGGAAATATAGCACTTGTATATGTTTCTCATGTATTAAGTGCAGCCAAATTCGATTTATTCCTCACATGCACAACAATACAAAATTCTACCCACGACAATTGGACATTGCATTGCAGAATTGAGCCAAGCAGTTAACTAAACACCACAACAAATGAACCAAACATTAACTGAGCACCACATTGCACAATATAACATACTCCTAATAGAAGATCAGATAGTTAACCAAATAGTTAACTACAGCCAATTGTAGCAATTGTATTTGTTTCTCATGTATTTACTACAGCCAAATTCAATTTATTCCTCACATGGTATACAATAACAAAATGCACCCACAATTTTGTGAAGATAAATTCGATTTATTTCTTACATGGAAGACAATACAAAATTGTAGCCTGAAGAATTGAACATCACATTTGCAGAATTGAACCAAACAGTTAACTGAAGACAATAACTAATTAACAAAAGAGTTAATAAGTGAGCACCACACTGCACGAAATATAGAACATATACACTAGAGCAACAGATTGCATGGTAAAATTAGATAGCACAATTCACTAGAATTTGTGAAGGAAAGGCGAGGAGCAACACACACAGCAGGTAAACCGAGCATGCTTAACGGTAGTAGCTAGCAAATGGCAAGGTGCTCCTTTAAGATCTGGGGAATTAAGCACGAATGGCAGCCATCGCGACCTCATCCGCAGCGGCTGACCAATACGATTGCTTCTCGCTGCCAAATGCTCCTTGAGGTCTGGCAGCTATCTGCGTGCACCATGGCTTAGGCCGGCGCTTATTTGGTGGAGGGGTTGGTGATTTGGGTGGAAGGTGTCGCGCTCGCGTCGGCGGTCAGGGCATGTGGGATGTGGAAGGAGGAGGAGGATGCGGGTCGGGTGTGGATTACCTGCCTGGATAGAGGAGGCCGAGCAGCGTGAAGGAGGGTCGCCGACGAGGAGGCGGCGCTGCAAGGAAGGAGTGAAGGTTTCAACTTGGAAAGGAAGGCGGAAAGAGGGGAAATGTGGCTTTTGGTAGGGGAGGCGGGGAGTTTGATATTTCATGAGGCGAAAATTTGGAATTGCTTCAGCAAAAAAAAGGCTGGCGCAAAGTGTCATCGAACACGGTCCCTTATTCGTAACCGTGTATGATATGTGGACATCACAAACGATTCAGATAGCTTAACCCGTGTGTGATGAGTTTGAGCGTCAAAAGTTTTGGTTCAATTTCCATGGTTACTGGTGGTCATCCCACATTATTGCATAATTTGGGTACACAAAGGAGACTATAGCACACCCACACTTCTTAATCGAGCAAGTTCAGTAATTAAACAGAGCTAGCTGACCTAAACATTACTCTAACAAATTAAAGACCGGCGCTCTTAATTAAACAAAACAAAGAGTACTACTACGACTGGTGCTCTTGATCTCCGCGCCGCCTCCATGTTCAGCTCGCGCCCTCACGGTCTCTCGGGAAGGGGCTCCATGGCATCCATCACACCATACTCGGCAAGCATCTCTCCATCGCGTCCGCCATCTCTTTTGGAAAAGGCCGCCACGAGATGGGCATGGGCGATTTAATCCAGGCTTGGCTCGGGCCTTCGCCGCCAAGGCATGCGGCGGAGGAACGGATGGCTGCTCGAACGCTCTCGGCGATTGCCAGCTCTTCGGCCGTGGGTTGCCGACCGTTGTCGGAGAAGCTTCGTTCGATTTGTGCAGTGACCGTCAGGAGCTGGGCGTGGGCGGCCTCCATCAGGTCTAAGACCGCCGCTTCTGAGCAGACTGACTCTTGTGTGCTCGCCAGTTGCTATCCCCGAGGCAGATGTTGCTGCCGCCACCTGAGAAGCAATAATGTCTGTTTGGGCTGCCTTTTCCACCCGGTCGCAGATTGCGGCCGCGCTCATGCACCTTGTTAGCACGCGCATGGCGGCTGCGGCCGCGCTCTCGCTGGAGTGGGCCACCGAAGTTGCCCTCACGACGCAGGTCCACGTGCCCAGCTTTCACCGGCGACGATTGAACAGTGAAATGATATTTGGGGAGCGAGCTGGTGTGCTTGAGATGCCGGCTGTGGACTGTAGCCGACGCACCTTATCGCGTAAGCCATAGGCGTACTATACACCGACGGTGGTCCAGGATATTTTGTGCTGCATCTCACACGGTTGCTGATAATAAACTGTGTGCGATCTACTTGATTTTTCATCTTGATTTGAATTACATAATGGATGGGGTCACAGTGGCAATGGACGGTGTTTGAATTGCTAGACCTTTTATCTGAAGTGAACATGCAACTATATGTGTGTCGTAAAAGGATTGGAGTTATTCAGGGTTCGTTTGAACATTTAATACATTAAATTGGATTTCTAGCCATTTCAGGTGAACAATTCAAATTTTAACTACATGCACATGCTCCAGTGCATATAAATTGGTCGAAAAAATCAAATTTGTGTCCTTGGGTGCATGCTTAGGTCCCATGCAAGAAATGGGAATGAATTTCAAACACGAGCACCGATTGATTGCCCGGCAAAACATTGAGATGCCTGGTTTTTAAATTCTAGTAAATCAAAAACTTCGTCTGAAATTCACGAAAGTTGGCATGCTATCATGGAGCTGCATCAACATCTTGAGTGGAACAAATTTTGTCCCATCCGGGGCAAGTTTGGGTATATGCTTCTCAAACCGAGCTTCTCACAACAAGCATGATGGTTTCGGTGAGGAACGTCCCACCTTTGGGGAATGAAACGATATCCATTGCCTCTTATTGCTTTTAAATTTTTCTCATGTCAACATAGAACAATAGGAGTGTTGTGTGATTTTTGTGATTTTGGGATTAGTTTGGACATTTTATGCATTAACTGAGTTTTCAATGCATTTATGTGCATAATTCAAATTTGAACTACATGCACATGCTCCGGTGCATATAAATTGGTCGAAAAATCAAATATGTGTCCTTGGGTGCATGCTTAGGTCCCATGCAAGAAATGGGAATGAATTTCAAACACCAGGCACCGTTGATTGCCGGCAAAACATTGAGATGCCTGGTTTTTAAATTCTAGTAAATCAAAAACTCGTCTGAAATTCACGAAAGTTGGCATGCTATCATGGAGCTGCATCAACATGCCGTGGAACAAATTTTGTCCCATCTGGGGCAAGTTTGGGTATATGCTTCTCACAAACCGGAGCTTCTCACAACAAGCATGATGGTTTTCAGTAGGGAACGTCCCATCTTTGGGGACGAAACGATATCCATTGCCTCTTATTGCTTTCAAATTTTTGTCTCGTGTCGGCATAGAACAACATCAGTGTTGTGCGAATTTTTGTGTTTCTTCAAGGTTTGTTTGGACATTTTTATGCATTAACTGAGTTTTCAATGCATTTATGTGCATAATTCAAATTTGAACTACATGCACATGCTCCGGTGCATATAAATTGGTCGAAAAATCAAATCTGTGTCCTTGGGTGCATGCTTAGGTCCCATGCAAGAAATGAGAATGAATTTCAAACACCAGGGCACCGTTGATTGCCGGCATAACATTGAGATGCCTGGTTTTTAAATTCTAGTAAATCAAAAGCTCGTCTGAAATTCATGAAACTTTGCATGCTATCATGGAGCGGCATCAACATGCCGTGGTACAAATCTTGTCCCATTTGGGGCAAGTTTGGGTATATGCTTCTCACAAACCGAAGCTTCTCACAACAAGCATCATGGTTTTCGATAGGGAACGTCCCACCTTTGGGGACAAAATGATATCCATTGCCTCTTATTGCTTTCAATTTTTTTTCTCATGTCAACATAGAACAACATGAGTGTTGTGCGAATTTTTTGATTTTTCGGGGTTCGGTTGGACATTTTTATGCATTAACTGAGTTTTCAATGCATTTATCTGCATAATTCAAATTTGAACTACATGCACATGCTCCAGTGCATATAAATTGGTCGAAAAATCAAATCTGTGTCCTTGCGTGCATGCTTAGGTCCCATGCAAGAAATGGGAATGAATTTCAAACACCCGAGGGCACCGTTGATTGCCGACAAAACATTGAGATGCACAGTTTTTAAATTCTAGTAAATCAAAAACTCGTCTGAAATTCATGAAACTTGGCATGCTATCATGGAGCGGCATCAAAGATGCCATGGTACAAATTTTGTCCCATTTGGGGCAGGTTTGGGTATATGCTTCTCACAAACCGAGAGCTTCTCACAACAAGCATGATTGTTTTCCGGTGAGGGAACGTCCCACCTTTGGGGACGAAATGATATCCATTGCCTCTTATTGCTTTCAATTTTTTCTTCTCATGTCAACATAGAACAACAGGAGTGTTATGCAAATTTTTGTGATTTTTCGGGGTTTGTTTGGACATTTTTATGCATTAACTGAGTGTTCAATGCATTTATGTGCATAATTCAAATTTGAACTACATGCACATGCTCCAGTGCATATAAATTGGTTGAAAAATCAAATCCGTGTCCTTGGGTCCATGCTTAGGTCCCATGCAAGAAATAGGAATGAATTTCAAACACCAGGGCACTGTTGATTGTCGGCAAAACACTGAGATGCCTAGTTTTTAAATTCTAGCAATCCAAAATTCTGTTAACATTCACGTGATGCCACATGTCTTGGTTTTAATGCTGTAGGAGGTGCCATGCGGACAGCTGCTTGGCCTTGACTGAACGGGAGGCGTGCGAGAGCCGAGCAGGATTTCTGCAGCTCTTGATCGCAAACGTTTTACATAGAACACCCATATGCAAAGTGAGAGCAGCGCAGGATTTGTGCATCCCTTCAACGCAAACGGTTGTTTTGGACGACCCGTGTGCAACCACGTACAATCAATTTGGTAACACTTGTCAATCCTTGTAACATAGATTTCATTCATAGATTAAGCAGTCGTTCTTAATATATAAAAACAGTTCAATTTCGACAAATGAACCGACCAAACTTTTCCCCAATTGTTGCCAACCACGCATCTTTGAAATAGCTAGTTCAGCTATATATACTAGCTAATTTTAAGTCATGCCAGGCAGTTCCACCACATCTATAGTCGGATGAACTGAACAAAATATCCCTAAATACTACAACAACTACTCTGCGGAGGGATTTGTACTACTTAGTTGCCTCTCCTCGCCGAAAGCGCTTCAAGAAGAGCGGAGGAGGAGGAGCTCTATCGACAGCTGGGCAACCGCAATGTCACGGTGCCTGCCGCTATCTTGACTTCATTGACGCATCATCTCGAACGCCCTCGCCGCTCAGGCATTTACCCTACTCAAGCGGTGGTTCTCCTCGTAGATCTTCTGATTCCTCGCCTTTGAGGCGGCGTGTGCCGCGGCCACGGCGGCAGTAAGGCTCTTTGCATGCTCGACGAGGCACTCCTTCTCCTCCCACAAGAACTCGGTGTAGCGCGCAAGGTCGCGGACGCACCTGCGGGCATCGACCTCCGCCTCCTGCCTTCGGGCGGTGGTGGCAGAGCGGGTGATGACCCTGGCGGTCGACGGTGGGCTGGCAGCCACGACGGCCGACGACGGGGTGGCGGCCACGACCACCACCTCCCGGGACGCGGTGGCGGGCGGGTGATGGCCACGATGGCGGCAGCGGGGTGGCGGCCACGACAGCCCACCTCCCGCCGGGCGCGTGGCGTGAGCGAAGCGATGGCCACGGCTTTCGGCGGTGGTGTGGCGGCGACAACGGCCCGGCAATAGCTGCCCTCACGGGCACCGGCGGCGGAGGCGTGTGGTGGGTGTTCGCGCACACACGCGGGGACGCCACCACGCACACTACACCGGGGACTGCACCGCCGCCGCGGTGTAGCCTCCCAGCTGGAGCTGCCCTCTGATGACGGCAGAGTGGCGGACCGGTGCCATTGGCGATTGTGGGAGAAGTAGACGAGATAAGCTACAGGGATGGAGGGGAAAATGCGACGCAGGACTCGCCGGCCGTGAGGGTTTTTATAGCAGGCCAGTAAGCATTGGGATTTTGGGGGATTTCACTGAGTCGGGTGGGAAGCTTGCACGGGAACTTGCGAGGTTGCGCGGGAACGGGCTCACCGACGATTCATTGGCGCCACCGTTTGGCAAAAAGAACGCCCCAAGACTGCGCATAAACTTATGCGTTGTAAGCCGTCTCACGGCAACAGGTGACAAGACGTGCGAGAGGATGACGCAATGCCACGTACACATACGGTTAATAAAAAAAACGTTTGCGATTTAATTACCTACTATACCACCGTCCTGGTTTATAAGTATTATTTAACTAATAAAATACAAATGCATGTCGCCAAAGATTATATAGTTGGATTTGTATTCAAACATAGTTTCCAATTATATAATTTTTAAAACATGCATTAACATATTGTTGGTTACATTTGAGGGCCCAGTATCGCACAGAATAGCACGGAGACTAGAGCCTAGACGGAGGGGGTAGCACACGGCCGCGCTCACGCAATGACGCAACATTCGCCGGCTTGTAGGCGACCATTTCCTGCATGTTCAACTGCTCTATGTCGTGTGGTTGGTTGCTTGCCGTTCACGCGTGACTAGCACGCTTTGCTCGCATCTGTAAAGATGCGCTTCGCTCTCGCATCCCTCCGGGTGCTCGCCCTTTCGTCCCTCCACGCGCTGCGATGTTTTGGGTGGCGTGCGATCACGCACATTTGTGTGCAAGTGGTTGCGCCCGGGCGCAACGCGACGATCTGATTACCGCTGCAAAAAACTGCCATCTTGACGCGGCGCCGACAATCCACGCCGCCCGACCCCCTTTTATTCCTCCGACCATTTACCTTTATCTCTCATCTCACACGACACAATAAGCACACCCACGAGGACACATACAGAGAGGACATCCAACGGTTCCAATGGCGCTCCAATGGCCGACGGCGATAACGGGGTAGGCAGTTCACCACGCATCACGTAGTGGACACACCCACGTGAGGGGGAAGGCCCTCTCGGTGGTGTACATGAATGATCCGGTCTTGGTGGAGAGCTCCATCCAAACTATGGAGCAGTTCCTTGCCGAGGACAAGTACCGAGTGGTCGGCTTCGACCTCGAGTACACAATCGGTCGTGCCGGGCACGATCAGAAGGTTGCCGTCGCCCCATTGTGCGTGTGACATGACGTCCTCGCCTACCACTTCCACCTTGCCACAAGGCCTTGCGAGCGTTTCTCCAGGTTTATCAAGAGCTCCGACTACAGTTTCGATATGGTGGACACCACCAACGATCTAAAAGCGCTCAAGGTTTCGGATATGAAATGCCCGAATCTTGTCAACATCCAGCACCACTATGGGGCAGCGACAAAAACAAACTGAACTCCCTGGTTGACCTCACCTCGGCCATCATCGACCCCTACTATGCGAAGATGAAGGAAGAGAGCAATAAGGACAAGAACACCTGGCACAAGGTGTGGCATAAGAGATTGGATGAACAACATGTCACGTACGCGGCCATGGACGTGTACACAAGCTACGAGATGTACAGGTGGATCGTTGAAATGAGGAGCTGTCTTTTTCCTAATAAAGATGAGGGATCGAGCCACATAGCAGTGGCGGGAGCGTTACAAGAAGTAGATGGCTAGATGATCATTTCTCCTACTTTAGAATGCATGCAATTGTCTATTGAGGTGTGTGCGAATGATCTGTATAGTCACTTATGTAATTGGATGTTTATTTCATATATATATATATATACATGTTATTCTACTGTAGACAGAGCAATTCACACGGCTTATAAGCTGCAATCGCTCTGTTATTATTGGTCTTCGCACACATTTCAGATTACGGACCTGTTTGCCGTATCACACACATCTTGTTCGGTTGAACCATTTCCATTGTGTTGCCTAATCACACACAGTTCATCGATGAATCAGAGTGCTATATATCGCACACGCCTTCATCTGGCTGCCCGTTTCTTTTGTCCCTCCTCATCCCAAACAGTTAATTGAGCTGAACTGTATGCCCTGCATTGCACACGCAACTAAATTCTGAACTGTGTTTGATGAATCTGTCATCGCAAATGTTTTGCACCTTTCTTGACGGGTTTTTTACACCATCATTTGCGATTATGGCATCGCATATAGTTTCATTGAAGGGTCTCTGATCGTAGTGTCGCGTTTGGCCCGTCCTGCAGTAGTGTTCAACCTCCACCCCCCTGAGCCACCAGCCACCACCAGC
Organism: Aegilops bicornis; assembly: GCA_021605145.1. Lineage (NCBI taxonomy): Eukaryota > Viridiplantae > Streptophyta > Magnoliopsida > Poales > Poaceae > Aegilops > Aegilops bicornis. The sequence continues at coordinate 231,056,832 of CM038671.1, read as the reverse complement.
CCCCGCTGCCCACGGCCGGCCCGCACCGCCCCACCGCCCGCCTATACGAATCCACTCCCCACCGGCCCGGTCCGCGCCGCCCGGCCATCCCTCCGCTTCGTGCCGAAGCTTTTTCTCCGACGATCCCCACGCCACCGCCCAATCACTGCAGGTTCTCCAAAACCGGGCGATCGCCAACCGTGAGGTCTCACGATCAATCCCCACCGACCACTAATTTATTACCATTTACATCCTTCATATACGTCTTGTGGGTGGGCCCTATGGTAATGTGCTTCTTTGAATGTGGACCATTTGACTGGTCAATTGATTGTGTCATCAACAAATTACAGAGCTGTATGGTGAGCCAGTGACCGTATGATCACCCTAAAATGTATTTTATTAACACAGTTCAGACTCAAACTACCATTTCTTTCTTTCATATGCGCTGATAGGTGGGCCCCACGGTTAGGCGCCCCGATGGTGCAACACTGGTTGCGCCACATGGAACATTTGACTGGTGAATTGATTGTGTCATCAACAAAATACGGAGTTGTACGGGTGAGCCAGTGACCGTATAATCACGACATGTATTTTTTAACATGAGATGCAGAGCATAGTGCTCATATATACGTGCAAGCACTCACCGCTATAAGTGCACACACACGCAGACCCTACCCCTATGAGCACCTTCGAGAGAGTGAGCCAACATATGATCTTGAGATTTTATGAAGTCACAATAGGTGCCTTGTAGTCGAGTGGAACGTCTCCTCCCACTGAATGCACATCGCTGGAAAATACTGAAATTAACCCAGTATAAATGCTAGCACCAGGACTTTAACCCTGGTGGGCTCGGGAAACCACTGTCCTCCTAACCATCCAACCACAGGTTGGTTAGCACCACAAAATGTATGTGGTGACCGTGATGAGCTTATTCTGAAGTCCAGTGACCATATCGTGCTTTTGCTTCAAATACAATGAACGTAAGTGTCATCAATAAAATATGGAGCACTCATCAAATACAATGTTCGTCAGTGTCATCAAAAAAATACGAGAGGCGATCGTGAGCTAGATCTTGTATGATCACCACGAGAATGTATCACGGTGACCGTAATGAGCATATTCTGAAGTCCAATTGACCGTATAGTGCTTTTCGGCAGAAATACATTGATCGTCACGCAGCGTGAATGTGTCGGGGGCATGCATACTTTTAGAGGGCCAAGAGATAGTTTGTGTGCGTACGTGAAAGTGGTGTAGAAAGAGGGGGTGTCCGGTGGAGACACGGAGAGATATGCCCTTCGTTTCTCTTTCCCGTGACTAATATTTTAGGAGAAAATATAAATATTCACAATGCAGAACAAATATTTTTGGATGCACCATGATATTAACTTTCATGTATAACATTGTACTATTGTATATGCTTATTTTCTTAATGGCCGATTGCGTGTGTGGTGTGGTGGGCACATCATTTCTAGTTGGGGTGGGCACAACATTTCTAGTTGTGGTGGAGTCAACATGAGGACTCATGGGTCGGTTCCATCCTGCACCACATAGGTTGGACCGAGACGCATTATGGGAAGACCCATGTGGAGGACTCGGAGTACAACACGAAGCTACCAGAGTCGTGGAGGACTCTATCCCCACTGGTGATAAGCCGACTATATATGATTTGTAAACCTAGGACCCGAGTATGTTATAGAAGCCTGGGGGCTAGTTCGTCGATAGCATACACACACGCACAATGCCTGTTATTCACGTTTACTTTGTACACACCCCTATCACTAATATATAGTACCAGGAGTAGGCTTTTTCCTCAACTTCAAGGGTCCGGACTTGGGTAAAACTTTGCCTCGTATTACCATCCAGCCTAACAGTTAGGGATATCCTGCGAATGCTCACGATGGAATCATATATGCTAACTACTAAGAGAGAGGTGTGTCTGTGGGGGGGAGGGCAATGTGTGGGAGAGAGGCCTAAAAGATAATGTGCGTATGAGGAGACACGTGAGGCACATATATGTGCGTATAGAGGGCTAGTAGAGACCGTGCGTGTGTATATATGCATGTGAGAGAAATAGTGTTTTCCAACAGAGATTAGTGTAAAGAGTGGTACATAGTAGTCAGAAAGATATATATATATATATATATCTATATATATATATATATATATATAGAGAGAGAGAGAGAGACAGAGAGAGCGCGAGACAGGCAGCGGGAGACACCCCGGCACCCCGGGAGAGATCGTGAGCAGGAGTGAAAGAGAAATGCCGATGTATATAACGTGTGTGCACTTATGCTAGATAGAGAGATATATATACGTTTGTGAGAACGGGCGAGGCATAGTGCATCTACGTGTAAAAGGCGGTTCTACGCATTAAATTAAAATATAAATGGCATTATTATTTTTGGATGAGATCATGAATTTTGCAATTTGCATAAATTAAAATCGGTCTATCAGACACCCATACTCTATAGAATTCTAGCATGTGCATGTGTTTATTTCATATTATCGATCCATAGAGTGGGAGCGGTTTGTGTCGGCGTCACAGGGCAGGCATCCCAGACTTGCCTGCACTGCCCGCAGGCGTGGCTATACCAGCGGCCCTTTACGGCACATCTTCATCAGCAAACACTCAGGACCCTCGCGAGGCGGACGATGCAATACCTCCTGGGGGGCGGCCTCACTAGGCTAGCTCGCGAGGAGCAGAGAGATCAAGGCGAGGGGCACCTCGCGAGGTCCCTGTGACGCAAGCCATGACGACCAAGGCCAGGCGGGTGCCAGAGCGCGCAGCGTACTCGTTTCCTCTTTGGTGCTAAAGAGGAAAGTGCAGGCGAGGAGTCCCGAGACATCAGGCAAAGGTTGCCATATCGGTGCAACATGACCAAAACCAGCAGGACGGTAGGACGGAGGTCATCGTGGAGCCGGAGGCAGGCGTCACCACGGAGCTTTTGGCAAAGTAAGACCACCTTTAGTCAGGATAACTTGTACTGGTTGTCTCCCTTCAAATTTGGCCAAAGTTGGATCCCTTCCCGCCTACATTTGGGAAGAGGACTAGGGCCTGTATAAATAGGACTAGCCACCACAGTAGGAGGCAACTGATCTTGGGCCATTCGGATCATCCTCAACCACACAAGTTCATCAAGCTCAAGGACACCTCTCCTCAGGAGGCTGTTCTTCATTTGTACTTGTTCATCCTCAGCCCAAGAGGCAATCCACCACACCACACTGGAGTAGGGTATTACACCACATCGGTGGGTCTTAACCAAAGAGTAAACCTGTGGTCCCTTTATTCTCACGAGTTCGACGGGCTGAGCTTTGAGATCGCGGTGAGTGTGTGAGCTAGGGGGGGGGGGGGATCTTCGTGCCCACCCGTGATGTCTACTACGCAACCTTCTTCTTGTAGACGTTGTTGGGCCTCCAAGTGCGGAGGTTTGTAGGACAGTAGCAAATTTCCCTCAAGTTAATGACCTAAGGTTTATTAATCCGTGGGAGGCGTAGGTTGAAGATGGTCTCTCTCAAACAACCCTGCAACCAAATAACAAAGAGTCTCTTGTGTCCCCAACACACCCAATACAATGGTAAATTGTATAGGTGCACTAGTTTGGCGAAGAGATGGTGATACAAGTGCAATATGGATGGTAGATATAGGTTTTTATAATCTGAAAATATAAAAACAGCAAGGTAACAAGTAATAAAAGTGAGCATAAATGGTATTGCAATGCATTGAAACAAGGCCTAGGGTTCATGCTTTCACTAGTGCAAGTTCTCTCAACAATAATAACATAATTGGATCATATAACTATCCCTCAACATGCAACAAAGAGTCACTCCAAAGTCACTAATAGCAGAGAACAAGCGAAGAGATTATTGTAGATGCGAAACCACCTCAAAATTATTGTGGGGTGTCAAAACCGGCGGATCTCGAGTGAGGGGTCCCGAGGCGTGCGTCTAGGCGGATGGTAACAGGAGACAAGGGACACAATGTTTTTACCCAGGTTCGGGCCCTCTCGATGGAGGTAATACCCTACTCCGCTTGATTAGTATTGATGATATGGGTAGTACAAGAGTAGATCTACCACGAGATCAAGGAGGCTAAACCCTAGAAGCTAGCCTATGGTATGATTGTTGTTGTTACGTCTTACGGACTAAAACCCTCCGATTTATATAGACACCGGATAGGTTAGGGTTACACAGTCGGTTACAATGGTAGGAGATATACATATCCGACTCTCCAATCTAGCCTTCCACGCCAACGAAAGTCCCAACCGGACACGGGACGAAGTCTTCAATCTTGTATCTTCATAGTCTTGGAGTCCGGCGTGACGATAGTCCGGCTATCCGGACACCCCTAGTCCGGGACTCCTCAAGAGCCCCGAACCAGGCTTCAATGACGACGAGTCCGGTAGCGCATATTGTCTTCGGCATTGCAAGGCGGGTTCCTCCTCGAATACTTCATAGAAGGTTTTGAACACAAGGATAGTGTCCGGCTCTGCAAAACAAGTTTCCACATAACACCGTAGAGAGAGAATAATTTTTGCAGATCTGGCGACGTATTCCGCGGCGTGACATCACACCACGGCCAGGCCCTTATATGAATCTTTTTTACTGTTCCACCTCAGCTTGTTTAGCGAGGCGGTTTCCTTGGCACGTCTTATCAAAGCATAGATCGTGCCCCCCTTATTCCGGGATTCTCATCAATACGGACGTGGGTAACCCATCCACGCCTTTGATTACGGTGCTTGGGAAATAAGCGAGTTTTACCAGGCTGGTGGGGGACGCATAGCTTCGTCCGTCCATATAAGGGGATAAGGATCCACCTTTTCACCTACGCCTTCTTCCTCCTTTGCTTATCCATTTCCGCACACTCGAGCTCCAGCCGCCTAAGTCCGCACATCCCACCTCGACCTTTCTCCAACCATGTCAGGAGCGGGAGGCAGGTGGATGGCCTCCTCCGTCAAGGAAGGGCACATCACCAAGCTGCGGAGGCCGGATACTTGTCCGGCAACATCGCGTACAGGCTACCCGAAGCGGGGCAGCTCATTCCAACCCCCGGGCCCCATGAGGAGGTAGTGTTTCTACCCCACTTCCTCCGCGGACTAGGTTTTCCACTTCAGCCTTTTGTCCGGGGGCTCATGGTCTACTACGGCCTGGACTTCCACGACCTGGCCCCGAATCTCATCCTCAACATTTCGGCGTTTATCGTCATGTGTGAGGCCTTCCTCTGCATCCAGCCCCACTTCGGCTTATGGCTGAAGATATTCAACGTCCGGCCGAAGGTAGTGGGCGGCCGCCAAGCGAGTCTTGAGGCGCCATGGTTGGCAAGATGGCCAAGGTCCTATGGCTCGAGGGCGCCTTTGTGGAGACAATAAAGGGGTGGCAATCGGGTGGTTCTACATCACCGAGCCACGCGACCCTAACCGGGCGGCGGCCCCAATTTAGATCTGGCTTCCCCACACGGCTCTCGTCATGGAAAGAAAGCGGGCTGGCGTGGGGGATTCGGAAGAGCTATCCTGGACTCGGACATGCGTCCAAAACACAGTGGACAAGAATCTCAAGCTTGTCGGCGTAATCCGGTGATGCTCATTTGCCGGATTCTCCCATGCCAGCTGACGGGCCTTTAACTTGTGGGAGTTCGATCCGCACAAAGACCGAATTTTGAGCGGCTCTTCGACACTACGCATTTAAGATGCCCAGAAGGTGCTTGTTCAAAAGGCGCTGAAGCCCCAGCTTCCGCTACCAAAGATGGCGGGTACACCGCCGGCGTCAACCGCGAGGTAAGTTATTTTACCCTTTACGGGACTCTTTTTTCATAGATTGACTCTATGCGGGATCTAAAACTCCCTAATTTTTGACAGATCTGGAAGTCAAGACTCACGGACAGATTAATCGTCCGGCTCCTTTGCCGGAAGACTGGAGGACGCCTGGATTGATTTGGGCTGTTGGCTCGGCGCCTCATGTGGTGCGGAGAAGAAGGCCAAGATGGAGGTCACAGGGAACTCGAAGGAGCTCCCGGCGCCAAATCTTGTCGGATTCTGAAGCAGAATCTTCTCCCGAGGACGAGGAGGAAGAAGAAGAGCTCCTCCCAGTGGGGAGGAGAAGAAAGGAAGGCCGCCCCAGCAGAGGGGAGGGTCCAAGAAGGGAAGAACCCTTCCTCTGGACTTCTCCACCAACGTCGACGACGACGAGGAGGACTGGCCAACAAGGGCCAAGCCCCTGGCGAGATCGTAAGTGTCCGGATACCCATGGTTTTTCCGTAATTGCATAATGTTCTCTAATGCCGAACAATCATGCAGCCCGCCCAAGGGCTGAGCTCGACAATTCATCGAAGCGGGTCCACAGGTTCGTCGGAAATGGAGAGTGCCTGCTTCCGGCCGCCTCCTGCGCCTCACGCCGCGGACGACGGCCGGTGGGGCCCCAAGGGGGGCTTGGTCAAGAGGAGGTAAGCGCAGGAGGCGCCACAAAGCGACCTCCGGACTCAGCGCCGGGAGGCAAGACCCCGAGGCTCTAAGCCCGACCCTCGTCCGGACTCCATGCGGAACCATCAGCGGTTCCAAAGTCCGGACAAGCGGATCCTTCATAAGAAGGTAAGACGCCGGTGTCCTCCGTCCAACCAGAGGCACCGGATAGCTTCTGAGGCGCTCAACGGCGCCTCCATCAGGAGGAAGCACCGCACTATTATGAGTGCGGTGATCCGGATAGCCTACCCGGCCAAGAGCGGACTCGACTGAAGTCTGCACTCAGCCTTCTAAGAGGCTTTGAGGTAAGTTTAAAACATATAAAAATGTTACCAAGCATAGATAGTAGCCCCCGATGCTTAGTTCGGTGTTAGGAAAGAAAAGCCGGATGAGGATCTAAAAAGATATACGCAGAGAGTCTAATATAAGTATGTCAATATGGGAATGGCGCCGCTTTTATTCGGCCAAGACCGCCTTCATGCGGAGGTCAATACATTGAAGCAGGACCTCGGCGGTCCGAGAACGAGCTCGGACAAGCCAAGAAGCAGCTTCGGGGACAAGGAAGGTAAGAAATACCTTAATAAATAAATACCTTATGGAAAAGGTTTTGGTTGCAAAAATAACAGGAATAACATGGGTACCCTTGAGGGAGCCACGAGAACGAGTGGAGACCCCGAGGGAAGCGGTGGTCGTGGCCGAAACAAAGCGGTCATGAACGCACCGAGCGGGAGAAAGGGGAGGCACAAGCTGGCGGAGGTGCGGCAAGAGCTCAGATTCTCGTGAAAAAAACACGAGGGTTTGGAGCGTGACTCAAGACCCGGAGTCCGAGATTGCCTCGACTCTTGAGAGTGCCAAAGCTGCTAAAGCCGATGCCCAAAAAGCCCTCCATTAAATCATAGCATTAAAGAAGATAGCGGCGGGTAAGGCATTCTTTATGCAAAGCAAGAATGTAAAAGTCAATTACCTATTACTTACCCGGATTCGGAGCTCTCCAGGAGCATTCGCAGATTTGCCCCGTAGTGCGTCCGATGCGGCCGCATTCTACCGCGCCCAGGAGGGGAGCTCCCCGGAGAAGGTGTTCTGGTCTCAATATGCTATGGCCGGACATCCGGTGCCCCTAAGCGACGAGCTGAAGTAGCTGGTCGAGCTCCACAAGGTCGCCGAACAGGCCACGAGGGGCCTTATAGAGCGGCTGTGGCCATTGGAGGCCATGCCCGGGAGCTACTTCCGGCTTGGTGCAGCGGCCGGTGGATGCCTCGTCTGCATGAAGTTATCAAGCGCTCCGTCTGCATTGAAGGGGTCCGTCGGGCCCTTGCCCGTGCTAAAGTGCACCGGGGCAAGCTGGATGCGGAGAAAGCTTGTGACGGACCAGGCCACCGAAGGGCCATGAGCATCGTCGCCCGAAATGTATTATGAGGGCCTCTGAAGGGTGCTTTCGCCGAATAGCGGATGAGTGCTCCAAGGATGTAATTTTTGAATAGACTCGCGTTTGTTATCCTATACGCTGAAAACTTGTTCATATGCGCTAAGCAACGCTTATTAATTTAAAATATTACCTTCTTGCGGCCGTTTGCAAATTTGAGAGATGGCAAGTCGTTGGCTTCAGCCCCCATGCCACGAAGTGCTGGGGTGTTGGGATAAACTTGAGCACTCTTGTTCCCATTCTTGGGTCCATCTAGGGAGGTGCTCAACACAACGAACAAGGCAACCGGACTTATAATGCTTGAACACTCTCACTTAGCCATAGAATTCTATAATTTTAAATTTCAATGAAGCCCCTAGTATTCGAAGACCGAGTTCGGGCGCTATCCACGCCTTTGGCGGATAATTCGGTTCCTCGCTCTAAGCGGCATAAGTCTTTAGGGACCAAAAAACCTCTCGAACAGCTGACCTCTAAGCCGCGTCTCAGAGCACTCCCGGCCTTGGCGCTCAGCCTTGCGAGGGTCCACCACAGCCTATGTTCGCATGCCATTTGGTCTCCGGAATGTGGCGGTCGCCCACCAAAGACCACCTCTCACGGAGCATCACAGCAGCTCAGGAGGCAAGGCATCACGCAGTCCTGGCGGAGATGGAGACGGTCCTTAAGGAACCACCCGAGCTCCTAGAGCCTCCCGAGGCTCGGGGCCCTGATGGCTCATGAGGAGCCACTCCTTAAATCACGCGCGTCTTGGCTACCCCAACACTCCTTCGGCTAACGGAACCAGGTGACATTTTCCAAGTTTATTTATTTGGGGCGCCCCTCGGGCTGCATTATTCCTGTGTCGCACGGGCACATCCTTGGCTTTGTCGGATGTGGGGTTTCGGCAAACCCTTGAGGTTCAAACACTGGGGTGCGTGCGAAGTCTTTCCCTCCTACCGATCTACGCCCTAGCTTGCTAAGATTTCGCGGACAAACTCGACGAACTCGCAACACAAAAGACACGAGGTTTATATCTTTGGTTGAGACCCACCGTTGTGGTGTAATACCCTACTCCAGTGTGGGGGTGGTGTATTGCCTCTTGGGCTGATGATGAACAGTACAAGGGAAGAACAACCTCCTAAGGTTGAGGTGTTCTTGTGGCTAGGCTCTCGATTGGGTTGGATCAAGCTAAGATGAGATGCCTCTACTGTGGTAGCTAGCTCTACTTATATAGGCCCTGGTCCTCTTCCCCAAATATCAAGCGGGAAGGGAGCCAACAACGGCAGGCAAATTTGAAGGGGGACAGCCAGTACAAGCTATCCTGACAAAAGCGGTCTTCGCCTGCGAAAAGCTCGAGTGGTGACGCCCGTCTTGGGCTCCACGATGACCTCCGTCTCGCCGCCCTCCTGGTCTTGGTCTTGTTGCACCAATATAGCAACATTTGCACGATGCCCTCGGTACTTTTCTTTCTGCTATTTGGACACCTTAGCACCAAAGAGGAAACAAGGATCTTTGCAAGGCTTGGCGGCTGGGCATCACTTTGGGTGTCGTATGCGTCATGGCTCACGCCACGAGGGCCTCGTGGAGGTTTTGCCCGCCTTGATATCTCCGCTCCTCTTGAGCCTCGCCTGCTAGGCTACCTCAGAAGGAGGTCTTGCGTCATCCGCCTCTCGAGGCTTGGACTCTCGCGAGGTCTTGGATGCCTTGTTGATGAAGATGGGCGTTCAGCCCACTTGCTTAGCATACGCCGTAGGCCAGCCATAGGCGGTAAGTCTAGGGACCTCCGTTCCCGAACGCAGACAAGAGCCGGGCCCAAGGTGCTTTCGGAGCTTGGCTTCAGCGGGCTGAAGCCAAGGGTCAAGTTCGAGCACCGCGAGCCCCAAAAAGCCTGTGGCCTCGATGCGGCCAGCGTGGCGGTTGATTGGGCGTGGGCGTCTCCGCTTCCCCACGCTGCGTCGGCAAGCTGCACGACTTGAAAAGTCCTGCGACATGCAAGGAAAACCATCATTACTCCGCGATCGTGGGTGACGCCGGTTGGCCTTCTCTTGCTATAAATGGGGAAGGGGGCGGAGCCCCTGTCGCCCATCTCTTCCTTGCTTGCTTGCTTCTTCTTTGCTTCATTGCCCGCAGTGCCTCCGATGGCGCCACGAAGGAAGTTCTCTGCCGCCGAGAAGGGAAAGGACCCTCGCGAAGGGCCCGGTTCCCCGGCGCCGTCGCGGCCGCCGCCGGTTCACAAGAAGCACGCCGCGACTTCGCCGTGGCCCACCGTCCGAGGCGGCACTTGGCCACAGACGCTGGAGGACCGTCCCAACCATGGCGGTCCAGCTGACGAGGGGAGGCGCGCAATGGTAGCGCGGCCTCCTCGCCCGCTCTTCCATTCAGCGGAGGTGTCGCCTGAGTTCGTTGTCTGGTCGGAGAACCCGGCCGGCAACTGGCTCCAGCTTCCACGCTTCTTTGTCGATGAACTGCCGGCCCCTGGTCCAGGCGGGCTTTGGTTGCAGACGGATGGTTGCTGCACCAAGGCCGTCGCGGTCGAGACTTCCGCCGCGGGCAACATAGCCTAGCCCGCGGTCGGTGACGCCGTACGGCCGTAGCCCTGGCAGCGGTGCACGCTCCACTTCAAGTATGACGGTGGATCGACCCTCTATGTGAGGGTGTTCGGGAAGATGGTCGCGCGGCGCCGGCGCTGCCCAAGACGAAACGACGGTGAGGAGGTGCTTGGCCTTGGTGATGGTCGCTCACGAGGATGAGGGCGAGCCTGCCCTCGGCGGCAACTGCGTCTCTTCCAACTACGGCGGCTCTTCCTCCGGTGATAGCTCCAGTAGCGGTGGCTACGACTAGCCGCCGCGCCACCACCCCCGCTTCGAAGGAGGTAGCGGGTCATCTCGTCGCCGCGCCTCCATGAAGCGCGAGGAGGGGTCTGGCTAGGCTCGGGGCGTCGCTGAGGGCCTGCCTCCGCAGATTGCTGCAACGCCACTTGGTTTAGCTTTTTCTTTTTTCCCTGCATCAGAAAACGAAACCAGTATGGGCCCAGAGGGCCGTGTATCGAACTGTGGTTCTTTGGTTAATGCACTGTGCGTGTTATTCCCATGCCGTGTTGTTATTTTGCGCAAGGATAACTTAACCTGGCGCGTTTGGGGCGCCCTTTCCCTCACGAGGTGTCTGCGTTGCTCAGAAACTGCAAAAAATTCGTTAGGGGGTGCGCTAGAGGATTTGCCGTCACCCCAAGCCTTGATTTGGCGCTTTGTATCACGGTACCCGAGGGGCAAAGATGAGGAGAGATGTGCCAGCTTTCAGGCTCGAACGAGGGTGGCTCGCGAGAAGGCAGAGAGAAGAAAAATGCTCGCGAGGGCACCTGCCTAGCCCCCTCGCGAGGCATGCGAGAGAGAGAACATGAGCAAACCTGAGCCGAAAAATGCGGTAAAAGGCTATGGAATCAAATCAGCAACGAACACCAAGAGCAACTTCGATTAAGGTAAAGCGAGCCAACTACGGAAAGCAAATGAAAAGCCGCGTCCGACACCTAATCTAGTCTTCAAGTCTTCTCACAAGCGCGGAGCTAAGTGCTGTCCACTAGACATGGGAGGGAGCCCCAGGGCCTGAGGCCGGTGCTCCTGAGATTCCGGGGCGTGTACAGCCCCAACTCATTATTACATGAGAGTGTCATGGGCGGCGATTCTTCACAGGCACCGGGCCTTCTTCACAGGCTCTGGGCCTTGCTTCATGGGTAGAACTTCCGGAGGTGCTGGATGTTCCAGGAGTTTTGGATAGGTGTCCCATCCTGCGTCTGTGCGCGCTGCATCAGCACAGGAGACATGGGCGATTCTGAACGGGCCCTCCCACATGGGCGAAAGCTTGTGCAGCCCTTCTCTGGAGAGGACCCACCTCAGGACGAGGTCGCCCACCTTGAGCGTCCTGGAGAGGATGTTGCGGCAGTGGTATCGCCGCGGCGCTTGTTGGTACCTTGCCACCCTCAATGCGGCTTCGCGACGGTGTTCCTCCCCTAGCATGAGATCCATCCCCCGCATGGCGTCCTGCTGCATTTCGTCGAACGCTAGGACCCGCGCGGAGCGATGCTTGACCTCATGAGGAAGGACTGCTTCAGCTCCGTAGACGAGGAAGAATGGAGTCTCGCCCGTTGGCTTGGTGGCGGTGGTTCGGACCACAGCACGGACTGGAGCTCTGCGTGCGTGCCCCTGCCGCCGCAGAGCCTCCGGCTTCTTCTTGAAGGTCCTGGTCTTGAGGCCCCTCGGAACCTCCGCGTTAAGCGCGTTCGCCTAACCGTTACTCACTGGGTGGGCCACGCAAGCGTAGCAGAATCTGCGTTCAGAGTTAGCACAGTAGGTTTTGAAGAGGTTGCTAGTAAACTGCGAACCGTTATCTGTGATGATGCGGTTGGGGACCTCGAAGTGGCTCACGAGGCCCTTGATGAACTTGACAGCAGAGCCGGATGGAATGGTACGAACGGCTTCCACTTCCACCCACTTGGTGAACTTGTCGATGGCGAGGTAGACATAGCGGTAGCCCCCTGGCGCCCGGGGGAACGGGCCTAGGATGTCCAGCCCCCAGACCGCAAACGGCCATGTGAGCGGGATGGTTTGGAGGCCCTGAGCAGGCTGATGGATTTGCTTGGCGTGGAATTGGCAAGCTTCACAGGACTTCACCAGCTCGGCCGCGTCGTTGAGTGCTGTAGGCCAATAGAACCCACTGCGGAACACCTTGCCGACGAGGGTCCGTGACGACGAGTGGTGTCCGCAGTCACCGCCGTGTATGTCAATCAGCAACTCCCTTCCTTGATCGCTGGAGATGCACCGCAGCGTGACACCATTCGGTCGTTTCCTGTATAACTCGCCGTCTTGGATTCGGTATGCCTGGCTTCTTTGAGCCGCCACGCTCGCGTCCCTCTTCCTTTTTCCGACAGCGTCCGTGCATTAGGTACTCTTTGAATTCCTTGATCCAACCTCCTCCTGGGCTCAAAGCGCCAAGAGCAGCTCGAGCTCTGAGGTCGGGCCTGATGGGGAGCTCCCGTGGCCGGGGCTGTGGGAGCTCCTCCGAGGTTGAGTCATGCTTGAAAGAGGTGGTGTAGTTGATGGCTTGAAGAGCCGCTCTTGAAGGCAGCTGGGCTCTTGCGGTTGCCGCTTGGATGCTCTCTGGTGATGTCGTCGGCTTCCTTGTTGGTGCCAGGGGCACGTCTTTGCAACTCGGGCCCGAGAACTGCTTTTCCATCTTGCGCACCTCCGCGAGGTAGGCCTCCATGTGCTCGTCCTTCGGCTCGTACACCTTGTTGGAGAAGTTGACGAGGAGCTGCGAGTCGCCTTTGACGGTGAGGCGCTTCACCCCTAGAGCTGCCGCAGCCTTCAGGCCAGCTATGAGGCCTTCGTATTCTGCGATGTTGTTGGAGACCTTCTCGCTGTGCTGAAAAAAGAGTTGCACGGCCTAGTAGAGCTTGTCCTGAGCGGGCAAGATGAGCACTACTCCAGCCTCCAGCATGCAGTGCTTGAAGGCATCATCGAAATACATGACCCGGCCGTGCGGTGCCTCGCTTCTCGGGAGGTGGACCCGGTCTTCTCCTTCCTCAAGAGCCGGGGCATTTATCCGTTACGCCACAAAAGCGGCGGCGCGGCTCCCTTGATGACTCTGGTAGTGCTGAACTCCAAGCTGGAATGCTTGCAACTTCGATGTTCCACTCAGCGACCCTTCCGGCTGAGTTAGGGGCTCCCGAGTACCCTCTCCAATGGGTAGGCCGAGACGACCTTGATAGGGTGGCCACTGAAGTAGTGCCGCAGCCTGCGCGAGGCCACCAAGAGTCTGGCAGGAGCTTTTTGCGGCATGGGGTAGCGCACCCTCAAGGCCCCGCAAGATCACCGGGTGTCGACAAGTACACCGGGTGCTCGGCGAGGCTGGCTCACCCGAGGCTCGGGTCCTGCGGAGATTGTGGCATATCCCGAGGTGGTGGGTTTCTGAGACCGACCGTCCTCGGGAGCCTGCGATGTTGCCTCACTGAGCTTGGTCTTCCGCCAGTGATGGCCTTGCTTTGCGCCTTTCCTAACCTCACAGACATTAGCTCCTACGGCAGGCGCACACCCTTGTCTTGGCGCTCCTCCAACCGCCACCAAAGACCTGGCGCAAGTGAGTGCTGGTGGCGACAAGGTAGAGCACCACAGGCTCGAGAAGCCGCGGTGCCACCGCCACCGGGGGTGGTGAGGTATTTCTTGAGGTCTTGGAAGGCCTTGGGCCGGCCTCAGGGAGTCCACTCGAGCAGGCCCTTCTTCTTCATGAGCTTAAAGAAGGGTAAGGCGCGCTTGCCTAGCTTGGAGATGAAACGCCCTAACGCGGTCACCCGCCCTGCTAGCTTCTGCATCTCCTTGAGGGTCTGTGGTGGGCTCATGTCTTCGATGGCCTTGATCTTCTCTGGGTTCGCCTTGATACCTCTGTGGATACGAGGAACCCCAGTAGCTTGCCGGAGGGGACGCCAAACACGCACTTCTCCGGGTTAAGCCTCAAGTTCACTTGGCGCAAGCTCTCGAAGGTCTCCTCCAAGTCTTGAATCAATGTCCTCGCCTCGCGAGATTTGACCACTATGTCATCAACGTAGGCCACTGTGTTTCTGCCGAGCTGCCACCCCAAGGCGATGTGCATCAACCGTTGAAAGGTCACGCCCACGTTGCGCAGCCCGAAGGGCATGCAGGTGTAGCAGTACACCCCGCATGGTGTCAGGAAGGCTGTCTTCTCCACATCTTCCACCGCCATCTTGATTTGGTGGTATCCCGAGAATGCATCCAGGAAACATAGCAAGTCGCGCTCGGCGGTGGAGTCGACGATTTGATCGATGCGTGGAAGCAGGAACGGATCTTGGGGGCAAGCTTTGTTAAGGTTGGTGAAGTCGACGCACATCCGTTCCTTCCCGCCTTTCTTTGGTACTACTGACGGGTTCGCCATCCATTCGGGTATCGAACTACCGGATGGTACCGCCGCCTCTAGCTTGCGTGTCTCTTGGACGATGAAGGCTGCTTCTCGATTGGAGTGCCGTCTTGCTTTCGGCACTTCCGCAGGCGTACGTTGGAGCACACCCTTAGATGATGCTGGATCACCTCTATTGGGACCCCTACCAGATGATTGGGCTCCCATGCGAATATCTCCTTGTTCACGCGCAAAAACCTCACCAAAGCTTCTTCTTGTCCCGGGTCAAGGCCGGTTCCTATGGTGAAGGTGGCTCTTGAAGACCCGTCCTCGTTGACCAGCACCTGCTTGGTCTCCGCCTTGTCTTGAGTGAACAGCTGCTTCTTCTTGGTGGGCGCGGTCTCCTTGGCCTCGGGCGCCGTACACGGCTGGCTGGGCTGCATCTTCCAAGGTCTTGAAGGCGAGCACGAGCACCATCACGGTCTCCTTAGTGTCCCCTTGATGGTGAGGGGACGCCTTGCTCCCCTGGCATCTTCATGAGGTTGTAGGCCGGATGAGTCGCCGCCACGAACTAAGCGCAGAGCCGGGTACCGAGGATGGCATTATGCAGGGAGACCGGATGCATGGCGATGTCAAAGTCCACCAGCTCTTGCGATAGTTGTCTCACGTGCCAAAGGTGAGGGGGAGGCGAGATCTGCCCCGAAGAGTTGGCGGCTCCACCACCCTCCCGTGAAGGGCTTGCTGAGGCCGAAGTCGCTCGGCGGCACATGAAGAAGGCTAGAAGGCTTCTCACGGAGAGCAAGTTGAGGCCGCGCCGCGCCGTCGATGAGGGTCTTGGTAGCAGCCACGTTGCGGATGGTAGGCGTCGCGAGCATCGGGAGCATCCACGGAGCTCTGCGGTGGAGTCGGAGTGGTCTTCGAAGGCGGTGAGGTCGACCTCGGCGAGCCCAACCAGCGGAGCCCCCGGCGCTGGAGGTTGCCCCAATCTAGCAGACGAAAGGCAGCGTGGCGATCTGAAGGCGGTGCTTGAGAGCCACCCGCAGTCACGCTGGCTGCGTGGTCTTGGCCGGCACCGGCCGCGTAGGCTGCTGATGAAGAGGTGCGGAGTTCCCCGAGGATGCCACCGTGGATCCCGGGAGGTTGAGTAACAAGCGGTAGCAACTTTCGCCCGGCAGGGCCATAAGGAACCAGTTGGCCATGATCTTGTCGTCATACTGCCGGCACGAATTTAGAGGACGCCTCCTCACACGCTTCGCCGAGGAACGGCGCTTCTGCCGGTACCAGCAGCCCGTAACAGCGGCATCTCTCGCTTGAACTTGGTCGTACCCCTTTTACTCGCCGTGGGGGCGGGGGCGAGGCTCGTACCACCAGACTCCCATCGCTGGTGTCGGGCCGCAGAGGTGGGTGGCGGGCACACGCCATGGGAGCGTAGTCTTGTGACGGGCGCATGATTTGGTGAGAGGAGCCCAGCGCACCTACAGCGCGCCAAATGTCGGATCGGGGTTCACGAGCAAACCCTTGAGGTTCGAACACTGGGGTTGTGCGTAGTCTTTCCTCCTACCGATCTACGCCCTAGCTTCGCTAAGATTTCGCCAGACCTAACTCGATGAACTTGCACGAGAAAAGACATGAGGTTTATCTTTGTCTGGCCACCGTTGTGGTGTAATACCCTACTCCGGTGTGGTGGTGGTGGATTGCCTCTTGGGCTGATGATGAAACGATAAGGGAAGAATAGCCTCCACGAGGTTGAGGTGTTCTTGTGGCTAGGCTCTCGATCGGGTTGGATCAAGCTAAGATGAGATGCCTCTACTCTATGGTGGCTATCTCTACTTATATAGGCCCTGGTCCTCTTCCCCCAAATATCGAGCGGAAGGGAGCCAACAACGGCGTGGCAAATTTGAAGGGGGACAACGGTACAAGCTATCGACAAAAGCGGTCTTCGCTGCGAAAAGCTCACGGTGGTGGCGCCGTCTTGGGCTCCACGATGACCTCCATCTCGCCGCCCTCCTGGTCTTGGTCGTTACCAATATAGGAACCTTTGCACGATGCCTCGGTACTCTTACTTCGTCGCTTGGCCTCCTTAGCACCAAAGAGGAAACAAGGATGCTTTGCGGCAGCGCTGGTGCCACTTCACTGGGTGTCGTGGTGTCATGGCTCACGTCCACGAGGGCCTCGATGAGGTTTTGCCCCGCCTTTGATATCTCCGCTCCTCGTGAGCCTGCTCGCTAGGCTACTCCGGAGGAGGTCTTGCATCGTCCGCCTCACGAGGCTTGGACCCTCGCGAGGGTCTTGGATGCCTTGTTGATGAAGATGGGCCGTTCGGCCCACTTGCTTAGCCACGCCGTGGGCCGCAGGCAGGCAAGTCTGGGGACCCCCGTTCCCAGAACACCGACACCTGCGGCATGTATCCTTTTGCATCTTTACCTTACTCTGTTGGGGCGCCCCTCGGGCTGCATCATCCCCAGGCCACTCGGGTCCGTCCCAGTGGCATGTATCGTTCTCGCATCTATCTAAGCTGGTTCGCTTCCTCTCATGAGTTATCTAAGGTTATCACTCGCCTGCCCGGCGCCTCGCCACCACGGGAGCCGTGCACCGATCGTCTTTCTTTAGGATCCTTCGCATGGGAAGCCTAGGCACGGCGTCTGTGCTCGGGTCCGTCCCTGCAACGTCAATAAACCCAACGGCTGAGCTCTGTCTGGCGGGCCGGCCCCATTCACGTCACCTCATGGGGTCATTGGTGCTTGGCCTTCTCATGCATAGCCTCAGGAGATTCATTCGGCGCAGGTTGCCTAACCATCTCGCAGGACCACCACAGTCATCAAGAACCAAGACCAGGCGCAACCCGCCTTGAGGTAGGGCCTCGTGAGTCCCGCACTAGCTCACGATTGCCCAGACACACCTCGTCCAGCCCTGCCGTGCAAGCCATGTGTCAGGGCAGGGCTGTACACGCCCCGGGGGCTCCACTTAGAGGGAGCCCTCACCCACGCACCGGTGGAAGCACCATGCTCCGTGCTGGCAGTCGACACGGTCGAGGAGCGGCTATGCCCGTGCAAGTGCGGAAGCGCTATGCTCCGCGCTGGTGATAAACAACTGAGGGCGGCCCCATGGCCGTACCAACCTCAGGGAGTCACCTAGCTCAGTGTACAGCTTCACCGCAATGCTTTCCCCTCGAGAGAGCCCCACGAGGGGTCACACTGGGCTGCGGGCCAGTCAGGTCACACCAAGCGTCGCCACCACTGCCCGGAGTCTTCGGACCTGGTCAGATCACGCGCCTCCCGAGCGGAGCCAAGGTATGAAGGTCGTTTGGACATCAAGGGGGACTCTTGAGCATCGCGAGTCCGGAGCCTAACTGGCCACCCAGCCCTTCACCCCTTGGTCTCGTCCTGGTGATCCGGACGACCCAACGGCTGGCCGAGGATGTCTTTGGGTCGAGCCACCGGCGTGAGAACACTAGGCCTACTCCTGCATCTCCTTTACGTAAGTTGTTTATGCGTGTCAAGGGGACTCTGAGCGACTCGCTGAGCCTAATCGCGTACGTAGCCCTTCACCCCTTGGTCTCGTCCTGGTGATCGGGATGACCCAACAGCGGCTGAGGTATGCGCAGGGTCGGGCCCTGCCGATGTAGAACATGAAGCAAACAGGAAGGAAATCGCAGAAATTACAAAACATACTGTTCTTTAAAATACCAAACACAAGTTTAACGCCTCCACGAGGCATGGTACGTGTTGCAGAGGCAAGGCAAGGAAAGGAGTCACCAGCAAGTCATCCCATCGCCCTGGGCGGGCGACGTCGCTTCGCGAGAGTGCCCCTTCGGCATGCTGATGTTGCCCTCACCTGTGCCGCCCGCCGGAGTTGCAGGTTCGGCAGCACCACCAGTTGAGGGCGCAGAGTCGAAGGCGCGGAACTTCTTCAGCAAAGCCCCCACTTGGCCCTTCACAACTTCGGCAATAGCTGCGCAGTGCTCGTTATCCACGGGCTCCAGCAGCTCGTCAAGGTTGGCGTCAGGATCACGAAGATGGAGGTGGCTGAAGATGCGCGTCAGTGCGGCCGAGGAAAGCGTGTGGGCTTCTCCCTCCACCAAGGGGCCGATTCCGCCCACGACCTTCTCAAGCGCATGGACCAGATGAGGAAGCAGCTGGGTGGCGCCCTCGTTGTCGATAACCGGTAGCTCCTCCAAGCCCTTCTCGTAGAGTGCCATGCAGCGCCACATCGGGACCTCTCCTCAAGGGACTTGAAGGCCCACGCGGTCCCTCGGCCGGGATCTTCGCCTTGGCTTCGGCTTCGGCCTTCTCTGCTTTCATCTTCTGCTCTAGCTTCTCGGCCGGCTCGCTCCGTAACTGCGCCTTCGCCAACTGCCCCAGCTCGGCGTCGCGACCCCTGACGACGTCCTCTCGGGCCTTCATCTTCTCCTCCTCCGCCTGGCAACCTCGAGCTTCATCCGCATGCTCCCTGCGCATGGTCTCCAGCTCGGCCTCCAGCGACCGACAGCGATCCTTGGCGGCCCCGGCGTCCTGTAGCGCCACCTCGCGAGCGGTCGCAGCTTGGGCGAAGGCCTGCTTGTCCTTCTCGGAGGCCACCGCAGCCTGGCTCAGCGCCACCCGGACGGACGCATTGGAGTGAAGCCAGCCAGAGACCAACTCCAGGCGCTCGACCACCAGGTGACGGTCGGTGCCTTGAAGATCCTTCCGCAGCAGGGTCAGTGCAGAAAGAGCGTGCTCCCGGACGTCAGGGGAGGCGGAAGGATGCGGGGTCAGCAGTGCAGTGGGAGAAGGAGGAGGCAACGTCATCACCATGGCACGAGGCCGGGAGCTCTTGAGCCATGGCGACCCCATGCAAAGGCCGGGCATTGGCGCTTCCGGAGCAATGAGGGCTCTGAGGGTTGCCCCTCCTCCGGAGGGCGCTCCCCGTCCTCGCAAGGGCGATCGGGCGGGAAGCCTTGGCGCCGGCCTTTGCCTCTTCCCCATGGAGGTGGTGCGGCAGCAAGCAGCGATTTGGTCGAGCGGTACCACCGCTTCCTCCTTCATTTTCTTATTTGCTGAAGGCGTCGGCCCTAATTGCATATGCAGAAGCACCAAGAATCGCCAGCAGGCAAGAACAAGCGGGGCGAGAATACTTATCGCGGTCCAGCATGGTGTAGTCTCTCCGCTTCTTAAGCTTGAAACCTGAGAGCCTCACATCCTGAGGCGCGGGCGCGCGGGCTCTAGGCGCAGAAGAAGGGGCAGCAGATGGGCCTGAAGCAGCTCCAGGCAGCGTCAGAATAGGGGCGTTGTCTCGGGAGATCAGCGCCAACCTTCCCTTTGTCGGAACCTCGGCCGGTGACCTCCTCCGAGGACTGAACTTGGACCTCATGGAGCCCCCTGCCACGTGCAGCTCCCCCTCTCCGGGGGGACATCGGCCTCATCATCGTCATCAGGCAGGGTGCGGAGGATGTCGGCCTTGCACAGAGGCGAGGTCTCCCCCGCCCCTTCGCGGGTCGCCTCCGAGTCGCACTCCTCCTCCTCCTCTTCCTCCTTGTGAGACTCGCCGGAAGACACGTCCACCAGAGTCGTCGGCATCGGGACGTTCGAGGGCGCAAGCGGCAAAAGCCCACGCCCGTCGAAGACGGGCATGGCGGCAGCAGCCTCCGCCCCATCTGAGCGGCGGACCAAGGGAACGAAGGAGTCCGGTGGGTACCCTTAGTCGTCCCCAACCAAGGAGCGGAGGGCCGAGCACAACTCCTCGTCCGAGAAAGGGCCTCCCGGAGTGCAGGCGAAGATCGTCCCTTCGCCGTCTCAAGCTTCCACAAGGGGCGGCAGGCGTGCCTGAAGGGAGCCACGTCTTTGCATCATGAATTCTTTGTGATCATGGCCGCCGTCAACCGCCGCCGCCCTTGAGTCACCAGGCCTCAGGTCGGCGGTCATCCTCTCCAACACCTGCACCGCCCGGGGGTCGGTGAGCTTCACACGAAGCCACCCCTCTTGGGACACAGGCATCTCCATCGGCAGCACCAGCCGGGGGTGGGAGCACTTGGCGTCCATCAAGACCCACTTGCTCCTGAAGCCCTCGGCCTTCTTCCCAGCCTTCGAGATGGCATTGGTCTTGTTGGACGCGATGAAGCCAACACATCCCGCGCAGTGGCCCTCCTTGATCTGGAGGAAGAAGAAGTGGCGCAGCAGCACCACAGACGGCATCACTCCAACGTACGCCTCGCAGTAGAAGGCAAAGATCGACAAGAGGAGGACGGAGTTGGGATGAAGATGGAGGGCATGGATCTTGTAATGGCTGAGGACAGAGTAGAAGAAGTCGGAGAAAGGGGGAACCAACCCGGCTGTCGGCGTTCCGGGAAGGGGGGTCCCCAGACTTGCCTGCCTGCGGCCCACGGCGTGGCTAAGTCAGCGGGCTGTACGGCCCATCTTCATAAACAAAGCATTCAAGACCCTCGCGAGTGGCCAAGCCTCGCGAGGCGGACGACGCAAGACCTCCTCAAGAGTGGCCTAGCCAGGCGGGCTACGAGGAGCGGAGATATCAAGGCAGGGCAAACCTCACGAGGCTCTCGTGACGTGAGCCATGACGATCGAGACCAGGAGGGCGCCAGCGCGCGCAGCGTCCTTGTTTCCTCTTTAGTGCTAAGGAGGCAAGCAGCGAGGAGTACTGCAGGGCATCAGGCAAAGGTTGCCATATCGGTTACAGCGAGACCAAGACCAAAAGGGCCCGGCGGGGCAGAGGTCATCGTGGAGCCCAAGACGGCATCACCACCAGAGCCTTTCACAGGCGGAGACCACTTTTGTCAGGATAGCTTGTACTAGCTATCCCCTTTCAAATTTGCCCACCGTTGTTGGCTCCCTTCCCGATCAATATTTGGGGAGAGGACGAGGGCCTATATAAGTAGAGCTAGCCACCAAAGTAGAGGCATCGAGTCCTCACTCACACAAGTTCGGCAAGCACAAGAACACCTCAACCTGAGGAGGCTGTTCTTCCCCTTGTACTGTTCATCATCAGCCCAAGAGGCAATCCACCACCACACACTGGATTAGGGTATTACACCACAATGGTGGCTGAACGATATAAATCTCGTGTCTTTACGTGTTGCAAGTTCATCGAGTTTGTCCGAGATCTTAGCGAGCTAGGGCATGGATCGGTGGAGGGAAAGACTTCAGCGCACCCCGGAGTTCGAACCTTAAGGGTTTAATGGGAACCCCACATCCGACATTTGGCGCGCCCGGGTAGGTGCGCCGTGGCTTCCTTCCCGTCAATTCGTCACTCACAGCCGCTCCGTCGTCTTCATGGCGAGCCTTCGCCGTTGCGAGCTGGCGCCGGGCTGCCGTCACCGCTTCGCGTTGCTCGGGCGGCTCCGTCGGCGGGCCACCTCGTCGTTCTCCGTCTCCCGTCGCCAACGCCGCCACCGGCCCGGTGGGGAACGAGCAGCAGGTGTCCTCGCTGCATTCGTCGGTGCGGCAGGATGGCCGCACCACAAGTCTGTCATTGACCCTAGCCGGTTCTTCGTCTCATGCACGCCGCGCTCCCATAGAGGCGTGAGCCGCGCTCCTTGCGGCGAACGAGCTCCTGCGCTACCGCCCAGTCGACGACCTCTACGAGGAGTGGCTCGACCGCATCGCCGAGCTCGTCCGCGCCGCAGGGGCTCCCTAGCGCCGTCCCCCTCTCTGCCTCACCCTCCACTAGCCACAGGCGACATGGCTCATGGTGCGCCTCCACCACCTCTGCCCCAATACTACGCCTTGGCGCCAAGGCCCGCGGCCCCACAGCGTGATCCGCCACGTCCGGTGCCTGCGCGCGAAGAGAGAAGCTGCCAAGAAATCCCTCGGCCGCGAGAAGCCACACCTGCGCTCACCGCGCGGCCTCGTCAAGACCGCGTGCCGCCTGCGGTGGCGCCGCGCGGACCTCATCAAGACCAAGCTCCATCTCCAAGGTGGGCCCCGGAAACCACGGCCGGCTGCCGCGCCTTCACCCCGAGCTGCGTAGCATCGCGTGGCCAGACAAGTTCAAGCCCGATCTGCCTCCTCGCTACGACGGCACCGCCGACCCTGCGGAGTTCCTGCAGCTCTACGAGCTGAGCATCAAAGCGGCCAACGGCGACCAGAAATTCATGGCGAACTGGTTCCCTATGGCTCTCAAGAATGGTGCCCGCTCCTGGCTCCTGAACCTGCAGCACGGCTCGATCTCCTCCTGGGATGAGATGTGTGACCGCTTCATCGCCAACTTCTAGGGCACTTTCGCGATCACCGCCAGCTGGTCACCTTGGGTCCACGCATCAAGCAACAACCAGGAGAGACCCTCCGTATACATCCACACTTCAACAACACTTCGCCTCAAGATCCCTAAGGTCACGGATGAGGCCATCATCTCCAGCGTTCTTAGGCGGCGTCCAAGTAGCGTCAAGATGAAGGGAAGAGCTCGCTATCCATGAGGAGCTGCGGCACTTCTTAGGAGCTGTTCAACCTTTGGCGACCAAGTGCGCAGAAGGCGAGGAGGGCGCCTCTCTCTCCTCGAGCTGCCAGCCGTGGAGCACAGAAGGAGAAGAAAGCCAAGGCCAAGGGCGTGAAAGCGCAAAGGAAGCGGCAGTAGCGGCAGCGAACCCGACACCAAGCGGGGCAGGGATCAGCCTGAATCGTCCAAGGGCGGCCGACCGTTCTGCGCATTCCACAATCTGAACACCCACAACACCGGTGACTGTCAAGAGCTTAGAGCCATTCGTGAAGGACGTTTCGGTCGACGCCCCAAGCGCAGCGCGGGAGGCTCTGACCGTGGAGGAGGAGCGATGGAGGCGGACAACTTTGGGACGACCGTGGCCCGCGCCAGGAGTGGCGCGACAGGCCTCGTGAGGACCGCTGGCAGGACCGTCCTCGCGAGGGTGCCTGGAGGGACCAGCCTCGTGAGGATTGCCCCCAGGGCAATGCTGGTCTTCCCCCGCTGCGGCCACCAAGAAGGAACGATGATCACCATCAGGATGAGGGGGCTGGGGGCTTCTAGGAGCCGCGTGCGTCAGATCTTTATCTTAGGGCGGTGCCTGTGCCCCACCTCTTAGTGCATCTTTCAAGCAGTTAAACTCGAGAAGTGAATGCGGTGCTCCCCAGGCTCGAGGCCACGCGCTCGCTCAAGTGGTCCCAATGCGCCATCACTTTCAACTCGGCAGATCAGCTCAAGTGCGCAGCCACCGCTGGCGCCCTCCCGATGCTGGGCTCCCCAGTCATCAGCAATGTGCAGGTTACCAAGACCCTCATCGACGGCGGAACATGGCTCAACGTCTTATTGGTCGACACGCTCGACAACCTCCAGGTCCCGTATGAGCAGCTTCAGCCTACCAAGCCTTTCTCAGGAGTAACAGACGGCTCCACCACACCGATAGGGCATGTCCGCCTGCCTTTCACCTTTGGAGAGTGCAAGAACTACCGCACCGAGCTCATCAACTTCGATGTCGTGCACATCCGCCTACCGTACAACGCCATCCTCGGGTGTCCAGCCACAGCCAAGTTCATGGCAGTCACCCATCACGGCTCTAACGCCCTCAAGATGCCGAGGCGGCGCAGAATCATCACGGTCCCATGTGAAGAGAGAGATGCGGTGTGCTCCCGAGCGCCGCCTTCCAAGCTGCAGCAATCAACGACCCCGGCATCAGAAGTGAGGGCCCTCCAGAGGCCATCCCCAAGAAGAAGCAGCTGCGCCGAGCAAGATCTCAGGAGGGCGGCGACGCAGCTGGAGCCTCGTCAGGATCAGCGCCCGCTCCAGGGGCGCCTCCCTCTGTCGCATAGGAAGGCGCGCTGGCGCCTCCTCGGGCAAGGCTCGGGGCTCTCTTGGAGGGCCTCGGGGATTCTTGCCAACCTCATGAGGGAGGCGCTTAGGCACCACTTGAGGCGTGCCTCGCGGCATGTTCCCTCCCGAGGAGAACATGGGGCAAGGAGGGCCCACCACTCGGGAGTTCATCACCAAGACCACTTAGGAACCTGCAAGACGCAAGAGCCATGCGCGGCTACGGCCCGCCACAAGGCGTAGCTCCCCCATCCAGCGAGGATGCTGGGCTGCTGCGTGTCTGCATCGGCGTCCCGAGTGGCTCAACGAGGGCGCAGCATCTCAGAGGCGTTTACGCGCCCGGCGTGTGGGCCGTTGCGAGGGCCCGCCACACAGCTACGTACGCATGCCCTCCGGCTTGCCGAGCGTGGCGTCGACCTATCAAGGTGCAACATGCAGCGTGTCTGGCGGCCCAGAGGCTGGGTACCACGCCGATCTGGAAAGAGATGGAGACGGTCTTGAGGAACCACGAGCCCACAGAGCCTCCCGAGGCTGGGGCCTGATGGCTTGTGAAGAGTCATTCGCTGACACACGCCTTCAGCTGCACCAACTCTACTTCGTCTACAGAACCAGGTGACATTTTCCAAGCTTGTTTAGCTGGGAGCGCCCCTCGGGCTGCATTATTCCCAGGCCGCATGGGTCCGTCCCCGTGGCTTGTATCCCTTTTGCTTATGTCTTTAGCTTACCTTGCTGGGGGCGCCCTTCGGGCCGCATCATCCCCAAACACGCTCGGGCGGACCCGGTGGCATGTATCTTCTGCATTTACCCAAGCTGATTTGCCTTCCATGCTTAACTCCGCCTACGGTTATCACACCTGCTCGATCGCCACCCGCACATTGCGGGTCCATTCACCCGTGCAATTAAACTGCCCAGCTGCGTTAAAAGGGGGGGGCTCCTAAGCATTGCGACTCAAGAGCTTCTTGGCTCTCGGCCCTCACCCCAGCCTTGACCACGGCATCGCGACACAGCATACCTCAGCCGGGCGGCTCGGCTCGCTCGAGGGCGGGACACGAGGACGAGAGTGCTTGCACCTAACCGCCTTGGAGGAACATATCCACACAAGACTCAAGACCAGCGCAACCCACCTTGAGGTAGGGCCTCGTGGAGTCTCGTGATCGCTCACGAGTGCCCAGATACACCTCGCAGCCCTGCCGTGCAAGCCACGTGTCGGGAGGGGCTGTCTCGCCCAGGGCTCCTCCGGAGGGCCCCCATCCACGCACAAGTGGAAGCACCATGCTCAGCTGGCCGTCGACCTTGCCGAGGAGGCGGCTATGCCCGTGCACAAGCGGAAGCACTATGCTCCATGTTGATGATAAACAATCGAGGGCGGCCCCGGTCGTACCAACCTCAGGGAGACCAAAGCTCGGCGTCCGCCTCACCGCAACGGCTTCCCTCGGGAGAGCCGAGGAGGCTGGGCACGGGCTGCGCTGGGTCACGCCCAAGCGCCGCCACCCAACCAGTGTCTCCCGGACACAGGCGTCGCGCCCCTCCCGAGGCCTCGGCGAGGGCAGGTATGGAAATTGTTTGCACGTTAAGGGGAATTCCTGAGCATCGTGACTTAGGAGCCTAACTGGTCATGTAGCCCCTCACTCCTTGGTCCGTCCTAGTCTCCGATCATTGCTGCTGGCGGTTGAGGTATCTTGGGGCTGGGCTACTGCCGGCGTAGAACATTAATCTATCCTCACGTACTCTCCCTATAAGCTGTTTGCGCGTCAAGGGAACTCTGAGCATCGCGACTCAGAGCCTAACTGGTCATGTAGCCCTCACTACTTGGTCCGTCACGGTCTCCAGTCGGCCCAATGGCGGTTGAGGTATCTTTTGGGCGGGCTCTGAAGCCTTGAGTAACACAAAGCGGATAGGAAGAAAATTGCAAAATCTAGAAGCATATATTACAAACATATTGTCCTCACAATATCAAATGAAAAGTCTAAACGCCTCCACGAGGCCTGATGCATGTTGGAGGAACAAAACAGGAAACTAGCTGCAGGTCACCCATGGACACCGCCGTCGCCTGCAGAAGGTGCTCCATCCCGGGTAGCGCCGCCTTCACCTGCACCGCCAGCTGCAGGGTCGGCGGCATCGCCAGACAAGGGTGAGAAGGCAAAGCCGCAGAACCTCTCGGCGGGCCTCCACGACCTTGCACAGGCCAAGTGGCGGCGGCTTGTAGTCATCCTCGGCCATAGGCTCCAAAGAGCTCGTCAAAGGCAAGCGTTGGGGTCGCGAAAGGTGCAAGTGGCTGAAAACAGCGGTCAATGCAGCTGAAGACAGGATGCGAGCTTACGCCTCGGCCATAGGACCCGGCGCCATCAACGACTTCCTTGGCGCCTTCACCAAGGGAGGACAAGCTGGCGGGCCGTCCTCGCCGATGGCGGCGGCTTCTCCAGGCCGTGGTCGTAGAGCATTTTCAGCGCCTTGCGAGATCTCTCCTCGAGGTCGGCAAAGGCCACGCGGTCTTCGGCCAGGACCTGCGCCTTGGCATCAAGATCGGCCTCCTTCGCCTTCACCTTCCGCTCCAGCTCTTCCAACCAGTTGCATTCAGCAGCCTGTGTTTTCCCCAACTCCGCCCGGCTCGATTATCGCGGTTCTTGTGGCGTCCTCCGGGCCTTCACCTCCTCCTCCTTTGCCAGGCGGCCGCGCGCTTCTTCAGCATGCTTGTCGTGCAGGCTCTGCAACTCGTCCTCTAGCACTTGGCAGCGGTCACGGGCGGCCTTAGCATCTTTCAGCGTCGTCTCACGATCGACTGCAGCATCGGCGGCACTTTGCTTCTCCTTCTCGGAAGCCGCAGCGGCCTGGCTCAGTGTCGCGCAAACCGCCAGCGAGGAAGCCAGCCAGAGGCCAGCTCCAGCGCCCGGCCACTGTGTGTGAGTCTGCGCCGGAGATCTGCACGCTGTTGGGTCATTTCCGAAAGAGCACGTTCCAGAACAGCAGCGGGAGCAGAAGAACCAGGGAGTGGAGGTGCAGCAGTGGGAGGAGCCAATGTTGTCGCCAGGACCTGGGAGATTGCGAGTTCCGGAGCAGCTGGGACCTCATCAACCACGCCAGACGCCGGCACTTCAGGAGCCAACGGGGCCATGGGGGCTGATTCCACACGGTGATGTTCCTCTTGGCCTCGCGAGGACGACCAGGTTGGGGAGGTGCGGGCATTGCTGCCTCCTTCCTCTGCGGAGGAAGGCACGGTCGCCGTACCCTCCTTCCTCTTCTTCGCTGAAGGTGCCGACCTGATCGACCGAGGGTGAACGTCAGGAAATAACAAGTACAACAGGGACAAGGCAAAGCTTAAGACACTTACCGATCCACCGCGACATACTTCCGCTTGGGGAGCTTGAAGGCTGACAGCATCGGGACTTGAGAAGCAGGCGTGCGGGCTCCAGCGGTGGAAGGCGGTGCAGAGGCAGGGCCGGAGCCAGCCCCAGGAGGTGTCGGGACAGAGGCGGCATCGTGGAGGCACCGTGACGACCTACCCCTTGTCGGGATGATGGGCTGCTCCCTCTCCTCCTGGCGGGTGTCGGCCTCGGCATCGTCAGGAAGGGCGCGGAGGATCTCGGCCTTGCCTAGAGGGGAAGTCTCCTCCACCTCTTCAAGAGTCTTCTCTAAGTCCACCTCCTCTTCCTCCTCCCCATGGGACTCGTCAGAAGAGACACCTCCACTGCAGCCGGTTCTGTGAGAACTCCACAGGAGGCCTTGGCGGCTTTACACCAAATTTGGCGTCAAAGGTCGGCTGAGGCGCACGAATTCCTCCAGTCCCTGCATTGGAACAGGGGAACGAAGGCGCTTGGCGGGTACTCCTGGTTGTCCCCAACTATGAGATGCAGGACAACGGCCAATTCGTCATCAGGCAGGGCCCCCGTCCTCAGGCGGGTCTTGTTTCCCTCTTCTTCAAGCTCCCACAGGGGGCGTGCGCGCGCCTGGAACGGGGCAACTCGCAGCGTCAAGAACTCCCTCAGGAGCATGACCCCCGTCACCTTGGCCGCCTTCACGTTGCCCGGCTTCAAGTCGGTCATCATCTTCCCCAACACTAACGATGCCGCTCGGCCATCGCAAGCTCCGCCTTTGGGCCACCCCCGTTGGAAGAGGGCGCCACCGCTGGCAACACTGCATACGGATCAGCGTGCTTGGCGTCCATCATGACCCATTTGGATCGAATGTTGTTGGCCCTCTTCCCGGTGCTCGAGATCGAGTTGGCCTTGCCGGATGCAACAAAATTAGTGCATCCAGAGATGTGCCCCTCACTGACACAGAGGAAGAAGAAATGGCGCAGGAGCGCCACGGATGGCATCACACCCAGGTACGCCTCACAGTAGTAGGCGAAGATGGACAGGAGGAGGACAGAGTTGGGATGGAGATGCAACGCGCAGCCCGTGAGTGGTCGAGGACTTCATAAAAGAAATTGGAGAAGGGAGGAACCAACCTGATGGCAACACTGCTCGAGAAGAAGGGGAAGAAGGTGCTTTCCTCAGGTTCCGGCACGTCGGAGGCAAGCCGGAGCTCGGTCTCCCCCCACTCATTGCTCTCACCCGCCGTTAGCAGGCGCACGGAGGTGAGGCTCTTCTCCGTGATGGTGGGCACTTCAAGGGCCGGCTCATACCAAGTCGATGCGGAGGAAGTCCTGACTTTGCACGGCGCCATGGATCACAGATGCAGGATGAGATTGGAGCGGATCTGGAGGTAGCGGTGGCGAGGAGCGAGAAAGGGGATCTGGAGCGAGGCGAGGAAGAAGCAATGAAGGCAAGTACTGCCTGCGCCAGCCTTTTGTCAGGTCAAGCAGTTGCCGAGGCAGCGTGGGGAAGCGGAGACGCCCACGTCCAATCAACCGCCACGCGTCAACCGAGGCCGCAGGCTTTTAGGGCCCGTGGTGCTCCGTATTTGACCCTAGGCATCGCCGCGAAGCCAAGCCCGAGCGCACCTTGGGCCTTGGGCTATCGCCGGCGATGCGAGGAACGGGGTCCCCAGACTTGTTCGGCCGCTTCCACGGCGCGGTTAAGTCACGGCCGCATTTACCCATCTTCATCAATAAATCATTCAAGACCCTCGCGAGGCGGGAGCGATGCAAGACCTCCTCGAGGAGTGGCCTAGCTGAGCAGGCTCACGAGGAGCGGAGATATCAAGGCGGGGCAAACCTCACGAGGCTCTCGTGGCGTGAGCCATGACGATCAAAGACCAGCGAGGCGCCCGGTGGCGTGCGGCGTCCTTGTTTCCTCTTTACTGCTAAGGAGGCAAGCGCCTTGGTAGTACTGCAAGGCATCGAGGCAAGGTTGCCATATCGATTACCATGAGACCAAGACGGAAGGACGGCAGGATGGAGGTCATCGTGGAGCCCAAGACGGCGTCACCACCAGAGCCTTTAGAAGGCGGAGACCACTTTTGTCAGGATAGCTTGTACTAGCTGTCCACTTTCAAATTTGCCCGCCGTTGTTGGCTCCCTTCCTCCACAATATTTGGGGAGAGGACCAGGGCCTATATAAGTAGAGCTAGCCACCACAGTAGAGGCATCGAGTCGTCACTCACACAAGTTCGGCAAGCACAAGAAAACCTCAACCTCAAGAGGCTGTTCTTCCCCTTGTACTGTTCGTCATCAGCCCAAGAGGCAATCCACCACCACACACTGGAGTAGGGTATTACACCACAACGCTGGCCCGAACCAGTATAAATCTCGTGTCTTTCTGTGTTGCGAGTTCGTTGAGTTCGTCCGCGAGATCTTAGCGAGCTAGGGCATGGATCGGTAGGAGGGAAAGACTTCGCGCGCACCCCAGAGTTCGAACCTTAAGGGTTTTTCAAAACCCCACATCCTACACCGGCGACAATGCTGCTCATGAAGAAGGGGTAGAAAGTGCTGCCTGAGGCCTCCGGCTCGGCGGAGCCAGCCCGGAGCGCGGTCTTCCTCTTCTCATCACCCTCCATTGTCATCAGGAGCATGGCGACAAGGTTCTTAACCGAGACGCTCGGCGCATCGAGCGCCGGCTCGTACCAAGATGACGAGGGAGCGGCCCCGAGCTTTCTTGGGCACCATTGGCGGCAGGCTTGAAGGAGGATTTGGGCGGATCTGGAGTCTCTAGGAGCGAAGAGCAAGAAAGGGGATGTGGAGCAAGGCGAAGGAAAGCAATGAAGGCAAATGCAGCCCGCGCCAGATCTTTTTTGTCGGGCCGGGCATTCTGCCGAGGTAGTGTCTTGAGCGAGACGCCCACGTCCCATCAATCGCCACACGTCAACCGAGGCCGCGGCTGTTGGGACCGGCGGTGCTCCGCGCTTGCCCCTTGGCATCGCCTCGAAGCCAAGTCCGAAGCGCGCTTGGGCCGAGGGGCTCTTGTCGGCGTCCCGGAGCAGGGTCCCAGACTTGCTCGCTTACTTGCCGACGGCGTGGCTCCACCAGCAGCCCTGTACGGCCCATCTTCATCAGCAAACACTCAAGACCATCGCGAGGGGCCAAGCCTCGTGGGGCGGATGACGCAAGACCTCCTCGGGGGCGGCCTCACTAGGCTGGCTCACGAGGAGCAGAGAGATCAAGGCGAGGGGCACCTCGTGAGGTCCCTGTGACGCAAGCCATGACGACCAAGGCGAGGCGGGCGCCAGAGCGCGCAGCGTACTCGCTTCCTCTTTGGTGCTAAAGAGGCAAGCGCATGCGAGGAGTCCCGAGGCATCAGTCAAAGGTTGCCATATTGGTGCAACAAGACCAAGACCAATAGGACGGCAGGACGGAGGTCACCATGGAGCCCAGGACAGCGTCACCACCAGAGCCTTTGGCAGACGAAGACCACCTTTAGTCAGGATAACTTGTACTGGTTGTCTCCCTTCAAATTTGGTCATTGTTGGATCCCTTCTCGCCTACATTTGGGAAGAGGACCAAGGCCTCTATAAATAGGACTAGCCACCACAGTAGGAGGCAACTGATCTTGGGCCATTCGGATCATCCTCAACCACTCAAGTTCACCGAGCTCAAGGACACCTCTCCTCAGGAGGCTGTTCTTCCTTTGTACTTGTTCATCCTCAGCCCAAGAGGCAATCCACCACACCACACTGGATTAGGTTATTACACCACATCGGTGGCCCGAACCAGTATAAACCCTGTGTCCCTTGTTCTGAGAGTTCGACGGGCTGAGCTTTGAGATCGCAGTGAGTGTGTGAGCTAGGGGGGGGGGAGATCTTCGTCCGCACCCCAGTGTTCGAACCTCAAGGGTTTTGCCGGAACCCGAAATCCGACAGTTTGAAATACAGGCAATGCATTGCTTTTGAAATTAATATATGAACATTAATTAGTGCACTCCTTCTTGTTAGTGTGAAGCACTTTATACATTCATCACTTACATGGATACATTCCAAATTGCTAGCTGTGGAATAGAATACATGTTGAATTCAACATGAAGGGGGTTTCGAAGATTCAAATTCATAGGAAGTGCATTCATCTATTTGAACCCGAGGTAATAGCATTTGTAAATCAGATCTAAAAGGGGGCATCAATCTTTGTTGTGCGTTTGAAGATGCTATATATTCATACGCATGTCTAACTATTTTTTTGCAACAAGGGGGTTATATCTGGAACCATTCATGAACTGAGGTAAGTTGCATATTTTTTAATATATACCCGTGTACAATGTATATTCAAATGTACCCCCTCCATTCCAAAATAATCGTAGTTTTAGGATTTTCAAGAGTAAAGATTTGTGAAGTTTGACAAATCCTGAAACAAATCCTGAAAGTTCAATTCAAGAGAAACGAAAATGTTAAAGCTTCTGCTCCCAAATATTGAACGAAGCGCCAAATAAGCCTCTGGTCACCCGAAACCGCGAGAGACTAATGTTTGGTGGTAGGAAATTACTTTCCCGACTCTGGCCCGTGTAGCCTATCGGCCCGATGTCCAAAGGTCTAAACCGGGGTAAGTTTGTAAATTCACCAAGACGCCAGTCTCAAGTGCCTCCGAGAAGCATTCATACGCCGTGGGCGCCTAAACACCCATGCGCCGCCAAAATCTATCCATCCCACCATTTGGGACACACGAGATTCTTGTCCTACCCCCAATCCGCAATATGTCCAAAATTTTAGATGGGGGCAACGTTTGTAACTTTCCCCAAATTTCAAACAAGCACATCCCAAACCGAAACATTGTTCCCCCTTAGTCCCCCCCCCCCCACCGTTTCCCCGTTCATACTCCGTGGGCGCCAAAACACCCTCTCCACCAGCCGCTAAACCCCAGCCTCCTCCGTCCTCCACCCCATCGCGCCCAATCACTTTGTCGCCCTCCTCCATCACGTGGAGCGGTACCCGATGTAAATGCGTCCAACGCAACCACAACCGCAACGCCCTCAAGGACTTAGCAGCTGAAGCCGAGGCAGAGCTGCCTCCACGATGCCGACGCTAACGTGCGCTATACTAGAACCACTTTGACCACGCCGTCCTGCGCCTCACCGCTGCCGCTCCACTGTCGCAACCGTCCACCACATCGGAGCTGTTCCCGCTGCATCGTCGTTTGCCGCCTCGGATCTGGTTCCCCGCCGCCGACAGACGGCCACCACACCACACTCAACAACTTGGCCATGGGTTCGTCCAAGGCTCCACCATCCTCCACAACTTCTCGTTTCCGGTGAACCACAAGAAGATCGTTGGAAAAAGCAGAAGGAGGACACAACACCGCCAAAGTGAAAGAGGTACTCCTCTTCCCTTATTCGATGCAAATCTTACGTCTCTGCTCACCGTATTCATCCCACTGAAAGAAACTAGTTGGCGCTTCTTCTTGCATCTTCTTCATGATACTAAATGCACAAGGTTTCCTCCATTTACTATTTCACCTTTGCTAGAGGTTAGTAGCCACTGGATTTCAATTCAGTGGTTAGTCGAATAACAATTAAAAGAAGCTTGGCGCCCGCTTAAGGGCTGAAAGCACCTAATCCGCCTTTGTTAGCCGGGAAGCGGCGCATTGGTGTCTATCATAGGGGTGTGGGGTGCAGGAGCTGCTTGTGCCCAATCTGGAGGTTGGCGGGGCTTGAAGGGATGGCCGGGGGCGGTGCCAAGCACGGCGGTGAGGTGAGGTCGAGGGAAGGGCGGAGGCAGGGGACTGGGCCAGTGGTCGCTGGCGTTTCAAGGAAGATCGTAACACTGACTGGCTAGAGGTAGATGAAGGCGATCTACCCGTTCTTTGTACATCGGACGGTGCAGAAAAAATGGGTGACCTATTTGTTTTAGGTTGTTGTTATTTTCATAGGACCACACCTTGTGGTGTCTTTGGAGAACATCTGCATTTCCAAACCATCCACTGCTCATATTTGAGAATCCTAGAATCTAGTAATTTCGTGTGCCATGCATGTTGTAGAGCTATCATATGTCTCCCGTCATTTATTTCTCACCGACCTACTATACGCTACCTTTACCTTTGTACTACTTGTGCACACACTTCACCCATACTCACACTATTGTTTTTTATGCATGGGTATTTGGACTACGGCCTTAATGTTGATGAATACAAAAAGAAAAGACAGAAGTCACTCCGATGTAATTCTAAGATAAGCACTAAGCTGCTTTCAGTGCTCTAAAGGAGTGCGATGTGTCGTGAGACGGAGACGTGAACGTAGCTTCTGCGATTGATGATCTCAATTGCCACACACAACCATCCGAGGTGCTTGCTTTAACTTCGCGTTGTCAAACGTGGTTACGTGTTGCATATGGTGTCTAGCTTGTATTGCTTCCAATTTGGTTAAATTGCGTCTGCTTACTTTACACATTATACTTTTGATAATGACATGCCTTCCTGTTTTTGATACATACTACATATGTTTATTAACCATGTTCGTATATCAAAGTAATGCTCTTTTGTATCCCTCATCAATCACTTATGATGAGACAGTCACCCTAGTGGGTTACTGTGAGACACGCTACTCTTTTAAAGAGTGCAGTGTCATCCTCCCCACATGATTCTCAAGAAACAACAAGGCTAAATGAAGATAGTCAATGTAGCTCTCTAGTTGATGACTGCAATTCCCCCACACCACCATCGCAGGTGCTTGCTCTTACTTGGCAGTGTGGTATGTGATTGCATGTTGCATATGTTGTCTACCTTGTAATGCTTCTAATTAGGGTAAATTGCATCTGCTTAGTTAACACATTATACCTGTGAATATGACATGCCTTCCTGTTTTTGGTACATACTACGTCTTTATATTAACCATGTTCTTACATCAAACAACTTTTCTTGTGTATCCCTCATCAATCACTTTCGACGAGACACTTTCAAGTTGGCCGATGTAATATTGGCTGCATCTTGCATATCATTTCAAACATGTATTGCCTCTAATTTGTTGAAGTGCCACTTATAATGAGACACATCTAACTTGGTAGAGTGATTTTGGTTGGATCTTTCATATGGTGTCTAGATTGCATTGCTTCCAATTTGTCAAAATGCCTTCTACTTAGCATTTTTCGTACATATTCCATCCTCCTACAATGTGGTTGCCATACATAAAAGTTGTGTTCACAAGATCATGCATCAACGAATTTGGAAGTGCGAATTTCATTCCTTTTTCTTGTGTGTTTACTTGACAAGGCAAAATCTAAAAGGATGAAGGCACGGAATGATGGTGGTCCTCTGGAGCAACCAAAATAGATGATCTCTGCAGA
The DNA here is from genome assembly GCA_021605145.1 of Aegilops bicornis. Classification (NCBI taxonomy): domain Eukaryota; kingdom Viridiplantae; phylum Streptophyta; class Magnoliopsida; order Poales; family Poaceae; genus Aegilops; species Aegilops bicornis. The sequence continues at coordinate 231,021,720 of CM038671.1, read as the reverse complement.
TTCTCCTGCTACTCCTACTACAGTGCAAGTTCCAAATCTCATCTCCCTTACTCCACAACCCCAGGTGCTTGCTCTAACATGGCAGTGTGATATCTGGTTGCATGTTGCATATGGTGCCTAGCTTGATTTTCTCCTAATTTGTTAAATTGCATCTCCTTAGCTTACACATTATACATGTGAATATGACACACCTTCCTGTTTTTGGTACATACTACATCTGCCTATCACACCATGTTCTTACATCAAACTACCGTTCTTGTGTATCCTGCATCTATCGCTTATGATGAGACAGTCACGCCCGTGGGTTAGTATGAGACGCGCTACTCTTATAAAGAGTGCAGTTTCATCCTCTCCACATGATTCTCAAGAAACAACAAGCCTAAATGAAGATATTGAACGTAGCTCTATACTTGAAGACCGCACTTCCCCCACACCACCATCGCAGCTGCTTGGTCTAACTTCGCAGTGTGATATGTGGTTGCATGTTGCATACGGTGTCTAGCTTGTAATGCTTCTAATTAGGGTAAATTGCATCTGTTTAGTTTACACATTATACCTATGAATATGACATGCCTTCCTATTTTTGGTACACACTACATCTATGTGTTAACCATGTTCTTACATGAAACTACCTCTCTTCTGTATCCTACATCAATCATTTACGATGAGACACCTTTATTCATTGCATATTGCATATTATTTCTAGCCTATTGCCATGTATTGCTTCTAATTTGGTCAAATACATTTGTTAGGCCACCCTTTTAATTTGGCAGAGTGATATTGGTTTCATCTTTCATATGGTTTCTAGCTTGCATTGCTTCTAACTAGTTCAAACACCTTGTGCTTAGTTTACACTTTATACATCATACATGTCAATATGTCATGCCGTCCTATTTTCATACATATTCCATCCTCCTATCATGCGGTGCCTTACATGAAAGTAGTGTTAAATAAATTATCATGCATCAATAAGTTCTGAAGAGAAAATTTTATTCCTTTTTCTTGTGGGTTTGACTTGACAAGGCAAAATCAAAAAAGAGGAAGGAAAAGAGTAAGGAATCCGATGATGGTGGTCCTCTATAGCAACGTAAACGTAGCATCTGTACGGATTCTCCTTGTACTGCTAGTGCATTACAAGTTCCAAGTCTCCGCTCCCCTACTCCACCATCCAAGGTGCTTGCTCTAACTTGGCAAAGTGTGATATCTGCTTGCATGTTGCATATGGTGTATAGCTTGTATTGTTTCTCTGCATTAGTGTAAGCTGCATCTGCTAGCTTACACATTAATACGTGTGAATATCACACGCTTTCGCTTTTTGGTACATACCATATCTGTCTATCACACCATGTTCTTACATGAAACTACTCTTCTTGTGTATCCTACATCGGTCACTTATGATGGGACACCTTTAAGTTGGCGGTGTGATATTGGTTTGCATCACGAATATGATTTCTAGCATGTAGTGCTTCTAGTTTGATGAACGCATACCTATGGCGAGACAGTTTTAACTTGGCAGAGTGATATTGATTGCACCTTCCATATGGTGTCTAGCTTGCAGTGCTTCTAATTTGTTGAAGTGCCTTCGCTTGAATTACCACATAATAGGTGTGAATATGTCAAGCCGTCGATTTTTCGTACATATTCCATCCTCGTATCATGACTTTGCCTTTCATCAGAGTAGTGTTCGTCAGTATCATGCATGAATGAGTTCTGAAGAGTGAATTTTCTTCCTTTTTCTTGTTGGTTTGACCTCAAAATGCAAAATCAATAAAGCGAAAGGAAATTGGTAAGGCATTGGATGATGGTGGTCCTTCCAGCAATCAAAGCGGAGGGTCTCTATAGATTGTACTACGACATCCTCCCAACAAGATTCGCAAGACAACGCAAGGCTAGACAGTCAACGTAGCTGTGTAGATGATGAGCACATCTCCCCTACTCCACCATCATAGGTGCTTGCTCTAACTTGGCACTATTATATGTGGTTGCATGTTGCATATGATGTCTAGCTTGTATTGCTTCTAACTTTGTTGAATTGCATCTTCTTACTTCACACATAATGCTTGTGAATATGACACTTGTTCCTGTTTCTAGAACATACTATATCTGATCACACCATGTTCTTACATCAGACTACTGTTCTTGCATGTCCCGCATCAGTCACTAATGATAAGGCACCTTTAAGTCACCACTGTGATATTGGTTGTGTCTTGCATATGATTTCTAGCATGTACTGTGATGCGGAGCATCCCACAATCATCCCCATGGACGCATCTACATCTCCTATGACTTCACTTGGACCAATGACAAGACTCGAGCAAAGGCTATCGAAGATAAGGTGAACTCGCTCCTTTTCGAACTACCACTTTCGACACATGAGACATGGATAGTACCTCAAATGGAAACACTATGTGTGCTCAGGTACTTGGAGGAAAGCCACGGAACATCTACATCCAATGGAAAAGACGACGAGGACACCAAGCGCGAAGGACAAGAAGAAGAGCTACCATGGAAGCTACAGGCACCGGACGACCGGCCCAGCCCAGACGTCCGACCCCTAAAGGTCAGGCCAGCCCAGGGAACTCAGGCCTACGAAAGCTACAGCGGCCAGACGTCCGACCAGGACCGAACGTCCGACAACTCCCAGGCTCCGGACGACCGACGCTACGCCAACAGAACGAAATTAGTGGAAGTCCGAGGAAGACCGGACGATCGGCGACCAGACGACCGGACACCTACGGACGTCCGATGCTGTGGCAACATAACCTAATCTATGGAAATCCGAAGATCTACGGACGTCCGGACCTCCGCGAGCCTCCGGACGACCGGTGCCTCTAGGACGTCGATCCTCGGTCATGTCTGATTCTGGTGAGGCCCATGTACCCCTTCACTTCGCCCCCCATTTGCACTAATATTATAAATATACCACCTCCTCCTCCTAGTTAGGGTTAGCATTGGTTTAGCTCATATGTGAGATAGAGCTTTGCTCATCCATTACGGATCTACTCCACGAGAGAGACCGCGGCCCCTCTACGGAGAAGATCCCCTTGGATTCAAGACCGCCTCTTGGGTGGCCCCATCAAGACCTCCTCATGGAGAAGAACCGGTTACCTCTTGTATCGTCCCTTGTTGACTTTGGATCGTGTATCTCCCCTTGTGTTTCAAGAATCTAGCACATGTGTAATCGAATCTTCTTGGTTTGAGTGATTCTCTCGTGTTCTTCGTGTTCTTTGTTGGGATCCGCTCCTTTCGTGAAAGATCGGCCATATAGGATTCCACCCTACATCATCTTGGTATCATGAGCCACGTTGATCACGATTTCGGAGCCTCCCCTCTTCGTTTTCTAGCTTGATTTGTTGTTGATTTTGTCCCAAATTCAAAAATCCCCCCAATTTTTTTGTGATTTGTTGGTGTGATGAAATTTTGTTGGATTTGATCCATGGATTTGCTTTGCCTTGAGTGGATCTAGCTTTTCACCCATCATCTCCACCATTCCCATCCACAAAATCGCCCGGATTTGACCAATCTCGCCACTTCCACGATTTAACCCTAGCAGTTCATCACTTGCACGATTTACATACGAGCCTTTGGATGTCCGACAGCCTCCGGACATCTAACGATGGATGACCGTAAAACCCCGGATGTCCGTGATACCCTGACGAAACTGAATTTTTTCCCCCAGAAATTTTCAGCCACCGCCCCACTCCTGCATACACCTTCCTATACCACCACCACTTCCGAATACCACCTCTGTCGTTTTTCCACTACCCAACTCCGACGTTTTTGACACGTTTTGGTCTTGGAGAATTTGAGTTGTGGTAACTGTGTCCTTTTGTGTTTCGGCTATCTAGGTACAGTTCGACATCGACATCACCGCCACTCATCTTTGCCACAGACTCATCATCATCGGTAACCTCATCTCGATATCGTGATATCATCATACATTCTTGCCATTGCATTGATAACCCCATAGCCTTACTTTTTGCATAGCTTACCCATCGAGACTAGCCTTTGAGTATTGCCGGCAACGTGACTTGTGCACATTAGTGATCATACTTCCCATAGCGTACATACCATACCATTGTGGTGCATATCTTGGTATCATCTCTTGTGTCACAAAGTTGTCAGTGCATACACTCAATTGCTATCTAGGTTCGTGAAGCATTGCATGAGAAGTACTTCTACCAACCCACTCTAAGCTCATTGTGCAACCATCTCTTGTGTCATCCTACGTCACAAAGAGCCACCTCTTTGGTGCACAATGAGCTTTGCATCAAGAGCAACAAGCAATGAGCGACCGCATCGACAACCTCGCCACCGACTTGCGACTCTCCGGGCAACGCACACGAGACTAATTCGACAACAAGATCGACAAACACAAGCACGAGAATGACGCAAGAATGGACGAGATTCGTGCCTTGTTGGTCAACTGCTATTCTACCACTTCGTCCTACTCAAGAAGGAGCCGCTCAAGTCAACACTTCGACGACACTATCTCCGGCTCAAGTACCCCGACATCGAACACTCTTCGTCGTGCCGCGCGTCAAGATTGTCAAGCCAACCGCAATCCTCTACACGACACCAACTCTCAAGAGCATCGACATCATCAAAACCAAGCTACATTCGAGCAAGCACAAGAACGGCAATGTCAACGCCAACAAGAACAAGAGGAGCAAGCGCGTCAACACCAAGATGCACAAGATGCCGAGGCACAATGCCAAGAACAACAACTTCGTGAAGCTCAAGCACTTGAGGCGCAATGTGCCCTCCGCGGTTCAATTCGAGCCGTAGCCAATCGAGGCCTCCAAGCTCGTGAGCACCAATAAGAGCTTCGTGAAGAAGTTCAAGAAAGGCTTTATCAATCACGTGTGCATCGTCAAGTTCCTCATCAAGATCGACAAGCGCCTCCTCAAGCTCAACAAGAACCTCAAGTTCACCAAGAGCATGAAGACAATGGAAATCCTCCAAGACAAGAGCAACATGAGGTCGACAACCCTCCTCGCCAAGAGCAACATGAGATTGCCAATCCTCAATGACATGGGCGTCATCATCCTCGAACCTAACACAACGAAGAGCAATGATACGGCAAGCTAAAGTTCACCATGCCCAAGTTCACCGGAAAGCAATGACCCTGGAGAGTACATATCATGGGCATTGAAGGTTGACAAAATCTTCCGCTTGCACAACTATGAAGAAGAGAAGAAGATCGCAATGGCATCCCTTGAGTTCCAAGACTACATCCTCATTTGGTGGGAACAAGTCCTTGAGCGCCGTGGAGCAAGAGGTGAACCACCCATCACAACTTGGGCGCAAACGAAGGATGTCATGAGAGCATGTTTCGTGCCAACCTACTACAACTGCGACCTCTTCAAGAAACTCCAACTCCTCAAGCAAGGAACCAAGAGCGTTGAAGAGTACAACAAGGAAATGGAGATTGCCATGATAAGAGCCAATGTCATGGAAGATGATGAGCAAACTATGGCACGTTTCTTGAATGGACTCAATCATCCTATCAAGAAGATCGCCAACTTCCAACCATACTCGAACCTCATCGAGCTAGTACATTAAGCTACCAAGGCGGAACGTCAAGTGCAAGATGACTTCAAATATGCCAAGTTCTCATCCAAGTCATATGGTTTCTCCAACTCTCAAGCTTCAACGACTCCAACAACTTCTACCTCAACCAAGCCATATACAAGCAACGGCGACAAGTCAAGTTACAAGAAAACTTCGACAACCTCAAGTCGTCCACCTGCTACAAGCAACTTCAAGCCGAGAGCTTCATCATCATCTACCCCAACTGATGAGACCATCAAGACAAGTTCCTTCAAATGCTTCACATACGGCGGCCGAGGCCACAAGTCCTTCGAGTGTACAAACAAGCGCACCATGATCCTCAACGACAACGAAACCTATGACTCCATGAGTGAAGGAGAAATGGAAGCCCTTGACCAAGTGGCCATGCACCGGCAAGTGAATGAAGACGAAGATGATCATGTCTATTGTGACGAAGATTCGAGCCCCGCTCTTATTGTCTCCAAGGTCTTGACTCTTCACCATCAACAAGACGAAGACCAAAGATGCCATATCTTCCACACCAAGGCCGGCATCAATGGAAGGTCCGTCAAGGTCATCATCGATGGAGGGAGTTGCCATAACTTAGCAAGTGAAGAATTATGCTCCAAGCTCCATTTGGTCAAGATGAAGCACCTGCACCCCCTACAAGGTTCAATGGCTAAGTGACACCGGTACCATCCAAGTCGAGCATAGAGTACAAGTTTCCTTCAAGATCGGAGCTTACGAAGACAGTTTGGAGTGTGATGACCTTCCAATGACTGTTTGCCACCTCCTTCTTGGACGCCCATGGCAATTTGACCGAGGTGTCATTCACAACGGGCGTACAAACCACTATAGCTTCAAGATGAAAGGAAATGAGTATGTGCTACGACCTATGTCTCCAAGCCAAGTGATCGCCAACAAGCAAGCCACCCATCATGGAGAGAATAGTGAGAGAGCGAACCACCAAAAAGAGAGTGAGCGCCACAAGCCAAAATTGAGTGCCTCCACGATGAGCGACAAGAAAAACATAGTTCTATTTGCCACCAAACGTGAGATGAGAGAAGTGTGTTAGAACCCATCAAGTGTCCTACACTATGTCCTATTGTGCAAGGACGAGGCACCAAAAACTAACACCACTCACAATCTACCTTTTGTGTTATCTTCCCTATTGCAGGAATTCCAAGATGTTTTCCCCGATGAGCTACCTCCGGGTCTACCTCCACTATGAGGCATCGAGCACCGCATCGACCTCATCCCCGGAGCACTTCTTCCAAACAAGGACCCATACCGCGTCAACCCCGATGAAACCAAAGAAATACAAAGGCAAGTAAAGCATCTCATAGACCATGGACATGTGCGTGAAAGTTTGAGCCCTTGTGCCGTCCCGGTCATTCTTGTGCCAAAAAGAGACGGTAGCTTTCGCATGTGTTCCAATTGTAGACCTACAAATGCTATCACCATTCTCTATAGGTACCCCATTCTATGCCTTGATGATATGCTAGATGAACTTAGCGGTGCCACTATTTTCTCAAAAATTGATCTTAAAAGTGGTTACTATCAAATACACATACAAGAGGGTGATGAATGGAAAAACGCTTTCAAAACAAAGTTTGGCTTGTATGAGTGGTTAGTCATGCCTATGGGTTTATCGGAAGCACTCGGTACTTTCATGCGTCTTATGCATTATGTGTTTCACCCTTATATTGGTGAATTTGTTGTTGTCTACTTCGACGATATCTTTGTGTTTAGAAGATCTCTCAAAGAGCATGTCACCCACCTTCGAACCGTTCTACAAACTCTTCGAAAAGAGTGTCTCTATGCTAATATGGAAAAAGGCCTCTTTGGTGTTGATAAGCTTGTTTTCTTGGGTTTTGTAGTATCTTCTAAGGGTGTTCATGTTGATGAATCTAAGATCAGTGCTATTAAAACTTGGCCCCAACCAACCAATTTTCAAGACGTGCGTAGTTTCCTTGGTTTAGCCGGTTTCTACCATAGATTTGTGAAGGATTTTAGCACCATTGCTTCACCTTTGCATGCTTTGAGTAAAAAAACGCACCGTTTGTTTGGGGAACATCCCAAGACACCGCTTTCAATGAGCTTAAGAATTTGCTTACTCATGCTCCCGTGCTTGCATTACCCAACTTTGACAAACCCTTTGATATTCATTGTGATGCTAGCGGTAATGGCATAGGAGGTGTGTTAACGCAAGAGAAGCGCCCAATAGCATACTTTAGTGAGAAATTTCCGGAGCGCAACACAATTACCCCATCTATGACAAAGAGCTATATGATTTAGTGCGAGTTTTGCATGAATGGGAACATTATCTCCGCCCTCACGAATTTATCATCCATACCGATCATGAAACGCTTAAATACCTTAAGGGTCAAACTAAGTTGAACAAGCGTCATGCTAAGTGGAGTGAATTTATAGAGTCTTTTCCTTATGTCATCAAGTATATTAAAGGTAAGGAAAATGTTGTGGCAGATGCGCTTTCCCTTATATGCATGCTTGTTACTCAACTTGAATTGAATGTCATTGGCTTTGAGCACATAAAATACTTGTATGCGCATGACCCTACTTTTGCTATTCCTTATGCAAAGTGTTTGACGCATCCATCTTGGGAACGCTATTACATCAAAGATGGTTATCTTATGAGAGCTAACAAACTTTGCATCCCCGAGTCTTCTCTTCGTTTGTTGCTTTTGCAAGAATCTCATGGAGGAGGACTAATGGGACACTTTGGACGCGACAAGACACTTGCTACACTCTCCAAGAACTATTTTTGGCCGAAGATGTTCCGTGACGTCAACCGCTTCACCAACCGATGCTCTACATGTCGCAAAGCTAAGTCTAAAGCTCAATCTCATGGCCTATATATGCCTCTTCCAATTCCGTACCAACCGAAATGGCAAGGATTCCGTTTTTGTTGTTGTGAACCGATTCTCCAAAATGGCTCATTTCATTCCTTGCAACAAGATAGACGATGATTCACATGTTGCCAATCTTTTGTAGGGAAATCTTGCGACTTCTGGAGTGCCAAAGGCGATTATGCGGGACATGACGTCAAGTTCTTGAGTTACTTTTGGAAGACTTTATGCACCAAGCTCGGAATCAAGATATTATTCTCCGCGGCATACCATCCACAAACCGACGGCCAAACGGAGGTGACGAACCGTACACTCTCCACTCTACTACGTGTGTTGATAAAGAAGAACATCAAGGAGTGGGAGAGTGCTTACCTATCTCCGAGTACGCCTACAACCATGCAAGACATTCGACTACCGGCAAGTCCCCTTTTGAGGTCGTCTACGGCTTGAACCCGTTGTCCCCATTGGACATTCTACCTCTACCACTCCAAGAGCGCATCAACATGGACGCGAGTACCTGAGTGAGCTATCTCAAGAAGATGCATGAACATACAAGGCACACCATCGAGCGCCAAGTACAACAACTCGCAACCAAGCTCAACGTCAACAAGCAACCCATGATATTCAACATTGGAGATCTTTTATGGCAACACCTTCGCAAGGACCGCTTCCCCAACGAACGCAAGTCCAAACTTCTACCATGAGCCGATGGACCCTTCAAGGTGCTAGCATGCTACAACAACAACGCTTATAAGATCGCCCTCCCGCACGACAAGTACAATGTGAGCGACGTCTTCAACGTCAAGGACGTTTCGCCCTACCATGGTGATGAACATTTTGATCCGAGGTCAGATCTTTCCCAAGGGAGGGGAGATGATGCAGAGAATCCCACAATCATCCCCATGGACGCATCTACATCTCCTACGGCTCCACTTGGACCAATGACAAGAGCTCGAGCAAAGGCTATCGAATATAAGGTGAACTCGCTCCTTTCCGAACTACCCCTTTCGACACATGAGACATGGCTACTACCTCAAACGGAAACACTATGTGCGCTCAGGTACTTGGAGGAAAGCCACGGAACATCTACATCCAATGGACAAGACGGCGAGGACACCAAGCGCGAAGGACAAGAAGAAGAGCTGCCACGGAAGCTACATGCACCGGACGACCGGCCCAGCCCATACGTCCGACCCCTGAAGGTAATGCTAGCCGAGGGAACTCAGGCCTAGGAAAGCTACATCGGCCGGACGTCCGACCAGGACTGGACGTCCGACAACTCCTAGGCTCCGGATGACCGAACCCCTCCGGACGACCAACGCTACGCCAATAGAACGAAATTAGTGGAAGTCCGAGGAAGACCGGACGACCGGACACCTACGGACGTCCGATGCCGTGGCAACATAATCTAATATACGGAAATCCGAAGATCTACGGACGTCCGGACCTCCGGGAGCCTCCGGACGACCGGTGCCTTGGACGTCCGATCCCTGGCTGTGTCCAGTTACGGGCTGAGGCCCATGTACCCCTTCGCTTCTCCCCCCATTTGCACTAATACTATAAATAGACCACCTCCTCCTCCTAGTTAGGGTTAGCATTGGTTTAGCTCATATGTGAGATAGAGGTTTGCTCATCCATTACATATCTACTCCACGAGAGAGACCGCGGCCCCTCTACGGAGAAGATCCCCTTGGATTCAAGACCCCCTCTTGGGTGGCCCCACCAAGACCTCCTCACGGAGAAGAACCGGTTACCTCTTGTATCATCCCTTGTTGACTTTGGATCGTGTATCTCCCCTTGTGTTTCGAGAATTTAGCACATGTGTAATCAAATCTTGTTGGTTTGAGCGATTCTCTCATGTTTTCCTCGTGTTTCCCCTCGTGTTCTTCATTGGGATCCGCTCCTTTCGTGAAAGATCGACCATATAGGGTTCCACCCTACATCATACTGCTTCTAATTTGTTTAAACGCCAGACAGTTTGAACTTGGCAGAGTGATATTGGTTGCACCTTTCATATGGTGTCTAACTTGTAGTGCTTCTAATTTGTTGAAGTGCCTTCTGCTTAGTTACCACATCATAGGTGTGAATATGTCAAGCCGTCTAGTTTTTATTACATATTCCATCATCGTATCATGACTTTGCCTTTCATCAGAGTAGTGTTCATCAGTATCATGCATGAATGAGTTCTGAAGAGCAAATTTTATTCCTTTTTCATGTCGGTTTGACCTCACAATGCAAAATCAATAAAGCGGAAGGAAATTGGTAAGGCATTTGATGATGGTGGTCCTTGCGAGCAACTAAAATAGAGGGTCTCTACAGATTCTACTCCGACATCCTCCCAACAAGATTCGCCAGACAACACAAGGCTAGATAGTCAACGTAGCTGTGTAGATGATGAGCACATCTCCCCTACTCCACCATCACAGGTTCTTGCTCTAACTTGGCACTATTATATGTGGTTGCATGTTGCGTATGATGTCTAGCTTGTATTGCTTCTAACTTTGTTGAATTGCATCACCTTACTTTACACATAATGCCTGTGAATATGACACCTGCTCCTCGCTTTCTAGAACATACTATATCTCGATCACACCATGTTCTTACATCGGACTCTTTGTTCTTGCATATCCCGCATCAGTCACTTATGATAAGGCACCTTTAAGTCGCCACTGTGATATTGTTTGTGTCTTGCATATGATTTCTAGCATGTGCTGCTTCTGATTTGTTGAAATGCCAGACAGTTTGAACTTGACAGAGTGATATTGGTTGCACCTTTCACATGGTGTCTAGCTTGCAGTGCTTCTAATTTGTTGAAATGCCTTCTGCTTAGTTACCACATCATAGGTGTGAATATGTCACGCCATCCTATTTTTCATGCATATTCCATCCTCGCATCATGTGTTTGCCTTTCATCCGAGTAGTGTTCGTCAGTATCATGCATGAATGAGTTCTGAAGAGCGAATTTTATTCCTTTTTCTTATCGGTTTGACTTCACAATGCAAAATCAATATATCTGAAGGAAATTAGTCCGGCAGTGGATGATGGTGGTCCTTTGGAGCAACTCAAACAGAGGTTCTCTACAGATTCTACTCCGCCATCCTCCCAACAAGATTTGCAAGATAACACAAAGGCTGCAGACGATCAACGAAGTAAATGCGAGATGATGGCGCATCTCCTACTCCACCATCACAGTGCTTGCTCTAACTTGGCACTATTATATGTGGTTGCATGTTGCGTATGATGGCTAGCTTGTATTGCTTCTATCTTTGTTGAATTGCATCTGCTTACTTTACACATAATGCATGTGAATATGACACTTGTTCCTGTTTCTAGAACATACGTGTAGATGATGAGCACATCTCCCCTGCTCCACCATCAGAGGTGCTTGCTCTAACTTGGAACTGTTATATGTGGTTGTGTGTTCCGTATGATGTCTGGTTTGTATTGCTTCTGATTTTGTTGAATTGCATCTGCGTAGCTTACAACTTATACCTACAACGATCACTTACCCATAAGACACATTTTAACTTGGGAGTGTGATGTAGGTTGCATCTTGCATTGTCTTCTAGCTTGTACTGCTTCTAATTTCTTGAAATGGCACTTACGACGAGACACTTTTTACCTGATAGAGTGATATTGGTTGCATGTTCATATGGTGCCTAGCTTTCATTTCATCTAATTTTGTTGAAATGCCTTCTACTTACTGTTTTTCATACATATTGCATCCACCTATCGTAGGTCTGAATATGCAATGCTATCTTTTTTTTGTATATATTCCATCCTCCTATCCTGCGCTTGCCTTACATCAAAGTAGTGTTCGTCTATATCATGCATCAACCAGTTATGCAGAGCTAATTTTATTCATCTTCTTTTGGTTTTGACTTCGTAAGGCAATATCAGAAAATAGAAAGGAAAAAAGTAAGTTAGGGGATGTTGGTGGTCCTCGGGACCCGGCATAAGCAGAGACTCTCTAGATTTGCCACTACTACTACGTAATGAAGTTGAAGTCCCAAGTCTACATGATGAGTTCATCTCCCATACTCCACCATCGCGGGTGCTTGCTCTAAGTTGACAAGTGTGATAATTGGTTTCATGTTGCATATGTTGTCTAGCCTGTATTTCTTCTATTTTGATTAAATTGCACCCTCTTGAGTTTATACGTTATACATGTGCATATGACATGCCTTTCTGTGTCTAGAATACACTGCATCTATCAATCATACCATGTTCTTACATCAAAGTACTGCTATTGTGTATCCCGCATTAGTCACTCATGATTGGGCGCTTTTAACATGGCAGTTTGATAGTGGTTGCATCTTACATTGATTTCTACATTGTACTGCTTCTAATTTTTTGAAATGCCACTTATGACAAGACACTTTTAACTTGGCAGAGTGATATTGGTTGCATCTTTCATATGGTTTCTAGCTTGCATTATGTCGGATGTGGGGTTCCGGAAAACCCTTAAGGTCCAGGGACTCTTTCTGCTGCAGCAGCGAAGTCTTTCCCTTCTACGATCTACTCTCTAGCTCGCTAAGATCTCACAGACGAACTTCATGAACTCGCATAACCTGAGAAAGACCACGAGGTTTATCTTGGTTCGGACCCTTGTTGGTGTAATACCCTACTCCAGTGTGGTGGTGGTGGATTGCCTCTTGGGCTGATGATGAACAGTACAAGGGAAGAACAGCCTCCTGAGGTTGGGATGTTCTTGTGCTTGTGTAGTTGAGGATGATCTGAACCAGTTCGGGATCAGATGCCTCCTACTGTGGTGGCTAGTCCTATTTATAGGGCCCCTGGTCCTCTTCCCAAATATCGGCGGGAAGGGAGCCAATAGCAATGGGCAAATTTGAAGGGGGACAGCTAGTACAAGCTATCCTGACAAAAGCGGTCTTCGCCTGCGAAAAGCTCTGGGGTGACGCCGTCTTGGACTCCACGATGACCTCTGCCTTGCCGTCCTCTTGGTCTTGGTCTCGTTGCACCAATATGGAAACCTTTACCTGATGCCTCGGTACTCTTCGCCTGCGCTGGCCTCCTTAGCACGGAAGTGGAAATAGGGACGCTGCGCGCACTGGCTCCCGCCTGGCACCCACCTGGTACCATTCGTCATGGCTCACGTCTCGAGAGCTTCGTGAGGTTTGCCTTGCCTTGATATCTCCGCTCCTCGTGAGCCTGCCTGTCTAGGCCACTCCAGAGGAGGTCTTGTGTCGTCCGCCTCGCGAGGCTTGGACCCTCGCGAGGGTTGTCGGTGTCGAAATCGGCGGATCTCGGGTAGGGGGTCCCAGGTATGCGTCTAAAGGCGGATGGTAGCAGGAGGCAAGGGACACGATGTTTACCCGGAGTTCGGGCCCTCTCTATGGAGGTAATACCCTACTTCACCTTGATTGATCTTGATGAATATGAGTATTACAAGAGTTGATCTACCATTTAGATTGTAGAGGCTAAACCCTAGAAGCTAGCCTATGGTATGATTGTTGTTGTCCTACGGACTAAACCCTCCGGTTTATATAGACACCCGAGGGGGCTAGGGTTACATAGAGTCGGTTACAACAGAAGGAGATGTACATATCCGTATCGCCAAGCTTGCCTTCTACGCCAAGAGAGTCCCATCCGGACACGAGACTAAGTCTTCATTCTTGTATCTTCATAGTCCAACAGTCCGGCCAAAGGATATAGTCCGGCTGTCCAGATACCCCCTAATCCAGGGACTCCCTCGGTAGCCCACGAACCAGGGCTTCAATGACAGCCGAGTCCGAAGGCAGATTGTTTTCGGCATTGCAAGGTGGGTTCCTCTTCTGAATACTCCATAGAAGATCTTGAACACAAGGATAGTGTCCGGCTCTGCAAAACAAGTTCCCCATACCATCGTAGAGAGAATAATATTTCCACAAATCTAATCTGTCGATGCATTATAGCATGACACCACACCATGGCCTGGTCATTATTCGAACCGTTTTTCACAACCAGCCACCGCACATATCCCGAGGCAGTTTCCTAGGCACGTCTTATCGAAGAAGAGATCGTGTCCCCTTATCACGGGATTCTCATCAATACGGACGTGGGTAACCCAACCACGCCATCAATTACGGCGCTTGGGGATCAAGCGAGTTTTACTAGGCAAGTGAGGTATAGTTTTACGTCGCCTTTTATAAAGGGATAAGGACTTCGCCTTTTCACCCACGCCTTCTTCCCTCTCGCTTTTCCATTCTTGCGCACTTTCGAGCTCCAACGCCCAAGCTTGCACCTTTTCTCCTCCAACCGCTCCAATCATGTGCAGGAGCGGAGGCAAAATGGATGAAATCCTCCGTCATGGAGGAGGACATCAAGAAGCTCAGGGAGCCGGATACCGGCCGTGGACATCACGCACTTGCCATTTTGCGGCCTTGGGAGATCGTCCCTACCCTGGAACCTTGCGAGAGGGTAGTCTTCCTCACCCACTTCGTCTGCAGACTGAGATTTCCTCTCCACCCATTCGTCTGCAGCCTCATGTTCTACTACGGGCTGGACTTCCATGACCTGGCCCCGAACTTCATCCTCAACATCTCGACGTCTATTGTCGTGTGCGAGGCCTTCCTCCGCATCCAGCCCCACTTCGGCCTGTGGCTGAAGACCTTCAATGTCAAGCCGAAGGTTGTAGGCGGCCAACCAAAGCGGAATGGCCGGCGCCATGGTGGGCAAAATGCCCAATGTCACATGGCTCGAGGGCTCCTATGTGGAGACCATAAAGGGGTGGCAATCGGGGTGGTTCTATATCCGAGAAGCACGACACCAACTGGGTGGCGGCCCCTTCTGATCCGGAATCCCCACGCGGCTCACCTCCTGGAAAGATAAGGGCCTGTCCTGGGGTAACCCGGTAGAGCTGACCAGACTCGGACACCGCATCAAGAACATGATGAACAGGAAAATCAAGCTTGTCAGCGTGGTCCAGGTCATGCTCTTCCGCGGATCCTCCGTATCAACAACGGGTATTCAATTTGCGGGAGTTCGACACGGCGAGCACCCGACGCTGCGGGAGCTTTTTCGACCACGACGCTGGGGCGTCTGGAAGGTGCTATTTAAAGGCGCCGAGTACCTCCTCCCTTACCGAGGATCAGCGGACTCGGCATAAGCGCCCGCGCCAATCCGGTAGGTTTTTACACATCACAAGATGTTTAGTTTCCTCGGTTTAATCATATGCGGATCTAAGCCCTCATGCCTTTGACAGACCGGGTGGAGACGGCTGAGCGGATTGACTACCCAGCCCCCTGCCGAAGATCCAGCGGATGCTCTCGACGGAGATTGTCGGGATATACCCGTCGGCGTAAACCGGCGGGAAGTATAACCCGCCGGACCGACGACTCATCGGTAACCCGCAACTTGAGCTTGGCGGTTCACGGGCTACCCGCTCGGTCTTGGCGGTTCATTAGTAACCCGGTGGCGGGTTAGATGGATGTGAGGCCCAAGGCCCGAGAAGGCGATTCACGTTTAATGGTGGGCGGTTTATGAGGAAAGCGTGAGACTATTCTCCTACAAAGGAAGCAAGACTAGGACTCCACTTGTAATAGATTAATCCTAATCCTACTAGGACTAGTCATGTAACCCGCCCTTCAACATATATAAGGAGGGGCAGGGCTCCCCAAGAGAGGACAAGCTACAAGCAAGAAGAAACAATCTTAGGGCTAGACACAAAGAGGAGAGCCGGTTTCACGGTGACTCCTCGTGATGATAATGAGACCTAGCCTCAAACAGCATGTAGGGTTTTTACTGGGATGATGTTTCCCGGGGCCAAGCTGTCTAAATCCCTGTCTTGTGTTGCGTCTCTCGATTCCGCTCAACCCCTCTCCGGCTACTACCACATAGATGCGTTGGCCTCGCGACTAAGTCCTGACACTAAGGACATCTGACGTGTTAATTCCACGACAGTTGGCGCCCACCATGGGGCCTGTGCACGGTGGTGTTGAGTTATTGAAGGGGTCTCTCCCGGAGATCGAGAAGCCAACAATTTTTCCAGATTTGAGTCCAAGAGAAAATTAGGGTTACGCATTGTGCTACGGATGAACATGATCCGGCGACCCGTCAAGTTTGAAGACAAATCGATATCTGTTTCCCTTGAGCCGGGCGAGCTAAGTAAAAGATCTATTCCGATGAGCCGTCGGTGTCCTATGATTGAATAGCAAAATACCACAACCCAGGTGTGGAACGTCCAAAGGCCATTGCAACCAACAGGAGGTCAACTTTCATTGCTGCTATCGTGTGTCGCCCAAACAGTCAGGGGATAGCACTCCGGGTCAAAATCAAATCCATCAAAGTAATCTCTACGAGCAGGACTTGCAGAGTTACGGCGTGGAGAAGGCAAAACAGCGCGTGGACTACCAAAAAAAAAGAGAATCCGGCTATACCGATTGCTGAAACGCGTCGTAGATTAAAAGAGTCCCTGGAGTCATGCACAGATTGATGGGATCTACTAGACCAAAAACGTAGTCGCAAGCTACGGTTGAAAAAGAAAAAGAAAAAAAACAAGCGGCCCGGACGTGGGTTATCCGATGACCACGACCCGGAAGAGGCTTCCGGTCCGCCTCGCTTTTCTTCTTCGCCTGTCGGCTCCTACGTAGCTGACGCCTTTCGGCGCCTTTGCCCGCCTCAAGCACCGGCTCGCATCCATACCGCGCGGCCGGCCCTGCTTCTCCCTACTCGCCCGGTCGCCTCAAGTCGTTTTTACCCGAGGCTTGAGTCGCCCGCATCTTGCAGGCATGGAAAGTCGCCTTCGCCAGGGCGTCCACAACCGCTGCGACATTGCTGAGCCGTCGGCGGTCTCATTCCCCCTCAACTACGACGAGCCGCCTCCGTTTTGCTGCAGTGGGAGAGCCGCCGAGGCCGTGACCCGCCGGTGTCCCCGTTGAGCCGCCGCCGGCCCACCCTTCTGCTCCGGGTTAAAACTCCACCTCGGCGGGCAAGACCGCTGCGTGGCCGTCTCGGCTGCTACCTCGGACCCGCCACTGGACCAGGCTCGACTTCTCCTTGGGCCACATCAACTACAACCCGGAGAAGAGGTGAAATCTCCTGTCCGATTTGCCCTGCCTCCTCTGCTGAGATTCATCAGTCAGCCCCGCCATGGTCTCACTTTGGTCAAGCTTGACCTCCGTCCCGTCGATGAGCCGCCTTCTCCATCGAACGAGCTCGATCTCGTCTGGCGAGAGCCTTGAACTTGACCGCCCGGTCTCGACCTGCCTGCGCTTCAGCAGGTTCACCTCACCGGCGCTTTGACCCGCACACTGCGCCACTGTTTCACCCTTGCGGAGAGCCGGCTGCGCGGCGGCCCTTTGCTCTTCTGATGCTGTCCTACGCTGAGTCGCCCGACCAGCTCTCCGTTCCTCTGCTGGCCGCGGATTACGCGCCCGCCTGCCCAGGCCGCCTTCACCTCGCATCAACGCGCCCTGCTGCACGCTTGGACCAAGCACGCCTCGCCCGCATCGCCTCCACGGCCGACACTGCCTCGTCATGCAGCTACCGAGCCGCGCCACTTCCAAAATCACTTCGCCCCGCGTCGACTCCACTCTTGCTCGGCCTTGCACCATCAAGCTGCCGAGACCACGCCTCCGCTACCTTGTCGCGATCCTTTGCACTACGCTGATCTGCCGGCTCGATCTCCGCTGACCCTCACGAGCGCCCCGCGGCAGCTCACCGGCACACCGCCTTTTGCTGGCTGAGTACGCCCTCGTTCGTTCTATGATCTGTCACGATCGCTGCTACCGTGAGCTGCTCCGCCAAGTCGCCCGATCCAATTATTGTGCGTCGATCGCCTTCGCTTGACCCGCCAAAGCTCGCACCAACATCTATGCGCAATAGGAGACCCAGGGACGACGTGCAACCTAAGTATGTTGGCTACAAGTCGCTGCCGAGATGGATGCATGGCGCCCGCTCGCTTCGATCGCCCGCCCTGGTTACATCCTGTCAATTTCAACGTCTTTGGGAGGAATAAATCGAAGATTTATTTTACATTCAATTACTACATCCACCACGAAGATCCATAAGCAAAAGTTATATGGAGTTTTGAAAACATCAAGGGAAAAGTCCACGTGAAGAGGCGCTAGCTCGTTCCCAAAAGCGATCTTGGCATTATTAATCCACGTATGGATCAAGACTACTTTGAGTGCTAGGGAACATTAGATCGAGGCATATATATGTATGAGTTGTCTTTTTCATCCAACGACTCACGTCCAACATCATCCAACACCAGCATCCTGTTCATCCAGGAAAAATATCAGGTGATATCCATCCTATCTATTTTATTCATATACAATAACTTTGTCTGTAACGATACTTACTACATCTTGTAATATTTTACGAGGACAAAATCCACTACAAAGTGGTACTATGCCACGGAGATGAGGGGCATCTTGACACCATTTCAGCACACGGTAGTCGTTGTTACTCAGCGGATTCCCTTTCGCACCGGTTTATAACGCCATTGCCGTCTCTCGTGACGCGCCGGTTTACAACGCCTTGGCCGACTTCCGGCGTCATTAATTTCAGCTTTACCATGGTGATCATCAACTCCACGGTGAATAACCCACGGCATGATATATCGGTGAAATCCATCCAATATATTTTATATTGTATATTGCCTTCTTTAAAGAGCAATTACTTTGGCACGCAAAGTTGTGCGATGCACGGACCCTAAACCGCCATATTGGTGCAAATTTAAAGGCCGTCGAGAAAATTTCCGGCTTAAAAAGAGGATTAGGTTTAAAATCCGGTTCAAGGGAAGATATCTCCCACAAAGCTTTGAAGCTCTCAAATCCGGTTCAAAATCCGGTTCAAGAAGGATTTATCTCTTACAATAAGTTAAAGGTGCCAAAGAGGGCCCTCTTGCCATGATCGCCTTGTGGTTCAAACATGGGTATCATGCCTTATTGGCTTATCATTGATCACTTGGGGGCTTGGTCATGTATCGAACCATAGTCACACCTCTTAATCGGCCTAGTGCCACAACATCACTTGGGGGCTTGGTGGTGTCCAGAACCAATGCAACACCTTTTGATAGGCGAAAGCCACCCGGATCACTTGGGGACATGGTCAAGTCTCGAACCGATCACGCCTCTTGATCGACCTAAGGCCATAGAGTCACTTAGGGGCTTGGTCGAACCGAACCATTGCCACGCCACTTGATCGACGCATAATGCCACGGTTTTGAGTTGGGGACCGGCTGACTTGAACCATAGCTACACCTTATTGGGAGCTTGGTAGGTGTCCGACCATGGTAACACCATCGATCGGCTCGATAAAGCCTCTTTTTGCAAGCGGTCTTATCATTGCCTTTGCTTCCATATTCTTTTCATAGCTGTTATTTACTTTTTGTTGCGTTTTTAAACCGACATTATTAGTCCGGTTCAAGCATCAATTACAAATTGGCGGAACACGGTCAAATCTAATCCGGAAACTATCTGCCGGTTTGATTCTATGTTACCATCTTATTATGGAGTAAACCGGTATTCATTAATCCGGCTTGACTTTCAGTTACAAATTGTCAGTACATGATCAAATCATAATCCGGAGACTATCAGCCCGGTCTGTTTTCGACTATAAGTCGCCAGTATTATATATGGTTAATCCGGTGTTTATCACAACTGATGCACGGTTTATCATAAACCGGCACAATATGGAAGGAGTTCAATTACTCAAAATTTGGGTTATTACCTCTACTACAAAAGTTGGTAAACCAACGATGTGATTCAATGTCACGAGGTATGATATATTTCATATTTGATTATTCTTAAGTGCAGCCTTGGTTTATAAACCTGGGTTATATGTCGGGCATTATGACCCGTCCGTGATAAACCTCCGAGGACACTTTAAACTTGTTGTATGCAGAAACAGGTTGAATAAAGCATGATTATAAATCACCGGGCGTTTATTAAACCGGCACGGCTTTAAGAGCGATAAATCGCCCGGTCTATGATGAGAAATTGTCCGGTGTTTATTAAACCGGCACGGCTTTGGACTATAAGTCGCCACTATATATTTGGATTGCGCCATTGGAATCGTAAACTTATAAATCATTGGATTATATTATTCAAATAGCCAACATGGCTGGATTTTTATTATGGTTATTAATATTATGATTGAGGTTTTCAAAAGTCGCTTTAAGCGCAATGGATATGAATATGATTTATTACGCAATGGAAGGAATAGTCCCAAGTCGCTGCGGGCTCCACGACCCGACACTTGGGGGCTACATTATTCAAAGTTGAGATTATATCAAATATGCAAGTCTCATGTCGCCATGCGAGCATGCACCATGACACTTGGGGGCTAATGCAAAGTCATTTTTGCTCATCTTATTGAAGACCCGACTCATCATATCATAATGAGCCGGCCCTTGGGGGCTACCAATTGCTCCTGTCATCAACAAATCAAGTCTACATGATCATATCTACATAGTCCTGCTCATTATTGCGTAATGACCCGGCCCTTGGGGGCTACATTGGTTGAAGTTTTTATGAGTATAAAGGCAATTACAAGTCCTGAAGTTGTCGCAAGCATAATAACCCGACACTTGGGGGCTACATATGTGGAATATTCAGTTGTGACTAGTAGCTGAGATGAACAATCTGGATTTCTTCAAGATTGCAACATTTATATTGACACAAGTCTTAAGCTATCATTATGTTCTCCTCTTAAGACTTGGGGGCTACAGGTAATATGCATATAAAGGAGGAACATCTTCTTTTTCTTAGTTTTTGGCAAATCAGGAAAGATTAATTGTGTGATCCGGCGTTGGCAACAATCATAACCAGCGTCTATAAGCGGTCATAATCTGGGATCATCAATTTTAATAACCCGGCCATTTTGGTAATATTAAACCGACGCGTTTTACATCTTCAAACCGGCTGAATATCGGATGAATATTTCAAGACCAATATTTCTTAAACCGGCGCTTTGGAAGCCGACTCAAGTGGATTATTCTTCACAATATTTTTACATGAGAAACCAATGTCGACAAATTGAGTATGACGCTGGCTTATTGACCTGGATTTTCTAGAAGGAGGAAATGACAAGGACTTAAGGATGATCGGTGCGGTTTACAAGAATTCTTAACCCGAGCACAACCTGTCAAGTTTGTTCTTGTGTTTATTTCGAGGATCGATTTAACATGGATAAATCCAAATTAAACTGAGGGGCTAATGTCGAGGATATACCCGTGGCGTAAACCGGCCGGAAGTATAACCCGGCGGACTCGGACGACTCACTCGGTAACCCTTTGGAGCTTGGCGGTTCACGGGCTACCCGCCCGGTCTTGGCGGTTCATTAGTAACCCGGTGGGCGGAGTTAGATGGATGTGAGGCCCAAGGCCCGAAGGCAGTTCACGTTTAATGGTGGGCGGTTTATGAGGAAAGCGTAAGGACTATTCTCCTACAAAGGAAGCAAGACTAGGACTCCACTTGTAATAGATTAATCCTAATCCTACTAGGACTAGTCATGTAACCCGCCCTTCAACATATATAAGGAGGCAGGGCTCCCTAAAGAGGGACAAGCTACAAGCAAGAAGAAACAATCTTAGGGCTAGACACAAAGAGGAGAGCCGGTTCTGGCGACTCCTCGTGATGATAATGAGACCTAGCCTCAAATAGCATGTAGGGTTTTTACGGATGATGTTTCCCGGGGCCGAAGCTGTCTAAATCCTGTCTTGTGTTGCGTCTCTTGATTCCGCTCAACCCCTCTCAAGCTACCACATAGATGCGTTGGCCTCGCGACTAAGTCCTGACACTAAGGACATCTGACGTGTTAATTCCACGACAAAGATGCTGACTCCGGCACCTTACGAGGTGCCAATGAAGACGGACAAGAAGAAGGCCACGGGGACCCGACAGGGTCTCCGGTGCAAGGTTGTGTTGGAATCATCGTCCGAACACTCCGAGGCGCACTCCTCCCACGACGACAAGGAGGAAGAGGAAAGTTACGCCTCGCCGGGGAGACAAAGAAAAGGAAGGCCGCCCAACGGGGAGGCGAAGAGATCAAGAAAGGAAGGACCCTCCTTCCGGACTGCTGCATGACCGCCGCCCATAGCGACAACGAGTGGTTGCCCAGGGACAAGCCCCTGGCGAATTCATAAGTATCCGGATGTTGGAAATATGCCCTAGAGGCAATAATAAAATGATTATTATTATATTTCTTTGTTCATGATAATTGTCTATTATTCATGCTATAATTGTGTTATCCGGAAATCGTAGTACATGTGTGAATACATAGACCACAACATGTCCCTAGTAAGCCTCTAGTTGACTAGCTCGTGGATCAACAGATAGTCATGGTTTCCTGACTATGGACATTGGATGTCATTGATAACGGGATCACATCATTAGGATAATGATGTGATGGACAAGACCCAATCGTAAGCATAGCACAAAGATCGTGTAGTTCGGTTGCTAGAGCTTTTCCAAATGTCAAGTATCATTTCCTTAGACCATGAGATTGTGCAACTCCCGGATACCGTAGGAGTGCTTTGGGTGTGCCAAAGCGTCCTGGCAACGAATCGGGTGGCTATAAAGGTGCACTACGGGTATCTCCGAAAGTGTCTGTTGGGTTGTACGAATCGAGTAGGATTTGTCACTCCGTTATGATGGAGAGGTATCTCTGGGCCCACTCGGTAATGCATCATCATAATGAGCTCAATGTGACCAAGTGTGCAGTCACGGGATCATGCATTCTGATGCGAGTAAAGTGACTTGCGGTAACGAGATTGAGCGAGGTATTGGGATACCGGCGATCGAAGTCTCGGGCAAATAACGATACCGATTGACAAAGGGAATTGTATCTGGGATTGATTGAATCCTCGACATCGTGGTTCATCCGATGAGATCATCGAGGAGCATGTAGGAGCCAACATGGGTATCCAGGTCCGCTGTTGGTTATTGACGGAGAGTTGTCTCGGTCATGTCTGCGTGTCTCCGAACCGTAGGGTCTACACATAAGGTTCGGTGGCGCTAGGGTTGTAGAGATATTAGTATCACGGTAACCCGAAAGTTGTTCGAGTCCGGATGAGATCCCGGACGTCATGAGGAGTTCGCAATGGTCGGAGGTGAAGAATTATATATAGGAAGTCAAGTTTCGGCCATCGGGGAAAGTTTAGAAGTCGCGGTGTTATGCGGGACCAAAGAAGGTCGAGGGTCCGCAGGTGGGGCCACCTATCCCGGAGGGCACCATGGGCTGAAGTGGGGATGGGAACCAGAACCTGGTGGGCTCGTTCGCCCTCCTTGGGCCTCCCCCTGCGCCTAGGGCAGGAAACCCTCGGGGTGGGCGCCCCCTTAACCCCAGGGGGGCAAGCCACCCCTTGGCCGCCGCCCCCCCTTGGAGATCCCATCTCCTAGGGCCGCCGCCCCCCCAGGGGGCCTATATGTAGGTGGGGGGAGGGAGGGCAGCCGCACCCTAGCCCCTGGCGCCTCCCTCTCCCTCCCATGACACCTCTCCCTCTCGTAGTGCTTGGCGGCTTTCTTGGGGAGATCGCATGATTTCCACCACCCATGCCGTCGTGCTGCTGGATCTCCATCAACCTCTCCTTCCCCTTGCTTTGGATCAAGAAGGAGGCGTCTTCCCAACCGTCGTGTGTTGAGCAGCGGAGGTGCCGTCCGATTCGGCACTTTCGGTCATCGGTGATTTGGATCACGGCAGTGCGACTCCATCAACCCCGTTCTCTTGAGCGCTTCGCTCATGATCTACAAGGGTATGTAGATGCACTCCTCTCTCTCGTTGCTAGATGAACTCCATAGATTGATCTTGGTGAAGCGTAGAAATTTTTATTTTTCTGCAAGCGTTCCCCTAGCGATGGCATCATGAGCTAGGTCTATGCGTAGTTACTTTGCACGAGTAGAACACAAAGCAGTTGTGGGTGTAGATGTTGTCAATTTTCTTGCCACTACTAGTCTTATCTTGCTTCGGCGGCATCGTGGGATGAAGCGGCCCGGACCGACCTTGCACGTACGCTTACGTGAGACAGGTTCCACCGACTGACATGCACTAGTTGCATAAGGTGGCTAGCGGGTGTCTGTCTCTCCCACTTTAGTTGGGCGGATTCGATGAAAAGGGTCCTTATGAAGGGTAAATAGAAATTGGCATATCACGTTGTGGTTTTACATAGGTAAGAAATGTTCTTGCTAGAAACCTATAACAACCACGTAAAAACATGCAACAACAATTAGAGGACGTCTAACTTGTTTTTGCGGCAAGTGCTTTAATGATGTGATATGGCCAAAGGATGTGATGAATGATATATGTGATGTATGAGATGATCATGTTCTTGTAATAGGAATCACGACTTGCATGTCGATGAGTATGACAACCGGCGAGAGCCATATGAGTTGTCTTTATTTTTGTATGACCTCCATGTCATTGAATAGCATATGTAACTTACTTTACTTTATTGCTAAACACGTTAGCCATAGAAGTAGAAGTAATCGTTGGCGTGACAACTTCATGAAGACACGATGATGGAGATCATGGTGTCATGCCGGTGACGAAGATGATCATGGCGCCCCAAAGATGGAGATCAAAGGAGCAATATGATATTGGCCATATCATGTCACTATTTGATTGCATGTGATGTTTATCATGTTTTGCTTCTTATTTGCTTAGAAAGACGGTAGTAAATAAGATGATCCCTTATAATACTTTCAAGAGAGTGTTCCCCCTAACTGTGCACCGTTGCGAAGGTTCGTTGTTTCGAAGCACTACGTGATGATCGGGTGTGATAGATTCTAACGTTCGAATACAACGGTGTAAGACAGATTTACACATAATACACTTAGGTTGACTTGACTAGCCTAGCATGTACTTTATTACGGACATGGCCTCCGGAACACGGAAGACCGAAAGGTCGAGCAAGAGTCATTATAGAAGATCGATCAACATGGAGATGTTCACGAGGTTGACTAGTCCGTCTCACGTGATGATCGGACCACGGCCTGAATTAACTCGGATCATTTTTCACTTAGATGACTAGAGGGATGTCTATCTGAGTGGGAGTTCATTAAATAGTTTGATTAGATGAACTTAATTATCATGAACTTAGTCTAAAATCTTTACAATATGCCTTGTAGATCAAATGGCCCACGCTAATGTTGCCCTCAACTTCAGCAGCGTTCCTAGAAAACCAAGCTGAAAGATGATGGCAGCAACTATCTCACGGATGGGTCAGGAACACGAGGATCATCCTCATAGCTGCCAAGAAAGATTATGTCCTAGAAGCACCACTAGGTGAAGCACCCATCGAGAGAACCAAGGCGTTATGAGCGGCTTGGCGGTCTCGTGTTGATGATTACTCCCTCGTTCAAAGGCGGCATGCTTTACGACTTAGAACCGGGGCTCCAAAAGCGTTTTGAGCAACACGCAGCATATGAGATGTTCGAAAAGAGCTGAAAATGGTTTTCAAGCTCATACCGGGTCGAGAGATATGAAGTCTCGACAAGTTCTTGATTGTAAGATGGAGGAAAATAGTTACATCGGTGAGCACATACTCAAAATGTGCAGGTTGCACAACCGCTTGACTCATTTGGGAGTTAATCTCCGGATGGCAGTTATTAATGACAGAATCCTCAGCCGCTTCCACCGAGCTACAAGAGCTTTGTGATGAACTTCAATATGCGAGGGGATGGAAAAAGACCATTCACGAGGTATATTCAATGCTGAAATCAGCGGAGGTAGAGATCAAAAGGAACATCAAGTGTTGATGGTGAATATAACCACTAAGTTCAAGAAAGTAAAAGGTAAGTAGAACTTCAAGAAGGATGGCAAGGAAGTTGCGGCGCACAGTAAGCCGGGTTCGGGAAGAAGCCAAAGAATGGACCCAAGCACGAGGCCAGAGTGCTTTTATTGCAAGGGAAGTGGTCCTTTGGAAGCGGAACTGCCCCAAATACTTAGCGGACAAGAAGGCGGCAACACCAAAGGTATATGTGATATAAATGTAATTGATGTGTACCTTACTAGTACTCGTAGTAGCTCTGGGTATTTGATAATGCGGTGCGGTTGCTCATATTTGTAACTCAAAGCGAGGAGCTGCGGAATAAGCGGAGGCTGGCGAAGGACGAGGTGACGATGCGCGTTGGGAATGGTTCCAAGGTCGATGTGATCGCCCGTCGACGCTGCCTCTACATTTACCTACTGAGGATTAGTTTTAAACCTCAATAATTGTTATTTAGTGCCAGCTTTGAGCATGAACATTGTATCGGGATCTCGTTTAATTCAAGATGGCTACTCATTTAAATCCGAGAATAATGGTTGTTCCATTTATATGAGAGATATGTTTTATGGTCATGCCCATTTGGTGAATGGTTTATTCTTAATGAATCTCGAGCGTAATGTTACACATATTCATAGTGTGAATACCAAAAGATGTAAAGTTGATAATGATAGTCCCACATACTTGTGGCCTTGCTGCCGCCATGTAGTCACATAGGTGTCAAACGCATGAAGAAGCTCCATGCGAGATGGCCTTTTGGAGTCTCTTGATTCTGAATCATTTGACACGTGCAAACCATGCCTCATGGGTAAAATGACCAAGACTCCGTTCTCGGAACAATGGAGCGAGCAACCAACTTACTGGAAATCATACATATTGATGTGTGCGGTCCAATGAGTGTTGAGGCTTCATGGTGGCTATCAAGTTATGTTCTCACTCTCACTGATGACTTGAGTAGATATGGGCATGTCTACTTAATGAAACACAAGTCTGAGACCTTTGAAAATTTCAAGGAATTTTAGAGTGAGGTTGAGAATCAACGTGACAGGAAAATAAAGTTCTTACGATCAGATCGTGGGGGAGAATATTTAAGTCATGAATTTGGTACGCACTTAAGGAAATGTGGAATCGTTTCACAACTCACGCCGCCTGGAACACCTCGGTAATGCTTGGTGTGTCCGAACGTCGTGTCGCACTCTGTTAGATATGGTGCGATCCATGATGTCACTCACCGATTTACGCTATCATTTTGGGGATACGCTCTAGAGGCGAAAGCATTCACTTTAAATAGGGCTCCGTCGAAATCCGTTTAGAGCGACACCGTATGAATTATGGTTTGGGAAGAAACCTAAGCTGTCGCTTTCTAAAAGTTTGGGGATGCGATGCTTATGTCAAGAAACTTCAACCTGAAAAGCTCGAACCCAAGTCGGAAAAATGCGTCTTCTTAGGATACCCTAAGAAAACCATTGGGTATACCTTCTACCTCAGATCCGAAGGCAAAATCTTTGTTGCCAAGAACAGATCCTTTCTAGAGAAAGAGTTTCTCTCGAAAGAATTGAGTGGGAGGAAAGTAGAGCTTGATGAAGTACTACCTCTTGAAACGGTAAGTAGCGCAGCTCAGGAAGATGTTCCTGTGGTGCCTGCACCGACTAGAGAGGAGGTTAATGATGATGATCAAGATACTTCGAATCAAGCTCCTACTGAACTTCAGAGTCCACAAGGACATGCTCCGCACTGTGAGAGTGGTAATGGCAACCCCTGTCTTGGAAATCATGTTGTTAGACAATGGTGAACCTTGAACTATGAAGAAGCAATGGCGGGCCCAGATTCCAAACAAATGACTAGAAGCCATGAAATCCGAGATAGGATCCATGTATGAAAGCGAAGTATGGACTTTGTCCGATTGTCAAAACCGGCGGATCTCTAGGGGGTCCCGAACTGTGCGTCTAGGCGGATGGTAATAGGAGACAAGGACACGATGTTTTTACCCAGGTTAGACCCTCTCGATGGAGGTAAAACCCTACTCACCGCTTGATTAATATTGATGATATGGGTAGTACAAGAGTAGATCTACCATGAGATCGGAGAGGCTAAACCCTAGAAGCTAGCCTATGGTATGATTGTTGTTAGATCCTACGGACTAAAAACCCTCCGGTTTATATAGACACCGGATAGGGTTAGGGTTACAGAGTCGGTTACATCGGTAGGAGATCTACATATCCGTGTCGCCAAGCTTGCCTTCCACGCCAAGGAAAGTCCCATCCGGGACCTGGGGACGGAGTCTTCAATCTTGTATCTTCATAGTCCGTGAGTCCGACCAAAGATGATAGTTCGGCTATCCGGACACCCCCTAGTCCAGGACTCCCTCGGTTGAGCCTCACGAACCAGGAGCTTCAATGACGACAGCGAGTCCGTGGCATATTGTCTTCGGCATTGCAAAGGCGGGTTCCTCCTCGAATACTTCATAAAAAGATTTTGAACACAAGGGCGGTGTCCGGCTCTGCAAAAATAATTTCCACATAACACCGTAGAGAATAATATTTACACAAAATCAATCTGCTGACGTATTCCGCGGCGTGCCATCACGCCACGGCCAAGTCTTTATTCGAATTGTTTTTACCATACCACCTCAGCGCGTTTAGCGAGGTAGTTCCCTTGGCACGTCTTTGGCAAAGCAGAGATCGTGTCCCCGTTATTCAGGATTCTCATCAATCTGGGACGTGGGTAACCCAACCGTGCCGTTGGCATGCCTCCTCTATCGGCGAGTCCCAATCGGCCTGGGGAGGGCTCTTGGTATTCAACCTCTTTATAATGAGACCAAGGCCCGCTCCTTTCTTTCAATCTCAATCGAATCCGCCCCTCGCTTTGAGTTCCAACACCCAAAGCTCCAGATTTAGGCGCTTCGGACCTCCGAGGATGTCTGGCTCCGACCTGCAAGGCCGGTGGATGCCTTCCTCCATTACGGAGGAAGGCGATGCTAAGGTGAGAGGCGCGGTATCTAACGGCAAAATTCGCATAGGCTGCCTGCTCGGGGCAGGTCATTCCCACTCCAGCCCGGCCGAGGCGTGGTGTTCGTGGTCTCACTTTCTTGGGGTTTAGGTTTCCGGTGGACCCCTTTGTGCAGAGGCTCATGTTTTATTATGGGCTGGAATTCCATGACTTGAATCCGGAGTCCATCCTCCACATCTCGTCATTCATTGTCGTATGTGAAGCCTTCCTCCATATTACCCCTCACCTTGGATTGTGGCTCAAGACCTTCAAGGTGGAGCCGAGGATGACCGAGGGGCAACAAGCGAGAGTCTTGGAGGGGCAGTCATAAGCAAGTGTCTTGATGCTCCGTGGCCCGAGGGCTCTTTTCAGGAGGAGCTTGGTTTGTGGCAGCAGGAGTGGTTCTATATCACCGCTCCGGGGGCACCAAATGGGTGGCGCTACCCGCCTTCGCTCCGGAGTCCACCACAGCGGCCGGCATCATGGGTTAACCGGGGCTCGGTTGGGGCCGTCCAGGGCGTTCCTACATTGCGAGGCCGCATTCGAGATCTCTAGGAAGAGAGATCAATCTGGTCGTGTGGCGCTTGAGTTATGCTAATTGGCGCGCCTTCTGTAAGCGCCGCCCCTCCGCCTGCATGGGAGTTTAATCCGGAGGGACCACGAAGCTCTCCAACATTTTATGGGCGCGACGCCTGTGGAGATGTATAAAATGTTCTTCGGATCACAAGAGAAGTGTGGGACTTGGCCGAGGAGCAGGACTAAGCTGCAATCGCCCGAGATACTCAAGTAAGTAGTCCTGTAACCGGACAAGCTGTTCATTCATTTATCATATATATGCCTTTTAAGGGAGCCGTTTCTGGAACAGGAGTGGATAGCCAAGGCAAAGTTGATAAGGTGTCCGGCTCCCCTCCCAGGGGCCACGCCGGACCCAATGCTGACCAAGATGCTGAAGGTTGCGCCTTTTGAAGAAGGCGAAGGGGGGAGCCAGGAAACAACTGCCTCCACGAAGAAGGTTTTCAAGGAAGGAGGAATCGAGGATCCTACCTTCCGTGGGGACAAGAGGAACGCCTCCGAAGACCCGGAAGCCAAGGCCTCAAAGCGGGGAAAGAAATCACCGGTGGATAGTCCGGCGCTGGGAAATACCCCAGCCGCACTATTTCCCCAAGGGGATCAGCCCTCCAGCGAGCCGTAAGTAAAAAGAAGGGGTCTTGTGAATAAAGGATATCCCTGTATTTATTTCTGAAGATAACTGAAATTGTACCTTGTAGTTCGGATCTCAGCCCTTCTCGTGAGCTCATCTTGAGGATCTTAGATGGGAAATGATGGAGAGCGAAACGCCTCCACATATCGCGCCTTCATGTGAGGCGGGGGACCCTGAGATGTGGTCACGGAGAGTTTCCCCGAGTCCGGCGGGGCCGGAAGGTCTGGCGCCAACCGGCACACGGTCGGAGGAGCTGCAGGACCTGCTTGGGCGAGTGTCTATCTCAGAAGATCACCGTGCGCTAATGGCTACGGTGATTGAAAGAATTGCATCCGCTGAGAGTGGATTGCACGAAGCCGCCGTAAGTTTATCGACGGGTTTGAGGTCTGAGAAAAAAAGATGATGTACCTTCGATAGTTATGCATATAGAATGCACCTGTATAGATAGTAGCCCACGAGACTCGGTATGTTGTCAAAGCCCGACAGCGTGCGAGGATCATAATCTCGATACTAACATGTTGCCTTTCCTATGTAGGTGGCGGGCGTCCGTTGGCTAGCCGTCTTGGCAATTTGCGAACTAGAGCGGCGTCTTGACGAGGCGGATGCGAACATCGTTGGTCAATAAACGGTTTAACGAGTCACAAAGGTATGCGACTCCTCCTCATGGCACCTTTGGTAAGGGAGCTTAGCGCCCATGCCTTACTATTTGTATGCTTTCATGCAGATGGCGCTATTTAGCCGTGGAGAGGCGTAATGGGCGGAACTTCGCCGAAACTAAAGAGCAAGCCGAAAGAGTAATGCGGCTGCTTTAAAGGCGAAGAAGAGCTGAAAAGCGAACGGGCTGCTCCTTGCCCGAAGCAAAGAGGAGATGGCGAAATGGCCGTAAAGTTGAAGAATGCCACCGACCGTTGCGGGTTCTTGAAAAAGAACGACAAAGCGGAACAAGAGGGCCTGAACAAGGCCACCGCCGAAGCCAGGATGCTCGCTTCTGCGATGAGAGCTATGAAAGAGGAGCTACGTCGGTAGAAGAAATTGCGGTGGAAAGCCTTTCTCGCCGGAGGAGATATCTGGATCCGAAGTATGCTCGATTGGATAAGCTGTGGAGTTCGGAGGATGCTTATCCCGGACTTAGCGGCGAAGGCCATGACGCGATTGAGCACTTCCGAGGCCAGGGGCATGAAGGAAGGAGCTATTTTGGTCGCAATTCCATAGTCCGGGCGTCCTCTTCCGCTGGCGATCGGTTGGCGAATGGGCCAAACTGAATCGATTATCCGGACTTGCCATGAAGCATGTGGTGACTCAATTGTGGCCAGCGGACCCGGTAGAAGAGTTATTTTGGCTTAGTGCAGTGATTCCTTGGTGCGGTACCGGCGTATCGACGCAATGAAGCGGTCGGCGTGTATTGAGGTGCGCGGATGGCTCTTGCCCGTGTCAAGACATACTCGGCGGAGATGAAGGCCACCGACGTTGCATCCCGAGATTGAGACGAAGCAGTACTTGCCGAGCACTATTTTGAGGAAGTCTGCAGGCGCTTTCGTTTAATAGAGACGATGCTCGAAGGATATTATGTTTGAATGACATGTGTAATTTTATGAAACATCGTTTCGATTTAATGTAAGAGCTTTTTATACTTGTGCCTTCAAGTAGCAAACTACCTCCTGTGCGGCCATTAATGTATATGTGTATATACCTGAAAGATGGCAGTCCTTGGCTTCAGCCCCACGCACATAGTGCGGGGGTGTTTGCAAAAAGGCGCACTTTCACACTTAATCCAACGTCTTGGTTTTGTAAAGGAGGTGATAGCGTAGCAAACTAGGCAACCGGACTATAATGCTTTATCACTTTCACTTAGCCATAGGGGTTGAAGGTGGGCTACGATATAGCCCACAGGGGCACCGCACTCTCCCGAATGCGGGGTGCATATATGTGCTTGACCGAAAGCGGTCCTTCTTCTATCTTGCGAGGAATTCTAAACATTCACGTGGGTCATCGAGTGGTTGACCAGGTCTCACGCTACATCATGATGATGGGTTTCGGCTTTCTACCGAGGTGCTCACCAGGCGAACCGAGGGCACAATCGCATAGTTCTCCTGGTGCGCGTTAGCCGATAAAAGCGGAGCGTAAAGGCAGCAAAACACGAGCCGGGCAAACCCAACATTTGACCAAAGACATGATTGAGCTGATGCATATAAAGGCCCTAACTTCGAGGCGAACACTCCCTAAGGTATTCGGTCTTTATGAAAGCGGGCAGAAAAATGCCCTAAGCCTGGTGTCCAGTGCAGCGCCAAAAAAAAATTCACGCCCGATGCCAAAACGCCAGCCTCCTCCTCGGTTATAGCAAGAAACCGAGGGATGTGTATCAACAAGAGACAGTAAAGAAGGTTTACGCAGGGTCTTAATCTGAAAAGAATCCTTGTAACGGGTCCCTACTACACGCTGCGCTACGTGTCTCCGTTGTGCCGCCTCACGACGGGTGTAGCACGGTGTTCATCTGTGAAAAAGAAGAACTTAGTATGAAAAAAAAGATCGTGCGGAAATGTAATTGGAATAATCATAGTACGATTCAAAAATGAATAAAATGAGCTTTATTGTCTCTTGTTGTACATGCATGGAGCCCTTTGTAAGGGGGGTACGCGACTAGTGAGCATTATGTTTATTTATTCCGGAAACGCCTAACCGTGTCCGGGGTCTGAACTACCTCCTTTAGATGATTTTGGCCAGTAAGGCCGTTTTATTGTGAGTCTGTTAAGGTAGTGTCACATTCTTTCCTTAAGGGATGCGCGCAGCTTCCCCTTAATGAAATGATGCCTCGTGGACCGGGCATTTTAAGTTTAAGAGATGCATAGTGCGGTATTGCGTTAAAGCGGGCGAAAGCTTCGCGTCCCAGTAATGCTTGATGGCTGCTTCTGAATGGGCGATGTGGAAGACCAACTTTTTCGCGCGACGGAAGTTGTCGGGTGAGCGAACATAACTTCGATAGTAGGGAGCCCGTATAATGGGCGTAAGTGCTCGCGGCATGATTCCTTGGAAGGAAGTGTTGCTATGGCTAATCCTATTTGGGTCTATCCCCATATTGCGGATTGTGTCACGATATAGCGAGGTTTAAATCATCGCCGCTGTCCATTAGGACTTCGCCAATTGAAGACCGTCGATTATAGGTTCTAGTATCAAGGCAGTCCATCCTGCGTTAGGATACTTCGGAGTAGTCTTGACGGTCGAAGGTGATTGGTTTTGACAACCAGGTGTTGGGACTCCATTTGGGGTAGACTATGCGGTAGCGTAATTCAATGGGCACCGCTCTATTTTCCCCTTTGTTACTTGAAGTAAGTTTCTTCGTTTTGACCTCTTGTGGGAAATTCTTTTGTTTTCGGTGCTTTCTGCTTGTGGGGTTCGTCATCGTCCTCGCTTGGTGCGTCGACCCCTTGTGTTCGGCGTTGAGTCTGCCGGACTGCTTGAAGACCCAACAATCTCTGTGGGTATGGTTTGCAGGCTTCCCGGGAGTACTGTGGATTTGGCATATCCTGTCCAGGATTTTGTTTAAGTTGGATATCTCATCGCTGTTATCTTTAAGGGGCAGTTTTTTGTTGTTCTGCCGTGAGCTTTTGAATGCGGCGTTATTTGCCGCACTCTTTGGACTGTTCCTTAATTCGGCGCTGGTCCTTGCTGCGTCGTGGTTTCCCGCTTCCATCTCCGACTCCGGATGTACTTGGGTTCGGTGATGCATCTTGCTAGCCGACTATCCTCTCCAGCATAAAAGCGGGTCATGAGGCTTGTTAGTGCGGCCATTGTTCTTGGTTTTTCCTGGCCAAGGTGTCCGGCGAGCCATTCGTCTCGGGACGCTTTTGTTTAAAAGTTGCTAAGGCTTGGCGTCCTGGACAATCGACTACTTGGTTCTTTTGGTGAGGAACCTGTTCCGAGAATTTTAGGGCTGACTCACCGGGCTGTTCGGTTATGTGACTTAAATCGTCTCAAGGCCCGTGAGGCTCGGACATAGGTGCCTGAAATTGGCCCGAAAAGCATCCTCAAGCTCTTCCCAACTACCAATGGTGTTTTCGGGGAGGCTTTTAAGCCAATGCCGGGCTGGCCCTTTGAGCTTGAGCGGTAGGTATTTTATGGCGTGGAGATCATCTCCTCTGGCCATGTGTATGCGGAGGATGTAATCCTCAATCCAGAGACTCCAGTGCATTGTTCCGTCGTAGATGCCTCTATGTTTACGGGTTTGAATCATTTGGAATTCATGATCCGGCACCTCATCGGTGAAACATAGAGGGTGCGCGCCTACTATTTGGGTATGCCGTGATGTTCGGGACACTTGACGTGTTGTCTTGTTTGCTAGAGCATGCTCTCTTGGCCCGTAGATGGACCTAATCGGGCCATCCTTTTGCTACTGAATCCTTATGCGGATCACGTGTCGGATTGTGTGCGGCGCCTCTTGCCGCTCTCGCTTGTTATGCGATTGCGTCTATCCGACCGGGCGGCCTCTTTGATTGTTGATTGCGGGGGCTCTAGGGCCTCCTCATCGACTACGGGCAGTAGTTAGCACTTTGGGTAGCTCTTTGTTTGGCGACTGTCGCCGTATTTGTCTGCGGTGTAGAGTACCTTGCTCCATCTGATTAAAAGTGCATCTTCCGCTGTTTTGAGCTTCGCTTACGCTTTTCAGGCTACGCATACGGTGGCGGTGAGCCTTTGTGGAGGTTCTTCGCTCCAACGACTTGTCCGGTGTGAGATCGTCCGGACTGTTATCTTCGCCGGACGGGTTGTTTATCCAAGTTGTCTGTTGGACGGTTGTTCGGTGGCGTGTTAAATGCGTCCACCGGTTCGACACTGCTTGATGGCCGGGTGCAATGTGGCTGCCGTTTTTTGTCGAGGCGGGACTTGGTGCGGCGTACGTTGCCGCTTTGACTTTTCGAGGGTTTTATCCTTCATAGCGCCCCGTTGTTCCTTGTTGCCACTTCCTTTAGGAGTATCCACCATGTATACATCGTGAGATGAGGTGGCTGTCCGATTATCCTATAGGTGTTGGTTCGTGGTTTATCTCCTACATCGCCGCCCATGCCGCCGATGTCTTCGAGTTTAAATTGAGCACGTCGTTTAAACTTTCGGCTGCTGGCTACAAAGTGGGTGGTGGGTGGGCGTCGAATTTCTTTGTCTTCCGCATCCCAACATTCCTGACCATAGTCCGGCCAGGGCTCTCCTGACAAAGAGAGAGACTTTAATGAATTCAGGATGTCGCCAAGGGGCGAGTGCTGAAAGATGTCCGCGACGGTGAACTCCATAAACGGCGCCCAATCGGATTCGACCGGGTAGGGCGCGGCAGGTTGAGTCCGGAGGGGAGTCCGCACCTCGAGTCACGGCTCTGCAGCGACAGGGATGGTGTTCGGCTCAATCGCCGTAGAGATCGTAGTCCCCGAGGCGGTGTCCAGCCACTCGTCCTCGATCGGCGAAATTGGCTCCGAACTAAGGGTCGAAGCGGACGCTGGTGCGGCCTCCAGGACACTGTTCGGCGGCAGAGCTAGATCATACCCATCGAGACGGTCGCGGCGGCAGCTTTGGCTGGCTCGAATCCGTCAAGATCAAGTCTCCGCGGATGTCAGCCGTGTAGTTCAAACTTCCAAATCTGACACGATGGCGGGCGTAGCTTTCGATCTGCTCGATGGCCAGCTTAATTGCCCGCAGCAAAGCCGCCGAACACGAAGATCTGTCCGGGAGAAAAGTCTCACCTGGACCACATCGTTGTTGATGATCGAAGGAGCCATCGGGCCTATAGGTGACGACACGAGGAACTCTCAATGAAAGCTCCAATGTCGGTGTCAAAACCGGCGGATCTCGGGTAGGGGATCCCGAACTATGCGTCTAGGCGAGATGGTAACAGGAGACAAGGGACACGATGTTCTTACCTGTGTTCGGGCCCTCTCGATGGAGGTAAAACCCTACTCCTGCTTGATTAATATTGATGATATGGGTAGTACAAGAGTAGAGCTACCACGAGATCGGAGAGGCTAAACCCTTGAAGCTAGCCTATGGTATGATTGTTGTTCGTCCCTCACGGACTAAAACCCTCCGGTTTATATAGACACCAGATAGGGTTAGGGTTACACAGTAGTCGGGTTACATCGGTAGGAGATCTACATATCCAGATCGCCAAGCTTGCCTTCCACGCCAAGGAAAGTCCCATCCGGACACGGGACGAAGTCTTCAATCTTGTATCTTCATAGTCCAGGAGTCCGGCCAAAGATGATAGTTCGGCTATCCGGACACCCCCTAGTCCAGGACTCCCTCAGAATTTGACTGACTTGCCCGATGATCGGCGAGCCATAGAAAATAAATGGATCTTTAAGAAGAAGACAGACGTGGATGGAAATGTGACCATCTATAAGGCTCGACTTGTCGCTAAGGGTTATCGACAAGTTCAAGGGGTTGACTACGATGAGACTTTCTCACCGTGGCGAAGTGAAGTCCGTCCGAATCATGTTAGCAATTGCCGCATACTATGATTATGAGATATGGCAAATGGACGTTAAAACGGCATTCCTTAACGGCCATCTTAAGGAAGAACTGTATATGATGCAGCCGGAAGGTTTTGTCGATCCAGAGAATGCTAACAAGGTATGCAAACTCAGCGATCCATTTATGGGCTGGTGCAAGCATCTCGGAGTTGGAACATTCGCTTTGATGAGATGATCAAAAGCGTTTGGGTTTATGCAGACTTATGGAGAAGCCTGCGTTTACAAGAAAGTGAGTGGGAGCTCTGTAGCATTTCTCATATTATATGTAGATGACATACTGTTGATGGGAAATGATATAGAATTCTTGGAAAGCATAAAGGCCTACTTGAACAAGTGTTTTCAATGAAGGACCTTGGTGAAGCTGCTTATATATTAGGCATCAAGATCTATAGAGATAGATCGAGACGCCTCATTTGTCTTTCACAAAGTACGTACCTTGACAAGATATTGAAGAAGTTCAATATGGATCAGTCCAAGAAGGGGTTCTTGCTCAGTATTGCAAGGTGTGCGATTGAGCATGGCTCAATGCCCGACCACGGCAGAAGATAGAGAAAAGATGAGTGTCGCCCCTATGCCTCACCCATAGGGTCTATTATGTATGCCATGCTGTGTACGGCACTGATGTAAACCTTGCCGTAAGTTTGGTAGGAAGGTACCAAAGTAATCCCGGCATGGAACACTGGACAGCGGTCAAGAATATCCTGAAGTACCTGAAAAGGACCAAAGACATGTTTCTCGTTTATGGAGGTGACGAAGAGCTCGTCGTAAAGGGTTACGTCGACGCTAGCTTCGACACAAATCTGGATGACTCTAAGTCACAAACCGGATACATGTTTATTTTGAATGGTGGGGCGATGGCTAGTGCGATTTGCAAGCAAAGCGTCGTGGCGGGATCTACATGTTAAGCGGAGTACATGGCAGCCTCAGAGGCAGCGCATGAAGCAATCTGGGTGAAGGAGTTCATCACCGACCTAGGAGTCATACCCAATGCATCGGGGCCGATCACACTCTTCTGTGACAACACTGGAGCTATAGCACTAGCCAAGGAGCCCAGGTTTCACAAGAAGACCAGGCACATCAAGCATCGCTTCAACTCCATTCATGAAAATGTTCAGGATGGAGACATAGATATTTGTAAAGTACATACGGACCTGAATGTAGCAGATCCGTTGACTAAACCTCTCCCTAGAGCAAAACATGATCAACACCAGAACTCTATGGGTGTTCAATTCATCACAATGTAACTAGATTAGTGACTCTAGTGCATGTGGGAGACTGTTGGAAATATGCCCTAGAGGCAATAATAAAATGATTATTATTATATTTCTTTGTTCATGATAATTGTCTATTATTCATGCTATAATTGTGTTATCCGAAATCGTAATACATGTGTGAATACATAGACCACAACATGTCCCTAGTGAGCCTCTAGTTGACTAGCTCGTTGATCAACAGATAGTCATGGTTTCCTGACTATGCACATTGGATGTCATTCATAACGGGATCATATCATTAGGAGAATGATGTGATGGACAAGACCCAATCGTAAGCATAGCACAAAGATCGTGTAGTTCGTTTGCTAGAGCTTTTCCAAATGTCAAGTATCATTTCCTTAGACCATGAGATTGT
Source organism: Aegilops bicornis (assembly GCA_021605145.1). Lineage (NCBI taxonomy): Eukaryota > Viridiplantae > Streptophyta > Magnoliopsida > Poales > Poaceae > Aegilops > Aegilops bicornis. The sequence continues at coordinate 230,983,263 of CM038671.1, read as the reverse complement.
GCAACTCCCGGATACCGTAGGAGTGCTTTGGGTGTGCCAAAGCGTCTGGCAATGGCTGGTGGCTATAAAGGTGCACTACGGGTATCTCCGAAAGTGTACATTGGGTTGGCACGAATCGAGATCGGGATTTGTCACTCCGTGTATGACGGAGAGGTATCTCTAGGCCCACTCGGTAATGCATCATCATAATGAGCTCAATGTGACCAAGTGTCCGGTCATGGGATCATGCATTACTGATGCGAGTAAAGTGACTTGCCGTAACGAGATTGAACGAGGTATTGGGATACCGACGATCGAGTCTCGGGCAAGTAACGCATACCGATTGACAAAGGGAATTGTATAATGGATTGATTGAATCCTCGACATCGTGGTTCATTCGATGAGATCGTCGAGGAGCATGTGGGAGCCAACATGGGTATCGAGATCCGTTGTTGGTTATTGACGGAGAGTTGTCTCGGTCATATACGCGTGTCTCCGAACCCGTAGGGTCTACACACTTAAGGTTGGTGGACGCTTAGGGTTGTAGAGATATTAGTATCACGGTAACCCGAAAGTTGTTCGAGTCCCGGATGAGATCCGGACGTCCGCGAAGAGTTCGGAATGGTCCGGAGGTGAAGAATTATATATAGGAAGTCAAGTTTCGCCATCGGGAAAGTTTGAAGTCACCGGTATTGTACCGGACCACCGGAAGGGTCGAGGGTCCACCGGGTGGGGCCACCTATCCGGAGGGCCCCTATGGGCTGAAGTGGGGAGGGGAACCAGCCCCTGGTGGGCTGGTGCGCCCCCCTTGGGCCTCCCCCTGAGCCTAGGGCAGGAAACCCTAGGGGTGGGGGGCGCCCCCTTGTCTTGGGGGGCAAGCCACCCCTTGGCCGCCGCCCCCCCTTGGAGATCCCATCTCCTAGGGCCGGCGCCCCCCCAGGGGGCCTATATATAGGTGGGGGGAGGGAGGGCAGCCGCACCCTAGCCCCTGGCGCCTCCCTCTCCCTCCCGTGACACCTCTCCCTCTCGTAGTGCTTGGCGAAGCCCTGCCGAGATCGCCGCAGTTTCCACCACCATGCCGTCGTGCTGCTGGATCTCCATCAACCTCTCCTTCCCCCTTGCTGGATCAAGAAGGAGGATACGTCTTCCCAACCGTACGTGTGTTGAACACGGAGGTGCCGTCCGTTGGGCACTCGGTCATCGGTGATTTGGATCACGATGAGTACGACTCCATCAACCCCGTTCTCTTGTATGCGTCCGCTCGCGATCTACAAGGGTATGTAGATGCACTCCTCTCTCTCGTTGCTAGATGAACTCCATAGATTGATCTTGGTGAAGCGTAGAATTTTTTTATTTTCTGCAACGTTCCCCAACACCGGATACCATAATAATTCTTGATATATTTTATCACACTGCTTCTCATCACGCCGAACATGATTATGCAGTCCGTCCCGAGCCCATATCGACGTATCTTTGTCGGATGGTTCTTTGGACCCGTCGGATATGAATAGTGATTCACATCCGACCGCCTCACCCCTCGCCCTACGGACAATGCTGAGGTGTTGTCTCAAAGGGCACCGAGCCGGGGGGAGGTAGTCCTGGAGGCGCCTCAGGGCAACACTCCGGACCCTGGGCGCAAAGGGAGCAAGACACCCGTGGGCTCCGAGTTCGGCCTCCAGCCGAACACCGCGTCGGAAACTTCAGTGGTTCCGGACTCTGTCAGGCGACCCCCTGCGAAGAGGGGCGAGCCGCCCGTGCCGGTGACCTCTGTCCATCCAGAGGCACCGGACAACTTCTTGGAAGCGCCCAAGGCGCTTCCATCGATGAAGAGCACCGCACTATCATGAGTGCGGTGATGGAGAAGGTTCATCCGCCAAAAGTGGACTAATCGGAAGCTTGCGCCCGACCTCCTAATGTGCTTTGAGGTAAGTAATTAAATTATAGGAAAATATCACCGCGTGAGACAAGAGCCCCGATGCTCGCTTTGGGCGCTCATGCAAAGAAAAGCCGAATAGAGGATCGAATAATAGTCATGAGAGTCTAATTATAGTATGTCTATGTGAATCTGCAGGCTTCCTGCTGGCCATTGCTTTGCATCTTCTTTGTAGGACCTTGAAGTATGTCTAGAGGGGGTGATTAGACTACTTGACCAATTAAAACTTAACCTTTTCCCAATTTTAGACTTTGGCAGATTTTAGCTATCTTTAAGCAAGTCAAGCAATCTTCACGCAATTCAAGCAAGCATGCAAAGAGTATATAGGCAGCGGAAAATAAAGCATGCAACTTGCAAGAATGTAAAGGGAAGGGTTTAGAGGATTCAAACGCAATTGGAGACACGGATGTTTTTGTCATGGTTCCGATAGGTGGTGCTATCGTACATCCACGTTGATGGAGACTTCAACCCACGAAGGGTAACGGTTGCGCAAGTCCATGGAGGGATCCACCCACGAAGGGTCCACAAAGAAGCAACCTTGTCTATCCCATCATGGCCGTCGCCCACGAAGGACTTGCCTCACTAGCGGTAGATCTTCACGAAGTAGGCAATCTCCTTGCCCTTACAAACTCCTTGGTTCAACTCCACAATCTTGCTCGGAGGCTCCCAAGTGACACCTAGCCAATCTAGGAGACACCACTCTCAAGAAGTAACAAATGGTGTGTCGATGATGAACTCCTTGCTCTTGTGCTTCAAATGATAGTCTACCCAACACTCAACTCTCTCTCACAGGATTTGGATTTGGTGGAAAGAAGATTTGAGTGGAAAGCAACTTGGGGAAGGCTAGAGATCAAGATTCATATGGTTGGAATGGAATATCTTGGCTTCAACACATGAGTAGGTGGTTCTCTCTCAGGCTGGTAAGTTGGAAGTGTAGGTTTGTTCGATGGCTCTCCACGAATGAAGAGGAGGTGGAGGGGTATATAGCCTCCACACAAAATCTAACCGTTACACACAATTTACCAAACTTGGTGGGACCGAATCATCAAACTCGGTCGGACCGATTTAGTAAACCTAGTGACTGTTAGGGTTTTCGGTGGGACTGACATGCAACTCGATATGACCGATATGGTTAGGGTTAGGGCATAACGTAATCTCGGTGAGACCGATTATACAAACTCGGTGAGACCGAATTTGGTAATTAGCTAACCAGAGAGTTGGTCAGGGTAAACTCGGTAGGACCGATTCGCTCTTTCGGTGAGACCGAAAAGTTACGAAAGGGAAACAGAGAGTTTACATTGCAATCTCGGTGGGACCGATCGCTCACTTGTTAGACCAAACGTTACAAAGAGAAATGTAGAGATTACAATCCCATCTCGGTGAGACCGAGATCCCTATCGATGAGACAGATTTGCCTAGGGTTTGTGGCAGTGGCTATGACATCTGAACTCGGTGGCGCCGGATAGAAAAGAATCGGTAGGGCGAGTTTGACTTTAGGTTTAGGTCATATGTGGATGTGAGAAAGTAGTGGAGGGTTTTGGAGCATATCACTAAGCACATGAAGCAAGAGGCTCATTAAGCAACACCTCATCCCTCCTTGATAGTATTGGCTTTTCCTATAGACTCAATGTGATCTTGGATCACTAAAATGTAAAATGTAGAGTCTTGAGCTTTTGAGCTTGAGCCAATCCTTTGTCCTTAATATTTTGAGGGGTCCACTTTGATCATCCATGCCATGCCATTCATTGAGCTTTCCTGAAATATTTGTCTTGGAATAGCATTAGCTCAATGAGCTATATGTTGTTATGAATTACCAAAACCACCTAGGGATAGTTGCACTTTCAACTGCGGAGGTCGCCGCACTATAGCAGGACCTTGAGCGATCCAAGGAAGAGCTCGGCCTTGCCAAGAGGCAGCTCGAGGAGAACAAAGGTAAGCAATACCTTGTCAATATGAAAAAAGAAAGAGTTGGTTGCAGAATAATAGGATCATCATGAATTTTTCCAAGGGCCACGACCGAAGTGGCGACACTCAAGAAGGCGCTGTCAGAGGACGCAAACAAAGCGGCCAAGGAGCGACCGAGCGAGAAAGACACGAAGCCCGGTAGGTGAGGTGCAGCAAGAGCTCTGTGTGCTCACAAGAAGCATGAGTCCTCGAGCTTGACTCGAGGACGCGACAGTTCGAGCTTGCTCAGGCCCTCGAAAGTGCAAAAAATGCCAAGGCCGAAGCCCATAAGGCCCTCCAGGAAGTTGAGACGGTGAAAAAGATAGCGGCGGGTAAGGCATTCATTATGCAAAGTAGGCATGCGGAAGAAAATTTCCTTTTACTTACCCGAGTTTGGAGCTCTCCAGAGGCGTTCCATGTGTCTGCCTCAGTAGTGTGTTTGACGCCTTGGGAGTTCTACCGGGCCAAGGAGGGGAGCTCGACGGAGAAGTTGTTTTGGTCTCAGTATGCTGAGACCGAACACCCGATGCCCGTGAGCGACAAGCTGAAGCAACTGGCCGAGCTCCACAAGGCGGCCGAACAGGCCATGAGGGGCCTTATAGTCCGGATGTGGCCTGGCGATTCCTTCCCAACAACTACTTGACTGGTGAGGCGGCTTGTAGATGCTCGCCCACTACCGAAGTCATCAAGCGGTCCGTCTGCATCGAAGGTGCATGTAGGGCTCTTGCCCGTGCAAAGGTGCACTGGTGAAGATGGACGCCTTAAAAAGTTGGTGAAGGAGGGGCCGCCGAGGCAAGGAGCATCGCCACCCGAAATGTATTATGAAAGTGTCTCAAGGGTGCCTGCCTCGTGGCGGACGAATGTACCAAAGCTGTAAGCTGTGAATGAACTTGCTCCTGTGATCCTTCTACTTATAAAAACTAGTTCATGTTCGTTATGCACCGCTTTTGTATTTAAAATATTACCTTACATATGCGGCCGTTTATAAATTACGAGAGTTGCTAGTCGTCGGCTACGCCCCCATGCAACTAGTCTTTGGGGTGTTCGGGATAAATCGAGCACTCTTTTTCCCATTCTTGGGTCCTTCGAGGGAGGTGTTCAACAGAAAGAACTAGGCAATCGGACTATAATGCTTTATCGCTCTCACTTAGCCATAGAAGTCTACAATTTTAAATTTTGGTGAAGCCCCTAGTCTTCGGAAAGCCGAATTTGGGGCGCTATACACGCCTAAGCCGGACAAGGCCGGCTCCTCGCTCAAGCGGAAAAAGTCTTTAGGGACTTGAGACCTCTTGAACAGCGACCAGCTCTCGCCTCATCATGACAAATCAGTTTTAGCTTTCTCTCTTGAGGTGCTTTCAGGAAGAACCGGGGGCACAATCGCAGTAGTTATCCAGGCTACCTTAGCCGATATAGCGGAACGTAAGGTACCAAAACATGGGAGCCGCAAACCCAACTATTGACCCAAGACATGATTCGGAGCTGATGCATATAATGCTATAAGTTCGGGGTGCCACACTATCGAAAGTGTTCGGACTTCTCATGCCGAATTATGGTGTATACGGAAGCCCCTTGCGTATTGGCCGTGCCACAGTGTACGGGTGCTGATTGTCATAGATAAGCATATATATAAAAGAATATAGGATGCAATAATAGACTAGTACTATGCACTGTTTATTTAAGAAATGCGTTAAAGCATACTGATACAAGTGGTGCGGTAAGCAAACAATAGGATTATTTGACATGTCCCATCCAAGGGCAAGATGCAGACTGGTATCTTAAAACAGTTATTTAGCTCGTTATCAGAGACCACACAGGGATTACATTAATGTACGATGTAGCTTCCTCGCCTCCTTGGGTGTTGTATCATGTGTCCGCTACCGTCTCGCCGGATAAGGCTTCCAGAGGGTAGAGTCTTGAAAGAGAGAGTGATGAAGGTAGTAAGCCCCTAGTGCGGTTAAACCGCATTGTGGGACGCGCCGTGATCGTGCCCCCGCCTATACCCATGGTATTTTCAATGCGTAATTATGCACGCGTGGGACGGACTTTGCCGTTGTACTAAGACTAGGGCGGGGGCCGAATTGCTAGGCAAGCTCTGTGCGTGCCAGGCGACCCTGTTGCAGGTTATTCCGGACGCGCTTGACGGTGTCCGGGGCTTGATCGCCGAATCGGTGGATTGCCTCAAAAGGCTGCTTTGCTTCGCCGCGAGGGCCGAGTGTGCTCCTCCGTATGGAGCGAAGCGTTACGTGTTTCCATTGACCGTGATGACCCCCCTAGGTCCTGGCATCTTGAGCTTGAGGTATGCGTAATGCAGTACCGCATTGAATCTTGCAAATGCGATGCGCCCGAGCAGTGCGTGATAGCCGCTGCGGAACGGGACAATATCAAAGATTAACTCCTCGCTTCGGAAGTTGTCCGGAGATCCGAAGACCACTTCCAGTGTGATTGAGCCCGTACAATGGGCCTCTACACCTAGAATAACGCCTTTAAAGGTCGTTTTGGTGGGTTTGATCCTCGAGGGGTCTATACCCATTTTATGGATCGTATCTGGGTAAAGCAGGTTCAGCTGCCGCCCTCCATAAGGACTCGAGTGAGGTGATATCCGTCGATGATTGGGTCTAGGACCAATGCGGCAGATCCTCCATGACGGATACTCGTGGGGTGGTCCCTACGATCAAATGTGATCGGACAAGAGGACCATGGGTTGAGCTTTGGGGCGACGGGCTCCATCGTGTATACGTCCCTTAGTGCACGCTTCCGTTCCCTTTTGGCGATGTGGGTTGCGTATATCATGTTTACTGTCCTCACTTGTGGGGGGAAACTCTTTTGTCCTCCCATGTTCGGTGGCTGTGGCTCCTCCGTGTCATCGCTGTGCAGCCCCTTGTCCTTGTCTTCGGCATTTAACTTGCCGGCCTACTTGAACACCCAACATTCTCTGTAGGTGTGATTGGCTGGCTTATCGGGGGTGCCGTATATTTGACACGAGTGATAGAGTATGCGGTCCAAACTGGACGGGCCCGGAGTACTTCTTTTGAATGGTTTTTTCCGCTGACCGGATTTAGAGCCTCTGAATCCGGCATTGAATGCCGTGTCTTTGGCGTTATCACCGTTGCTGCGGCGATTGTGTTTGCTGTGATGTGACCTGCCGTTGTTGTCCTTGGTATCCAAAGTGCCAAGGTTCCTTGATATGTTATTGCTACGAGCCAGCCAGCTATCCTCTCCCGCGCAAAAGCGGGTCATGAGTGTCGTGAGGGCAGCAAATGATTTCGCTTTTCTCGGCCGAGGTGCCGGGCGAGCCACTCGCCACGGATGTTGTGCTTGAATGCCGCTAAAGGCTTCAGACGCATCCTGACGGTCGACAATTTGGTTTTTCTTTGTTAGGAACCGTGTCGAGAATTGCCTGGCCTATTCCCCTGGCTGCTGAATTATGTGGCTCAAGTCATCAGCGTCTGGTGGTCGCACATAAGTGCCCTGGAAATTGTCGAGAAATGCGTCTTCCAGATCCTCCCAACAGCCGACGAAGTCTGCTGGCAGGCTATTCAGCCAATGCCGAGCTGGTCCTTTGAGTTTTAACGAGAGGTACTTGATGGCATGGAGATCATCACCGCGGGCCATGTGGATGTGGAGAAGGAAGTCCTCAATCCATACCGCGGGATCTGTTTGTACCATCATATGATTCGATATTTGCTGTGTTTAAAACCTTTTGGGAATTCATGCTCCATTACGCCGTTGGTGAAGCATAGGGGTGTGCCGCACCTCATCTTTGGGCTATGTCGCGACGCAGCTCGTATGAGTCACCGCTCACGTATTCGGCCCGTCCGGAATTGCTTTTACTGTATCCAGCGAGGCGGTCACCGTCCCTTGTAGGGGCACGGCCCCGTGATCCATAGATCGATCTAGCGTGTTTTGCCCTGTCTTCCAATACGTCTCGCAGGTCTCGCGTGTTTCCCGTTGCCTTGGTATGTTTGTTTGAATGGCGGCGTGCGTGCTGATTTTCAGGCCGTCAGACGCTTTCTTCTATCTCGGCCACCGGTGGCCGATCAGCCACATCGAACGCGGGTGACCTCGAAGGGCGTTCGAAGTTCGTACTCTCACCGCAAGGACTTGGTCCATTTATCCGCTAGCAGATCCCGATCAGCTTCGGGTTGTTGCTGCTTTTCCTCGTGCTGTTTGCTATGGCAATAAGCCAGCTTAAAGCGCCTCACGCCGACAGGATCCTCAGCACGACAAATTCTTAAATGCTGCCGAGGCTCGCTTGCCTTCTTGAGGGAGGCATATAGTTTTCGCCCGCTTTCTCCCTCTGCCGCTCTCTTAGGAGGGCTGGCTTGTTCATCCTCGGCTCTTGATCATTCCGAGGGATTGTCATCATCTACGACCGTCCCGAGTAATCAAGTTATCTCCTCGTGCTTAAGATCACCGCTTTTCTTGTGGCGAGACTTAAAGCTGGCGTCGCTGCCGTCGGGCCGGGGTTGCTTCTTGGAGGGTCGCCCTCCGTTGTCTTGTCGCCATTGCCTTCTTTGGGTGTATCCACCATGTATATATCATATGATGAGGTGGCGGTCCAAAGGCCCTGTGGGCGTGGTTCTGCTCGCCTCGCATCGGTGTCCATACCATCGATGTCTTGGAGTCGACGATGGCTACTAAGTGGGTGGTGGGTGGGATTGAATTTCTTCGTCGTCAGATCCCACTCTCTGGCGGACATAGTTCGCCAAGGTTCTCCGAGACAGGGAGAGAGATTTCAATGAGTTCGATATGTCGCCCAAGGGCGAGTCCGAAAAGATATCTCGGAGGTGAACTCCATGATCGGGCGCCCAATCGGATTCAATAGGTATGGGGCGGGTGGTACGGAGTCCGTGGCGAGGACGAGTCCAGATGTTTGGCGCCGTGAAGGGTAAGGTCATATTCGGCCTCTATCACCATCGAGGGCGCGGCCTCCGTGGCGGAGTCTCATCCTTCCGCCCTCGGATGGCGCGATCCGCTCCGGACTAGAGGCCGGAGTAGTTCTGGCGTGATCTCCGTAACACCGTCCGACGGGCAGAGCTATATCGTGCTCGCCGTGATCGTAACGGCACACTGGCATGGGCCCAAATCCGCCGAAGATCAAGTCTCCGCGGATATCGGGCGGTGTAATTCAAGTTTCCAAACCTAACTCGATTGCGAGGCGTAGCTATCGATCTGCTCCAGATGGCCAAACGAGTTGGCCCGCAATCTGGCCGCCCGAACCACGAAGATCTGTCCGGGGAGGAAAACCTCACCCTGGACCGCATTGTTGTCGATGATCGAAGGGGCCATCGAACCTTGCAGCTACGACACAGTGGAGCTCGGAAGGAAAGCACCAATGTCGGTGTCGAAACCGGTGGATCTCGGGTAGGGGGTCCCGAACTGTCCGTCTAAGGCGGATGGTAACAGGAGGCAAGGGACATGATGTTTACCCAGGTTCGGGCCCTCTCTATGGAGGTAATACCCTACTTCCTGCTTGATTGATCTTGATGAATATGAGTATTACAAGAGTTGATCAACCACGAGATCGTAGAGGCTAAACCCTAGAAGCTAGCCTATGGTAATGATTGTTGTTGTCCTACGGACTAAACCCTCCGGTTTATATAGACACCGGAGGGGGCTAGGGTTACACAGAGTCGGTTACAACAGAAGGAGATCTACATATCCATATCGCCAAGCTTGCCTTCCACGCCAAGAGAGTCCCATCCGGACACGAGACAAAGTCTTCAATCTTGTATCTTCATAGTCCAATAGTCCGGCCAAAGGATATAGTCCGGCTGTCCGGATACCCCCTAATCCAGGACTCCCTCAAGGGTCTTGGGTGCCCTGTTGACGAAGATGGGCCGTCTGCACTTTGCTGCCAACCCTTGAGGTGCAAGTTCTGGGACCCCGTTCCCAGAACGCCGACACATTACTTCTATTTTCTTGAAAATCCTTCTCCTTAGTTTACACATCGCAGCTGTGAATATGTCACGCCGTCCTGTTTTTCTTACATATTCCATCCTCATACGGTTGTCTTACATCAAAGTATTGCTTGTCTCAGATCATGCATCAATGAGTTCTGAAGAGCAATTTTATTCTTTTGTGTTGTGGGTACGGCTTGACATGGCAAAGTCAAAAAAGAGCATCGAAAAGAATATAGTACACTACAAAAAAAATACACTTCCTTGATGATACATGTTTGTCAGAGTAGGTCACGTTTTTTGTCATGCAAGTACATCCATGACGATTTTATGACAGAATCAAGATAGTCATACCTGTGCTGCCGTAGAAGTGTTCCATGACATTACCAAAATTATCATCGCGGAAGTGTCCACTTCCATGACGAAAAATCGCGCGTCAAAGAAGTGCTTTCGTCAAGGGTGACCGACACGTGGCATCCACCGTAACGGAATGCTATTAAGCTATCGGGTCCGGTTTTGGATCCGATAACCCGTTAACAGCCCGGACCAATGGCGATTTTCCACGTGTAAAATCATCATTGGCTGGAGGAAACATGTGCCAGCTGCCCATTGGCACAGGTGTCACTCATCCAATGGGCAAGATGCGCTTATGAAATGTTGACACGTGGACCGGCCCAAAAGTGGCCCATAAAGTTTAAATGGGCCAGCCCAACTAAAGGCCCATAAGATTTTGCGGTCCATAATGGGCCGGCCCAACAAAAGGCCACGAGATTTTGCGGACCATAATGGGTCGGCCGAGCTAAAGGCCCGCGACATTTTGTGGGCCATAATGGGCCGGCCCAGCTAAAGGCCCGCGAGATTTTGCGGACCACAATGGGCCAGCCCAGCTAAAGGCCCACAAGATTTTGCAGACAATAATGGGCCGGCCCAGCTAAAGGCCCACGAGATGTCGCCGACCATAATGGGCCGGCCCAGCTGAAGGCCCAAAAGATTTTGATGACACTAGTAGGCTGGCCCATTAACAGGCTTCCATGTTTTGGGCCAAATGCCGGCCCATATTTGATCCGGTCCATTAATAGTCTGCCACGTTCCGGGCCTAATAAAGGCCCATATGAGATCCGACCCGTTAAAAGCCTACCACATTTTGGGCCAAATTACGGCCCAGATCAGGTCCGGCCCTTTGAGAGACTTTGGGCTAAATTATGGCCCATATCAGATTCGGCCCGTCAACTGGACGCTATGCTTTTGGGCCCACTTGATAAAGGCCCATTTAGTAATTCAGCATGATATTAGTTTCGGCCTGTTAAAGGCCCGTTTAACATTTCGGTCCTATATATATTTCGTCCTGTTAAAAGCCCGTCATATAGTTGGGCCTAACTACGCCCCGTTTGCATCCTAGCACGCTCCTGACGATAACTGATTGGGCCAAACAAGGACCGAGAAAATTTTGGCATGTTATAAGCCCATGATTTTATTGGCACAATCATGGGCCGGGGTCTATTTCGGCCTGCTGCCGGCCCGTGAGTTGTTTGGCACTTTCCAGGCCCAACCTACTTTTCAGCCTCCTAAAAGCCCACTGAGTTTTCTTGGGAAAATAGGGCCGGCGGTTTACTCGGCCTATTAAAGGCTCGAATCTACTAGTGGGCCAGTTTACATTTAGGCCTGTTAACGGACCAAGATGACGGGGCCCATGATTTGCATGATGGCCCGATTATGTACCGTAATTTTACGGTTTGGCAGTTTATCTGAAAGGCAGGTATATATATATATATATATATATATATATATATATATATATATATATATATATATATATATATATATATATATATATATATATATAGTAAAATAACTGCAGCATCGTGAATAAGAAAAAAACCTAGACTATACAATAAAAGAAATTATGGCATATTACATCCACTTTGGGCATCAAAGTTCGCCACTATGATAATAAAGCACAAGCAGACAGCAGATTACATACACTGGGCATCAAAGATCGCCACTAGTGCAATTAAACACGCCAACAAAATAATATACAAAACCGGCATCACTTCAATAGAGTTCAAGAAAGGTTAGCCCTGCTCGGGAGCTGCAGCGCAAGCAGCTGAGCAAGCTGATGAGACTGCACTTGTTTGACACTTATATCCTCCTCACTCTGAAAGATAAACAAGCAGACAGATGACAGGTTTTGCACATATAAGTATCAGTGCTGACAATTCATCACATTTCTTACTGACGAATAAAGTGACACAGTTTAAAATAGCATTAACACAATATGGTATTGTTCAGGTCAAGACATGGCAGGAAATGACATTGTGAAGGAGTTGGCAGCTTCACGACACCACTGGATTACATATCAAGAACTCATAAGTATGAATGGTTAGTGTCTTTGTCAATTTATCCCATTTCAGATTGGCAAAATAAGATCACTTGCTCAGTATAGTTTAATTTACATGGTATGAAGAAGGAACTTGGTTGTACAACTGAAAACTTAAATTGAGAAGGACAAACTTTTGTTTATGAAGTACATAATAAACTTTAAACATGCAATTTGATGCAAACACCAAAAATAAACAGCTTTTGCAGTCATGCCTAACTAAATATACACAACAAAGTTTGAAGGCTTGAGAAGGACAAACTTACATTATTGGTGAAGGCAAGCTCTATAAAGCCCTTGTCCATGATGATGGGGGGGGGGGAATTCAAGAAGTTTACCACAGAATCTTCTTCATAAGCATTGCCTTTATTCTACATTTTGTTAAGAGTAAATATAAGTGTGACAATATAAGAAAAAATGGAGAATATTTAAGATAAGATGAAGAGTGATGCTACATAACCAAGTAGCTATAAATTTAAGCACAGCGATACAAGCAAAAGGTACAACCAAGAGCAATGCAGAGCTAAACTTCTTCAGTACCATCGGTGTTATCCAACCTTATGGTAAGAGTAAATATAGATCTTATGTGTAGAAAATGGAGGGCAAAGGAAAATAAGCTGCAGAGTGATGGTACATGAAGAACTACCTGTCAATATAAGGACACGGATAAAGGATGACAAGTACTTACAAGAACAATGCAGAGCTAAAAAATTCATTGGCATTGGATATATTCTACACTAATGTAACCATTCATACAGATCGAGATAATTTGGAGAAAACAATTGATAAGCAAGCTATCATGCATACTGCTGTCACATAATGAACCAGGTATGTACGCAAGTACGGTGATACAGGACAACAGTACTATCAAGAGCAAAGCAGGCAAAAGATATATTTGCGATATCCTGTCGTTCTTTTCAAACCGGAATTCCTTTTCGAGCAGACTTCCTGCAAAAAAGATCCGTAATGCACATGCGGAAAAGTAGAAGTTCAAGTTGTCATGCGATATCATAGAAAGTACCTCATCCTCGAATGAGACCAGGGCATAACAAGGTTTTTCCATTCAATGTATTCTAAATTTAGCACATGAGACTTCTCCAGAAATTCGTTTATAGACTTGCCATCAAAGTGTTATTTCCTCAGGTAACACCGATACTGCTGCAATGCTTCCTTGAAAAGCGCAAGCAAGCTTTGCTTGTCATGACTATCCAGATTGACCCTCGCCTACTTACAATAATGTAATGTAAATCGTTGATGAGTTCAATCAGTAGAAAATAGGAAAATAATCACCATGAATAATAGCACTTACACGTAAGTGGGACAAGAAGATGTGAAAATGGTGTTTGTCTTCACTATAATCTTCCCATGATGGGAATATATGCGCATAGTCCCTAACAACATTGAAAGCATTGTCTTTTAAGCTGGGAATAATCGAATGGGTTCCAATGCAGGATTTGGCCGTCTCTGCATTGGGATAGGTCTTCGGCCGGTGGACTTGCTGTACTTTTTCTTTGGGTGGGATTTTTACGTAGATACGGCTGGTGCTATGGCAACTGAAATCGGCATACCTTTTTTTGGAGTGCAGGTCCCTGTGGTGGGGCTAGTGGTGTGGCCAAGTGAAGTATGGGTACAAATTACCGGAGTCGGTCCTACGCTTTTGTGTCCTTTGGTTGTACAACCATTATAAGTGGGGTGTTATCTGATGTCTCCGGCACAACCACGTTTTTCAAGGACTTTGTTGGTGCTCCTTCAGGTTCGGCAATCACCCTCTTCCTTTTTGATGTCTGATGCACAAGAACAGCATTTGAGTGGAAAAAACATTGTATGATGACAGATGGAATATGTATTGATAATGGATGGGCATGGCATCTCGACATATATGATGAGTAAACTAAGCAGATGGCGGTGCAACAAAGTAGAAGAAATGCAAGACAACATATGCAAGATACGCGCAATCAAGAAAACCTTGCCAAATTCGAACAGGCACTTTGATGGGTGAACAGGACAGGCCATCTGCCTTTGACTCCTCGAGGTTAGAATAGTCATTAGGATCATATTTTGAACAAGAATCAATAGGTGGGGAGCGTATGAGTTTCATTGCATCTGTAATGGCACTCAATGCCTTGGTGCCAATTTTGTAAGTCATTGCGGTGTTTAGCTTCAAGAGTGGACTTTGCTAGTGCGACACAAAGTAGCTACATAGATCATAGTGTAGATATAACGGAAAACCATAAGCATCAGAGTAAAATTAGCAAAGTGGAACTTGGCTGGAATATATGTGCTAGTATTGCCAAGACGGCTAGAAAGGCTTCGGATACCAGCTCTCTTCAACTGAAGGTGTGGTACTGTTAGTATCAGTGTAACTCTCAAAGGCGACACAGCTCCCCGCATTTCCTTGCTATTCTTATAGGATTCAAGTGGGCGGGCCACTACAAATCCTATTCCCATGTTTACAAAATCCTACGAATCAAAGAGGCCCAAAGAGTTCAAAGTGTCCATCACAACCCAATCAGTATAGACCTCTACACTGCAAATGTCCTCGCTCATCTTCACTACAAGGAACATATTGTACTATTATCATATTCTCCTGTTTCAAAATACAAGTCTTGGTAGAGATTTCCACTATGGATCACATACAGATGTATCCAGATACATTTTAGAGTGTAGATTCACTAATTTTGCTCCATATGCAGTCCATGGTGGAATCTATACAAAGACTTGTATTTAGGAACGGAGAGAGTACTTATTAAAGAAGAACGGAAGAGGAACATGCTAAAGAAGAGCAAGCAGATTTTGGATAATAAAATGTTCGTTGCACAGTGCCCACACATGATGAACCAGAGCGCATTAAGAAAGCAACTCCCTGTTGTCTCTCTATATGTGGTGCACGTGCTTTTCAAAAGTAAAGTAGGAACATTAATGACCAATTAAATGTTATCTGCTTTTAGTAATATCAAGATCTTATCGATTCAGACTTGAGCAACAAGTTTGAATTATGAGTGGCACGTTGTTTAGCTTGATGGATTCAGGAGCAGTGCTAAGCAGGTACGATGATGGTACTGAATATAAAGGCATGTATGCATGCAAGTTGCATGACTTTTTTCATTTGGGTCAGTCGACCATTTCAGGCAGTTGGATGAAGATCCTACGTCTCCTAACCCTTCTTCTTCCTCATCTCTGATTCTTCCCATACATAACACCACACGGGCCACCGGCCGGACCACCGCCCCCCACCACCTGTGTTCCTCCGCCACCCCCACCCCCGACCCCTGCCCCCACCCGCGTCGAGTTTTCTTCGTTCAGTGAGGCCCCACTGCTACCTCTTGAGCACTGCGTTGGTTTTCCCTTGAAGAGGAAAGGGTGATGCAGCAAAGTAGTGTAAGTATTTCCCTCAGTTTTTGAGAACCAAGGTATCAATCCAGTAGGAGGCCACGACGCAGTCCCTCGCACCTACACAAAACAAATAAATCCTCGCAACCAACACGATAAGGGGTTGTCAATCCCTACACGGTCACTTACGAGAGTTAGATCTGATAGATATGATAGAATAATATTTTTGGTATTTTTATGATAAAGATGCAAAGTAAAATAAAAGCAAAATAAAAGGCAACGAAAATAGCTAAGTGTTGGAAGATTAATATGATGGAAAATAGACCCAGGGGCCATAGGTTTCACTAGTGGCTTCTCTCGAGAGCATAAGTACTTACGGTGGGTGAACAAATTACTGTTGAGCAATTGATGAATTGAGCATAGTTATGAGAATATCTAGGTATGATCATGTATATGGGCATCACGTCTGAGACAAGTAGACCGACTCACGCCTGCATCTACTACTATTACTCCACACATCGATCATTTGTCAAAGATGCATCTAGAGTATTAAGTTCATAAGAACAGAGTAACGCTTTCAGCAAGATGACATGATGTAGAGGGATAAACTCATGCAATATGATATAAACCCCATCTTGTTATCCTCGATGGAAACAATACAATACGTGCCTTGTCATCCCTACTATCACTTTGGGAAAGGACACCTCAATATTGAACCCAAAGCTAAGCACTTCTCCCATTGCAAGAAAGATCAATCTAGTAGGCCAAACCAAACTGATAATTCGAAGAGACTTGCAAAGATAACCAATCATACATAAAATAATTCGGAAGATTCAAATATTGTTCATAGATAAACTTGATCATAAACCCACAATTCTTTGGTCTCAACAAACACACCGCAAAAGAAGATTACATCGAATAGATCTCCAAGAGAGAGGGGAAGAACATTGTATTGAGATCCAAAAAGAGAGAAGCTAATAACTATGGACCAAGGTCCGAGGTAAACTACTCAAACATCATCGGAGAGGCTATGGTGTTGATGTAGAAGCCCTCCATGATCGATGCCTTCCCAAGTGAACTCTAATGTGCCCCAAGATGGGATCTCACGGGTACAGGTGGAATTAGGTTTTTGGCTCCGTATCTGGTAGTATGGTAGGTATATATAGGAGGAAGGAGTACGTCGATGGAGCAACAGGGGGCCCACGAGGGTGGAGGCGCGCTGCAAGCGCGCCCCATACCTCGTGCCTTCCTGGTTGATTTCTTGACGTAGGGTCCAAGTCCTCGGATCACGCTCTGCTCCAAAAATCACGTTCCCAAGGTTTCATTCCGCTTGGACTCGCTTGATATTCTTTTTCTGCGAAACTCTGAAATAGGCAAAAAAACAACAATTCTGGGTTGGGCCTCCGATTAATAGGTTAGACCCAAAAATAATATAAAAGTGTATAATAAAGCCCAATAATGTCCAAAACATATTATAATATAGCATGGAACAATAAAAAATTATAGATACGTTGGAGGCGTATCAAACATCCCCAAGCTTAATTCCTGGTCGTCCTCGAGTAGGTAAATGATAAAAACAGACTTTTTGATGTGGAATGCTACTTGGTATAATTTCAACATAATCCTTCTTATTGTGGCATGAATGTTAAGATTTGATATGATTCAAGATAAAAGTTTAATGTTGACATAAAAACAATAATACTTCAAGCATACTAACTAAGCAATTATGTCTTATCAAAATAACATAGCCAAAGCAAGTTATCCCTACAAAATCATATAGTCTGGCTATGCTCCACCTTCCCCACACAAAATATTCATATCATGTACGACCCCGGTTTTAGCCAAGCAATTGGTTCATACTTTTAACGCGCTTCAGCCTTTTCAACTCTTACGCAATACATGAGCGCAAGCCATGGATATAGCATTATGGTGGAATAAAGTATAATGGTAGGGGTTATGTGGGAAGACAAAAAAGGAGAAAGTCTCACATCAACGAGGCTAATCAACGGGCTATGGAGATGCCCATAAATTGATGTTAATGCGAGGAGTAGGGATTGTCATGCAACAGATGCTCTAGAGCTATAAGTATATGAAAGCTCAAAAAGAAAACTAAGTGGGTGTGCATCCAACTTGCTTGCTCACGAAGACCTCGGGCATTTGAGGAAGCCCCTCATTGGAATATACAAGCCAACTTCTATAATGAAATTTCCCACTAGTATATGAAAGGGACAAAAATGAGAGACTCTCTATTATGAAGATCACGGTGCTACTTTGAAGCACAAGTGTGGTAAAAGGATAGTAACATTGTGCCCGCTCTCTGTTGCTCTCATCATTTTTTATTTGGGCATTTTCTCTTTTTTATGGCCTCTTTTTTTATTTAAGTCCGGAGTCTCATCCCGACTTGTGGGGGAATCATAGTCTCCATCATCCTTTCCTCACTTGGGACAATGCTCTAATAATGATGATCACACACTTTTATTTACTTACAACTCATGAATTACATCTCAATACTTAGAACAATACATGACTCTATATGAATGCCTCCGGCGGTGTACCAAGATATGCAATGAATCAAGAGCGACATGTATGAAAGAATTATGAACGGTGGCTTTGCCACGAATACAATGTCAACTACATGATCATGCAAAGCAATGTGACAATGATGGAGTATGTCATGATAAAGGAAACGGTGGAAAGTTGCATGGCAATGTATCTCGGAATGGCTATGGAAATGCCATGATAGGTAGGTATGGTGGCTGTTTTGAGGAAGATATAAGGAGGTTTATGTGTGATAGAGCATATCATATCACGGGTTTGGATGCACCGCTAAGTTTGCACCAACTCTCAAGGTGAGAAAGGGCAATGCGCTGCACCGAAGAGGCTAGAAAACTGCGGAAAGGTAAGTGTGTGTATAATCCATGGACTCACATTAGTCATAAAGAACTCATATACTTATTGCAAAATTTATTAGCCCTCGAAGCAAAGTACTACTACGCATGCTCCTAGGGGAAGGGTTGGTAGGAGTTAACCATCGCGCGATCCCGACTGCCACACAAAGGAAGACAATCAACAAATACTTCATGCTCTGACTTCATTACATAACGATTTACCGTACGTGCATGCTACGGGAATCACAAACTCCAACACATGTATTTTTCAATTCCACAATTACTCAACTAGCACAACTATGATATTACTACCTTTATATCTCAAAAAAATAATCAAGCATCAAATTTCTCATGATATTAATTAAAGCAAATTGCCATGCTATTTCAAGACTCTCAAAATAATATAAGTGAAGCATGAGAGATCAATAGTTTCTATAAAACAAATCCACCACCGTGCTCTAAAAAGATATAAGTGAAGCACTAGAGCAAAAACTATATAGCTCAAAAATATAAGTGAAGCACATAGAGTATTCTAATAAATTCCGAATCAAGTGTGACTCTCTCAAAAGGTGTGTAGAGCAAGGATGATTGTGGTAAACTAACAAATAAAGACTCAAATAATACAAGACGCTCCAAGCAAAATATATATCATGTGGTGAATAAAAATATAGCTCTAAGTAAAGTTACCGATGGAAGTTGACGAAAGAGGGGATACCTTCCGGGGCATCCCCAAGCTTTGGCTTTTAGGTGTCCTTAGATTATCTTGGGGTTCCATGGGCATCCCCAATCTTAGGCTCTTGCCACACCTTGTTCCATAATCCATCAAATCTTTCACCCAAAACTTGAAAACTTCACAACACAAAACTCACCGTAAAATCTCGTGAGCTCTAAGTTAGCTTAAAGAAAACAAAAGACCACTTCAAGGTAATGTAATGAACTCATTCTCTATTTATATTGATTTTAAACCTACTGTATTCCAACTTCTATATGGTTTATAAAATATTTTACTAGCCATAGATTCATCAAAATAAGCAAACAACACACGAAAAATAGAATCTGTCAAAAACAGAACAGTCTGTAGTAATCTGTAACTAACGCAAACTTCTGGAACTTAAAAGGTTCATCCAAAATAGGACGACCTAGAAAATTTGTTTATTGATCATCAGCAATTGGAATCAATATTTTATCACGTTCTGGTGATTTTTAACAATTATTTTCATGAACAGAAAGTTTCTGGAATTTTCAGCAAGATCAAATAACTATTATCCAAGAAGATCCTATAGGTTTAACTTGGCACAAACACTAATTAAAACATAAAAACACATCTAACCAGAGGCTAGATCAAATATTTATTCCTAAACAGAAGCAAAAAGCAACAAAACTAAAAATAAAATTGGGTTGCCTCCCAACAAACGCTATCGTTTAACGCCCCTAGCTAGGCATAAAAGCAAGGATAGATCTAGGTATTGCCATCTTTGGTAGGCAATCCATAAGTGGATCTCATAATAGATTCATAAGGTAATTTTATTTTCTTTCTAGGGAAGTGTTCCATGCCTTTCTTTAATGGAAATTGGAACCTAATATTCCCTTCCTTCATATCAATAATTGCACCAATCGTTCTAAGGAAAGGTCTACCAAGAATAATGGGACATGAAGGATTGCAATCTATGCCAAGAACAATAAAGACTATGGGCACATAGTTCCTATTCGCAACAATAAGAACATCATTAATTCTTCCCATAGGTTTCTTAATGGTGGAATCCGCAAAGGTGTAAGTTCAAAGAGCAATCATCAAAATCACGGAAACCTAGCAAATCGCACAAAGTCTTTGGAATCGTGGAAACACTAGCACCCAAATCACACAAAGCATAGCATTCATGATCTTTAATTTTAATTTTAATAGTAGGTTCCCACTCATCATAAAGTTTTCTAGGGATAGAAACTTCCAACTCAAGTTTTTCTTCATAAGATTGCATCAAAGCATCAAAGATATGTTTGGTAAAAGCTTTATTTTGGCTATAAGCATGAGGAGAATTTAGCACGGATTGCAACAAGGAAATACAATCTATCAAAGAGCAGCTATCATAATTAAATTCCTTGAAATCCAAAATAGTGGGTTAATATCTAATGTTTTGATCTCTTCAATCCCACTTTTATCAATTTTAGCATCAAGATCTAAAAACTCCGCATTTCTAGAACGCCTTCTAGGTAAAGGTGGATCATATTCAGTCCCATCATTATCAAGATTCATATTGCAAAACAAAGATTTAATAGGAAACACATCAATAAGTTTTAGATCTTCATCTTTGTTTTCAAAGTTTTCCGGCTTAGCGGCCATCTTATTAACTAAGGTGGCCTGCTTGTCTGAAATTTCAGCTATTAACTTCTCAAGATGAGCAATTTGGGACCTCAAACCATCAAATTTTTAAACATATCATCGAGCTCTTTATTCATATAACTCATAAAGATTTTTTGTTCCTTAAGCTCGTTCCTAAAGAAATTGTTATGTTCAAATTGTAAGACCATGAAACTCCTAACGTTGCCTTCGACTCTTCTAGCCTTTTAAGGTGAGGATCACCAAATCTTGGTAGAGCCATCGAGACAAGCAAGCAATCCAACACATGAGCAAACAAGAGACGGGCAAAAAGAAGCGAACGGAAAAGAGAAGGCGAATAAAACGGCAAGGGTGAAGTGGGGGAGAGGAAAACGAGAGGCAAATGGCAAATAATGTAATGCGGGAGATAAGGGTTTGTGATGGGTACTTGGTATGTTGACTTTTGTGTAGACTCCCCGGCAACGGCGCCAGAAATCCTTCTTGCTACCTCTTGAGCACTGCGTTGGTTTTCCCTCAAGAGGAAAGGGTGATGCAGCAAAGTAGCGTAAGTATTTCCCTCAGTTGTTGAGAACCAACGTATCAATCCAGTAGGAGGCAACGCACGAGTCCCTCGCACCTACACAAACAAATAAATCCTCGCAACCAACGCGATAAGGGGTTGTCAATCCCTACGGTCACTTACTTAGAGTGAGATCCGATAGATATGATAGAATAATATTTTTGGTATTTTATGATAAAGATGCAAAGTAAAATAAAAGCAAAATAAAAGGCAACGAAAATAGCTAAGTGTTGGAAGATTAATATGATGGAAAATAGACCCAGGGGCCATAGGTTTCACTAGTGGCTTCTCTCGAGAGCATAAGTACTTATGGTGGGTGAACAAATTACTATTGAGCAATTGACAGAATTGAGCATAGTTATGAGAATATCTAGGTATGATCATGTATATAGGCATCACGTCCGAGACAAGTAGACCGACTCCTGCCTGCATCTACTACTATTACTCCACACATCGACCGCTGTCCAAAGATGCATCTAGAGTATTAAGTTCATAAGAACAGAGTAACGCTTTAAGCAAGATGACATGATGTAGAGGGATAAACTCATGCAATATGATATAAACCCCATCTTGATATCCTCGATGGCAACAATACAATACGTGCCTTGCTGCCCCTCATCACTTTGGGAAAGGACACCGCAAGATTGAACCCAAAGCTAAGCACTTCTCCCATTGCAAGAAAGATCAATCTAGTAGGCCAAACCAAACTGATAATTCGAAGATACTTGCAAAGATAACCAATCATACATAAAAGAATTCATAAGATTCAAATATTGTTCATAGATAAACTTGATCATAAACCCACAATTCATCAGTCTCAACAAACACACCGCAAAAGAAGATTACATCGAATAGATCTCCACGAGAGAGGGGGAGAACATTTTATTGAGATCCAAAAAGAGAGAAGCTAATAACTATGGACCCGAAGGTCTAAGGTAAACTACTCACACATCATCGGAGAGGCTATGGTGTAGATGTAGAAGCCCTTCGTGATCGATGCCCCTTCCGGCGGAGCTCTGGAATAGGCCCCAAGATGGGATCTCACGGGTACAGAAGGCTGCAGCGGTGGAATTAGGTTTTTGGCTCCGTATCTAGTAGTTTGGGGGTACGTAGGTATATATAGGAGGAAGGAGTACGTCGGTGGAGCAACAGGGGGCCCACGAGGGTGGAGGGCGTGCCCCCTACCTCGTGCCTTCCTGGTTGATTTCTTGACATAGGGTCCAAGTCCCCTGGATCACGTTCATTCCAAAATCACGTTCCCGAAGGTTTCATTCCGTTTGGACTCCATTTGATATTCTTTTTCTGTGAAACTCGGAAATAGGCAAAAAACAGCAATTCTGGGTTGGGCCTCCGGTTAATAGGTTAGTCCCAAAAATAATATAGAAGTGTATAATAAAGCCCAATAATGTCCAAAACAGAATATAATAT
Organism: Aegilops bicornis; assembly: GCA_021605145.1. Lineage (NCBI taxonomy): Eukaryota > Viridiplantae > Streptophyta > Magnoliopsida > Poales > Poaceae > Aegilops > Aegilops bicornis. Next base: position 230,960,590 of record CM038671.1, on the reverse strand, counting down.
AGCATGGAACAATCCAAAATTATAGATACGTTGGAGACGTATCACCCACCACCGCCCCCACAACCACCGTCCCCACCCGAGCTCCTTCGTTCGCACCGGCGAACTCCGGCGAGCTCTGAAATATCGACTGGCCCAATTTTGAAATTTAGTCTACCGTGATTTAACTAGTGTGGAATATAAAAGGAGAAAACCATAAGCATTGGGATTATAGTGTTGAGCGTGCCATGGCGGATCTGAAGGTCCAAACCGGACAAAGGACACTTCGTAACCAATGTTTGCTTTCAACTAGAAAGTAAGTGATGGACAAGAAATCAGAGTAAAGCAGTGGCGATCTATTTTCTTGCTGCGATAAATAAGTTGAGCAGAATCTGAAAGAGTACCGCCTCACAGTGCAGCGCCGATGTATGCATCTGCTGAGAATTTGACGGTGCTGCGGTAGCGATGGCTTGTCGGCGGCATGGAAGCAGATCTAGGAGGGTAGACGGTGGCGGTGGGCGCGGTGGGCCAGACAGTCGTGGGAGCAGCGTGGCGAGGTGGACGGCGAGGATGAAGCGAGAGGACAGGATGCAAGGATCCCTTCAAGCCATGGATGAGAGAGGTCGATCTCTTGTAATGGGCCAGTGGCGTGGGGTATCGGCTCCGGCATGGTGGAGGAGGACGGCGGTGGATGGGGTGGCGGGCGGAGGAGGCCGGGGTGGAGAGGGTGTTTTGGGCGCCCACGAGTACTGAATGGGGAAATGGAGGTAGAGAGGAAGGGGAACCATGTCTTCGTAGCGCTTGTCTCAAATGCGAGGAAATTTACAAACTTAGCCCCCATTTCAAATTTCCTACATCCACAACAATATTAGTCGGTTGGGGATAGGACGGTAATCTCGCATACAATCAATATTTGCCGATTTAGAATTTGTCCCACCGTGTATGAATCGGGGAGGGAGTCGATTTCGGCCGAGGACACACTGTGTTTTGGCGCCCACCGTGTATGAATCCGGGTGAGAGGCGGTTATGTCACGTTTGAGTGAAATTACAAACCTACCCCTATCAAAACCTATAGAAATCGAGCAGATAGGCTTTGCGTGGCAGGGATAGGCAGTAAAATTTCCATCTCGTAGATTTTGGTTTCTGTGGTTCTGCGACTTTCCGCGCTTCGTTAAAATTTTGCAGAGTGCACGTTTACCATGCCAACTCAATTCGAATCCCGTTTGTATTCTATTTTTTCGGGCGGGATCCATTTTCGATTGGAATAAAATTCTATATACATCATTTTTTTATATATACTTTCAAAAGCACAACACCCTTTATACATAAATATGGTTTACAAATGGCATGATCTCAGATTCATAAGGTTGTTCCATCAATTTGGATTTTCAAATATTTGAAACCACTGTATGTTGAAATCCAATGTATGCATTCCTCGCTAACTGTTTACAATTAATGTGTGTTTCATGCGGGGTTTTTTAACTTCTCAAACATGTATAATGTGTTTCACACACGCAACATATAGTGTAATCCTGTTTAGACATTAATTGCATATAAACCATGCATTGTTTCTAATTAAAGAATCTATGGATCACCAATATTGATAAACTATATAACATTACACGTGTCCCCAAATTCAAATGAATATGCATGTTTGATACACCAATTTGCGTTATGATATTATCGATGTCGTGATCTCCAGTTTAAATATTTGAATCCCATCTAATCCAGATATTCGTCTCATATAACTATCACTCATGCTTATATAGGACTATCTCTCTAGACCTATACGCGTTCATCGTCTCTCGGGTATCTCTCGTACACCGTATGTCGACAATGATCTTTTATCTTCGTAGAACGCACCGACGTGGTACTCTCTCCCTCAACCTTCATCACTCTATCTCTCTCTAAGTATATCTCGCTCCACACTATGTGCCTCTAACTATGATTCTCCATGTGGAATCTCTTTCTCTCACACAAACACAAAACTTTGTCTCCCGGGGTCTCATTTCTCTCTACTATTCCCCTGTGTGCCACTCGCACACCCCTCATACAAAGATGTCTTTCGCTCCTTAGGTATGAGAACCTACGACTCTTCCTCCTAAATATCACTTTCTCACACACAAACACAAACTCTGTCTCCCAGGGTCTCATATTTCTCCACTGTTCTCTAGTATGTCGCTCACACACACTCTCTCTCCCTAGAGATATCTTGTGTTCCCTCATGTCTCTCTAGCTATCACTCTCGTTGTGAAATATCTTTCTCTCTCGCAGACACAAAACTCCGTCTCTCGGGATCTCATTTCTATTTGATATTTGTTTGTATGTGAGTCACATGCACCCTTTCTTCATCTCTCACACACACACACATAACTTAGCCTTCTGATCCACTCGACTCCTATCTCTAACGCACACTAGCTAGCATCTTTATCTTTCTATTTATCTGCTTTCTCCATCAACCTTCTTTCATTTATAGGTTGATCTCTTTGCACAATCGTTGTGCCTCACTCCCTCTGCCGCCATAGATCCATGCTCCGACCCATGCCACTATCTCTTAAAGACAAAAACACATGCTCAATTGTCGGGCCTTCTTCCCTGCATTCTCACATGCATGCATATTGTCATACCGATCCGTCTCTCACATGTCGCTGATCTTATGACTTATGTCTTCTTTCTTTTATCTCGACCATGCACAAGACACACACACACATCCCACGTATACATGTATACCTCTCACACATGCACGTTCAAGGTCTCTATGTCTCCATACGTAGTTAATTACCCTCAACCCTAACGCCACATCGAATCGTTCTCTGCTTGCATGCACATAACTTCCGCCTGGATGGGTAAAACACACACTCACACTTAACAATCTCCTTCTAGCTACCCCCCTCTCACTCTTCCCCTATATCCCCGAAACCAATAATACCATCCCTTCGTTTAGTTCCCGCCTACATGCACCATCGATATATAATAGTCTTCCTCGGTGTCTCTCGAACAAACACGTTCTCTCGACGTCGACTCCTCTCACGCGCGCACACCTTCTCTTCCCTCTCTACGGGCATTTTCTCTCTCGCACCCCGTCGTTGGTGGCCTCTTCCATACACATCACCTCTCTATGATGAAGCCATGCACACTTAAATTACATCCGCCACCGAGGACCCCATGACACACACACACACACACACACGCACACACACACACACACACACACACAAGCATGCACCCACCCACCCACACACACACACAAACACACACACACACACACTAAGACTCCATCACACACACACCCACACACACACACACTAAGACTCCATATCTCTCACACACACACACACCCACACACACTGACACACACACACACACACACACACACAAACACACACAGACACACACTAACACACAAACTCACACACACATGCTCTAAAGCATGATTTGTTCCAACCACCCTTCATACAACCTTACCTGTATGATAAACAATGACCTTAATTTACTTGTATAACATGGACAAATTCCACTTTACTTTAGTAGTTAGCAAACTTATCATTTGTACCCTTATAAAAAACCGAGTTGGCGATGATGGTGTGCGCCATCTTGTAATATAGACCGTTCGATCTATATCGTGGCGGATAGAAGGCAAACTATGATAATTTTACAAAAGATACCCGCACCTCTCTCCACATCCTTATCTCCCACAACCTCATTCTTTGAGCAATTAAAAAGAAAGTCTACGGAACAATCTAGCATGGTGGCCAGCTGCCGCGGCGTAAATCCATCCCTATGCCTCCGCCCATTCCGACCACCAGTCACCACCACGCTCCACTCCTCCTCACCTTATCTCTCATCTTTCATTTTTTCGATGTCATTCTCGAGATACCAGTTTTCTGATAAAATTCTCGAAATATCATTCGTTTTTACACATGGGATTACTCCTGCATGGGTAAATCACAATAGGTGTTTTGTAAAAAAATGCATATTGATGTTCCGTGTAATGCACGAGCATCTTGCTTGTAATTATATAACGCAAATCACAAGCAGGAAGTGGCATTTTTTTACACAACCACGTTAACATGGCCATGTAAATCGCTAGCTAAAGTAAATACCATTATACTTATATCCCGATGCAAAAGGTTGAGTACATGTCCGAAGAGTAGAGTCGCACACATGCACTCTCTCTCTTAGAATCTCACACACACACACCAGTTACGTGACGCCCACTTAAGCAGACACGTATGTTACAATTTGTGCACCTGCGGGTACGCGTGATGCTGCGCATTTATTTAAGCCGAATGGCGAACACAAACAGTAGCTGCATTCATTCCCCTCCATACGCCTCTTCTCTCGGTTGTCGCCCGGTAGCCATGGCCAACCGAAGGTAACAACATCGCCATACTCACGAGCGGCGCTTTAATCTGGAAATTTTAGTGGTCATGCATGCATCTTTTGTGCTAGCACTCCTATATAAGGGTTGGGGTCACTTCCATGACGTCTTGTGAAGGCGGTGGAAGAGGAATGAGAAGGGAAGCGGGTTGTGGAGTAACAATTTTTTACCACAATTTCTTAGGAATCTGAGTGCAATAATTGAGTAGTTTTGCAAACTAACAGTACTACACCTAAAACGGTTCAAACCTATACTCCCTTGCCGGCCTGGCGCTTCCAGCGTGAAAGCAGTCGGCGTCATACGCCTGGGCGTCGATTGCCGCATTAATGCCCAGCCAGAGCGTGAGGCGACCTCTCACGGCGCCCGGCTTTGAAGCGGCACGACGGCCGAGAGAGCGCCGCTTCGGTGAACGCGATCGCTCAAGGCCGAGGCTGGCCATAGGCCTGCTTTGGATCCATGGGCTAGAGTTAGTTTGAGCTAGTTGGGACTCAAATAGCCCTAAAGTATCCAAGCATGAGGGTTTAATTTGGAGCAAGTTGCAGAACCCACCAAAAAAACTATCCCACCCAAGAGGTGCTAACTCGAGATAGTTCTCATTGGGACCAGCGAAAAATCACTTTTCTCTCTCCATCAAGTGCATTTATTGTCAATCTAACCCTGTCACCGAAACACCTCTTTGGCTACAGTTAGTTCAGGGTTAGTCACAAGTTAGTCTAACCTCTAGCTAAGTTAGAGTATCCAAACCGGAGCAGTATAGGACATGCAAGTTGCTCAAAGCATACACTCAAATTCGTACGTGAAAGGATTTTTTATTTTTGAAAACGGAACGTGAAAGGAATTTTTTTAGAATGCTCTTGGCATGTCGCTAATACGTGATGAGTTAACCGACCTCAATAGACGGCAAAAACGCCATGACTCGCCACACTTTGAGAGAGACGAGGAGGGAGAAGCGTCTGAGGCTTTGGATTACTAGAGATATGTTGACATTAATTATCAAAATCACCCAAGGAGCACTTGTGCTTTCAATCTCCCCCTTTTTGGTAATTGATGACAACATACATCAAAGCTTTAGATAAAGATATAAAGAATAACGAGTAAAGCTTTGGAAAGACATGTAACATGCATAGGCTCCCCCCACATGTATGCAATCATGTGAATATGGAAATTAGAAGCATGTGAGAGCATAACCATGACAGAGAAGGCAATGTGTTACATGTATCTTGGCTATATGCATCAGAGCAAATTATGTGAATATGGGAAATGTACCTTCATGCTCATGAGTCCTTCTTGCAAACAGTATGTACATCAGCAATAATTTCTCATACACACGACTGTGATGCATATACTTACCTTGTGGTCTTGAGTTTGCTTCGGATGGAATGAACCTGCGTACACAAGGTTAGATAACACAGATACACCTACTGGCCAGAGCAAACAAAAGAAACCACAAGAGTACCAAGACTGGGATGACATGTAGAGAGTGAGTACTAAGTACCACATTGAATATAGACATGTCCCCAAAGGTAAAGATGTGCAATGAATTTAAAGAATTTCTTTCCCTTAGATATCTTGCTCCCCCTGAATCTAGCATGGGATACTGGGAGAAGATAGGGAACAGAAAATTAGAGCAAAATGCACGAATCGTGAGCTCAAAGAAACAAATGAACAGAGCTAATTCAAATAAGCACATATGAACATGTCTTTCCCCTCAAGAAGACATGTGGCATCTCTCCTCTTGAACACCAAGCATCTGGGATCCTTGACGATTACTCTCTTCTTGAGTATTCTCTCCCCCTAGAGATATCTTTCTCCCCCTGTTGAAGTGATAAGGCTTTGATGTGATCTCTCTCTCCCCCTTTGACATCAATTTCCAAGAAGGGCCTTCTGGAATTTGTCGTGAATGAGTTTGGTCCTTGAGTCACAGCATAAAGTAATCGATAAAAATGTGATGCTTGTAGAGGACAAGATTCATGGAGTGGAAATTTGGATCAAAAGTAATGCAGGAATAAGTGGCAAAATGTTTTTCTGTAGTGAAATCGGTGGCACCGAGTGGTATGCTTCGGTTGCACGAATGATTTGATTAGACCAAGACAAGAAACCGGCCTGACCGAAGTTCATCACAGAGAAAACACTTGTCACCTCAGCTCACTAGACAAGTAAGATCTCACAAGGATTTGCAAGGAATTAACTAAAAGATTTGCAATGAATTGGATGCGTGGAATGCAGAACAAATAGAAAAGAAAAGAAATCTAGATGAAGTTTTTTAAAAGGGAAACAAGTATGCATGAGATAAATGCAAGAGCACAAAAAGAAAACAAGAGAAATTCATCTAGAGATGTTCGGCGAAAAAGTCACCTATGTTAGAGTATATTGACTTAGGAGTCAAGTTAGATCACTTGATCATAGGTCATACTCATCGTTTAAGCTCAAAATGGGGTTACCAGTTTCGTTTAAGCATCTTGATGTATTCATATCTTGTCGAGTTTCTTTGACTCATGTCTTGGAGTAAAGCTTCTAAGATGGAATAACATACCTTGGGTGGTGGTGTTGATCGTGATCATGTAGTTGAACTTGTGTGGGTTGCTCAAGGTTGATGTAGCTCATCAAGAGTTGGGAGCACCACTTGGAATTTGAGTTCATCTACCTACATGGGTTAGTTCTTGCAAGGAAGAGCACTTGTGTATCCAAAATGACAATCATGAAACTCAACATAGAATATGTCAAAGGATATGGTTGAATGGTTTCGTGCTTCCTTGTCTTCAACCACCATTGTGTAGAGACTTGGTGATGTAGAGATTGCTCAAGATGTGAGTGAGTTGCAATCTCATAGACTTAGATTCATCCAAGTACCTACAAGGGCTAGATAACATGCAAGGTGCTAATATATCCAAGATATAAGATTATCATCATAAGAGAAATATCAAGGATTAGTCATAATCTCATGTCTTGCATGTATCCAATGGAGTTCCTACTCCAAGTTTGAAGCATCAATGATGTTCAATTCACCTCTTAACCTGCAAAACACTTTCTCATCAAGTGGTTTAGTGAATATATCCGCTAATTGCTTTTCGGTGAGAACATGCTTAAGATTAATTAATGTCACCCTTAGCAACATGATCTCGAATGAAATGATGACGAACTTCAATATGCTTAGTTCGAGAGTGTTGCTTGAGTTGTGAGCAATCTTGATAGCACTTTCATTGTCACAAAGTAATGGAACATGTTTCACATATATCCCATAATCTTTAAGAGTTTGGGTCATCCAAAGTAATTGAGCACAACATGAACCGGTGACAATGTATTCCGCTTGGCGGTGGATAAGGATACTGAGTTTTGTTTCTTGGAAGACCAAGACACAAGAGATCTACCAAGAAATTGACAAGTACCTGAAGTGGACTTTCTATCAACCTTGTCACCGGCATAGTCCAGAAGTCGGAGTAGCCAACAAGATCGAAGAGTCCCTCTTAGGATACCAAATGCCAAAATTTGGTGTATGGATTAAGTATCTCACTATCCTTTTCACGGCCTTAAGATGACATTCTTTAGGAGCAGCTTGATATCGTGCACACATGCACACACTTAGCATGATATCGGGACGTGAAGCACATAGATATAACAATGAACCAATCATAGAGCGATAAACCTTTTGATCGAATCGTTTCTCCAGATTTGGTCTAATCAAGATGTCCCCTAGTGGGCTTGGGTGTATTCTTACCTTTGCATTCTTGCATATTGAACTTCTTGAATAAGTCCTTGGTGTACTTTGTTTGAGAGACAAAGGTACCTTCCTTAGTTTGCTTGATTTGCAAACCAAGAAAGAATTTGAGTTCACTCATCATAGACATCTCAAACTTCTCCGACATTAGCTTCCCAAACTTTTCACTAAAATGAGGGTTAGTAGAACCAAATATAATATCATCAACATAAATTTGGCATACAAATAGTTCTCCATTGACCCTTTTAGTAAAAAGAGTAGAATCAATTTTCCAATTTCAAAGCCTTTTTCAATAAGGAACTTGGTCAAGCATTTATACCACGCTCTAGGAGCTTGTGTAAGAACATAAAGAGCTTTGTGAAGTTTGTAAACAGGATGAGGTTTCGTAGGATTAACAAAGCGGGAGGTTGTTTAACATAAACTTCCTCCTCTATTTCACCATTTAGAAAAGCACTTTTAATGTCCATTTGGTACAAGGTGATATCATGGTGATTAGCATAGGCAAGTAAGATGCTTGAATGGACTCAAGTCTAGCAGGAGCATAAGTCTCACCATAGTCCATACCTTCAACTTGTGTGTAGCCTTGGGCGGCAGGCGTGCTTTGTTGCGAACTACTTGTCCATCTTCATCTTGCTTGTTGCGAAACACCCATTTGGTACCGATGATGTTGTGGTTGTTGTCGGGCTTCTCAACCAATGTCCAAACTTGATTTCTCTCAAAGTTTTGTAGCTCTTCGTGCATGGCGTTTATCCAATCCGGATCTTCCAATGCTTCTTCAACCTTCATAGGATCAATTCTAGAGATGAATGAATAGTGTTCACAAAAGTTAGCTAAATGAGTTTTAGAGCGAGTGATTCTCCCGGTTTGGATATCATTGTAGATTTGCTCGATGAGATGGTCTTTAGCGATTCTTTCTCGAACTCGTGAAAGCTTTTGCTTGGGTCTTGGTTGAACATCTTCTTCATCTTGTTCTTCTTCTTGGCCTTCTTCATTTTTGGCGTTGTCGTTCTCTTGTCGTGGTGGAGAAGGAGGTTGTTGACGTTCGTCTTGGTGCACTTCCTCGTTTTCTTCATCTTGGTGTGTCCCACTTGTGGATGATTCAAGTATCAACTCTTGGTTCACCTTGTCGTGAGGTAGAAGCTTCCACTTGGACCAGACGAGGTACTCTCCTTCATCTCCGTTGGGCCGAATCTTGCCAATATATAAGTCTTGAATTGCTTAGAGGGGTCTTTGTCTCCTACATCAATTGGCAATTTCTCTACTTGCGAGTAGTTAGATTCATCAAACTTCACATCTACCGTTTCTTCAACCTTTCGGGTGAAATTGTTGCGGAACCACGGGTATGTGTGAAGTTTGAGCCATAACCAAGTAGGAAACCTTCATGAGACTTAGGAGCAAATTTAGAGCAACGATGCTTATCAAGAATGTAGCACTTTGAGCGAATACGAAAGTATCCAACTTGGGGTTTGTTACCGGTCGAGGAAGCTCGTATGTCTTCTTGCCGAGTAGCTTGTGAAGATACAAGCGATTTGTTGCATGACAAGCTGTCTCAACCGCTTCCGCCCAAAAGTGCTTGACATCTTGTACTCATCAAGCATCGTTCTCGCCATTTCGATGAGCGTCACGGTTCTTCCTCTCAACAACTCCATTTTGTTGAGGTGTGTATATGGCAGAGAACTCGTGGTGAAATCCCTTCTTCGTCAGAAAGGTGTCCACATTTGCGTTCTTGAACTCCGTTCCGTTGTCATTTGTGAACCTTCTTGATCTTCACTTCAAATTGATTTTGGGCCTTCCTAGCGAAGGTTTTGAAGATCTTTTGGACCTGCGATTTATCATCGAGAAAGAACACCCGTAAATCTTGAAAAATCATCAACTATAAGCTAGACCAAAAGAATTTCCACCGAGACTTTTGTAAGCGTTGGGACCAAAGAGATCCATATGAAGTAGCTCGAGTGGCCTCCTTGTGGTCATGATGTTCTTCACGGGATGCCTTCCTCCAACTTTGTTTACACCTGCGACAAGCTACTGCAAAGTCTATCCTTATCAAATATGACATCGTTAACTCCAAGGATATGATTTCCTTTAATAAGCTTGTCAAGGTTTCGCATGCCAACATGACCTAATCGTCTATGCCATAACCAACCTTTAGAGGATTTAGCAATAAAGCAAGTTCTGGGTTGAGCCTTTTTAGTAAAATCAACAATGTATAGATCACCTCTACGCACACCGGTAAAGACCATTTTATGATTATCTCTATGAAACACTTGGCAATCTACTTCAATGAATAGGACATTAAAACAGAAATCAGCAAGTCTAGATACTGAAAGTAAGTTGTATCCAAGAGATTCAACGAGCATGACATTTTGTATGGAGCTATCATGTGATATGGCCACCTTACTGAGGCCAACCACCTTACCCTTTGAGTTTTCACCGAAAGTGACATACTTTCGAGGACCATCGTTTTCAGCAAGCTCCCGAAACATGTCTTTATCTCCGGTCATGTGATCGGTACATCCACTATCAAGAACCCATTCCTTTCCTCCTGCCATATATCCCTGAATATTTGCCATAAGACCAAAGTGTCTCATTCCATCATCAAGATCGAAGTCACTATCATCATCCTCATCATAGTATCCATGTTCAACATCATCATGTGGTGGATCAAATCCTAGAGAGGGTGATTCGTTAGAGTGAGTTTGACAATGATCTAGCTTATGAATTTTTATAGCTTCGTAAATAATATCACTAATAATTCCAACATCTCCTTTGGCACGCATAAGGTTTGTAAGCTCAAACAAACAATCACCAAACATAGGATCACTAGAATTCATCTTACTCAAGGCAATAGACTTATGGAGAATTTCATCTAGATTTTTCAAGGAATAATATGGAAAGCGTTCCTCAAGAAATTTCCATATGGTGTAGGCACACTTAAGAGTAGGCAAACATCCTATCAAGTTTCTAGGCAAGCCTCTAATGATAGGTTCGGCAGTTCTAAGATTGCGGATCATGTCAATTGACTCATCAAGGGTGGGATGCATAGGATCAACATGAGGTGCACAAGGGCTAGCAATGTACTTGTTCAAATGATATTGATTGAAAATCACAAGCATCTCATTTTTCCACTCATGAAAATACTCTCCATCAAGTATAGGCACTCTATGTCTAAGACTCCCAATAGTAGACTCATCCATCTTCCTCCAATGGTGTTTAAACCAAAGCAATGGAGACCAAAGCTCTGATACCAATTGAAAGGGATCGAGAAGAGGTGTCTAGAGGGGGGGGTGATTAGACACTAAGTACCAAAAGATGCAGTTTTTAACTTTTTAAGTTTAAGTGGAGTTTAGGCACAAGTTTAACACTCACAACACATATAAAGCAAGCATGCAAAGAGTATATGAGCAGCGGAAAGTAAAGCATGCAACTTGCAAGAATGTAAAGGGAAGGGTTTGGATGATTCAAACGCCAATTTGGAACCACGGTGATTTTTGAGCAGTGGTTCCGATAGGTGGTGCTATCGTACATCCACGTTGATGGAGACTTCAACCCACGAAGGGTAGCAGTTCTTGCTGAGTCCACGGAGGGCTCCACCCACGGAGGGTCCACGAAGAAGCAACCTTGTCTATCCCACCATGGTCGTCAGCCCACGAAGGACTTGCCTCACCAAGCAGTAGATCTTCACAGTAGGCGATCTCCTTGCCCTTACAAACTCCTTGGTTCAACTCCACAATCTTGTTGGAGGCTCCCAAGTGACACCTAGCCAATCTAGGAGACACCACTCTCAAGAAGTAACAAATGGTGTGTTGATGATGAACTCCTTGCTCTTGTGCTTCAAATGATAGTCTCCCCAACACTCAACTCTCTCTCACAGGATTTGGATTTGGTGGAAAGAAGATTTGAGTGGAAAGAAACTTGGGGAAGGGTAGAGATCAAGATTCATATGGTAGGAATGGAATATCTTGGCCTCAACACATGAGTAGGTGGTTCTCTCTCGAGAAAATGGATCTTTGGAAGTGTAGGTTAGATTCGATGGCTCTCTCCACGAATGAAAGAGTGGGTGGAGGGGTATATATAGCCTCCACACAAAATCTAACCGTTACACACAACTTTCCAAACTCGGTGGGACGAATTGATAAACTTCGGTCCGGACCCGATTTAGCAAATCTAGTGACCGTTAGGATTTTCGGTGGGATCGACATGCAACTCGGTAGGACCGATGTGGTTAGGGTTAGGGCATAACGTAATCTCGGTGAGACCGATTGCACAAACTCGGTGAGACCGATTTTGGTAATAAGCTAACCAGAGAGTTGGTCAGGCAAACTCGGTGAGACCGATTACACAAACTCGGTGGGACCGATTTTGGTAATAAGTTAACCAGAGAGTTTGCATTGTAATTTCGGTAGTACTGATTACTTAAACTCGGTGAGACCGAATTTGGTAATGGACATACACAGAGAGATTACAATCCCATCTCGGTGAGACCGAGATCCCTATCGGTGAAACCGATTTGCCTAGGGTTTGTGGCAGTGGCTAAGACATGTGAACTCGGTGGCGCCGGATAGAAAGAATCAGTGGGGCCGAGTTTGACTTTTGGTTTAGGACATATGTGGATATGAGAAAGTAGTTGAGGGCTTTCGAGCATATCACTAAGCACTATAGAGCAAGAAACTCATTAAGCAACACCTCATCCCCTCTTGATAGTATTGGCTTTTCCTATAGACTCAATGTGATCTTGGATCACTAAAATAGAAAGTGTAGAGTCTTGATTTTGAAGCTTGAGCCAATCCTTTGTCCTTAGCATCTTGAAGGGGTTCCAAATCCTCTAGTCCATGCCACTCCATTGTTGAACTTGTCTGAAACATACTAGGTAAAAGTGATAGTCCAACAAGAGATATGTTGACATTAATTACCAAAATCACCCAGGGAGCACTTGTGCTTTCATGCGTGTCTGCATCGACGTCCCCGGGCTCAACAGGGCCGCATCTCAGAGCGGCCGGCCATCGGCGTGGGCGGCTGCGAGGCCGACCACCTGACTACGTTTGCATGCCCTTGACGCTTATCGAGCATGGCATCAACCTATCGGTAGCGACTGCGGGCGTGTCTGGCGGCTCAGGAGGCGGTGTACCATGCCGTCTGGAGGAGATGGAGGCGGTCTTGAGGAACCTCCGAGCCGAGAGCCTCCCGAGGCTCGAGGTCCCAGTGGCTCATGAGGAGTCATTTCTTCAAGGCATGCCTTGGTGTACCAACTCTACCTCGTCTGAGAACGGGTGACACCTTCCAAGCTCGTTTAGGGGAGGCGCCTCGGCTGCATTATTCCCAGGCCACGTGGGTCCATCCTCGTGGCATGTATCCCTTTCCTTATGGATTTAGCTTACCTTGCTGGGGGCACCCCTCGGGCTGCATCATCCCCAAGCCGCTCGGGCCGGACCCAGTGGCATGTATCTTCCTGCATTTATCCAAGTTGATCTGCTCTCCATGCTTAACCTGCTCACGGCTATCGCATGCCTCGATCGCCACCTGCCACGGGTTTGTTCATCCTATGCAATTCGCTTGCACATTAAAAGGGGGGCTCCTGAGCATCGTGACTCAGGAGCTCTTACTGGCTCTCTAGCCCTCACCCCCTGGCCTTGACCACGGCATCACGACCTGGTATACCAGCGGCGGCTGAGCTCACTCGAGGGCCGAGACCTGAGAACGTAGATCACTTGCATCTAACCGCCTTGCAGGAACATACAGTCACCAAGACTCAAGACCAGGCGCAACCCGCCTTGAGGTAGGGCCTCGTGAGTCCCACGCTGGCTCACGAGTGCCCAGATACACCTCGCAACCCTGTCGTGCAAGACACGTGTCGGTGGGGCTGTACTGCGCCCGAGGGCTCCTCGAAGGGGCCCCCATCCCACGCCCAAGTGGAAGCACCATGCTCCGCGCTGGCTGTCGACACTGCCGAGGAGCGGCTATGCCCGTGCACAAGCGTAAGCACTATGCTCTGCGCTGGTGATAAGCAACTGAGGGCGGCCCCACGGTCGTACCAACCTCAGGGAGCCCAGAACTCAGCGTTCAGCCTCACCGCAACGCCTCCCCTCGGGAGAGCCAGCGCTGAGGGCTGCGCTCGTCACGCCAGCGACGCCACCCAACCAGGTCTCCGGACCTAGGCGTCGCGCCCCTCCGAGGCCTCGGCGAGGGCAGGTATGGAAAATTGTTTGCACGTCAAGGGGACTCCTGAGCATCGCGACTTAGGAGCCTAACTGGTCACGTAGCCCCTCACTCCTTGGTCCGTCCTGGTCTCCGGTCGGCCCAATGGCGGTTGAGGTATGCGCGGGGCCGGCTGCCGATGTAGAACATTAATCTATCCCCACGAACTCTCCCTATATGTTGTTTGGCGTCAAGGGGACTCTGAGCATCGCGACTCAGAGCCCTAACTGGTCATGTAGCCCCTCACTCCTTGGTCTGTCCTGGTCTCCGGTCGGCCCAATGGCGGTTGAGGTATGCGCGGGGCCGGGCTCTGCCGATGCAGAACGCAAAGCAAATAGGAAGGAAATCGCAAAATCTCGAAGCAAATATTACAAGCATATTGTCCTCACAATACCAAATGAAAAGTCTAAACGCCTCCACGAGGCCTGATACATATTGCAGGAGGCAGGCAGGAAGAATGGCCATGGTCACCTCTAGACGTCGCCCGTCGCCTCACGAAAGGTGCTCCCCGTGAGCAATTTTGTCTTCACCTTCACCACGGCTACAAGGTCGGCGGCATCGCGGAGCCAGGAAGCGGAGACAAAGCCAGGAACTTCCTCGGCAAGGCCCCCACGATCTTGCATGGGCGCGGCGGCCACTTCGCATTGATCTTCATTTCTGAGCTCGGCAGCTCGTCAAGGCAAAGCGTTGGGAGGTCGCAAAGGTGCAGTGGCTAAAGACGCTGAGTCAGCCTTGGTGAAGAACGAGATCTGAGCTTACGCCTCCGCCATGGGACCGAGACTATCAACGACCTCCTCAAGCGCCTTCACCATGAGAGGAAGCAGCTGGGTGGGGCCGTCCTCGTCGGTGTCCAGAGGCTTCTCCAGGCCGTGCTCGTAGAGCGTCTTCATCGCCTTGTGAGATCTCTTCTCGAGATCGGCAAAGGCCACGCGGTCTTCGGCCAGGACTCGCGCCTTGGCATCAAGATCAGCCTCCCTCGTCCCCATCATCTGCTCCAACTCTTCCAACCGGTTGCGCTCGTGATGCTGCTTCTTCCCGACTCCATGAGCTCAGCATCACCAGTTCTTGACGGCTTCCTCCGGGCCTTCATCTCCACCTCCTTCGCTTGGCGGCGGCGTACCTCTTGGCGTGCTTGTCGCGCGAGCTCACAACTTCGCCCTCCGGCACTTGGCAGCGGTCACGGGCGGCCTTGGCGTCTTTCAGCGCCGCCTCACGATCGGCTGCAGCGCTGGCGGCTCCTTGCTTCTCCTTCTCCGAAGCCGCAACAGCCTGTCCAGGCGCCCTTGTGAACCGCCCAGTCGGAGTGAAGCCGATCGAGGCCAACTCCAGACGCCTTGGCCACCGAGCACGGGTCGCGCTTCAGAGATCCGCTGCTGTGGGTCATCTCCGAAAGGGCACGCTCCAAGACAGCAGCAGGAGAAGAAGAACCAGGGAGTGGAGGTGCAACGGTGGGAGGGAGCGACATCGTCACCAAGGCTTGGGAGACCGCGGACCCCGGGGCAGCTGGGACCTTGTCAGCCGCGCCAAGCGCCGGCACCTCCGGAGCCAGCGGGGCCGTGAGGGCTGATTCCATGCGGCGATGTTCCTCTTGGCCCCGCGAGGACGACCGGGCAGGGGAGATGCAGGCGTTGCTGCCTCCTTTCTCTACGGAGGGAGGCACGGCCGCCGTATCCTCCTTCCTCTTCTTCGCCGAAGATGTCAGCCTGATCAACCAAGGGCAAGCGTCAGGAAATAACAAGTACCAGCAGGGATAAAGCGAAGCTCGAGGCAACTACCGGTCCACCGCGAAGTACTCCACCTTTCGCTTGGGAAGCTTGAAGCCTGGTAGCATCGGGACTGAGGGCGATCGGGCCCAGCCTCAGGCGCCCGAGGCGGTGCGGAGGCAGAACCGGATCCAGCCCCAGGAGGTGTTAGGGTGGAGGCGGCACCACGGACCACCAGCGACGACCTACCCTTCGTCGGGATGAGGGGTTGCTCCCTCTCCCCTTGGTAGGCGTCGGCCTCGGCATCATCAGGAAGGGCGCGGAGAATCTCGGCCTTGCTCAGAGGGGAAGTCTCCCCACCTCTTCGGTGGTCTTCTCGAGTCCACCTCCTCTTCCCCCTCTCCATGGGACTCACGGGAAGACACCTCCACGGTTTACGCACCGCAGGCTCCGGGAAGCGCCCGGGCGGCACCAGCCTACAAGCATCAAAGTCGGCCCGAGGCGACGAATTCCTCCCGTCCTGCGTTGGAGCAGAGGCAACGAAGGCGCTAAGCGGGTACTCCTGGTTGTCCCCGACTATGAGGCGCGGGGCGGCGTCAATTCATCGCTGTGACGGAGTCCTCACGGCCTCAAAGTGGTCTTGTTCTCCTCTTCTTCAAGCTCCCAGAGGGCGGCGTATGAGTGGGGCAACCCCGGCATCAAGAACTCCCTCGGGAGCATCGCCCCGTTATCTTGGCCGCCCTCCCGTTGCGGCTTGGTCGGTCATCATCTGCCTAACACTAACGATGCCCGCCGTCCGACAAGCTCCGCCTTGGGCCAGCCCTTGCCTGCCGGGCGCCTCCGTCGACAACGCCAGCCGGTAGCGGATCGGCACGCCGGGCATCCATCATGACCCATTTGGATCGGATGTTGTCGGCCCTCTTCCGGTGCTCGAGATCGAAGTTGGCCTTGCCGCATCTGACGAAGTTAAGCGCATCCGGAGATGTTACCCTCGGCTGACCACGAAGGAAGAAGAAATGGCGAAGCAACACCACGGGACGACATCACGCCCGGTCGCCTCCACGGTAGTAAGCGAAGATGGACAGGAGGAGGACGAGTTGGGATGGAGATGCAACGCCTGCAGACCGTAGTGGTCGAGGACTTCATAAAAGAAATCAGACGAGGGAGGAACCAACCCGACGGCAACACCGCTCGAGAAGAAGGGGAAGAAGGTGCTTCCCTCGGGCTCTGGCACGTCAGAGGCAAGCCGGAGCTCGGTCGCCCCCCACTCATTGCTCTCGCCTGCCGTCTGCAGGTGCACGGAGGCAAGGCTTTTCTCCGTGACGGTGGGCGCCTCAAGGGCCGGCTCATACCAAGCTAGTGCTGAGGAAGTCTTGACTTTGCGCGGCACCATGGATTGCGGGTGCAGGATGAGATTGGAGCGAATCTGGAGGTAGCAGTGGCGAGGAGCAAGAAAGGGGATTTGGAGCGAGGCAAGGAAGAAGCAATGAAGGCAAGTGCTGCCTGCGTCAGCCTTTTGTCAGGTCAAGCGATTCTTAGCGAGGCGGCATAGAAGCGGAGGCGCCCACGTCCAATCAACCGCCACCGCGTCGGCCGAGGCCCACAGCTTTTTGGGCCCATGGTGCTCGAACTTGACCCTTGGCCGCCCTTGAAAGCCAAGCCCGAGCACACCTTGGGCCCGGGGGCTACTGTCGGAGTTCTAGGAACGGGGGTCCCCAGACTTGCCTGCCTGTGGCCCACGGCGTGGCTAAGCAAGTGGGTCGTACGGCCCATCTTCATCCACAAGGCGTCCAAGACCCTCGCGAGGGTCCAAGCCTCGTGAGGCGGACAATGCAAGACCTCCTCTGGAGTAGCCTACCCAGGCAGGCTCACGAGGAGCGGAGATATCAAGGCGGGCAAAACCTCACGAGGCCCTCGTGACGTGAGCCATGACGAGCGACACCGAGTGAGGCGCGCCCAGCCGCTGCAGCGTCCTTATTTCCTCTTTGGTGCTAAAGAGGCCAGCGGACGCGAAGAGTACCGAGGCATCAGGCAAAGGTTTCCATATTGGTGCAATGAGACCAAGACCAGGAGGACGGCAAGACGGAGGTCATCGTGGAGCCCAAGGCAGCATCACCACCAGAGCTTTTCGCAGGCGAAGACCGCTTTTATCAGGATAGCTTGTACTGGTTGTCCCCCTTCAAATTTGCCCGCCGTTGTTGGCTCTCTTCCCGCTCGATATTTGGGGAAGAGGACCCGGGCCTATATAAGTAGAGCTAGCCACCATAGTAGAGGCATATCATCTTAGCTTGATCCAACCGGATCGAGAGCCTAGCCACAAGAACACCTCAACCTCAGGAGGTTGTTCTTCCCTTGTCTTGTCCATCATCACCCTAGAGGCAATCCACCACCACCACCTTTGGAGTAGGGTATTACACCTGGCAGTGGCGAACGATATAAATCTCGTGTCTTTCTGTGTTGCGAGTTCATCGAGTTCATCCGCGAGACCTTAGCGAGCTAGGGCGTAAATCGGTAGGAGGGAAAGACTTCACGCGCACCCCAATGTTCGAACCTTAAGGGTTTGCTGGAAACCCACATCCGACAACATACATCTCATCAAAATATCAAACGAATACCAAATTCACATGACTACTAATAGCAAGACTTCTCTCATGTCCTCAGGAACAAACGTAACTACTCACAAAGCATATTCATGTTCATAATCAGAGGAGTATTAATATGCATAAAGGATCTGAACATATGATCTTCCACCAAATAAACCAACTAGCATCAACTACAAGCGAGTAATCAACACTACTAGCAACCTACTAGTACCAATCCCGGACTTAGAGAAAAGAATTGGATACAAGAGATGAACTAGGGTTTGAGAGGAGATGGTCTTTGGTGAAGATGTTGATGGAGATTGGCCCCTCCCGATGAGAGGATCGTTGGTGATGACGATGGTGATGATTTCCCCTCCAGGGGAAGTGTCCCCAGAATGGCTCCTTGAGAGCCCTAGATTGGTTTAGCCAAGGTTTCGCCTCGTGGCGGTGAGTCTCGTGCCGAAAGATTGCTTATGATTTTTTCTCGGACGAAAGACTTCATATAGCGTAAGATGGGCACGGAGGGCCAGGGCCCACGAGGCGGGGCGCGCCGGGGGTAAAGGCGCCCCACCCTCGTGGCCAGGGTGTGGGCCCCCTCTGGTATTTCTACCGCTCAGTATTTTTATTATTTCCAAAAACAACTTCCGTGGAGTTTTAGGACTTTTGGAGTTGTGCAGAATAGGTCTCTAATATTTGCTCCTTTTCCATTGAGAATTCCGATTCTGGCATTCTCCCTCCTTATGTAAACCTTGTAAAATAAGAGAGAATAGGCATAAGTATTGTGACATAATGTGTAATAACAGCCCATAATGCAATAAATATCGATATAAAAGCATGATGCAAAATGGACGTATCAACTCCCCCAAGCTTAGACCTCGCTTGTCCTCAAGCGGAAGCCGATAACGATAAATATGTCCACATGTTTAGGGGTAGAGCTGTCGATAAAATAAAATACGGACATGATGGCATCATGATCATTCTTATAACAACAACATATATGGATAATGTCATATGATTTTTTTATGCTCAAGTAATAATCTATTCACAATGCAAAGTATGAATCAGAAACTTCATTGAGAACTAACAAACGATAATCTCAGTCATTAAAGCAATTGCAATTTATCATAACATAAGAAAGAGTCTATGTCAGCGCTCATCAGCAAGTCCACATACTCAACTATCATTTAGTCTTTCACAATTGCTAACACTCACGCAATACTTGTGGTTACGGAGTTTTAATCGGACACAGAGAAAGATAGGGGCTTATAGTTTCACCTCCCAACCATTTACCTCAAGGGTAATGTCAACAATAATAGTTCATGCTAACTTACATCCAATTAGATATATATATATATATATATATATCAGGATCTTTCAACACTGTGCTTGCCAAAGGATAAAATGTAAAAGGAAAGGCGAAAATCACCATGACTCTTCCATAAGGTAGAAGATATAAGTAAAGATAGGCCCTTATGAGAGGGAAGCGAGAGAGGTTGCCATGCGCTTTCGGAGTTGGATGCACAAAATCTTAATGTGAAAGAACGTCACTTTATATTGCCACTTGTGATATGGACCTTTATTATGCGGTCCGTCGCTTTTATTTCTTCCACATCACAAGATCGTATAATGCTTATTTCCTCCACACTAATCAATCATACATACTTAGAGAGCAATTTTTATTGCTTGCACCGATGACAACTTACTGGAAGGATCTTACTCAATCCATAGGTAGATATGGTGGACTCTCATGGGAAAACTGGGTTTAAGGGTATTTGGAAGCACAAGTAGAATCTCTACTTGGTGCAAAGAATTTGGCTAGAATGAGGGGGAAGGCAAGCTCAACATGTTGGATGATCCATGACAATATACTTTATTTCAGATATAAGAAAACATAACCCATTACGTTGTCTTCCTTGTCCAACATCAACTCTTTAGCATGTCATATTTTAATGAGTGCTCACAATCATAAAAGATGTCCAAGATAGTATATTTATATGTGAAACCTCTCTTTCTTTATTACTTCCTATTAATTGCAACGATGACCAAAACTATGTTTGCCAACTCTCAAAAACTTTTAATCATCATACGCTTTCTATGTGAAGTCATTACTCTCCATAAGATCAATATTATATCTTTGTTTTCTTTTTATTCTTTCTCTTTTCTTTTATTCACTCAAGATCATAGCAAAATAATCAAGCCCTTGACTCAACACTAATCTTTATTATATAGCTCACGGACTCGATTACATAGAGGGATCATAAAGCAAAACTCAAAACTAAATCATACTAAAGCTTTATTCTACTAGATCAAAACATTACTAAAAGGATCGAACCAAGAAAAACGGTAAAGATAGGAGATGTGGTGGTGATACGATACCGGGGCACCTCCCCCAAGCTTGGCAGTTGCCAAGGGGAGTGCCCATACCCATATGGTTATGTCTCCTATGTTGGTGAAGAAGATGGTGGAGTTGTTGATGATGGGTAGTCGCACATCGAGCGCAAGATATCCTCCAACTTGCAGATAATGCCCTTGAGTGCGACGATATGCTCCTTCAAAAAAATATTTTCACGTGTGAGATACTTGTTTTGTATACGAGCTAACTCAATCATCTTGAAAGCTTCGATCTCAGTTGGGGTAAGAAGATTGTGATCAAGTTGAAGGGTGTCTTCACTGCTTGGGAACTTGGTCCTCCGTGGCCTTCTTGATCCCTTCATACTTGTTGATCTCCACAGGTTCTTCCCTCTTCAAAGACTATCTTCATTAGCCAAGCATCGTTGTCACCATTGTTGGAGGAGGGCGACATGATGCTGCCTTGACAACTCTAAAACAGCTCGAAACAAGAACAAAGGACAATTGCATGATACAGGAGTCAAAACCTTGGGGAGATTATATAATGAATTTTTTACCGACCAAAATACGTATTGTGCAAGAAAACAGAGTCCAGAGAGCGCACGAGGTGCCCACGAGGCAGGAGGCGCGCCCAGGGGGTAGGGCGCACCCTCCACCCTCGTAGAGCCCTCGTGTCCTTCCCGGACAACTTCTTATTTTTCTATTTTTCTAAATATTCCAAAACGGAGAAAAATTGCCATTAGAACTGTTTTGGAGTCGGTTTACTTACCGTACCACATACCTATTCCTTTTCGGAGTCTGAAACATTCTGGAAAGTTTCTCTTATGTATTCCTCCGGGGTTACGGTTTCAATAACATTGGTTTCAACATTTATGGGATTACCTGAGATATAATGTTTGATTCTTTGACCGTTCACCACCTTCGGATTTGTGCCTTCGAAGTTGTTGATTTTTATGGCACCGGAACGATAGACCTCCTCGATAACGTAAGGACCTTCCCTTTTAGAGAGAAGATTTCCTGCAAAAAAATCTTAAACAAGAGTTGTATAGCAATACATAATCACCTACATTGAACTCACGCTTTTGTATCCTTTTGTCATGCCATCTTTTAACTTTTTCTTTAAACAACTTGGCATTCTCATAGGCTTGGGTTCTCCATTCATCAAGTGAGCTAATGTCAAATAACCTCTTCTCACCGGCAAGCTTAAAATCATAGTTGAGCTCTTTAATAGCCCAATATGCCTTATGTTCTAGTTCGAGAGGTAAGTGACATGCTTTTCCATAAACCATTTTATACGGAGACATATCCATAGGATTTTTATATGTAGTTCTATAGGCTCATAATGCATCATCAAGTTTCTTGGACCAATTCTTTCTAGATCTATTAACAGTCTTTTTGCAAAATTAATTTGAGTTCTACATTACTCAATTCTACTTGACCACTAGACTGTGGGTGATAAGGAGATGCAATTCTATGATTAACATCATACTTAGCAAGCATTTTACGGAAAGCACCATGAATAAAATGTGAACCACCATCAGTCATTAAATATCTAGAGACTCCAAACCTCAGAAAAATAACTTCTTTAAGCATCTTAATAGAAGTGTTATGATTAGCACTACTAGTTGGAATAGCTTCTACCCACTTAGTAACGTAATCAACAACAACTAAAATATGTGTATATCCATTAGAGGCAGGAAACAGTCCCATATAGTCAAGGCCCCAAACATCAAATGGTTCAATAACAAGTGAATAATTCATAGGCATTTCTTGACGTCTACTAATATTACCAATTCTTTGGCATTCATCACAAGATAGGACAAACTTGCGGGCATCCTTGAAGAGGGTAGGCCAATAAAAACCGGATTGCAATACCTTATGTGCAGTTACATCTCCGGTAATGGTGTCCTCCATAAGCCTCGGAGTGACACTTGCGTAGGATCCATTCTGTTCATGCTCGGTACACAACGCCTAATAACACCATCTACTCCTTCTTTATAAAGATGTGGGTCATCCCAAAAGTAATATCTCAAATCATAGAAAAACTTTTTATTTTGCTTGGTATGTGAAACTAGGTGGTATAAATTTAGCAACAATGTAATTAGCATAATCAACATTATCGTGGAAGCGATACGAGAAGCATTTATGGCATTTAATTGTTCATCGGAAAGCTATCATCAATAGGTAGTGGGTCATCAAGAACATTTTCTAACCTAGACAAGTTATGCGCAGCAGGGTTCTCAGCTCCCTTTCTATCAATAATATGCAAATCAAATTCTTGTAGCAAGAGAACCCATCTAATAAGTCTAGGTTTAGCATCTTTCTTTTCCATAAGATATTTAATAGCGGCATGATCTCGTGTGAATAGTTACTTTAGAATCAACAATATAAGGTCTAAACTTATCACAAGCAAATACAACTGCTAAGAATTCTTTTTCAAGAGTAGCATAATTTCTCTGAGCATTGTCTAGAGTTTTACTAGCATATTGAATAACATTTAATTTCTTATCAACTTTTGCCCTAGAACAGCACCTCTGACATAATCACTATCATCACACATAATTTCAAAGGGTAAATTCCAATCAGGTGGCTGAACAGTAGGTGCGGAAATCAATGCTCTCTTAAGTATTTCAAATGCTTCTAAACAATCATCATCAAAGACAAATGGTATATCTTTTTGTAATAAATGAGTAGAGTCAGAGAAATTTTTGAGAAGTCCTTAATGAACCTCCGATAAAAGCCGGCATGACCAAGGAAACTTCTTATACCTTTGATGTCCTTGGGACATGGCATCTTTTCAATAGCATCAACTTTAGCTTTATCAACTTCAGTACCTCTTTTAGAAATTGTATGCCCCAAGACAATGCCTTCATTAACCATAAAGTGGCACTTCTCCCAGTTCAAGACAAGATTAGTTTCTTCACATCTCTATGAAACTCGATCAAGGTTGCTCAGCGGTCATCAAAAGAGGATCCATAAGCGGAGAAATCGTCATGAAAACCTCACAAATCTTTTCACAAAAGTCCGCGAGAATATAGCCATCATGCATCTTTGAAAGGTAGCAGTGCATTACATAAACCAAAAGGCATACGCCTATAAGCAAAAGTACCGAAAGGACAAGTAAAAGTGGTCTTACCTTGATCATCAGCTGACACAGGTATTTGAGAGAAACCAGAATAACCATCTAGAAAGCAAAAATGTGTATGTTTGGATAATCTTTCTAGCATTTGATCAATGAATGGCAAGGGGTAATGATCTTTTTAGGAGCTTTATTTAATTTGCAGAAATCAATTACCATCCTATAACCTATAATAATTCTTTGCAGAATCAATTCATCTTTATCATTAGGAACGACAGTAATACCTCCCTTCTTAGGAACACAATGGGAGGACTTACCTTCGACTATCAGCAACGGGATAAATTATACCTGCCTCAAGGAGCTTTAATATTTCCTTTCTTACCACTTCTTTCATCTTAGGATTCAGGCGTCGTTGGTGATTAAATAACTGGTTTGGCATCTTTCTCCAAATTTATTTTGTGTTGACATAGAGTGGGACTAATGCCCTTAAGATCATCAAGAGTATATCCAATAGCAACACGGTGCTTCTTCAGAGTTTTCAATAATTTTTCTTCATCCTTCTCTGAAAGGTTAGCACTAATAATAATAGGATATATCTTATTTTCATCAAGATAAGCATATTTAAGAGTATCAGGCAATGGTTTAAGCTCAAACACAGGATCACCCTTGGGTGGAGGAGGATCCCCTAAGATTTCAACAGGCAAGTTTTTTTCAGAATAGGACCCTATTTAAAGAACACTTCATCTATTTCCCTTCTTTCATTCATAAACATATCATTTTCATGGTCTAGCAAATATTGTTCTAAAGGATCACTAGGAGGTACGGCAATAGAAGCAAGACCAATAATTTCATCTTTACTAGGCAATTCCTCTTCACGGTGTTGTCTACGAAATTTAGAGAAATTAAAGTCATGAGACATATCACCTAAACCAATAGTAACAACATCTTTTTCGCAATCTATCTTAGCATTAACGGTATTTAAGAAGGGTCTACCAAATATAATGGGACAAAAGCTATCTTGTGGGGAACCAAGAACAAGAAAATCAGCAGGAAATTTAGTTTTACTTTACAAGACTTCAACATCTCTAACAATCCCAATTGGTGAAATAGTATCTCTATTGGCAAGTTTAATTGTGACATCAATTTCTTCTAACTTAGTAGGTGCAATATCATGCATAATTTCTTTGTATAAGTCAATAGGTATTGCACTAGCACTAGCACCCATATCACACAAGCCATGATAACAATGATCTCCTATTTTAATGTAAATAACAGGCATGCCTACCACAGGTCTATGTTTATCTTTAGCACAAGGTTTAGCAATTCTAGCAGTTTCATCACAGAAGTAAACAACATGCCCATCAATATTACCAGCCAAGAGATCTTTAACAATAGCAATATTAGGTTCAACTTTAACTTGCTCAGGAGGTGTATAAGTCCTAATATTGCTTTTACGAACCACAGTTGAAGCTTTAGCATGATCCTTCATTCTAACAGGGAAAGGTGGTTTATCAACATAGGCAGTAGGAACAATAGGATCATTATAAGTGATAGTTTTTTCTTCAACTTTAATAGGTGCAGCTACTTTTACTTCTATGGGAGGATGATATTTAAACCACTTCTCCTTAGGGAGATCAACATGAGAAGCAAAAGATTCACAAAAGAGGCTACTATCTCATAGTCAAGTCCATATTTAGTGCTAAATTTACAGAAAACATCGGTATCCATAAAAGATTTAACACAATCAAACTTAGGTGTCATACCTGACTCCTTACCTTCATCGAGATCCCAATCTTCAGAGTTGCATTTAATTCTTTCCAATAAATCCCATTTGAATTCAATAGTCTTCATCATAAAAGAGCCAGCACAAGAAGTATCGAGCATGGTGCGATTGTTATCAGAAAGCCGAGCATTAAATTTTTGAATAATCATTTCTCTTGAGAGCTCATGATTGGGGCAAGAATATAACATTGACTTAAGCCTCCCCCAAGCTTGAGCGATGCTTTCTCATTCGTGAGGCCAAAAATTATATATATAATTACGATCACGATTAACAAGATGCATAGGATAAAACTTCTGACGAAATTCCAATTTCAATCGCTTGTAGTTCCATGATCCCATATAATCACATAGCCTATAGCATGTCAATGCATCTCCCTTCAAAGATAAAGGGAAGACCTTCTTATTAATAACATCATCGGGCATACCTGCTAGCTTAAATAATCCACAAACTTCATCCACATAGATTAGGTGCTCATCAGGATGTAATGTTCCATCTCCTGCAAAAGGATTACCTAGCAGTTTTGTTGGAAATATGCCCTAGAGGCAATAATAAAAGATTATTATTATATTTTCTTGTTCATGATAATAAATGCACATTATTCATGCTATAATTGTGTTATCCGGAAATCGTAATACATGTGTGAATACATAGACCACAACATGTCCCTAGTAAGTCTCTAGTTGACTAGCTCGTTGATCAACTGATAGTCATGGTTTCCTGACTATGGACATTGGATGTCGTTGATGATGGGAGCACATCATTAGGAAAATGATGTGATGGACAAGACCCAATCCTAAGCATAGCACAAGATCGTGTAGGTTGTTTGCTAGAGCTTTTCCAATGTCAAGTATCTTTTCCTTAGACCATGAGATCGTGTAACTTCCGGATACCGTAGGAGTGCTTTGGGTGTACCAAACATTGCAACGAATCGGGTGACTATAAAAGGTATACTACGGGTATCTCCGAAAGTGTACATTGGGTTGACACGGATCGAGATCGGATTTGTCACTCCGTATGACGGAGAGGTATCTCTGGGCCCACTCGGTAATGCATCATCATAATGAGCACCAAGTGACCAAGTGTTTGGTCACGGGATCATGCATTACTGATGCAAGTAAATTGACTTGCGGTAACGAGATTGAACGAGGTATTGGGATACCGACGATCGAATCTCGGGCAAGTAACGTACCGATTGACAAAGGGAATTGTACACGGGGTTGCATGAATCCTCGACATCGTGGTTCATCCGATGAGATCATCGAGGAGCATGTGGGAGCCAACATGGGTATCTAGATCCCGCTGTTGGTTATTGACCGGAGAGTCATCTCGGTCATGTCTACGTGTCTCCCGAACCCGTAGGGTCTACACACTGAAGGTTCGGTGACTCTAGGGTTGTAGAGATATGAGTATGCAGTAACCCGAAAGTTGTTCGGGGTCCCAGATGAGATCCCGGACGTCACGAGGAGTTCCGGAATGGTCCGGAGGTGAAGAATTATATATAGGAAGTGCATTTTCGGCCATCAGGAAAGTTTCGGGTCAACAGATTGTCTGGGACCACCGGAAGGGTCCTGGGTCCACCGGGTGGCGCCACCTATCCCGGAGGGCAAGTGGGCTGAAGTGGGAGGAACCAACCCTGGTGGGCTGGTGCGCCCCCTAGGGCTCCCCGCGCCTAGGGTTGGAAACCCTAGGGTGGGGCGCCTCCACTGCCTTGGGGGCAGCTCCCCTTGGCCGCCGCCCCCTAGAGATCTCATCTCTCAGGGGCGGGCGCCCCCTAGGGGGCCTATATAAGGGGGGAGGAGGCAGCCGCACCCCTGGCCCTCGCGCCCTCCCACTCCAACACCTCCTCCTCCTCCGTAGAGCTTGGCGAGAAGCCCTGCCGAGATCCCTCACGATCCACCACCACGCCGTCGTGCTACTAGATCTCCATCAACCTCCTTCCCCCTTGCTGGATCAAGAAGGAGGAGACGTCTTCCCAACCGTAAATGCGTGTGTTGAACGCGGAGGTGTCGTCTGCTCCTAAGACTCTGTCATCGGTGTTTTGGATCACGATTTAGAACGACTCCCTCAACCCCGTTCTCTTGAACGCTTCCGCTCGATCTAGAAGGGTATGTAGATGCACTCCTCTCTCTTGTTGCTAGATGAACTCATAGATTGATCTTGGTGAAACAGTAGAAATTTTTTTATTTTCTGCAACGTTCCCCAACAAGCTATCGAGCTGTGTTTATGCGTAGTTCTCTTTGCACGAGTAGAACACAATTTGTTGTGGGCATAGATGTTGTCAACTTTCTTGCCGCTACTAGTCTTATTTTGCTTCAGCGGTATTGTGGGATGAAGCGGCCGGACCGACCTTACGTGACGCTTACGTGAGACAGGTTCCACCGGTGACATGCACTAGTTGCATAAGGTGGCTAGCGGGTGTCTGTCTCTCCCACTTTAGTTGGAGCGGATTCGATGAAAAGGGTCCTTATGAAGGGTAAATAGAAGTTGACAAATCACGTTGTGGCTTATACGTAGGTAAGAAAACGTTCTTGCTAGAACCCTATTGCAGCCACATAAAACATGCAACAACAATTAGAGGACGTCTAACTTGTTTTTGCAGCTATTGCTTTGTGATGTGATATGGCCAAAAGTTGTGATGAATGATGTATATGTGATGTATGAGATCATGTTATTGTAATAGGAATCACGACTTGCATGTCGATGAGTATGACAACCGGCGGAGCCATAGGAGTTGTCTTAATTATTGTATGACTGCGTGTCATTGATTCAACGCCATGTAATTACTTTACTTTATTGCTAAACCGTTAGCCATAGTAGTAGAAGTAATAGTTGGCGAAACAACCCCTGGAGACACGATGATGGAGATCATGATGATGGAGATCATGGTGTCATGCCGGTGACAAGATGATCATGGAGCCCCAAGATGGAGATCAAAGGAGCTATATGATATTGGCCATATCATGTCACTATTATTTGATTGCATGTGATGTTTATAATGTTTATGCATCTTGTTTACTTAGAACGACGGTAGTAAATAAGATGATTACTCATAATAATTTCAATAAAGTGTTCACCCTAAGCGTCGCCGTTGTGAAAGTTCGTTGTTTCAAGCACCACGTGATGATCGGGTGTGATAGATTCTAACGTTCACATACAACGGTGTAAGATGATTTACACATGCAAAACACTTAGGTTAACTTGATTTGAGCCTAGCATGTACAAACATGGCCTCGGAACACAGAGACCGAAAGGTCGGACATGAATTGTATGGAAGATACGATCAACATGGAGATGTTCACCGATGATGGCTAGTCCGTCTCACGTGATGATCGGACACGGCCTAGTCGACTCGGATCATGTAACACTTAGATGACTAGAGGGATGTCTAATCTGAGTGGGAGTTCATTAAATAATTTGATTAGATGAACTTGGTTATCTTGAACTTAGTCTAAACCTTTGCATAAATGTCTTGTAGATCAAATGGCCAACGCTCATGTCAACATGAACTTCAACGCATTCCTAGAGAAACCAAAATTTGAAAGATGATGGCAGCAACTATATGGATAGATGCGGAACACGAGGATCATCCTCATAGCTGCCAAGAAAGCATATGTCCTAGAAGGACAGGTGAAGCACCCATCCTGCAGAGAACCAAGACGTTATGAACGCTTGGCGCCACGCGTCTTGATGATTACTCCCTGCTCAAAGGCGGCATGCTTTCTGACTTAGAACCGGGGCTCCAAAAGCGTTTTGAGCAACACGGAGCATATGAGATGTTAGAGGAGCTGAAAATGGTTTTCCAAGCTCATGCCCGGGTCGAGAGATATGAAGTCTCCGACAAGTTCTATAGTTGTAAGATGGAGGAAAACAGTTACATCGGCTGAGCACATACTCAAAATGTCCGGGTTGCTGTACTTTGTCCCATTTGGACATTAACCTCCGGATGAGGCGGTCACTATCGACAGAATCCTTGATCGCTCCCACCGAAGCTATAAGAGCTTTGCGATGAACTACAATATGCAGGGGATGGTGAAAACTATTCCTCAAGTATTTTCAATGCTGAAATCAATGGAGGTAGAAATCAAAAGGAACATCAAGTGTTGATGGTCAATAAAACCACTAAGTTCAAGAAGGGCAAGGGTAAGAAGAACTTCAAGAAGGACGGCAAAGAAGTTGCCGCTACCGATAAGCCAGCTTCGGGAAGAAGTCAAAGAATGGACCTAAGCACGAGATCGAGTGCTTTTATTGCAAAGGGAAGGGTCCTTTGAAGCGGAACTGCCCCAAATACTTAGCGGACAAGAAGGCCAGCAACACTAAAGGTATATGTGATATACATGTAATTGATGTGTACCTTACCAGTACTCGTAGTAGCTCCTGGGTATTTGATACCGGTGCCGTTGCTCATATTTGTAACTCAAAGCAGGAGCTGCGGAATAAGCGGAGACTAGCGAAGGACGAGGTGACGATGTGAGTCGGGATGGTTCCAAGGTCGATGTGATCGCCGTCGGCACGCTACCTCTACATTTACCTACGAGATTAGTTTTAAACCTCAATAATTTTTATTTGGTGCCAAGTTTGAGCATGAACGTTGTATCTGGATCTCGTTTAATACGAGATGGCTACTCATTTAAATCCGAGAATAATGGTTGTTCTATTTATATGAGAGATATGTTTTATGGTCATGCCCCGATGGTCAATGGTTTATTCTTAATGAATCTTAACGTGATGTTACACATGTTCATAGTGTGAATACCAAAAGATGTAAGGTTGATAACGATAGTCCCACATACTTGTGTAATCGCCGCCTTGGTCACATTGGTGTCAAGCGCATGAAGAAGCTCCATGCTTGATGGACTTTTAGAGTCTCTAGATTATGAATCATTTGACACATGCGAACCATGCCTTATGGGAAAAATGACCAAGACTCCGTTCTCGGAACAATGGAGCGAAAGCAACCAACTTATTGGAAATCATACATCTTGATGTATGCGGTCCAATGAGCATTGAGGCTTCATGGAGGATATCGTTATGTTCTCACTCTCACCGACGACTTGAGTAGATATGGGTATGTCTACTTGATGAAACACAAGTCCGAGACCTTTGAAAAGTTCAAGGAATTTCAGAATGAGGTAGAGAATCAACGTGACCGAAAGATAAAGTTCCTCTGATCAGATCGTGGAGGAGAATATTTAAGTCACAATTTGGTACGCACTTAAGGAAATGTGGAATCGTTTCACAACTCACGCCGCTTTGGAACACCTCAACAGAACGGTGTGTCCGAACATCGTAATCGCACTCTATTGGATATGGTGCGATCTATGATGTCTCTTACCGATTTACCACTATCATTTTGGGGATACGCTCTAGAGACGGCCTACATTCACTTTAAACAAGGCACCGCCTAAATCCGTTGAGATGACACCGTATGAATTATGGTTTGGGAAGAAACCTAAGTCAGTCGTTTCTAAAAGTTTGGGGATGCGATGCTTATGTCAAGAAACTTCAACCTGAAAAAGCTTCAACCCAAGCTCGGAAAAATGCGTCTTCATAGGATACCCTAAGGAAAACCATTGGGTATACCTTTCTACCTTAGATCCGAAGGCAAGATCTTTGTTGCCAAGAAGCGGATCCTTCCTGGAGAAAGAGTTTCTCTCGAAAGGAGTAAGTGGGAGGAAAGTAGAACTCGATGAAGTACTACCTCTTGAACCGGAAAGTAGTGCAGCTCAGGAAAATGTTCCTGTGATGCCTACACCGACTGGAGAAGAAATTAATGATCAAGGTACTTCAGATCAAGTTGCTTCTGAACTTCGTAGGTCCACAAGGACACGTTCCACACCAGAGTGGTATGGCAACCCTGTCCTGGAAATCATGTTGTTAGACAATGGTGAACCTTCGAACTATGAAGAAGCGATGGCGGGCCCAGATTCTAACAAATGGTTTGAACTGCGGCAATCCGAGATAGGATCCATGTATGAAAACAAAGTATGGACTTTGACAGATTTGCCCGATGATCGGCGATAGAAAAGAAACAAATGGATCTTTAAGAAGAAGCGGATGCGAGATGGTAATGTTACCATCTATAAAGCTCGACTTGTCGCGCTAAGGGTTATCGGCAAGTTCAAGGGGTTGACTACGATGAGACTTTCTCTCCGTGAGCGAAGTTGAAGTCCGTCCGAATCATGTTAGCAATTGCCGCATACTATGATTATGAGATATGGCAAGCAGACGTCAAAGCGGCATTCCTTAACGGCTATCTTAAGGAAGAACTGTATATGATGCAGCGGTAAGGTTTTGTCGACCCTAAGAATGCTAACAAGGTATGCAAGCTCCAGCGATCCATTTATGGGCTGGTGCAAGCATCTCGGAGTTGGAACATTCGCTTTGATAAGATGATCAAAGCGTTTGGGTTTATGCAGACTTATGGAGAAGCCTGCATTTACAAGAAAGTTAGTTTGAGCTCTGTAGCATTTCTCATATTATATGTATATGAAATACTTTTGATGTGAAATGATATAGAACTTTTGGACAGCTTTAATGCATAATTGAATAATTGTTTTTCATTGAAGGACCTTGGAGAAGCTGCTTATATATTAGGCATCAAGATCTATAGAGATAGATCGAGACGCCTCATAGGTTTTTCGCAAAGCACATACCTTGATAAGGTATTGAAGAAGTTCAATATGGATCAGTCTAAGAAGGGGTTCTTGCCTGTGTTGCAAGGTGTGAAACTGAGCTCGGCTCAAAGTCCGACCACGGCAGAAGATATAGAAGAGATGAGTGTCATTCCCTATGCCTCAGCCATAGGGTCTATTATGTATGCCATGTTGTGTACCAGACCTGATGTAAACCTTGCCGTAAGTTTGGTAGGAAGGTACCAAAGTAATCCCGGCAAGGAACACCGGAGACGATGGTCAAGAATATCCAGAAGTACTTGAAAAGGACTAAGGACATGTTTCTCGTTTATGGAGGTGACGAAGAGCACTTCGTAAAGGGTAACGTCGACACTAGCTTCGACACAGATCTGTATGACTCTAAGTCACAAACCGGATACGTGTATATGTTGAATGGTGGAGCAGTGAGTCGGTAGTGCGATTGCAAGCAAAGCATCGTGGCGGGATCTACATGTGAAGCGGAATACATGGCAGCCTCGAGGCAGCGCATGAAGCAATTTGGGTGAAGGAGTTCATCACCGACCTTGGAGTCATACCCAATGCGTCGGGGCCGATCAAGCTCTTCTGTGACAACACTGGAGCTATTGCACTTGCCAAGGAGCCAAGGTTTCACAAGAAGACCAGGCACATCAAGCGTCGCTTCAACTCCATTCGTGAAAATGTTCAATATGGAGACATAGAAATTTGCAAAGTGCATACGGATCTGAATGTCGCAGATCCGTTGACTAAACCTCTTCATGGAAAGCAAAACATGATCAACACCATAACTCTATGGGTGTTCGATTCATCACAATGTAACTAGATTATTGACTCTAGTGCAAGTGGGAGACTGTTGGAAATATGCCCTAGAGGCAATAATAAAATATTATTATTATATTTTCTTGTTCATGATAATAAATGCATTATTCATGCTATAATTATGTTATCCGGAAATCGTAATACATGTGTGAATACATAGACCACAACATGTCCCTAGTAAGTCTCTAGTTGACTACCTCGTTGATCAACTGATATTCATGGTTTCCTGACTATGGACATTGGATGTCGTTGATGACGGGATCACATCATTAGGAGAATGGTGTGATGGACAAGACCCAATCCTAAGCATAGCACAAGATCGTGTAGTTCGTTTGCTAGAGCTTTTCCAATGTCAAGTATCTTTTCCTTAGACCATGAGATCGTGTAACTCCCGGATACCGTAGGAGTGCTTTGGGTGTACCAAGCGGCGCAACATAAGCTGGGTGACTATAAAGGTATACTACGGGTATCTCCGAAAGTGTTTGTTGGGTTGACACGGATCGAGACTGGGATTTGTCACTCCGTATGATGGAGAGGTATCTCTGGGCCCACTCGGTAATGCATCATCATAATGAACTCAAAGTGACCAAGTGTTTGGTCACGGGATCATGCATTACTGATGTGAGTAAAGTGACTTGCGGTAACGAGATTGAACGAGGTATTGGGATACCGACGATCGAATCTCGGGCAAGTAACGCATCGATTGACAAAGGGAATTGTATACGGGGTTGCATGAATCCTCGACATCGTGGTTCATCCGATGAGATCATCGAGGAGCATGGGAGCCAACATGGGTATGCAGATCCATTTGTTGGTTATTGACCGGAGAGTCGCTCTCATTCATGTTCATTTGTCTCCCGAACCCGTAGGGTCTACACACTTAAGGTCTTGGCGCTTAGGGTTGTAGAGATATGAGTATGCAAAGAATCGAAAGTTGTTCGAGTCCGGATGAGATCCCGGACGTCACGAGGAGTTCCGGAATGGTCCGGAGGTGAAGAATTATATATAGGAAGTGCATTTTCTACCATCCTGGAAAGTTTCGAGGTCACCGGTATTGTCACCGGGACCAGGTGGGGCCACCTATCCCGGAGGGGCCCTCTGTGGGATGAAGTGGGAGGGAACCAGCCTGGTGGCTGGTGCGCCCCCCCTTGGGCCCCCCCTGCGCCTAGGGTTGGAAACCCTAGGGTGGGGGCGCCTCCACTTGCCTTGGGGGGCAAGCTCCCACTTGGCCGCCACCTCCCCTGGAGATCTCATCTCCCAGGGCCGGCGCCCCCCTAGGGGGCCTATATAAAGGGGGGAGGGAGGGCAGCCGCACCCCAGCCCCTGGCGCCTCCCTCTCCCACTCCAACACCTCCTCCTCCTCCGTAGAGCTTGGTGAAGCCCTGCTGAGATCCCCGCTGTATCCACCACCACGCCGTCGTCTTCTTTGTATTCTCCATCAACCTCTCCTTCCCCTTGCTTTGGATCAAGAAGGAGGAGACGTCTTCCCCAACCGTCGTGTGTTGAGCGTGGAGGTGCCGCCCATTCGGCACTTTGGTCATCGATGATTTGGATCACGACGAGAACGACTCCCTCAACCCCGCTTCTCTTGAACGCTCGCCGATTCCATAAGGGTATGTAGATGCACTCCTCTCTCTCGTTGCTAGATGAACTCATAGATTGATCTTGGTGAAACCGTAGAATTTTTTTTATTTTCTGCAACGTTCCCCAACAAGTTTTTCTATCATACCCGAAGGAATTTCAATGTAGACATTTTCATTTTCATTAGGTTCAGTAGGTTGAGGAGCAACTCTTTGCTCTATTGGTCGGGGTGAAGATACCCCGAACAAGCCCCTCAGAGGATTACTTTCCATAGTAACAAGTGACAGAAATTTCAGCACACTATATAAGTTTTTCCTTACCAAATTCCACGTACCAAAGGCGCTTCACTCCCAAGACAGCGGCGCCGGAAAAGAGTCTTGATGACCCACAAGTATAGGGGATCTATCGTAGTCCTTTTCGATAAGTAAGAGTGTCGAACCAACGAGGAGCGGAAGGAAATGATAAGCGGTTTTCAGCAAGGTATTCTCTCGTGACCGAAATTATAGGTAACAAATAGTTTTGTGATAAGATAATTTGTAACGAGCAACGAGTAACAAAAAGTAAATAAAGTGCGAAAGGTGGCCCAATCCTTTTTTGTAGCAAAGGACAAGCCTGGACAAACTCTTATATAGAAAAGCGCTCCCGAGGACACATGGGAATTATCGTCAAGCTTAGTTTTCATCATGTTCATATGATTCGCGTTCGATACTTTGATAATTTGATATGTGGGTGGACGGTGCTTGGGTGATGTCCTTACTTGGACAAGCATCCCACTTATGATTAACTCCTATTGCAAGCATCCGCAACTACAAAAGAAGTATTAAGGTAAACCTAACCATAGCATGAAACTTATGGATCCAAATCAGCCCTCACGAAGCAAACGATAAACTAGGGTTTAAGCACATCACTCTAGCAACCCATCATCTACTTATTACTTCCCAATGCCTTCCTCTAGGCCCAAATAATGGTGAAGGCCATTTAGTCGACGCTCACATAACACCCACCAGAGGAGAGACAACATACATCTCATCAAAATATCGAACCTAAATACCAAATTCACATGACTACTAATAGCAAGACTTCTCCCATGTCCTCGTGAACAAACGTAACTCACTCACAAAGCATATTCATGTTCATAATCAGAGGAGTATTAATATGAATAAAGGATCTGAACATATGATCTTCCACCAAATAAACCAACTAGCACCAACTACAAGGAGTAATCAACACTACTAGCAACCTACTAGTACCAATCCCAGACTTAGAGGCAAGAATTGGATACAAGAGATGAACTAGGGTTTGAGAGGAGATGATACTGGTGATGATGTTGATGGAGATTGACCCCCTCCCGATGAGAGGATCGTTGGTGATGACGATGGCGATGATTTCCCCCTCCCGGAGGGAAGTGTCCCCGGCAGAACAGCTCCACCAGAGCCCTAGATTGGTTCCGCCAAGGTTCCGCCTGGGGGGCTGAGTCTCGTCCCAAAGCTTGCTTATGATTTTTTCTCGGATGAAAGACTTCATATAGCATAAGATGGGCACGGAGGGCCAACAGGGGCCCACGAGGTGCGCGCCCCACCCTCGTGGGCTGTGGTGTGGGCCCCCTCCGTATTTCTTTCGGCCAAGATTTTTATTATTTCCAAAAACAACTTCCGTGGAGTTTCAGTGGACTTTTGGAGTTGTGCAGAATAGGTCTCTAATATTTGCTCCTTTTCCACTCTGTAATTCCACCGCCGCAAGATTCTCCTCCTTATGTAAACCTTGTAAAATAAGAGAGAATAGGCATAAGTATTGTGACATAATGTGTAATAACAGCCCATAATGCAATAAATATCGATATAAAAGCATGATTCAAAATGGACGTATCATGGTAGTAGAGGGATGGCCTGGCCAACACCATAGGCTATGATGGCCAGCCGTTGTATAGGAAGAGGACGAAAGATTGAACAAAATAAAGAAATACAAATGGATAGTTGGTTGGTCCCATATATGCGTAATACGAGACCTGCTGGGTCCACGAGGAGGGAATATGTTGGGAGGAAGGAGATTCAAAGCACGACGGTGACTCGAACTAGTTTTTTCTAACGGACAAGTGAACTAGTTACATACATGTTTAATAGCCACTAAAAAAAAGCAAACAGGTTAATGGGTTCTTAAAGAAATATTTTGGACAAAACAGATAATTACGACACATAGGTCAATGCATGAAACACTCAGATGATAAAGGTGCTTATAAATAGATAAAGTACAACATCTAGACCTTCCTGGCACGCTTGATCATGACGCTGCGGCTGTTCGTGTGTACTCCGATTACGGGAAGCGACACGCCCTCATGTCCAAGATCTGCTGTACATGTCGTAGCATGCGATCGCCCTTGGCCGCGTAGGTTATGTAGGCTAGATTCAGAGGTACCTCCCACGTGTTCAGGTCCTTGGTATCGTTGTCTTCTTTCATGTTGGCATATCAGGGGTCGATGATGGCCTCGGCGAGGTCAACCACGGAGTCCTTCTCCTGCCCGTTGTTGATGATCTTGTATTGCTTCTGGATGTCAACAAGCTTGTTGCACCAGATGGCCAAATCGTCACGTTCTTCCTTCTCTCCACCAGAAGGTGCGATCGGTATTGCCGATGAAGCTGGCGAATGCTCCGGAACCTCTCGATGGCCCCTCTGAAGTGGTAGATGAGAACCTTGTCCCGCATACATACCGGGCGATGGTGATCCGGCTGGTCCTGTCGAGAGACGAATGGATGGGCACAAGGTCTAGTCCTGCAACCTTGTGCTTTCTCATCTCAGAGGGTACCGCTTGAACTTCGGTGAGGCGAGCTTCACCGAGTCTGGATCACCGGTGTACATCACATTCAACTTGGTGCAGCCATAGGGTGACCGAACGGCGAACTCAAATGGGAACTCCTTGTTGAAGTCCATATCCAGCAAAGCTCACCCTCGGATCGCCATTGGAGTCTCTTCAATCAACGAGTGGGTAGGCGGCGGCAAAGTTCGTTTTTCAAAGCACTTGGGGAATCGGATTCAACAAAGAACCGAGTGTGTACAGCGCATAACAAGCATTACTACTCCCTCCTCGTCTGCTGTACGCCCAAAGAAGATGCACCTCGAGGCGATTCAAACGCCTCCATTAAGAAACCTACTAAAGCCACACGCCGGTTCACGAGCAGTCTCAGATTGGTGCTGTAATAATGGGAGTTAGTGGTCACTTTACTTAAATTTAATTAGCTTTAATAGAAATTTATACTTAAAACAAGCAAGGCATTGGCTCGTTCTATCGCTGCCACAGGTCAACATGCACAACAATTAGAATTATTATTCTCGTGACGCATACGATCGGCACATTTGTCGACTTTCACACAGATAATACTACCAAGTTTGAACTGTTTGTTATGTTTGTTGTCCTCTGCATCATCATGCCGTGTTTCCGAGCTTGCAAGATTCAGAACCAACAAATAAGATCCAAATGATAAGTACAACAAAGATGCCTACACATCTCATTGATTCCCAGCTTGCAAGATTCAGAACCAACAAATAAGATCCAAATAATATGTACAACAAAGATGCCTACACATCTCATTGATTCCCAAATTTGCAAGATTCAGAACCAACAAATAAGATTCAAATAATAAGTACAAAAAAGATGCCTACACATCTCATTGGTTCCCAGCTTGCAAGATCCAGAACCAACCCATTAGAGCCTTTTGATAAAGTGAATATCGGGATTAAATCCATCTTGCCTAGCCATGTCATACAATCGAAGAACTTGGCGAATGATCTTGACCGTCACAACATCTGTAGTTGAGTATTCCTGTTTGCACAGCACAACTAAGAAGAGCATGCTTACTATAATAATGGCATTCCTTGAACTCAACCTGCAGCTCCACTCGGATGAGGCCCGGCTGAGTTCCATGATTCAATTCATGCGCCTTTTTCTCGCAATTCACACGAAATGAAGCAAAGATTGCATCATTTAGCTAGCAAGAAGTACTTGCTCGTGAGTCTGGCGAGTTCTTCTTTAGTAGTTGCACTAAAATTGAGGAACATTAAGGTTGGTTGTCCAGCTCATGTAAGGTGCAACTATAATTTGCTTATCCTTTTGTGCAGTTCCGGTAAAATAAAGTGCCATTGTGGTGACAATGTCGGCTCATCTTGCAAAGGCTAATAAAATGTTACACGAGATTACCAGCAGAATTTGACGGAGATTTTG
Organism: Aegilops bicornis; assembly: GCA_021605145.1. Taxonomy (NCBI): domain Eukaryota; kingdom Viridiplantae; phylum Streptophyta; class Magnoliopsida; order Poales; family Poaceae; genus Aegilops; species Aegilops bicornis. Next base: position 230,921,567 of record CM038671.1, on the reverse strand, counting down.
AAACTCCAATCACCATTTTGCAGTTCCACCAACATTGGGAGATGTTGCCCACGTGTCTTTTTAGTTGAACTGCACAAGACACTCATTCCAAAAAAAAGTGTTTTGTGCAGTTCACCAAAAGGTCACAATAGCAACAAGGTGAAATGGATATCCCTATATGCACAAAAAGATAGAAAGTAAACAGTTGATGGTCAATAAGAATATACGAAACATATACAAAATGAAAAGAAGCATCTTAATTATGTTCATGGCAATCACGCAAGGACATTAGAAATTTTAAAACGTCAGCAATGCTTCATGTTACCAGAAGCATTACGATCAACAATGAGATTCCTCAAATATGGGATTACTTTAATGGTGGCATTGCTTGTTTACCAGATACAGTAAATCAACAGCAGCTAAAGAGTTGGTTTAAGGGCATGGGACCATGGGGACACCAGGACACTCAGCAGCGTAAAGGAGCAACTTACTTATCAAACTGGGAAAAACAGAAGGAGTACCATTTGTAACACAGTTTAATTGCATCTTATCACTGGAGGCATTAGATTAAAAATAACACTGGTTAGACATGTCCCTAAGGTAACAGTATGATCGCTTCATTTTACATGCGCCCTTACATTAAAAATAGCAAAAGGTTGGTATAAGGACATGCGACAGTGGACACATCAGCACAATGTACCTACAAGGAGGCATAAAGTGGTGATGCCGAGTCTGTTCATGCTATGTGAGGGCAGCAAATCTAATCCAGGAGACCTTTTACTATGTGAGGGCAGCAAATCTAATCCTGGAGACCTTTTACTATGTGAGGGCAGCAAACCTAATCCTGGAGACCTTTTACTATGTGAGGGCAGCAAGTCTAATCCTGGAGACCTTTACTATGTGAGGGCAAAGAAATCTAATCACGGAGACCTTTTACTATGTGAGGGCAAAGCAAAGCTAATCCACGAGACCTTTTACTATGTGAGAGGGCAGCAGTTCTAATCCTCGAGACCTTTTTACTATGTGAGGGCAACAAATCTAATCCTAGACATACTCTGTTGACTTGTCCACCTGACCGCCACTTTCTATCCATTTTCAACCAATAATAGATCTTGTTCCTTATCCAGCTTTGAAATTTGTGGTTTTCCCATTATTTCCCTTTTCAACCAAGAGACCGGTTGGGTAAACGGTCTCTACTACTTTCACCATATTATTTCCTCTTTGAATCAAGTCCTAGATTCATGCTACAACTTTCCCCTTTCTTGGTTGTTTGAACAAAATCCTAGATTTGAATGCATGAAGTAGCTTTTACCTCTAATAATACTAATAATTTAGGTGGCTTTCAAGAGTCGATGGGAGTAGAAAAGATGCACATGCAGACACATGGGGAGCTGAGGCGATGAAGAGCAAGGCCGCTTTCAAAGAACTTATACACGAGGGTCGTCGGGATGTCGGCGGCGGCATGTTGGATCTGCGGACAATATGGCGGGGAGGAAGAAGGGCTCTGAGGACCTCTCACGAGCCAGTGACTGTGTTGAGAGAACGCACAGACAGTGAGGATCGGGCCCCTCCGGCAGCTGTGGGTTTCTTCCCTCGCCGGCGATGACCGCGTGAATGATGCACCTAGTCCTCTACACACACCAGCCGAAGGGATCCGACCAGATCTATGACCAGCAGTGAGCAGAGAGAAATGTCGCTATCGCTGTCTTGTTTATATCTTGAGAGGATGAGAGAATGAAGAGACCAACCCTAGTAAAGCAAGCTGCCTCAGCCCCTGCTGCAGACATACATAGTGGAGTGATTATCTTTTTCTCTCCACAACAAGCGTTTCAATTTGTGTATGTGGCATTTGTCGTGGAATTGTCATCGCAGATGTCCTAGTGTGAGGACTTAGTCGTGAGGCCAACGCATCTATGTAGTAGCTTAAGAGGGGTTGATCGGGACAAGAGACGCGACACACAAGACAAGGATTTAGACAGCTTCGGGCCACAGGAAACATCATTCGGTAATAACCCTACATGTTGTTTGTGGCTAGGTCTCATTATGCTCATGAGGAAGTCGCCGCATAAGCCGGCTCTCCTTTCTTGTGTCTAGCCCTAGAGATTGTTTCTTACTTGCCCATCTTTGGGGAGCCCTGCCCCTCCTTATATAAGTTGAAGGGGCGACTTACATGTAGAGTCCAGGTAGGATTAGAACTAGCTTATTCTCTATTACAATCCGGATACAAGTCCGGGTCTTGATTCTTTGTAAGGGGAATATTCCTCACGCCTTTCATCTTAAGCCGGCCCACCAGAGTATAGCCGGCCTGCTGGGCCTTGGGCCTTGTCGTCTGCTCGATCCATCAGTGATTTCGCCTCAAGACCGACGCCTCCGTAAGACTTCCATATTTTCGTGACCTCCGTGTGTTTCATTGGTGCTTGCTCTATATATTTTTGCATTGCATCATGTCATCATGCCAGCATGTCATTTAACTTTTAAAACCTCAACTAAATAAATTGCATAGATCTTTTGATCTATTTAATTTGAGGGAATTCACATGGTGATTTATCTTTATAACATATATCCTCCCAATATTATTAGGGAGCTATAAAATAATTATTCCATTAATTTGGAATTAACCACAACCCACTTGCATTTTAAAGTTCCTTTCATTTGAATATTCACATCTTTTGCTCTATTCTCCTTTTGACCCCAATTCTTCTTGTGGAGCCTTGATATATTCCAGTGAGGTCGCTTGCCAAATTTCAGTTAAATTGGGATTTATTTAGACCTCCAAATGAATCCTTTGGCCCCTCTTTTCTTTTCCAATGAGAAAACCTTTTTTTTTTCTTTTCACCAGGCGACCAGGCCTCCGTCGCTTCCTCTCTCCACTGGCCTCCTCCACGCCTAATGATCCCCTAAGGCCCAAAGCAGCCCCTATCTAACCCTAGCCCGACCCCCGCCGATACCTCTCCCCTCTACGTTCCCTCCGCCGCCACATACACACGCCGCGATCGAGCCAGTGGAGAGGAGCTCCCGCGCCTAATCCCCTCGCCTCCTCCTCCTCGATCCGGCTCGAAACCGCCTGTCGTCGCGCCTCTCCGCCTCTGCTGCCTAGAGCCCCGCTACCACCTCGCCAACCCAGGCCGCCTTCGGCCTTCTTTTCTTCGCCTCAACGGAGCAGGTCCCCGCGCCACCACGACTTCGCTCAAGGCTGCCTCGCTCTTCCTCGCCTCGAGCACCGATGCTCCAAGGCCCGGCCTCCTACAGCTTCGTTGTTGCCGGAGCTCCCCACCACCCCCACCATGTGCCGCAAGGCAGCACTCCTTCGCCGACGCCAAGGCTGGATTCCTTCCACTGCGGCTCTCGCCGACCTCGGCTTCCGCGTCCCATGACCACAGCGCCACCAAGAGCGTGCCCAGGCCGTCCCCTCATCACTGTGGCCTCGCCGCCCTTCTGCACCTCGTCTCCGACCCTACCCCTCGGAGCCACGCCTCTCGGTGCCCGCAGCTACGTCGCCGGTCTTCCTCCTCGACGCTGCCGCCTCAAGCCTCCCCATGCCTCGTGAGACCACCGTGCCAAGTTCTCGCCATCGCCAGTAAGTCCCGCTTGGAACCAGCCTCTCCGTGATCGCGCCCCTATTGTTGTTGATGCCAAGTCCAACGGTCATCGAAAGCATGGAATTCGCCAAGTACCACTACCAATACATACGGACTCGCCAAGTACACCATCGGCTAAGACCACACGGATGCTTTCGAGCAATCGACCAAACGCCAAGTACCACGACGGCCTTCGACATGTACCCCCTACACCGCACTGAAACGCCGAGTTCCTCGCCATGACACCAAACATCTACGGAAACTTGTGCGACTATGGACGTGAACGACTACCGTCGACCCCAAGTTACTCGGATTCGTCAAGTCCCTCTACGAAACGTGTACCACTACGCCCAAGTTCCACTACAAGATGTGCCACTACCGTCACCGTGTACCACTACTTCCACTACGACCATTCCGAGAACGTCTACTTCCCCTACACCACATCGAATCTGGTCCGCTCCGGAAATACACGCTTCAAAGGTATAATGACGAGACGACGCCCGTGAACGAATGCATGACTGATGTATGAGATGCCCGTGGTTGCATCGTTTCTGAGTTGTCTTTGCACGTTCCTCCTCGTTTGCCATGCCACCGACATGTGGGAACCCGGTAATCGAGATCACCCCACCATCTCTAGCATGTTCCGCACATCCGCGCACTTGCTTCTTTTGCGTCCATATCTCAATGAGTTGTCGGAAGCAGAATGTCGGCGTGGCACCATTTCCGTTGTCGTAGCCGTTGCTGTGGCACCCCTTTCGTTCCGCCATGGTGACCAAGTGCTTCATAACATGCTCATGTCAACATTTTCATAAAATGGCATAAGACTTGCATATGTCATCCGCATCATGATAACAACATTTAAATGGTTAAAACTGTTGTTTGCATTAAGTTCAAAAGATGCATATGGGGATTTTCTGGAATTGTTGTTTGTTATTTCCGGCCTCATTTAAACTTGCCTAAATAGTTAGTTTACTTATGCTTCACCTCTTGCCATGTTGATCAACATTTAATATTGTTGGGTACATAAACGAGAGAGAACTAAATATTTGATGTGGTGTTTCGTTAATATGCAACTCGTTGCATATTGAGCTCCGCTTCATTTGTAGTAGTGTTTGTGCACTTTGTCATCCCATGCCTCATTAAACCGGACATGCATCATACTTGATTGTGCATCATGCCATGTTTATGTGATGGTTGTTTACCATGTTGTTTCTTCTTTCCGGTGTTGCTTCTTCGGGTTAGTTCCGATAACGTCGCATTTGTGAGGATCCGTTCGACTACGTTGGTTCGTCTACTTCATGGACCTGTTCTTCTTCCTTGCGGGATCGCAGGCAAGATGACCATACCCTCGAAATCACTTCTATCTTTGCTTGCTAGTTGTTCGCTCTATTGCTATGCCGCGCTACCTACCACTTGCTATATCATGCCTCCCATATTGCCATGTCAAGCCTCTAACCCACCTTTCCTAGGAAACCGTTGTTTGGCTAACTTACCGCTTTTGCTCAGCCCTTCTTATAGCGTTGCTAGTTGTAGGTGAAGTTGAAGTTGGTTCCATGTTGGAACATGGATATTTTGGGATATCACAATATCTCTTATTAAATTAATGCATCTATATATTTGGTAAAGGGTGGAAGGCTCGGCCTTATGCCTGGTGTTTTGTTGCACTCTTGCCATCCTAGTTTCCGTCATAACGGTGTTATGTTCCTTGATTTTGCGTTCCTTACGTGGTTGGGGTTATGGGACCTCCTTGACAGTTCGCTTTGAATAAAACTCCTCCAGCAAAGCCCAACCTTGGTTTTACCATTTGACTACCTACCACCTATACCTTTCCCTTCGGTTTTCGCGAGCCCGAGGGTCATCTTTATTTTAGTTCTCTCTTCTCGAGGGGGGGCAGTGCTCCTCCGAGTGTTGGTCCGAGCCGAAAGGCCGCTGCTGAAGGCCACCTCGGGAAACTCAAGTCTGGTTTTACTCGTAGCTTTGTCTCATCCGGTGTGCCTCGAGAACGAGATATGTGCAGCTCCTATCGGGATTTGGTTTCAAGACAACCGGGCGTCTTTGTTGGGTCTTGTTTTAGCTTTGTCGAACGCCTTGTAACCGGATTCCGAGATCGATCGGGTCTTCCCGGAGAAGGAATATCCTTCGTTGACCGTGAGAGCTTGTGATGGGCTAAGTTGGGACACCCTGCGGGGTATAATTTTTCGAGAGCCGTGTCCGCGGTTATGTGGCAGATGGGAATTTGTTAATGTCCGGTTGTAGAGAACTTGACACTTGACTTAATTAAAATGCATCAACCGCGTGTGTAGCCGTGATGGTCTCTTTTCGGCGGAGTCCGGGAAGAGAACATGGTCTTGTGTTATGCTTGAACGTAAGTAGCTTCAGGATCACTTCTTGATCATTTCTAGCTTCTCGAACATGCGTTGCTTCTCTTCTCGCTCTCATTTCATGACATGTTAGCCACCATATATGCTTAGTGCTTGCTACAGCTGCACCACATTACCCCCTTTCCTACCCATAAGCTTAAATAGTCTTGATCTCGCGGGTGTGAGATTGCTGAGTCCTCGTGACTCACAGATTCTACCAAAACAGTTAAGTGCCGATGATACCGGTCAAGGTGTGGACGTAACCAAGCTCAAGTGGGAGTTCGACGAGGAACTTGGTCGTTACTATGTTTCGTTTCCTGATGATCAGTAGTGGAGCCCAGTTGGGTCGATCGGGGATCTAGCATTTGGGGTTATCTTCTTTTCATTTGGGTTTGACCGTAGTTGGTCTATGTGTGTATCTTGAATGATGTATGAATTTATTTATGTATTGTGTGAAGTGGCGATTGTAAGCCAACTCTCTTATCCCATTCTTGTTCATTACATGGGATTGTGTGAAGATGACCCTTCTTGCGACAAAACCTACAATGCGGTCATGCCTCTAAGTCGTGCCTCGACACGTGAGAGATATAGCCGCATCGTGGGTGTTACAAGTTGGTAATCGAGCCATCCCCGACTTAGGAGCCCCCTGCTTGATCGAATCATTGGCATTTTTTAGTCTAGAAAAAAACGTTTTGAGTCTTAGGATTATATATATCGGAGAGTAGGATTCTTTTTACTCCTCAGTCCCTTCGTCGCTCTGGTGAGGCCCCCTGACGTAGAAGTTTTAACTCTCCTCTCCTCAAATTTCATGAATTTTTTTTTAGGATCACGCGAGTATCTTGGAATCGTTCCAATGGTTTTGTGACGAGAACATTGTTCTTGGTGCCTCCTGACATTTAGGGGTTGTGGCAGTGTCCCGGGGAGTTGAGCTCCGAGGTGTTGTTGTCGCAATTTTATCATTGCAGTTCTGGAATACACGAGTTTCGCCGACATCGAAAATCTCTTTTTATGCAGTTTGTTGGTGAGATCACCTCGATGCCACCCAAGATCTTTGGGGCGGAGTTCGGGAGTATTTCCATAACTCGTATAACGGATGCTTTTCAAGGTTGAGGTACATGATTTTCGGAGTTTTCTTGGTTATGTGTTGACGGATGGATACAAATTGGATCTAGGTATTGTTAGTTTGGGTGAGATATATTGCGTCCCCTGTATCCCCAACACCAGATTGCATAACCAGAAAGTTTCGGGAGTTTATAGGTGGGTATTCAAGTAGCTCCTAGAATATCTTTTTGACAAATGCAGGATATGGGATTGGGGAAATCTCTATCATATGTATTTGTTCCGGCTTATTCTGCAAGCCAAATCCTTTGTTTTGTTTTGAGTTGTGGTATTTGAGTTGCTTCAGTGTCAAGTGTTGATTCCATACCTCATTCTAAGTGGTGTTCTCATATTTCTATGTGGATGCTAATCCTTCTTGTTCATCAAGGTTGTCTTTTCAATCCTTTCCAACCGGTGTGCTTCTCTCCAAGTAAATCCGATCATTCCAACATTCGCAAGATCAATTCTAAGCTTTTCTCAACGGTGTTCGTTTCATCCGACCCAAGTTGCCCTTGTTTTCCCACCCTCCCACCCTTTTCTTCAAGGACTCAGATTTCTTAATCAAGTATCATTTTTATTGATGTGAAGTCTCTTCATTCTTTTCCTCCATGTTCTTACCTGGTGATTCTCATGAAGATGATAAGGAAGCTTCAAGTCTATTATTCTTCGTTCTTTTCTTCTCAAATTGGACTCAAGTCAAGCTTTGGTGTTGATCGTATTCTTTTCCTCGTTTCAAATGCTTTCTCATGTCGGTGCATCTCTTAATCATCCACCTCTTGCTATTCATGTTATCCGGAGTGTCAAGATATCTCGGAAGATTCACATTTCCATTCCCAATCCGTTCAAGCTATCTCGAGGTTGTTATTTCTTTTGAGCCATTTAATTCAACCGGCACAATCTTTCTTTTAATCATTCAACGGTGTATCTTTTGAGTGGGCCCTAACCCACAGGTCTTTTCCCAGGATCTTACCTGACTCTTCTAATTTTCCCGGAGCTATTCCCAAATTCTTTTCGAAGTTTGACGTAAGAATGAAGTATCATCAGCCATATTCCTTCTCCAAGATCGCTTTCAAATTCTTTTCATCGTTGGTTCAACCTATCTATTCTTCATTCCGGAGTGCCTCAACAATTCATGGTGGTTCTCATCATCATTCTCAACATTTGAAGACCGAAGAAGAATTTCTCCTAAATCTTGGTCCGTTCTCTTGAAGATTCATAGTTCTAGCTTATGCCATCCTCTCATAATTGTTTTTCGATTGTGAGAATTCTTTTCATACCCATCCGGAGCATTTCATGAGTTGTTTTCGTTTCTTGATCATCCAAAGGCCATCATTTCAGAAGATTTCTTCGTTCTAAGTTTTCAGCCTCATTCTCCAATTATTCTAAATTGATGTCTCTTCGTTCATCTCCATATTCTTCCGGTGCATCGTTCAAGTATTCTCTAATCAGCTCGTGATCTCTTCGTTCTCTTGTCCCTCAAGTATCTTCATTCGTTCTCTAATTCTTACCGGTGATTCACCCCTTTACTTCGTTCATTTTCAATTCGTACGGTGCTTCGTTCAAGATTCCTTTTCTCTTGTCATCATATCAATTCATTCGTTCTTTCCAATCCTACCGGTGGTTCGTTGAAGATGTCACATCCCTAATTCTAGTCTGACCTATGCCAGCTTCCATGTCTGCATCATGTTTAAATCCAAATGAAATTTGAATTGAGGAATTTTCAAAAGCCTCAGAAAAACCTTTAAAAATAACCAACATTTAAATCTCATCAAATGAGTCCAAGAAAATGTTCATGTTATTCTATGAAAATATTGGCATGAGGTGAAATTCAAACCAATATTTTTGGAGTCACAGAAATAATTTATTTTGGGCATCTGATTTAATCTAATAATTATTTGCATTGGATTTATATTTGATATATATTAAATATATGTCCAATAATTCTGGAACATTTTTATTTGGTTTTGGATATTTCATATCTAACCCATAATTATTTTCAGAAGCTACAAAAATGATTTGGTCTCAGAACTAAATTAAAACAAACAGAAGAAACCAAAAGTAAACAAAATAGAGAAAACCAGAGAGAGGAGAAAACCGTACCTGGCGCTTACCTGAGGCCCACCTACCTGGTGGCCCAGTAGAATCGACCCAGCCCACTGGCGCCTACCAGTCACCACCAACCTCGCGCCCGGGAGGGGCAGGCGCGTTCGACGCCACAAGACACCACCGTCACGCCACCTCCTGCTTGCCGCCGCGCCCACAGATCTTTGGGCGACCTCCACGCCGCCTCCCCGACCCCCTGGAACCCCTCCACTCTCTCCCGAGCTTCTCTCCTCCCTGCTCTCCTCTAGACGCAGCCGGAACGCCACCATCGCCGCCCGTTTCGCACCACCATGCCACCGTCCATCCCGTGCCTCCCGATGGGTCCAGAGGAACCACCGCTGCCTTCTGCGTCTTCTAGACCAACCCATTCTGATCAGCAGGAGCCTCAGAGCGTCTTCCCGAGCTCATCCCCAACCTCCGCCGCGGCGGGCGAACTCTTGAGGATTCGCGAGCTCCAGTCCCTCCCGGCCTCGCCGTTGCCTCTACTGGATTCACAAGTGAGCCCCTGCCTTTTCCCTCTCTTCCCATGCTCGTAAGCGGCTTCTAGCCACCGTGGCCATCGGAGCTGATTGCTACTCGCCACCGGCCATGTCGGTACCGCGGCAACGGCCGTGCAAGCACGCGTCCGAGCTTACCACTGAGCTCACTGCACCCTCACGAGTCCAAACGCCTAACCGCAGCCCCCTAGTGCCTGCAGAAGGTTTAACCCAGCATCAACGAAGCCCGGCCGCCAGCCTCGCCTCCGCTCGGCGGCGCCGCCCGCGACCTCCCTATGCCCAGTGGATGCGGTCGAGCGCTGGCTGCCGGACAGGTAGTCCCCGCGCTTTTCCGCTCAGAAGCGTTCCGGTGAAGCACCGCCAGCATGGTTTTGGTCGCCACGCCAACTCCGGGCGCCGGTGACGTGGTGGCTTAATTCATCGCTTAACCCCCTTCTAATTACCCCTGAGATCGACCGGTGGGCCCTGAGGCTTAGTCAAAGCTAATCAGCCCAGGTTTGACTCGGGGTTAACCCGGTGTCAGCGACGTGTGGCCCCCACACGTCGGTTTGACTGTTCAGCCTGGCGCCTCTATGACGTCCGCGGCGCGATGAATTGATTTTACGGATTTAAGTTTATTCAGAAATTCCGTAAAATGTCCTAAACTTCAAAAATTCATATGAATTCAACCATAACTCAGAATGAAATAATTCATATATTAAAAATGATCAGAAAAATCTAATCTATCCATCTGTACCTTTTTCATGCATGTTAGAACAACTTATAGCTGCTGTTTAGGACAAATCATATAATGGCATTTAAACCTTCACATATGAAGTTTGAATTTGAACCTAAGGTTCAAACCAACTTCATTCAACCTTGGTGCTAGTTGCATTAGCCCAATCAACAGCATATTGCCATGTCATGATCATGCATCATATTGTCGCATTGCATTGATTGTGTTCTTTCTCTGTTGCCGGTGACCGTCCCCTCTCAGTAGACGACGTTCCGACGATTATTCGATGACACCGATAAAGAACTATATTATCTTCAGAAGTGTCAGGCAAGCAAAACCCCCTTGTTCATTCCGATACAATCCCACTCACTCGCTCCTGCTCTCTTTTACTGCATTAGGACAACAACGATTCATCTCATTTACCGCTGCGTGTAGCTGAACCCCTTATCCTCTGCATGACTGTCATTGCCACGATAAATAGATAAAACCCACTAGCATGAGTAGGAGTTGTTTGAGCCTGATGTGCCTACTCATACATGCTTGTTTGTCATGCACCGCCATTGCTTAGAGTTGAGTCAGGTCCGATTCATCAAGGATGAATCGGAGGTGTGTGAACATGTTCTCTTGTGTGTGAGCTAAATGTGTGAACACGATTTGGTAAAGGTAGCGGTGAGAGGCCATGTAGGAGTACATGGTGGGTTGTCTCATTGCCTGGCCCCTCGAACTGAGTTACGTGTTTGTGATCCATGAAACAGCTTACTACCACACATTGGGCTCAAGGCTCCAAGCTCTCTCGACTTATTAACCAACCTGATCTCTGTCCGGTGAGTTGCAACTAGTTTACGGTGTTTGTAGGATATGTGTTGGAGGCCGTGCGTAGTGCTTGGCCCTAGGGGTTGAGCTATGATGCGGTAGATACACTGCAAGTGGCCCGGTGTACCGAGCGCCCGTTTGGTGTCTCGAACCCTGCACACATCGTTTGGGGCCGTGGCGACACCCGGCGGATCTCCTTATTGGATGGAGCCTGAATAGGCGATAAACCTGGACTAGAGACTTGTGTGGTTAGTCAGGTCGTGGCCGACTCCTTCGCCAGGCTTCCGCTTGAAGGTCGCAGAGATACATGACGTGTACATGGTGGTAAGTGGCGAGAGCGTGTGTGAAGAAGTACACCCCTGCAGGGTTATAAATGATTTATTCGAATAGCCGCGTCCACGGTAAAGGACTTACGGGTTGCCTATAACAGTTCATAGACAAGTGAAAGTGGATACTCTAAAATGCGCAAGATAAGCGTGAGTGCTATGGATGGCGTTCTCGTAGGGAAGGCGGAGCGGATCCATAGTGGTGTATTGATATGGTGAATATGTGGACTCGTGTGCGCCACCTCAAAAGAGTAACTTGCAGTCGTAGTTCAGGATAGCCACCGAGTCAAAGCTGGCTTGCTGCAGACAAACTCCACCACCCACTTTGTGGAAAAAGATGCATATGAAGATAGTTATGATGTAAGTCTTGTTGAGTACAATTGTACTCATGTTTGCTTATTTTATGTTTTGCGAGAGGCGTCGGTCTCGCTAGTAGTTCAGCGTGGACTTGACGTTTAGCTTGTTACCTCAGCTCACGATCTTGTGCCCTCGGCGAGATCTCGGTAGATAGTCGGGCTTCTAAGCCTTTTTCATTTGTAGATATACGTACTCGGACATGTTAAGCTTCCGTTTGTGCTTTGACTTGTATGCTTTGAATGTTGGGTCTTGAGACCCATGTTTGTAATATCTCGCTCCTCGGAGCCTAATGAATAAATACTTGAGTCGTAGAGAGTTATGTTGTGATGCCATGTTGTATTTACACATATCGAGCATATTGTGTGTATGTTTGAAATGCTTGGTATGTGTGGGATCCGACAATCTAGTTGTTTATCCTTGGCAGCCTCTCTTATGGGGAAATGTAGTCTAGTGCTTCCATGAGCCATAGTAGTCCGCTACAGCCCGGTTCACTGTAGTCACGCTTAGGCCCGCACTACTACTTGAACACTTGATCGGCATGTGATTCACGCCGTTCTGTCCTTCGGGAAATGTCACGCTGGTGACATCCGAGTCCTGCCTAGCCTGCTACAGCCGGGTTCCCGAGTCCTGTTAGCCCGGTCACTGACCGGATTCACACGCTGTGACCGACATGCTCGATTCATGTATGCTGTCCCCATGGGTTAGCGCCGCTTTGGGTTCACGACTAGCCATGTCGGCCCGGTTCTCTGTCATATGGATGCTAGCGACACTATCATATCACGTGAGCCAAAAGGCGCCAACGGTCCGGGCCATGGTAAGGCTGACACCTGGTAGAATACTGCGTGCGTGAGGCGCAAAGTGATATGAGGTGTTACTGGCTAGATCGATGTGACTTGGAATCGGGGTCCCGGCGTTGGTATCGAGCACGACTGTCAGAGGGATTACCAAGCCAAACCGGTCAAAGTTGTGTCTAGAAATGCTTTAGTTATGTAAGGGAATTGATTGTGGAAGGAACGTAAGGCTCTTTTTACTCCTTATACCTCATGGCCTTACGATCTGAGTCATCCTCTTCTCTTCTCTGAGGGATTAAGAACTAGGCCTTCTCATCTATCTATTAGGATGACGTGTTACTAATCCATAGACTTATAGAATTGATAGTTTCTAATCTGGTTCAGTTTTTACTACTTCGTATGTTCATAGTTGGTCTCGGAACCTTGTTATTGTGATGTTGAGTGGTCATGCCACTATTTTGCAGGATGTCTCAAATCATTTTGAGCATTTACACCGTTATCTGTCCGAGTCATCCTGTGTCTCTAAATAGTCCGATGCATTTGCAAATCCTTTCTTCCATTCGATGTCCTTTATGGTGAGAATAAGCACACTAACCGGTGCGTTGAGGTAATTTATTGCCTTGACATTTATGTTGGAGCTATTATTATGACCCTAGGTGTCTAGAGGATCGCCTAGTAAGCCAGCCAGGCTTTGTGGTCCCAGTGGGATGATTCTGGCCAACATTCTCGAAAGCATCCCGTGATGCCATTTAGTAGTAGGTATTCTATTCCTGGGTTCCTGAACCGGAGATTCACCCTACTTACCTCCTGTTGATAGTGTTTGCTAGTTCCTTTAGGATATTAGTAACCTTTGCGATAGTCCTCGAGGTCCTTGGTTTATCCTTCTTCCAAATACTATGAACCGCTTATGGCAGAAGTTCCTCGCTGAACCGAAAGATCACAACCAGAGTGCTCTTGATGAGTCCTCCATTCTATATCGTGATTACGCGGTTCTACCCCTTTCCGCATGGGTTATCCGGAAGAAATGTTGAACTTTGCTCGACATACTAATCCATGCCTCCACAACTCGAAAAGTTATATGTTCCTTGAGTTGTTCCTCCTTAGTTGTATTCTGACCCTCGCCTATCAATTGATAGTCAAGGGTATGCGTGCATTCGTTTATCGATGCCTATTACTCTTGTGGTCCGTCAAGCCATTCTAGTCCGGAATGACTAGGAGAAACAAACTCGATGCCTCATCCATATCTAGGATTGGGTCAAAGCGATTGTATCCCATGATCAAAATGCCAAACCAGCTTTTGTTCTGTTCTACCTTGGAGTGTTACCATCTTTATGTCAAGAGTGTCATAAGAATTGCACCACCTCTTATGAATTCTTGACGCAGTAATACTTCTCGCCATCATTATTCATTCCTTGGTCCCGTGTTGTCGCAACCGGAATGTCGACAAGTGAATCGTGATGTGTGAAATCTATACTCCTAGCAACTCCGTTGCTTGGTAGTTAAAGGACAATATTCTCATTCTTAGCGTGTTGGTTATTAAATCATCATCCTAGGATTGATCGCGCTACCTAGTCCTTATTTCCTGGTGCACTCTTCGATCAATGAGTTAGGGTTGTGTCAATCCCTCACTCTTTTGATCATATCATCTTGCCGTGAAAAGCAAGGTTGTTCTCGAGCTTAGTAACATACCGGTGGTTCGTGATTTTCCGAATATCTTCTCGGAAGTATTACCAGGTTGTCCCCTGACTGTTATGTTGAGCTCGTGATCAAGTTGGTTTTCCATAAACCACCCTTTCTCCAAGAATGCGTAGCCGGATACCACGAGCTAATTGGTTAAGCTAAACAACAACTTGGAGAGTTGGAAGATAAAGCTTACTTGACTTAGTTCATTTCAGGGATATCTTTTGTGTGTGTGTCTTTGAAGAAAGGTGATATCTCCATCGATTGGTCCTCGTGATCATTGTTGAACCTATTGTCTTATCAAAACTTTGATTTGAGTATGGGCTATCATCAAATCAAATCGGAACCAACGGTATTCGTAATGTTGTCTTACTCATGGTTGTCCCTCGGGCATACACCATTATATCTTTTGGTGCGACCAATGCTATCACCGTGTTCACATGATGGTGGAAGTCGATGATATGGAAATTCCGATGAGTTGTTGTTGAACCCATCGCAGACATTTTGTCTCCCCATGATTCATGTTGAACATCAACCTAGTGTTGAAAATTTTATAAGCAATGCCTTCGTGCTCCGTTCATGAAGCTTATGCTTGGATGGAAGAAGTGACTTCCCCTAATTCACGTGCATTAGGTGTAAGTTGCCGCCATGAATTTGAGAAAGGTTTGTTTTGTTTCCCTTGGAATCATCCCAAGTCAGTCATGCATACGCGCGAAGTACTCTATGGTTTGGTAGATTAATTACCTCTACTCCATATGTATTCCCTAGCACACCAAGCCACTGATTGATTTGTTCAAGGAAAAGAAGTTCTTGAGTGCTAACCCTTAAGGACCCAAAGGTACATGCTTGGGACTTCGCTCTCCGCAATGATGGTTCCCAATCAGAACTCGGTAGTGTTTCATTATAAGACTACTATGTGGTCATGCTTGTCTTGGACAGTGTGTTCACATGTATGTAGCAGAACCAGCTCATGTTTTGGAGCTTGCTATCGTAGCTCATCTCCTGAGAGTCTCGCAACGTCATCTCGTCGATTGGCGTTGCAAACCTTCATCTTTCTTTCTAGACTTGATAAGTCTGGAATATCCTGACACCAACCAGATCTGAATCTCAGGCAGATATGATGGTTGGAACATTCCCGGCATTTGCATTTTGTTCCCAGCTGCACCCCATCGTGCCAATTTTCCATGGGATGTCCTTCTCAGCAGTTGATGTCCAAGATCATCTTCAAGGTGGTCATGTCATGGGTCCCATTCATTTCCGATGGTAGGCAAAAGTCCTCCATTACGTTGTCTTCAACAAGGTAGTCCACATCCTTCGTTCTAGTCCGAGTATGTCATTCTTCCGAGCTCCCTCAAACGATCGTTTGTGATTGCCTTAGGCTGGTATAAAGAGTTTCAATGACCTAGATATCAAAAGTAATTCTTTTTTCCACTTAAGGGAATAGTTCTTCGAGTCACCTCCCCTGAGGTGCCCCGTTTTGGAATCATGGCAATTTCCCTCGCTACTTTGAAACCCTCGTCAAATTGTTTCTTCTGTCGCTCCTGATGCAGGTTTTGCCTCTCAGCTCCAGAGATGGTGATCATGTCAACGTTCCTATGAAGTGTAACCTGGATCGAGAAGACCGTGTTAGTTTGTGCCCCTCTGTCTTATTACCTCACGTCTTGAATCTCGGGACGAGATTCTTGTTTAGTGGGGGCGAGTTGTCACATCCCTAATTCTAGTCTGACCTATGCCAGCTTCTATGTGTGCATCATGTTTAAATCCAAATGAAATTTGAATTGAGGAACTTTCAAAAGCCCCAGAAAAACCTTTAAAAATAACCAACATTTAAATCTCATCAAATGAGTCCAAGAAAATGTTCCTGTTATTCTCTGAAAATATTGGCATGAGGTAAAATACAAAACAATATTTTTGGAGTCACAGAAATAATTTATTTTGGGCATCTGATTTAATCTAATAATTATTTGCATTGGATTTATATTTGTTATATATTAAATATATGTTCAATAATTCTGGAACATTTTTATGTGGTTTTGGATATTTCATATCTAACCCCATAATTATTTTCAGAAGCTACAAAATGATTTGGTCTCGAACTAAATTAAAACAAGCAGAAGAAACAAAAGTAAACAAAATAGAAAACCAGAGAGAGGAGAAAACCTTACTGGCGCTTACGAGGCCCACCTACCGGTGGCCCAAGAGAATCGGCCCAGCCCACTGGGCGCCTACAGTCACCACCAACCTCGCGCCAGAGGAGGGCGGTGGCGTGCCCACACAAGACCTGCCGTGCGCCACCTCCTACTTGCCGCCCGCGCCCACAGATGCTGGACGACCTCCACGTCGCCTCCCCGACCCCCCGGAAGCCCTCCACTCTCAACCCAAGCTTCTCTCCCTCCCTGGCTCTCCTCTCCTTGACGCAGCATACGCCACCGTCGCCGCCCGTTCGCACCATCACACCACTGGCCCATCCCGTGCCTCCCGATGGGTCCAGAGGAACCCCTGCCGCTTTCTCAAGGCGTCTTCTACACCAACCCATTCGACCAGCGGAGCCTGTAGCGTCTTCCCGAGCTCATCCCCAACCTCCGCCGGCGAACTCTTCGGGGATTCGCGAGCTCCAGTCCCTCCCCGGCCTCGCCGTTGCCTCTACCGGATTCACAGTGAGGCCCTGCCTTTTTCCCCTCTCTTCCCATGCTCGTCCGCGCCTTCTAGCCACCGTGGCCATCGGAGCCGATTGCTCCTCGCCGTCGGCCATGTCGCCACCGCGGCTACGGCCGTGCAAGCACGCGTCCAAGCTTACCACTGAGCTCACCGCACCCCCACGAGTTCAGCGCGCCTAACGCAGCCCCCTAGTGCCTGCGATGCCTAACCCGCATCAACCGAGCTCCGGCCGCCACAGCCACTGCTCGTGACTCCGCCGTCTCGCGACCTCCCTATGCCCGGTGGATGCGGTCGGCCTTCAGTGCCGATTAGTAGTCCCGCGGCTTTTCCGCCGCTTATGGCGGCGTTCCGTGGCTTACCGCCGTGCGGTTTGGTATTCTTGCCGACCAACTTCCGGCGGGTTGATGTGGCGGCTTAATTAGTGCTTAACCCCCTTCTAATTACCCTTGAGGCCGACGGTGGGCCCTGTGCCTTAGTCAAAGCTAATCAGCCCGAGGTTTGACTCGAGGTTAACTCAGTGCCAGCGACGTGTGGCCCCCACACGTCAGGGTTTGACCTGGTCAGCCCTGCCGACGCCTACGTGACGTCCTTAATCGACGCTAAAGAATTGATTTTCCGGATTTAAGTTTATTCAGGAAATTCCAGAAAATGTCCTAAACTTCAAAAATTCATATAAATTCAACCATAACTCAGAATGAAATAATTTATATATGAAAAATGATCAGAAAAATCTAATCTATCCATATGTACTGTTTTCGTGCATGTTAGGACAACTTATAGCTGCTGTTTAGGATAAATCATATAATGGCATTTAAACCTTCACATATGAAGTTTAAATTTGAACCTAAGGTTCAAACCAACTTCATTTAACCTTGGTGCTAGTTGCATTAGCCCAATCAACATCATATTGCCATGTCATGATCATGCATCATATTGTCGCATTGCATTGATTGTGTTCTTTCTCTGTTGCCGGTGACCGTCCCCTCTCAGTAGACGACGTTCCGACGATTATTCGATGACACCGAAGAAGAACTATATTATCTTCGAAGTGCCGTGCAAGCAAAACCCCTTGTTCATTACGATACAATCCCACTCTCTCGCCTCTGCTCTCTTTTCTTTGCATTAGGACAACAACGATTCATCTGTTACATTGCTATGGTAGCTGAACCTTATCCTCTGCATGACTTTGTCATTGCCATAGTAAATAGATAAAACCCACTAGCATGAGTAGGAGTTGTTTGAGCCTGATGTGCCTACTCATACATGCTTGTTTGTCATGCCTGCACTTGCTTAGAGTTGAGTCAGGTCTAATTCATCAAGGATGAATCGAGGAGTGTGTGAACATGTCCTACTGTGTGAGCTAAGTGTGTGAACACGATTTGGTAAAGGTAGCGGTGAGAGGCCATGTAGGAGTACATGGTGGGTTGTCTCATTGCGGCCGTCCTCGAGGAACTGAGTTCTGTGTTTGTGATCCATGAAGCGATTACTACCACACATTGGGCTCACAGGCGCTCCAAGCTCTCTCGACTTATTAACCAACCTGATCTCTGTCCCAGAGTTGCAACTAGTTTGGTGTTTGTAGGATATGTGTTGGAGGCCGTGCGTGGCGCTGACCCTAGGGTGAGCTATGATGCAGTAGATACACCGTGGCGGGTGTCTGCACCGAACGCCTCGTTTGGTGTCTCGGGAACCCTGCACACATCGTTTGGGGCCGTGGCGACACCCGGCGGATCTCCTTGCGGATGGAACCCGAATAGGCGATAAACCTGGACTAGAGACTTGTGTGGTTAGTCGGTCGTGGCCGACTCCCTCGCCAAAGCTTCGCTTGAAGGTCGTAGAGATACACGACGTGTACATGGTGGTAAGTGGCTAGAGCGTGTGTGAAGAAGTACACCCCTGCAGGGTTATAAATGATCTATTCGAATAGCCGCGTCCCACGGTAAAGGACTTGGGTTGCCTATAACAGTTCATAGACAAGTGAAAGTGGATACTTTAAAATGCGCAAGATAGCGTGAGTGCTATGGATGGCGTTCTCGTGGGAAGGCGGGAGGCGGATCCATAGTGGTGTATTGATATGGTGAATATGTGGACTCGTAGCGCCACCTCAAAAGAGTTACTTGCGGTCATAGTTCAGGATAGCCACCGAGTCAAAGCTGGCTTCTTCTGCGGTCAAACTCCACCACCCCTTTGTTGATAATGATGCATATGTAGTTAGTTACGATGTAAGTCTTGTTGAGTACAATTGTACTCACGTTTGCTTATTTTATGTTTTGCAAAGAGACGTCGGTCTCGCTTAGTAGTTCCGCGTGGACTTGACGTTTAGCTTGTTACCTCAGCTACGATCTTGTGCCCTCGGCGAGATCTCGGTAGATAGTCGGGGCTTCTAAGCCTTTTTCATTTGTAGATGTACGTATTTCGGACATGTTAAGCTTCCGTTTGTGCTTTGACTTGTATGCTCTGAATGTTGGGTCTTGAGACCCATGTTTGTAATATCTCACTCCTCGGAGCCTAATGAATAAATACTTGAGTCGTAGTGTTATGTTGTGATGCCATGTTGTATTTACACATATCGAGCATATTGTGTGTATGTTTGAAATGCTTGGTATGTGTGGGATCCGACAATCTAGTTGTTTATCCTTGTCAGCCTCTCTTATGGGGAAATGTAGTCAAGTGCTTCCATGAGCCAAAGTAGTCCGCTACAGCCCGGTTCACCGGAGTCCGCTAGGCCAAGACTACTACTTGGAACACTTGGTGGCGGCATGTGATTCACGCCGTTCACGGTTCTGCCCTTTGGGGAAATGTCACGCTTGGTGACATCCGAGTCTGCCTAGCTCACAGCCGGGTTCCGGAGTTACATTAGCCAGTGCTACGCCCGGATTCACATGTCGGCCGAACGACATGCTCGATGTGATTCATGTATGCCTGTCCCCATGGGTTAGCGCCGCTTTGGGTTCACGACTATCCATGTCGGCCCGGTTCTCTGTCATATGGATGCTAGCGACACTATCATATACGTGAGCCAAAAGGCATAAACGGTCCCGGGCCATGGTAAGGCGACACCGTGGGAATATCGTCGTGAGGCCAAAAGTGATATGAGGTGTTACTGGCTAGATCGATGTGACTTGGAATCGGGTCCTGACGTTGGTATCGAGCTTTGTTCGCTCAGAGGATTACCAAGCCAAACCGGTCGAAGTTGTGTCTAGAAATGCTTTAGTTATGTAAGGGAATTGATTGTGGAAGGAACGTAAGGCTCTTTTTACTCCTTATACCTCATGGCCTTCGATCCGAGTCATCCTCTTCTCTTCTACGAGGATTAAGAACTAGGCCTTCTCATCTATCTATTAGGATGACGTGTTACTAATCCATAGACTTATAGAATTGATAGTTTCTAATCTCGATTCAGTTTTTACTACTTAGTATGTTCATAGTTGGTTTCGAACCTTGTTATTGTGATGTTGAGTGGTCATGCCACTATTTTGCGAGGATGTCTCAAATCATTTTGAGCATTTGACCGTTATGCCGTCTCGAGTCATCCTGTGTCTCTAAATAGTCCGATGCATTTGCAAATCCTTTCTTCCATTCCCCGATGTCCTTTATGGTCGAATAAGCACACTAACTTAAAATGCGTTGAGGTAATTTATTGCCTTGACATTTATGTTGGAGCTATTATTATGACCCTAGGTGTCTAGAGTATCGCCTAGTAATCCAGCTATGCTTTGTGTTCCCAGTGTGATGATTCTGGCCATCATTCTCAAAAGCATCCCGTGATGCCATTTAGTAGCAGGTATTCTATTCCTGGGTTCCTGAACCCGAGATTCACCCTACTTACCTCCTGTTGATAGTGTTTGCTAGTTCCTTTAGGATATTAGTAACCTTTGCGATAGTCCTCGAGGTCCATGAGCCATAGTAGTCCGCTTCTGACCCGGTTCACGGAGTCCTTCTAGCCCAAAGACTACTGCCGGAACACTTGTTGGCGGCATGTGATTCGCCGTTCGTGGTTCGTCCTTTCGGGAAATGTCACGCGGTGACATCCGGAATCCTCGCTTCTTCTGCTACAACCCGGGTTCCCAGAGTCCTGTTAGCCCAAAGGCTACAAATCCGATTCACACTGTCAATCGATATGCTCGATGTGATTCATGTATGCTCGTCCCCATGGGTTAAGCGCCGCTTTGGGTTCACGACTAGCCATGTCGGCCTGTGTTCTGTCATATGGATGCTAGCGACACTATCATATCGTGAGCCAAAAGGCTTAAACGGTCCCGGGCCATGGTAAGGCGACACCGTGGGAATACCGTGCGTGAGGCCGCAAAAGTGATATGAGGTATTACTGGCTAGATCGATGTGACTTGGAATCGGGGTCTGATGTAAGACCTTCCCAAGTTTGCGCCGTATCTATCTTAATCCTTTCTACGATAATAAGTAGAATGCCAAATCCATAGCTTGTCAACAATTTAATTTGATGAAGGATAAACATACAATAAATCTTATACTTGTTTTCCTCAAGGTGATTAAATACCTAATTAAGGAGTTGTTCATGATATCATTTCTCGGTTCTAAGTTGTTCATCTTTTCTTTTCCGGAGTTTCAAGTTTTCCGCTTTATCTCGTCACAAAGCTCCATCTAAATCATCGCAAGGATTCACTTTGTGTTTTCAACTTCTCTTTCTTTTTATCATCCTTTTATTACCGGAGTTCTTCATGGAGGCTCTACATGGTGGTTCATCAAGGATTCTTTTCATTCTTCAATTGTTCTTCAATATTTCTCTCGAAGTTATGATTCGCCAAGCTATAATCTAAAATAAACGTGGTGTTCAACACATGTCTTGTTTTGAGGAGTTCAAGCATTCTTCATCTTGCATTCCAAAGTGCAATTCTTTCTACCTTATCTTTTGAGGTGGTGTTATGTCATTCTTGACAATTTCCCTTCGTGTTTCATGATTCGAAACTTGTCAGGAATGAGATATCTTAAATCCATCATTTTCAATTCGTTCAGGACTTCGTTTCAACCAATCAATTTCTTCGTTGGAGGTTATCTTGGTATAGATTGCACCTAAAGCCTTTCCTAAGGAATGTTGCTATTGTGGTGCTTATCTATGATCCAAGTTTTCTTCTATCCTCTCGGCAGAAGAAGTTTTTCATCTTCTCGTCGATCTAAAGCAAGCATTTGTTTCCGTTTGTGGCAGGATTTCTCCTCAAGTTTTGAGAAGTTTTTCCATAAGCCCTCAACAAGCTTGTTCTTTTCGTTGTTGATGCTTCAACAACTCCGTTCTATCCTTCTTTTTAAGGATGCTATATCAAATTCATTTGAGGTAGAAGATGTTATTGTCTTCTCCGTTCTTTTCATTCCGTTCGTTCTTTTGTTCCGGAGGCATTGTGTTGTTGCTCTCGTCAAGTATCTCCCCATCTCGTCAAGTTATTGTTCTATTCATTCCATGTTCAACCGGAGTGCTGCCAAAATTACGTCATTCTTGTTCCTTGGCTATCTCGTTATACTGGTGTGGTCATATTCTTTTGTTTCGTTGAGCTCTTGTTTCATGTCTTTCAACCTACAAGGTTCTCATAATTTTGCTTGTTCCTCTTGTCTAACGAAGTGTTTTCAATCTCGTTCATCTCCCTTGTTTTCTCTCTTTCAGTTCGTTCAACCTCTCAAGGTTCGTGGTTTCACTCGTTTGTCAAAGAAGCAACTTAGTTTTACCTCTTCCTTCCTTCGTTTCCCTCCGGTGCCATCCCTAGATCTCGGGGCAAGATCTCTTGTAAGTGGAGGAGAGTTGTGACGCCCCAAGACCGACGCTCCAGAAGACTTCCATATTTTCGTGACCTCCGTGTCTTTCATTGGTGCTTGCTCTATTTATTTTTGCATTGCATCATGTCATCATGCCAGCATGTCATTTAACTTTTAAAACCTCAACTAAATAAATTGATCTTTTGATCTATTTAATTTGAGGGAATTCACATGGTGATTTCTCTTTATAACATATATCCTCCCAATATTATTAGGGAGCTATAAAATAATTATTCCATTAATTTGGAATTAACCACAACCCACTTGTATTTTAAAGTTCCTTTCGTTTCCGAATATTCACATCTTTGCTCTATTCTCCTTTTGACTCCAATTCTTCTTATGGAGCCTTGATATATTCCAGTGAGGTCGCTTGCCAAACTTCAGTTAAATTGGGATTTATTTAGACCTCCAAATGAATCCTTTGGCCCCTCTTTTCTTTTCCAATGAGAAAACCTTTTTTTCTCTTCTTTTCACCAGGCGACCAGGCCTCTGGTTGTTTCCTCTCCGCTGGGCCGGCCTCCCTGGCCCAACGATCCCCTAAGGCCCATCAGCCCCCATCTAACCCTAGCCCGACCCCCCTGCTCGATACCTCTCCCTCTCGTTCCCTCTTCCCGCCGCCACATACACACGCACGCATCGAGCCAGGGAGAGGAGCTCCCTGCGCCCGATCCCCTCGCCTCCCTCCTCCTCGATCCGGCTCGAAACCGCCGTCGTCGCGCCTCTCCGCCTCTGCGCGGTCTGGAGCCCCCGCTACCACCTCGCCAACCCGCGCCGCTCTTGCCCCGGCCTTCTTCTGCCTCAACGGAGCAGGTCCCCGCGCCCCCACGACTTCGTCTGCGTCGTCTCCTGCTCCTCGCCTCGAGCACCGACGCTCCAAGGCCGGCCTCCTGCAGCTCGTTGTTGCCGGAGCTCCCCACCACCACCACCATGCGCCGCGCGCCAGCACCCTCTCGCTGACGCCGCGCTCGGACCTCCACCGCGCCTCGCCTTTGACCTCGGCTTCCGTGTCCCATGGCCACGAGCGCCACCAGCAGCAGTTTCAGGCCGTCCCCATCGCTGTGGCCCTCGCCGCCCTTCTGCACCTCGTCTCCGACCCTACCCCTCGGAGCCACGCCTCTCGGTGCCCGCAGCTACGTCGCCGGTCTTCCTCCTCGACGCTGCCGCCTCAAGCCTCCCCATGCCTCACGAGACCGCTGTGCCAAGTTCCCGCCACTGCCGCTGCAAGTCCCGCTCGGAACCAGCCTCGTGCATCACGCCCCTGTTGCTGTTGACGCCAAGTCCAACGGTCACCGAGCGTGAAATTCGCCAAGTACCACTACCAATACATCTGGATTCGCAAAGTACAGCACCGGCTAAGACCACACGGATGCTCGGGCGAGTACTGACCGAAACGCCAAGTACCATGATGACCTTCGACATGTACCCCTACACCGCACCGAAACGCCGAGTTCCTCGCCGTGACCCCGAACATCTACGGAAACTTGTGCGACTATGAACGTGAACGACTACCGTCGACCCCAAGTTATTCGGATTCGTCAAGTCCCTCTACGAAACGTGTACCACTACGCTCAAGTTTCACTACAAGATGTGCCACTATCATCACTGTGTACCACTACGACCATTCCGAGAACGTCTACTTCCCCTACACCGCATTGAACCCGATCTGCTCCGGAAATACATGCTTCAAAGGTATAATGACGAGCCGACGCCCGTGAACGAATGCATGAGTGATGTATGAGATGCCCGTGGTTGCACCGTTTCCGAGTTGTCTTTGCACGTTACTCCTCGTTTGCCATGCCACCAACATGTGGGAACCCGGTAATCGGGATCACCCCACCATCTCTAGCATGTTCCGCACATCCGCGCACTTGCTTCTTTTGCATCGATATCTCAATGAGTTGTCGGAACCGAATATTGCCGTGGCACCATTTCCGTTGTTGTTGAATTCTTAGTGGCACCCTTTAGATTACTCGCCATGGTGACCAAGTGTATCATAACATGCTCATGTCAACATTTTCATAGAATGGCATAAAACTTGCATATGTCATCCGCATCATGATAACAACATTTAAATGGTTAAAACTGTTGTTTGCATTAAATTCAAAAGATGCATATAGGGATTTTCCGGAATTGTTGTTTGTTATTTCCGGCCTCATTTAAACTTGCCTAAATAGTTAGTTTACTTATGCTTCACCTCTTGCCATGTTAATCAACATTTAATATTGTTGGGTACATAAACGAGAGAGAACTAAATATTTGATGTGGTGTTTCGTTAATATGCAACTCGTTGCATATTGAGCTCCGCTTAATTTGTAGTATTGTTTGTGCACTTTGCCATCCCATGCCTCATTAAACCGGACATGCATCATACTTGATTGTGCATCATGCCATGTTTATGTGATGGTTGTTTACCATGTTGTTTGCTTCTTTCCGGTGTTGCTTCTTCGGGTTAGTTCCGATAACGTCGCGTTTGTGAGGATCCGTTCGACTACGTTGGTTCGTCTACTTCATGGACCCGTTCTTCTTCCTTGCGGGATCTCAGGAAAGATGACCATACCCTCGAAATCACTTCTATTTTTGCTTGCTAGTTGTTCGCTCTATTGCTATGCCGCGCTACCTACCACTTGCTATATCATGCCTCCCATATTGCCAGGTCAAGCCTCTAACCCACCTTTCCTAGCAAACCGTTGTTTGGCTAAGTTACCGCTTTTGCTTTCGGCCCTTCTTATAAGCGTTGCTAGTTGCTTTGAAGTTGAAGTTGGTTCCATGTTGGAACATGGATATTTTGGGATATCACAATATCTCTTATTTAATTAATGCATCTATATACTTGGTAAAGGGTGGAGGGCTCGGCCTTATGCAGTGTTTTGTTGCACTCTTGCCATCCTAGTTTCCGTCATACCTGTGTTATGTTACTTGATTTTGCGTTCCTTACGCGGTTGGGGTTATGGGACCCCCTTGACAGTTCGCTTTGAATAAAACTCCTCTAGCAAGGCCCAACCTTGGTTTTACCATTTGACTACCTACCACCTATACCTTTCCCTTGGGTTTCGCGAGCAGGGTCATCTT
This sequence comes from Aegilops bicornis, assembly GCA_021605145.1. Classification (NCBI taxonomy): domain Eukaryota; kingdom Viridiplantae; phylum Streptophyta; class Magnoliopsida; order Poales; family Poaceae; genus Aegilops; species Aegilops bicornis. The sequence continues at coordinate 230,895,762 of CM038671.1, read as the reverse complement.
TATTTTAGCCCCCCCCCGCAGTGCTCCTCTGAGTGTTGGTCCGATCCGAGCCGCCTACGGGGCCACCTCGAGGAAACTCGAAGTCTGGTTTTACTCGTAGCTTTGTCTCATCCGGTGTGCCACGAGAACGAGATATGTGCGGCTCCTATCGGGATTTGTCGGCATCGGGCGGTCTTCTTTGGTCTTGTTTTAGCTTTGTCGAAACGTCTTATGTAACCGGGATTGAGATCGATCGGGTCTTCTTGGGAGAAGGAATATCGCTTCGTTGACCGTGAGAGCTTGTGATGGGCTAAGTTGGGACACCCTGCAGGGTATAAACTTTCGAGAGCCGTGCAGCGGTTATGTGGCGAGATGGGAATTTGTTAATGTCCGGTTGTAGAGAACTTGACACTTGACTTAATTAAAATGCATCAACCGCGTGTATAGCCGTGATGGTCTCTTTTGGTGAGTCCGGAAGAGAACATGGTCTTGTGTTATGCTTGAACGTAAGTAGCTTCAGGATCACTTCTTGATCATTTCTAGCTTCTCGACCGTGCGTTGCTTCTCTTCTCGCTCTCATTTGCGTATGTTAGCCACCATATATGCTTAGTGCTTGCTGCAACTCCACCACATTACTCCTTTTCCCACCCCTAAGCTTAAATAGTCTTGATCTCGCGGGTGTGAGATTGCTGAGTCCTCGTGACTCACAGATTCTACCAAAGCGATTCTTGAGTGCCGACGATACCACGGTGTGACTGGCAACCGAGCTCAAGTGGGAGTTCGACGAGGAACTTGGTTGTTACTATGTTTCGTTTCCTGATGATCAGTAGTGGAGCCTAGTTGGGTCGATCGGGGATATAGCATTTGGGGTTATCTTCTTTTCATTTTGATTTACCGTAGTCGGTCTATGTGTGTATCTTGAATGATGTATGAATTTATTTATGTATTGTGTGAAGTGGCGATTGTAAGCCAACTCCCTTATCCCATTCTTGTTCATTACATGGGATTGTGTGAAGATGACCCTTCTTGCGACAAAACCTACAATGCGGTTATGCCTCTAAGTCGTGCCTCGACAAGTGAGAGATATAGCCGCATCGTGGGTGTTACATCCACCCGCCAGGTCTCCAGTGAGTCACAATGTCCAGGCGGGTTACCTGTAAACCGCCATGTTGAGGCGGATCGCCAATGAGTCGCCAAGCTCCACCATGTCTCACGGTGAGTCGCCAAGTCGGCCGGGTTATAATTCCAGCCGGGTCATACCGCGGGGTATATCCCCGACATTAGCCCCAGTTTAATTTGGATTTATCCATGTTAAACTGATCCTGCAACATAAACACAAGAACAAATTTGACAGACTGTGTTCCGGGTTAAAAATTCTTGTAAGCCGGCACCTGATCATCTTTAAGTCCTTGTCATTTCCTCCTTATATGTATCCATGATCTCATAGCAAATCTCCTTAGCAGATATGATCAAATTTTGCCAATGCCAAAAAATCCGGGCACTTCTTCTGAAAAATCCTGGTGAATAGACCAGCTTCATAATCATTTTGCTGACACTGGCTTCTTCCATAAAAATATTGTGAAGAATAATTCATTTGATTTAGCTCCCAAGGCTTAACAAAAATATTGGTCTTGAAATACTCATCTCATATTCAGCCGGCTTAAAGATGCAGAACTTGGCGGTTTATCATTGCCGAAACTGCCGGGTTATAAAGACTGATGATTCCGGGTCATGACTGTTTATAGACGTCGGGTCATGATTGTTGCCAACTCCGGGTCAAAACTGAGAATTTTGAAGATTTCTCTCCCTCATATCCATATTACCTGTAGCCCCCAAGTCTTGAGCAGAGCAAAGTGATGACTTAAGACTTGCTTCAATATAAATATTATTACTTTGAAGAAATCCATGTTTGTTCATCTCAATCACTAGTCAGAACTAAGTATTCCACCTATGTAGCCCCCAAGTACCGGGTTGTGATGCTTGCAGCACCCTGGGACTTGAAATTGCCTTGTTCTCATAAAAACTTCAACTAGTGTAGCCCCCAAGGGCCGGGTTATTATGCAATAATGAGCAGGGACTTTGTATGTATGATCATGTAGATTCAAGCAGCAATGTGTAGTCCCCAAGGGCCGGCTCATTAAGATATTACTGAGCTAGGACTTCATATATGATTCATTGATAATAACATCATATGATGTAATATCCCCCATGGGGCTTGAACCCACGTCCACAAGGTTAAGAGCTTTGTACTCTAACAACGGAGTAGTGGATCTTTCAATATAATGGATTAAAGGTTTGTGTACCTTCAATTTTCGACAGGAGCAATTGGTAGCCCCCAAGGGCCGGCTTATTACAATGTGATGAGTCGGATCTTCAATAAAGTGAGCCAAAAATGACTTTGCATTAGCCCCCAAGTGCCATGGTGCATGCTAGCAGTGACATGGGACTTGCATATTTGATATAATCTCAATCTGAATAATGTAGCCCCCAAGTGCCGGATCGTAAGCCTGCAGCGACTGGGGACTATTCTTTCCATTGTAGAATAAATCATGTCCATTGATAAAATAACAGCCATTGGCCAAAGCAACTTTGAATACCTTATCTGTTGACAAGTAATTCCGGAGTTTAAATACCCAGCGGCTCTTGGCCGATGGCGATTTAATACGCCTCCATTATGGCGAATTTTTATAACCCGGCGGCTTATAGCCTTTGAGAAAATCTAGAACGGATAATCATTTTGAAGGATCAATTTTAATGATGAGCTTGGACTTAAGCAGTTATATAAGTCATAGTTCTGCAAATCCTGCACAGAGTTTAAACAACATACGCCCTGGCGACTTAATGTCAAAAGCCAGGGCGGGTAACAACCCAAACATAATATAGTCTTTATGCAAGTATGGAAAATACTAGAATTAAGGCCATTCAAGCCTAAACATACTGGCGATTTAACGTCAAAAGCCAGGGCGGGTTATCAAACCTCACATATTTATATAATCAGGAAAACATACCTGTGGAATTGGCTCATACCGCCGGCTTATATCGTCGTATCCAATAAGGGCAGTAATCCAATGATTGATGCGCGCATGATTCCAATGGTGCAATTCAAAATATACCGGCGGCTTAAAGTCCATAGCCAGGGCCGGTTTAAACATAATCATGTATAAACAATATCATACCTGTGATATTGAATCGTACTGCCGGCTTATGATACCTGTGCAGTAAGGGTGATAACCCAAAACTTAGAAGCCAAACCTTCCAAGTATTAATATTGTCATATGCTGGCGACTTGTCGTCGAAAGCCAGGCCGGGTTTAATAGAAACCACATATATATGCTTCAGATATGAGCACAAAGTCTCAAGACAAACCCAAAATACTGTTTTCAAAAAACTTAAGTCAAATAGAAAGAAAAATCTGAGGCTTCTGATTCGAATACGATCAGTAAACCGGACCAAAGGGGTTAAGCTAGGATTCGAATACAATCATGTAGCCCCCAGTGGCTTTGGCGTTGCGCCGATCAAGAGATCTTGACAGCTATGTTCTCTTTGGTTCGAATACGACCTATGTTTGAACAGGAAGCCCCCAAATGAACTTGAGAGTTTTTTAACGACTCTGATTCGAATAGATCAAAGTCGGACCCAAAAGGGGTTAAGCTATGATTCGAATATGATCAATAAGCCCCCTAGTGGGTTTCGCATTGTGCCGATCAAGAGGGTACCGACAGCTATCTTCTCTTTGGTTCGAATACGACCTATGTTTGAACAGGAAGCCCCCAAATGACCTTGAGAGTTTTTTAACCACTCTAATTCGAATACGATCAAAGTCGGACCCAAAAGGGGTTAAGCTATGATTCGAATACGATCCAGCCCCCAATGGTCATTGAAGCAGGGTACCTATGTTTGAGTTGTGCTTTGCAACAGACTCTCTTTGGTCCCTTTAATTTTTATGAGAACTCGAACTTTGTGAGTAATGAATTCTTCTTGAACCGGGTAGTGAGCCGGATATTGAAAGCTTCAGAGCTTTGTGGGAGACAGATTTCCCTTGAGCCGGATTTTGAAAGCTTCAGAGTTTTATGGGAGACAGATTTCCCTTGAGCCGGATTTTAAACCGGAATTCTTCATTTTGAGCCGGAAATTTTCTGACGGCCTTTAAACCGCAACATTCTTGAACTATGTCCATGTAGCCCCAAGTCTTTAAGACAACTCAATGAATTGGCTTGAGATTCTCCATAGTTGACCGTGATATAGACCGGTTTGAGTCTGTATTGGAGAACTTGCAAGCCAAAGTAATTGCTATTTTTAAAGAAAATAATATGTAATAAAATATATCTTTGGATGGATTTCACGATATGTTAGGCGGAAATTATCCATCGCAGAGTTAATAATCACTGCGGTGAAGCTGAAATCAATGACGGGCGAGTCGGCCATGGGAGCAGACAGATGAGTCGGCCGCGGTGTTGCAAGCCGGTGTGGACGAGAGAGTTGGCCGCGACGCTGGAAACGGCATGGACGCGGGTGAGTTGGCCATGGGCATGGACCATAAGTCAATCACGTGTGCTGATGTAGCGGGGCAAAGACAACTTTCTTGAGAATCTAGCGCTAGTGCAAAAATAATATTTGCTCACGCTCCTTTTGCAACACCTTTTTGTAAGGAATAATGGTCCTGTGAAAAAATATCATAGACCAAGTAATTGTTCTTTGATAAAAACAATATGTGTTTAAGAAAAATAAATTTTAGATGCATATCTCCTGATCTATTTGGTTAACGGATGATCCGTTCAAAATGACAGAAACGACTCAGGCAGACCGGCGACTCAATATAGCCTTGGTGGCTCAACACGGCAGAGGCGGCTCAACGCGACCCCGACGGCTCAACATGGCAGAAGCGGTGCAACACGGCAGAGGCAGCGCAATACGGCCCCGACGGCTCAACGCAGCAGGGGCGGCTCGCATATGTCCATTGGACAGCTTGTGTGAACTGACGTGGCTCTGATTTGTTGACATATATATCAGAGTCCACCGCGACATTTAGAAGATAGAGCGTACGAGTGAGTCGGCTGTGGCATTGCTGGCCGTGCGGACAGACAAATCGGCCATGGACGCGGATAGTTGAGTTGGCGCGGGTACAGTCGGATGAACCGACTGCAGGCGCGGTCTCGGTGAGTTGATGTAGACCGGACCGCAGGGGCGACGACTTCGGGCGCTTCCATTGATCACGGCAATATGGACAAACACCAGTGCAAAATGACGACACCGTGCGCTCCGTATCCGCGGTATAATGCCATTTTTATAGCAGATGATTACCCTGATTTTGAGGGTGGTGAGTGCACTTCTGCCTTCGTCTGTACTACTATATGTAGCATTTTGTTTCTTGGATTTAACTAATCTCCATATTGACAAAAAGTAGCAGAAGTAGTAGCTTATTGCCTCAGGACATGAAGTCTAGGAATCGCGGACGTGTTGCCATGGGAAACTTGTAACAATAGCTGCACCCTCATATAGTATATCTGCAGCTCAGCGAGTTATGATCTGATGGTCTGCGAGGCACACAGCCCGCCGTACTCCTGTCGGTCTCCGTGATTTGATCGACCTGACTTCGGATCGCCAGATGGGAGCGGTGGTTTGACTTTTCGTTGACTGCCCTTCACATACGAAAGCAATTGCCATCGTCATCGTTGAGATTTCTTTTTTCCATCAGCTTACAACTTGACAGATCGCCAAAAACTGCCACAACCAAAAACTTTTGTCTTGGACTCGGCGGATCTCTCCATTAGACAGTAATTGAAATCAACCCGGATGGACTGCCCGGTTGCGTGCGAGGCACAACAGCAGAAACTCGCAACTTGGCGGATCGCCTATCAACGCGTGCGGGAACACACACAATCCTTCTCGATCTCAAATTTCCATCAATAAATGTTTTCTTCTTGTCTGTGAGTTGCTGTAGATGAATGATGAATTTGCCGGCTCTAACCTTAGACTGTCTTACACCAGGTTATCCTTCACGACTGCTCAGACGAGGCCAGGCGTGGCTCGTCGTTGACCCGCCGTAGAGGAGGCGGCTTGAACGCCGCGGGCGACCCGGCAATGGTGTAGACTCCGGGTCCTGGTCTTCTTCCCTTTGGTACTGAACAATACTATTAGTAGATTCACGTACTAGTGCTCGTGGCTGGCTTGATCAAAGGAGTGATTTAAAATGAATCTGGACCTTCTTTGTATAGATTATTCCTTCCCAAAAAATCTGAGGTTTCCTGTAGGCAGTATTTAAGTACTTGGTGGATCACTTTATCCCAACAGCCGCTGCAGAGTATTACTGCAGTAATATCGCCTTCATGCGGACAATAACATAATCAAAATAGTACTCCGAACCATAGTAGCGGATCACTTTACAAAACCATCTCGGAGTTTGACCCTTGCACATCGCGTTTGTTGATCGACCGACACGACGGCCGATCGAATCACAATTCACAGTCGGCCTAAGCGATCGATCCAAATTAATCTTTGCCAGATTCAATGGATCATGTTGCGCCGGCGGTGCCCCGCAGAAACCCCAAACCAGAATTTGTCGGCTCTGCCGAAGTTTATCTCCTGCCAAACTTTCTTCATCCGGCCAATTACGAACTTCTCGAGACCCTGGAAAAGATCCCTTCAAGAACTCAACACCACCATGCGCGAGCCCCACGGTGGGCGCCAACTGTCGTGGAATTGTCACGGCAGATGTCCTAGTGTGAGGACTTAGTCGTGAGGCCAACGCATCTATGTAGTAGCTTGAGAGGGGTTGATCGGGACGAGAGACGCGACACACAAGACAAGGATTTAGACAGCTTCGGGCCCCGGGAAACATCATCCGGTAATAACCCTACATGTTGTTTGTGGCTAGGTCTCATTATGCTCATGAGGAAGTCGCCGCATAAGCCGGCTCTCCTTTCTTGTGTCTAGCCCTAGATATTGTTTCTTACTTGCCCCTCTTTGGGGAGCCCTGCCGCTCCTTATATAAGTTGAAGGGGCGGCTTACATGTAGAGTCCTAGTAGGATTAGAACTAGCTTATTCTCTATTACAATCCGGATACAAATCCGGGTCTTGATTCTTTGTAAGGGAAATATTCCTCACGCCTTTCATCTTAAGCCGGCCCACCAGAGTATAGCCGGCCTGCTGGGCCTTGGGCCTTGTCGTCCGTCTGATCCACCCGTCGGGTCTCTACTGAGTCACAATGTCCAGGCGGGTCGCCCGTTTCTTGTCTTCGGTCTAACCGAAATCATTCGGTGCAACCGTAGCATACCACTCGGTGCCACCGATTTCACTACAGGAAAAACATTTTGCCACTTATTCCTGCATTACTTTTGATCCAGCTCCACTCCATGAATCTTGTCCTCTACAAGCATCACATTTTTGTCAGTGCTTTATGCTGTGACTCAAGGACCAAACTCATTCACGACAAATTCCAGAAGGCCCTTCTTGGAAATTGATGTCAAAGGGGGAGAGAGAGATCACATCAAAGCCTTATCACTTCAACAGGGGGAGAAAGATATCTCGAGGGAGAGAATACTCAAGAAGAGAGTAATCGTCAAGGATCCCGGATGCTTGGTGTTCAAGAGGAGAGATGCCACATGTCTTCTTGAGGGAAAGACATGTTCATATGTGCTTATTTGCATTAGCTCTGTTCATTTGTTTCTTTGAGCTCTGATTCTGCATTTTGCTCTAATTTTTTGTTCCCTATCTTCTCCCAGTATCCCATACTAGATTCAGGGGGAGCAAGATATCTAAGGGAAAGAAATTCTTTAAATTCATTGCACATCTTTACCTTTGGGGACATGTCTATATTCAATGTGGTACTCTGTACTCACTCTCTACATGTCATCCAGTCTTGGTTCTCTTGTGGTTTCTTTTGATTGCTCTGGCTAGTAGGTGCATCTGTGTTATCTAACCTTGTTTATGCAGGTTCATTCCATCCTAAGCCAACTCAAGACCACAAGGTAAGTATATGCATCACAGTCATGTGTATGAGGAATTCTTGCTGATGTACATACTGTTTGCAAGAAGGACTCATGAGCATGAAGGTCCATTTCCCATATTCACATCATTTGCTCTGATGCATATAGCCAAGATACATGTAACACATTGCCTTCTCTGCCATGGTTATGCTCTCACATGCTTCTAATTTCCATATTCACATGATTGCATACATGTGGGGGGAGCCTATGCATGTTACATGTCTTTCCAAAGCTTTACTCGTTATTCTTTATATCTTTATCTAAAGCTTTGATGTATGTTGTCATCAATTACCAAAAAGGGGGAGATTGAAAGCACAAGTGCTCCTTGGGTGATTTTGATAATTAATGTCAACATATCTCTAGTAATCCAGCAGCCCGTATCGCTTCTCCCTCCTCGTCTCTCTCAAAGTGCGGCGAGCTGGCGTTTTTGCCGTCTATTGAGGTCGGTTAACTCATCACATGTTAGCGACATGCCAAGAGCATTCTAAAAATCGGTCTCACCGAGTTTGCCTGACCAACTCTCTGGTTAGCTTGTTACCAAAATCGGTCTCACCGAGTTTGTGCAATCGGTCTCACCGACATTACATTATGCCCTAACCCTAACCACATCGGTCCTACCGAGTTGCATGTCGGTCCCACCGAAAATCCTAACGGTCACTAGATTTGCTAAATCGGTCCGACCGAGTTCATCAATTCGGTCCCACCGAGTTTGGAAAGTTGTGTGTAACGGTTAGATTTTGTGTGGAGGCTATATATACCCCTCCACCCACTCTTCATTCGTGGAGAGAGCCATCAGAATGAACCTACACTTCCAGCATCCATTTTCTGAGAGAGAACCACCTACTTGTCAGGACCCCGATTCCAAGTCACATCGACCTAGCCGGTAACACCTCATATCACTTTGCGGCCTCACGCACGGTATTCCCACGGGTGTCGCCTTACCATGGCCCGGGACCGTTTGCGCCTTTTGGCTCACGCGTATATGATAGTGTCGCTAGCATCCATATGACAGAGAACCCGGCCGACATGGCTAGTCGTGAACCCAAAGCGGCACTAACCCATGGGGACAGGCATACATGAATCACATCGAGCATGTCGGTCATCAACGTGTGAATCCGTTGTAACCTTTGGGCTATGAGGACTCCGGTATCCCGGTGTAGCGAGCTAAGCGAGGACTCGGATGTCACCGCGTGACATTTCCCGAAAGGACGGAACCACGAGCGAAGTGAAACACATGCCGGCAGTCAAGTGTCTAGAAGCGGTAGTCTTTGGGCTAGCACGACTCGATGAACCGGGCTGTGGCGGACTACTATCACTCGAGAAGCACTAGACTACATTTCCCCCATATGAGAGGCTGCCAAGGATAAACAACTAGATTGTGCCGGATCCCACACATACCAAGCATTTCAAACATACACACAATATGCTCAATATGTGTAAATACAACATGGCATCACAACATAACTCTACGACTCAAATATTTATTCATTAGGCTCCGAGGAGGGAGATATTACAAACATGGGTCTCATGACCCAACACTGAGAGCATACAAGTCAAAGCACAAGTGGAAGCTTAACATGTCTGAGTACAGACATCTACAAATTAAAAAGGCTGAGAAGCGACTATCTACCACATCTGCCGAGGGCACAAGATGCGTGGTGAGGTAACAAGCTAAACGTCGAAGTCCAAGCGGAACTACTAGCGAGACCGACGCCTCTCTCGCAAAACATAAAATAAGCAAACGTGAGTACAAAGCATTACTCAGCAAGACTTACATCAGAACTAACTACATATGCATCATTATCAACAAAGGGGTGGTGGAGTTTGTTGCAGCAAGCCAGCTTTGACCGGGTGGCTATCCTGAACTACACGCAAGTAACTCTTTTGAGGTGGCGCTACGAGTCCACAAATTCACCATATCAATACACCACTATGGATCCGCTCCGTCTCCCTCACGAACGCCATCCATAGCACTCACGCTTATCTTGCGCATTTTAGAGTATCCACTTTCACTTGTCTATGAACTGTTATAGGCAACCCGAAGTCCTTTTCGCGGACACGGCTATTCAAATAGATCATATTAACCCCTGCAGGGTGTACTTCTTCACACACGCTCTCACCACTTCTGACCGTTTACCACGACATGTACTCGGCAACCTTCAGCGGAAGCCCAGCGTGGGTGTCGGCCACGGCCTACCTAAACACTCAAGTCCCTAGTCCAGGTTTATCGCCTATTCGGGTTCCATCCGCAGGAGTCCGCCGAGGTTTCCACTAACGGCCCGAACGATGTGTGCAGGGTTCCCGAGATACCAAACGGGCATTCGGTACACACACGGCCACTTGTATCTACCGCATCATAGCCCACCCCTAGGGTCAGCGCCACATACGGCCTCCAACACATATCCTACAAACACGAAACTAGTTGCAACTTCCGACAGAGAACAAGGGTGGTTAAGAAGCCGAGAGAGTCAATTAAGGATCCCAATGTGTGGTAGTAACTGTTTCATGGATCACAAACACGTAACTCAGGTTCACGAGGGGCCGGCTGCAATGAGACAACCCACCATGTACTCCTACATGGCCTCTCACCGCTACCTTTACCAAATCGTGTTCACACACTTAGCTCACACACAGTAGGACATGTTCATAACAATTCCAATTCATTCCCGATGAATCAGACCCGACTCAACTCTAAGCGATGGTGCATGACAAACAAGCATGAATGAGTAGGCACATCAAGGCTCAAACAACTCCTACTCATGCTAGTGGGTTTCATCTATTCTTGTGGCAATGACAGGTCATGCGAGAGGATAAAGGGGTTCAGCTACGCAGCAAGTAATGTGAGATGAATCGTTGTTGTCCTAATGCGATAAAAAGAGAGCGAGGGCGAGAGAGTGGGATTATATCGGAATGAACAAGGGGTTTTGCTTGCAGCGCACTTGAAGGTAATATAGTTCTTCATCGGTGTCATCGAACTCATCGTCGGAATACGCCTACGAGAGGGGGGACAAACACGACAGCAGAGAAAGAACACAATCAATGCAATGCCACAATATGATGCATGATCATGACATGGCAATATGCTGTGATTTGAGCTAATGCATCTAGCTATGATTTAAATGAAGTTGGTTTGAATACATGATTCAAATTCCAACTCCATATATGATTATTTAAATGCTCTTTATTTGTTTTGTCCAAAACAGAGGACAAACATTGTTCAAACATGCATGAAAATGGTGCAGATGGATTCCTTGAATTTTTCGATAATTTTTCATATATAAATTATTTGATTTGGAGCTACGGTTGAATTATATGATTTTTTAGAAGTTTAGGCAATTTTACGGAATTTCTGAATAAAAATAAATCCAGAAAAGGCATTACTGCGTCGACTGGCGTCGATGTGATGTCAAGAGGTCAAAGGCGCCAGCCCAGATCAAACTGACGGCCAATTTGGGACCCACATGTCGGTGAAACCACTAACTAATGAGTTAGTTTAGTGTTAGGTTAGCACTAACCTAGGTTAATTAGGCACAGGCCCACACGTCGATGCCTTGATTGAATTAACTAGATTAATTTAACGCTAATTTAAACTTACGCTAATTAAGCGAGGGGCACAGGCCCACCTTTCATTGACCCGGGAGTCAAACCCCGGTCGACAAGGTCAACTTCGCCCGGCGGCTCGGCGCCCGGCGAGGCCAGACGCTGCGGAGGCCTCGGGTTTTGACTTCGGCGACCAAATCGACGGCCGAGCCCATCTACGAGGCTGGGGCTCACGCGCATCGGCCCAGTGGGGTTAGCTTGGGCAGGGGTGGTCTAAGACGCACGGCGGTGGCAACGGCAGCGGCGGCCGGAGTTCGGCCGAGCTCGGGGCCGAGGCTATGGAGGCCGTGGAGTTGCGCTTGGCTCCCACGGCACCTACTCTGGCCTGGCGAGCACGTGGGTGAGCTCGGTTGGAGGCTACGGTGACCGTGGCCACGCAGCGGTGAGGAGCTCGAGGCGGCGGCGTGAGTCGGTCATCGTCGAAACGACGGCAGCTGCGGCGTAGAAGCTGAGCACGGGAGCAAGGGAGGAGGTGGAGAAGCTCACAATGAGTCCAATGGCCTTGAGCAAGGTTGGGGACGCCCGGTAGCTCGAGATCGTGGCGAGAGATCCACGGTGGCCAGCGAGAAGCAGCGATCTTGGCGGCGTTGTGGCGCATCCGACGTTCCATGGCTTGGTGGAAGGATGAGGGCTGACGGCGGGGCTTTGGATACACTAAATGGGAGAGGAGGGTCGGTGGCCATGGCTACGGTGAGCAACGGCGGCTGACGGGCTCCGTTCGGTCATGGGAGGGAGAGAAGCGAGAGGGGGATAGGGACGGAGGGAGAAGTGGACGTGGCATCTCCAGGGGGGTCGGGGAAGCGAGCAGAGAGGCAGGAGGTGGCACTCGGAGGGCGCGCGTGCGGCGAGCACACGCTCGGCGTCCTACTGGCGCAAGGTTGAAGACAACCTTGCCCCTGGTGGGTTGGGCTGGCTTTACCGGCAGAACACTTCTGAAGGTGGGCGGTTGGGGGCGCCGGTAAAGTGGCAGGTACTATCTCTCTCTCTCTCTTTTCTATTTTTCTTTTTCTAATACATTTTTCTTTGTTACGATTTAGTTTAGGAACTAAATCATTTTAGATAATTCTCGAAATTATTTTGGTGGTTAACTGAATTATTTCAGGCTCCACAAATAACTTCAGAATATTTGGACCATTTAAAATATATATAGCATTTAAACGGCTCCAATTCAAATACTTTTTTGTTAATTCAAAAATCCAAAGATGACCTAGAAATATATCCATCTTTTTTGGGAGATGTTTTCACCTCAACGAAATCATGAACTTTCTTAGGGACATTTTGGGTTTATTGAAAAAGATTTTAATCAAGCCTAGAGGGACTGATTTAGTGCTAGGGTTTGAACAATCCCCATTTCAAGTTTAAAAGGAATTTAATCATGATGCAAGATGATGATGCAAAGACAAGCAAAAGCTAATGCTAGGGCTGTGACACTACTCATGTGTTGAGGCCAAGATATTCCATTCCTACTATATGAATCTTGATCTCTACCCTTCCCCAAGTTGCTTTCCACTCAAATCTTCTTTCCATCAAATCCAAATCCTGTGAGAGAGAGTTGAGTGTTGGGGAGACTATCATTTGAAGCACAAGAGCAAGGAGTTCATCATCAACACACCATTTGTACTTCTTGGAGAGTGGTGTCTCCTAGATTGGCTAGGTGTCACTTGGGAGCCTCCAACAAGATTGTGGAGTTGAACCAAGGAGTTTGTAAGGGCAAGGAGATTGCCTACTTCGTGAAGATCTACCGCTAGTGAGGCAAGTCCTTCGTGGGCGACGGCCATGGTGGGATAGACAAGGTTGCTTCTTCGTGGACCCTTCGTGAGTGGAGCCCTCCGTGGACTCGCGCAACCGTTACCCTTCGTGGGTTGAAGTCTCCATCAACGTGGATGTACGATAGCACCACCTATCGGAACCACGACTCAAAAATCACCGTGTCTCCAAATTGCGTTTGAATCCTCCAAACCCTTCCCTTTACATTCTTGCAAGTTGCATGCTTTACTTTCCGCTGCTCATATACTCTTCGCATGCTTGCTTGATATGTGTTGTGAGTGTTAAACTTGTGCCTAAACTCCACTTAAACTTAAAAAGTTAAAAACTGCATCTTTTGGTACTTAGTGTCTAATCACCCCCCCTCTAGACACCTCTTCTCGATCCCTTTCAACCCAGCCCAGCGTCCTCGCCAGGATGCGGAGCTGCCCCTCGTTAGCGGCTGTCGCCTCGCATGACCCTTGCATCTTGCAGTTCCTGAGTGGTCTTGGTGATGAACTCCTGAGTGGTGGGCACTCCTTGCCCTGTGCTCTCCTGAGGAACATGTGTCGCGAAGCACTCTTCCAAGTGGTGCCCAAGCGCCTCCCTCGTGAGGTTGGCAAGGTCAGAGGCCCTCCAGGAAGAGAGCCCGAGCCACACTGAGGAGGGCGGCAGACACGCTTTCCTATGCTATGGAGGAGGCGCCCACAGGGGCAGGCGCGAGATCACGATGAGGCTCTGCCTCGTCGCCATCCTCTGAGGTCTGCAGCCTGTTCGCTTCTTCACAGGAACGGTCTTGGGGGCCTCGCCTGCTTTGTCGGGGTCGTCGATTCTGCAGCTTGAAGGCACGCTCGAGGGAGCACACGCATCCCTCTCTTCACACGGGACCGTGATGATTCCTCCACTTCCTGGCATCTTGAGAGCGTTGTAGCCGTGATGAGTGACCGCCATGAACTTGGCGAGGGCTGGATACCGAGGATGGCATTGTCTGGCGGGCGGATGTGCGCCGTTGAAGTCGAGGAGCTTCGGTGCGGTAGTTCTTGCACTCCCGAAGGTGACAGGCGGACGGACCTGCCCTATCGGTGTGGTGGAACCGCCGGTCACTCTGAGAAAGGCTTGGTGGGCTCGAGCTGTTCATATGGCACTTTCGGAGGTTGTCGAGCGTGTCGGCCAGACGGGGCGTTGAGCCCTGCGCCACCATCGATGAGGGTCTTGGTGACCTGCACATTGCTGATGACTGGGGAACACAGCATAGGGAGGGTGCCAGTGGTGGCTGCGCACTTGAGCTGATCCGCCGAGTTGAAAGTGATGGCGCATTGGGACCACTTGAGTGGGCGCGTGGCCTCGAGCTTGGGGAGCACCGCGTTCACCTCGCGAGCGAACTGTTTAAGATGCACTGAGAGGCTGGGGCCTGGGCGCCACCCAAAATGCAGGCGATTGCACACGACTCCTGGAAGCCTCCAGCCCCCTCGTCCTAGTGGTGGTCATCGTTTCCTTCTCGGTGGCGACAACGGGGGAAGACCAGTGTTGCACTGGGGGCGATCCTCATGAGGCGGGTCCCTCCAGGCGCCCTTGCGAGGTTGGTCCTATCAGCAGTCCTCACGAGGCCGGTCGCGCCACTCCTGGCACGGGCCACGGTCATCCCAGCGTCCGCCTCCTCGTCCTCCTCCACGGCGTAGCCACGGTCGTTGCGCTTAGGGGCGTCGACCGTAGGCGTCCTTCCTGTATGGCTCTGAGATCTTGGCGATCGGCGGTGTTATGGGTGTTTAGGTTGTGGAAAGGCGAGCGGTCGGCCATTCTTGGATGACTTCGAGGCTTATCTCGGCCCCGCTTGGTGTCGGGCTCCGCTGCGAGCACCACTGCCTCCTTGCGCTTCACGTCCTTAGCCTTGGCCTTCTTCTCCTCCGCTCCTGCGGCTGGCAGCTCGAGGAGAGAAAGGCGCCCCTCTTCAGCTCTTGCGCACTTGGTCGCCAGGTTGAACAGCTCCTGAGATGTGCAGAGCTCCTCGTGGATGGCGAGCTCTTCCTTCATCTTGACGTCACGGACGCCGTCAGAGAACGCGGAGATGATGGCTTCGTCCGTGACCTTGGGGATCTTGAGGCGGGTGTTGTTGAAGCATTGGATGTACTTCTGGAGGGTCTCTCCTGGTTGTTGCTTGATGCGGTGCAGGTCACCCACGGCCGGCGGGCGGTCGCGATTGCCACTGGAAGTTGGCGGCAAGCGGTTGCGCATCTCTTCCCGAGGAGGAGATCGAGCCGTCTTTGCGAGTTCGAGGAGCCAGGCGGGCTCCATCCTTGAAACCATGGGAAACCAGTTCGCCATGACTTTTTAAATGCGCCATTGGCAACCGATGCTTAGCTCATAGAGATGCAGGAACTCCACGGGGTCGGCGGTGCCATCGTAGCGAGGAGGCAGGTCTGGCGAACTTGCACGGCGAGCGGCCTTCGCAGCTTCCGGGGTGAAGGTGCGGTAGCCGGCAGTGGTTGCCAGGGCCCGCTTCAAAGGTGGAGCTTGGTCTTGGCGGGTCCGCGCTGCGCCACTGCGGGCAGCGTGGTCTTAACGAGGTGGCGCGAGGGCGCGGTGTAACTTCTACAGCGGGATTTCTTAGCGACTTCTTTCTTCGTGCTTGCGGGCACCCGGCGCGGCCGGATCACGCGGAGCCGCCGCCTTTGGTGCCAAAGCGCCGTCTTTGGGGCTGAGGTGGTGGAGGCACGCCATGAGCCTCGTCGCCCGCTGGCTGGTTGAGGAAGCGAGAGAAGTGGGGCGGCGCGAAGAGATCCCCACAATGGCGCAGACGAGCTCGGCCGACAGCGGTCGAAACCACTCCTTGTAGACGTCGTCGGCGGGGCGGTAACGCAGGAGCTCGTTCGCCACGAGGAGCACGGCCCGTGCCTCCATGGGAGCGCGGCGTGCGTGAGACGAAGAACCGGCTGGGGTCAGTGATGGAGTGGCGGTGCGGCCGTCCTGCCGCACCGAGGGATGGAGCGATGACGCTTGCTGCTCGTTCCCCGCCGGGCTGGTGGCAGCGTTGGCAGCGGGAGACGAAGAATGACGAGGTGGCCCACCAACGGGAGCCGTCTGAGCGACGCGGGCGGTGAGGGAAGCCCGACGCTCTGCTCGAGCACGGCGAGCATCCGCCATGGAGACGACGGAGCGATGGAGTGACAAACTGATGGAAGGGAAGCTACGACGCACCCCTACCTGGCGCGCCAAATGTCGGATGTGGGGTTCCGGCACACCGTTAAGGTTCGAACACTGGGGTGCGCGCGAAGTCTTTCCCTCCTACCGATCTACGCCCTAGCTCGCTAAGGTCTCGCGGTTGAACTCGACGAACTCGCAACACAGAAAGACACAAGATTTATACTGGTTCGGGCTACCATTTTGGTGTAATACCCTACTCCAGTGTGGTGGTGGTGGATTGCCTCTAGGGCTGATGATGGACAGTACAAGGGAAGAACAGCCTCCTGAGGTTGAGGTGTTCTTGTGGCTAGGCTCTCAATCCGGTTGGATCAAGCTAAGATGAGATGCCTCTACTATGGTGGCTAGCTCTACTTATATAGGCCCTGGTCCTCTTCCCCAAATATCGAGCGGGAAGGGAGCCAACAACGGCGGGCAAATTTGAAGGGGGACAACCAGTACAAGCTATCCTGACAAAAGCGGTCTTCGCCTGTGAAAAGATTTGGTGGTGACGCTGCCTTGGGATCCACGATGACCTCCGTCTTGCCGTCCTCCTGGTCTTGGTCTCGTTGCACCAATATAGCAACCTTTGCCTGATGCCTCGGTACTCTTCGCCTGCGCTGGCCTCTTTAGCACCAAAGAGGAAATAAGGACGCTGCGCGCGCTGGCGCCCGCCTGGTGTCGTTCGTCATGGCTCACGTCACGAGGGCCTCGTGAGGTTTTGCCCCGCCTTGATATCTCCGCTCCTCGTGAGCCTGCCTGGCTAGGCTACTCCAGAGGAGGTCTTGCGTCGTCCGCCTCGCGAGGCTTGGACCCTCGCGAGGTTCTTGGATGCCTTGTTGATGAAGATGGGTCGTACGGCCCACTTGCTTAGCCACGCCGTGGGCCGCAGGCAGGCAAGTCTGGGGACCCCCGTTCCCAGAACGCCGACATATGTTCTCTCTCCACTAGTGGTGTTATGTGAACGTCGACTACATGACATTTCACCATTATTTGGGCCTAGAGGAAGGCATTGGGAAGTAATAAGTAGATGATGGGTTGCTAGAGTGACAGAAGCTTAAACCATAGTTTATGCGTTGCTAACCCGTAAGGGCTGATTTGGATCCATATATTTCATGCTATGGTTAGGTTTACCTTAATACTTCTTTTGTAGTTGCGGATGCTTGCAATAGGAGTTAATCATAAGTGGGATGCTTGTCCAAGTAAGGACAGCACCGAGCACCGATCCACCCACATATCAAATTATCAATCGAGCGTGAATCATATGAGCGTGATGAAAACTAGCTTGACGATAATTCCCATGTGTCCTCGAGAGCGCTTTTCTCTATATAAGAGTTTGTCGGGCTTGTCCTTTGCTACAAAAAGGATTGGGCCACCTTGCTGCACTTTATTTACTTTTGTTACTCGTTGCTCATTACAAATTATCTTATCACAAAACTATCTGTTACCTATAATTTTAGTGCTTGCAGAGAATACCTTGCTGAAAACCGCTTATCATTTCCTTTTGCTCCTCGTTGGGTTCGATACTCTTACTTATCAAAAGGACTATGATAGATCCCCTATACTTGTGGGTCATCATACCACACATTGTCCGGCGACGGCAGCTCCATCGGCCCACCCTGCACCCGAACAAGTCAACCCTCGTACTCCCCTCCGCCTGCTCTTCCCCTGCTCCGGTTTGTTCGGTCTGAGGTCTCGACATCGTCCTCCACCTTGGTGCTCTAGCCGCGGCGCCGCCGTCTATCGTTCCCAACATGGTCAGCAAAACAAGAGGGATCGGGAGACAACTGTTCGTCGAGAGGCTGACTGTCACGAGCCCAATAGGTCCATGGCCTAGGTTTTGTTGTTTAACATGGGCAGCCCACGACATGTTTCAACATTTTTTTGGATCCAGCAGGTATCAAGCAGCCTCCGGGCCTCCCAACCTAGCTTGTCTATAACATCAGCAGCCCAAGTTATGTTTGTTTTTTCAATACGGCCTTACGGCTCAGTTCTATTTTTATAAGAATGCATAAGCGAACCTATGTTTTCTATAAGAATGCAAAACTGAACCTATGTTTTCTATAATAATGCAAAAAGAACCTATATTTATTTGTTATTTTATTACACACACACACACACACACACACACACACACACACGTATATATATATATATATATATATACACACATATATATATATATATATATATATATATATATATATATATATATATATATATATATGAAACAACATAAGTTTCCGTTAAACCTGTCGTTCGTCCAACCATTTTATAGACCTTCCCACTTCCTTTATTTTTCGTTTTCATTAGTCCTATATCTGAATTTTCTCCCACTTTCTTTTTCGATGTAAACTGAGTTTTCTCCCAGTACTTCTCCCTAGAACCAACTCAAGCATCCCACGTCTAGCCTAAAAATAATAATACCCCGTACTATTAACTCATCAAATTAAAATGATATTTTATTTACGTAAGTTGAAAGTTCTTACAAAATAATAATAATAATTGTTTATATATAACTTGGCAAGTTAACTCCTAGTGATTGCGTACATAAGCTTGCAAAGATTTTACTGACCAATGTAGTAATAGACGTGCAATCATGTGTTTATGTTTTTATAAAATTTCTCCGTCTAGCCCAACATGATATTTTCACCTAGCCCAGCAAGTCCGCGGATTTCGAGAAAAATGCAAATGGGCTTTAAATTCTACCATATATATAAGCGGGCTGCATAGATGCTACATCATTGTTTCACCCAGCCACCAAATGGACTAAAAACAAATGGACTGGTGACATGTGGGCCAAGAGGTCGGTTTAAGAAGGCGTTGGATTTACATCCAACGGCCCGCATTCTTCTTCAATCTCGTCTTCTTCCCCGGTATTTGCCGGGACCGCTGCTCCGGCCTCCGGCGTCCGGTGACATTGTTTTTGCGCCTCGAAAGAAAACGCTACCCCGCCGACGGCCAGGCCATCCCTCCACTCTGCACCTCCTGTTATTCTCTGCCGAGTGTAGGCCCACCCCGCACTATAACCAGTCAAGTTTCCCACTCCTCTCCGTCTACGACTCCACTACCGCGTCTTCCCCATCTCCGGGTCGTTCTAGTCTGGGGCCTCGCCGTCGTCCACCGCAGATCGGTGCGCCAAGCGTGGCGTGGTCAACATCTGAGAGTCATCGGAAGAGGATCAGATGCGTGGAGAGCCTGACGACTGGGACCCATGAGGTCCACGGTCGCATGCAAGGAAAGTTCCTCCTTATTATGTTGTTTCCTCCCCCTGACAGCTGGGACCCACCGGCTGTATCTTCGCACGGAAGGGAGTGCTTCCTTATTGTGCGAAAAAATATTCCTCCCGTTGACAGCTGGGACCTGTCAGATTTGGTGGCTGACTTGTGGGCCTACTAAGTGGACGTGTACGCAGGGCTTTGTCAACTTAATCAACAAATGATTCTAGCAGCTGGACTGTTGGATGTTAATCCAACAACCGTGCTCCTTCTTCAACCTTTGTTCTTGCTCGTGTCTCCCGTGGGAGGCATCGGCAAGAAGGTTCGCGCACGAACGATCAAGTTTCCCACTCCTCTCCATCTGCGACTCCACTGCCGCGTCTTCCCCATCTCCGGGTCGTTCCAGTCAGGGGCCTCACCGTCGTCCACCGGCCTTGGTGCGCTCGGCACGGTGTGGTCAACGTGCTCAACAACCGAGATTCATCAAGATGATCAGACGTGAGAGGTCGGCAGGGGACGCACCACGCCCATGGACGCATGCATGCAACTGCATCCTTTTTACCCTGAAAAATAATGTTATCTCCCCCTTACTGCTGGGACCTACCAGCTACATCTTTGCTCGCAAGGAAGTGCACCCATATTACGGGCAAAAAAATGATTCACCCCCTGACTGCTGGGACCCACCAGCTACATCTTCGCACGCAAGGAAGTGCATCCATATTAAGGAAAAAAGCGATTCGCCCCACATTGCGGGACCCATCAAAGAACATCTTCGCTACGCAAGGAAGTGCCTAACGGTCGGGACCCACCGATTAAGCATACATCGTAGCATTGTCATTCTAGTCGCGAACGATATGCGTACATCTTGGTCGATGTAGGGGCGCCGACGTGTCGTAGTAAGCGGCGCATGTAGCATGTACACGCACGCATTACAGCGGCCAGGTGTGCAAGAAAGAAAAATCTGACCCGCGTCGTTACATATGGGCAGGGTCTCGAACGCCTACTGCGTGCATACGTCACGCCGGGGCTTGTGTACATGGCTGGGTCGGAACGGAGAAAGTGCGTCGTCGTCGTGTTCATGGGGAGGCAGCGAGAATCGTCATGTTCATCGGGAGTCAACGGAAGCGTGGAGCCAACCGCTTGGACGGAACAACCGATGGAAAGCGAGGCTGGCGTACCACGCGAGCGGAGAGCGACCTTGTGTTCGACCGGCCACGGTTGAAACGGGATCCTGTTCATCGGGATGGGTCCGGCGCATCAAGAACGGAGGAAGCGGACCTCCTACGCCAAACGGGGGGTCCTGTTCATCGGGAGGGGTGTGGCGTACCGCAAAACGGAGGAAACAGACTTGTGTTGGAGCGCTACGGTCGAAACGGGGGTCCTGTTCATTAGGAGGGGCATGGCGTACCGCAAAACGGGACTCCACGGGATACTGTTCATCTCCACCGTCGCCCCCCTCCAGCCTCCACGGGCTACTGTTCATCCACCATCGACCTCCTCCGGCCTCCACCGCATTGTTTATCCACGGGCTCTTGTTCATCCAGCCTCCACCACGCTTACTCCACTGCTCTTGTTCAACCAGCCCTCTCCACGGGCTCCTGTTCAGCCACCCCTCCACGGGATACTGTTCATCCAGTCCTCCATCGTCTACTGTTCATCCAGCCCTCCATGGGGTGGTCCTGTTCATCTAGCCTCCACGGGGTCCTGTTCATCCAGCCCCAACCAGCTCCATCGATCGGGGTCCTGTTCATCCCGAGGCAACACCACGGGGTCCAGTTCATCCACCCCCACAGGGAACTGCTCATCCAAACCCCCCCAGCAACACTCACTGTTCATCCAGAGGCAGCATCGATCGTCTTCAATTAACAGCAGTAGTGAAGGAATCGCTCGATTGGGTTCAGTTAACAGCCATCGATCGATCGCTCGGGTTCGATAGCGTAGCCTGCGGTAATCGCTTCGGGTTCGTGAGGGCAAAAGCCTCGCTCGGGTTCAGTTAGAGCCCAACGCCTTGCACCCACGCGCGTGCGTGTACGAGAGAAACGTGCATCGGTCGGGCCCGACCACCCACCGTAACCGGAAACACCCCAATATTTTCATAGCCCTCACTTCTACCACAATTTTTTCCGTCATGGACGGCCCAAAGAATGGCATGCAGCTGCATCTCCGGCCCGCCCAGGACGGAAAGCCCATTTTCTGTCATGATTTTTTGTCATAGAAGTAGGAGCCCACCACATCTATGATGATACCGGGTTTTGTCACAATGATCGTCATAGAAGTGTCATAAGTATGACAATTTTTTTTTCGTTCGGCCCAAAATTTCACGGATGTGTCTTTTTTTTGTAGTGGTAGGGAATGGTGTTACTCGTCGGGTGAAACGGAAAAGGATCTGCCCTCGAGATTTTGCTGGTACTTATAGTGCAGTAGAAGGTCCAAGTCCACCGGCTAAATCTACAAACACAGTATCACCTGCTCCACCAGCTGCAGCATCCGCTTCAACTATACCAGCATCTCAATGAGTTACTCATTCGTTTGCTTCGGAACTGGCTAGTTCACAAGCTGCCTTCACACCTAACACTAGTTCCGAATCACTGCTGACACAACAGGACTTGGCAAGATCAGATGAACCTCATGAGCATCAACACCAAGACGGTACCTGACCGAGTCAAGTTGTAGTTGCATGCTCCTTTATATGTACTCTCATAGTTTGATGTGCACTAACACTTTCCATATTATTGTTGAACTAGCACCACGACGCAAGCGGAAATAGACATCAGGGATAATGCTTGACACATTAACAAAATCTAAAGGAGGAATAATGGAGATCCATTTTGAGGCAGGTTTAAAAAGGCCACGTGATGCTACAGAGTCAGCCAAGTTAGTATCAGAGGCAGCCGTTGCCGTTAGGTGTCATGCACGTATCCTCCGAACGTGGATCCAGTACATGAATGAGAAATACAATACCCAGTTTAACACCTTCCTTGATCATTTATCCATAAGTAATGTTATTCATCGCAATTTGTAATATTTTCTTGCTTTGTGCCATACTTTCTAGCTTCCTCCTAATAAGACTCATATTCTTTTTTCAACAGATGAGGTTCAAGTAGGATCCAAAAGATGATGCAACTAAACAAGCATGCACTCATGTTTTTCAGTCTGCTCTGCGACAATATCGGTACCACCTTAGAAAATCTCACTTTGAAGGCAAGGCTAACAATGAAATCGCCCAAACATCTCCAGTGGAATATATTACAGATGAAGACTGGACAACCCTTGTTAAACACTGGTATGATCCAAAGTATCAGGTAGGGTATATGTATTTGATCAGACCACATATTGAACTTGTATTTATGTATGTGCCTTACAAATGTATCTTCTTCTATGCTAACTTTTTGAAGAACAAGACCAACCGTTCTAATGTGAAATTCCAACAGACAACAGGATCTCGTAGCTATATTGCACACTGCGAGGCTCTTGTAAATAGCTGCTAGTTCCTTCTTTTTCGTGCCATATTATCGTATCTATATTGACTTGTTCCAAATCTGAGAGAGGAAAACCCGTGCGGACCAAAAAGAACACGAACCGAATGCGATTACCAAATCTTCAAGGATTGCCACACCGGCAAGATGAAGGGCATGAGCACACCAGTTCAAGCATTTGTTGAAGTCCTTACTTCTCTGCCTTTGAACTGATTGGTAATGTGATGTGTTCATTTAAGCGCTTGGTTTGCAGCCAATGTCGATTACTCTGTTCACTTTTATACACAGTTGTCTTAACGTATCATTTCACCTTACATGGTTTAAAAGAGATGAAGGATATTCTTTTGGTCTTGATCTGTAATCTAGTTGTGATCTTCACGTGCGCACACAATGATACAATAGCCTGTTTGTTTTATATCTGTTTGCCCATGATATGAATGATGTCATACTATGTTCATCCTACTTAAATCCATGTCTCTTTATCCTTAGATGTCAATGAATGTGAGGAAATAGACAATATAGTAGGCATGCTACATGGACATATGTTCCGAAGGTGATTTTATTATGTAGTTGACACTACAATACATGCTAATGTATGACATCAGTTCACCAAAATAAGTTATGTATAAACGTGAATCCTACTTTGTTTGTTTTTGTCTCATTAGTAACTTATCTGGTACACTAATCTACAAGTTCAAACTTTCAGCAAGCTATGTAACAAATGAGTGAACAGCCACAACCACCTGAAGGTGACGAGGCTACCACAGGCACAATGTCACCTCTGTCTTTGCGATGCGTCAAGATCTCTCCACTAACTTGATTGCAAAGAGCGCATTCTTGTGTAATGCAGGGTGGTTTCAAAGGTAGCCGAGGAGTCTGGATTAGGGGTATCCGGATAGCGAGCTGTACTGCACAACGTCCGGACTATTGAAGCGTGAAGATACAAGACTCAAGACTTCGCCCGTGTCCGGATGGGACTTTCCTTGGCATAGAAGACAAGCTTGGCGATCCAGGATATTATATTTCCTTCCTTGTAATCGACTCCATGTAAACCCTAGCCCTCTCCGGTGCCTATATAAACCGGAGAGGTTGGTCATAGAAGGCTGATCACAACTACAATCATACCATCATAGGCTAGCTCTTAGGGTTTAGCCTCTACGATCTCGTGGTAGATCTACTCTTGTACTACCCATATCATCAATATTAATCAAGCGGGAAGTAGGGTTTTACCTCCATCGAGAGGGTCCGAACACAGGTAAACATCTGCGTCCCTATCTTCCCTGTTACCATCAGCCTTGACACGTAGATCGGGACCCCCTACCGAGATCCGCGGTTTACACCGACATTGGTGCTTTCATTGAGAGTTCCTCGTGTCATCGCCATCGGGCTCGATGGCTCCTTCAACCATCGTCAATAACACGGTGCCGGACAGTCATGACAAGCCACGGCTTAGACCTCTTTGTCGCACAAAGCTCGGGTATCACCCCGCGGTAGCCCTCGGACCTAAATCCGGAGCAGGCTGCGTTGCCTGAGGACGGAGGGCTGGACCCCGCCCCGCTGGTCGCGCATTCATCGGCGTTGGAGCCGAACACGGGCCTTACCTCTGTGGTGGCCTGTGACTACGGACCCCCGGATTCGTATCCGGATGATGGTTCCGGTCCGCGCACTCCCGAGCCAGTCGAGCCAGGTTGGGCTCCGGTAATGGAGTTTACCGCTGCGGATATCTTTCAGCACTCGCCCTTTGGCGACATGCTGGACTTGTTAAAAACTCTCTCTTTGACAGAAAATTCTGGGCCAAACTATGTCCGGTTCGAGTGGGAAGCAGGCGGCGAAGAAATTCATTGCCCACCCACCACCCACTTCATAGCCACGGTTGATGATTTAACCGAAGCGTGCGACCGACTCAAGACATCGACGGTATGGACGACGATGCAGGAGAAAATTCGAAATCTATGGGTCGCCGGACTTCCCCCTCGTCACACGACATATACATGGTGGATACGCCCAAAGTGGACAAAGGTGACAATCCGGACGATAAAACCCCCGGACAAAAGCCAAAGCAACGACGCAGACGCCGTTCTAAGTCCAAAGAATGAAAAATAGCGACAAGAGCGCCAGAGGATCGATACTACAATCAACTCCGAAGGCAACAACGACCATACGGACCCAGCGATGGAGCAGATTTAACCAGGTCACCCGAACATAGTTCGTGAAAGCAGACGCTCAAGACAATGATCCCAACGGACGAGGTCATCAAACCGAACCAGCACAAGAAAACAGTCGGGATAATGATGCAATCCCGGAAGAGCACGCAGAACGAGATAACCTCCACAGAAAGCTTATGGCCACCGCAAGAAGTCTAAAGAAGTAGAAGCAACGGCTCAAAGCCGCGCAGGAAACGCTCAACCGTAGATGGAACAAAGTGCTAGACACTAAAGAAAGATACGGCGATGATCGGCATACAAAGAGCTATCCAAAACGGAAGCTATTGCCAGAATTCGACGACGAAGCTGCACCACTTCATAACCGCAACAAAGCGGCCACCGACGCCGCGCACGATCCACATGAACACCTGAATAAGAAAGCCGGCGCGGCCAGGTCCATTTATGGATCCAAAGGACGCACCCCGGCAAGGGACTATGGTCACCAAAACGACACGCCTAATCGAATACCCGTCCCGGAATAAACACCGGACACAACAACAGCCGACGGCATGCCACAGCTTCGTCCGGTCAGGAGGGGCTGCTCACCCCTCGTGCTTTTACCGATGAAGCATCTTGGACCATGAATTTCCACAGGGCTTTAAACACGTGGAACATAGAGGCATACGATGGAGCAGCAGACCCGAAGTGCGGATCGAGGACTTCATCCTGCACACACATATGGCTCGTGGGGACGATCTTCACGCCATCAAATACCTCCCCCTCAAGCTGAAGGGACCAGCTCGACACTGGTTGAAAAGCCTCCCCGAAAATTCAATTGGGAGCTGGGAGGAACTCGAGGACGCTTCGGGGCCAATTTTCGGGGACCTATGTCCGCCTCCGGATGTCGACGACTTAAGTCACATAGTCCAACAGCCCGGAGAATCCACCAAGAAGCTTTGGAACAGATTCCTCACTAAGAAGAATCAAATTGTCGATTGTCCGGATGTCAAGCCTTAGCGGCATTCAAACGCAACATCCGTGATGAGTGGCTACTTGAGACACCTCGCCAAGAAAAGCCAAGGACAATGGCAGCCCTAACAAGCCTTATGACCCGCTTTTGCGAGAGAAGACAGCTGGCTAGCCCGTGAAAGGCACCAGCGACCCCAAAGACATCGAAATAAGGGATGGCAACGAGAAGCCACGGCGTCATAAAATCAAACGCCAAAACAAGGAAGAGAGCCCAGATAACACGACGGTTAATGTCGGATTCAGGGGCTCTCGACCTAACCAGCAAAATAAGCCATCTAAAGGCAGTAAAGAGGGACCATCCGATGCGAATAGAGTCCTAGACAGACTATGCCAAATTCATGGCACCCCTAACAAACCTCAAAAACCATACGCACGAGAGTGCTTTGGGTCTTCAAGCGGGCGGCAAATTAAATGCCGAACACAAGGGAAGGGAAACACCAAGTGAAGACGAGGATGAACCTCGCCAGCCGAACACAGAGGGACAGAAAAAATTCCCGCCAGAGGTTAGAACAGTAAACATGATCCACGCGACTCAAACATCCATGAGGAGGCACGAACGCGTGCATAGAGACGCGCTCGATATAGAGCCCATCGTACTCACACCTAACCACTGGATGCCCTATCCGATCACCTTCGATCACTTGGACGACCGAACTAGTATTCGGCGCGGAGGATCAGAGGCCTTGGTGCTTGACCCAATAGTCGACGGATACCATCTCACCCACGTCCTCATGGACGGCGGCAGCAGTCTCAATTTAATATATGAGGACACTATCCACAGGATGGGGATAGACCCATCCAGAATTAACCAAAGCGACACCACCTTTGAAGGGGTGATACCAGGCGTTGAAGCCCACAGCAGGGGCTCCGTTGTACTGGAGGTAACATTCGGATCTCCAGGCAACTCCAGAAGCGAAGAGCTACTCTTTATCATCGCAACCTTCCAAAGCAACTATCATGCATTGCTTGGAAGAACGGCCTTCGCCCGTTTTAACGCATTATCGCACTATAGCTACCTTACACTCAAGATGCCCGGTCCACGGGGCGTCATCACCGTTAGCGAAATAACAGAGCGCTCGTCAGGCACAGAGGAACACGCGACAGCCCTCGCGGCCACTATAAGCGGCCTCCAACATCAGAAAACATGACTGGTCATTAAAGACCACAGACTCGGCTAGACGAGTCCGGTCGCCCGGATAAAATTGAATCAGGGCACCGTATATGTAATCCCATAGTACACACCAGGGGCTTTAAATACTTAATACAGTCCCACAGATTGGCTCAACCTTAGGGGCAGGCCAACATTTTACACTCTTATTATCCATCGCATACTTACGTTGTACTCTTCTACGAGTTTTCCTTTTTCCATGCATAACGTTTATGCGATACCCTTCGAGGACACGACACAACGGAGACAAAGGAGCGTACGTGCAGCGGGCCCCGTTCAATAGGTTTCTTTTTAGATTAAGCCCTGTGTAAACCTTTTCTATTGCCTCTTGTTGTTTAACCATCCCATGGGTTCCATACCCACGAGAGGATACTGCTGTTTTTGGCATTTCGCCACGGCATTAACGCAGACGCACTGGAAACGCAAGGTTTATAATGAATGGGCATTCTTGAGCTCATCATCTGTTATAAAGTCCGACTACCTTCGGAGTGTTGGCGTCACGAGTTTGGCCTTATATGCATCAGCTCGAATCATGTCTTTGGTCAAATGTTGGGTTTGCCCGGCTCTCGGTTTGCCGCCTTTACGTTCCGTTATAATCGGCTAAGGTGGCCAAAGGAGAACTACTTTGGGATTGTGCCACTGGTTATTCCGGACGAGCACCTCAAGAGAGAAATCCGAAAACCGACCGTCATGATGCAGCGAGAGACTGTTCAACCACTCGAAGACTTATCGGAATCTTTAGGATCCTCGCATTAACGAAGGACCGCTTTCGGTCATGTACACACGCTACCGTATTCGGATACACGCTGAAGGTACCAGGGGCTACATAGTAGCCCCAACATTAGACTCCCATGGCTAGCGAAAGTGTTACGACTATATAGTCCGGTTGCCTAGTTCGACGTGCGATCACCTCCTTAATGGAGCAAGACGTTGGATCAAGTGTGATTAAGCATATTTTTCGCGAACACCCCGCATTGTCTGCGTGGGGCTGAAATAACGACTGCTATCTTCGGATTACACACACACACACACACACACACACACACACACACACACACACACACACACACACACACACACACATATATATATATATATATATATATATATATATATATATATATATATGTAAACGGCATACAGGGACACAATAATACTTTCAGGCAAAAAGTATAAATATAAGCCTTATAACCAAAATAACATTGTTTTTACAATGATTCGATTCATCACTCGAATAAGACATTCTTCGAGCACTGCGCCTCTATTAGGCGGGCACCTTCTGTGACCTGTGCCAAGTAGTGCTCGGCCGGATATTGGCCCCCCGCCGGATCTTGGGTCGCTATAATATTGGCCTCCATATCCGTCCAATAGGCTTTAACGCGGGCAAGAGCCATCCGCGCACCCTCTATGCACGCCGACCTCCTCATGGCATCGATCCGAGGCACGGCCCCAAGGAATTGTTGCACCAAGCCAGAGTAACTGTCCGGCATAGACCCATTCGGCCAAATATGGTCTATCACGCATCGCATTGCAAGACCGGACAACTGTGAAGCTCCGCTACAACAGCCATCTTGTCACTTAACGGCGTGGCGAGTGGGAGCATTGAATTGCGACGTAAAAGCTTCTCCACTTCCTTATCACCCTGATCCTCGAAGAACTTGGCGGCGTCAACCGTACTCTTTGCCAAATCCGCATACGCGTCCGCAGGACTCCAGCTCCCATCCAGGGGAGCGTACTTCGGATCGAAAAACTTCGTCCGTAGCAAGTAGGAGCCTCCAGTCGTGATTTTACCGGCCTGTTGAAGTTCCTCCCGCGCACCCCTGAGCGTGGTACGTATTTCCTTGGTGGCATTACGCGCCTTGTCCAGCTTGGCCAAACTTTCCTTATGCTCCTTTTGTTGGGGAACGTAGCAGAAATTCAAAATTTTCCTACGTGTCACCAAGATCTATCTATGGAGAAACTAGCAACGAGGGGAAGGAGAGTGCATCTACATACCCTTGTAGATCGCTAAGCGGAAGCGTTCAATTGAACGGGGTTGATGGAGTCGTACTCGTCGTGATCCAAATCACCGGAGATCCTAGTGTCGAACGGACGGCACCTCCGCGTTCAACACACGTACAGCCCGGTGACGTCTCACATGCCTTGATCCAGCAAGGAGAGAGGGAGAGGTTGGGGAAGACTCCATCTAGCAGCAGCACGACGGTGTGGTGGTGATGGAGGAGCGTGGCAATCTGCGCAGGCTTCGCCAAGCACCGCGGGAGAGGAGGAGGACTTGGGAGAGGGGAGGGCTGCGCCAGGGCAAGGGTGCAGCTCCCATGCGCCTCCCACTATATATAGGGGTGGAGGGGATTATTTCTTGCCCTCCAAGTCCATTGGGGCGTTGGCAAAGGTGGGAGGAAATAAATCCCATCCTTTCCCTTCCCCACCGATTGTTATCCCCCCTTTTTAGTGATCTTGATCTTATCCCTTCGGGATATGATATTATTCCTTGTAAGGTGGATCTTGGTGAGCCTTGACCAGGGGTCTGGGGCCTTGCCCCCAGTATCCACGTTCATGTGGATCCCCCATGCAGGTGGGCCCCACTCTGGAACCTTCTAGAACCTTCCCGGTACAATACCCAAAAATCCCGAACATTTTCGGTGGCCAAAATAGGACTTCCCATATATAAATCTTTACCTCCGGACCATTAGGAACTCCTCGTGACGTCCGGGATCTCATCCGGGACTCGAACAACATTCGGTAACCACATATATCTATTCCCTATAACCCTAGCGCCATCGAACCTTAAGTGTGGAGACCCTACGGGTTCGGGAACCATCTTGAACATGACCGAGACGTTCTCGGTCAATAACCAACAGCGGATCTGGATACCCATGTTGGCTCCCACATGTTCCACGATGATCTCATCGGATGAACCACGATGTCAAGGACTCAATCGATCCCGTATACAATTCCCTTTGTCTAACGGTATTGTACTTGCCCGAGATTCGATCGTCGGTATACCGATACCTTGTTCAATCTCGTTACCGGCAAGTCTCTTTACTCGTTCCATAACACATCATGCCGTGATCAACCCCTTGGTCACATTGTGCACATTATGATGATGTCCTACCGAGTGGGCCCAGATACCTCTCCGTTTACAGAGTGACAAATCCCAGTCTCGATTCGTACCAACCCAATGACACTTTCGGAGATACCAGTAGTGCACCTTTATAGCCACCCAATTACGTTGTGACGTTTGGTACACCCAAAGCATTCCTACGGTATCCGGGAGTTGCACAATCTCATGGTCTAAGGAAAAGATACTTGACATTAGAAAAGCTTTAGCATACGAACTACACGATCTTTGTGCTAGGCTTAGGATTGGGTCTTGTCCATCACATCATTCTCCAAATGATGTGATCCCTTTATCAACGACATCCAATGTCCATGGTCAGAAACAAAGAACCATCTGTTGATCAACGAGCTAGTCAACTAGAGGCTTACTAGGGACATGGTGTTGTCTATGTATCCACACATGTATCTGAGTTTCCTATCAATACAATTATAGCATGGATAATAAACAATTATCATGAACAAGGAAATATAATAATAACCAATTTATTATTGCCTCTAGGGCATATTTCCAACAGTCTCCCACTTGCACTAGAGTCAATAATCTAGTTCACATCGCTATGTGATCAACACTCATAGGTCACATCTCCATGTGACCAACATCCAAGAGTTTACTAGTGTCACTAAACTAGTTCACATCATCATGTGATTAAGAATCAATGAGTTCCGGGGTTTGATCATGTTTTGCTTGTGAGAGAGGTTTTAGTCAACGGGTCTCGCAACATTCAGATCCGTATGTACTTCATAAATCTCTATGTCATATTGTAAATGCTGCTTCCACGCTCCACTTAGAGCTATTCCAAATGGTTGCTCCACTATACGTATCCGGTTTGCTACTCGAGTCACTTTCGGATAGGTGTTAAAGCTTGCATCGACGTAACCCTTTACGCCAAACTCTTTATCACCTCCATAATCGAGAAACATGTCCTTATTTACTCCAAGGACAATTTTGTCCGCTGTCCAATGATCCATTCCTGGATCACTCTTGTACCCCTTTGCGGACTCATGGCAAGGCACACTTCAGGCGGTACACAAGATAGCATACTCTGAGCCTATGTCTGAGAAGCATAGGGGACGACCTTCGCCCTTTCTCTCTCTTCTGCCGTGGTCGAGCTTTAACTCTTAACTTCATACCTTAAAACTCAGGCAAGAACTCATTCTTTGGCTGATCCATCTTGAACACCCTCAAGATCATGTCAAGGTATGTGCTCATTTGAAAGTACCATTTAGCGTTTTTATCTATCCTCATAGATCTTGATGCTCAATGTTCAAGCAGCTTAATTCAGGTTTTCTATTGAAAAACACTTTTCAAATAACCCTATATGCTTTTCGAAATTCTACATCATTTCCGATCAACAATATGTCATTCACATATACTTATCGAGAAATTCCATAGTGCTCCCACTCACTTCTTTGGAAATACAAGTTTCTCACAAACTTTGTATAAACCCAAAATCTTTGATCATCCCATCAAAGCGTACATTCCAACTCCGAGATGCTTACTCCGGTCCTTAGAAGGATTCTTGGAGCTTTGCATACTTGTTAGCATCTTTCGGGATTGACAAAACCTTATGGTTGTATCACATACAACCTTTCCTCAAGTATAACGTCGAGGAAACAATGTTTTGACATCCTATCTGCAAGATTTCATCAATCATGCAGTAATTGCTAATCCAATTCCAACAGACTCTTAGCATCGCTACGAGTGAGAAAGCCTCACCGTAGTCAACTCCTTGAACTTGTTGGTAAACATCTTTAACGACAAGTCGAGCTTTCTTAATGGTGATACTTACCATCATTGTACATCTTCCTTTTAAAATCCATCTTTACCCAACGCCCCACGACCATCAAGTATTTCTTCCAAAGTCATGGATCCTCTCTCGGATGTTATGGCCTTGAGCCATTACGTCGAAATCCGGGCCCACCATCGCTTCTTCATAGCTCAGAGGTTCATTGTTGTTCAGCAACATGACCTTCAAGACAGGATTACTGTACCACTCAGAAGTAGTACGCATCCTTGTCACCCTACGAGGTACGGTAGTGACTTGATCCAAAACTTCATGATCACTATCATAAGCTTCTACTTCAATTGGTGTAGGTGCCACATGAACAACTTCATGTGCCCTGCTACACACTTTGGTTGAAGTGATGGTTCAATAACCTCATCAAGTCTCCACCATCCTCCCACTCAATTCTTTCGAGAGAAACTTTTCCTCGAGAAAGGACCCGTTTCTAGAAACAATTACTTTTGCTTCCGGATCTGAGATAGGAGGTATACCAACTGTTTTGCGTGTCCTATGAAGATGTATTTATCCGTTTTGGGTTCGAGCTTATCACGATGAAACTTTTTCACATAAGCGTCGCAGCCCCAAACTTTCAAGAAACGACAACTTAGGTTTCTCCAAACCATAGTTCAAACGGTGTCGTCTCAACGGAATTACGTGGTGCCCTATTAAAGTGAGTGCGGTTGTCTCTAATGCCTAACCCATGAACGATAGTGGTAATTTGATAAGAGACATCATGGTACGCACCATATCTAATAGGGTGCAACTATGATGTTCGGACACACCATCACACTATGGTGTTCCAGAGGTATCAATTGTGAAACATTTCCACAATGTCTTAATTATGCGTACAAAGCTCGTAACTCAGATACTCATCTCTATGATCATATCATAGACATTTTATCCTCTTGTCACGATGATCTTTAACTTCACTCAAAATTACTTGAACCATTCAATAATTCAGACTTGTGTTTCATCAAGTAAATACACTCAATATCTACTCAAATCATCCGGTGAAGTAAGAACATAACGATATTCATTTGCATGCCTCAAAGACTCATTGGACTGCACACATCAAAATGTGTTACTTCCAACAAGTTGCTATCTTGTTCCATCTTCATCAAACCGAGGCTTTTAGGTCATTTTGCCCATGTGGTATGATTTGCATATCTCAAGTGATTCAAAATCAAGTGAGTCCAAACGATCCATCTGCATGGAGTTTCTTCATGCATATACACCAATAGACATGGTTCGCATGTCTCAAACTTTTCAAAAAACGAGTGAGTCCAAAGATCCATCAACATGGAGCTTCTTCATGCTTTTATACCAATATGACTTACATGGCGGTGCCACAAGTAAGTGGTACCATCATTACTATCTTATATCTTTTGGCATGAAAATGTGTATTACTGTGATCGAGATTCAATAAACCATTCCTTTAGGTGCAAGACCATTGAAGGTATTATTCAAATAAATAGAGTAACCATTATTCTCCTTAAATGAATAACCATATTGCATTAGACATAATCCAATCATGTCTATGCTCAATGCAAACACCAAATGATAATTATTCTGGTTTAATACTAATCTTGATGGTAGAGGGAGCGTGCGATGTTTGATCACATCAAACTTGGAAACACTTCCAACACATATCATCACTCACCTTTAGCTAGTCTCCGCTTATTTCGTAGCCTTTTATTTCGAAGTTACTAACACTTAGCAACCGAACCGGTATCTAATACCCTGGTGCTACTAGGAGTACTAGTAAAGTACACAATAACTTAATGTATATCCAATATACTTCTATCGGCCTTGCCAGCCTTCTCATCTACCAAGCATCTAGGGTAATTCTGCTCCAGTGGCTGTTCCCCTTATTACGAAGCACTTAGTCTCGGGTTTGGGTTCAACCTTGGGTTGCTTCATTAGAGCAGCAGCTGATTTGTCGCTTTCATGAAGTATCCCTTCTTGCCCTTGCCCTTCTTGAAACTAGTGGTTTCACCAACCATCAACAATTGATGCTCCTTCTTGATTCCTACTTTCAGCGGTGTCAAACATCGCGAATATCTCAAGGATCATCATATCTATCCCTGATTTGTTATAGTTCATCACGAAGCTCTAGCAGCTTGGTGGCAATGACTTTGGAGAAACATCACTATCTCCGGAAGATCAAATCCCACTCGATTCAAGTGATTGTTGCACTCGAGACAATTTGAGCACAAGCTCAACGATTGGAGCTTTTCTCCCTCACTTTGCGTGCTAAGAAAATCGTTGGAGGTCTTATACCTCTTGGCGTGGGCACGAGCCTGAAATCCCAATTTCAGCCCTCGAAACATCTCATATGTTCCGCGACGATTAGAAAAACGTCTTTGGTGCCTCAACTCTAATCCGTTTAACTGAACTATCACATAGGTATCAAAACTTGTATGTCCGATGTTCGCAACATCCACGCACGACGCTTTGGGGTTCAAAGACACCGAGCGGTGCATTAAGGACATAAGCTCTATTCTGTCTACATAATCGCTACTGTCAACTTTCAACTATATTTTCTCTAGGAACGTATCTAAAACAGTGGTGAACTAAAGTGCGAGCCATTTACATAATTTGCAAAGATTTTTGACTATGTTCGGGATAATTAAGTTCATCTCATTAACTCCCACTCAGATAGACATCCCTCTAGTCATCTAAGTGATTACATGATCCGAGTCAACTTCAGGCCGTGTCCGATCATCTCGTGAGGCGGACTAGTCATCATCAGGGAACATCTGCATGTTGATCGTATCTACGATAAGACTCATGCTCGACCTGTCGGTCTCTAGTGTTCCGAGGCCATGTCTGTACATGCTAGGCTCATCAAGTCAACCTAAGTGTTTCAAGTGTGTAAATCTGGCTTACACCCGTTGTATGTGAACGTAAGAATCTATTACACCCGATCATCACGTGGTGCTTCAAACGATTTAACTTTCGCAGAACGGTGCACGCTTAGGGGAACACTTTCTTGAAATTTTAATGAGGATCATCTTATTTACTACCGTCGTTTCTATGCAAATAAGATGCATAAACATGATAAACATCACATGCAATCAAATAGTGACATGATATGGCCAATATCATTTTGCTCCTTTTGATCTCCATCTTGGGCTCCATGATCATCATCGTCACCCGGCATGACACCATGATCTCCATCATCGTGTCTCCATGAAGTTGTCTCGCCAACTTATTACTTCTACTACTATGGCTACGGTTAGCAATAAAGTAAAGTAATTACATGGCGTTTGTTCAATGACACGCAGGTCATACAATAAATTAAGACAACTCCTATGGCTCCTGCCGGTTGTCATACTCATCGACATGCAAGTCGTGATTCCTATTACAAGAACATGATCAATCTCATACATCAAATATCATTCATCACATTCTTCTTGGCCATATCACATCACATAGCATACCCCGCAAAAACAAGTTAGACGTCCTCTAATTGTTGTTTGCATGTTTTACGTGGCTGCTATGGGTTTCTAGCAAGAACGTTTCTTACCTACGCATAAAACCACAACGTGATATGCCAATTGATATTTACCCTTCATAAGGACCCTTTTCATCGAATCCGTTCGACTAAAGTGGGAGGCGGCACCCGCTAGCCACCTTATGCACCAAGTGCATGTCCGATTGGTGGAACTGTCTCACGTAAGTGTACGTGTAAGGTCGGTCCGGCCGCTTCATCCCACAATACCGTCGAAACAAGATTGGACTAGTAACGGTAAGCATATTGAACAAAATCAACGCCCACAACTACTTTGTGTTCTACTCGTGCAAAGAATCTACGCGATAGACCTAGCTCATGATGCCCTTTGTTGGGGAACGTGGCAGAAATTCAAAATTTTCCTACGTGTCACCAAGATCTATCTATGGAGAAACTAGCAACGAGGGGAAGGAGAGTGCATCTACATACCCTTGTAGATCGCTAAGCGGAAGCGTTCAATGTAACGGGGTTGAAGGAGTCGTGCTCGTCGTGATCCAAATCACCGGAGATCCTAGTGCCGAACAAAGCGGCACCTCCGCGTTCAACACACGTACAGCCCGGTGGCGTCTCCCATGCCTTGATCCAGCAAGGAGAGAGGGAGAGGTTGGGGAAGACTCCATCCAGCAGCAGCACGACGGTGTGGTGGTGATGGAGGAGCGTGGCAATCTGCGGGGGCTTCGCCAAGCACCGCAGGAGAGGAGGAGGACTTGGGAGAGGGGAGGGCTGCGCCCGAGGCAAGGGTGCAGCTCCCATGCCTCCCCCACTATATATAGGGGTGGAGGGGGATTATTTCTTGCCCTCCAAGTCCATTGGGGCGTTGGCAAAGGTGGGAGGAAAGAAATCCCATCCTTTCCTTTCCCCACCGATTGTTATCCCCCTTTTTAGGGATCTTGATCTTATCCCTTCGGGATATGATCTTATTCCTTCTAAGGGGGGATCTTGGTGAAACCTTGACTAGGGTGTGGGGCCTTGCCCCCACTACCCACGTTCATGTGGGTCCCCCATGCAGGTGGGCCCCACTGAACCTTCTAGAACCTTCCCGGTACAATACCGAAAAATCCTAACATTTTCCGGTGGCCAAAATAGGACTTTCCATATATAAATCTTTACCTCCGGACCATTCCGAACTCCTCGTGACGTCAAGGATCTCATCCGGACTCCGAACAACATTCGGTAACCACATATATCTATTCCCTATAACCCTAGCGTCATCGAACCTTAAGTGTGGAGACCCTACGGGTTCGGGAACCATGCAGACATGACCGAGACGTTCTCCGGTCAATAACCAACAGCTGGATCTGGATACCCATGTTGGCTCCCACATGTTCCACGATGATCTCATCGGATGAACCACGATGTCAAGGACTCAATCGATCCCGTATACAATTCCCTTTGTCTAACGGTATTGTACTTGCCCGAGATTCGATCGTCGGTATACCGATACCTTGTTCAATCTCGTTACGGCAAGTCTCTTTACTCGCTCCATAACACATCATCCCGTGATCAACCCCTTGGTCACATTGTGCACATTATGATGATGTCCTACCGAGTGGGCCCAGAGATACCTCTCCGTTTACACAGAGTGACAAATCCAGCCTCGATTCGTGCCAACCCAACAGACACTTTCGGAGATACCTGTAGTGCACCTTTATAGCCACCCGATTCGTTGTGACGTTTGGTACACCCAAAGCATTCCTACGGTATCCGGGAGTTGCACAATCTCATGGTCTAAGGAAAAGATACTTGACATTAGAAAAGCTTTAGCATACGAACTACACGATCTTTGTGCTAGGCTTAGGATTGGGTCTTGTCCATCACATCATTCTCCAAATGATGTGATCCCCTTATCAATGACATCCAATGTCCATGGTCAGGCCACCGTAACCCTCTGGTGATCAACGAGCTCGGCAACTAGAGGCGTACTAGGGACCTGGTGGTGTCTATGTATCCACACATGTATCCGAGTTTCCTATCAATACAATTATAGCATGGA
Organism: Aegilops bicornis; assembly: GCA_021605145.1. Classification (NCBI taxonomy): domain Eukaryota; kingdom Viridiplantae; phylum Streptophyta; class Magnoliopsida; order Poales; family Poaceae; genus Aegilops; species Aegilops bicornis. Next base: position 230,857,834 of record CM038671.1, on the reverse strand, counting down.
TAATAAACAATTATCATGAACAAGGAAATATAATAATAACCAATTTATTATTGCCTCTAGGGCATATTTCCAACAGTCTCCCACTTGCACTAGAGTCAATAATCTAGTTCACATCGCTATGTGATCAACACTCATAGGTCACATCTCCATGTGACCAACATCCAAGAGTTTACTAGTGTCACTAAACTAGTTCACATCATCATGTGATTAAGAATCAATGAGTTCTGGGGTTTGATCATGTTTTGCTTGTGAGAGAGGTTTTAGTCAACGGGTCTGCAACATTTAGATCCGTATGTACTTCGCAAATCTCTATGTCATATTGTAAATGCTGCTTCCACGCTCCACTTAGAGCTATTCCAAATGGTTGCTCCACTATACGTATCCGGTTTGCTACTCAGAGTCACTCGGATAGGTGTTAAAGCTTGCATCGACGTAACCCTTTACGCCGAACTCTTTATCACCTCCATAATCGAGAAACATGTCCTTATTTACTCCAAGGACAATTTTGTCCGCTGTCCAATGATCCATTCCTGGATCACTCTTGTACCCCTTTGCCAGACTCATGGCAAGGCACACTTCGGTCGGTACACAAAGATAGCATACCATGAGCCTATGTCTGAAGCATAGGGGACGACCTTCGTCCTTTCTCTCTCTTCTGCCGTGGTCGAGCTTTAACTCTTAACTTCATACCTTAAAACTCAGGCAAGAACTCATTCTTTGACTGATCCATCTTGAACACCTTCAAGATCATGTCAAGGTATGTGCTCATTTGAAAGTACCATTTAGCGTTTTTTATCTATCCTCATAGATCTTGATGCTCAATGTTCAAGCAGCTTAATTCAGGTTTTCTATTGAAACACTTTTCAAATAACTCTATATGCTTTTCGAAATTCTACATCATTTCCGATCAACAATATGTCATTCACATATACTTATCGGAAATTCCATAGTGCTCCCACTCACTTCTTTGGAAATACAAGTTTCTCACAAACTTTGTATAAACCCAAAATCTTTGATCATCCCATCAAAGCGTACATTCCAACTCCGAGATGCTTACTCCGGTCCTTAGAAGGATTCTTGGAGCTTTGCATACTTGTTAGCATCTTTCGGGATTGACAAAACCTTCTCGGGTTGTATCACATACAACCTTTCCTCAAGTATAGCGTCGAGGAAACAATGATTGGACATCCTATCTGCAAGATTTCAACAATCATGCAGTCATTGCTAATCCAATTCCAATGGACTCTTAGCATCGCTACGAGTGAGAAAGCCTCACCGTAGTCAACTCCTTGAACTTGTCGGAAAACATCTTTAATGACAAGTCGAGCTTTCTTAATGGTGATACTTACCATCATTGTCTGCCTTCCTTTTAAAATCCATCTTTACCCAACGCCCCACGACCATCAAGTATTTCTTCCAAAGTCATGGATCCTCTCTCGGATGTTATGGCCTTGAGCCATTTGTCAAATCCGGGCCCACCATCGCTTCTTCTTCATAGCTCGTAGGTTCATTGTTGTTCAGCAACATGACCTTCAAGACAGGATTACTGTACCACTCAGAAGTAGTACGCATCCTTGTCACCCTACGAGGTACGGTAGTGACTTGATCCAAAACTTCATGATCACTATAGCTACTCGGACCCTCCAACGAGAAGGGCTGCTAGCCGGACTGCGAAAGACGAATCCTGGTTATTGATCTAGGAGAAACGCAGCACCTTCGAATTAAAAATTGACTTACAGCTCGGTGGAGGGCTGGCCCGTTGGTGGGCATGATGCGGTGAGGGTGCCCGTCGAGGCAGAGCCCCCTGGTGATATCTTTTTTGCCGGTATGGGCATCTTCGTCTCCGAGTCTTCGGAGGCAGCGGGGAGGAGGCCTTATCCCCCCTTCCCGTTTATCCTCCTTAGGGGAGGCAACAATTCCCCCGGTTCGGATGCGCAGTGTGTGGAGTTCGGTTTCTTCGTTCTTCCCCTTGTCTTTCCCTGAGGGCATTCTGCTGAGTACCCGGTCAAGCATCTTGGCCATGGTGGGACCAGGCGAGCCTTCGGGAAGTGGCACCGGACACCTGATTCTCTCCGCTTGCCGAGCCATTCACGGACGCGGATGATTTTCAGAATAAACAATCATGACAAATACAAAACAGGGTGTCCGGTATCAGGGCTACTTACTTGAGTATCTAAGCGATTGCAGCTTAGGCCCGCATCCTCGGTGGTATCCGGACACACTACTCTCCGTCCGAAGAATAATTTGCACATCTCTTTGAGCTTCAAGCCGAAGAAGTGCTTGACAGTCCGCGAACCCTCCGGATTGAACTCCCACATCCGGAGAGGCCGGCGTTGGCACACAACATCTGTCGGATTAACATCACTTGCATTATGCTGACAAGGTTAATGTCCCTCTCAAGAAGCTCCTGGATGCGATTCTGCAGCACTGGTATATCACCCGCGGGCCCCCAATTCCGTCCTACGTCGGTCCAAGACGCTAGCTGTGACGGGGGGCCCGAGCGGAACTCGGGAGCAGCTACCCACTTCGTGCCTCGGGGAGCCGTGGGGTAAAACCACCTCCGTTGCCATACATCGGATAACTCTGGGAAAGAACCCTCTGGCCATGGGGCATCAGCATTCCTGCTTATTACGGCACCTCCGCACTCCGCGTGTCGCCCCTCGATCATCTTGACTTCTGCTGAAGGTCTTGAGCCATAAGCCGAAGTGTGGGGTGACGTGGAGGAAGGCCTCGCACACTATAATGAACGACGAGATGTGGAGGATAGCGTCTGGAGCCAGATCGTGAAAATCCAACCCATAATAGAACATGAGCCCCCTCACAAAGGGATCGAGGGTGAAGCCCAAGCCACGGAGAAAGTGCGGGACAAAAACGACGCACTCATTAGGCTCCGGAGTGGGGATGACCTGCCCGGATGCAGGAAGCCTGTGTTGGATGTCGGCGGTCAGGTATCCGACCTCCCTAAGCTTCGTAATGTCGTCCTCTTGGATCGAGGAGGTGCTACGTCCTGAGCTTGCGTTGGTTTTCTCCGAAGAGGAGAGGATGATGCAGCATAGTAGCGTAATTATTTCCCTCAGTTTTTGAGAACCAAGGTATCAATCTAGTAGGAGGCCACACACAAGTCCCTCGTACCTGCACAAAACGATAGCTACTCGCAACCAACGCGAGTAGGGGTTGTCAATCCCTTCACGGCCACTTACGAGAGTGAGGTCTGATAGAGATAATATTTTTGGTATTTTTGGTATATAGATGCAAAGTGAAAATAAAAGGAAAAGTAAAAACAAAGCAAGTATAAAAGTGATGGAGATTGATATGATGAGAATAGACCCGGGGGCCATAGGTTTCACTAGTGGCTTCTCTCAAGAGCATAAATATTCTACGGTGGGTGAACAAATTACTGCTGAGCAATTGACAGAATTGAGCATAGTTATGAGTATATCTAGGTATGATCATGTATATAGGCATCACGTCCGAGACAAGTAGACCGAAGCGATTACGCATCTACTACTATTACTCCACTCATCGACCGCTATCCAAAGATGCATCTAGAGTATTAAGTTAAAAAGCAGGTAATGCCTTAAGCAAGATGACATGATGTAGAGGAATAAATTCATGCAATATGATAAATACCCCATATTGTTATCCTCGATGGCAACAATACAATACGTGCCTTGCAACCCTTTACATCCTTTGGGTAAGGACACCGCAAGATTGAACCCAAAGCCATGCACTTCTCCCATTGCAAGAACTACCAATCTAGTTGGCCAAACCAAACGGATAATTCAAAGAGACTTGCAAAGATAACTCAATCATACATAAAAAGAATTCAGAGAAGATTCAAATATTATTCATAGATAAGTTGGATCATAAACCCACAATTCATCGGTCTCAACAAACACACTGCAAAAGAAGATTACATAGAATAGATCTCCACGAGAGAGGGTGAGAACATTGTATTGAGATCCAAAAAGAGAGAAGAAGCCATCTAGCTACTAACTATGGACCCGAAGGTCTGAGGTAAACTACTCACACTTCATCGGAGAGGCTTTGATGATGATGTAGAAGCCCTCCGTGGTGGATGCCCCCTCCGGAGGAGCTCCAGAACAGGCCCCAAGATGGGATCTCGTGGATGTGAGGAAGTTGCGGCGGTGGAATTAGGTTTTGGCTCCTCATCTGATTGTTTGGGGTACGTAGGTATATATAGGAGGAAGGAGTATGTCGGTGGAGCAACAGGGGGCCCACGAGGCAGGGGGCACGCCCAGGGAGGGGGGGGGGGGGCGGCACCCTCGTGACCGCCTCTCTGGTTCCTTGGCGTAGGGTCCAAGTCTCCTGGATCACGTTCGGTGAGAAAATCACGTTTCCGACGGTTTCATTCCGTTTGGACTCTATTTGATATTATGTTTCTTCGAAACACTGAAAAAGGCAAAAAGAAACCAGCAATTCTGGGCTGGGCCTCCAGTTAATAGGTTAGTCCCAAAAATAATATAAAAGTGGAAAATAAAGCCCAATATAGTCCAAAACAGTAGATAAAGTAGCATGGAGCAATCAAAATTATAGATACGTTGGAGACGTATCAGGCATCCCCAAGCTTAATTCCTACTCGTTCTCGAGTAGGTAAATGATAAAAAGAGAATTTTTGATGCGGAGTGATACTTTGGCATAATTTCAATGTAAATCTTCTTAATCATGGTATGAATATTCAGATCCGAAAGATTCAAGACAAAAGTTCATAACATAAAAAAATAATAATACTTCAAGCATACTATCTAAGCAATTATGTCTTCTCAAAATAGCATGGCCAAAGAAAGTTATCCCTACAAAATCATATGGTCTGGCTATGCTCCATCTTCCCCACACAAAATATTGAAATCATGCACAACCCCGATGACAAGCCAAGCAATTGTTTCATACTTTAACATTTTCAAAACCTTTTCAATCTTCACGCAATACATGAGCGTGAGCCATGGATATAGCACTATATGTGGAATAGAATGGTGGTTGTGGAGAAGACAAAAGAGGGAAGATAGTCTCACATCAACTAGGCGTATCAATGGGCTATGGAGATGCCCATCAATAGATATCAATGTGAGTGAGTAGGGATTGCCATGCAACGGATGCACTAGAGCTATAAGTATATGAAAGCTCAACAAAAGGAACAAAGTGGGTGTGCATCCAACTTGCTTGCTCATGAAGACCTAGGGCATTTTGAGGAAGCCCATCATCGGAATATGCAAGCCGAGTTCTATAATGTAAAATTCGCACTAGTATATGAAAGTGACAACATAGGAGACTCTCTATCATGAAGGTCACGGTGCTACTTTGAAGCACAAGTGTGGTAAAAGGATAGTAGCATTGTCCCTTCTCTCTTTTTCTCTCATTTTTTTATTTTTTTTGTTTGGGCCTTTTCTCTTTTTTATGGCCTCTTTTTTGTCTCTCTTTTTTCGTCCGGAGTCTCATCCCGACTTGTGGGGGAATCATAGTCTCCATCATCCTTTCCTCACTGGGACAATGCTCTAAATATGATGATCATCACACTTTTATTTTCTTACAACTCAAAAATTACAACTCGATTCTTAGAACAAAATATGACTCTATATGAATGCCTCCGGCGGTGTACCGGGATGTGCAATGACTCATGAGTGACATGTATGAAAGAATTATGAATGGTGGCTTTGCCACAAATACGATGCCAACTACATGATCATGCAAAGCAATATGACAATGATGGAGTGTGTCATAATAAACGGAACGGTGGAAAGTTGCATGGCAATATATCTCGGAATGGCTATGGAAATGCCATGATAGGTAGGTATGGTGGCTGTTTTGAGGAAGGTATATGGTGGGTGTATGATACCCGCGAAAAGTGCGGTATTAGAGAGGCTAGCAATGGTGGAAGGAAGAATAGTGCGATAATCCATGGACTCAACATTAGTCATAAAGAACTCATATACTTATTGCAAAAATCTAAAAGTTATCAAAGCAAAGTATTACGCGCATGCTCCTAGGGGATAGATTGGTAGGAAAAGACCATCGCTCGTCCCGACCGCCACTCATAAGGAAGACAATCAATAAATAAATCATGCTCCGACTTCATCACATAACGGTTCACCATACGTGCATGCTACGGGAATCACAAACTTTAACACAAGTATTTCTCAAATTCACAACTACTCAACTAGCATGACTCTAATATCACCATCTTCATATCTCAAAACAATTATCAAGCATCAAACTTTTCTTAGTATTCAACGCACTCATAAGAAAGTTTTTACTATTTTTGAATACCTAGCATATTAACATTAAGCAAATTACCATGCTATTAACGACTCTCAAAATAATCTAAGTGAAGCACGAGAGATCAAGTTTCTTTAAAACAAATCCACCACCGTGCTCTAAAAGATCTAAGTGAATCACTCGAGCAAAAATTATCAAGCTCAAAAGATATAAGTGAAGCACTATGAGCAAAACTATCAAGCTCAAAAGATATAAGTGAAGCACATAGAGTATTCTATCAAATTTCAATTCATGTATGGCTCTCTCAAAAGGTGTGTACAGCAAGGATGATTGTGGTAAACTAACAAGCAAAGACACAAATAATACAAGACGCTCCAAGCAAAACACTTATCATGTGGTGAATAAAATATAGCTCCAAGTAAATTACCGATGGAAGTGGATTTAAAGAGGGGATGCCTTCCGGGGCATCCCCAAGCTATGAAATTTTGGTGTCCTTGGATTATCTTGGGGGTGCCATGGGCATCCCCAAGCTTAGGCTCTTGCCACTCCGTGTTCCATAATCCATCAAAAGAATTCACCCAAAACTTGAAAACTTCACAACACAAAACTCAATAGAAATCTCGTGAGCTCCGTTAGAGAAAGAAAACAAAAGACTACTTTAAGGTACTGTAATGAACTCATTATTTATTTATATTGGTGTTAAACCTACTGTGTTCCAACTTCTCTATGGATCATAAACTATTTTACGAGCCATAGATTCATCAAAATAAGCAAACAACACACGCAAAACAGAATCTGTCAAAAACAGAACAGTCTGTAGTAATCTGTAACTAACGCAAACTTCTGGAACTCCAAAAATTCTAAAATAAATTTGTGGACCTGAGGAATTTGCCTAGTAATCATCAGCAAAAAGAATCAACTAAATATCACTCTCTAGTAAAAATTTCTAGCGAATCTCGTGAGCGCTAAAGTTTCTTTTTTTTACAGCATGATCATAAAGACTTCACCCAAGTCTTCCCAAAGGTTCTACTTGGCACAAACACTAATTAAAACATAAAACCAGATCTAAAAAGAAGTTATATGGATTACTTATTACTAAACAGAACCAAAAAGCAAGAAACTAAAATAAAATTGGGTTGCCTCCCAACAAGCGCTATCGTTTACCGCCCCTAGCTAGGCATGATGATTTCAATGATACTCACATAAAAGATAAGAATTGAAACATAAAGAGAGCATCATGAGGAATATGACTAGAACATTTAAGTCTAACCCACTTCCTATGCATAGGGATTTTGTGAGCAAACAATTTATGGGAACAATAATCAACTAGCATAGGAAGGCAAAACAAGCATAACTTCAAAACTTTAAGCACATAGAGAGGAAACTTGATATTATTGCAATTCCTAGAAGCATATGTTCCTCCCTCATAATAATTTTCAGTAGCATCATGAATGAATTCAACAATATAACTAGCACATAAAGCATTCTTTTCATGATCTACTTGCATAGAAATTTTATTACTCTCCGCATAAGCAAAATTCTTTTCATTAGGAATAGTGGGAGTTTCATAAGAGACTTGAATACTATAAATTGATTTCACATTAAAAGAGTAATGTGTAGAAAAAGGGTAATCATAATCATGACAAGTTTTATAATTATAGTCATCACTACTTTTTATAGCATAAGTTTTATCACAATAATCATCATAAGTAGCAACTTTGTTCTCATCATAATCGATTGAAACCTCTTCCAAGATAGTGGAATCATTACTAAGTAAAGTCATGACCTCTCCAAATCCACTTTCATAAATATTATAAGATTCAACATCCTCAAAAATTGTGGGATCACTACTTCCTAAAGTTGACACTCTTCCAAACCCACTTTCATCAATATAATCATCATAGGTAGAAGGCATGCTATCATCATAACAAGTTTGCATATAGAAACTTGAGAGTCTAAAAATATCATCATTATTAAACATAGAATCCCCAAGATTGGGACAAACATAAATTGCATCAAATATATTCTAAAATATGTCATCCTTATTAAACATAGCTTCCCAAGCTTGGGCCTTTTCATATCATAAGCATAATCACTCTCATCATTAATAGTATGGATAGCACCAATAGTATAGAAATTGTCATATTCCAAGCAAGTGCCAAAAGATTTTCAAGATCATAAGAATTATCATTATCTTCCCAATCATAATCATCACAAAAAGCAATAGGCATAACGAGATCATCATCAAGTGCATCATTTTCCACAATTATTTTTGATTCATTTTCATGAGGCACAACAATAATAGGAGCAACTTTATTTGGGAGAGATACATTTTTACCTCTCTTCCTTTTTATTTTCTTCTTCTTCACCACATCATGTGTGGGTTCAATCCTATTTTTTGAGCTCCTTATTAATGAGACTGGTTGAGCAGAAGGCTCCTCCTCGTTACCTGATTCATCATAAGAAATAATAGGAGGATATTGGGAAGTCTCTTCCCTTTCATTAGTAGTCTCTTCATGATCTATTTGTTTTCTTTTCGTTATGTAATTGGCAATATAAGGATTTTCAATGCAATTCACCGCACAATACATATAAATCTGTTCTAGATTAAAATGAAGAGCTTTATCAAGGGCAAATTTTGGAATGTCCTTAGTTATACGTTTAATTTCTTCATAACCCAAGACCAAACTAAGTTCATTATGATGTGCAAGGGAAATCAAGTCATCACAATTTTGGACACGATAAGATCATGAAACAATTTGCATTGGGTACTAAAATGATCACGTTCATTGCAAAGTTCACAAGTATGGCTAATAAAGTTTAAATTTTTAGCACACGCATCTAGCCTTTCTTGAAACCATTTAGTTTCTAAGTACTTATGCCTCTTGCAATATCTATCTTCCCTATTTGGTGTGTACTTGCAAACCCAATGCACTCCACAATAATTGACATGTTTATAGGAGGCATTTTCATCATAACTAGTGCAATCATCATTAGTACTATGGATAGTCAAGGAGTTCATACTAACAACATTGCAATCATGCTCATCATTCAAAGATTTAGTGCCAAACAATTTAATGCATTCTTCTTCTAACACTTTGGAACAATTTTCCTTTCCATCATACTCACGAAAGATATTAAAAAGATGAAGCGTATGAGACAAACTCAATTCCATTATTTTTTGTAGTTTTCTTTTATAAACTAAACTAGTGCTAAAACAAGAAACAAAAATATTCGATTGCAAGATCTAAAGATATACATTCAAGCACTCACCTCTCAAGAACGGGCGCCGTAAATCCTTCTTGCTACGTCTTGAGCTTGCGTTGGTTTTCCTCAAGAGGAGAGGATGATGCAGCACAAGATGGCGTAAGTATTTCCCTCAATTTTTGAGAACCAAGGTATCAATCCAGTAGGAGGCCATGCACAAGTCCCTCGTACCTGCACAAAGCGATAGCTACTCGCAACCAACGCGATTAGGGGTTGTCAATCCCTTCACGGTCACTTACGAGAGTGAGATCTGATAGAGATAATATTTTTGGTATTTTTGGTATATAGATGCAAAGTGAAAATAAAAGTAAAAGTAAAAACAAAGCAAGTATAAAAGTGATGGAGATTGATATGATGAGAATAGACCCGGGGGCCATAGGTTTCACTAGTGGCTTCTCTCAAGAGCATAAATATTCTACGGTGGGTGAACAAATTACTTGTTGAGCAATTGATGAAATTGAGCATAGTTATGAGTATATCTAGGTATGATCATGTATATAGGCATCACGTCCGTGACAAGTAGACCAAAGCGATTCTGCATCTACTACTATTACTCCACTCATCGACCGCTATTCAAAGCATGCATCTAGAGTATTAAGTTAAAAAAGCAGTAACGCCTTAAGCAAGATGACATGATGTAGAGGAATAAATTCATGCAATATGATAAATACCCCATATTGTTATCCTCGATGGCAACAATACAATACGTGCCTTTGCAACCCTTCACATCCTTTGGGTAACGACACCGCAAGATTGAACCCAAAGCCATGCACTTCTCCCATTGCAAGAACTACCAATCTAGTTTGCCAAACCAAACAGATAATTCGAAGAGACTTGCAAAGATAACTCAATCATACATAAAAGAATTCAGAGAAGATTCAAATATTATTCATAGATAAGTTGGATCATAAACCCACAATTCATCGATCTCAACAAACACACCGCAAAAAGAAGATTACATCGAATAGATCTCCACGAGCGAGGGGGAGAACATTGTATTGAGATTCAAAAAGAGAGAAGAATCCATCTAGCTACTAACTATGGACCCGAAGGTCTGAGGTAAACTACTCACACTTCATCGGAGAGGCTTTGATGATGATGTAGAAGCCCTCCGTGGTGGATGCCCCCTCGTGAACTCCGAACAGGCCCCAAGATGGGATCTCGTGGATACAGGAAGTTGCGGCGGTGGAATTAGGTTTTTGGCTCCTCATCTGATCGTTTGGGGGTACGTAGGTATATATAGGAGGAAGGAGTACGTCGGTGGAGCAACAGGGGGCCCACGAGGCAGGGGGCACGCCCCCCACCCTCGTGACCGCCTCTCTGGTTCCTTGGCGTAGGGTCCAAGTCTCCTGGATCACGTTCGGTGAGAAAATCACGTTTCCGAAGGTTTCATTCCTTTTGGACTCCGTTTGATATTCTGTTTCTTCGAAACACTGAAAAAGGCATAAAAACAGCAATTCTGGGCTGGGCCTCTGGTTAATAGGTTAGTCCCAAAAATAATATAAAAGTGGAAAATAAAGCCCAACATAGTCCAAAATAGTAGATAAAGTAGCATGGAGCAATCAAAAATTATAGATACGTTGGAGACGTATCAGGAGGCCACCCATCGGCCTTGAGGGACGGATCCGGACATATCGGCGGATCTAGGGTGTTGAAGCTTAGGTTTCGGGTGTTAGAACTCGAGGGACAAGAAGGTGCGAGGAAGGTGGAAAAGAGGTATAGGCCTCGACCCCTTCTTATAAAGGGATGAATATCAAGAGTCCTCGGGTGGCTGCTTTAGGCTTATCTAAAAGCACACGGAGTTATACCAACGGCCGTCGTGGGGTTGCGTGCGCCCATATTGATGGAAAAATCCCGTGATAAGTGGAACACGATCTCTGCCCCGATGGGACGTGCCAATAAAACTGCCTCGTAACACGAGTCGTTGTGGGGTGGGAAACGCCGGTCCGCGTTGGGCCAGGCCACGATGCAAGGGCACGACGCCCGAAGATTGCCGACAGGATCGGGTTTATGCTACATGAAGATTATCTTGCAGAGCCGGACACGGTCTCCGTGTTCGATAACTACCTTGGAGTATTCGGAGGAGGAACCCGCCTGCAATGTCAAGACAAGATCTGCTTGGCCGGACTCATCGTCATTGAAACATGGTTCAGGGGCTACTGAGGGAGTCCTGGATTAGGGGGTATCCGGACAGCCGGACTGTGCACAACGTCCGGACTATTGAAGCGTGAAGATACAAGACTCAAGACTTCGGCCCGTGTCCGGATGGGACTTTCCTTGGCGTGGAAGGCAAGCTTGGCGATCCGGATATTATATTTCCTTCCTTGTAACCGACTCCATGTAAACCCTAGCCCTCTCCGGTGCCTATATAAACCGGAGAGGTTGGTCCTTAGAAGGCCGATCACAATTACAATCATACCATCATAGGCTAGCTCTTAGGGTTTAGCCTCTACGATCTCGTGGTAGATCTACTCTTGTACTACGCATATCATCAATATTAATCAATCGTGAAGGAGGGTTTTACCTCCATCGAGAGGGCCCGAACCTGGGTAAACATCTGTGTCCCTTGCTTCCTGTTACCATCAGCCTTGACGCACAGATCGGGACCCCCTACCCGAGATCCGCCGGTTTTGACACTGACTGTAACCTCGTCCAAATCGCCTACTGAACAAAATCTTCCAGCTAGACAGAGTGATATATCTGTGCTCCAGACACAAGTCCAATCCCTAATGGACGTTGTTTTAGAAACAAGAATAGTGGTTGACAAATGTCGTGAAGATATGAATGGTTTTGAAACCAAATTATCACACATTGGCTTCGTTGTTCAAGAGCAATGGCGGAAAAAAGGGGAAGATCATGCTGCTCCATCAGATTTTACTGCCTGAAACATTAGCACTCGGGTCAAATGATCTGTGCTTCTATACATCTGATGGTGCTTTTAGCTGCAAGGACTGTAAAATTTATGCCAACATGCCTTTTGTTGTATGATTGTAATTTATTTTGTTGTGATACAACATTTATGATGCTGCCAAAGGCTGCAGTAATTACGACGCTATTTTTGTATAGTGTAGGTTTATCTTAGTAATGTATTCAGCCGAAAGCTTCGTAGGAGCCCAACATGCCAACATTCGTCGGGCCCATTCCAAGTGGGCTAAAAATGATTATGGGCCGAAATTTGCATGTAGTCCACTAAAAATATCTAGGCCTAAATCAGCATAAGTTTCATATTTTTCTAGTAGGCATGTGCCCATAGTGGGCCTTTAACAGGCCTAAACATAATTTGGGCCCTCAGTAATAATAGGCCGTTTACAGGTGTAAATATCTCGAGCCCATAAAAAACATGGGCCTATAATAGGACGAAAGTGAGATCGGGCCCTGATTGTGCCAAATAACCCACTGGTCTTAGCAGGCCGAAATGGTGGCCCATTTACAATGCGGCTCGTTCACAGGCCAAAATTCAGACGGGCCGTAAAAGCGCCGACCTACTACACGGGCCTTTAACAGGCCGGAAGTTCGATCAGGATTGATTAGTGTCATTTTTATATGGGCCGTTAGTAGGCCCGATGTGACGTTGGGCCACATATGGCCCATGGATTTCGTCCGACGTTAACAGGCCGAACGTCACAATAGGCTGAAAGTGGCCCAAATCTATAGTGGGCCTCTAACAGGACGAATGTCATACATGGCCGAATATGACCCAAATCCTTCATGGTCGTTTATGGGCCGAAAGTTTCAATGGCCTATAAATGGGCCCAAATGAAGCAGGACCTTTAACAGGCCAGAAACACACTGGGCCGTAATTTGGCCTAAATACTTAGCGGACTGTTAACGGGCTAGAAGTGACCATGGGCCACGATGATGACAAGTTTAGGACGGGCCATTGACGGGCCGATTTGACACTAGCCGTACGGGCCTTAACTGAGAATATTGGGCCTTTAGCTGGGCCGGCCCATTATGGTCTGCAAAATCTTGTGGGCCTTTAGCTGGGCTGGCCCATTATGGTCCTCTAAACCTTGTGGGCCTTTAGTTTGGCTGGCCCATTTAATCTTTATGCGCCACTTTTGGGCCGGTCCACATGTCAACATATCATAGGCGCATCACGCCCATTGGATGAGTGACATCTGTGCCAACGCGAAGCTGACACGCAGTTCCGTCAGTCGATGAGAATTTTACACGTGGAAAATCAGCATTGGTCGTGGCTGTTAGCGGGTTACCGGATCCAAAACCGGACCCAATAGCTTAACAGCGACCCGTTACGGTGGATGCCACATGTCGGTCACCCTTGATGAAAGCACTTCCATGATGCGGCATTTATCGTCATGGAAGTGGACACTTCCGTGATGATAATTTTGGTAATGTCATGGAACACTTCTATGACAGCACAAGTATGACAGAATTTATTCTGTCATAAAAGCGTCATGGATGTACATGCATGACAGAGAACGTGACCTACTGTGACAAACACGTATCATCACGGAAGTGTATTTTTTTTGTAGTGCCTGTGTTAAATGACGAGCCGTTCATAACATTGGCCGAAGTGTTTACGGCTTGACCTCGGCTGTTGGCGAACACTAACCGGGGGCTAGTAACTGGCCTCCCAACTTTAAGCTCCTATGACTAAGTGAAAGTTATAAAGCCCGCATATTTGATTGCCTCGTTTTTGCTAACACAACCACCTTCGGGTACCGAGACGTCGGCTAAGGGTTGTTTTGTTATTGCGGAAACACCCTGCATAGCATCTACAAGGGGGTGGAAGCCGACGATGGGCCACTTTCAGCTGATAAACGTCCGCAATGGAGTCAAAATAAACATATCATCGGCGTTTGTATTTAATATACGAGGGATGCCTTCCTTAATCATCGTTATAAAGCCATAAGTGTGCATCACTTTGACTTAAGATTTTGGCCAAGCTGGGTTGCCTGGCTCCTGTGCTTACCCCTACGTTCCCGATTGTTCGGCTAGGCGGTAAAGGGAGCACCTCTGTGATTGTTACTACCGGGTCATCCAAGTTAGTACCTCAGACTGGGTGAAGCCGAAAGCTAGCGATCTTAAAGCATATAATTGGTCGGCAACAACGGAAGTGAAAATTTAGGTTCGCTAAAAACAACATAGTTCGAGAACTTTCCCCAGGCTAAAGCCTCAATATTTTTCTCCCGCATTGATTGGAGGTGAGGTTTCATGATCATGGTTGGCATGACAACCCAAAGAAAGGAACCGATATCGGGACTATTTTCTTTGGAAGATTTTTCTTACATTAAATAGTAATATAACATTCTCTCCGCATACCTTTGTTTATAAAACCGTATGGCCGGATTGTATTGTTTGTCGTAAATCCTTGCCCTCATAAAGGCTTTATAAAGTGGGACAAACACTCGCCGGCTACTGGCCGAGGAGGTTGAAGCTGATGGTCGGTCAACAAAGTTTTGTACAGTGCGGATCTGAGCATGAATAATGTAGAGTACTTGGATACATAGAATCATTACACACAATTTTTGTTTTTACTCCGGATATCGATCCTTAATTCGACCACTCGTGCTCACATTAAGGCTCGGCGGCTACTGGGCTTCGGGCTTATAATTTACTAATATTAAAGGGGCACATCGATCCCCTGATCTGGTGATTGCCACCCGACCAGTGTCTCGGGGGCTACTGCATTGCCTATTCAATATAGAAAATTCAAAGTGCTTAGTCGTGGGTTTGTCACGGCAGATGTCCTCGTGAAAGGACTTAGTCGTGGAGCCATCGCTACGGGTTAACTTGAAGGGGTTAAAGTGGACACAAGGACACGAGAATTTATACTAGTTCGGCCCCTTCGATGAAGGTAAAAGCCTACGTCTAGTTGTGATGGAATTGATGGTGTTTCGATGACTAGGGAGCAAACAAGCTTCGCCTAAGTCTCGAGTTGTGGTTGTCTGTCCTCAAACCGCCACCGAGTTGTCCCCTTATATACATGGGTGACGCCCGTCGGTTTACAGAGTCCCGACGCCAGTTCATAGATGTATCCGGCTCGGTCTCTACTATTCCTAACTTACAATACAAGTTACATGCTGATGCCGGTTTACAACCACAGGTATGAACCGGCTATGGGCCATAAGCCCTCTACTACCTACTTGGGCTTTAATATGTTCAACTACTGATGAAATTAACCCGACCTGTCCTGGCCGGTTTACCCTTAGCGGTAATATCCCCAACATTAGGCCCCAGATTGATTTGAACAGGTTCATGTCAATCCTTAGCCAATAGAAAACTTCATCTTCTGTGTCTTGTATAATCTGGTGAACCGACGTGATGTCATCTTCTCTGATCGTCGTGAACCGGCATGACGTCACCTGTCATAAAGTTATCCATGGTATCTTTTGTTTAATAGATCTGCGAGAATCGAGGCGGCATCTCCGCTTCCAAACCCGCGGCTCCTCGATTTTCGCGCCTGACACATGTTCCTTGCCTGATAAATAGGCCCGAGGGGTCATTTCTTTTCCCCTTCGGTCCTTTCCTCTTCGTCTTCCTTGCACTGCCCTGCTTCAGAGCTCCGCCCCGCCGTCGACTTCAAAGACCGTCCTTGGCGCTGCATCAACTTTGGCGTGCGTAACACCGCTGGCGACCTTCCTTTTCTTCCTCAGCTCCAGTAAGTCTTCTTTCCTTCCCCCAGTAGATCTGTTCTAGGGTTCTTATGTTCTTGATGTTAAATCGGTTGCTTCCTGTTCATATAGCAGTCTTCAGACAAACCTGCAAATCTCTGTTCTATGTAGCGGTAATTTTTACCATCCGTTTGTCCTCACGCCTCTCAAGCCCATAGATCTATCTGTATCTTTGCTCATGGATTCAGCATCTGCTCCTTTTCAGATCTTGAATATTTACTTCTTTTTCTGAACATGCTCCAGATCCAAAACTGTTAAGTAGCACTGTAAAACCTGTTTTCACCGTAGTTACGATGCGCATCATTTTTAGACCGGGCGGTTTAGCTTTGTAGAAAAATTGATGACTCGGCATATACCATTAGTCCCCTTACTGAACCGCCAGGATCTTAGCTAAGTACTGCCGCTTTGCAGAACTCCGGTTTATGGATAACTTCCTCCGGTTTAACAATGAATGCATTAGTATATATCTTTCCAACATATTCTTGAACTGGTATTAATGTTTTGCAGATTGCACCATGGCCAAGCAAGTATATGAGTGCAACTGGGTCCCTTCTCGAGTGACCAGAGGCGCAGCTAGAGAACTTAGTCAAAGTTGGCACTTTGGGCGAAAAAGATGTCATTCCTTTGGAGGGTCCCGGCCCGGAAAGTTCTCCGAACCCAAGGATGGAGAAGTTGTTGTTTTTCTTGACCATCGGCCTGGGCTTGATCCACCGGTTCAAAGTTTTATCGGGATGTTCTGGGCCAACTTCCAAGCTGCGTCCACAAGATATCGGCCCTAACTCCGTAACCAACATCTGTCACTTCCAAGTGCTCTGTGAGGTGTTCTTTCAAGAGGAGCCCTCAGTTGAACTATTCAGAGATTGTTTCCATCTAAACCGCTGCACAGAATTTATGGACGGCCCCAACACAGAGCTAGGTGGCATGGCGATTCAAAGGAGAAAAGAAGTCACTTATCCTCACGCCAAACTGCACAGCCATCCCAAAGAATGGAATGCAACATGGTTCTACTGCAAAGATACTACCGATGGAGAAAATCCCTTGCCGGGTTACCGTTCGGAACGGTTAAGCAATACACATCCCTTCCCTCAAAGACTAACTGCGAGGGAGAGAAGCAAATATGCTCCTCAATTATGCAAACTCCGGGCCTTCATGGCTAATGGGTTGACCGGAGTTGATCTTGCCCGCTGCTGGATATCTTCGAGCATACTACCCTTAAGCCGGCGCTCCGGTTTGATGTGCGAATACACAGAAGACTTAAAAGACCCTCTACGGCACATTGAAGTCCAGCTGTCAGACGATGAAGTCACTTTGAGGCTGTTAAGAAGATGTTGAATGAACTCGAGGCGCCTACGCTCAAACCGGCTGGCTCCTTTTTCTCGCCAAGAACAAACCGCTAGTTGTAAACCTCATATCATATACCTTTATGAAATCTGGCCATGCTTTAAATTCCTCTGTTTAACTTTAACGTCTTTCAAACAGGGTGATGATCCATTTTGGAGCAAAAAGACTCCTCAGGAGAAACCGGAGAAGACAATCCGGCCCAAGTCCAGAGTTGTGAAGAAACCGGCCCATCGAAAGAGAACCACTGCCTCCTCCGATCCACCAGCTGATGATGATGTGGGTAACCCGGACCTTGAGGTAGAATTTGACTCACTTGGTTTACTTTTCTCACGCCTTATTGACAATGATCATTGTCAGGATGAAGCTGAGGCCAATCATGCTGACACTATAGAGGTAATCACTCTTTCTTCCGATTCAAATCCTTTCCCTTCACTAAAAATCCGTCGGGCAAACCGGATAGTTAAATTCTCTCATCCTCTTGCTTACTTGGACCGACACTTTCTTATGAAGACACAATGACCTGAAGCTTCGCCGCACCACCGACACGGCGGTCAGTAGTTACCTCCGCCGGTTTGCCGAACAGTCCGGGTCGGAAACGCCGTTCAGAGGTCTCTAATTGTTTCATCAATGCTTACCCAAAAGCGGGTTGTATCCGTCAACCTCTTAATCCCTCTGACTCCGATTATCAGGGCACTTCTCATTCTTCTTCCGGCGAGTCTTCAGCCACCCAGCTCCCACCACTCAAGATTGTGCATGGGTGAGCCGTTTTACTAATAATTCTGCTTGATATAGTACTTTCCATATTTACTGGATTCATCTATCTTTTCTCTTTCAGGACAAACCCTAAGCCCAGCAAAAAAGCTCGTCCGGACAAAGCGGCGGAAGAAGATGACGCTCCTGAACCGGCGAGAACAATAGATCCGGAAGAACCTATCCGCGACGATGTGATGAATGATCCACCACCGCAAGACCATGATGTTGCTGCTGAAAAGGAGCATCTTGATGCTTCAGTCACGTTAATCAGCCCACGAGCCTGTCCAAGCGACAAGACAGCAAGCCCCTCCAAACATCTTGACAATCCGGCGACCCCAATGCGAACCGTGAAGCCAAGGATGATGATGTCATTATTACTGGCTTTGGTCATACTGAACCAGGCAATCCTGTCGCTTTGTCCAAGCACACCGCGAAGGATGAGTTTGCGGCCTTTGGTAAAGGCAAATGGAACACTGACTTAGCTACTTTTGCCACTCTGGACCCCCAAGAACTTTATTACGGCTACAGAATCGGCTTTATACCAGCCGTGATTGCGAAGCCGGTTTGATAAAAATGATGAAGGATAAATATGAGATAAATTCCACATGACTCTCCTTATGTACTTCAATCTGTCAACTCCAGTAGCCTCCAAGTGACGGTTTTAAGATAGGAACTTAAACCGGGACTTTTCAACTTGAACCTTTTTAGTATAGCTTTTCTTTGAGACTGTAGCCCCCAAGGGCCGGTTTAACGTAACCAAGCTAAACCGGGACTTTGTACCGTAAGAATGCCAGTGTCACTAGAGGATAGAGCAAATACACATTAGCCCCCAAGTGCCAAATTGAATACTTGTATTGATCTTGGGACTTTTATGAAATTTGTAGGATAAAAGCAAATATGCATTAGCCCCCAAGTACCAAGGGCATAACTTGTTATGTGGTTGGTACTTCAGTTCTACATCATAATCTTTAATCAAACGATGACCGTATGCGAGGGGTGATCTGCAGCGAGGAAAGAAAGCTAAGTTGCTTGATCTTCAAGAAATCCTGAAATCTCAACAGATTTGAAACCTCGAAAGCAAAAAGACGAATTAAGCAGCGCTTTAAGCATCATGGAAAAGCTTAAAGAGGATTTCAACAAGGAACGGGTAGATTGGGCCACTGAAAAGACCGCTTTACTTCAAAGGGCAGAGAAGGCTGAAGCGGCACTCAAACCGGTGGTAGATGAGCTGACCAGCGTAAAGCGGCAAGTGCATGCTATGACCGATGTTGTCTTTGGTAAGCATTTTTATTTTCTGCAGTAACGATGTCTTCTCCTATTGTAGATGGTTTACCGACCCTTTGAATGATTCAGGGACACGTATTGGCCACTTGGGATCAGATGTGCGGAAGAAACTGAAAGCCGCCTACACATTGATAGAACAAGCTGATACAGCGCCATAGCGGATCATCAAGATCGCTTCTCACAACAACCGGCCCCGACCTTGATTCAGGATACCATCAAGAGGTTGTCAATGCTTCCTGCCCGGATTGAAGAATTGAAGAAATCTGCTGCTAGAACCGGCGCTATAACCGCCTTAATCTGGGCAAAAGCGTGGGTTCCAGATTTGATCCTGTTGAAGCGGCCCAAGGTTTCCCAAGCCTGAAGGAGGACGGGACAAAATTTAGTGAAGAAGACCTCTGAGCTATAAACCGGGAAGTGCGCCCTCTGGCTTGTCAATTGGCTGAAGAGGCAAATTTGTCCCACTATCAAGCGCAATATGATGGTCAAAATAAACGAGTGGTTGCACCAGTTCCTGAAGCGGAGAATCTTATCCCTCCCATCCGTAAGCATACTTACGCTCCTGACATTGAACCATCCTTGTTGATCCACGATGAAGCTGTATTTCAGGCATTAATGGGAATCGACTGGACAACTGTTGATTTCCAAAGAGCTAGGTAGGGAAATAGAAGCTGAAGCGGCCTTGAGGATGACCCGCAAGCATCGTGGAAGGCTGGCAACCAAGCCAAACCGGAAGCCGGTTTACATAGCTTGTTCCGTGATGTTATGATGACAAAAACAATTATCTTATATGGGCACCGGGTTGCCGTGTAATAGACTAGCTGCCACACTTGGTGTTGATATGCCTTCGTGCATACTTATTGCAACTTATGCTTCCTTTGAATCATCAATGTTAAACCATTATCTGCAGCAAAAAGTCTTAAAACGCCGCTATGGTTGTACCACCAGGCGGGTCATAATATCGACGTATATGAAATCAAAGATAATCTCTGAGATTTAAACATATGATCAAATATAACAATATATGATACCTGCCATCATAGGCCATGAAGTTGGCTGTGCCAATCGTAAACCGGAGTGTTCAAGAAAACCACTCTGCTGGAGGAGAACAACTCCTGTGAATATAAGGTCGGGTTACCAAGTAACCGTTCTGGTTTACAGAGAACACCGGTGTTAACAGAAAATCAAACCGGGCAAAGTGTCTCCGGATTAAAAATAGACCGTGTTCCGTCAGCTGACACACAAACCGGTGTAACAATTGTTGGTATAAAAACACAACGACAGAAATATGCAAACAAGAGAAACATGTCGCAAGTAAAAAACAAATAGAGTTATTTGCAAAAAGAGGTTTGTTTAAACCGATCAAGTGGCATAACCATGGTTGGACACGACCAAGCCCCCAATAGGTGTAGCTATGGTTCAAGTCAGCCAAGTCCCCAAATGATGCAGTGGCATTATGCCAATCAAGAGGTGTAGCGATGGTTCGGGTTCGACCAAAGCCCCCAAGTGATTCTGTGGCCTTAGGCCGATCAAGAGGCGTGACTGGTTCAGACATGACCAAGTCCCCAAGTGATCTTGTGGCTTTCGCCGGTCTAAAGGTGTTGCCTTGATTCGGATACGACCAAGCCCCCTAGAGACATGATACGAAGCTTTTTTGAAAAATCTAACTCAAGGGGTAAACCGGAGGTCACTTTTAAGAAAAAAGAAACTCCCTGTAACCACACATGATATAAAAATAACAGAGACCCTGCTTTAGCTAAGGCTCCGGTTTATTGTATTGATCATAATATATACATTGTCATAATATGTACATGAGTAGAGCCTATGGCTCAAGTATAGTAAGGTCAAGATGAGCTATATTCAGGGCCTGTTGGTCTCCTCCTCGGCGTGCGTGAGTCTTTATGCTCTCGAATGTCGATCAGATAGTATGACCCGTTGTGTAGATTCTAGCTGACCACGAAAGGTCCCTCCCAAGGTGGGGATAACTTGTGCCTATCAGTCTGGTCTTGGATGAGTCGAAGCACCAAATCTCCTTCTTGAAAGGTTCTGGTTCTAACTCGGCGACTGTGATATCGACAAAGATCCTGCTGGTAAATCGCCGAACGGGCAGCGGCGATGTCACGCTCTTCGTCCAACAGGTCCAAAGCTTTTTTCCGCGCTTCCTCGTTGTCCGCTTCAACATACGCCGCTACACGAGGCGAAGCCTGACGGATATCACTAGGGAGGACCGCCTCTGCTCCATAGACCATGAAGAACGGCGTGTATCCTGTCGACCTGTTGGGCGTGGTGTTGATGCTCCATAACACCGATGATAACTCCTCAACCCAACATCCCGGCGTTCGTTGTAAAGGAACCATAAGCCGGGCCTTGATACCTCGTAAGATCTCTTGGTTACCCCTCTGCAGCAGCCATTTGAATTTGTGGGTGAGCTCGATGATCGTCAAAGCGGATGTGCTCACGCTCACAAAACTCCTTCATAGCACCCTTGGACAAGTTGGTACCATTATCAGTAATGATACTGTGTGGAAAACCAAACCAGAAAATCACCTTTTTAATAAATTGAACCGCCATGGCTGCATCACACTTGCTAACGGGCTCCGCTTCAACCCACTTTGTAAACTTGTCCACCACCACCAAAAGGTAGGTCTTCTTATCCTTGGACCTTTTGAAAGGTCCGACCATGTCCAACCCCAAAGTCGCATAAGCGGCCAAGTAATTGGAATCATCCTCAATTCTTGAGTTTGGCATATGAGCGCCGCTTTGAGAATTTCATGACCATCACATCGTCTAACTAGGTCCTCCGCATCGGCATGAGCAACAACCAATAGAAACCGTGATTTAAACGCCTTAGCCACGAGACTTTGAATCGGCATGGTGACCACAATCCCTTCGTGGATTTCCGCAAAATTTCACAGCCTTCCTCGGGGACACACAGCGTTGAACGCGCTCTGATACGCTGCAATGATGCAACTTCGCCATTGATAATGGTCATGGACTTGGATCGCCGGACTATCTGCCTGGCCAGAGTCTCATCCTCTGGTAACTCACCCCGGTTCATGTACGCAAGATAAGGAATTGTCCAATCCGGTATGACATGCAGGGCTGCCACCAACTGAGCCTCCGGATCAGGAATAGCCAAATCCTCTTCACCAGGGAGCTTGACGGACGGGTTATGCATAACATCTAAAAAGACTTTAGGCGGGACGGTTCTGTTGAGAGCCCGGCCGTCTTAAAGCGTCCGCCGCCGTTCTTCCGTCATCCACATGATCCACTGATACCCCTTAAAGTGACCTGCAACAATATCCACCTCACGCATTTATAGGCTGCCATGAGCGGATCCTTGGAATCCCAAGTGCCGGATACTTGTTGAGCCACCAGTCCGAGTCATCAAGCATTTAACTCGGCTGAGATTCATCTCCTTAGCCATCTGGAGTCCATGGAGTAAAGCTTCATACTCAGCTGCATTGTTAGTACAAGGGAACATTAAGCGGAGAACGTAACAGAACTTATCACCTCGTGGGGAAGTTAACACGACTCCGTGCCCCGAGCCCTCAATTTCTGGACCCATCAAAATGGATAGTCCAATAAGTGTGATCCGGCTTCTCTTCAGGTGCTTGTAGCTCCGTCCAATCATTGATAAAATCAACAAGTGCTTGAGATTTGACCGCCGTCCGAGGTACGTATTTCAAACCGTGCGGCCCAAGCTCTATAGCCCACTTGGCAATCCGACGATCGCCTCTACATTACGAATTATATCTCCCAAAGGAGCAGAGGTGACCATTGTGATAGGATGTCCTGGAAGTATTGTTTAAGCTTCGCCGCCATAAAAACTCCATACACAGTTTCTGCCAATGCGGGTACCTTTGCTTGGACTCAATAAGCAGCTCGCTGATATAATAAACCGGACGCTGAACTGGATACTCCTTGCCCGCCTCTTTGCGCTCCACCACAATAGCCACGCTGACTGCGCGAGCATTAGCCGCTACATATAGTAATAATGGTTCCTTGTCGATCGGAGCTGCAAGAATGGGCGGATTGGCTAACTGCCGCTTTAAATCCTCAAATGCCTCATCAGCAACCGAACTCCATTTAATTGATCTGTCTTCTTCAGCATCCGGTATAAGGGGATCGCCTTCTCACCGAGGCGGCTGATAAACCGGCTCAGCGCGGCAATCCGTCCTGCCAAGCGTTGAACGTCGTTGATACACTTCGGTTTAGCCAGGGAGGTAATAGCTGTAATCTTCTCCGGATTAGCTTCAATTCCCCTGTTGGACACAAGAAAACCCAATAACTTGCCTGTCGGTACACCAAAAACGCATTTGGCCGGGTTGAGCATCATCTTGTAAGTCCGTAGGTTATCAAAGGTTTCCTTCAAATCGTCAATCAGCGTCTCCTTCTCCCTTGACTTGACCACAATATCATCCACATAGGTGTGCACATTACGGCCGATCTGTCTATGAAGGCAATTCTGTACACATCGTGGATAAGTTGCACAGGCGCTCTTGAGCCCAAAAGGCATAGATACATAGCAGAAGGCTCCAAAGGGAGTTATGAACGCCGTCTTCTCTTGGTCCTTAACTGCCTTCTTGATCTGATGATAACCAGAATATGCATCCAGAAAACTCAAACGATCACATCCCGCGGTAGCATCAATAATCTGATCAATGCGGGGGAGGGCAAAAGGATCTACTGGACAAGCTTTATTAAGGTCTGTGTAATCCACACACATGCGCCAAGTGCCGTTTTTCTTAAGAACCAACACCGGATTGGCAAGCCAATACGGATGGAAGACTTCAACAATAAAGCCTGCAGCTAAGAGCCGGGCCCCCTCCTCTCCAAAAGCTTTGCGCCTGTCGTCATTAAACAGGTGAGAAACCGCATCACCGGTTTGTACTTAGGATCAACGTTAAGAGTGTGCTCAGCGAGTTCCCTCGGTACACCTGGCATGTCAGAAGGCTTCCATGCAAAAATGTCCCGATTCTCGCGGATGAACTCAATGAGCGTGCTTTCCTATTTCGGGTCCAAGTTGGCACTGATAATGAACTGCTTGGACGAATCGCCAGGCACGAAGTCAACAAGTTTAGTCTCAGCCGCCGATTTGAACTTTAAATCCAGATCATGCTCTGTAGTTGGCTTCTTCAACGGGGTCATGTCCGCCGGATCAACATTGTCCTTGTAGTATTTCAACTCCTCCGTGGCACAAACCGATTCTGCGTAGGCCGCATCACCTTCCTCACATTCCAAAGCAATCTTGCGATTGCCATGAACCGTTATCATTCCCTTGTGACCCGGCATCTTGAGCTGTAAATAGATATAACAAGGCCGTGCCATGAATTTGGCGTAAGCCGGCCGCCCAAATAGGGCGTGATACGGGCTCCGGATCTTCACTACTTCAAAAGTCAGTGTCTCTGACTGGGAGTCATGATCGTCTCCAAAGGCCACTTCCAGAGCTATCTTGCCAACAGGATATCTTGACTTGCGGTACCACACCATGGAACACCGTATTAGACGGTTTAAGATTTTTATCTGTCGGTCCCATACAGCGGAAGGTCTCATAGTATAGGATGTTAATCTTGCTTTTCCATCCATGAGTACCTTGGTGAATTTATAACCCCCACCGAGGGGCTACCACCAATGCTAATGACCGGATTGTCAACCCGGAGAGGGTGATCCTCCCTGCTCCATACGATTGGTTGTCCGACCAGCGTAAATAACGTGGTACGGCCGGTTCAACAGAATTCACCGCTCGCTTATGGAGTTTCCAGTCTCGCTTATCCAAGCTAGTTGTGAAGACATGATATTGCCCACTATTCAACTCCTTTGGATGGCTCTGATAACCCATTCTGCCGCTGCTGCTGGTTGTAACCACCTTGGTTATTCGATTATTCTGATTGTTATGTCCACCACGATTGCCATTGAAGCTGAACCGAAGCTCCTCCATCGTGACCCGGCCCATGGAAACCGGATCTGAGCACCACCTGATCCATGATCATACCGGAAAACATTAGAATTTTTGAACTCCTGCATAATGTAACAGTCCTTCCAAAGGTGGTTGGCCGGTATCTCCTTCGTCCCGTGTTTTGGGCAGGGCTGGTTCAACAAATAGTTTAGGCGATCCGGGTTAGGATTCTGAGCTCCACCGCGATTCGCCGCTTTACCCTTGCGTTGCTGACCCTTGTCCTACGCGCTAGTATTAGCCACAAAGTCCACGCTGCCATCCGCTTTACGTTTGCCTCCGTTCCCATGGCCTGCCGTGTTGTGTTCTTCTGCTTGGAGTTGCTGTCCTTTTTCCCTTCCCCGCCTTGTCATCATCGGACTTCGGGATCCTTGGTACTATCGGAATCAGCATACTTCACTAAAGCACCCATGAGGGTCCCCATGTCATTACAAAGGCGCTTCATTCGCCCCAATTTTAACTTCGGGGGTTGAAACCGCAATTGACTTCCGTGGTTATGATCGCAGAATCAGCGTTGATCTGATGCCGACGAAAGTGCAAAATTTCGAGACACGGCGCACTCCAATGAGTTGTTGACTCTCCTTCCTCCTGGACACAGGCTACTAAGTCCACTATTGACATGGGCTGCTTACAGGTGTCCTTGAAATTCTGGACAAACCGGGCTCGTAACTGGGCCCATGAGCTGATAGAGTTGGGCGGCAAGCTTTTTAACCAAGTACGGGTCGTCCCTTCAAGCATCATGGTGAAGTACTTTGCACATGCGGCCTCATCCACATCTAGCATCTCCATGGCCATCTCATAACTCTCTATCCATGCTTCTAGAGCCAAATCGGCAGTATAGTTTGGCACTTTGCATGGACCCTTGAAATCTTTGGGCAAGCGCACATTGCGTAAAGCGGGGACTAGACAGGGCACCCCCAAGGAACTAGAAGTGACCCCTGGCTCGACTGAGATGGTGGGACGAACCGGCGTAAGCTGACGCGCCTCGTTTTGTGCTGCTAACTCAGCCTCCCTGCGTGCTCGGGCCCGGTCTACCACTTCCTGAGCGTCACGAACACCGCCTGCCGGGTTATTGCCACGGGCCGCTTCACGGTTCCGTGCATTACTTAATACGGCCGGTTCATCCACATGCCTACTGTAGCTCTGGCTTGGATGAGGGGTGGAATGAATCGGTCACGGCTGTATGAGTATGCTTCCTGTTGGATCAAAGCGGTCCGAAGGAGGTCCTTGACCCGGCGCGTCTCCACCGCCTGCGGAGAATAACCTTCGACCGGGATGGCCTGCAATCGTGAAGCGGCAGCGACAAGATTGTCCATAGGATTGGAATAATGACTCGGAGGTGTCTGGACCGGCTGAGGTACGTTATTGTCCTGCCGAGGAGGTTCCGTTAAACGAGGTTGGACCGGCGCGCCTGGCTCAGGCGCCTCCGCCCGGTTCACCACCGACGGATTACTGGTTCCTACCCCTGGGGTGTGAAAGAGATTTCTGGCGTCGAAAACCGAAGGCAAGCGGGACCGGTGCTTCCGCTTCAGGACCTCATGCGATGCGTTCTGATCCAGCATAAGCTTGTAGGCCTGGGCATCTAAAGCGGCCCGCTCTGCGGCCATCCTGTCGTTGCTTGCCAGTCGGCCTTTGGCTCGATTGATCTGCTCCCTCACCTTTGCAATTTCGCGTTGTGGGCATCCTGATCCCGGGTTGGCTTCCGCCATAAGCACGGCTAGCACCTCAAACAGATCGAGATAAGATTTGAGCGGTAGCGACAGGACCTCCTGCCCGGCCGCCACCGCCGGCCGAAGATCCGGAGAACATTGCCGCCCTTGATCAAGAGTGGATCGCCGCTGTGTACCGCCATGAATATTCCAACCCGGTTAGGCAGATCGGAGGGTCCGGAATATCGCCGCCATCGGAACAGCCCCTATCCTGCCATCTTGCAATTGATACAATGATTCGGTTTCTCCGGTCGAGGATTCGTCGCCGGAATAGACGACAGTCTCTCTATCATATCCCGATTCATCCTCGTAGTCCCCTCCGTGGATGACCCCCACGAAGGCACGCTTCACGGCCATTTTAACCTGGGCAGATCTCGCACGCTAAGCCGTCTCGACGAGGTCGGTGCAGATGTCCGGCTCAGGACCCGGTTCACCGATCTTGCCAATGAAGACGTGTATGCCACCAAAGGGGACCCGGTACCCGTACTCAATTGAGCCGGCCTCGGGGCCCCATCCTGCATCGTCGATGTAGAGCTTGCCGCGACGACTCTTGGTCATCCGGCCCACAGCATAGCCCTTGAGTCCTTCGAACTTGCCCTCCAAGAACGTCAAACCATCGTGCGATAGCCCCACGGTGGGCGCCAACCGTAAATGGGTTTGTCATGGCAGATGTCCTCGTGAAAGGACTTAGTCGTGGAGCCATCGCTACGGGTTAACTTGAAGGGGTTAAAGTGGACACAAGGACACAAGAATTTATACTAGTTCGGCCCCTTCGATGAAGGTAAAAGCCTACGTCTAGTTGTGATGGAATTGATGGGGTTTCGATGACTAGGGAGCAAACAAGCTTTGCCTAAGTCTCGAGTTGTGGTTGTCTGTCCTCAAACCGGCACCGGGTCGTCCCCTTATATACATGGGTGACGCCCGTCGGTTTACAGAGTCCCGACGCCGGTTCATAGATGTATCCGGCTCGGTCTCTACTATTCCTAACTTACAATAAAAGTTACATGCTGATGCCGGTTTACAACCACAGGTACGAACCGGCTATGGGCCATAAGCCTTCTACTGCCTACTTGGGCTTTAATATGTTCAACTACTAATGAAGTTAACCTGGCCTGTCCTGGCCGGTTTACCCTTAGCGGTAATATCCCCAACACTATTCAATATAGAAAATTCAAAGTGCTTAGTGTTCGGCTTGACCAACTATGGGCAAACGCATCTTCGGATAATAATAGGAACTATCTAGGACCTATCCGACATCAAGCTAATATATTACGTCGACTTCTCGAGACCCTCTCTCAAGGGCCCGTCCGCCAATCACTATCTCCTCTAAT
This sequence comes from Aegilops bicornis, assembly GCA_021605145.1. NCBI lineage: Eukaryota > Viridiplantae > Streptophyta > Magnoliopsida > Poales > Poaceae > Aegilops > Aegilops bicornis. The sequence continues at coordinate 230,829,324 of CM038671.1, read as the reverse complement.
GTGCATCTCGGATTTTAGGCCAACACACACCTTGAGGGCTACTGGTTGTATATCTCGTCAGTAGAGGGCAATTCCGGCATTAAAGCCTGGCTAAAACTCCTTTGGATTTTTCGAGACAAGGTGATCTATGACATCTTGGATACGGTCCAGCGTTGGACTTCGGATATAGTCTGGCGTTAGAGCTCGGAGGTAGTCCAGCGTTGAAGCTTGGACGCAAGAGGACACTGCCGCACGGGAACAACTTCAAACCCGAGGTATGGCGTAAAAAATAACAAGGCATTGATAAAGGCCGAGAACTTAAAGGGGCTCCTCGGATACCCGACATGTAAACTCTTCGGATTCACTTCGGCAATCCTCAAGATTAAAGATGAGAAGATTTGTTGAACCATTTTTCAAGACCGACGACCGAAGATGAAGAACAGTTCGGAAGAATCGAGGAGCGTCCCCAACTTGAAGACTAGTTTAGGGGGCTACTGATGGTGTCCTGGACTAGGGGGTAGTCACCACGTCATCTCCCGACCAGCTGGATCGGGCCGAGGACCCCCATGGCGGTTCACTCATGGGCCACTTCAGGCAGCCCATGCCGCATACAAGGGAGATCCCACAAGACTTGGCGCACAAGACGAGGACTCTCCTAAAACCTAGGCCCCTGGTGTGTTATATAAACTGGGGCCAGGCTAGTCAATAGGCAATCTCATATTCATTACTACAATCTCGTGGTAGATACCTGTACTACGTACTATCCTCATATCAATACAATCAAAAGCAGGACGTAGAGTATTATCTCCTCGAGAGAGCCCAAACCTGGGTAAAATCCTGTGTCCATCTTACCATCGTTCCAAGACGCCTAGCTTAGGACCCCTACTACGAGATATGCCGGTTTTGACACCGACAATTGGTTCGATCGTGCGGTATTCTTTCCCGATGACAGAAGGGGCAGCAAGACACGCATGTATAGTTGCTATTAAGGATAACAAGATGGGGGCTATTCCTACATGAATAGATCTCGTCTACATCATGTCATCGTTATTATTGCATTACTTTGTTTCTCCATGAACTTAAAACACTAGATGCATGCTGGATAGTAGTCGATGTGTGGAGTAATAATAGTAGATCCAGGAAGGAGTCGGTCTACTAATATTGGAGGTGATGCCTATATATTGATCATTGCCTTGGATATCGTCATAACTATTCGATTTTCTATCAATTGCCCAACAGTAATTTGTTTACCCACCGTGTGCTATTTCTTGGAGAAGGCACTAGTGAAATCTATGGCCCACGGGTCTATTCTTCATCATATTTGCTTTCCGATCTATTATTTGCCACTTTTATTTTTAGATCTATTATTACAAAAACCCAAAAGTACCTTGCTGAACTTTTTATTACTAATTTTATTTTGCATTTTATCAAGATCTATTTATCCAATCTATCACAATTTTATCCCGTCAACTTGACAATTTCTGGCGCCGTTACCCGAGGAAGGGATTGACAACCCCTTATACGCATCGGGTTGCAAGTATTTGTTCTTTGTGTGTAGGTACCGTTTACATAGTGTTGCTTGGTTCTCCTACTAGATTGATACCTTGGTTTTATAACTGAGGGAAATACCTACCGTAGCTGTGCTGCATCATCCCTTCATCTTTGGGGAAATACAGACGTAGTTCAAGCGACATCAACAAGGAACTTGACCCTTTCTTCCCCACATTCGTAGAGGTGGCTAGAGAATGCCGTGCATATCGACGGACCGACCCCACTGCCTGAGGGCCCCAGGATGGCCTTACTGACGGGGATGTTGGCCGTGGCGCCGTACAAGGCGCCGGAAAGGAAGGAGAAGAAGAAGGGTGAGAAGAGGGAGTCCTGAGAAGGCCTCCGCCCAAGAGGACCCCCGGATACTAAGTCTGAGGAAACTCAAGCCCCTTCCGCTCATGAGAGTGACCAGGGGGAGGACGGGGAGGAGAGTGACTCCTCCGAACAAGGAAGAGGGCAGCATCGGATGACGCTAAGGAGGATCAGCCTCCTCCTGCCCCGAAGAAGCAATGCAGGGCCAGGGTGGTCCTATCTGATGACAGTTCGGACTCCGCCGAGGAGTCTGAGGCTTCCGAAGAGGTTCCGCAAAGGAACCCCCGTGTCAAGCCCCCAACCCAAAGGTATGTATCCGAAGACGCCTCTATGCGTTTATAGTAAGTTCATTAGCGACCATGTGCCTGCCTTTCACATTGTAGCCCGTAGCGGTGCATCCCATTAAATGATCTTGTGTAAAACTTTGACCTTCCCACCGATCGAGTTTCAGAAGGGGACTCCCCGCCAACCGAGCTAGCGGAGAGCGGGACCGCATCACACACTACACCTCCTCCGGCCATCGAGGAGACCGTGGAGGTCCTATCCCGAAAGACCCCTCCTGGGCCGAACACGGGGGGCGGGGCGATGACCTCATGGCCGAGGTTAATACTTCGGTTGCCGAAGACTAGTAGAGGGGATCCCTTCTGGAGAACAAAGAGGGGATCTCTGTCAGCTCGAGATCTCTCCGAAGACGGTCTCGGAGCCCCAAAGGCTCCCGGAGTCGTCCATCCCGGCCTCCACCGAAGGGGGAGCCGAGGTGCCGCCACCAGTGCCACCCATAGCAGAGCGGGTCGAAACTGGGTGGCCGACCCTGATGAAGGAGGCTTTGAATAGCTCCTCCATCGTTCAAGAACACCACGCCCTAATGGGCGTGGTTTTACAAAGCATTCGGTCCATTCAACGGACTGAAGGAGGCTTTTGGCAGGCCTCTTGACGGGCTTCAAGATAAATCCTGTATTACCTTTTTACAAAGAGAATTTTATTTTAGAGAGTTGTGCCATCCTCATATATAGTAGCCCCCGAGCCTTGGGTGTGTTTGAAAAACTCAAGCTGGGGTCGAAGAGTTAAACACCGATGATAGCAAGAGTGAACCGTAGCCCCCGAGACTCTGGCGGGATTGGAGAAAGCCTGGCAGAGGATCTAAAAATCGATGAATGGGAGTTTGTCGTGCATAAGTTGTTATGCAGGCCTCGTCTTTGGCGGCAGCCACCAATGCCGTGGAGCTGGCCGAGGTGAATCGGAAGCTCAAGAGCTCTGATGAGGAGCTCGACCTTCTCAACAAGAGGTTCGACAAAGCGCAAGGTAAGTCCGGACTGGACTATTTAATACCGTAGTTTTCCTCATCGAGTGAGGTATTCAGGTTTATCCCTAAGCGACAGGTGCTTATTATGACCACAGCTGTTGCCGCGGAGGTCGAGAACCTCAAGGCCTAGCTAAAGAAGGCGAAGTAAGAGGCCGCAGAACAGAAGGCGGCGGCCAAACGAGCAGCCGTCGAACTGACGACGGTGAAGACCGTCAGTGACAAGCACAAGACCAGAGTGGCCGAGGTGCAACAAGAGCTCAAGGATGCCATAACTAAATGTGAGGACCTTGAGAAAAAAGATAAGGGCCAGGCCACCGGGTTATCCTTAGTGAAGTTGGTGATCTAGGAGGCGAAGACGGAGGCGCAAGGTGCCCGAGAAGAACTCTGCCAAGTTAAGCTTATTGCAGATGGTAAGCCCTACTTACTTCAAAGTGTCTTTGGTGGTAACAGGTTCGCTTTGCTCATGCAAGTATGTCGTTCCCCAGGCGCTTTTGTGGATCTTTCGAGGAGTGCGACCAATGCGGAAGGGAATTTTGCGTCCCAGGAGGGTGAAGCCGAGCATAGACTATTTTGGGTGCTGTTCTAGGCGCCCGAGCATCCTCCCCTCCTGAGCAAACAGATGAAGCAGTTGATGGAGTTGCATCGGATGGCGGAGCCAGCCATGTAGGAGCTCTATGTCCGGATCTGGCCTTCGGAAATGCTGCCGAGCAGCTACTTCGGCTTAGTGTAGAAGCTATGCGACGTCGTGCCCCAAATTGATGCTTTGAAGCGCTCCATATGCATCAAGGGAACTCAGATAGCCTTTGCGAAGACCATGGTGCACTAGCCGAAGATCAAGCCAGTGGAGATGGCCACCGGACCCTCGTCCCTTGGGAAGGAGCATAGGAGCACTGAGCAGTATTTTCCCATCATAATGGATGGTGCTCGGGCGATAGAGGCCCAGTGCTCAAAAGATGTAATTTATGAATGAGCGTACTATCATGTATCAAATGGCAGTTGAACTTTTGTGCTTTGTGATGCGGTTGCTTTGCATGGTATATCATGTTTTGCTTGTTTTTTTGGACTCCTGTGCAGCTATTTTAATCTGGAAGTTACCAGTTTTCGGCTTCAGCCCCCTCGTAGATGCTACAAAGGGTGTTTCCACCTCCACACTATGACCCTTAGCCGACGTCTCAGTGCCCGGAGGCGGTAGTGTGTAAGGGAAACAAGGCAATCAGATGATGTGGCTTTAGTGCTTTAACTTGGCCATAGGAGCTTGATAGTGTTTTGTGATGTTCAGGTGTGCCGAGGTTGAAACCATTATCACTTGGTTTGTGTGAGTACAAACCCTTCGTATAACATGACATAACCTCCAATGATTTTTATTTTAACACTTCTCATCGGATCGCTGACCAGTTCTCGCTTATTATGCCAGTCCATTTTCGGCTTTCTCCACTAAGGTACTTAACCAGGCAAGCTGGAAGTACAATCATAGTGGTTCTCTGATACGTCTCCAACGTATCTATACTTTTTGATTGTTCCATGTTGTTATATTATCAATCTTGGATGTTTTATAATCATTTTATATCATTTTTTGGTACTAACCTATTGACATAGTGCCAAGTGCCAGTTGTTGTTTTCTACATGTTTTTTACATCGCAGGAAATCAATATCAAACGGAGTCTAAGTGCAACGAAACCTCACAGAGAATTTTTATGGACCGGAAGGCACCTAATGGGCCAAGGCTGTGCACAGGGGTGCTCTGGGGAGCACAACCCACCGGGGTGTGCCAGGAGGCCCAGCGCTACAGTGGGTTGTGCCCACCTCAGGTGCCCCCCAGACTGCCTCTTTGCTCTATAAATACCCCAATATTCCAGAAACCCTAGGGGAGTCGACGAAAATCAATTACAGCCGTCGCAGAGTCCAGAACCACCAGATCTAATCTAGACACCATCACGGAGGGGTTCACCACTTCCATTGGTGCCTCTCCGATGATGCGTGAGTAGTTCTTTGTAGACCTTCGGGTCCGCAGTTAGTAGCTAGATGGCTTCCTCTCTCTCGCTGAATTCTCAATACAATGGCTCTTGGAGATCCATATGATGTAACTCATTTTGTGATGTGTTTGTTGGGATCGGCTGGACTTTGAGTTTATGATCAGATCTATCTTTTCATATCCATGAAAGTTATTTGAGTTTCTTTGATCTCTTATATGCATGATTTATTATAGCCTTGCATTTCTTCTCCAATATTTGGATTTTGTTTGGCCAACTTGATCTATTTATCTTGCAATGGGAAGAGGTGCTTTGTAGTGGGTTCGATCTTATGGTGCTTGATCCCGATGTGAGGGGGAACCGACACGTATGTATCATTGCTACTAAGGATAAAATGATGGGGTCTATCTCTACATAGATAGATCTTGTCTACATCATGTCATCGTTCTTATTGCATTACTCCGTTTCTCCATGAACTTAATACACTAGATGCATGCTGGATAGTGGTCGAGTGTGGAGTAATAGTAGTAGATGCAGGTAGGAGTCGGTCTACTAATCTTGGATGTGATGCCTATGCATTGATCATTGCCTGGATATCATCATGATTATTTGAAGTTCTATCAATTGCCCAACAGTAATTTGTTTACCCACCGTTTGCTATTTTTCTCGAGAGAAGCCACTAGTGAAACCTACGGCCCCAGGGTCTCTTTCTATTATTATTTGCCTTTGCGATCTATTTTCCTTTGCTTTTATTTTCAGATCTACTAAACCAAAAATACAAAAATACCTTGCTGTATTTTATTATTATTTATTTTATTTGGCGTTTGAATTATCAATCTACTACAATTTATTTCACGTCCGTTTTGCCAACTTCTGGTGTCGTTACCCGAAACGGATTGACAACCCCTTTAACACGTCGGGTTGTGAGTAGTTGTTATTTGTGTGCAGGTGTTGTTTACGTTATGTTGCCTGGTTCTCCTACTGGTTCGATAACCTTGGTTTCATCATTGAGGGAAATACCTACCGCTGCTGTGCTGCATCATCCCTTCCTCTTTGGGGAAATACCGACGTAGTCTTAGCGGACATCAAAAGGAAATTCTGGCGCCATTGCCGGGGAGGATCTTCAACATATACCAGGTTCATAATCACAAATCTCATCTCCTTGCAATTTACATTATTTGCCATTTGCCTCTCGTTTCCTCTCCCCCACTTTACAAAAAATTGCCGTTTTATTCGCCTCTCTTTTTCGTTCGCCGTTTTCTAGCCGGATCTGTTTTTGTGTGGATTGTTGTTTGTGTAGTCATGATGCCTCAAAGAAAATATTATGATGTTCCTTACCCAAATATTTTGCTTGAAATTGAGAGAAGTACTAAGGAATATATGACTACACAATTTGAGCATAATAAGTATTTCTTGAAGAACTTAAGGAGCACTCTGTTGTGCTTGATGCTATAACAAAACAACTTGATGATATTAGTAGAGAAGTTTGCAATCTCCAATCTAAGTATGCTTTTGCCGAAAGTTTGCTAGGAAAAATATCCGATGCACAAGCTACCCTAGTAAATCAAATGGCCGCTAAACCAATCTCGTTAGAAGATGAAAATGAAGATCTTAAAGTGTTGGTGTTTCTTATATTGATTCCTTGTTTAGTAAAATTAAGATTGATGAAAAAGGGACTGGAGTAGAGTCAACTTTAGTAAGAAGGCGTCCTGATAATTCGACAGGTGAAAATCATGTTGGGAAAATTGATAAAAGTGGGTTTGAAGAGGTCAAGACTTTAAGGAGTGATGTGCCCACTCTTTTGGATTACAAAGACTTTAATTATGATAGTTGCTCTTTGATTGATTGTATTTCTTTGTTGCAATCCATGATAAATTCACCCCATGCTTATGAACAAAATAAAGCTTTTACTAAACATATTGTTGATTCTATGATGAAAGCTTTTGAAGAAAAATTGGAATTAGAAGTTTCAATTCCTACAAAATTGCATGATGAATGGGAACCTACTATCAAAGTAAAGATTAAAAATTATGAGTGTTTTGCTTTGTGTGACTTGGGTGCTAGTGTTTCTACAATTCAGAAATCCTTATGTGATGTGCTTGGTCTTACCGATCTTGAAGAATGCTCTTTAAATTTGCACTTGGCGGATTCTACTATTAAAAAGCCTATGGGAAGAATTAATGATGTTCTTATTATTGCAAATAGGAATTATGTGCCCATAGATTTTATTGTTCTTGATATTGATTGCAATCCGTCTTGTCCAATTATTCTTGGTAGACCGTTTTTACGCACTATTGGTGCCGTGATTGATATGAAAGAAGGAAATATTAAGTTCCAATTTCCTTTGAGGAAGGGTATGGAACACTTCCCTATAACAAGAATTAGGCTACCATATGAATCAATCATGAGGGCATCTTATGGATCTCAAAACAAAGGTGAGAAAACTTAGATCCTTGCTTTATGCCTAGCTAAGGGTGTAAAACTATAGCGCTCGTTGGGAGGCAACCCAAGGAATAAAATTTATTTTTGCTTTTTGCTTTCTGTTCTTGAGTGTTTGCACAATTATGCTACTGTTATGATTGTGTTTTTCGTGTTTTAATTAGTGTTTGTGCCAAGTAAAGCCTTTAGGATCTTCTTGGGTGATAGTTGTTTGATCTTGCTGAAAATGTAAACTTTTTACGCTCACGAAAACAATTCTTATTTTTAACCAGAGCGTGATAAAATACCATTTTTTGCAGTAGATTAATATACAAATTGCTCAGGTCGTCCTAATTTTTCAGAATTTTTGGAGTGACAGAAGTATTCGAACAATTTAGATTGCTACAGACTGTTCTGTTTTTCATAGATTCTGTTTTCTTTTGGTTGTGTGCTTGTTTTGATGGCTCTATTATTTTCTTGATGAGTTTTTGCCATATAAAAGTTGGAATAGAATAGATATAATGCAAGAATAGAATATGAATAGGTTGCAACAGTACTTACATTAGTGATTTATTTTCTTATACTAACGGATCTCACAAAGTTTTGTTGAGTTTTGTGTGATAGAAGTTTTCAAGTTTTGGGTTATCTTACGATGGATGAAGGAATAAGGAGTAAGAAGAGCCTAAGCTTGGGATGCCCCTACATCCAAAGCTATTATCCAAAAGAGAGCAAGCAACTAAGCTTGGGGATGCCCTGAGTGGCATCTCCTCTTTCTTCTGACGACCATCCGTATTTTACTCGGCGCTATATTTTTATTCGTCACATACTATGTGTTTTGCTTGGAGAGTCTTGTATGATATGAGTCTTTGCTTGTTTTATTTTGTGTTTTAAGTCTTGATTCCTTGCTGGACACACCTATTTGAGAGAGCCAAAATTATGTGATGTCTTGTTAGAATTGCTCTCTATGCTTCACTTAAATTTTTATGAGCTATGAACTTACTCTAGTGCTTCACTTATATCTCTTTGAGCACGGTGTGCTTTAGTATTTTTGAAGAAATGCTCTCTTGCTTTACTTAGACTTATTTGAGAGTTAGTAAAATTTTCAAGAAATTCTCTCTTGCTTCACTTAAATTAATTTGAGAGAAAGAAATTTTATGCTCATAATCTTCACTTATATTTGTTTGAGCTTATCAAAAGCAACATATGAAAATTAGTTCCAAAATGATAGATGTCCAAGAAGGATATAATAAAAACTTTCATGAAGATCATTGGACAAAATAAACTTGATTTTTAGTAATAGTTATGAGATATGATGATGTGATACGTGAGTTATATTGATGAGTAATTATGCTTTAGTAAGAATACTGGTGTTAAGGTATGTGATTCCCTATGCAAGGACGAAAGTCAATAATTATGTAATGAAATTATATCCTACTTGTGGTGCATTATTCAGTGTTAGTTATGCTTAATGCTCGCTTATGAGGTTATTCGTTTCTTGGTTGGTAGCTTCTCAATCTTTTGCTAGCCTTCATTTTGCACTAAGTATGATCACTACTTGTGCATCCAAAAACCTTTAAACCAGTTTTGCCACATGAGTCCACTATATCTACCTATATGCGGTATTCTTTTGTCGTTCTAAGAAAATTTGTATGTGCCATCTCTAATTTTCAAAATAAACTTCTCTTTTGTGTGTTCGTACCGCTCGCGGAGCGGTGAGGGGTGGCTAATATTTTCCATGCTAGATGTGTTATTCTCACGATGAGTGTTTATTCACTTGTCATTGCACGAGAGTAAGGCAAAGGTATTAGGGATGCCCAGTCCCGAAATGAAAAATGAATTTACTTTATGTTGTCAAATAATAATTCCTTGGAAAGTGTTGGTATGGAGGGCAAATGTGGATACGGCTAGCCATGGAAAGTGAAAGTATGGTTGAAAAAGGAATAAACTTTATTTTCTGTTTGGGAACCGCCTATGATATAATTAGCATGGAAATTGTTGGGAACTCTAAGTCGTTTTCATTGGTGGGAAAGACACATCTCCCAAAATGTTTTTATCTCTCAATTTTCGCTTTGAGCTCTGGCAGCTCTACAAATCACTACTTCCCTCTTCGAAGGGCCTTTCTTTTACTTTATGCAATTTTTATTTTTGAATTTGAGTCTCCATCTTCTCTTATAAAAGCACCAACTAGGAGGCAATATGATCGTACTTGAGTATTGGGTGTAGTTAATATGCGAGTGTTTTTCATGAATGGATAAATGATCGAGCATGATGGGCTAGGGATAACTTATTTTAGCGTTGATATTTTGAAAGAAATGGTTGCTTGTTGATATGCTTGAGTATTTAAGTTATCATGTCAAAACTAGACTATTGCTTTGAACAATATAAAAGTCCAAATGTCCATGCTATAAAGAAAAGAATATGATATGACATGTTAGGCAGCATTCCACATCAAAAATTCTGCTTTTATCACTTACCTACTCAAGGACGAGTAGGAGTTAAGCTTGGGGATGCTGAGACGTCTCCAATGTATCTATAATTTTTTTATTGTTCCATGCTGTTATATTATCAATCTTGGATGTTTTATAATCATTTTATAGTCATTTTATATCATTTTTTGGTACCAACCTATTGACATAGTGCCAAGTGCCAGTTGCTGTTTTCTGCATGTTTTTTACATCACAGGAAATCAATATCAAACGGAGTCCAAATGCAAGGAAACTTCACGGAGAATTTTTATGGACCAGAAGACACCTAATGGGCCAAGGCTGCCTCTGGGGAGGTGCTCTGAGGGGAGCACAACCCACCAGGGCGCGCCAGGAGGCCCAGGCGCGCCCTGGTGGGTTGTGCCACCTCGGGTGCCCCCCCGGAGCGCCTCTTTGCTCTATAAATACCCCAATATTCCAGAAACCATAGGGGAGTCGACGAAAATCATTTACAGCCACCGCAGAGTCCAGAACCACCAGATCCAATCTAGATACCATCACGGAGGGGTTCACCACTTCCATTGGTGCCTCTCCGATGATGCATGAGTAGTTCTTTGTAGACCTTCGGGGTCCATAGTTAGTAGCTAGATGGCTTCCTCTCTCTCGCTGAATTCTCAATACAATGGTCTCTTGGAGATCCATATGATGTAACTCTTTTAGTGGTGTGTTTGTTGGGATCGGATGAACTTTGAGTTTATGATGAGATCTATCTTTTTATATACATGAAAGTTATTTGAGTTTCTTTGATCTCTTATATGCATAATTTATTATAGCCTCGTATTTCTTCTCCGATATTTGGGTTTTGTTTGGCCAACTTGATCTATTTATCTTGCAATGGGAAGAGGTGCTTTGTAGTGGGTTCGATCTTACGGTGCTTGATCCCAGTGACAGAAGGGGAACTGATACGTCTCCAACGTATCAATAATTTTTGATTGCTCCATGCTATATTATCTATTGTTTTGGACTATATTGGGCTTTATTTTCCACTTTTATATTACTTTTGGGACTAACCTATTAATCGGAGGCCCAGCCCAGAATTGTTTTTTTTGCCTATTTCAGTGTTTCGAAGAAACGGAATATCAAACGGAGTCCAAAGCGGAATGAAATCTTGAGGAACGTGATTTTCTCATCGAGATAAGACCCAGAGACTTGGACCCTCCGTCAAAGAAAGCCACGAGGCGGTCACGAGGTGGAGGGCGCCTTGGCGCGCCCTGCCTCGTGGGCCCCTCAGCTCCACCGACGTACTCCTTCCTCCTATATATACCTATGTACCCCCAACAGATCGGAATCACGGAGCCAAAAACCTAATTCCACCACCGCAACTTTTTGTATCCACGAGATCCCATCTTGGGGCCTGTTCCGGAGCTCCGCCGGAAGGGGAATCCTCCACGGAGGGCTTCTACATCATCATCATAGCCTCTGCGATGAAGTGTGAGTAGTTTACCTCAGACCTTCGGGTCCATAGTTAGTAGCTAGATGGCTTCTTCTCTCTTTTGGATCTCAATACAATGTTCTCCCCTCTCTCACGGAGATCTATTCGATGTAATCTTCTTTTTGCGGTGTGTTTCTTTGAGACCGATGAATTGCGGGTTTATGATCAAGATTATCTATGAGCAATATTTGAATCTTTTCTGAATTCGTTTATGTATGATTGAGTTATCTTTGCAAGTCTCTTCGAATTATCCGTTTGGTTTGGCCAACTAGATTGGTAGTTACGGCAATGGGAGAAGTGTTTAGCTTTGGGTTCAATCTTGCGGTGTCCTTACCCAAAGGATGTGAGAGAGAGGGTTGCAAGGCACGTATTGTATTGTTGCCATCAAGGATAACAAGATGGGGTATTTATCATATTGCATGAATTTATTCCTCTACATCATGTCATCTTGCTTAAGGCGTTACTCTGTTTTCATTAACTTAATACTCTGGATGCATGCTGGATAGCGTTCGATGAGTGGAGTAATAGTAGTAGATGCAGGCAGGAGTCGGTCTACTTGTCTCGGACGTGATGCCTATATACATGATCATACCTAGATACTCTCATAACTATGCTCAATTCTATCAATTGCTCAACAGTAATTCGTTCACCCACCATAAAATACTTATGCTTTTGAGAGAAGCCACTAGTGAAATGTATGGCCCCCGGGTCTATTCTCATCATATTAATCTTCCTACGCTTTATTATTGCTTTGCTTTTTTACTTTGCCTTTTATTTTACTTTGCATATTTATACCAAAAATACCAAAAGTATTATTTATCATCTCTATCAGATCTCACTCTCGTAAGTGACCGTGAAGGGATTGACAACCCCTATTCGCGTTGGTTGCAAGGAGCTATTTGCTTTGTGTAGGTACGAGGGACTTGCGCGTGGCCTCTCTTTGGATTGATACCTTGGTTCTCAAAAACTGAGGGAAATACTTACGCTACTCTGTTGCATCATCCTCTCCTCTTCGGGGAAAACCAACGCATAAGCTCAAGATGTAGCAAGAAGGATTTACGGCGCCGTTCTTAGGGAGTCTACATAAAAGTCAACATACCAAGTACCCATCACAATCCCTTATCTCTCGCATTACATTATTTGCCATTTGCCTCTCGTTTTCCTCTCCCCCACTTCACCCTTGCCGTTTTATTCGCCTCTCTTTCCCAATCTCCTCCTCTCTTTTCAGTTTGCCTTTCCTTGCTTGCTTGTCGTTATGTGCGAATTGGGGAAATTATTGCCGATATGGACAATAATAATAACATGGAAAATTCTGATGCTCATTTGAAGAATCCCCTACCTTGCATACAAAAGATTTGAATTGGTAGTGGTAATATTGGAAAAGGAGTTACTCAAGATTTCTTTACTTGTGCTTGGGTGCTTTGCCTTCTATGGGCAGTTCTATTCTCCATAGAACTAGTAGTCTTATGGACGCTATTGCCATGCTTATCGTTGAACTTGAAAGGCAATTTATGCATATGCATCCTTCCATACAAAGGATTTTCCTAGAATTTTCTAATATCGAGCATTCCTCTGTTAAGCATGCCGCTACAATCTTTTTGGCTCATGAATTGAGATTTATAATAAAAGAGGCCAAAGAAATCTTTGCGCATTATAGGGTGGACGCTGGCCGTCCACCCATAGAATCTATCCTCTTTGATCAAGAAGAAATAATGCGTTTTCAATCAATTGAATATGTTGCTTTCAATGAAAATCTTAGAAAAAAGGTGCCTACAAATATTTTAATTGATAGAATCTCTGAAATTAACGATGATTTGGCTGTTCGAAATAATGAGCTAGGATACTCTCTTGAGTATAGGCTCACAAGGTTCTGTCAAAAGAATGCTTATAATGATGAATTGGTTGTGCAATACGAAGGGCCGAAAGAGGAACCTATACCTCCTAAAATAATCTTGGGGATTTTTGCCCTATTAAATTTAGCCCTTTCGATTACTTATGCTTGCCACAAATAAAACTTGCTGCCGAACGTAGGGAGTATGAAATGAGTTTCACCGATCTATCTTATTATTACGGCACAACCTAGATCTATCCTTGCTTTTATGCCTAGCTAGGGGCGTTAAACGATAGCGCTTGTTGAGAGGCAACCCAATTTATTTTTAGTTTTTTTGTTTTTGTTTCTGTTTAGGAATAAATAATCCATCTACCTTCTGTTTAGATGTGGTTTTATGTTTTAATTAGTGTTTGTGCCAAGTTAAACCTATAGGATCTTCTTGGATAATAGTTATTTGATCTTGCTATAATTTCCAGAAACTTTTGGTTCACGAAACAAATTGTTAAAAATCACCAGGACGTGATAAAATAGTGATTCCAATTTCTGCTGATCAATAAACAAATTTCCTAGGTCTTCCTATTTTGGCTGAATTTTTGGAGTTCCAGAAGTTTGTGTTAGTTACAGATTACTACAGACTGTTCTGTTTTTGACAGATTCTGTTTTTCGTGTGTTGTTTGCTTATTTTGATGAATCGATGGCTAGTAAAATAGTTTATAATCCATAGAGAAGTTGGAATACAGTAGGTTTAACACCAATATAAATAAAGAATGAGTTCATTACATTACCTTGAAGTGATCTTTTGTTTTCTTTTCGCTAATGGAGCTCACGAGATTTACTGTTGAGTTTTGTGTTGTGAAGTTTTCAAGTTTTCGGTGAATTTTTTGATGGATTATGGAACAAGGAGTGGCAAGAGCCTAAGCTTGGGGATGCCCATGGCACCCCCAAGATAATCCAAGGACACCAAAAGTCAAAGCTTGGGGATGCCCGGAAGGCATCCCTCTTTAAATCCACTTCCATCGGTAACTTTACTTGGAGCTATATTTTTATTCACCACATGATATGTGTTTTGCTTGGAGCGTCTTGTATTATTTGCGTCTTTACTTGTTATTTTACCACAATCATCCTTGCTGTACACACCTTTTGAGAGAGCCATACATGAATTGGAATTTGTTAGAATACTCTATGTGCTTCACTTATATCTTTTGAGCTTTATAGTTTTGCTCTAGTACTTCACTTATATCTTTTAGAGCACGGTGGTGGATTTGTTTTAAAGAAACTATTGATCTCTCATGCTTCACTTAGATTATTTTGAGAGTCTTAAATATCATGGTAATTTGCTTAATAACAATATGCTTGGTATTCAAGATTTGTAAAACTTTCTTTTGAGTGCGTTGAATACTAAGAAAAGTTTGATGCTTGATAATTGTTTTGAGATATGGAGGTGATAATATCAAAGTCGTGCTAGTTGAGTAGTTGTGAATTTGAGAAATGCTTGTTTTGAAGTTTGCAAGTCCCGTAGCATGCACGTATGGTAAACGTTATGTAACAAATTTGAAACATGAGGTGTTATTTGATTGTCCTCCTTATGAGTGGCGGTCGGGGACGAGCGATGGTCTTTTCCTACCAATCTATCCCCTAGGAGCATGCTTGGCCAGTAGTGCTTTGGTTTTTGTTGTCTTGTAGATTTTTGCAATAAGTATGTGAGTTCTTTATAACTAATGTTGAGTCCATGGATTATCGCACTCTCACCTTTCAATCATTGCTAGCCTCTTGATGCAGTGCATTGCCCTTTCTCATATTGAGAGTTGGTGCAAACTTGGCCGGTGCATCCAAACCACTGTGATATGATACGCTCTTTCACACATAAACCTCCTTATATCTTCCTCAAAACAGCCACCATACCTACCTATTATGGCATTTCCATAGCCATTACGAGATATATTGCCATGCAACTTTCCACCATACCGTTCTTCATGACACATTCATCATTGTCATATTGCTTAGCATGATCATGTAGTTGACATAGTATTTGTGGCAAAGCCACCGTTCATAATTCTTTCATACATGTCACTCTTGATTCATTGCATATCCGGTACACACGGAGGCATTCATATAGAGTCGTACTTTGTTCTAGTATCGAGTTGTAATCATTGAGTTGTAAATAAATAGAAGTGTGATGATCATCATTTTCTAGAGCATTGTCCCCAAAAAAAAAGATAAAGGCCAAAGAAAAAAAAGAAGGCCCAAAAAAAGAAATAAAATAAAATAAAAAGGGGCAATGTTACTATCTCTTTTTCCGCACTTGTGCTTCAAAGTAGCACCATGTTCTTCATATAGCGAGTCTCATATATTGTTCTTCAAAGTAGCACCATGTTTTTCATATAGAGAGTTTCATATGTTGTCACTTTCATATACTAGTGGGAATTTTTCATTATAGAACTTGGCTTGTATATTCCAATGATGGGCTTCCTCAAATGCCCTAGGTCTTCGTGAGCAAGCAAGTTGGATGCACACCCACATAGTTTCTTTTGTTGAGCTTTCATACATTTATAGCTCTAGTGCATGCGTTGCATGGCAATCCCTACTCCTTGCATTAACATCAATTGATGGGCATCTCCATAGCCCGTTGATCAGCCTCGTTGATGTGAGACCTTCTCCTTTTTTGTCTTCTCCACATAACCCCCATCATTATATTCTATTCCACCCATAGTGCTATGTCCATGGCTCGCACTCATATATTGCGTGAAGGTTTATAAGTTTGAGATTAGTAGAGTACGAAACAATTGCTTGGCTTGTCATCGGGGTTGTGCATGATGAGAGCATTCTTGTGTGACGAAAATGGAGCATGACTAAACTATATGATTTTGTAGGGATGAACTTTCTTTGGCCATGTTATTTTGAGAAGACATAATTGCTTAGTTAGTACGCTTGAAGTATTATTATTTTTATGTCAATATGAACTTTTGTCTTAAATCTTTAAGATCTGAATATTCATACCACAATTAAGAAGAGTTACATTGAAATTATGCCAAGTAGCACTCCGCATCAAAAATTCTCTTTTTATCATTTACCTACTCGAGGACAAGCAGGAATTAAGCTTGGGGATGCCTGATACGTCTCCAACGTATCTATAATTTTTGATTGCTCCATGCTATATTATCTATTGTTTTGGACTATATTGGGCTTTATTTTCCACTTCTATATTACTTTTGGGACTAACCTATTAACCGGACGCCCAGCCCAGAATTGCTATTTTTTTGCCTATTTCAGTATTTCAAAGAAACGGAATATCTAACGGAGTCCAAACGGAGTGAAATCTTCGGGAACGTGATTTTCTCATCTGATAAGACCCAGGAGACTTGGACCCTCCGTCAAGAAAGCCACGAGGCAGTCACGAGGGTGGAGGGCGCCCCCCCTAGGGCGCGCCACTGCCTCGTGGGCCCCTCAAGCTCCACCGACGTACTCCTTCCTCCTATATATACCTACGCACCCCCAACAGATCGACACGGAGCCAAAAACCTAATTCCACCGCCGCAACTTTCAGATCCACGAGATCCCATCTTGGGGCCTGTTAGAGCTCCATGGGAAGGGGAATCCAGCACGGAGGGCTTCTACACCGTCATCATAGCCTCTCCGATGAAGTGTGAGTAGTTTACCTCAGACCTTCGGGTCCATAGTTAGTAGATAGATGGCTTCTTCTCTCTTTTTGGATCTCAATACAATGTTCCCCCCTCTCTCGTGGAGATCTATTCGATGTAATCTTCTTTTTGCGGTGTGTTTGTTGAGACCGATGAAATGTGGGTTTATGATCCAACTTATCTATGAATAATATTTGAATCTTCTCTGAATTCTTTTATGTATGATTGAGTTATCTTTGCAAGTCTCTTCGAATTATCCGTTTGGTTTGGCCAACTAGATTGGTAGTTCTTGCAATGGGAGAAGTGTTTAGCTTTAGGTTCAATCTTGCGGTGTCCTTACCCAGTGACAGAAAGGGTTGCAAGGCATGTATTGTATTGTCGCCATCGAGGATAACAAGATGGGGTATTTATCATATTGCATGAATTTATTCCTCTACATCATGTCATCTTGCTTAAGGCGTTACTCTATTTTCATTAACTTAATACTCTAGATGCATCTTTGGATAGCGGTCGATGAGTGGAGTAATAGTAGTAGATGCAGGTGAGTCGATCTCGCTTGTCTCGGACGTGATGCCTATATACATGATCATACCTAGATACTCTCATAACTATGCTCAATTCTGTCAATTGCTCAACAGTAATTCGTCCACCCACCGTAAAATATTTATGCTTTTGAGAGAAGCCACTAGTGAAATATATGGTCCCCGGGTCTATTCTCATCATATTAATCTTCCTACGCTTTATTATTGCTTTGCTTTTTTACTTTGCCCTTTATTTTACTTTGCATCTTTATTCCAAAAATACCAAAAATATTATCTATCATCTCTATCAGATCTCACTCTTGTAAGTGACCGTGAAGGGATTGACAACCCCTATTCGCGTTGGTTGCGAGGAGCTATTTGCTTTGTGTAGGTACGAGGGACTTGCGCGTGGCCTCCTACTGGATTGATACCTTGATTCTAAAAGACTGAGGGAAATACTTACGCTACTCTGCTGCATCATCCTCGCCTCTTCGTGGAAAACCAACGCAAGCTCAAGACGTAGCAGGAACCAACACGTATGTATTGTTGCTACTAAGGATACGATGGGGTCTATCTCTACATAGATAGATCTTGTGTACATCATGTCATCATTCTTATTGCATTACTCCGTTTCTCCATGAACTTAATACACTAGATGCATGCTGGATAGCGGTCGATGTGTGGCGTAGTAGTAGTAGTAGATGCAGCAGAGTCGGTCTACTAATCTTGGACGTGATGCCTATGTATTGATCATTGCCTGGATATCGTCATGATTATTTGAAGTTCTATCAATTGCCCAACAGTAATTTGTTTACCTAGCGTTTGCTATTTTTCTTGAGAGAAGCCACTAGTGAAACCTACGCCCCCGGGTCTCTTTGTCTTATTATTTGCCTTTCCGATATATTTTCCTTTGCTTTTATTTTTAGATCTATTAAACCAGAAATACAAAAATACCTTGCTGCATTTTATTATTATTTATTTTATTTGGCGTTCGATCTATCAATCTACTACAATTTATTTCACGTCCGTTTTGCCAACTTCTGGCGCCGTTACCCGAAAGGGATTGGCAATCCCTTTAACACGTCGGGTTGCGAGTAGTTGTTATTTGTGTGCAGGTGCTGTTTACATTATGTTGGTTGGTTCTCCTACTGGTTCGATAACCTTGGTTTCATCATCGAGGGAAATACCTACCGCTGTTGTGCTGCATCATCCCTTCCTCTTTGGGGAAATACCAACGTAGTCTTAGTAGACATCATTCTCCCTTTACCCTCCTAGGTGAACATGCGGAATGTAAGAGAGTAAACACAGGAGTCAGGCAACCCAACTATTGACCGAAGGCGTAATTCGGAACCGATTCATATAATGCAATATCCGAGACACGAAGCACACGAGATAGAAATTAGTGCCTGAGTGATGTTTGGTGCGAGTTTTATAATCGAGCCCCCGGTCTATTAGCCGATCGCATCTAAAGAAAAACGTACCGAACTAGTTTGTTTCGGCGTTGAAGAGCGGAAAGAGTTATGCAGCATATATAAGTACAATGGGACCATAAAGAATGGTCTTTATTTTCGATGAACTCGTGACGTTTAACCATATAATCTGAACTGCCGAAGCAACTATTACAGATACTTTGTTTAAAAATAAACTTTTATAGAGGAAAGGTTTACACATGTCCTTTATGAGTGGTTTGACATCCCTACTGTGCCCTATTGCACGTATGTGCCTTTGCTCTTGAGGGGGAGGGTGCTCTTTAGAGGAGATAGTGATCGGCAGTGGGCCCCTGTGAGAGGGTCTTGAGAGGTCGCCGTAATATATTAGCTTGATCTTGGGTAGGTCCTAGATGGTACCTACTACTGTCTGAAGACGTGTTTGACCATAGCTCGGTCAAGCGGAACACTTGGTCCTTGGATAGTAGGTCCCCACAGCTGCTCATGGTATTTTGAGCGCGAAATTGTGCCTCTGGGGCATGTACTTTGCTGCTAGCAGGGCCATGCTGTGGGGAGCGTGTTGCTATTTACATTGAGCATGGGAGGACTCTGCGAGCTGAGATAGGGCTCGGGCTTGTTTGCTCGTCTCTCGTGCCTTGATGGTGAACGGGGACTTCAGTGCCTCATTGTTGACCTGGACTTCGGCTGCCAGAGTCGCTGTGTGCTCCATGGTTCGGAGTGAGCGCTCCGTGGTTCCATTAACGGTCATGACACCCTTGGGTCCGGGCATCTTAAGCTTCAGATATGTGTAATGGGGGACGACGTTGAAGCGAGCGAACGCTGTATAGTCGAGAAGTGTGTGGTAGCCGCTTCTGAGAAAGGGGCGATGTCGAAGATCAAGTCTTCATTACGAAAGTTGTCGGGCAAGCCAAACACTACTTCCAAAAGTAACGGTGATCGAGCGGTGGGCTTGACACCTAGGATTACTCCTTTAAAGGTGGTGTTCTTTGGGTTTGATCCTTGAAGGATCAATACCCATTTTTCACCGTATCTGAGTAAATCAGATTGAGGCTACTGCCTCCATCCATGAGGACTCTAGTTAAGTGGTACCCATCGATAATGGGGTCAAGTACCAAGGCCGCTGATCCTCCAGGACAGATACTGGTCGGATGGTCCCTGCGATCGAAGGTGATCGGGCATGCCAACCATGGGTTGAAGTTTTGGGCCACCGGCTCTACGGTGTAGACGTCCTAAAGCGCACGCTTCCTCTCCTTCTTTGGTATGTGTGTGATGTATATCATGTTCACAGTTTTTACCTCAGAAGGAAATTGCTTCTGGCCTCTGTTGTTCGGCCCGCGAGGCTCTTTATCGTCCTCACTGCGGGGGCCCTTACCCTGTTCCTCGGCTGTAAGTTTGCCGGCCTGTTTGATCACCCAACAGTTATGGCTGGTGTGGTTGGCAGGTTTGTCTAGGGTGTCGTGGATCTAGCAGGGCCTATCCAGGATTATCTCTAGTGCGGTAGGTCCATCCCGGTTCCCTTTAGAGGCCTTCTTCCGCGGTCCCGATTTTGAGTTGCTGAACCCGGCATTTACTGTCATGTACTCAGTTTCGTCGCCGTTGTGCGGTCGCTTGATCTTGTTGCACCGCGGATTTCTGTTCTCGTCCCGGACTTCTGAGGTGCCAGGTTTGTCTGGGTGGTTTCTTCTATGAGCCAAGCAACTATCCTCGCCCGTGCAAAAGCAGGTCATGAGAGAGGTCAGTGCCGACATTGTCTTTGGCTTGTCTTGGCCGAGTTGGCGGGCGAGCCATTCGTCCTGGATACTATGCCGGAAGGCGGTTATTGCCTCAGCATCGGGACAGTCGACGATTTGATTTTTCTTCATGAAGAACCGATTCCAAAATTGCCGGGCTGACTCTCCGGGCTTTTGGACCACGTGGCTCAGGTCATCGGCATCCAGAGGCCGAACATAGGTGCCTTGAAAGTTAGCACGCAAGGAATCCTCGAGCTCTTCCCAGCTCCTGCTACTTCTTGATCTTGTGTTGGTTTTTCCCTTGAAGAGGAAAGGGTGATGCCGCAAAGTAGAGATAACTATTTCCCTCAGTTTGAGAACCAAGGTATCAATCCAGTAGGAGGTACACACAAGTCTCCAATCTATGCACCTGCACAAACAATCAAACACTTGCACCCAACGCGATAAAGGGGTTGTCAATCCCTTCACGATCACTTGCAAGGATGAGATCTGACAGAGATAGATATAAAAGATTACTAAAACGTAAATCAAAGTAAACACAAATAACTTGCAGCACGGTATTTTTGGGTTTTTTAGTTTATAGATATGAAAATATATGATGGAAAA
Organism: Aegilops bicornis; assembly: GCA_021605145.1. Classification (NCBI taxonomy): domain Eukaryota; kingdom Viridiplantae; phylum Streptophyta; class Magnoliopsida; order Poales; family Poaceae; genus Aegilops; species Aegilops bicornis. The sequence continues at coordinate 230,808,105 of CM038671.1, read as the reverse complement.
TAGACCCGGGGGCCATAGGTTTCACTAGAGGCTTCTCTCTTGAAGGAAAATAATACGGTGGGTGAACAAATTACTGTCGAGAAATTGATAGAAAAATGCAAAGTTATGACGATATACAAGGCAATGATTATGAATATAGGCATCACGTCCGTGTCAAGTAGACCGACTCCTTCCTGCATCTCCTACTATTACTACACCCATCGACCGCTATCCAGCATGCACCTAGAGTATTAAGTTCATAATAACGGAGTAACGCCTCAAGTAAGATGACATGATGTAGAGGGATAAACTCAAGCAATATGATGAAAACCCCATCTTTTTACCCTTGATGGCAACAATACAATACGTGCCTCGCTACCCCTACTTTGTCACTGGGTGAGGACACCGCAAGATTGAACCCAAAACTAAGCACCTCTCCCATTGCAAGAAAAACCAATCTAGTTGGCCAAACCAAACCGATAATTCAAAGAGAAATATAAACATATCAAATCATGCATATAAGAATTCAGGAAAGACTCAAATAATATTCATAGATAACCTGATCATAAATCTAAAATTCATCGGATCTCGACAAACACACCGCAAAACAATATTACATCGGATAGAACTCCAAGAACATCGAGGAGAACATTTTATTGAAGATGAAAGAGAGAGAAGAAGCCATCTAGCTACTAGCTATGGACCTGTAGGTCTGTGGTAAACTAGCCACGCTTCATCGGTAGGGAAATATAGTTGATGTAGATGCCTTCTGTGATCGAATCTCCCTTCGACAGGATGCCGAAAAAGGCCCCAAGATGGGATCTCGTGGAAATAGAGGCTTGTAGCGGCGGAGAAGTATTATGGTGGACGCTTCTATTGGATTGGGAATATTTTGGAATTTATAGAGCAAAAATTAGGGCTTGTGGAGTCCCGTGGGGCCCACAAGCCAGGGGCGCGCCCTGAGGGCTTGTGGAGCCCTCGAGACTCTTCTGGGCGCTTCTCCAAGCTCCATGGATGTCTTCTGGTCCAAGAAAAATTACCTAAAGTTTTTTCCGTTTGGACTCCGTTTGATATTCCTTTTCTGTAAAACTCAAAAACAAGGAAAAAACAGAAACTGGCACTGGGCTCTAGGTTAATATGTTAGTCCCAAAAAATAATATAAAATAGCATAATAATGCATATAAAACATCCAAAACAGATAATATAATAGCATGGAACAATAAAAAATTATAGATACGTTGGAGACTTATCAAGCATCCCCAAGCTTAATTCCTACTTGTCCTCGAGTAGGTAAATGATAAAAACATAACTTTTGATGTGGAATGCTATCTAACATATTTATCCATCTAAATTTCTTTATTGTGGCATGAATATTCAGATCCATAAGATTCAAAACAAAAGTTTAATATTGACATAAAAACAATAATACTTCAAGCATACTAATAAAGCAACCATGTCTTCTCAAAATAACATGGCCAAAGAAAGTTACCCCTACAAAATCATATAGTCTGGCTATGCTCCATCTTCATCACAAAAAGTATTTTTTCATGCACAACCCCGATGACAAGCCAAGCAATTGTTTCATACTTTTGGTCTTCTCAAACTTTTTAACTTTCACGCAATACATGTGCGTGAGCCATGTATATAACACTATAGGTGGAATCGAATATGGTGGTTGTGTAGAAGACAGAAAAGAAGGAGATAGTATCACATCAACTAGGCATATTAACGGGCTATGGAGATGCCCATCAATAGATATCAATGTGAGTGAGTAGGGATTGGCATGCAACGGATGCACTAGGAGCTATAAGTGTATGAAAGCTCAAAAAGAAACTAAGTGGGTGTGCATCCAACTTGCTTGCTCTCAAAGACCTAGGGTAATTTGAGGAAGCCCATCATTGGAATATACAAGCCAAGTTCTACAATGAAATATTCCCACTAGTATATGAAAGTGACAACATAGAAGACTCTCTATCATGAAGATCATGGTGCTACTTTGAAGCAGAAGTGTGGAAAAAGAATAGTAACATTGTACCTTCTCTCTTTTTCTCTCATTTTTTTGTTTGGGCTTCTTGGCCTCTTTTATTTTTTTGTTGGCTTCTTTGGCCTCTTCTATTTTTTATAAAGTCCGGAGACTCATCTCAACTTGTGAGGGAATCATAGCTTCCATCACCCTTTCCTCGCATGGGACAATGCTCTAATAATGATGATCATCACACTTTTATTTACTTACAACTCAAGAATTACAACTCGATACTAGAAAAAAATATGACTCTATACGAATGCCTCCGGCGGTGTACCGGGATGTGCAATGATCAAGAGTGACTTGTATAAAAAATATGAACGGTGGCCTTGCCACAAATACTATGCCAACTACATGATCATGCAAAGCAATATGACAATGATGGTGCGTGTCATAATAAAACGGAACAGTGGAAGTTGCATGGCAATATATCTCGGAATGGCTATGGAAATGCCATAATAGGTAGGTATGGTGGCTGTTTTGAGGAAGGTATATGGGGTTTAATGCACCAGCGAAAATTGCGCGGTACTAGAGAGGCTTGCTGTCGGTGGAAACAACACCTATGGAATCACTGGGATCCCTTCTACGGTTGGCGGGCGCGGGGTTGTGCAAAGAGCAGGTCTGGTAGTCAGCACAAAGATCGTTTACCCAGGTTCGGGCTGCAAGGATGTGTAATATCCTAGTCCTGCTTTGGTGTATATTTGAATGTTCTTGAGCTCTTAAACTAGCTATGGTGCGTGCGTAGCCCAAAAGATCCGAATCCTTCTCCAGTATGCCTCGAGCCTCCTTTTATAGGCTAAAGGGGTCGCCACAGTGGCACACAGGAGGTGGAAAGGTACACAGTGTACAAGCTTATTGTCGGTGTCAAAACCGGCGGATCTCGGGTAGGGGGTACCGAACTGTGCGTCTAAGGCGGATGGTAACAGGAGGCGGGGGACACAATGTTTACCCAGGTTTGGGCCCTCTCGATGGAGGTAATACCCTACTTCCCCGCTTGATTGATCTTGATGATATGAGTATTACAAGAGTTGATCTAACACGAGATCGTAGAGGCTAAACCCTAGAATCTAGCCTATGGTATGATTGTTGTTGTCCTATCACTAAACCCTCCGGTTTATATAGACACCGGAGGGGCTAGGGTTACACGTAGTCGGTTACAAGGGAGGAGATCTACATATCCGTGTTGCCAAGCTTGCCTTCCATGCCAAGGAGAGTCCCATGGGACACGGGGACGAAGTCTTCAATCTTGTATCTTCATAGTCGAACAGTTTCGGAGAAAGGGATATAGTCCTACCGTCCGAGGCCCCCTAATCCAGGACTCCCTCAAGAGCTCCCAGAATCAGGCTTCAATGACGATGAGTCCGGTACGCAGATTATCTTGACATTGCAAGGCGGGTTCCTCCTCCGAATACTCCATAGAAGATTTTGAACACAAGGATAGTGTCCGGCTCTGCAAAACAAATTCCACATACCACCGTAGAGAGAATAATATTCCGACAAATCTGCGGACCGCTTTTCATAATGTGACGTATTGCCGTGGTCTGGTCATGACGAACCATTTTTGCGAGCCTGCCACTGCATGTGTTGCGAGGCGGTTTTTATCGGCACGTCCTGTCGAAGCAGAGATCGTGTCCCTTTTTTCACGGGATTCTCATCAATTCGGGTATAGGTAACCCAATCGTGCATGTCGGTATGACTCCTCGATTTTGGCAAGTCCCAAACGGCCACTCGGTGGACGCTTGATATTCATCCCCTTTATAAAGAGGCCTAGGCCTGTCTCCTTCCTCTCGCGCTCAATCGAATCCTCCCCACCTCGAAGTTCCAACACCCAAGGCTCAGGCTAGGCGCTTCAGACCTACAACCATGTCCTGATCCAACCTTCAAGGTCGGTGGGTGCCCTCCTCTGTCACAGAGGAGGACATCAAGAAGCTAAGAGAGGCTAGGTATTTGACCGACGAAATCTCGCACAGGCTGCCTACTCGAGGGCAGATCATTCCCACTCCTGAACCTCGTGAGAGTATCGTATTCGTCTCCCACTTCCTCCGAGGGCTAGGTTTCAGTCTAGATCCCTTTCTCAGAGGGCTCATGTTGTACTACGGGCTCGATTTCCATGATCTGGCTCCGGATTCCATCCTTCACATCTCATCGTTCATCGTCGTGTGTGAAGCCTTCCTCCGCATTACCCACACTTGGCTTTTGGCTCAAGACCTTTAATGTGATGCCGTAGATGATTGAGGGGCGTCATGCAGAGTGCGGAGTTGCCGTAATAAGCACTGGCACCGATGTTCCATTGACATATGGTTCCTTCCCGGAGGTGTCCAGTTTATGGCAACGGGAGTGGTTTTATATCACAGCTCCCCGGGGTACCAAGTGGGTAGACGCCCCTTCCTTCCGCTCGGGCCCCCCGCCATAACTGGTGTCATGGGTCAACAAGGGGCTGGACTGGGGGCCAGTAAATGATGTGCCGACATTGCAGAGTCACATCCGAGATCTCCACGAGAGAGATGTCAGCCTCGTTAAAGTAATGCAAGTTATGGTAGTTCGTCGAGCCCTGCCTTGCAAACGTCGACCTCCATATGTGGGAGTTCAACCCGGAAGGACCACGAACTATTCAGAACTTCTTGGCGTGGACGTCGAAGAGATGTACAGATCGTTCTTGGATCACAAATAGAGTGTCCAGACACCTCTGAGGGATGCGGGTCTCGAACTGCAATCGCCCGGACACCCAAGTAAGTAATTCCGTGGCGAACACGTTGTCTTTTAATTTATCACAACATCATTACGAAAAGTCGCCTTTTGACCAGAATTTGGATAAAAAGGCGAAGATGATCAGTGTCGGCCCCCCCTTCCGAGGGCTCACAGATCTGTACTAGCCAGGATGCTTGAGCTTGTGCCTTATCAAGCGCCATCAGGGGAAGGTAAAGGGAGGAACAAAGAGGCCGAGAGAGAGCCTCACTCACTATTCATCCAAACCGGGGGAATCAGTTCCTCCTCGAAGGAGGATAACCGGGGGGAAGAATCTAAAATTCCCTCCCTCCAGGGAATGAAGAGGACCACCTCTGAAGACTTGGAAGTAATGGTCTCCAAGCGAGGGAAGAATCCTTTATCAGAGGGTCCTACCCCAGAGGGCATCCTTACCGCACAGTACCCGCAGGGGGACTAGCCCTCTACCGAGCTGTAAGTAAACAAAAGTACTTTATAGTAAACATATCCTGCTTCGTTTCCGAGAACGATAACCGAAGCGTGCATCTTGTAGTTCAGATCGTAGCCCTTCTCGACAGAGTTCGTCTTCGGGGGATCTTCTTCCGGAGATGATGGAGAGGGAAACACCTCCCGTGCCTCCCCGCCTCGTGTGGAAGGGCGACCACGAGGTGTAAATCACGGAGGATTTCTCCTGATCCGCCAAGGCCAGGGGGTAACCCTTCGGCCCCCCGAAGTCCGGAGTATTCGGCTCCTAAGGAGAGCCACAGAAAGAGTCCGGAACCATCCGGTGTGCGATCGGACGCACTGATGAATCTTCTGGAGCAAGCGGCTGTCTCGGAAACGCATCGTGCTCTAATGGGCATGGTGGTTGAGAGGATTTCATCCTCCGAAAGTGGGTTGCATGAAGCTTTTATGAGTCTGCTGAAATGCTTTGAGGTACGTGAAGTAGTATATGTTTTTGACGGTACCGCACACGCTAGGTGTGCCCTATGTAGATAGTAGCCCGTGAGGCTCACAGTTCTTTGTCGAGAATGGCGGCAAACAGAGGATCATAGTCCTGTGTAATAATCAGGCCGCCTTCATGTGCGGTGTGGTCGGAGGTCCGTGGCTAGCCAGATCGGTGAGTTTGCCGAGTCAAGCGGCAACTTGATGCGGCAGAATCTTGACATCGTGCTTGTAAACAAGCGGCTTGACGAGGCACAGGGTATGCGTTTTCTCCGGTGATCAAGACATATTAAGAGGAACATGATGCTAGTATCTTTAATATGTTGTGACTATGCGATGGGGCTGCCCGTGCAGAGACCCTTGAGCAAGAACTTGCCCGAGCCAAGGAACAAGCCAGGAAGAGTGATGCGCCGCTCTAAAGGCGGTCCGAAGAGCTGAGAGCCGAACAAGCCGGCGCATTGCCAAAGCAAGGATAAAATAGCCAAGATGGCTGTTGAGTTGAAAGATGCCGCCGATCACATTACGAGCTTCTTGAAAAGGAAAACCGAACGAAGATGACCGGACTTGGAGAAGGCCATGGTAGCGACCTAGGACGCCTGGCTCTAAAATCAGAAGCGCGGCGAAGGAGGAGCTACGTCAAGCCGGGATATCGCGGCTAGGAAGCCCTTTTGTTGCGGACGAAGTTCGGAGATCCTAAGTATGCCCTCTTGATCAACTATGGAGTTCTCGCAAGCGATACGTGGATTTGGCGGCGAAGTCGCCGATGCGCCAAGTTTTTCAAAGATCAAAAGATCGTGAAGTGGAAAAAGTTGTTCTGGTCACAGTTCAATGTTCTAGTGCGCCCGCCATCTTGTTGAATGAGCGAATGGCCGAGTGGGCGAGCTCCATAGGTTGTCCGGCTTGCCTCGAGGTGCATTATGGATCATCTTTGGCGGAAGGGCCAAGGCGAAATAGTTATTTTAGTTTAGTGCAGTTCCTTGGTCTTTGTGCCGCCCAAGGCCTGATCGACGCTATGAAGAGGTCGGCGTGCATAGAGAGGTCTTGTGGATGGCTCTTGCCCATGTCAAGACATACTGGGCAGAGATGGAGGCCACCGCTATTGCAACCCAGAGTTCGGCCGTGGCCGAGTATCGGACGAGAACTACTTTGAAGAAGTCCTTGAAGTTGCTCGTTTAATAGAGGCACAGTGCTCGAAGAATATTATGTTCTAGTGACATGTATTCCCATTGTAAGAACAATGTTTATTAAATTATAAAGGTTGTGTTTATACTTTTGCCTGAAAGTATTATGATGCCTCTTGTGCGGCCGTTTATGTATATATGTATATAACCTGAAAGTTTGCAGTCGTCGGCTTCAGCCCCCACGCATATAATGCGGGGGTGTTTGCAAAAAACGCGTATCCAACGTCTTGGTCCATTAAGGAGGTGATAGCGTAGCGAACGAGGCAATCGGACTATATTGCTTTAACACTTTCACTTAGCCATAGGAGTTTGATGGTGGGACTACTATATAGCCCCTGGTACCTCCGCCGCTCATCCTAAAACGGGCACGTACGTACATGACCGGGAAACGGCCCTTCGTTAATGCGGAGGAATCCCGAAGATTCTACTAAGTCATCGAGTGGTTGACCAGTCTCGCGCTTTATCATGAAAGTCAGTTTTCGGCTTTGTCTACTGAGCTGCTCATCCGGATGAACCAGGGCACAATCGCAGTAGTTCTCCCAGTGCCACCTTAGCCGATAGAGCGGAACATAAGGTAGCAAAACACGGGAGCCGGCAAACCCAACATTTGACCAAAGACATGATTCGGAGCTGATGCATATAAGGCCAAACTCGCGACACCGAACACGCCCTAAGGTATTCGGTCTTTACAACATATGCCGGGCTGAATAACACCCTTGATGATGGTCCCTGAGTGTCTAGGTACGTGCATCGTTCTGACGTGGCGAAATGCCAATAACGTCAGCATCGCTCTCGGTTATACTGAGTATCCGGACGATGTGAACAACAAGAGACAGTAAAAAAGGTTTACACAGGCTCTTAATCTAAGAAGAAACCTTTGAGCGGGTCCCTGCTGCACGTCTGCGCCTGTGTCTCTGTTGTGCCGTATCTTGGAAGGGTGTAGCACGATTGTCGTCTATAAAAGAGAAGAACTTAGGTGAAAGTTGTCGTGCGAAAAAATGGTTATTCTCGATAAACCATGAAAATTCAAGATAAGTAAAGCTGAACCGAACTAGCCCTGTGTACACACGGGAAGCCCCTAGTACCGCCTATGGGGGTATAATCATCAAACCAATCTCAGGTTTATCTAAGCTGTTATAGCTAGAAATGCGCCGGACTCGTCTAGCCGTGTCCGCGGTCTTAAGACCGATCATTTATTCTGGTTGGAGGGGCTGTTTAGTGTTCGGCTGTTAAAGTCGTCGCACATTCTTCTACGCGTAAGGAACGTTCAATATTTCCGCTAATTGTGATGATGCCACATGGGCCGGGCATCTTGAGCTTGAGAGAAGCGTAATGTGGTACTGCATTAAAACGAGCAAAAGCTGCTCTTCCGATTAGTGCTTGATAGCCACTTCGGAATGGAGCGATGTCGAAGGTGAACTTTTTACTTCGAAAGTTGTCAGGAGAACCGAATACAACCTCTAGTATTAGAGAGCCCGTGCAGCGGGCCTCTGGGCCTGGTACTACTCCCTTGAAGGTAGTATTACCGTGGCTGGTTTTTGTCGGGTCTATCCCCATTTTGCGGACTGTGTCCTGATATATCAGATTAAGACTACTGCCGCCGTCCATAAGGACTCATGTGAGATGGTATCCGTTTATTATTGGGTCTAACATCAAGGCAACCAATCCTTCGTTCCGGATGCTTGTAAGGTGATCCCTGCGATCAAAAGTGATCAGGCAGGCCAACCAGGGGTTGAACTTAGGGGTGACGGGCTCTATGGATCGTGTGTCTCAGAGTGCATGTTTGGTTTTCCTCTTCGTCACGTGGATCATGTTTACTGTTTTGATCTCTGGTGGGAATTTTTCTGTCCCCCAGTGCTTTGCTGGCGAGGCTCATCCTCGTCTTCGCTTGGTGTGTCCCGCCCCTTGTGTTCGGCGTTTAGCTTACCGGCCTGCTTGAAGACCCAGCATTCTCTATGGGTGTGATTTGCAGGTTTATCGGGGGTGCCGTGAATCTGACATAGTTTGTCTAGAATCTTGTTTAGGCTTTGGACGGTCCATCTCCTTGCCTTTGAAAGGCTTTTCCGTGACCGGTCGGGAGCCCCACTGAATCCGGCGTTACGGGTTATCTGAGCTGTCTTCTTTATTTCGACCCTTGCTTTTCTTTGCGTCGTGGTTTTCCATTGCCATCCACGACTTGGATGTGCAGGTCGCTGGTGCTACTATGGGCTAGCTAGCTATCTTCGCCCATGCAAAAGTGGGTCATGAGGCTTGTCAGGGCTGCCATTGTTCTCGGTTTTTCTTGGCCGAGGTGTCTGGCGAGCCGTTCGTCTCGGACGCTGTGTTTGAAAGCTGCTAAGGCTTCGGTGTCCGGGCAGTCGGCGATTTGGTTCTTCTTAATGAGAAATCTGTTCCAAAGCTTTTCGTCTTGACTCTCCTGCTATTGAATTATATGACTTAAATCGTCTGCATCCGGAGGTCGGACATAGGTCCCTTGAAAATTAGCCTGAAAAGCATCCTCAAGCTCCTCCCAACTTCCAATTGAGTTTTCGGGGAGGCTCTTCAGCCAGTGCCGAGCTGGTTCTTTCAGCTTGAGGGGTAAGTACTTGATGGCGTGGAGATCGTCTCCGCGAGCCATATGGAAATGGAGGATACAGTCCTCAATCCGCACTTCGTGGTCCGGTGGGTTCCGTCGTCACGCCTCTATGTTCACTTTGGTTTGAATCCTTCCGGAAATTCGTGGTCCGGCACCTCATCGGTGAAACAAAGGGGTGTCACGGCACCTGTATTTGGATGTGTCATGGCGTTCTGACGGTTGTAGTGTTCAGTTTTGGTTGTGCGCTGGAGTGCGTTTCCTTGATCCGTAGATGGATCTGGTCGCGCCGGTCTTCTGATGTAAGTCCTCACGTGAATCGTGTGCTGACTTATGTGCGGTCTTGTTAGCCGCTCTATCACGGCCACAAGGTGGTTGATCCGACCGGTCGGCCGTTTTATTTTTCGGCTGTGTGGGCTCTAGGCCTCATCATCAAATCAGGCTGACTTGCGCTTTGGATAGCTCTTTGTGTGGTAACTACCACCATACTTTTCTTCATTGTCGAGCACTTTATTCCATCTACTGTTGAGGCGTATTCTGCGTGGCCTTAAGCCTTTGCTTACGCTTCTTGAGTCCTCGCGGTGGCAATAAGCCTTCATGCGGAGGTTCTCTTGTTCATAGTGCCTTTTCGGTATGTTTTGTGCATCCTCGTCCAGGACTGTTTTCCTCTCCCGGAGGGAGGTTGATGAGCTTTATCCTCGGCGTCGCCCGTGTTTGAACAGCGGATCCATACTATGTTCGCCGCTTGTCGGTTCATCCTGCTTTCTACCGGAGTCAATGTGGTCGTAATTTCCTCTGGAGTCGATTGGGGTGTTATTTTCTCTTGCGCTGTTATCGCTATTTTTGCCGAGGCGGGATTTGGAGCGGCGCCTACGCCGACGCTTTGGTTGCTTCTCGAGGGACCTATCCTTCACTGCATCCTTTCGTTCCTCATCATTGTTTTCTTTGGGTGTATCCACCATGTATATGTCATGTGATGAAGTGGCTGTCCACCGCCCTGTGGGCGATGGTTCCTGTTCCTCTCTGCATAAATCGCCGTCCATGCCGTCGATGTCTTCGAGTCGAAATCGAGCATGTCGGTTAAATCATCGGCGATTGGCTACTAAGTGGGTGGTGGGTGGGTCGCGAATTTCTTCGTCGTCCGCATCCCATTCTAGCCGGACATAGTTCGGCCAAGGGTCTCCTGACAGGGAGAGATACTTTAATGAATTTAGCACATCGCCAAAAGGCGGGTGCTGAAAGATATCCGCGGAGGTAAACTCCATGATCGGCGCCCAAACAGATTCGATGGGCACGGACACAAGCGGCTCGGAGTCCGTGGCCGGGGACGAATCCAACAGTTCGGCAACATGGGTCTCGTAGGAGGTGAAGTCAGTATTCAGCGCTATCGCCACTGAGTGTGCGGCCTCCGTGGCGGGGTCCATCCACCCGTCCACAGATGGTGCAATTTGTTCCAGACTGAGGGTCGGAGTAGTTGCAGGTGTGATCTCCCGAACATAGTCCGACGGCAGAGCTAAATCATGCTCGTCGTGATTTTGCAGCACACCTGACATGGGCTCGAACCGTCGAGGATCAAGTCTCCGCGGATGTCGGCTGTATAGTTCAAGTGTCCAAACCTGACCTGATGGCCAGGGGCGTAGCTATCGATCTGCTCAAGATGGCCAAGTGAGTTAGCCTGATCTGAAGCCGCCGAACATGAAGATACATGCAGGGAGGAAAACCTCACTTTGGATCGCATCGTTGCCGATGGTCGAGAAGGAGTCATCAAGCCTTATGTTGGCGGCAGTGGAACTCTCAATGAAAGCACCAATGTACGTGTGTCAAAACCGGCGGATCTCGGGAAGGGGGTCTGCAATGCGTCTAAGGCGGATGGTAACAGGAGGCGGGGACACAATGTTTACCCAGGTTTGGGCCCTCTCGATGGAGGTAATACCCTACTTCCTGCTTGATTGATCTTGATGATATAAGTATTACAAGAGTTGATCTACCACGAGATCGTAGAGGCTAAACCCTAGAAGCTAGCTATGGTATGATTGTTGTTGTCCTACGGACTAAACCTTCCGGTTTATATAGACACCGGATGGGGCTAGGGTTACACAGAGTTGGTTACAAGGGAGGAGATCTACATATCCATATTCCCAAGCTTGCCTTCCACGCCAAGGAGAGTCCCATCCGGACACGGGACGAATCTTCAATCTTGTATCTTCATAGTTCAACAGTCCGGACAAAGGATATAGTCCGGCTGTCCGAGCACCCCCTAATCCAGGACTCCCTCACTTATCGCCTGTCATTACGGGACAAGGTGCTATAAATGCGCTCCTTAGGTGTCCCGTTGCTTTATTGGGGATGGAACGAGGCCCGTCCCTACGTTGCCGCTCCGCCTCACTCCGACACGCGTCCAGGCCATCGAGGCATGCAGCACCATGTAAGTGGCGAGTTGCTTGAGATGGCGTGGTGGTAGGGTCTTCACGAAGATCTGCATGCCACCACGGAGGTGCTTGCTGAGTTGGCCTGGGGGCTGCGCATCGCCACGCAGGTGCCTGCCCAGCTTCTTGGGCTGGCAGCTGTACGGGAATGGTGGTGGAGTCTTGGCAGATGTGGGCCTGGCTGTGGCCCCGTAGGTGCCCTCAGCAAGGGTCCTGCCGGGGCCCCGGCAAGGGTCTTGACGTGGCATCGCGATCGTCCCCGGCAAGGTCTCGTGGATTTCCTCGGCAAGGATCTTGCCGAGGATCGTCGTCTTCTAGTCCTCACCTGATCTTGTGTGCTTATGATCTTCACAAAGATCTGCATGCCACCATGGAGGTGCCTCCCGAGCCTTGGTTCCAATGTGGTTGATGGTGTTGGAACCCTTGGGCTTAAGAGTGGCACGCTCCACTGGCGTTGGGCAAGTTGCCCCGGCAAGGCTCTTGTCGGGGCTGCGGAGGCTGCCCCGGCAATGGCCTTGCCGGGGAAGTCCACCGCCCTTACGCTCCTTGTGTTTACATCTTGGCATTGCTTTGCCCGTCTTGTGCCTTTGGCTTCCCTCCTTTGCCCTTCTAAGTGTGGCCGCAGGTGCGGCTCTGACTGCCCGTGCACAAGTAGAGGGGTACAAAAGGGGAGCCCCCACTTTTGTACACCGACAGGAGCCCCCGGGCATGGGCCACAGATAAGCGCAACACATTGTTGCGCCGGGCCCAGAAAGGTGCGCGGGCATGCGAGGCGGGGTTTTACTATCGTAATTCCCTCGCCCGTCGCGCTTCCCCACGACCCGTGTTGAATGCGTGACGTGGGGATCGTGCGCGGAATGACCATAGCATGCTTGCGTCATCCGCGGTGAACAGTAAAGAGGCAGCTTGCATGTTCCCTCGAAACGGCGGACGCCGTTCATTTACTCTCTCGGCCTTGGAACCGTCGTTCCATGTTTCCCACTATGCCTGCTCCTTACGCCACGTAAGCCGCATGCACGGTGCGGGGTAGGTGACAGACGCATGGAATATGGGAAGGCGCACGGGGGCCGATACTCACGTGCCTTTGATTGGGCATGGAGGGCGGTCGATGGTCTCGCCTGCTGCCACTTTAATGAGCCGGATTCGGCGGGCTCTTGAGGCGTAAAGCTAGTCTTCGGCCTCCCTTCCCAACTATGAAAAGGGAACTTCAGGGTAGGGGAAGAGCATCTCCTGCGTCTCCCCTTTGTCTCCATCCCCACCACGGTCATGGCGAGAGGGCTGGCAGCGGCCGTTCTTCCTGCCCGGGCGCCCAGGTCCTGCTCCCACCCGAGAGCTGCGGCGGTCAAGGAAGAGCTAGATGCCCAGGGTGAAGGCCATGCTCGAGGCGGGGCCACGGTCGGTGAGGCGGTCGAGGCAGAGGCAGCCGGGGCAGAGGTGGGCATGGAATGGGGATGCCTACATCGTCTCCGTCTCCATCGCCATCTCCCCCGCCAACTCCTCCTGCTTCGCCAAGTGGTCACGTCGGGGACTCGGCGCTCGAGTTTATCCTGCAGGTGCATGGGCTGGCCGCCACGCCTTCATCTTCCCGGGCATTGGCGAGGTCTTGGAGATCGACCAGCCACATGGTGAGGCTTCACATGAAGGGGTGTTGTCATGGCGACATGTGGGTGAACACAGGGTTCCCTCCCCTCAAGTGATGCTCCTTCGCCGGGGCTGGAAAACCTTTGCACGCGCCCATTGCTTGATGGATGGGCATGTCCTCTGCTTCAAGCTAGCGGAGAGCGATTTGCTCTCCATCAAGGTCTTCGGGTGCTTGGGGCACAGGCTAGGGTGCTGTGCAGAGAGCTCGACCGATGGCGAAAGCTCCTCTTAGTAGAGTGACGAGGAGGGGCGGCAATGACGGCAGCGAGGGTGGTGGGCAAGAGGATGGCGGGTCCGACTAGGCGTCGGACACGCTGTCCTCGGGCCGGCACGGCAAAGACACCATCATCACGTGTCGCCAGCTCCTTGAACTTCTCGGTCGCCTCCTTGGGCGGTTGGCGTGGGAAGGCGGGAAGAGGCGAAGAAGGCGGGTGGTGGGCCGTCAAGTCCGTGTACGTGGGCACCGACGCCTTCATCGCGTATTGTGGGCCCGCTGCCTCATCTTTCGGCTCTCCTCTCGGCACCATCTTCACCAGCCCTCTTCTGGATGGCCGCCGAGATGTTCTTTTGGCGCCTTCTGCTGCTCGTACCTCGCCTAGGCACTCTTTTTGCCCTCCTGCCTTCTTGTTCTATTTCCCGAGGAGAGGGACAAGAAAGGGATTACGGGAATCTAATCTCTTTTTAGTTTTTAAGCCTATGGGCCTTTGTAAGATTTAAATCTAGTATGCACTCTGTACGAATTGTACTTGTTAGCAACGTATTAATGAGGAGAAGGGTGTTTGCCGGGTTTTGTTCGCACGTGGGCGAGGGCCACACCAAGGAACGAGTCCTCGTTAACTTAAGATAAACATTGTACCCCAGCAACAGGACTTGCCGTCTTCCTGCTCTATAGCTTGGCTATATTCACGCCCTTGGCGGAGGTAGGGGCCGAGTAGGATTAGGCCCTTAAACAAATCACCTTCCCATCCTTTTCTACAACCAAGTTCCGGCCCAAAGTAAGGTTTTGGGACACGGGACGGAGGGAGCAAGATGGTATGAGAGCGAGCGAAGTCTCGTATGTTCAAGTTTCATATGGAGGCATAGAGTGGAGGAAAAAGACTTATCTGATGTTGCAGCCCCCGACAACCTTGACTTGCCGTGATCGGATCCTTAGACCTGCAGCCCCCGGCAACCTTGGCTTGTCGGGGTTGGGGCGTTGACCTGTTCTCTTTATTCCAAAATAGCTCAGCAGAAAATGTCCATGCACCCTGCGAACCAAAAAGGACGGGAAGGAACAGAGAGATGCATACTCGATCTCTATGCTAAGGGTTAGTCGCCACCAAGCACTATCAACCCTAACACAGAGAGAGACTCAACCTAGCATGCATGCTAAAACTTAGGGCGCCAGCGCTTCATTTATTTATGCTCAGGGTCTGCGCCTGGCTTTGTACAAAGGGTTACGTGCCTTGCCGGAAAGGCTTGCACAAAAGGTGGTTTGCCGAGGAGCCCGACAACCGCGCATTATGGGTAAAACTTGCGAAGATGATCAATGTTCCAGGAATTGCTCACTGGAATGGCATCTTCGGTCTCCAGGCGGACTGTGCTGGGCCTGGTGACTCGTATTACCCGATAAGGGCCTTCCCACTTTGGCGTCGAGTTGTTGGTATTCTTGGCCGATTGAACACGCCGAAGAACAAGGTCGCCTTCCTCAAAGCTTCGGGCATGAACCTTGCGGCTATGGTAGCGGCGCAAGGCTTGCTGGTAGCGTGCTTCTCGCACAGCCGCCCGAAGATGATCTTCCTCAAGGAGCATTGCATCATCTCGCCGCAACTGCTCTTGCTCAAGCTCATCATAAGGGAGCACTCAAGGTGACCCATAAGTGAGTTCCGTGGGGAGAACTGCTTCTGCCCCGTAAACAAGGGAGAAAGGTGTCTGGCCGGTTGCTCGATTTGGTGTCGTTCTGATTGACCAAAGAACCGCTGGCAATTCATCAATCCAGCGCTGTCCGCACTTGTGTAGCCTGTCAAAAGTTCTTGTCCAGAGGACTCGCAATACTTCAGCATTCACCCTCTCAGCCTGGCCATTGCTTGTGGGTGTGTACATGATTCAAAAGCAGACCTTCTGGTCGAGGGTCCTAGATGTCTTGTATGAAGGCGGCGGCTGCGTGAACTACGATGCCATTGTCGGTGATGACTCTATTTGGTACACCAAAATGGCAGACTAGTCCCTTGAAGAATTTGATGGCCTGTGTCTTGTCACCTTTCTCACTGCCTCCACCTCCGGCCACTTTGTGAACTTGTCAATTGCAACGTACAAGTACTCAAAGCCCCCAGCAGCACGGGAAAAGGGGACCAGTATGTCGAGCCCCCAGACCGAGAATGGCCATGAGAGAGGGATTGTTTGGAGAGCTTGAGCTGGTTGATGAAGCTTCTTTGAATGGAATTGGCATGCTTCACACTTGGTTACTAGTGCCGTTGCATCCCGGAGGGTTGTGGGCGGAAGAAACCTTGCCGGAATGCCTTGCTTGCAAGCAGGGCCCTCGACCCCTACGTGGGAGCCACATATGCCTCCGTGTATCTCTGCCAACAGCTCCAAATTACTTCCTCCAGGGAATGCACTTCAATTTCACACCGTTTGGTCTTTTTACGTACAAAAAGTCATCGACGTAACGATACATGGCGGTGACCGACGGCTACTTTCTCCGCTTCTTCACGCTCCTCGGGGAGTTCCCTGTTTGGAGGAATC
This sequence comes from Aegilops bicornis, assembly GCA_021605145.1. Classification (NCBI taxonomy): domain Eukaryota; kingdom Viridiplantae; phylum Streptophyta; class Magnoliopsida; order Poales; family Poaceae; genus Aegilops; species Aegilops bicornis. Next base: position 230,791,911 of record CM038671.1, on the reverse strand, counting down.
GGATGGTATCTTTGTGCCCATCTGCGAACAGGGGCTCGGCAGCAAGGACCAAAGGCATTTCCTACGCCATGGGAGCGGTTGTCTCTCTGGCGGGGCTTGGCGCCCGAGTGTGCCCCTTATGGAAGGCTAAGTGTCCACGACAACATCTTTGCCGGCGGCCCCTAGGAGCTCGGTGGGAAAGTACTTGCCAGGGCCTGATTTCCTCTGCTTGTTCTGCCCTGTCGATGGTTCAATGGATGGTTGAGTTAATCGAAGCACAAAAGTACCTGGTTCCACAGGCAATTTGAAGGCAGCGCGTTTCGACAAGTAGTCAGCGATGCTGTTCTCCACTCGGGGAACATGCTCCGCTTGTACACCGTCAAAACACTCTTCCAGCTTCCTTACTTCATCTACGTAGGCCTCCATCAATGGGCTTTGATAATCTTTGTTAACTTGCTTGGCGACAAGCTGTGAAATCACCTGACGATGATCTTCTTGATTCAGAGGTCTGCCGCGATCCACGAGACCGGCAAGCAACCCCTCGTATTCAGCAGCGTTGTTTGTTGACATCTCCACAGGAAAGTGCATCTGGACTACATACTTGAGGTGCTCTCAAATTGGGTGAGAAAAGCGACACACCGACACGGCGCCTTGCAGCGAGAAAGCCCCATCAAAGTACATGATCCGATCGTGACTTGTTTCCCTTGCGGGGAGAGGCTCTCTGAATCTCTTCATCGAGCGTTGAGGTCCATTCCGCAATGAACTTCTGCCAAGACTCTACTACCGAATTGTCAAAAGTGCATTCAAACTTCAAACCAAAGCTCGACAGGTTCAAAGCCCATTCCACAATCCTCCCGGTTGCGTCTGGGTTATGCAATATCCTTTGCAATGGGAAGCGGGTGGCAAGACGGTGATTTCGTGTGCTTGGAAGTAATGGCACTTAACTTCCTCGAGGCCATCACGGAGGCCAAAGTGCAATTTCTGCACACGGAGTACCTCAATCTAGCCCCCCTGCAAGAGGCCCGACAAAAGTAAACCGGTGTTGCATCATCTTCTTCTTACGCACTATTTCATTTGGTTGCGTAAACCTGCTTCGCCCTTGTCGAGACTTCGGCGGGCCTTGCCTTCTGCACCACGAGCCTGCAGTGAACTACGATTTGCCATCCGCCAGCCCTGACATTGCCACTGCCTCTTCATTGACCTCCCTCTGTGCCACTAGCGCGGCGCTGACCACTTGGTTCGTTGCCACTAGATATAGCAGCAACGGTTCTTGTGGTTTAGGTGCAACCAGATATTGGCGTAGAGGAAGGTACTTCTTCAAATCTGCGGGGCTGCCTCGGCCTCTGGGGTCCATTCCATTGGGCCCTCCTTTTTCAGATTTTGAAAAAGGAAGAGACGCGTTCGATGAACATGGAGATGAATACGCTCATGGCTGACAGCTTGGCAACCGTGACCGAGCGGCAATACATCTTGATGCGCCTAGGTGCCACAATCTGCTCAATGGCCTTGATCTTGTTTGGGTTCGCCTTGATCCCACACTGTGACACAAAGAACCCTAGAAGTTTGCCGGACAGAACGCCGAAGACACACTTCTCAGGGTTCATCTTGAGGTTGATCTTGCACAAATTTGCAAACGTCTCTTCTAAATCTTGTACGAGTGTGTCTGTCCTTGGTTTTGACCACTATGTCATCCATATAAGCTTCCATATTTCTATGCAGCTGAGGCTCAAAACCAATTTGGACTGCTCTCGCAAACGAGCTCGAAAGGCATTCTTATTAAACAATACGTACCACATGGGGTGATGAACGCTGTCTTCTCTTCATCTCCTTTCGTCATGAAGATCTGGTGGTATCCCGAGTAAGCATTGAGGAATGATAACAAGTTACACCCGGCCGTGGAGTCAACAATCTGGTCGATCTTGGCGCGTAATGGGAAAGGGTCCTTTGGACAAGCTCTTATTGATGTACGTGTAATCAATACAGTCTCCACTTCCCATTTGCCTTGCGCACCACCACCGGATTGGCCAACCACGTCAGATGGAGTACCCCTCTCACCAAGCCTGCTGTTTCCAACTTCTTGATTTCCTCTATGATGAACTCTTGTCGTTCTAGAGCCTGCTTCCTGACCTTCTGCTTGACGAGTCACACATGCGGACAGACAACAAGATGGTGCTCAATCACCTCCCTGGGAACGCAGGGGATGTCGGATGCTTGCCACGCAAACACATCGACATTCGCCCGCAGGAAAGTGATGAGCACGCCTTCCTATTTGCTGTCAAGGGTGGAGCTTATGGTGAAAGCCCCTCCCATGCCATCCTCCTTGACAGACACCTTCTTGGTCTCTGGTGGTGCAGCTCTGGATTTCTTGCCCTTGCCGGTGGAGCTCTCTGGAACGTCCTCGACAGGAGCACAGCACTCCGGAGAGGTGCGCTTGCCGGAGTGGGTGCGAGAGGTCTTGCCGGTCTTCTCCCCCCCTCCCGGGGGAGCCGGCAGGAGGGAGCAAGTGCCTTGGTGGCGATCGGCACGCAAGCGCCTCCCGGTAGAGTTGGTCGTACGGAGATCGGCACATCCTTCTTAGCCGGAGGGCGATGGCGATGGTCATCGGCACAGGCATCTTCAACGTGTTGTTGGCATAATGTAGAGGCCTCCATGAACTTGGCTAGTCTTTGGGCGGCCGAGGATCCCGTTAATGAGGGCAAGGGGATCTCGGCTATATCAAAAACAATCATCTCAGTCCTGTAGTTCAACTCGCCTCCAAACGTCATGGGCAGCGTGACCTTACCCTTCGGCTGACTCCTTCCTGGGTTGACCCCTTGAAATGTGCCCGTCTCTTCGAGGTCTCCATCGAGAATCTGCAGCCTTTTGATCCTGACAGCGAGATCAAGTTATTGTAGCCCGCCGTCAACTAGCATTTTTGTCACCTTGAGGTTGCGTATTGTTGGCGAATGCAACAACGGAAAACACCCGACCACAGTTGTGCGATCAGGGTGGTCCTCAGTGTAAAAACTAATAGGCGTGCTGGACCACTTCAGTGGCTTTTGAGCATCGAATGATGGTTCCGCTGCTGTGTGATGTCATCATGCCTTGCTTGAAATTTGGCGGTGGGAGGTGTCTTGTGGCGCCACCGTCGGCCTTACATAGCCTCTGTAGCTTTCTAGAACTCATGCTCGCCAGACTCGTCCTCGTCACGATCATTGTCTTCTTGCTTCTTGTCGCGGCCCCGAGCGGGCCTCTCTTGCTGGTTATCCTTGCCGCGGCGACCTCCTTGGCCGCCAGGTTCCTGCCAGATCCCTCGGCACCATCATGACCCTTCTCCTTGTCCTGCCTCTCATATTCAGCTTTTTGCATCTCAGCAAGCAGCTCAACTTGTCGGCGATTCTAGTGGTCGTGGCCCTTGGTGCGGTGGATCTTGCAGTACTGCTTGTCGGAGCCTCCTGGCTTGTCGGTAGCCGCCAAGGCCCGGCACAAGTGGCGCGCAACCGATCAATTTCCTTGCCGAGGGTAAATGCGCCTTGGCCTTCTTGGCAGCACCGGTGTCCTCGGATCCCTCGACGGCAAGCACGGTCTTGCCCTTGTGCTTCCTATTGTGGCGCTGGCCCTTCTTCACCGCGGCGGCTATATCTTCGTCTGCGCAGTTGGTTTCCGCACCAGCGTCCTCGCCGGGGTGCTTCCTCCCCTCTTCAGCTCGAGTGCACCTATCAGCCAGAACATAAAGTTCGGCCACATCTTTGACCTTGTTCGCCGTATGACTCTTCACACATCTTGCGGTTGCGCACATTACGATGGAATGCGGCGATCACGAGTGGCAGGGGATGAACATCACGGGATGTTGTCTTTGCACCCGGCTGAACCTCTGTATGCTACTTGAGGTTTCACCTTCCTTACGGGGGATGATATGAAAATCGCTTGCACGGCCATGAGCTTGGTGTGTACTCCGGTGAAAGGCGCCCGGCGAACTCATGACACAAATCCGACCAAGAAGAAATGGAATCCGCCCGGCGGGTGCATCAACCATGACACATGACATTGGGTTTTAAGTGCCAGCAGGAAGTAATTGGCAAGCACCTTGTTGTCGCGAGCTCTAGCGGCTTGCGTCGCGATGGTGTAGATGCTTTGAGGAACTCCGGCCGCAGGTGGGTCTTGCCGTTGTACTTCTTGCCAGCGTCGGGCTTGAGCGTGTGGTGGGAGACCCCTTTGGAACTGCGCGCGGCTCACGGGTAAAGGCTGGGCAACCCACCTTTGTAGGGTAGGCCGCTAGAGCCTCCGGTCTTTGGGTGGTCCATAGTGGAGCCCGCTCGCCTTTGTCGACTTGTGGGCGTGCTTGGCGCGGCGCTCGATGGTGGATTCGGCGTCTTCATGGGCTTCGCTCCCGAAGAACTTGGCGCTGATCGCGGTGGAGTACGTGGGTCGAAGACGATGCTATGGAAATGTTGTCTAGCGTCATCCACGACGGACCGACACCGCTTGGTGGCTGGCGATGGGGAGAGAGTGCACCGTGGTACTGCAGCACCTCCGGTCCTTCCACCAGCTTGGCATCGCGGTGGCTCGGCAGGCGCCCGGCTGAGGAGCCCTGGCTGGTCGCGGCTCATCTTTGTTAGCCGTACGCCGGCGAGGCTTCGGATGGTGGCTCTCCACTGCGTCGAGCTTTTCGCGGCGGGAGGAAAGTCGGGGAGCAACTACAGCAGCGCTAAAGCCTGGCGGCGTGGGTGGCCAGCTGCGTGGGCTGTGGCCAGCGCTCCGACTTCTAACCACGTTAGAAGGAGCTCTATCACGGCCTTGCGGCTGCGCGCCATTTTTGCCAGCGCCTCGGCGTGCATGATGGCCTTCTACATCCCACGAATGAGGCACATGACTCTTCCCACGGCGGCGCCCGGGGTCACTAGCGTGTGTAATGCGCTGCTCGTCGCGCACAACACAGGGAAGAAGCGCGTCGTGGGTGCGGCGTAAGCGTCTTATATAAGTCCCCGCTGCCGATGGGTGTACGCGCGCGCCCCTTGGAGGGCCAGCGCGCGTCGGGAGCCCTGCTCCGTCTTTGGATTTGGCGGCGTGCGGCCCATGTCGTCTCGCGCCTGAAGCAGCGGCCTTGCTGCGCGAGCTTTGGCGCGAGCGATGTGGTTGTTCGCGGGCCGTGCCTCGGCTTCCGTCCGCCACCGCCCCACCACTCGCCCGCACTGGTACGGGCCGTTCGTGTCAGGACCCCGATTCCAAGTCACATCGATCTAGCCGGTAACACCTCATATCACTTTGCGGCCTCACGCACGGTATTCCCACGGGTGTCGCCTTACCATGGCCCGGGACCGTTTGCGCCTTTTGGCTCACGTATATGATAGTGTCGCTAGCATCCATATGACAAAAGAACCCAGGCCGACATGACTAATCGTGAACCCAAAGTGGCACTAACTACCGAGGGACAGGCATACATGAATCAACATCGAGCATGTCGATTGACAGCTGGCGAATCCGGCCGTAAGACCGGGCTAACAGGACTCGGAACCCAGTATAGCAGCTAGGCAGGACTCCGGATGTCACCGCGTGACATTTCCCGAAGAACGGAACACAGGAATGAAGTGAATCACATGCCGGCCACCAAGTGTTAGGAGCACTAGTGCTTTGGGCTAGCAGGACTCCGGTGAAGCAGGGCTGTAGCGGACTACTATGGCTCATGGAAGCACAAGACTACATTTCCCCATAAGAGAGGCTACCAAGGATAAACAACTAGGTTGCCGGATCCCACACATACCAAGCATTTCAATCATACACACAATATGCTCAATATGTGCAAATACAACATGGCATCACAACATAACTCTCTGACTCAAGTATTTATTCATTAGGCCCGAGGAGCCAAGTATTACAAACATGGGTCTCATGACCCCAACATACGTGAGCATACAAGCAACAAGCACATGCGAAGCTTAACTTGTCCGAGTACAGACAACTACAAATGAAGAAGGCTAAGAAGCCGGACTATCTACAAAGACTTCGCCGAGGGCACAAGATCGTAGCTGAGGTAACAAGCTAAATGTCGAAGTCCACGCGGAACTACTAGCGAGACTGATGGCTCTCTGCAAAAAACATAAAATAGGCAAATGTGAGTACAAATGTACCCAGCAAGACTTACATCAGAACTAACTACATATGCATCAGTATCAACAAAGGGGGTAGTGGAGTTTAGCGCAGACAAGCCAACTTTGACTCGGTGGCTAACACGAACTACGATTGCGGGCAACTCTTTTGAGGTGGCGCTGCGAGTCCACATATTCACCAATCAATACACCACTATGGATCCGCCTCCGTCTCCCTACGAGAAGGCCATCCATAGCACTCACGCTTATCTTGCGAGTTTTAGGAGTGTCCACTTTCACTTGTCTATGAAACATTATAGGCAACCCAAAGTCCTTTACCGGCGGACACGGCTATTGAATAGATGATGTTAACCTGCGGTGTACTTCTTCATACATGTTTCCACCACTTAGCGTGCGCACCGACGACATGTGCTCGGCGGACTTCGGCGAAAGCCGGCGTGGGTGTAGACCACGACCTACCTAAACACTCCGGTCTCTAGTCCGGGTTTATCACCTATCAGGTTCCATCCGCAGGAGTCCGACCGAGAGTTTCCACATACGACCCCGAACGATGTATGCAGGGTTCGCATGACACCAAGCGGGCACCCGGCATACCCGGCCACGTGCCTACCGCATCACAGCCCACCCCTCGGGTCAGCCGGGCTTGGCGCACAACCTCCGACATACTACAAACACGAGAGAAACTACTTGCAACTCTGGGACAGAGAGGACTAGGGTGGTTAAGAAGTCGGCGGGGTCATATTTGAGGCCCAATGCATGGTAGTAGCTGTTTCATGGATCACAAACACGTAACTCAGTTCTTGAGGGCGGCTTCAATGAGACAACCCACCATGTACTCCTACATGGCCTCTCACTGCTACCTTTACCAAATCATGTTCACACACTTAGCTCACACACAGGTAGGACATGTTCATCACCATTCCAATTCATCCCGATGAATGGACCTGACTCAACTCTAAGCAAGAGCTTGAGGCATGACAAACAAACATGAATGAGTAGGCACAACAGGGCTCAAACAACTCCTACTCATGCTAGTGGGTTTCATCTATTCTTCGTGTGGCAATGACAGTCATGCGGAGGAAAAGGGGTTCAACTACATGACATGTAACAGTTGTAACGTTGTTGTCCTAATGCAAAGAAAAGAGAGCGAGAAGCGAGAGAGTGGGATTGTATCGGAATGAACAAGGGGTTTTGCTTGCATTCGGCACTTACGAAGATAGTATAGCTCTTCATCGGTGTCATCGAACTCATCGCCAGATCGTCATTAATCGAGAGGGACAAACACTTGGGAAAACAAGGAGGAACACAATAAATGCAATGCAAAATATGATGCATGATCATGACATGGCAATATGAATGTGTTTTGGGCTAATGCAAGTTAGAACAGATTGAAATGAGTCCATTTGAACCAAAGATTCAAATGCAAACCCATTTTACGAAGTCATAAAGGTGCATTAACTTGTTTCACTTGAACAGCAAGGTTAAGTTGCTTTATCATGCATGAAACCAGTACCAGTGGATAGATTGGATTTTTCTGATCATTTTTCATATATAAATCTTTGCATTTGGAGTTACAGATTAATTTCTATGATTTTTAGAAGTTAGCTCTATTTTCTGGAATTTCCTGAATAAGAATAAATCCAGAAAATAATTAACTGCGTCAGCACTGCATCACTGTGACGTCAGCGGTCAACGGGGCCGGTCCAGGTCAAACTGACCAGTGGGTCCCGTCTGTCAGTAGTTAGTTAAACTAACTAAGTTTAGTTAGCGTTAAACTAATACTAACCTAGTTTAGTTAGTGGCCTGGGGCCCACACGCCGATGACCAGTGGGGTCAACCAGGTCCACCCGGGCTCAGCAGTCACCAGGTCAAACTTCGCCTTCGGTGACTCTCGCCTGGCCCGAGGGCGGCGGCGCTTGGTTTCGGAAATCGCCAGGTGTCCAAAATGGGCGGCGGAGAGGTTGCACGGGTACTGTGACGAGGCGCGTCTAACGGGGCAAGCGGGAGCAGCTGGGGTGGACCGAGCTCGTCGGAAGCGAGCTCGCGGCGGCTGCCAGAGTTCGGCCAACAGCGGGTTAGGCGATGCAGGGCGCTAGGGGAGGCGCTGGTGTGCTCACGTGCTCTGGTGAGGTGTGGAGCACGGTGGTGTGCCCGGCTTGAGCCAACGTGGCTCGCCACGACGGCCAGCTGACGAAACGCAGCAGCGGCGAACCGGGAGCGGAGGGCGAGCAAGGAAAAGGATCGAGGAGCTCACGAAGTCGTGCGGCTGTCAGCCCAGGCTCGGAGGAGAGGCTGGAGACGAGGTGCGGTCGCCGGCGATCTCGGATGCCCGAGGAAGAAGACGACCATGGTGACAGCGTTCGGAGGCGTTTGGTGCCGTGTGGCTCGGCGGAGAGGTCTAGAAGCGGCGAGGCGGAGCTCTTGAGCCCAGGAAGCGAGGGGAGGCGGTGGCTGCGGTGGTGCGTCGGCGGTGGCGAAGCGCGTTCGGTGGTGCGAGGGAGAGAGCCAGAGGAGGGGAGGAGCTGCGGGTGAGAAAGAGGTCAGGGGGGCGCGTGGCGTCAAATGCAGAACCCGTCCGGTAGCGTCGGCGAAGCGAGGAGGTGGCTCGAGCGCGTGGACGTAGCGTCGAGCTCGCGACTCTCGTCCTCTGGCGAGAGGAGGGAGATGATCCAGCATCGGCCCGGCTGGGCTGGGCCATTACAGGCCATGCGGTGGGCGCCAGTTAGTTTCCTTTCTCTCTCTCTTTCTATTTTCTATTTATTACTGTTTTGTTTTGATTTAGTAAAATACTTAACCATTTTATAAAATCCTGGAAATAATTAGGGGAGTCTTTGTCTGAATTATTCCATTGACCCATAACAACTTCCAACATTTTTGGAGCACCTAAAATATATATAGCATTTAAATAGCTCCAATTCAAATATGTTTGAATTAATTCAAAGCCAAAGTATGTCACTGCAAAAATGTAAACCATTTTTGGTAGATGCTTCCACCTCAATCCAGAAATGTTGAACATTTTTAGAGGGCATTTTGAGTTCAATGAAAAACATTTTATTTTGACCCTAGTTGAATTCATTTGGTGCTAGGGTTTAAGCATCCCCATTTCAAGATTAAATGAAATTGAAAATGAAGCATGGATGCAATGCCACTAATTACAAGAAGATTTCTAGGGCTGTGATAGTTCGGCCCCCGATGAACCGATCGCCGTGATCGTCTTCTTCTTGGGAGCCATGGCGATGAAGAACTGCTAAACTAACTGCTAGACTGGATTTTCACAACTGCGCCCCCTACTTGGCGTGCCAAAGATGTCAGTGGAAACGACACCTATGGAATCACTGGGATCCCTTCTACGGTTGGCGAGGCGCGAGAGGTTTGTGCAAGAAGCGGAGTGCAGTAGTCGGCTAAAGATCGTTTACCCAGGTTCGGGCTCCAAGGATGCGTAATACCCTAGTCCTGCTTTGGTGTATATTTGAGTGTTCTTGAGCTCTTGAACTAGCTGTGGTGCGTGCATAGCCCAAAAGATCTGAATCCTTCTCCTGTACGCCTCGGGCCTCCTTTTATAGGCGAAACGGGTCGCCACAGTGGCACACACGAGGTGGAAAGGTACACAGTGTACAAGCTTATCGCGTGTCATTACGGGACAAGGTGCATTAAATACGCTCCTTAGGTGTCCCGTTGCTTTATTGGGGACGGAACGAGGCCCGTCCCTACGTTGCCGCTCTGCCTTGCTCCGACACGCGTCCAGGCCATCGAAGCATGCAGCGCCACGTAGGCTGGCGACTCTTTGAGATGGCGTGGTGGTAGGGTCTTCACGAAGATCTGCATGCCACCACGTAGGTGCTTGCTGAGTTGGCCTGGGGGCCGCGCGTCGCCACGCAGGTGCCTTCCCAGCTGGTTGGGCTGGCAGCTGCATGGGAACGGCGATGGAGTCTTGGCAGATGTGGGCCTGGCTGTGGCCCCGTAGGTGCCCTCGGCAGGGATCCTGCCGGGGCCCCGGCAAGGGTCTTGCCATGATATTGCGGTCATCCCCGGCAAGGATCTTGCCGAGGATCGTCGTTTTCTGGTCCTCACCTGATCTTGTGTGCTTATGATCTTCACAGAGATCTACATGCCACCATGGAGGTGCCTCCCGAGCCTTGGTTCCAATGTGGTTTATGGTGTTGGAACCCTTTGGCTAAGGGTGTGCCTTCTGTGGCGTTGGGCAAGTTGCCCGGCAAGGCTCTTGCCGGGGCTGCGAGGCTGCCCGACAAGGCCTTGCAGGGAAGTCCACCTCGCCCTTCTGCTCCTTGTGTTTCTGTCTTGGCGTTGCTTTGCCCGTCTTGTGCCTTTGGCTTCCCTCCTCTACCCTGCTAAGTGTGGCTGCAGGTGCGGCTCTGACTGCCCTTGCACAAGTAGAGGGGTACAAAAGGGGAGCCCCCACTTTTGTACACCGACACTAGCAATGGTGGAAGGGTGAGAGTGCGTATAATCCATGGACTCAACATTTGTCATGAAGAACTCACATACTTATTGCAAAAAGTTATTAGCTATCGAAGCAAAGTACTACATGCATCCTCCTAGGGGGATAGATTGGTAGGAAAAGACCATCGCTCATCCCCGACCGCCACTCATAAGGAAGACAATCAAAAAATAAATTATGCTCCGACTTCATCACATAAGGGTTCAAAATACATGCATGCAACAGGAATCACAAACTTTAACAAAAGTATTTCTACCAATCCACAATTACTCACTAGCATGACTCTAATATCACCATCTTTATATCTCGAAACAATCATAAGGAAACAAACTTCTCATAGTATTCAACGCTCTTTATATGAAAGTTTTTATTATATCCCTCTTGGATGCCCATCATATTAGGGCTAAATTCATAACCTAAGCAAATTACCATGCTGTTTAGAGACTCTCAAAATAATATTAGTGAAGCATGAGAGTTCAAAATTTCTAAAAAATAAAGCCACCACCGTGCTCTAAAAAGATATAAGTGAAGCACTATAGCAAATTGCCTAGCTCAAAAAGTATAAGTGAAGCACATAGAGAATTCTAATAAATTCGCAATTCATGTGTGTCCCTCTTAAAAGGTGTGTACAACAAGGATGATTGTGGAAAACTAAAAAGAAAGGACTCATATCATACAAGACGCTCCAAGAAAAACACATATCATGTGGTGAGTAAAAATATAGCCTCAAGTAAATTTACCGATAGACGAAGACGAAAGAGGGGATGCCATCCGGGGCATCCCCAAGCTTAGACGCTCGGTTGTCCTTGAATATCACCTTGGGGTGCCTTGGGCATCCCAAATCTTAGTCTCTTGCCACTACTTATTCCATTTTCCATCAAATCTTTACCAAAAACTTGAAAACTTCACAACACAAAACTCAACAAAAAACTCATGAGATCCGTTAGTATAAGAAAATAAATCACCACTTTTTGGTACTGTTGTGAAATCATTCTTTATTTATATTGGTGTAATATCTACTATATTCCAACTTCTCCATCTACTCTATTCCAACTTCTCCAAGGTTCATACCCCCCGATACTACCCATAGATTCATCAAAATAAGCAAACAACACATAGAAAACAGAATCTGTCAAAAACAGAACAATCTGTAGCAATCTGAAAACTTCGTATACTTCTTTAACTCAAAAAATACTGAAAAATTAGGACAACCTGGGTAATTTGTATATAAATTTTGTGTAAACAATTCAGATCAAAAGCACGTTTTTGTGATTTATTAAATTTTCTCCAATGAGCGCAAAATTTTCTGTTTTTTAGCAAGATCAAATCAACTATCACTATAGACCATCCCAAAGGTCTTGCTTGGATCAAACACTAATTAAAACACCAAAACAAAATTATTACAGACGTAATAATGTGTATTTATTGCAAAATAGAACCAAAAACTAAAAACATAAAAATAAAATTGGGTGCCTCCCAACAAGCCCTATTGTCTAATGCCCCTAGCTAGGCATAAAACGTAGATCTAGGTATTGTCATCTTTGGTATGCAAACCATAAGTAGGCCTCATAATAGATTCATATGGCAAATAATTTTATTTCTTGTAAAGTGTTCCATGCCCTTCCTTAATGGAAATTGAAATCTAATGTTTCCTTCTTTCATATCAATAATTTCACCAAATGTTCTAAGGAAAGGTCTACAAAGAATAATATGACATGTAGGATTGCAATCTATATCAAGCACAATAAAATCTACGGGCACATAATTCCTATTTGCAACAATAAGAACATCATTAATTCTTCCCATAGTTTTCTTAATATTGGAATCCGCTATATGCAAATTTAAAGAACAATCATCAAATTCATGGAAACCTAACACATCACATACATTTTTTGGAATCGTGGAAACGCTAGCACCCAAATAACACAAAGCATGGCACTCATAATCTTTAATTTTAATCTTAATAGTAGGTTCCCACTCATCATAAATTTTTCTAGGGATAGAAACTTCCAATTCAAACTTTTGTTCAAAAGATTTCAGTATAGCATCAACGATATGTTTAGGAAAAGCTTTATTTTGATTATAAGCATGAGGAGAATTCAACATGGATTGCAAGAAGGAAATACAATCTATCAAAGAACAATTATCATAATTAAAATCCTTGAAATCCAAAAGAGTGGGTTCATCGCTACTTAAAGTTTGGACCTCTCCAATCCCACTTTTATCAATTTTTGCATTAAGATCTATAAACTCTGAGTCATTGAGACGCCTTCTAGCTAAAGTTGACTCAACTCCACTCCCATATTTATCAAGATTTATAATAGAAAACAAAGATTCAATAGGAGTCACACCAATCACTTTAAGATCTTCATTATTATTCTCACATGACTCCGGTTTAGCGGCCATCTTATTTATCAAAGTAGTTTGCTTGTCGGAAATTTGGCCTACTAAATTTTCAAGATGAGTAAATTGAGATTTAAGACCCTGAAATTCCTTAGTAACATCATCAAGCTCGTTATTAATATACTCCATCATAGTTTTTTGCTCTTTAAGTTCGTTCCTAAAGAAACTATTATGCTCAAATAGTAAGGACATGAAACTTTTAGCATCATTTCCAATCTCTTCCAACTTCCTAAAGTAGGGATCGAAGCTCCTGGGTTGAGCAATAAGGGGAAACGAGCAAACGAAAAGACAAACGGAAGAAGGGCGAAAAAAAGCAAATATTTTTGTGCTTTTTTGAAAATGTTTTAGAAGTGGGGAGAGGAAAATGAGAGGCAAATGGCAAATAATGTAATGCAAGAGATGAGAGTTTATGGTGGGTACTTGGTAGGCTTGATGTAGAACCTCCCGGCAAGCGAGAAATTCTTCCTACTACTTCTTGAGCTTGCGTTGGTTTTTCCCTTGAAGAGGAAAGGGTGATGCAACCAAGTAGACATAAGTATTTCCTCTGTTTGAGAACCAAGGTATCAATCTAGTAGGAGGTACACGCAACACAAACAATCAAACACTTGCACCCAACCCAATAAAGGGTTGTCAATCCCTTCTCGATCACTTGCAAGGATGAGATCGAGTAGAGATAGATATAAAATATTACTAAAAGCGTAAAACAAAGTAAAAACAAATAAATTGCAGCAAGGGTATTTTGATTTTTTGGTTCTGAATCTGAAAATATATGATGGAAAACAGACCCGGGGGCCATAGGTTTCACTAGAGGCTTCTCTCTAGAAGGAAAATAATACGGTGGGTGAACAAATTACTGTCGAGCAATTGATAGAAAAGTGCAAAGTTATGATGATCTCCAAGGCAATGATTATGAATATAGGCATCAGGTCCATGTCAAGTAGACCGACTCCTGCCTGCATCCACTACTATTACTCCACACATCGACCGCTATCCAGCATGCATCTAGAGTATTAAGTTCATAAGAACAGAGTAACGCCTTAAGTAAGATGACATGATGTAGGGGGATAAACTCAAGCAATATGATGAAAAACCCATCTTTTTACCCTTGATGGCAACAATACAATGCATGCCTCGTTACCCCCACTTTGTCACTAGGTGAGGACACCGCAAGATTGAACAGAAAACTAAGCACCTCTCTCATTGCAAGAAAAACCAATCTAGTTGGTCAAACCAAACCGATAATTCGAAGAGAAATACAAAGATATCAAATAAAGCATATAAGAATTCAGGAAAGACTCAAATAATATTAATAGATAATCTAATCATAAATCCACAATTCATGGGATCTCGAAAAACACACCACAAAAGAATATTACATCGGATAGAACTCTAAGGACATTGAGGAGAACATTGTATTGAAGATCAAAGAGAGAGAAGAAGCCATCTAGCTACTAGCTATGCAACCATAGGTCTGTAGTAAACTATTCATGCTTCACCAGTTGGGCAATAGAGTTTGTGTAGATGCCCTCCGTGATCGAATCCCCCTCCATGAAGTCTTGGGAAAAGGCCCCAAGATGGGATCTCATGGAAGCAGGAGGCTTCTGGCCCGGTGGAAAAGTATTTTGGTGGACGCTTCTGTTGGTTTGGGAATATTTGGGAATTTATAGAGCAAAAATTAGGGTTGGCGGAGTCCTGTGGGGCCTACAAGCCAGGGGCGCCCCCCTAGGGCGCGCCCTGAGGGCTTGTGGAGCCCTTGGGACTCTTCTGGCCCCCTCTCCAAGCTCTGTGGATGTCTTCTGGTCCAAGAAAAATCATCGTAAAATTTTATTCCATTTGGACTCCGTTTGATATTCCTTTTCTGTAAAACTCAAAAACAAGGAAAAAACAGAAACTGGCACCGGGCTCTAGGTTAATAATTTAGTCCCAGAAATAATATAAAATAGCATAATAATGCATATAAAACATCCAAAGCAGATAATATAATAGCATGGAACAAAAAAATTATAGATACGTTGGAGACGTATCAGCTCCCAGTGGAGTTTTCGGGGAGTTTGTTCAACCAATGCCTGGTTGTTCCTTCGAGCTTGAGTGGTAGATATTTGATGGCACGGAGGTGCGTGCGCTCGATCCATGTGAATGTGGAGAAGGAAGTCTTCAATCCATATGGCTGGGTCTATTATCCTGTCGTATTGTTCAATGTTTACGTGTTTGGACCCTTCGGGAAGGCGATCTTTGGATCACCTCATCTGTAAAGCACATTGGGTGAGTGGCTCCACTAACCTGGTGCTGCTCTCGATCTCTATTGTTTTGGTCACACCAAGCTTCTTATCAGTCTCGTCCAGCGGGAGCATACCCTCTAGATCAATAGATGGATCTTGTCTGACCTGCTCTGGCGGCCAGGTCGTGTCGTAGGTCATATGGGTCCTCAGGCTGCATCGGCTCCTTGCCTCTCCGACGAGGTAGTGCCGGTGGATCTTTAGCCTCTCGACCATTCTGTCCCATCCTCGAGGGGCGTTTGATGCAGTGTGCTGAAGTATGTCTTGGGGTGCGGGCTCAAGAGCCTCGTCGTCGAATTGCTGCAACAAACATCGGCGTGGATAGCTTTTGTTTTGATCTTGCCGCTCATTGCTGTACCCTTCTTCGGCTGCTAGGACTCTCATTCATCTATCGTTGAGGGTATCTTGTTCAGCTTTTAGCTGCTTCTGCTTCTTATTTAGGCTTCGGGCAGTGGCTATAAGTTGCCGCTAGAACCGTTCTTGAACTAGCGGGTCCTCGGGGACGATGAAATCCTCGGCTCCGAGGCTAACCTTCTCTCCGGAGAGAGGAAGGTAGTTGTTGTCCTTGGAGTCATCGAGGTCCTCGGGGTTATACTAATCCTTGTGCCCCTCTGAGTGATCGAGTTGTTGTTCGGGGGCAATGGGGTTGCAGAGGTCTTCCATATTGTTCGGGGTATCATTTTCTCTGGTGCCCGTGTTGCTTTCCATGCCCTTACACCCCTTGGATTGTGTGCGCTAACGTCAGCGTTTGGGCAGCTCCTCGCCGGGCTTGTCTCCATCCTTTCTGGGGGTGCCGTCACCGTCTTTTCCCAATGGTGCCATCGGCCTTCTCGTTGGGGGTGTCCACCATATAGACGCCATAGGTGGAGGTGGTTGTCCACCCTCCGGTGGTGGGAGGGGCAGTAGTAGTGGTGTCGACATCTTCATCTATGTCGTCGGCCTCCTCAGAGGCGTAGTCCAACATGTTACTTAAATCTTCAACAATGGATACTAAGTGGGTGGTGGGTGGGATGTATAATTCCCCGTGGCCTGCCTCAAGACCAATCCGAGCATAAGTCGAGGGCGGGTCGTCCATAATGTTCATCGTATAGATCCGGGCCAGTGTCTCGTATAATAACGAGAGGTCAACCGGATTCGTCTTCCGGCGTCTTTCAGAGATAGCCTCTGGTATGTTGGTGCAGGGAGGGTGTTCGGCCAAGGCTGACCCCTAGCTTTGAATGCTTTTATCGGTGTGAGCTCAAAGCCGGATCTGAGAGTGAGATCGACCGGAGATGGGGTTGAGGAGAAGGTATGAAGTCAAAGCTTCGGGATTTTCGGGCTCTTCGAGCGGGGCTGAGAATCTAGTAAAGACCAGATCGCCCCGAGCATCAGCAACATACTCTAAGTTGCCGAACCTGATTTCCTGCTCTAGGGCGTAGCTGCCGATCTAGTCGAGGTGACCGAATGAATCGGCGTGTAGGACAACACTGCCGAACATGAAGAGCTGGCCGGGGACGAAGATATCCCCGGAGTGGATGCCATCGCTGATGACTAAGCGAGCCATCGATCCTTTGGTGATCCGACAATGGAACTCTCAATGAAAGAACCAATGTCGTGTCAAAACCGGCAGATCTCGGGTAGGGAGACCCAAGCTGTGGATCTTGGATCAACGGGCAACAGGAAAGACATGGAAAATATTTACCCATGTTCGGGCCATCTCGAAGAGGTAAAACCCTACGTCCTGCTTGATTATATTGATGTGGGTATGATGGTTATAGAGTCGATCTACCATGAGATTTGATGAACTAAACCCTAGCTGTGTAGGATGATGGTTCTTCTTGTAGCCTCTATGGACTAAACCCTCTAGTTTGTATAGACACCAGGGGTACCTAGGGTTACACCTGGTCGGTTGCAACCAAGCCTACTAGCAAAACTTCTTCCTCGTCTATAGGGCAGAAGCGGTCCTCCCCACGAGCTCAAGCCGGGTCCCAGTCTGGCCTTTCTTTGTGATCCGCTAGGATGGCTTGCAGGAAGCTGATCTACTCCTCCTCGAGGAAGCGTGCTGCCAGGCTGCCATCCGCGTAACCAGGTATCAGCAGGTGCTGCATCGCTACCACAGCCACAACATACGCCCCCCGTACTCTTGATGCCGACGATCTTGTCCTACGGAGGATCCTCTCCAAGGAAGGACTCCACAAGCTCTTGCCCATGTGGGAAGGCCATTTCAGGCTGGTGCATGTTCCCCACCTGTCACGACATAACTAGAAATGGAGGAGGGTCTATTGGTTCCAAACACATGGAACATCCAACACCTTTGCAAGTTCTACCCGTGACCTCACGAATACGAACAAAGTGGAACTATACATGCTCTGGAGCCTCCTTTCTGCATTGCTGCTGGCTATGAGAGCTCCTGCCCACAACCAAGTTGGGCCCCATGCTCAGACATGGCGGACAGTTTACTTGAGGGGTCGCCTGGCCAGCTGTCGGTGCAACGAACCCTGGGTCCGTTGCCCAGACTGTGCACAGGCACGGGATCAAGATTACAGCGCAAGTAAGGTCAAAGTGCAAGAGACCAATATCTTCAAAGGACCAACGTGAAGGTCAATAGGACCAAGACCAAGCCAGAGAAGTAAGAAACCACCAGGAGAAAAGCCTCCCTTGCAGGGCAGGTGAGCCTAGCAGGGGCGGGGATGCCCCCAGAAGAAAACCCCAAAGACGCCTGGCAGGGCCTGCCGGGACTCGCGGGGGCGGAGCCACCACACCAAACCACTTCACCACGACACACGTCGTCAATCAATGCGGCGTCGAGCCGTAAAGTGACTAAGTGGCAACCATTTGCCACATGGCAGCCTCTTTCTACAGGAGATACCTACCGACGATACCCGTCCTGCGACATGTCGAGCGAGCAAGCGCGAAGCTGGCAAAACAGCCCGGCAGGGCTTGCCGGGCAAGCAACGATGTGACGTTGAGCGGCGCATTAAATGCGCTCTGTCAGCCTGCAGAGTTAGGTATGATAACACTGATTGCTATCTTATCAGTGCATAATGGCTAATTTGCCACTGCGATGACCCCTTAGTCTATAAAAGGAGGCCCGAGGCATCCTTAGAAAGGGCTGGAGCCTATGTTAGCAAGTCCACCCCTCGTATTTCATACGCACGTAGCCGTTTCGCCCTGAGGAAACCCTGCCGGACAAACGTGTTGCGACCACCACCATATTTCCACCATCAATCCACCAAAGCAGGAGTAGGGTTTTACGCCTCACGGCGGCCCGAACCTGGGTAAAACTTCTCGTGTGATCTCAGCCGTGCTGCCCCACGCTCTTCAGCTCTTTGTGCAACGTGCCGTCCCCCCGCCGAACCAGCAAGGGACCTTTGGTCCCATAGGTGGCTGTGGTTTCCTGTGACATCTTTGGCGTGCCAGGTAGGGGGATCACTTGCCTGAATATGAAAGCATGAGAAACGCATCATCTTCATCACTATCTTCATCTTTGATAGCACCATCGACCATGGCGCCCGAGAAGAAATCCGGTGCTTCAGCTCACCCGTCCACCTCGAAGGCTCTGCTGCCCGCATCCACCAATGCTACGAGGATGTGGACGCTGCTGGGGATGTGTTCGGAGTAGGCGGCACCATCACCACCTCCCCCGCGGCCGAAACAGGAGCAGGAGACACCGGAGGTGAGCAGCATCAGCAACATCCCGATGGCCATGCTCCACGAGGTACGGGTGAAGGGATTATTCCATCATTGCCCCTTCCTCTCGCCAACAGACACAGCCATAGTGGTGGCGCTCGGTACGGGGAGAATCACCGCCCTCCGACTGCCCCCACCACGGGAGCGACCGCAGTGCGCGTACCTCCCCCGTGGCAAGTCGACCAGGTCGTTGCGCCCAACGGAGCCGCTGGTCCTCAAGCGCCTTCACCATGTCACCATGCCATCCCAATGGCAGTCTCGGAACAACAAGGATGTGGTGCTGTCTCCGCTGGCACCGTCAGAAGTCGAGCGACGGTGCGGTCCATATCATCATCACCCATGCCAACACCGCTACGGAGGCCATGGCGCTGGCTTAGCTGCTACTAAGGTTTCCCCCGGTGGACGAACAAATGGACGAGTGGCGTGCCACTATCCAGAGTCTCCTCGGTTTCGCCGAGGCTGGGGGTTCACAGCAAGCTGGCCTACCACGACCTCCCCAAGCGATGAGGACGGCTCGAGCTGCTGGTCGTACTGAAGGGGCCACCCCCATGGTACAGTCCCCGCCCACGGCAACCAGTAGCTGGCGTGATAGAATCAAGAACCTGATGACGTCTTGATGGGCTTCTCTGTCCCTCGAGCACGTCCAGGCCAACGGCGAGCCCCGGAGGACAGGTGAAGGGGAGACCCGTGCATTGTCATTGAGCAGCGCCGCGACGTCCACCATCAGACCAATGGGTGCGATGGTCCCGACGTTGACGAGCCCGCGCTCGAGGTTGGTGGGTGCTTACCTTTCGAGGTTGGGTGCCTGCCTTTACTTGTGAGTTGCGGCAAGTCCGTTGGCCGTCCATTCACACGTTCAAGCCAGAGATACCCGAGAAGTATGATGGGAGGCTTGAAAGGGCTAGTTATCGACTAGAGGAGGGGGGTGAATAGGCGATTTTTATGAAAGTCTTCAAAACATGGAAGTTTCAAAGACAGACAATATAACCAACTCTATTCTCTTTGCAGCGGAAGGTAGACTACACTAGACAAGCCATAGTCAAGTATTCAATGAAGTGAAAGCATGAAGACTAGTAGCAGCTAGGTAGTAAAGATCAAGATGGAAGATAGTATGAAGCCAAACAGAACAGATAGTCACACAGTGAAGTCAATAAGATAATACAAGCAGGCAATGACTTCACGAAGACAAACTGTAAGTAAAGAGGAGTAAGAGATAGAACCAGTGGCTTTAGAGGGACAGGGATTTGTTCGACCAGTTCCAGTTGCTGTGACAACTGTACGTCTGGTTAGGGAGGCTGAGATTCAACTCAGAAGACCTCGTCTTCACCTTGTTCCCCTTGAGCTAAGGACACACAGTCCTCGCCCAATTACTCTGGTAAGTCTTCAAGGTAGACTTCCGAACCTTCTGAGACTTCGTTCACCGGCAATCCACAATGGCTCTTGAATGCTCGAGCAGCGACGCCTAACTAACCGGTGGAGGATTCCACAGTCCTCAAGTGTAACAAGTCTTGAGATCAGCATGACGAGAAAAGACTTGATGTGCGAACACTCTTTGGGCTCTGGGTGGTTTGGGCCTTGTCCTGCAAGAGATTCTCTCTCAAAGGCTTGGAGGTGGGTTGCTCTCAAGCGACAAAAGCCGTGCACTAACTTCTGAGCAGCCACAAATTTATGGTGTAGGGGTGGGCTATTTATGGCCACTGGGCAACCCGACCCGGATTTGTCAAAATAACCACAGGTCACTAAGGAACCCGACACGTGTCTGGCAATTGATTTCAAACCTGATGGGCGACTTGACTTGGGCTACAAGTAAAGGTGACTTATCCGACTCATGATAAGGTTTGCTCTCATTGTCTTCACTTTCGAAGACATAGGATTTTGTTTGAGCATCACTTGAGTCCTCGACTTTGTTCACTTGGACCCCAATGTAACAGTGCGGTTGGTTCCTATGACTCAACAAAGAAGAAAGGAAACAACGAAACAATTAAGTCTTCGGCGCTCCGTAGTCTTCACTCAATGTCTTCTCGTGTCATAGTCTTCAATGTGAATATATTCACAGACCACCATTGTCTTCAATGTCTTCACACATTTTTAGGGGTCATCTCCGGTAGGTAAACCGAATCTAGGAAGGACTACTACCTGTGTTATCCTAGAACTCTCACAAACACATTAGTCCCTCAACCAGGTTTGTCGTCAATACTCCAAAACCAACTAGGGGTGGCACTAGATGCACTTACAATCTCCCCCTTTTTGGTGATTGATGACAAACCGGGTTGAAGTTTTCAACAGGGATAAAAATATGTGAAATTGTAAAGGATAAGGTATTGTCTTCATAAGCGACAACGAGGCTCCCCACGAAGATGTGCATATAAGTAATTTGCTTTTGGAATGCAAATGCACATGGCAGAGTTGTACTTGTGGAGATCCTCTTCAACTTATGAAGACAATTCATCATGCATGATTTGATATAACGAAGATAATGACATGCATAATGAAAAATGGAAGTTGCAAAATGACTAAGTGCGGAAGTTATCATTGCACATGCGGAATTTATCATCGCATCACAGAATGGCAAATAAGTAGCAGACGACCATCGAGTTTAAGTATTACAACTCAGAGAACCAAATGTATAAAGAGCAAGAGTTGTAAACACTAGGCAAAATATAAGGCAACCGCCCATATGGACCTGCTTGAAGACTATCAACCCATATGCTTCTCCCTTTTTTGTCAGTAAGGACAAAAAAGGTTTGAAGACATAGAGCCTCTACTCGTTCCCAGAAGGAGTAGGAGAAGATGCAGGGTCGGTGTCGGGGTTTGGCAGTGTAGACGAACTTGGTGCAGTGTCGATACATGTTGGAGGTGGCGAAGTAGCATCATCTTGATCATCGATCACTCTGGCATTCACCGTTGCTGCGGAGGAGGAGTACTCTGAGTCTTCAAGAGATGGAGTGTGCCGCAGTACAGCCTTTCTGTGCGGTGTTGTGTCAAACTTGAATCGTTCAGAGAAGCCATCGTCTTGAAGATCATCTTCAGGACACATAAGCGTCAGCCCTTTCCATGTTCGCCGACGGGTTTCGTGGGCGACAAAGGCATTCTTGGTGGCAAGGTTGCGAATGTGGTTGAAGTCCATCAAGAGGCTATGCATTTGGCGCTTCAGCCGACCATGATGCTTATCCTGTTACGATGAAGGGCAATGAGAATCTCTCGGTCATTGAGAACACGAGATCGCTTAGAGGCTGTTGAGCAATTGTGCTTTTCGGTGGCTTCCGGTGTGGGCACGGTGAGGTGCCGCGTAGTGCCCGACCAAGGGATAAACACGAGTGGCAGCCGATTACTCCTTTAATGGGCTGAGTGAAGCTTTGGTGATCTGCGTTGTGAAGATGAATTGGCTCCTTGGCGGGACTACGGGTAGATGGCTTCAACATCTGAGATCAACCTCTGGCAAAAAGATGATATGGTTGTGTGCAGAGGGCTGATAGTTGAAGGCAGAGTGGAGCTTGATCAGACGCATGATCCAGGGAGCATAGAACTTCAGACCAAAAATGTCAGATCCTGATGCAGCAAGTTGGCGGATAAAGAAGTCTTGTGCATTGAAGCTTTTGCCGTGAAGAATATGGAAGACCAAAGTCTTCATTGCACCTTCCATCTTAGCATGTGGAGAATGTCCTTTGATGGGCCAAAGAGTTTGCCCTATAATGTGATAGATGGTACGTGGCAGATACTCAAGGTCTTCAACAAGGAACTCCTTAGGATATTTTCCATCTGGAGGCAAAGGCTTCATCATGCTAAGCATCTGGCTCATGTTGGGCTCAGACTTGTGAAAAATGCTCTCCAAAGCAGCACTGTGAAGCTGACAACCAGGTTCATATAGATCACTTGGAGTGGGCAGGCGGTGAGCTCGGTGACATCGAGCTTTGGCTTCATGATGGACATTTCACATCATCCACTCAAGGGCCCATGTCTTGGATCCTGTAGTAGCCACGACTATGAAGGGTGGCATAGAATTGGAGTAGCAGTTCTTCATTCCGGTGCTCTTTGTCGATTGACGAACTACGATGGCAGGACTCTACGAAGCAATCGATGCTTCTTCCAAGCGAAGGGCGAGGCAGTTGTATGGCTTCAGTGTCAAGACGCATATGTGGGAATATGCAACCTTGATTGTATAAAATGCATGAGTAGTAACTGCGCTGTTGATAGCTCCAGAACCGATCAGATGAAATTCTTGGCCTTGAGTAGGGGTTCTTGGCGCTATCAAAGAAGGTGTTGTGCGCTCTGAAGCCATTGACATTAAATGATCACAGTGCGGATCACGATGCACGAAACCTTGGCATCCTTGGCCCGGCTTGACGAACTGTGGCAGCTGCGCTCAACGTGGTAATCAAATTGAGGAATAACGGCGGTGGAGGAAACGAAGAGGCCATTTGGCGGTGATTAGCTGGCCATAGTTGTATGATGATGCAGGGCCTTGGTGGCGAAGCAGGGAGCGATGGCATCGGCATGAGGCGTCCGGGCTGTATATCTATTCATTGCAGGTGCATCATTGGTTTCATTGGCCACGGCACGGTGTTGGTCTGAGGCTCCACATTGTCTTGACCATGACAACGTCATTGGCTTCAATGGTGTTAGTGGTGGCGACATCGAGTTCTCAACCTCCACTTGAGGAGCTGGAGGGTCGGAGCACGGACACGTTTTCTTCTAGAACAACTTCTTGAGTGGTAGGGGAGTAGCGACCGCTCTTCTTCTTGTCTTTCTTGGTGATCTGGCCGGATTGTCTTCGACCATATTAGCTTGAGACCTTTGGAACCGTCACGGAAGGATTGTCTTGAGGGAACACTTGGCGTGCCACCGAATTTGGACAAGTTTGAGTCTTCTTACATGTGATGGTGGTCATGAAACCAGAGATGGCTTCGGGCCTTTCTTGAAGCCGTTGGAACACGGGCGACCCCTTTGGTGACGGTGTGGTCTCCATGTAGTTGTCATGATTTGAAATGGGGCTGATGGCAGGCACTGGTGAAGGACGAGGTGTACTTGGTGAGTCTTGATGTGGAGTTTCTTGTTGGGGCGATCAGCCCATGAGGCATCTTATGAGATTGGCGTCAAAGGACGACCAATACTGATGAGCTCGTTGTTCGTTAGAACAGGCGATGATACCGTTGGGCGCTTGATCTGAGGAAGAACTACATCATCTTCTTCATTGTCGTGGGGACCAATGTCTTCAGTCACGATGGGGTCAACGACTGGAACTTCTTGAGCTTCGGGAGCCTCTGTGGGCGGGCTCATGAGCGATCGTGCGCTCTTGATTTGCGAAGCGAGGATGAGCAAAAGCAATGGGTTCAACAACAAGGGGCTCGTAGGAGCAGCCCGATCTCTCTTCTTGGGTTTTCTCTTCTTGGGGGTGGTGCATCATCAGTGAGTGCGCTTGGTTTTCCGCTTCACGGCTTGGCTT
Source organism: Aegilops bicornis (assembly GCA_021605145.1). Classification (NCBI taxonomy): domain Eukaryota; kingdom Viridiplantae; phylum Streptophyta; class Magnoliopsida; order Poales; family Poaceae; genus Aegilops; species Aegilops bicornis. Next base: position 230,767,596 of record CM038671.1, on the reverse strand, counting down.
GACTGCCTTGGTTTTACCTTGCTCTGAAGCAAATGTGGAGACCTTAGGCTTGAGCTGTCATCTTTGGCTGGGAGAAGACAATGTGAGGTTTCTTCCCACGTGGAGCTTGATGCAGGCCTCGATATGCTTCTTCTTTTTCTTGGCAGCTATCGAGGGATCAATGCGGGGGCCCAAGTGCCTTGCGCTTCTTAGGTTCGTTGTAAACTTGAGCGCACTTATGCGCAAGATTCTTCATGCGCTCTCTTGAACCTTTGGCTTCTTCGCGTTTCTTTCAAAACGACTCCTTGAGGTCATTCAGCATCAACTTGAATTTCTGAACATAAGCCACACTAAGCATGGCTACATGCTTCTTGAATTGCTCTTTCTCAAAGTCTATCTTTTCTTCAATTCAACAATGCTACGGCGAGCGAGCCAGCTCAGGAGCAATGACGCCTTGGAAAGCAACGCTGGCGCCAATAGGAAGTTGAAGATTATGAAAGCTGATATCTGGATTGTCGAACCATTCATTAATGAAATTCTTCAAAATGTTCACATCAAAGAGGGGCAGATCATTGAAGATCTCTGGCTCTTGCTTGCTCTTGATCAACTGCTCGAGAGCATCATTGCCAAATTCATCATCGAAGACAAATCAATGGCTTGATTAAGTTCGTTCCTCGAAACGGCAGGCTGGTGTGAAGTCGCGTTGACTTGATCCTTGAGCAGTTTTACGTGGCTTCTCGTGCCTCTTGGAGATCACGAGAAAGATCTTCGAAGTGTTACTTGGAGGCGGGAGGGGCGTTGCCAATGGCTTCTTTCATGAAGCTTTTGGAGCAGCGAGATGACTTTGAAGCTTTAGCCTTCTTTTGCTTCTGCGGCTTTGGGGTAGGAGCCGGGGCTTCATCAGTGTCAACACCATCATCAGAATGATCCACTTTGGCACCTTGAACAGCAATGTGAGTGATGAGACCAGCAAGGTTGTAGAAGGGGCCGATCCTGTTCTCATTGGCTTCATGGGTGCCATTGTCCCAAGGTGAGGAAGGACCAGGTTGAAGTCAAGCCCTAGATCCTTCTTGTTCATCGCAGCCGAGTGTTTGGCGAACTGGTAGTTGCACTTGAACAGATGATCCTCACGGCACCATAGCAGTGAAGAAGGGTCAGCATCCATAGGTTGTGGTCCGCGCACCATGCATGGATAGAAACCTTGCTCAATAGCTTCAGCCTGGGTCCTGGGTGGAAGATTTTTGTACAAAACATCACCCCAGGGTGCCTTGATGGCATTTTTCTCTGCATATTCTCTTTATGTGAGCGGTGCTTGAACCATTCCTCAGCCCAATATCTTGAATCCATTGGATTCGATTCTTATGACCAGATATAGGTTTCCTCTGGATCTGTTTTGTATGCAGCTTCGTTACAAATGGAGGCAAATCCTTGGAAGTGTTCCCGCAGTATACGCCCTGCCACCCTTCCTTGTAGACTTCTTTGTTGCCATGAGGTTTAGTCCGAATGGCTTCAACCTTAATCCAAGGGCTTCCGTCTGCTTTGGTCGGACTAGGCTAACCGGGGAGACTTGATGTGAAGTTGTAAGATTTCTACAAATGAATGCAGACTATGAGAACCAAGGGATTCTCCCACGGACATGTACCTGTGGCAGCATTAGAGGTGCGAGGGAAGGGGAAGAGTTCATATGCATTCTCAGAAGATTTTGAAGATAAATCAGTTTGAAGACATTGACCTCCTGGCGAAGACATTCACTTATTTGATGAGAGTTGGTTCGGTTGCACAAATCCAAGAATAAGTACAAGTGAGGAATCGAACTTGTAAAGAAGCTATAAGTGAACGGACTAGGCATAGTATGAGATGCGAGAAAGAGATAGATTCAACTTGGGGAACTATTAACCACTTTTGGTAGAAAGGATGAATCTATCAGATTGAAAAGCGGTAAAAAGTGAATTTTAATTACCACACGAAGAAGCGCTAGGCGGATCAAAGTTGGAGGCGGCGATTCGATCTCCGATCGCCTAACTAGGCGACGGAAGACACCCTCTGGCGACAGCGTGAGAGGGATGAGGTCAGCGGCGGCGTGAGGACGGCGTCGGAGAAATCATGATAGCTAAGCCGCTTAATCGCCCGGCGTCGTCGAGAGCTTAACAGAGGTGCTAGGGTTTGCGAGAGGTGGCGAGGTGGAAGAAGAATTTTGAGCGAGATGTGATGGGTATTTAAAAGTAAGGAAGCGACCTGGTATAATTCTGTGAGGTGCCCTGGCGGTTCACATCTGAAGGACCACGTGGCACACATGCAACACATCGAGAGTTGTTCCATGTTCCCACCTTCACTTTGGATTGTCGGGTGGTCATTCCGAGATTCTCCGGGTTCGAGCAAAAGGATATAGCATTAAAAATAGATTTAAAGTTTGTCTACGTGTCTTCTGCTGACAAGAGACGCGAGAGAAGACATTCGACAGTTTCATCAGAGAATGCATATGATTTGGATAGATAGAGCTTGAGGTAAGAAGCATAGAGAGGTTGAGGTCCGATCACATTCACTTAGTTCAAAAGATTCAAGCAAGAAGACATATCTATAAGTGAATGTTGTAGAGAAGACGAGAACACAATATATGTATACAAGCAGTCAAGACCAAATCAACATGGTGCGATTAATCATGAATTCAAATTAATATTGAAGACAAATCAACTGTGAAGACTTTGCAAATATAACGCCAAGAGAAAAACACTTCAAACAAGAGAGTTTGGTGGTGGCGTTACCAACGTATAGGAAGTATTAGACCCGGACACGGCACGCTTAACTATCATTGGCGCTCCGAAGTCAATTTCCACATTAATGTATTCACACTTAGAGTGTATGTCTTCATTGATTGAAGATATACATTACTTTGTGTGTTGCACATCTAAGTCATCAAAATGCATAAGTGTTAGGATGTGTGTCCATTCACAGGACAATTGAGGATTCCATGATATTTAGCTCACACCGCAACTTGCAAAACCTTTTCTCCTCCAAGGGCTTTGTGAAGATATCAGCCAACTGTTCTTCTGTCTTGACATGAATGATATCAATATCGTCCTTCATAACATGATCTACGAGAAAGTGATGGCGAATTTCAATGTGCTTTGTCTTGAGTGCCGATCTGGGTTGTTGGCAATCTTGATGGCACTCTCATTGTCACAATAGAGAGGCACATTCTTGGATGGATACCATAGTCTTTGAGAGTTTGCTTCATCGGAGAATTTGGCGAGCGGCAGGATCCAACTTGACAATGTATTCAGATTCAACGATGAGAGAGATACATAGTTACGCTTCTTTGAAGACCAACGGACAAGAGATCGTCCCAGAAGTGACATGTGCCTGATGTGGACTTGCGATCAACCTTGTCACCATCATAATCAACATCTGAGAATCCAACTAGATCAAACTCTGAGCCCTTTGGATACCATAATCCTAGTGTTGGGATGTAAGCCAAATATCGAAGAATTCGCTTCCTGACTAAGTGATGCGATTCCTTTGGTGCCACTTGGAATCGGGCACACATGCAAACACTAAGCATTATATCTGGCCTACATGCACATAAGTAAAGCAAAGAGCCAATCATGGAGCAATATACCTTTTGATCGAACTCTTTACCATTGTCGTCAGGACCCAGATGACTTTTGGTTGGCATTGGCGTCGTGTATCCTTTACAGTCTTGCATTCCAAACTTCTTCAGGCAATCTTTGAGGTATTTTTCTTGAGATATGAAGATGTCGTTGCGTTGTTGACGGATTTGGAGACCCGTAAAAGAACTTCAGCTTTCGCCCATCATGGACATTTGATATTGCTCTTGCATCATGTGACCAAATTCATCTTGTATTTCTTGTTGGTGCGGCCGAAGATAATGTCATCCACATAGATTTGGCACACAAATAGTTCACCATCATATGTCTTCGTGAAAGAGTGTAGGATCTAGTGAACCAGGTTTGAAGCCTTGCCCTTGAAGTCTTTGAGTGTGTCATACCAAGCACGAGGGGCTTGTTTGAGGCCATCTGGTGGCTTGTTGAGCTTGTATACCATATCAGGAGGATGTTTTGGATCTTCAAAGCACGGAGGTTGTGCGACATATACTTCTTCTTCTATCTTTCCATTGAGAAAAGCACTTTTCACATCCATTTGATCTGAGAAGAATGTTGTGATGATTTGCATAGGCTAGCAGTATGCGAATGGCTTCAAGTCTTGCCACCGGAGCAAATGTTTCATTGAAGTCAATTCCTTCCACTTGAGTATAACCTTGTGCAACAAGACGAGCCTTGTTTCTGACAACTTGACCATGCTCATCTTGCTTGTTGCGATATATCCATTTGGTGCCAATGATATTGTGCTTTCGAGGATCAGGACGCTTGACCAATTCCCACACATTATTCAGCTCGAACTGTTGAAGCTCTTCTTGCATAGCTTGAATCCATTCAGGTTCCATGAAGGCTTCATCAACTTTCTTGGGTTCAATTGATGAGGACATCAATACCATTGTTACACCCACAGCCCCTACAGCTACATATACTGGACCAATTACTAGAGCTCGCGACGCATCAATTAAATTGCTCGGTACTTTGGTTTCTTGGTAATGATTCTAATGTTCATGAGAATATGATGCTGCCTAAATTGGATACATTTGTTTTGCTTACAAATGAAGGCCCTAGCTTGGAGAAGGATGGACATTGGAGCAAGAACAAGCATGGAGATAATGCCTTGCACAAGGGGATTTGTTTAGTTAAAAGTTAGCCATTGCAACTTCGTGTACTTCGTTTGTGTCCAACGACCAGACCAAGACCGCTTACGGATCCCCACCTTTATCAATACTTCATATATACTCGCAATATTCAGATTGCTATTATCATATTCTTGCTTGTTCTTCGATTGCTTGCAGGAATAGACCTTCCGTGGTCAGGTTGATTGTGCTTTCCGGCGTGGTCAATAACCTCTCGGAGTTGGTTTAGCGATTGCTAAGAAGCATAGCGTCGTTACTGCGTTTGTAGTCGGATAAATCAAAGTCATCTTCCCCAAATCGATAGTTATCATCTCATCGAAAGATGGGACACCGCCTCTATCAAGTGGTATCAGATTTTTCAGGTTGCTCGGTGAGATTTACAGTTTTTGGTAGATTAGATCGAGTCTAGTTCTTCATACCTAAAGTCCACGAAAAAGCCACAAAAAAAAATTAGGGTTAGTCATCATATCAAGAACCAATCGAGCCTTTGCATAATCTTTTTAGGGTTTTGCTTTGTTGAATTCTTGATTTGCATCGTCGTGTCTAGTTCTTTGGTCTTAGCGTCTAGTCTTTTAGAGTTTCGAGTTACGGTCATAAGTTGTCACGCCGCCACCGCACCATCATCATCGCCCGCCACCTTTCTACCACCGCTCCGAATCCATATCCATAGACCACCACCGATCCATATCCATATACTACCACGCTACCACCACCGCTGCCATATACCACCACCATATTTCCACCACCAATCAGGTTCCTCTCATATTAGGTTTGTTTTCGAGATCCATCTAGTTTAGATTCGTGTTTCCTTGGAGTAGGTTTTGGAAAAAAAAAAAAAAAAAAAAAGAGTCCAGGAAACCACCCTCGTTTTAGGCCCAAAAATTTTCGGCAGCACTTGTGAAAAATTTTACGGCTATCCTATTTTAAGTGTTTCTAAGCGCATTAGGCAGGTCAGCCGTTATAGAAAGTTTTTTGACCCGTTTCCGGTTTTGAGTGGGCGTTGAAAAAAAAAAAAAAAAATTTTAGTGAAAAAATTTCATTGCCCATCTGTCGGTTTGACACAGGAAGAGTTTGAGACACTTCGCCATTATAGTGATTTTTATAAAAAAAAAACAAAAAACAGCCAAAAAAAAAAAAAAAAAAAAAAGCGAAAAAAAAAAATTTCAGAGTGTGCTTTTCCCTTGTTTACGTGCAGCGCCGTGATTTTGTTGTTCGTGTTCTGGGCTCGCGTCTCTATGCGGTCTAGCCTAGGACCCGACCTGAATCTGCGTCGTTGAGCGTTTATTCAACTTTGCATCTCTGAATTGATTATTATGTCGACCCTTTTGCTACCATATTATCGCCTTCGGCTCCACATACATCTACATCGTCGTTTGACTCTCCCACAGTAATCGCTCTATCCAAGCTTTGAGAGTTTGACTACATCGGTTAGATCACCTTTACTTCTTTGGGTAGGCTGGTAGAATTTGAGATTGATTTTGTAGCGGTTGTATTTGTCCACCACCACCACCACTTCCTAGTGGTCTGTGAAATCATATTCTTGTGTGTTTCTATTCTTTGCTAACCATGGCAGGATCACAAAAAGTCGCATTGTTGACCGGGAGAACTTGGCCCGAACAAGGAGCTTCATGATAAGTTTCAAAGCAAATGATGAGTGAGCGGTGCCACGATGTGCTAAGCAGTTGTGAGGCCATGGAGAAGATAGATGGCATGGAGAAGACATTTGAAACAAAGCTTCGATAACAAGTTTAATGAATTGCTCGGCGTCTACCACCACCACCACCGGCTGCACCTAGCACCTCTACAACAACAACAGCGACTACCTCCACATCGTGAAACAGACCCTCCATGAGCTTCCGTGTCCCTCTTCGGCTGGCCAAAGGCTTTGGTGCTTTGTTGATACTTCGTGGCTCTGCCTGCTGGCGATGTGGGGGAGGATGATTATGTGGGAGATTACGAGGATGAGGTTGATCAACATCGAACTCGTGCAACCATAAGCACCACAACCACCGAATTAGTCCACATGCAAATAATGGTAATGTTAGGGCTCCCCCTCAGGTACGAGATCATGACCATCTCCCTAAACTGAAATTGAATATTCCACCATTTGAGGGTAGATATGTTCCTGATATATATCTTACTTGGGAGTTAGAAACTGAACAATGATTTACATGTTTACAATATCACGAGGGAGAGAGGCGTGTTCCTGCTTTTGTTTGTGCTTTCACTAGCTTTGCATGTGTTTGGTGAATACGAACATTGTAGATTATATCTGTTCGGCTACTTGGCACTGCTTTGAAAACTGCTATGCGTACTAGTTGGGTTCCACCATATTATCGCCGTGAATTACTTCAAAAATTGCAGCGCTTAAGACAAGGAAAAAATTCGGTGAAGAATATTATCGGGGAATTACAAAGCGGCTTGATTCGATGTGTGGTATTGTTGAGGAGAATGAAGCTATGCTTGCACGTTTTACGGGTGGATTAAATAAAAGAGATTGAGACCATTCTAGACTACAAGGATTATAATAATATCACTCGATTATTCCATCTTGCTTGTAAAATTTGAGCGTGAAGGATCACGAGGATCGGCCGAGCGTTGGCGGACTCACTTTCTGCGCAGTCGACCTTCATCATGGACACCACGTGCATCATCTACTTCCACACGTTCTACTACACGGCACCTCCGTCGCTGCCACCTCCAACCGTGATACAAGAAGACACAACCACCACTAGCTGCCAAAAGCACCTGCTTGGGCCTACACAGCCTCTTCTTCTTCCATGGCATCAGCAGGCACACAAGTGATATTATTTATGCGTCGTTGTAAGGGAAGAGGACATTTTAGAAGAATGCCAATCTCAGCGTGTGATGATGATTGCTACTCACGAGGATGGTGGGTATGAGTCCGCTAGTGACTATGATGAAGAGACTTTGGCTCTTATTACACATGAAGAACACGGTGGAGATGATTACGATCATGAGACGCAATACATGGCTGCTGAAAGATCTTGCAGCAGGTATGAATGTTTAGTTGCTCAAGCGTGTTTTTTGAGTGTCTGAGGTTTACATGTCGTGGCAAAATCAGGAGGCATAACTTGTTTCCATACAAAGGGAGTTGTGAAGGAGCGTTCTATTCGCGTCATCATAGATGGAGGGAGCTGCAACAACAGCTGCTAGCATGGATATGGTGGAGAAGCTTTCTCTCACCACAAGACCACATCCATCCTTACTACATCCAATGGTTCAACAACAGCAGTGTAAGAGTTAAGAGTAAGCACACGACTGCTCGTGTGTATTTTAGTATCTCTACATATGCTGATTATGTTGATTGTGATGTGGTACCTATGCAACATGTTCCTTATTACTTGGTAGACCATGGCAATTTGATAAAATTCTGGTTACCATGGTAGAAACAATCAGTATACTACTGGTTCACAAGGATAAAAATATTACTTTGCTTCCCTATGACTCCTGATTCCATTTTGAAAGATGATATTAATAGAGCTAATAAAGCAAAAGCAGGAGAAAATAAGAGTGAAAAATCAGATTGTGGCAAAAAGAATTTGAGCAACAAATGAAACCTAATAATAAACCATCTAATGTTGCTTCTGAAATTAAACTGAAAAGTGCATGTTTATTTGCCACCAATCTGATATTAATGAGCTCGATTCTAGCAAATCTGTTTGCTAATGCTTTTTGTGTGCAAAGAGGGCATTATTTTCATTTCGAGGGCGTGCCTTCCTCTTTGCCCCTACTGTCACTAACATTTTGCGAGGGAGTTCGCTGGCGTCTTCCCACAAGGCGTGCCGGGATTACCACCTATTCGAGAGTTGAGCATCAAATTGATTTAATTCCCGGTGCATCGCCACCAACCGTGCACCATACCGTACCAATCCGTGAGAGGAGGCGAAGGAGATTATGCGTCAAGTACAAGAGCTGCTCGACCAAAGGTTATATCACGCTGAATCTCTTAGTCCTTGTGCTGTTCCTATTATACTAGTGCCTAAAAAGGATGGTGCGTCACGTATGTGTGTTGATTGTAGAGGCATTAATAATATTACTATTCGTTATCGTCATCCTATTCTAGGCTAGATGATATGCTTGATGAATTGGTGGCTCTACAATATTCTCCAAAGTTGATTTGCGTAGTGGATACCATCAAATTCGTATGAAATTGGGAGATGAATGGAAAACAGACATTTAAAACTAAGTTTGGTTTATATGAGTGGTTAGTCATGCCTTTTGGGTTAACTAATGCACCTAGTACTTTCATGAGACTAATGAGCGAAGTTTTCGTGCTTTCATTGGACGATTTGTGGTAGTCTATTTTGATGATATCTTGATTTATAGCAAATCTTTAGAAGAACATTTGGAACATTCGTGCGGTTGTTTTTAATGCTCTCACGTGATACACGTTTGTTTGGTAACCTTGGGAAGTGCACCTTTGCACCGAATTTAGTATCTTTTCTTGGCTATGTTGTTACACCACGGGGAATTGAAGTTGATAAAGCCAAGATTGAAGCTATCAGAGTTGGGTCGCGAGCTCCAAACGGCAGTCACACAAGTGAGGAGTTTTCTTGGACTCAAGCGCTGGTTTCTATAGGCGTTTTGTGAGAGACTTTAGCACCATTGCTTTGCACCTCTCAATGAGCTTACAAAGAAGGATGTGCCTTTTGATTGGGGTACCGCACAGGAAGAAGCCTTCACGGTATTGAAAGATAAGTTGACACATGCTCCTTTACTCCAACTTCGAGCTTTAATAAGACTTTTGAGCTTGAATGTGATGCTAGTGGAATTGGATTAGGAGGTGTTATTACAAGATAGCAAACCTGTTGCATACTTTTCCCTAAAATTTGAGTGGGCCTAGTCTGAACTATTCTACTTATGACAAAGAATTATATGCTCTTGTTAGGACTTTAGAGACATGGCAACATTATTTATGGCCCAAAGAATTTGTTATACATTACGATCATGAATCTTTGAAACATATTAAAAGTCAAGCTAACCAATCAGACATGCTAAATGGGTTGAATTCATTGAGACTTTCCCTTATGTCATTAAACACAAGAAGGGTAAAGAAAATGTTATTGTCGATGCTTTGTCTCTTGGCTGCTATACTATGCTTTCACAACTTGACTTCAAAATATTTTGGTTTGGAGACCATCAAAGATCAATATGTGCATGATCTTTGATTTTAAAGATGTAATGCGTAATTGTAAAGAAGGAAGAACATGGAACAAGTTTGTTATTAATGATGGTTTGTGTTCCGTGCTAACAAGCTATGCATTCTTGCTAGCTGTTGCCTTTTGTTGTTGCAGGAGGCGCATGGAGGAGGATTAATGAGACTTCTGGCGTCAAGAAGGCGGAGGATATACTTGCTACACATTTCTTTTGGCCAAGATGAGGCGGATGTTGAGCGTTTTGTTGTTCAATGCACTACATGTCAAAAAGCTAAGTCACGACTCAATCCTCATGGTTTATATATGCCTTTACTCGTGCCTAGTGTTCCTTGGGAGGATATATCTATGGACTTTGTTTTAGGTTTACCAATGCAACAAAGAAGGAGGGATAGCATATTTGTCGTGGATAGATTCTCAAAATGGCACACTTTATACCATGTCATAAAGCGATGATGCTTTATTAATGTTGCTGATTTGTTCTTTCGCGAAATTATTCGCTTGCATGGTGTGCCGCCACTATTGTTTCAGATCGTGATACTAAATTTCTTAGCCACTTTTGGAGATGTTTATGGGCTAAGTTGGGGACTAAACTGCTTTAGTACTACTTGTCACCCCTAATGGACCCGATGAAGTAGTCAATAGAACATTGTCTACTATGCTTAGGGCTGTTTTAGCGAATAATAATAAGAAAATGTGGGGAAGAATGCTTGCCTCATATTGAATTTGCTTATAATCGTTCATTGCATTCAACTACTAAGATGTGCCCTTTGAAATTGTGTATGGCTTCCCTCGTGCACCTATTGATTTGTTGCCTCTTCCATCTTCGGAGAAGGTTAATTTTGATGCTAAAGAAGCGTCTTTGAATTGATTTTAAAATGCATGAGATAACTAAGGAAAATATTGAGTATGAATGCTAAATATAAACTATTTTGGAGATAAAGACAGCTTATGTTGTCTTGCTGGAGATCTGTTTGGTTACATTTGCGTGAGGATAGGTTTTCTAAGTGCATATAAATCAAAGCTAATACCACGTCTTGATGGTCCATTGGGTGTTAGAGAAAATAAATGATAATGCATATAAACTTGAGCTACTCGTAGATTTTGGGGTTAGTCCACTTTTAACATTGCAGATTTGAAGCCTTATTTGGGTGAGGAAAATGGGAGTCAAATCAGGGGCGACTTCATTTCAAGAAGGGGAGGATGATGAGGACATCAATACCATTGTTACACCACAGCCCTACAGCCTACATATCTTGGACCAATTTCTAGAGCTCGCGCATCATCAATTCAAATTACTCGTGTACTTTCGTTTCTTGGTAATGATTCTAATGTTCATGAGAATATGATGCTGCCTAAATTGGATACATTTGTTTTGCTTACAAATGAAGGCCCTAGCTTGGAGAAGGATGGACATTGGAGCAAGAACAAGCATGGAGATAATGCCATGCACAAGGGGATTTGTTTAGTTAAAAGTTAGCCATTGCAACTTCGTGTACTTCGTTTGTGTCCAACGACCAGACCAAGACCGCTTACGGATCCCCACCTTTATCAATACTTCATATATACTACATAATATTCAGATTGCTATTATCATATTCTTTGCTTGTTCTTCTCGATTGTTTTGGCAGAATAGACCTTCGTAAGGTCGGGTTGATTGTGCTCTAAGTTCGCGGTCAATAACCTCGGAGTTGGTTTTTAGCGATTGCTATGTTAACAGCGTCGCGCACGTTTGTAGTCGGATCGTCAAAGTCATCTTCCCCAAATCGATAGTTATCATCTCATCGAAAGATCGGGACACCCCCGCCTCTATCATCAATAATTGAGACAAATGCAAAATGCCCACAAAAGTTGGTTAGCTGTGCTGCTCTTTGAGTTGCTTTTGAACGAGTGAGTGGACCAGGTGCATTCAAGCTGTCAATTATCTTCTCAATCTGGAACTTCATTTTGCATCACGAGGATGAGCGGAATGAAGATTTTCTCTTGCTGATCAATGTCATCATTTGGGGATTGTCTTCAGACTGAGCATTGTCTTGAGGTTGATTAGGTGCGAAATGACAAGTTCCTCTTGATTGATTCTCGGAGGGTATGATATCTCAATTCCCATCCCGCTTGATGGATTCACTTGGAGGTACTTCATCTATCACAATTGGCGGTGCTCTCTTTGCGAGCCGTTAGTTTCATCGAACCGCATCCACAGGTTTCAACCTCTTTATAGTGAAAGAGGTTGAAGACTCTATAGGAGATGTGAATCCTTTCCATAACCAAGCATAAAACCTTCATGTGCTTTGATTGCAAATTTTGAAGTGTGATGTGGATCCTTGATCCAGCACCTAGCACCAAATACTCACGAAGTTGCTTACATTTGGCTTCTTACCGATTAGGAGCTCATAGGATGTTTTCTTCAGAAGCTTGTGAAGATAAACACGGTTGATGATGTGAAGCGGTGTCTATGGCTTGACCCGAGAACTTCCGTGGAGTCTTGTACTCATCAAGCATCGCTCGGGCCATCTCAATGAGAGTTATCGTTCTGCGCTTGGCGATGCCATTCTGCTGAGGTGTATAAGGAGCAGAGAACTCATGTGTGATGCCAAGTGTATCCAGATAGAGGTCGGGGCCAGTGTTCTTGAACTTAGTGTCGTTGTCTCTTCTGATGTGCTTGATCTTGACATCATAGTTCGTCATGGCACGATTGGCAAAGCGTTTGAAGACATCCTGCACTTCAGTCTTGTAGAGGTATATGTACCCAATTATATCTAGAGTAATCATCAACACTTAAGTAACCATAGAGGCAAGCAGTAGCGTAGAGAGTAGGAGTAGTAGTGTAGGGGCCAAATAGATCCATGTGAAGCAGCTCGAAGGGTTGAGATGTAGTCATGATTGTCTTCGAGGGATGCTTGGCCCTTAGTCATCTTTCCGGCTTCGCGAAAGCCACCACAGATGGTCCTTCTTGAACTTGGCGCCTTGATGCCCACGACATGCTTCTTCTTGGCGAGTGTGCAAGTTCTTCATGCCAGCATGCCCTAGCCTTCGATGCCGAGCCAAAGCATTACGAAGCCTTTGCTAGAAGACATACCCGACCATCTCGGTCCCGCTAAGAAATCTACCATATGTAGATCATCTTTTTGATACCCTTCAAAGACTAGAGACTTGTCAGATTCCATTAGTACAAGGCATCGATATTTTCCAAATAGCACAATCATGTTTAAGTCATAGAGCATTGAGACAGACATTAAGTTGAAACCAAGGGATTCAACAAGCATCACTTCATCCATGTGCTGATCCTTTGAGATTGCAACTCTACCTAGACCCAATACCTTGCTTTTACTAAAGTGTCGAAAATGTGATGTGACTTTTGTCGATGGACGTAAGGTTGAGTCCATGAGAAGACTTGAATCACCAGTCATATGATTAGTGCATCCGCTATCCATAATCCATTACGAAGCACGAGGTGTCGTAGCCTACTGATGCGATTAGGGATAGGCTTCACCAAGAGTATTGTGAAGCATAAACATTTGACGAGCAAGAGGATTATCAAAGCTCAGATCAAGATTAGGACTGATAGGATGTTTGGCAAATAATTCAGGAAAAAAATACATAGTAAGACCATTTGGGCATTTGATCTTACACCCTACAAGATGTTTTAGGTCCCCAGCAATAGCATCAGACGCCTTTGATTTCCGGCTGGAGACCATTTCCTGCAAAAGAAAGTTAATTCTTCTTAACCACCCACATCTTCAGCGGTGGCTTATAAGCAATGAGTCTAAGGGCATCTGAGAACTTCGGCTTTGGAGCCCTAGCAAATAGCCTTGCAGGAGAAGAACTATACTCATATGAATAAGCAGAAAAGTTCTTAGTTCTATGAACATAGCGGTTTGAAGACACACGCTCATATTCATAAGTATGAGTATGGTTTCCCTGCAAAACATTGGCGTTAGGGTGACTCAGGTGAGTCCTCTGTCTGTATGAAGCCTTTGGGTCATATGAAGCCTTTGGTCTGGGATTTGTCTTCTTCCCAGGTGGTGTCATGATGACATTCACAGGAAGATTCTCAAGACAACTTTTGGGAACCCAGATCTTCTTCATAGGTGTCCCGTTCCTGGAGTTAGTACCAATATACCTGGCAAACACTTCACCATTCTGATTCTTAAACAGTTTATAGTTTGCATCAAAGGATTCATTAATGATAATAGGGTTAGCACAGGTGAAGCCAGATAAGGTGGATGGATCCATGAAGGTCCCTTTGGCAAAGAACCCATGTTGTTTTGGGGTACCGCTTTCAAAGCTTCGATGGGAGTCATCAACATTCATTTTCCTCTCGAACCCAACACCCTCTTTCCTAGGGTTTCGGTTCGTAATCTGCTTTTGAGGATATCGCATACGGTGTTTGATGCCCTTTGAGACTTTTGTACATCCCATTTCAAGCAAATGTCTTCAACCTAGCACTTTCATCAGCAATAGTAGTGGTATCCTCCGCAGAGGGGTTAGTTACCACATCAGTAGTTGAAGATACTACAACAGTAGCATTAGTAGAACATTCAGCAATAGAAGTAGCATTATCACGCTCAAGGCATTTTAGACAAGGTGGTTCAAATCCTTCCGGGCTGAAGGCCATCTGTTGAGCGCGAAGTGACTCATTCTCTTTTTGAAGATCTTCATGAGCCGCTCTCAATTTCTCAAGCTCTTGCTTCCTTTGAAGATACCCATAGGAGAGCTTTTCGTGAGTGGTTGTGAGCGTTTCATGATGACTTTCAAGTTCCTGGTACTTAGCATGAAGATTTTAAATGTCTTCAACTAAGGACTGAGAACGGGTCATTTCCGCGTCCAACAGTCATCGCTTTTTGTCTAACAGTTTTTGAGTATGTTCCATAGCTTTCTCGTTGTTCGATTGCAATTTTAGCAAGTGTTTTGTAGCTGGGTTTGGATTCACAATCAGAGTCATCTTCACTTGATGTTTGAAAGTAAGCGTCACGTGATTTTACCTTGGCACCACGTGCCATGAAGCAGTAGGTGGGAGGCGAGTCGTCCTCGTCATTATCATCAGTGTTGGTGATGGAGCCATTGTCTTCGGTGTTGAAGATGGACTTGGCGACGTAGGCAGTAGCTAGGGCTAGACTCGCAACACCCGAGTCAGACTCCCCCTCAGACTCCACCTCCGCTTCTTCTGAAGCAGACTCCTCTTCTGAATCCATCTCCTTGCCAACAAAAGCACGGGCCTTTCCAGATGAGCTCTTCTTGTGTGATGAAGATCTGGAAGAAGACTTGGAAGAAGACTTTGAGGGTTTCTTCTTCTTCTTGTCATCAGAATCATATTATTTGCTCTTTTTCTTCTTCTTCTCATTTTCCCACTGTGGACACTCAGAGATGTAGTTACCAGGTTTCTTGCACTTGTGACAGGTTCTCTTCTTGTGATCATAGGCAGAAGCTTCATCATTACTTGAGCTGGATCGTGAAGACTTTAAAGCCTTTCTTGGGTGAATTTACGAACTTCTTCACAAGCATAGCAAGCTCCTTTCAATATCTTCAGGATCACAGGCGTAATCAGTCGATTCTTCTTGAGATGAGGAAGCATCACCTTGCCTTCAAGCTCGAGTTCGCCATAGTTAGGGCCATAGATATCTCGTTTCTCGGATAGCCGGTACTCGTATGCGTTGAGCCTCTCAAGTATGTCGAGACGAATCGAGAGTCTTGAAATCGTATGCGTTCTTGTATCATCAGGGCTAAGGTGTCAAATGAGCTGTCAAGAGATCTCAAGAGTGTCTTCACTATCTCATGCTTTGTGATTTGATGGATGCTGAAAGTGCTTGGAGCTCATTTGTGATATCGGTGAGCCGATCAAATGTGAGCTGGACATTCTCGTTGTCATGTCTCTTGAAGCGGTTGAAGAGGTTATGGAGAGTACCGACACGTTGATCTCACTGGGTTGAGACACCTTCATTGACCTTGGATAGCCGTCCCCAGACTAGCTTCGACGCTTTCCAGAGCACTCACACGGCCATACTGTCCTTTGGTAAGGTGACCATGATGATGTTCTTGGCAAGAGAGTCCAGCTTGAATGAACTTCTTGACATCGCCAGGTGGTGACACCTTCACCAGTCTTGGGAACGCTGTTCTTGACGACATACCATAGATCGACATCAATGGCTTCAAGATGCATGCACATCCTATTCTTCCAGTAGGGATATTCAGTGCCATCGAAGATGGGGCATGCAGCGGAGACTTTGATTATCTCTGTAGTCGACATAGCTAAACTCCAGGTGGTTAAACCGAATCACATGGAACAAGGGAGCACCTTGCTCTGATACCAATTGGAAGGGCTAGTTATCGACTAGGGGGTGAATAGGCGATTTTTATGGAAGTCTTCAAAACATGGGAGTTTCGAAGACAGACAATATAAACAACCCTATTCTAATGTAGCGGAAGGTAGACTACCCTAGACAAGCCATAGTCAAGTATTCAATGAAGTGAAAGCATGAAGACTAATAGCAGCTAGGTAGTTAAGATCGTGGATGGAAGATAGTACGGCCAATCAGAACATATAGTCACGCGGTGAAGTCAAACAGATAATGCAAGGTGCAATGACTTCACGAAGACAAACTATAAGTAAAGAGGAATAAGAGATAGAACTAGTGGTCGTATGGAAGGACACAGAGTTTGTTGGACCAGTTCCAATTCTTTGTGACAATCAGACGTCTCGGGTTAGGAGGCTGAGATTCAACTTCGTAAGACGCATCTTCAATCTTATTCCCTTGAGCTAAGGACACACAGGTCTCGCCCAATTACTCCTGGTAAGTCTTCAAGGTAGACTTCGAACCTTCACAGACTTCGCTCACCGGCAATCCACAATGGCTCTTGGATGCTCAAAAGCGCGACGCCTAACCGGCCGGAGGATTCCACAGGTCCTCAAGTGTAACAAGTCTTCAGTGTCACGCAGACGTAAAGACTTGATGATGCCTAACACTCTTTGGCTCTAGGTGTTTGGGCTTTGTCCTCGCAAGGATTTCTCTCTCAAAAGCTTCGGAGGTGGGTTGCTCTCAAGCGACAAAAGCCGGTGCACTAACTCGAGCAGCCCACCAATTAATGGTGTAGGGGGTGGGCTATTTATAGCCACCGGGCAACCCGATCGGACTTGTCCGAAAATGACCAGGTCACTAAGGAACCGACACGTGTCGCGAACGGTCGATCTCAAACACACGCTGGCAGATTGACTTGGGCTACAAGTAAAGCTGACTTATCCGGCTTGAGGATAAGATTTGCGCTCATTGTCTTCGCTCGAAGACATAGGATTTGGTTTGAGCATCACTTGATCACTCGACTTTGTTCACTTGGACCCCACTTATGATGCGCGGTGGTTCCTATGACTCAACAAAGAAGAAAAGGAAACAACGAAACAACTAAGTCTTCGCGCTCCATAGTCTTCACTCAATGTCTTCTCGTGTCATAGTCTTCAATGTGAATATCTTCATAGACCACCATTGTCTTCAATGTCTTCACAATTTTTAGGGTTCATCTCTGGTAGGTAAACCGAATCAAGGAGGGACTACTACCTGTGTTATCCTGCAATTCTCACAAACACATTAGTCCCTCAACCAGGTTTGTCGTCAATACTCCAAAACCAACTAGGGGTGGCACTAGATGCACTTACACATACTATCTTCCATCCTGATCTTTACTACCTAGCTGCTATTAGTCTTCGTGCTTTAGCGTCATTGCATACTTGACTATGGCTTGCTTAGTATAGTCTACCTTCCGCTGCATATCAATAGGTTCATTTCTTGTGTTTGTCTTTGAAACTATCATGTTTTGAAGACTTTCATAAAAATCGCCTATTCAGCCCCCCCCCCCCTCTAGTCGATAACTAGCACTTTCAATTGGTATCGAGCAAAGTACTCCTTGTTACGTGTGATTCGGTTTAACCACCGGAGTTTTAGCTATGTCGACGCAGGGATAATCAAAGTCTCCGCTGCTTGCCCCTGCCTTCGTTGG
This sequence comes from Aegilops bicornis, assembly GCA_021605145.1. NCBI lineage: Eukaryota > Viridiplantae > Streptophyta > Magnoliopsida > Poales > Poaceae > Aegilops > Aegilops bicornis. The sequence goes on along the minus strand of CM038671.1, from coordinate 230,749,701 downwards.
AACTGAATATCCCTATCGGAAGAATAAGATGCGTATGCATCTTGAAGCCATTGATGTCGACCTCACGGTATGTCGTCAAGAATGGCGTTCCCAAGATTGGTGAAGGTGTCACCCCGCCGATGTCAAGAAGTTCATTCAACTGGATTCTACCGCCAAGAACATCATCATGGTCATCCGACCAAAGGATGTATGGCCGTGTGAGTGCTCCTCGAAACGCCGGAAGCTTAGTCTGGGACTGCTCTCCAAGTTCAACGAAGGCGTCTCAACCCGAGAGATCAAAGGATCGATGTTCTTCACAACCTTTTCAACCGCTTCAAGAGAAACGACTAATGAGAACGCCCAGCTCACGCTTGATCGGCTCACCGACATCACAAATGAGCTTCGTGCTCGGCGCCAATCGAGATCGCAAGCATTAAATCGTCAAGACACTACCGAGATCACTTGATGCTCGCTCGACACCCTTGCCCTCATGATACAAGAACGCCCGACTTCAAGGCACTTGATCCGTCGATATACTTGAGAGGCTCAACACACATGAGTTCCAGCTATCTGAGAAAAGAGATATCTATGGTCCCAACTACGGCCGAACTCGTGCTTTGAAGGCAAAAGCTATTTCCTTATCCGAAGAAGAATTCTACTGCAGTTCTGATGATCCTGAAGACATTGGAAAGGAACTTGCTATGCTTGTGAAGAAGTTCTAGAAATTCACTAAGAAGAAGGGCTTCAGAAAGTCTTCACGATTCAGCTCAAGAAATGATGAAGCTTCCACTCATGACTACAAGAAGAGAACATGTCACAAGTGCAAGAAGCCAGGACACTACATCTCTGAGTGTCCACAGTGGGACAATGAGAACAAGAAGAAGAAGAAGAGCAAAGAATATGATTCTGATAACAACAAGACGAAGAAATCCTCAAAGTCTTCTTCCAAGTCCTCATCCAAGTCTTCATCCCATAAGAAGAGCTCATCTGGCAAGGCTCGTGCTTTTTGTTGGCAAGGAGATGGATTCAGAGGAGGAGTGCCTTACGAGGAGGCAGAGGTGGAGTCCGAGGAGGAGTCCGACCTGGCGCTGCAAGTCTAGCTCTAGCTACGACCTACGTTACCAAGTCCATCTTCAACACTGAAGACAATGGCTCACACCAACGCCAAGCTAATGACAAGGACGACTCGCCCCACCTCATCGCTTCATGGCATGTGATGCCAAGGTAAAATCACGCGATGCTTACTTTGAAACATCTAGTGAAGATGACTCTGATTGTGAATCCAAACCCATCTACAAAACACTTGCTAAAATTGCAACTGAACAACAGAAAGCTATGGAACATACTCAAAAACTGTTAGACAAAAGCGATGACCTGTTGGACGCTGAAATGACCCGTTCTCAGTCCTTAATTGAAGACGTAAAAAATCTCCATGTTAAGTACTAGGAACTTGAAAGTCGTCATGAAACACTCTCAACCACTCATGAAAAGCTCTCCTATGATTATCTTCAAAGGAAGCAAGAGCTTGAGAAATTGAGAGCGGCTCATGAAGATCTTCAAAAGGAGAATGAGTCACTAGCGCCAATGTATCAGTTCCGCTCAGAAGGATTTGAACCACCATGTCTAAAATGCCTAGAGCGTGATAACGCTTACTTTTGTTCTTGAATGTTCTACTGCGCTATCGTTGCATTATCTTCAACTTTGATGTGGTAACTAACCCCTCCGCCGAGGATACCACTACTATTGTCGATGAAAATGCTAGGGTGAAGACATTGCTTGAAACAGGCATGTACAAAAGTCTCAAAGGGCATCGACATCGTATGATGTCCTCAAAAAAGCAGATTCTAATGTAAACCCTAGGAAAGAGGGTGTTGGGTTCGAGAGGAAAATGAATGTTGATGGCTCCTATCGAAGCCTCGAAAAGCACTTCAAAACCACATGGGTTGGCTGCAAAGGGACCTTTAGTGGATCCATCCACCTTATTTGGCTTCACTTGTGCTAACCCTGTTATCATTGATGAATCATTTGATGCAAACTATAAACCTGCTTAAGAATCGAATGGTGAAGTGTTTGCCGTGTATATTGGTACTAATCGCAGAGAATGGGCCACCTATGAAGAAGATGCAGGTTCCCAAAGTTGTCTTGAGAATCTTCCGGTGAATGTCATCATGACACCACCTAGGAAGAAGACAAATCTCGCATCAAAGGCTTCATATGGTTCAAAGGCTTCCATACTGCATAAAGGACTCACCGAGTCACCCTAACGCCAATGTTTTGCAGGGAAATCATACTGCACTCCATGAATATGAGCGTGTTTCCTCAAACCGCTATGTTCATAGAACAAAGAACTTTTCTCGCTTATTCTTATGAGTATTATTCTCCTCCGCAAGGCTATTTGCTAGGGCTCCAAAGCCAAAGTTCTCGGATGCTGCACTTAGACTCATTGCTTCTAAGCCACCCGAAGATGTGGGTGGTTAAGAAGAATTAACTTTCTTTTGCAGGAAAGGTCTCCGTACCGGAAATCAAAGGCCCGATGCTATTGTCGGGGACCTAAAACATCTTGTAGGGTGCAAGATCAAATGCCCAAATGGTCTCACTATGTATTTTGTTCTGAATCGTTTGCCAATCATCCTATCACCCTAATCTTGATCTCGAGCTTTGATAATCCTCTTGCCGTCAAATGTTTATGCTTCACATTACTCTTGTGAAGCCTATCCCCCTAACTGCATTGTAGGGTATGACACCTCATGCTTGAGAATGGATTGTGGACAAATGGATGCACTAATCATAAGGACTGGTGATCGAAGTCTTCTCATGGACTCAACCTTGCGTCCATCTCGACAAGAGTCACATCACATTTGTCGACACCGGTAAAAGCAAGGTATTGGGTCTAGGTAGAGTTGCAATCTCAAAGGATCAAAGACATGGATAAAGTGATGCTTGTTGAATCCCTTGGTTTCAACTTAATGTCTGTCTCAATGCTTTGTGACAGATTTGGGTTTAGCATTTACCTGTTTCCTTCCATCCAACCTGGGAAGTGATATTTGGAAAATATCGTTGCCTTGTACTAATGGAATCTGACAAGTCTCTATTCTTTGAAGGATATCGAAAAGATGATCTGTATATGGTAGATTTCTCAGCAGGACCGCAGATGGCCGTATGTCTTCTAGCAAAAGCTTCAGATTGCTGGCTCTGGCATTGGAGGCTAGGGCATGCTAGCATGTGGAACTTACACACTCTCGCAAAGAAGAAGCATGTCATAGGCATCGAGGGTGTCAAGTTCAAGAAGGATCACTTGTGCGGTGCCTGCGAAGCTGGAAAGATAACTAGGGCCAAACATCCCTTGAAGAAAATCATGACGACATCTCAACCCTTCGAGCTGCTACACATGGACTTATTTGGCCCTACTCACTACTCTACTCTCACTACTACTGCTTGTCTCTATGGCTTCGTCATTGTTGATGATTATTGAAGATATACGGGTGCACATAATTCTCTACAAGACTGAAGTGCGGGATGTCTTCAGATGCTTCGCCAACCGTGCAATGAACAACTATGGCGTCAAGATCAAGCATATCAGAGTGACAACGGCACAGTAGTTCAAGAACACCGCCTCGATCTGTACTTGGATACATTAGGGCATCACTCATGAGTTCTCGCTCATACACCCCTCAAAGAATGGCATCATGGAGCGCAAGAACAGAACACTCATTGAGAGGCACGAACAATGCTTGATGAATACAAGACCCCAAGAAAGTTCTGGCCTGAAGCTATTGATACTACATGCCATGTCACCAACCGTGTTTATCTTCACAAGCTTCTGAAGAAAACATCCTATGAACTCCTCACCGGTAAGAAGCCAAATGTCGATTACTTACGAGTATTTGGTGCCAGGTGCTGGATCAAGGATCCACATCACACTTCAAAATTTGCACCGAAAGCACATGAAGGTTTTATGCTTGGTTATAGAAAGGACCGCACTCCTACAGAGTCTTCAACCTCTTTCTCTATAAAGTGGTTGAAACCGTGGATGTGCGGTTCGATGAGACTAACGGCTCGCAAAGAGAGCACCTGCCAAATGTGCTAGATGAAGCTCCACCTAATGAATCTATCAAGCACATGGGAACTGGAGAGATCATTCCCTTTGAGGATCAGCCTGAAGAGGAACTTATCATTTTTGCACCTAGTCAACCCGAAGACAATGCTCAGCCTGAAGACAATCCTCCAAATGATGACAATGATCAGCAAGAGCAAAATCTTCGTCCAGTTCATCCTCGTGTTGCAAATGAAGTACAAATTGAGAAGATAATTGATAGCATCAATGCGCCTGGTCCACTCACTCGTTCAAGAGCAACACAACTAGCAAATTTACGTGGGCACTTTGCTTTCGTCTCAATTTCTGAACCCAAGATAGTTGTCAAGCCTTCATGGAACCCGAATGGATTCAAGCTATGCAAGAAGAGCTTCAACAGTTCAAGGTGAACAATGTCCGGAACTTGTCAAGCGCCCCGACTTCGCAAGCACAACATAATAGGCACAAAATGGATATATTGCAACAAGCAAGATGAGCATGGTCAAGTTGTCGAACAAGGCTCGTCTCGTTGCTCAAGGATACACCCAAGTTGAAGGGATTGACTTCGATGAAACATTTGCTCCTGTGGCTAGGCTTGAAGCTATTCGCATATTGCTAGCCTATGCTAACCATCACAACATCTTGCTGTATCAAATGGATGTTAAGAGTGCCGTTCTCAATGGCAAGATTGAAGAAGAAGTGTATGTCGCACAACCACATGACTTTTAAGACCCAAAACATCCTGATATGGTATACAAGCTCAACAAGGCACTGTATGGCCTCAAACAAGTCCCTCGCGCTTGGTATGACACACTCAAAGACTTCTCAAGAGCAAAGGCTTCAAACACAGGGTCCTCGATCCCACTCTCTTCACGAAGACATATGATGGTGCACCGCTTGTGTGCCAAATATATGTGGACATTATCTTCGGTCGCACCAACCAGAAATACATGTTGATGAGTTTGGTCACATGATGCAAGAGCAATATCAGATGTCTATGATGGGTGACTGAAGTTCTTCCTCGGTCTTCAAATTCGTCAGCAACGAAATGGCATCTTCATATCACAAGAGAAATACCTCAAAGATTGCCTGAAGAAGTTTGGAATGAAAGACTGCAAAGGATACATCGATGCCAATGCCAACCAAGAGTCATCTGAGTCCCGACGCCAATGGTAAAGATTTCGATCAAAAGGTATACCGCTCCATGATTGGTTCTTTACTTTATTTATGTGCATCTAGGCCAGATATTATGCTTAGTGTTTGCATGTGTGCTCGATTCCAAGCGGCACCAAAGGAATCGCATCACTTAGCTGTGAAGTGAATTCTTTGATATTTGGCTTACACCCCAACATTAGGATTATGGTATCCAAAGGGCTCAGAGTTTGATCTAGTTGGATTATCGGAGGCTGATTATGCTGGTGACAAGGTGGATCGCAAGTCTACATCAGGCACATGTCACTTTCTGGGACGATCACTTGTCTGTTGGTCTTCAAACAAGCAGAATCGGTATCACTCTCCACCGCTGAATCTGTACATTGTTGCCGGATCTTGCTGCTTTCGGCTTCTATGGATGAAGCAAACACTCAAGGACTATGGCGCCCATCTCAAACAAGTACCACTTTCATCGCGACAATGAAAGCGCCATCAAGATTGCCAACAACCCAGCTTCAACACTCAAGACAAAGCACATTGAAATTGGCCATCACTTTCTCGGAGATCATGTCATGAAGGAAGATATTGATATCATACACGCCAACACCAAGAGCAGCCGCGAGATATCTTCACAAAGCCTTGGATGAGAAAAGGTTTTGCAAGTTGCGGTGTGAGCTAAATATCTTGGAATCCTCGAATGTCATGTGATCAGGCACACATCCTAACACTTATGCATGTTGATGACTTAGATGTGCAACACACGAAGTAAAGTATATCTTCAACCAATGAAGACTTACATTCTAAGTGTGAATACATTAACGCTGAATTTGACTTGGAGCGCCACGATAATTGTGCTACCGTGGTTCCGGTCTAATACTTCCTATACGGTGGGTAACGCCACCACCAAATTCTTCTGTTTGAAGTATTTTTCTCATGGCGTTATATTTGCTATGTCTTCGCATTTGGTTTGCCTTCAATTTCAACATGTCTTCATGATTATCTTCACTATGTTGATTTGGTTGTATTCTGATATATACATACATTAGTGTTCTATCCTCTAAAGCATTCACTTATAGCTATGTCTTCTCGTTTGAATCTTTTGGTCTAAGCGAATGTGATCGGACCCTAACCTCTCTATGCTTTCTACCTCAAACTCTATCTATCCAAATCATATGCATTCTGTTGAAACTGTCGAATATCTTCTCAGCGTCGTTGTCAGCAGAAGATACAGAGACAAGCATTAAATCTGTTTTAAATGTTCAATTCTAATTGCACAAAACCCGGAGAAGCCGGAACGATCATCCGATACCAGCGGGCGTGGGAACGTGGGACAACTCCCAATGTGTTGCATGTTCGCCACGTGTCCCTCAGATGTGAACCGCCAGGGGCACCTGCGTAATTGCGCCGTGCCGTCCCTTTCCCTATAAATACCTATCCAATTGCGGTCAAAATCCTTCTTCTACCATCTCCACCTCGACAAACCCTAGCGCCACCGCTAGTTCTCGACGACGCTGACGACGAAGCGCTTTAGTCGCCATGACCTCCGACGCCGCTTCACGCCGGGCCATGGACATCGCCTTTCTCCGCCGCCGCCGTAGGTGTCCTCCATTGCCAAGTTAGGGCACGGAAGATCGAACTGCTCGGCCTCATCTTCTACTCTGTCTAGCAGTTCATCATGTGGTAAATTAAAACCCTCTTTTAACATCTTTTTGATCCTATAGATTCATCCTTTCTACCAAAAGTGGTTTCTGCCTCCGCAAATTTGGATCTATCCTGTCTGCATCTCATATAATGCCTAGTATATTCACTTATGCTTCACACGTAGTTAGATTCCTCACTTGTACTTATTCTTGGATTCGCATAAATCGGAACCAACTCTCAACATATAAGTGAATGTCTTCAAGCGCTTATGAGGTCAATGTCTTCTAAATCGGGTTTATCTTCAAAATCTTCCGAGAATGCATATGACCTCTTCCCCTTCCCTCGCATCTCTAATGCTTCATCCACGTGTACATGTCCGTGGAGAATCCCTTGGTTCTCATAGTCTCGCATTCATTTGCAAAATTCTTACAAAGATCACATCAACTCCCCTCAAGCGCCTCCTGTCTGACTAGCAGACGGAAGCCTTTGACAGTGTTGAAGCCATTCAGTCTGAACTTCATGGCACCAGAGCAGTCTGCAAGGAAGGGTGGCAGACAGCGCCGTGGAGGCACATCAATGGATCTACCCGAAGATCTCTCTGAGCTATACAAAACTGATCCTGAAGAGAGCTATGGTCAGAGCAAGACACGAATCCAATGGATTCGAAGATATTGGGCAGAACAATGGTACAAGTACAGGTTCGTGACCCAGGAATATGCTGAGAAGAATGCCATCAAGCAACCCCCCGGGAGACATTTTGTACAAAAATCTTCCACCCAGGTCCGTGAGTCGAAGCCATTAAACAAGGCTTCTACCCTTGCATGGTTCATGGACCACAGCCTGCAAATGCCGACCCATCTTCATTGCTATGGTGTCGTGACGACAATTTGTTGAAGCGCAACTTCCAGTTTGCCAAGAACTCGGCAAAAGAAAACAAGAAGTCGCTGGGATTAGACTTCAATCCCGGCCCCTCTGCTCCTCGTGCTGATGGCACACGCGAAGCTGAACCCAATCTTCTTCGGCCCTTCTACAACCTAGAAGGTCTCATCACTCATATTATGGTTCAAGGGACAGCCGTGGATGAGCCTGCGCAGATGACGCCGATTGACGTAAGGTTACCGCACCACCGGGCCAAAGAAGCTAAAGAAACCCAAGGCTAAGCCTTCCTCGCACCAAAAGCTTCGTGGATCAAGCCTTCGTCATCGCTTCCTCCCGCACTAAGTGTGCGATCAAGATATCTCACGATCTCCAAGCTTGAGAAAAATAAGAAGAAGCCCATGCACACCAATCGGGTCCAGCTCTAACCCGTCATTGCTCGAGGAACGAGAATGACGCCATTGATCTGTCAAGTGAAGACGATCTTGCTGATGACGCTCTTGAGCTGCTGATAAAGAGCAAGCAAGAGGCGGAAATCTTCAATGATTTTCCTCTCTTTGACGTGGAAGTATTGAACAACTTCATTGATGAGTGGTTTGATACCCCCAATCTCAGCTTTGACGATCTGCAACTTCCCATTGGACTAAGCGTCTCCTTCCATGGCTCCATTGCTCCTGAGCTGGCTCTTGCTCAGAAAATTGTTGAGCTGAAGCACAAGTTCGATTATGAAAAGGCTCAGTTCAAGAAGCACATGGGCATGCTCAGTGTGGCAGACGTCCAGAACTTCAAGGTCATGCTGCATGAGCTTAAGGAAGCGTTTCACAAGAAACGTGATGAAGCTAAAGGTTCACGAGAGCGCATGAAGCTTTTGGCTGCCAAGTGTGTTCAAGCTTACAATGAAGCTAAGAAGCACAAAGCACTTGGGCGTCCTGGCATCGACCCTAAGATGGCTGCCAAGCAGAAGAAGAAGCCATCTGTGGACCAAGCTGAACCATCCATGCGGGAAGAACCTCGCATTATCTTCCTAGCTGCGATGACAAAGGCGTGAAGCCTAAGGTCCCCACAAGGGCTTCAGAGCTTCGTAAGACAAGAGCAGAAGCCAAGGCCGAAAGCGCAAGACCAAGAACACCACCGATGATGCTCCACCCACCAAGAAGCGCAAGACCAAGAAGAGAGTTCGGGCTGCTCCCATGCAGCCCCTTGTCGTTGAGCCAATTTCATTGCTTGTCCCAGATCCGCACAACAAGAACGTCGAATGATAGTTCATGAGCCTCGCTTCCACAGAGAGGCTCCTCGGTCAAGACATTCCAAAGGTATTGACCTCACCGCTTAAATGAAGACATTGGTCATCATGACAATGTTGAAGATGATGAAGTCCTTCCTCGATCGAGCACAATGTGGTATCATCGCTTTTTACTAACAAATAACTCATCAAAGATTGGTCATCCATTGACGCCAATTGCTCAGATGATTCATGGGCTGATCACCCACAAGACTCCAAGGCGTAAACACCACATTACTCCCCAACTCAAGTCACCACTCCGTGATTGAAAATGAAGACTTTGTGGCCCAACCAACTCCATCTCCACAAGCTGCCGCCAACATTGCAGCAGCTTGGAAAGGACCAAGGCCATGTGTCTCTCGTCAAGTGTTCCGTAAGGAGAAGAGCGCCAATCCGCTTCACGCCAAGTCTTTCCTAAAGCCTCTCCAACCGTGGAACAATCCCGACATTAAGCCAATATGGCTGAAGATATTCCTACCGCAATGTACCGATGACGAAGAAGAACCAAGAGAAGAAGAAGCACGTGTTGCTACACCCCCTACCAACCAAGTTGTTCTCGAGGAGAACGTGTCTGACCCTCCAGCTACTCAAGTGGAGGTTAACAACATTGAGGCGGCCACCAACACCAATACTGAAGCCGATGACGTTGTCATGGCTGAAGCTAATGTGGCGCCTGAAGTCAATGTGGTGCCCAAGTGATAGCACTCAAGTCAATGTCGCACTGTTGCAAATCAGCAACTGAAGCCACCGCCATCGCCATCGCCTCTGTGCCGCCTCCCTGTGCCACATACTATTGAGCAAGCATACAACTATGGTCACCGGTCACCGCCGATGGCCTATTCTGGTTCCTCCTCCCGCCGCCGGGTCCGCATAATTTGACTATCATGTCGAGCACAGTGCCACAGTGTCCGTAAGCCAAAGCCAAGACCGCCTGTGTTTCTGTGTAACGCCACTTCACCAGGGTCCTTCAATGCAAATGGCTTCATTGCGCACAACACTTTCTTTGATAGCGCCAAGAACCCCTACACAAGACCAAGAATTTCATCTGATCGATTCTGGAGCTATCAGCAGCGCAGTTATTATTCATGTGTTCTTTATGATCAAGGGCACATCTTCCCTCATATGTGTCTTGACTGTGAAGCCATTGTCGGATCGGGCTGCGCCTTGAAGAAGCCCTTGATCGCTTCCGTGATGTCGACTTCAACTTTGTGGACCGATAAGGAGCATTAGAATGAAGAACTTTTGCTTCAATTTTATGCTACCCTCCACATTCATGGATACTACAGGATCCGAAGACTTGGGTCCTTGAGTGGATGACAGTAATGTCCATCATGAAGCCAAAGCTTTTGACATCATTGAGCTAACCGCCTGCCCACTCCAGAGAATTATATGAACTCGGGTTGTCAAGTAATCAAGCAATGCTTTGGAGAGCATCTTTCGTGCCGTGAGCCCAACATGAGCCAAATGCTGAGCATGATGAAGCCTCCGCCACATGACGCTGATTACCCAAAGGAGTTCTTTGTCGAAGACCTAGAGTATCCGCCTCCGCACTATTTATCACATCATCGTGCAAACTCTATGGCTCGTCAAAGGACATTCTTCAAAGAAGAAAACTTGAAGGAGCAATGAAGACTTTGCTCTTTTATATCTTCAATGGCATCACCTTCAATGCTCAAGACTTCTTTATCAGCAGCTTGGCTGCATCGTGGCTCTCGATCTCTTTGGATCAAGTTCTAAGCTCCATGGGTCATGCGCCTCATCAAGCTACACTCACCTGTCAACTACCAAATTCTCCGCCGCAAGAACCATCTCCCGATCTTTTCGCGAGAGGTTGATATGTCATTGAAGCCATATACCCAGAGCCCGCCAAGGAGCCTCGTTTGTCTTCACAATGTAGATCACCAAAGCTTCACGCAAACCATTGAAGGAGTCCAGCACCACTCGTGTTTATCCTTTGGTCGGCAATACACGCCACCTCACCGTGCTCAACCGAAGCCACGTAAAGCACTATTGCTCAAAGGCTCCTGAAGCGATCTCGTGTTCTCAATGACCGAGAACTTCTCGTTGCACTACATCGTAAACAGGATAAGCATCACTACCGGGTCGAAGCGCCAGATGAAAGCTCTTGGTGGACGTCAATCGCATTCGCAATCTTGCCACCAAGAATGCCTTTGTTACATATGAATCCTATCGGAGGTCATGGAAGAGTTTGACATTGCTGAGTGCTAAAGCAGATCTTCAAGACGATGGCTTCACTGAAAGATTCAAGTTTGACTCCACTCCTCCAAGGAATGCTATCTTGCGTCGCACTCCATCTCTTGAAGACTCTGATTATTCCTCCTCTGCTGCAACGGTGAATGCCAGAGTGATCGACGATCAAGATGATGCTACTTCACCACCTCCAACGACATCGACATCGCACCAAGTTCGCTCTGCGACCGCCAAACCCCGACGCCGACTTCGCAGCCTTCTCCTACTTCTTCCGGGAACGAGTAGAGGCTCTATGTCTTCAAACCTTTTGGTCCCATCAAAAAAGGGAGAAGCATATGAGTTGATAGTCTTCAAGCGGGTCCATATGGGCGGTTGCTTTATATTTTGCCTAGTGTTTACAGCCTCTCGCTTTTGATACATTTGGTTCTTTGAGTTGTAACACTTAAACTTGATGGTCGCTCTGCCACGTTTTCTCGCTATTACGAGATGCGATGATAAATTCCGCATGACAAAGCGATGATAAATTCGCACTTAGTCATTTTGCAGACGTCCATTTTTCATTATGCATGTCATTATCTTTGTTACATCAAATCATGCATGATGAATTGTATTCATAAGTTGAAGATGATCTCCACAAGTACAACCTGCCATGTGCATTTGCATTCCAAAAGCAAATTACTTATATGCACATCTTCAGGGGGTGCCTTTTGCTACTTATGAAGACAATACCTCATATCATCAAGATCAATCAAGCAGGAAGTAGGGTATTACCTCCATCGATAGGGCCCAAACATGGCTAAGCATCGTGTTCCCTGCCTCCTGTTACCATCCGCCTTAGACGCACAGTTCTGGACCCCCTACCCGAGATCCGCCGGTTTTGACACCGACATTGGTGCTTTCATTGAGAGTTCCAGTGTGCCGTCACCGTTTTATCCCCGTTGAAAACTTTAACCAGTTATCAATCACCAAAAAGGGGGAGATTGTAAGTGCATCTTGTGCCACCCCTAGTTGGTTTTGGAGTATTGACGACAAACCTGGTTGAGGGACTAATGTGTTTGTGAGAATTGCAGGATAACACAGGTAGTAGTCCCTCATTGATTCGGTTTACCTACCGGAGATGACCCCTAAAAATGTATGAAAACATTGAAGACAATGGTGGTATGTGAAGATATTCACATTGAATACTATGACAAGAGAAGGCATTGCATGAAGACTATGGAGCGCGAAGACTTAGTTGTTTCGTTGTTTCCTTTTCTTCTTTGTTGAGTCATAGGAACCACCGTACTGTTAAGTGGGGTCCCAGTGAACAAAGTCAGAGTGACTGAAGTGATGCTCAACCTAATCCTATGTCTTCGAGCGAAGACAATGAGAGGAAATCCTATCCAGAGCTAGATGAGTCGGCTTGACTTGTAGGCCAATTAAAGTTGCCGCGTGTGTTTGAAATCTGACCGTTGGAACACGTGTCAGTTCCTTAGTGACCCAGGGTCATTTCGGACAAATCAGGTCGGGTTGCCTAGTGGCTATAAATAGCCCACCCCTACACCATAAATTGGTGGCTGCTTAGAGTTAGTGCACGGCTTTTGTCGTTTAAGAGCAACCCACCTCTAAAGCTTTTGAGAGAGAGAAATCTTTGCGAGGACAAAGCCCAAACACCTGTGAGCCAAAGAGTGTTAGGCATCATCAAGTCTTTTCTGTCCAAGGTGGACTCAAGACTTGTTACACTTGAGGACTGTGGATCCTCCAGCCGGTTAGGCGTCGCTGCTCGAAAGCATCCAAGAGTCATTGTGGATCGCCGGTGAACGAAGTCTGTGAAGGTTTGGAAGTATACCTTGAAGACTTACCAGAGTAATTGCGCAAGGACTGGGTGTCCTTAGCTCAAGGGGAATAAGGTGAAGACACGGTCTTCTGAGTTGAATCTCAGCCTCCCTAACCAGACGTACAGTTGTCACAAAGAATCGAACTGGTCCAACAAACTCGTGTCCTCAACAAGTCACCGGGTTCTATCCTCTCCTCTCATTACTTACAGCTTTGTCTTCGTGAAGTCATTGCCCGCTTGCACTACTCGCTTTGACTTCACCGTGTGACTACTATCATTGTTTGGCTTCATACTATCTTCCATCCTGATCTTTACTACCTAGCTGCTATTAGTCTTCGTGCTTTAGCGTCATTGCATACTTGACTATGGCTTGCTTAGTGTAGTCTACCTTCCGCTGCATATCAATAGGTTCATTTCTTGTGTTTGTCTTCGAATCTCTCATGTTTTGAAGACTTTCAAAAAAATCTCCTATTCACCCCACCCCTCTAGTCGATAACTAGCACTTTCAAAAAGCGCTACTGCTATTGTACATAGCAATAGCGCTGTCCTTTAACGAGCGCTACTGCTAAATAGTAGTAGCGGTTATAGCTAAACAACGCTACTACTACGCTTATCTTATCCACACCCCGCGCGCGCTGTTAGAATAAATCTGAGGCCACCGTCGATCATCCAAGGACCAAGAAATCACACGAGCATGACACCGAGATTTGTTAACGAGGTTCACCATCATGGCTACGTCCCCGGGGCCTGACTATGGGCGCTCCTCCCCATGACACCGCCACACACTGCACACCGCCACCCGGCTGCAGACACGCCTTGGCTCCCCCTCAAGGCACTGTGCAATTATGTTGGCATAGGTTACATCATGTGTCTACCCCCGCTATATACGAGAGGTCTAGGATACAAGTGTCCTATTAGGATATGACTCCATATCCTATCTAAACACAATACTACTCAGAGTCCAACTGTAACCTACCTTGTACACCATATTCGACACAACTCTAACAAACTCCACCTTGGCGAATATTCTCCGCCACCCTGAATTTGTCAATGCGTCAAACTACCATGTACATTAGACTAGAGCTTATCCCATGAGTAGTGCTGCTACTCCAAAGACTCCATATGACTCCACCTGCAACTGGTAGTCCCTTCTTTTCTTGACCGCAGTCAACACTCGAGCAAAATTAAGTTCCTTGTTACTCTAGTTTGTGCTCCCAACTTCCAGAGCTTCGTTCAACGCATCACACACTGATCACTGACCTGCGTGAAAATGAACAACTCACATATTTGGTGTCACACATAAGAGTTACCTGAACTCAACATCACCGCTCCTTTCTTGACCGCCTGTCTGAAACTTGAAGGAATTTCACCATTGTTTGTAGTCATCCCGAGTCAAATTCGCAGTTGTCTCACCACATGTATGACCACTAGAGCCCCGCCCGTCTCCATGCCCCGGCACAGAGTCAGATGCCTCGCCGCTATTACCGCTGCCGAGCCTCACATTGTCCCGGCCGAGTCTCAAGGCGGCGGACCCACACCACTCAACCCCCACCGCAGAGTACCACCAATCATCATCGACCGATGACGAGTTTCATGCTTCCATCAGACCACTAGGCTCCAGTCCGAACTGCATGTCACTCTCTTTTCCCGCTAAATAGGCTTCGACTCTCTGTGCACTTACGCCGCAACCCCTCAATCAGCACTAAGTGAAGTCCTCCAGCTCCACCTTCAACATGACTCCATGGTAGATGATCAGTCCACCTTCGCGCCCCGTCGACTTCAAACTCCGTGTGTACACCACCTTGAATCAAGGCATGTGCCACGTGTTTCCACGCCCCAGAAGTCGGTCACCATCAGCATCATGCTCCTACGTCGTCGACGCCGATCCTGCACCGTCTTCTGTACCAACCGACTTGCGTCGATCCGTCAAACTGGCAAGTCTGACCCAGCCGCCCTTGCCCGGCTGCGTGACATGCTCGAGGCTCCCAAATCGTCTTCCGCGAACTTCTATCCATAACATGATAATTCCATCAAAGCTAACATGGCTTTCCGCAATGCTTTCAAGCATCCCCATTGTCCAACAAATCTTTCACCCTCGTCTGCCATAACCCAAGGTTTTCAGTTCCGTTGAACTTCTTCACCTCAAATCCGATGCTCGATGGCATCATGATTCTTCGTATGACTGATGCTGTGAAAAATTATACAAGCTTTTCACGCGATGCCCCAAGTACACGAACAGCCTCCGTGTACTACAACAGTTCCAACCAAAAAACATTCTGCTCCTCATGTGTACTAGCTACTAGGCTCAACTCACGGTGCTAGCTTTTGCCTTGCCACAGCCTTTGTTTCAATGGATTCGTATCACCATGATGGATATTCTCTTGCGTCGATTTGATCCTGGCTGCCTCTGTCCTGTACGGTGACCCGACCCTTGCTGCTACCTAGTAGCGCACCTGTAGGTTTTCCAGTCGAACACGAGGACTTGGTTCTGGACTCGGTCCAGTTTTGTTTTCCAAACAAATCTCCGGATACAATCGCTTCCTACAGCCCCTGTTGTCTATCTCTCACCTAATGACTCCAATGCCTTAGCCGCACGGCCTATCCCGAACTGGCTACAGTGGCCCACGACCATGATCTCCAGCGCCACGTGCCCGACCTGTCCTCCTGCCTCCATAATCTGTTCGTCTAGACCGCCGGTGCACATGCCTTGCGCTTCCGCGGCCTAACTCCGCTGACTGATCTGATGCCCGGCTGCCTTGATCACTTATTTTCTGATGAAAATTACAACCAACATCTGTCTCTCGATAGTAACTCGCCGACGACTTCGCCCCGTATTACAATCGCTTCCTCCAGATTTTTTTTTGATATTTTCTTCCTCCTCTAGATCAACAATCCACCAAGACCTCAAACAACCTAGCTCTGATACCACTTGTTAGAATAAATCGGAGGCCACCGTCGATCATCCGAGGACCAAGCAATCACACGAGCATGACACCGATATTTGTTAACGAGGTTCACCATCATGGCTACGTCCCCGGGGCCTGACTATGGGCGCTCCTCCCCATGACACCGTCACAATACCGCACACCGGCCACCCGGGTGCCGGCTCCCCCTGCTTACCTGTGCTATTATGTTGGCATAGGTTACATCGTGTGTCTACCCCCGCTATATATGAGAGGTCTAGGATACAAGTGTCCTATTAGGACACGACTCCATATCCTATCTAAACACAATACTACCCAGAGTCTAACTGTAACCTACCTTGTACACCATATTCGACACAACTCTAACACGCGCGTTGACCCTCACTCTCTTACACACTCACTCGCTGCACGTCGCCACCATCGCCTGCCGTCGCCGCCGACGCCCCCAAGGTATCTGCCTCCCTCCCTCCCTCCTCCTCTCGCCGCCCTCCTCTCTCCCTCCTCCCACGGCCCTCCTCTCTCCCTCGCAACGGCGGCCCTCGCTCCTCCCTGCTCCCTACTCTCTCCGCCCTTCCCCAGCCGCCCGAAGCCCTCACTCCTCCCTCCTCCTCCTCCTCCCACTGCCCTCCTCTCTTTGTATAAAAATTTAGGTATAAAATTTTTTAGTAAATGAATTTAGTAACAAAAATTGTTAGGTAGAGAAATTAGGTAGAGAAAATGTTAGGTACAAATTTTTTTAGTAAAAGAATTTAGTAATAGAAATTGTTAGGTAGAGAAATATATTATGCTATGTGAGATTATTTTAGTAAATGTACGTTTTCTGAATAGAATTGAAAAAAATAAGTAAATGTAGGTTTTTTGAATAGAATAGGAATTTTTCTAAGTTATGTGAAATTAGGGCATTTTTTCTATGGTTCAAGAAGTAGACAGTAGGTAAAAAAATGAGGATACTAATGTTCTTAGGGTTTAGGAAACAAATTGCAGACAATTGAAAATTTTATTTGGAATCAAAATGAATATTTACTTGATAGCTTATGGAGTTTCACTAAGTCCTAAGATGACGATAATAATGTTTTTGTTTATATTTTGTTCTTGGAGAAATAAAGGAGCCCATGCATCATCCCAGCCGTCGTCCCCGTTACCGACCCCCTCCGACCTCGAGGTGAGACCAACCACCCCATGCTGTTAATTTAATTTAGGTATTTTAGGTGTTCAATCTTAGAATAATGTAGTATGAACCCTAGTTATGATCGAATCATGTTCAAAATGTAGGTTTTTAACTAGGTGTAGTTAATAGAATTTAGGTGTTTTAGGTATATTTAACTAGGTGTAGTTAATAGAATTTGTTGTTATTTTTTTTAGTTAAAGCATTTATTCCCGCATCAACGTCGACGATGCCTATCCCGCATCCTCGTCGTTGACTCGGTGGAGGACACCTGCTTGATCAGAGGGGCCATGTCCGGGACTGGCTCACTGGCTGGTACTGGGAGGTGCTACCTTCCGGGGCGCAGCTTGGTGAGGAGCCAGCCCGTGCTGACTGACCAACCTTCTTTGGTGGTGGTCACAGGCTGCTGATGGTGCGGAGGCTTGAGTACCCCGCGGAGGTGGTATGTCATCGTGTCAGCGAGGAGGACGAGCACGTCCGTCGCTACATGGTTGCGTTGGAGGGCAGGTTCTTCAATACCTAGCAGGTTCTTCAGGGATCTCACTGGAGCTATGATCCTGTGATGGTTCATTCTCTTTGGGTGTCCATCGCCTGCGCCGATACCCGTCGTTCGATAGGGTTTTAGCTATATTAGTGATGTTATATGTATGATACTATGCAAGATGTATTAGTGATAATATTCGACGATGTATGAACGAAAGAGATGATTTAGTTTTGCTTATTGAATGCATGCTAATTTGAATACTAATTTATTTTACGATTTGGTTTTGCTTATTGAATGCTCAAATTGTAAAACTACTCCTACTTTGAATGCTCTTATGATGTAGATATAAATATGTATATCTTGTGCTACTCAAATAGGATATGTGCTTGCCCAAGTGGCGGACCATGTTTGCAGGTTACACCTCCGAGTGGCCTATGTTTTGCCGGAGTGTTGATTAATTTCCGTTCCGACAAATTTCAGGCACTCGATATGTCCTTTTTTAGCAAATGTCATGCCGGATTTTTCTGTGAATTCTGGCATGACTTGTGCTAGAATATGTAGGAAATATCGAGTGGCCTGGATTTTCTAGAAAAATAATTTAACGATATTTCGGGTTGACTTTAAGTGTGTCGAGGCTCCCTCACCGACGGTCGAAAAATCAGTGAGGGAGTGTATCCACCATATATGAGAGAGGACGAAGAATCCCGACTGTTGTCGTGGGGGTCGTTTCTCCTTCTTCTCAGGGTGCTAGACCTTTGTTATGCACTAGGGGAATGAGGAGTAACAACCATCACCGACGGTCGCAAATGTCAGGGAGAAATCAATGAGTGAGAGTCTCCACCACATATGAGAGGACGAAAAATCCCGACTGTTGTCGTGGGGGTCGCTTCTCCTTCATTCCCGTGTGCTAGACATTTTGGTGTAATGCACTCGGGGATGAAAAGAGGAGCGATCATCACCAACGGTCGAATGTATACACCACACGAGATGAGAGTTTTCAAGAAAAAGACTCGGCAGACCGATAGTCAACCCGTGATGAATAATAATGATCTAATTTAGTTTTTGTAGTACATATATTGAATTGTACAAGTTTAATCTTTGAATTATGAACCTAGGAAAGGTCGTACTCGGATGACGAAAGTCTCCCGGGGGAGTGCGACTGGTGCAACGACGACCGGGGTCTGTGCGACAGGCCTCACCTGGACGAATGTCGGCGCTTCAACATTAAGCTCCAGGAGACCTTCGATGTTGAAACGGTACACAACGACAAGTGTTTTTTTCGTAATTAAGCATGACTTCAACTATTTCAACGTGTAATTTTCATCTGTTACAATTCGACTAGCTTATCCCATGCCATGCAAGACGCTATGTCTTGAAGAGGATGGGTTTTGAAGACCATGAAAGTTTCGAAACAAAGAGAATTCAGCTAAGGACCCATCATGGTATGGATTTTGAAGTAAATATGTACAATTCTGAGAGGGTAACCATTTTGGTTGCACAAATTGGGAAGCACTTTGCAAGATGTATGGTTTTTATGAGTGTATGCTTGTCACCATGGATCTTGGTGATCCTGACATCGAGCAAGACAATATGGACATTTGGGTCCTTGTTGATACGCTTTCAATTCTACCGCTATGTGAGTTTCTCAAACATAGTTATTAACTAATTTATATTGTTTATTTCAAAATATTGACAGCTTATTTCCATTGACAGCTTATTTTCATTCTTCAAACAATGTGCGGAAGATGGTAGATGTAACCTACTACACCGATGGTCTCAATTAACTTATCAGAGAAAAATCATCGATCGCATTTTGTAATCGAACTTGAGAATTACAATATGTATTATCAAACTCCTCCACATTATGGTCAATACATGCCACTAGTGCACGTGTGGAACCACAGTAACATCCATGGAGATGCCATGGTAAGATTTTTTACTATTACGACATCCATGCATCTTTTGCATACTTCTAAAACTGAACTACATTGCTAACTACGAAGTTATTACTATGTTTTTTAACAGAAAACCCAACGGATTGTGTGCCTCATCTCATGTTTCAGAATGGTCACCTTGATGTTTTGAACATACAGCCAGGTCATCCTACGAATCTCACCTGTCCATATCGGATTTCTAAAACCGGTGAACACATGGTAATCAAAGAATGGAAAAATGTATGGACAGTCGTAAGGAGGTTCTTGGAAGCAACATTGTGCGAAAGACAAGAATTGGAGACAGGATAATCTCCATTCTCTATAATGGAGAGTCAGGGAGAAGGTAGTAGGTCCTAGCTAATACTCATGATCATGTGCTAAGAACAACTAAGTAGGATTAGTTAGATGACTATGATGATGATGTGGTATCGAGTAGAAGTTGTATGATCGATGATGATGAGTAGGACTTGTTATTATGATACCAATGATGAGTTATTTATTATTATGATCAATGATGCATGATGCTAAGTTGTTATATGAGCATGATGAGTTATTATATATATCCATAGGTGAAATGAACATGGATTAGATTCAAGTGGAGACAATATGGTGCACATCGAGTACTACTAATCCAAACTAGATCAAGTTTGGATTAGTAGTACTTTTGACATGCACCACATGTTGCCTCCACTTGAATCTACTCCACGTTCATTTCATCCACTGTTATATATAATAACTAATCATGGTCATAAAATCATATGATGAAAGTACTGTACATAAAACCACAACGAAAATAAGTTGTATTTTCAAAAATACAGGAAAAGTTAGCAGCAACGCTTTTCTAAAAAAACGCTACTACTACTTACTCTTATCTGTAGCACCACATGTTAACTACTTACTCTTGGCATTCCAGCGCTACTGCTATACCTAGCTACAAAACAAGTGCTACTACTAGGGTTTTCCCTAGTAGTGCCATTTTATCGGCAGTGGATTGGAATACTAAGGTAATTGATTGGAAAAGACTTTACGACTATCGCCGATAGATAAATATTTTTTTGAAATTTTAAATATCCTTTACAAAAAATATATTCAAAATTTATGTGTTTCTGTAGCTCAGGAGCCAAATTGCCTCACTCGTCTACTTTGGCTCTATTAGGAAGAACTGTTAGCATGTCTGCCATAACGTTAAGCACAAATTGAAGACAGTGGCACCCCTTGTCAATGACACTTTATTGTCTTACAAAATGGTCCAGCTTCATCATTAACTCTAAATTTTGAACGGTTCTTACTTTTTTGTTGCTTTATTGACAGTTGGCCGATGAAATGCATAACCACGTGTTTAAGATTCTCCGCTCTCTCTACCTGGAACGTCATCTCGTTACATGACATGATGACAATGATATCGAGCCAAGTCCAGGGATCGATGCACTAAAAACTAGTGATCCAACCCATCAGCAAAAATGGGGCCAGCACACGTATCTTTAATAAAAGCTTGTCTTATCTCTACCCTGGTCCAGGTGCTTTACTGAAAAATCTACAAGAAAAATAAAATCATCTCTCTAGTTTGTATCGTCCTTTAGCCAGAGCGTGGCTCGGGACAAGAGCGGCAGCTATGTTGCCAGAAATAAAAAGGAGTGGCAGCTGTTGTTTGCTCCGTGAAAAACAGAGAGGAGATGGACCACTGCGCTGCTGCGTGATAGAGGCCCTGTCCAAGTGCACATTGGCATGGCAGGCCTAGCGGCCACAGCAATGCTGGTCCACTGGATGGATGGGTGGATGTGCCTAGACAGCGATCGGCATGCAGTGCGTTACACTACGGATGGATGTGCAGAACAGAATTATTGGACGCAGGTATCACTGATCTGGCAAGTTTATCATTCGTACCTCCGGTTTATCTTCAGTTGACTCTGGTCCCGGTCCGGGAAACTCCAAAGCTATCCTATCCATCCATTTGACACCATTTCCAGCTGGTGCAAATTCCCGTGCTACTTGCTAGATGCTGGTGGCGGAGCTTGGAGAAGAACTAAGAGAGGTTTTTAAGTAATTTTTATTTGAGTGAAATTTGGTTTTTACCCCCTATTTTGACATTCTTGACACTAATTACCTCATTTAGCAAGATTTCATCCGTTTTACCCCATTTAGCGAAAGTTTTGCCATAATTTACCCTGTTTAAAATTTTATGAGCTTTCTGACCGGTGGGTCTCAATTGTCAGGTCCAGCTAGCATGCCACACCGACGGGTTTTTCCTGCCTAATTTTTTTCCTGATCAACCGGTCCTCACAGCTTCTGTCGTCCGCCCCTGCTCGATATGATCGCACCAAAGCAAGTCGCCAGCGCCAACGCACAAGCCCGAGTCGGGTTGCACCATACTGGCCTCCAATATTCACGGCACACATCGCTCGCACCATGCTTGTGACGCCCCGATAGTTAAGCTACAGTAATTCCACGCTAATGATGCCACGTCACCTCGGTTACTGTTGTTAATCTCACGTTAGTTCGACACCGATTCAAATTCAAGTTTGAATTAAAGTCAAACGATAAAAGTTTTCAAACATAAAAACTAAAATGTGCTAACTGCGACAAATAAATCCTTAGTAATAATGGTGGAGAACCCACATTTTTGTAAAATAATTAAAGACACTAAAATAATAAAAATAGTGGCTAAATAACATTTTAATTGCTCTTTAAATTATAAAAATATTAAGCTAACTTATTTTGAGTCAAAACCAGGTTGGGTAGTGGCCTATATTAATTATACTAATTTAGGTACTAACTTGGTATTTTATAAAACTAAAATAAATGAAACTATAACAGAAAACAGAAGAGTGAAACTAAAATAAAAAAGGAAACGAATAAAAAAGAGAAACAAAGCCCCTTGCTGGGTCGTGGCCCAGCTGGCCACTAGGCCACAATCGGCCAGCCCACACCCCACTCCTCATATCCCCCCACCCGAAAACCCTAACCGACACCCACCCCACTCGCCCCACTCCTCTCTTCCCCGATCTGATCTGGATAGGGGCACGAACCGCCTCGCCAGCCGACGCCTCACCGGACCGCCACTGCTTGATCGGATCGCGTCAAGACCACCGCCGCCCGAGGACCTCACCGGAGCCGCCGTTCGCTGGTCCTCCCCGCCGGTCTGCCTCCCCCTGCCTCTCGCCATCATCGCTGGCTGCTCCTGCCCCCCACCACGACCTCACGCCTGCGGCCCTCACGATCCCCGTGAGGCCCCCCTCCTCCTCTCTCCCTCACACGCCACGACGCCGTCCGCGCCCGTGGACCTCTCCATGCCCCTGCTCTAGTCAGGCCGGCCCTGCTCCCCACCGCGGCTTGCCTCGCCTTTGTCAGCTTCCAAATTAGTGAGGCCCCACTAACCACTGGCTGGCACACAAGGCCATCGACCACGCCGGCCTCTCTTCCCCACACGCCGTATTGGCCGGTTGCCATTTCTTCGTGGCGGCCAGATCGCTTGGCGCCTGTGCCGCTACGCTTTTCCTCAGACGCGCTTCAAGACTGCCAGGCCACTGCAGCCACCACGTCTCCGCCGCGCACAGACAAGACGCCAAGACACGATCGCTGCTTGCCGCCGGGCGCCGCCTCTCGCTTCGCTATGCCTCGCCTCTATCACAGATCAAGCTTCGCTTGCGAGCTCCGCCACGGCCACTGCTGCCCCTGCGCCTGGCCACAAGGCAGCCTCACACATGCGCTTAGCACTGCCTTCTGCCGTCCGCTGGCTGCCTCCCCTGTCCCGCTGTCACCCCATCCCCACCTCTCGAGCCCGCCTACGTCAGCCTCATGGCTGTCAGCCTCGGTGACAAGGCCGCCATGTTCAAGGTGGTGGCGCCAGCCTGTTGACACAGGCGTGGCGGCGCCAGCCCGCTCGCCCGCTAAGGCCCCCACTGGCCCTATGACAAGTGGGGCCCAGCCCCTGAACTTTAATAAAAAAAGGAAGTTATAAAAATAAAAAATAAAAATATTAATTAATTAATTAATTAAAGAATTAATTAACTCAATTAATTTTGTATTAGATTAACCTAATCATTTTAGTTAACTAATTAACCATGTTTAATTAACTTGAGACTATGACAACGGGCCCCACGTGTCAGGGTTGACCTAGTCAACCTGTAGACCTGCTGACATCATGCTGATGTCACGCTGACCCAAGAATTACCTTTTATAATTAATTAAAATCTGTTAATTTCAAAATTGAATTAAAACTTTAAAAATTAATATAAAATAAAGCATAGCTCAGATAAAATACTTTGTACATGAAAGTTGCTTAGAACGACGAGACGAATCCTGATACGCAGCCCGTTCGCTCGCCACACACCCCTAGCATAGCAAACACGCAACTTTTCCCCTCCGGTTCATTTGTCCAAAAACGCGAAACACCGGGAATACTTTCCGGATGTTTTCCCCCTTCGCTGGTATCACCTACTATCGGGTTAGGGCACATCTAGCACCGCTCATTGTCATGTCATGCATCGTCATGCTTATGTTTGCATTGTATTTACTGTTTCTTCCCCCTCTTCTCTCCGGTAGACTACGATACCGACGCTGTTGTCGCCTGCTGCTCGACTACGGTGTTGACGACCCTCCTTCTCACTGAAGCCTCGTGCAAGCCCCCCGCTTGATCACCGGATATCGCTTATTCCTTCTCTCTCATCGCTTGCATTAGAGTAGTGTAGCATGTTACTGCTTTAGGTTAATCCTATTCTGATGCATAGCCTGTCATTGTTGCTACAGTTGTTACCTTTACCTGCTATCCTAATGCTTAGTACAAGATGCTAGTGTTCTATCAGTGGCCCTACACTCTTGTCCATCTGCCATGCTATACTACTGGGCCGTGATCACTTCGGGAGGTGATCACGGGCATATGCTATATACTTTATACTGTTACATTACTTATGATAATCGCTCGGAGATGGGGAGTGAAGGGCAGGTGGCTCCATCCCAGAGAGGTGGGCCCTGGGTTCCCGACGCCCCATTTGTTAGTTTGTGGCGGATGACAGGGCAGGATTGAGACCGCTTAGGTGAGAGGTTGGCCTGTCACCCTGGTCGGCGTCCGCGATTACTTCTCAATAACACGCTTAACGAGATCTTGGTATTTGATTCGAGTTCCGTCACCGCCTATACGCACTAACCAACTACGCTGGAACAGCTTATGGGCACTGACGGCGTCGTGAGTATCACCAAGCCTTCGTGGACGTCAGGCGATCGAGCTGCTGCTACGGGTTGGACCCGCGTGAACGCAACTTCCTTTGAAATGGAGGTTGCTAGGTCTGCGCTCTCCCGGCCACAGACGCATAGCGCAGGTGTGCGATGGGCGATGGGCCTGCACTTCGCGCACATAGGATTTAGACCGGGCGTACGACCTCTACAGTTGTGCCTAGGTGGGCGGCGACATGTTGATCTTTCCGAGGCGGGTATGACCTGTGAAAGTGTGTGCGACCAAATGGGATCGAGCGTGTTGGGTAATGTGGTGCACCCTGCAGGTAAGTTTATCTATTCGAATAGCCGTGTCCCTCGGTAAAAGGATGACCCGGAGTTGTACCTTGACCTTATGACAACTAGAACCGGATACTTAATAAAACACACCCTTCCAAGTGCCAGATATAACCCGGTGATCGCTCTCACATAGGGGCAACGAGGGAGGATCACGGTAGGATTATGCTATGCGATGCTACTTGGTGAACTTACCATCTACTCTCTTCAACATGTTGCAAGATGGAGGCTACCAAAAGCGTTTAGTCTTCGGCTGTGACTAGCTATCCCCCTCTTATTCGGCATTCTCAGCTCACCCACCTATATTGCCGCTTTACTCGATACCCATGCATATGTAGTGTAGATCCTTGCTTGCAGTACTTTGGATGAGTACTCACGGTTGCTTTTCTCCTCTTTTCCCCTTTCCATTCTACCCGGGTTGTCGCAACCAGATGTCGGAGCCCAGAGCCAGACGCCACCGTCGATTTAATTTACTCCTACTACATCCGGAGGTGCCTACTATTACGCACGGTGTCACGATTTACGACCAAGAGTAGTTTAGGAGGATCCCGGGCAGGATGCATGCGCCTCTTTCGACCAGATCCCGCTTTGTGCTAGCCTTCTTAAGGAAAACTTGTTTAACTTATGTCCGTATCAGATATTGTTGCTTCACGACTCGCCTATGATCGAGAACTTGTATTCGAGCCCTCGAGGCCCTCGGCTTGTATTACGATGCTTGTATGACTTATTTTATTTTAGATTTGTGTTGTGATATCTTCCCGTGAGTCCCTGATCTTGATCGTACACATTTGCGTGTATGATTAGTGTACGATTGAATCAGGGACGTCACAAGTTGGTATTAGAGCCGACTGCCTGTAGGAATCCCCCTTCCATACTCCTTGGTCGAAGTCGAGTCTAGACATTACAACCCTTTTACTAACATGGTTTTGTGTCTTACGGGCCCACGTCGCCATTTGGGTGGTATTAGGATCTTTTATTCCTCGTCTATACTCTGGGACTCTGATCTCCCTTCTATTCGGGTTAAATGATTTTGCTAACTCTAAAATTAGGGTCTCGTAATTACTTCCTTCCGGAGAGCCCCCTTCATTCCAGATGATGGCCTGATTCATTAGAAGACCCCAAGGATACTCTCCAATTTTATCCCGAGAACTTGTGTTCATCGCGTTTGCAATTCCCCTTCCACTGTCAACCCTTATGGATGACTACATGCACTTGCCATTCTTACATTCATCCCCAGTTGGTCTTGTTATTACAAGATACCCTGTAATACTAAATCGTTGTTCCAAGAATCCCTTGTGCCACTGCCTTGCGGTTCCTTGCTGGAAAAATATCCTTACGATTTGTTTCTTCACACTTATCGAGGAACCGTTCATTACTAGTTGTTCATAGGATTCACTAGATACATTCAAATACTACCCGATCTTCCGGTAATTTTTTGCCAACTATTGTTCTGTAAATACTTGTCTGCTTGCAGTCTGGACAATTCCATTTATCTAGCAATAACCGTTAAAATCCTTGTGATTGACATTCTGATCCTGTTGATTCGACATGTGTGTGAATGCACGCAATCATCGATTATTCCCGAAAATTATCCTTCCGGCTCAGACGTCATTTTAAACGTGAGTTGGTTCTCAACCAATCCAATTGCCGCCGATTGTACCCTAAGCCTACTCAACTTATCCATCCTTAATCGAGGCGTTTGCTTCTGATCCTTTGATTTGGAAATCATAATTCCTTTACATGTGAGCTTTGAATTAGCCAGTTGCTTCTATAATCCAATGCCTTCGCATTATTTCTTCTTCTAGTTGAGTACCGATGCTCACATCAGATCTCTTGTGGACCATCAAATCCTTTGTTGGATTTTATCCGACAACGTCCTTCATATTCAATAACTTTGTGAGTCTTTTCTCGGATACATAATGCCTTTGGTAAATTGTATCCTCTGCTTCTCAACCATTCTCTGCTTCAGAGCTTGAGTTATTTACCCCCAAAGTTTGTGATATATGTTTCCACGATGCCCCAATGGGTTAAACCTAGGCCTTCCTTAATATGTGTGACCTCGAAAGTTTTCACGAGTCATACTCTTCTGGTATTTTGCTAAATAAAATTTCAACATTACAACTTCTTCGAAAATGAGAAGTGAATGAAAGGTTATGCATTAGAGAAGTGGGAGTCAACCATGAACCTTTGTGTTCATGCCCATGGACACGATGTAGATCCTATCATGGAAGCTTCTTGTAATAATAACTATTTCCTTGATAAATATCATCTGGTATATGTGAATTGATCCTTTGCAACCGTGGTTCCGACCATGATTGTTCTCCTTTGATTCTATTTCGCGGTCAAGTTAAAGTACTTGCCTTCTGCAGATCAGTACGCCTTCCCAAGCTCTATTTTGTTCTACCTTCGAGTATTACCTCCTGGTATCTCGAGGATATCAACCCATTGCACTTCATCTTATGAATTTCTGATGAAATAGTACCTTTCCCCATCATAGTCACTCCATGGGTTCTGGGTTGTCGTCAACCGAGAACACCAATTTGTGAATCGAATCAACACCGAGATTCGGTACTCCCAGTACTTTCTTGTTGAGCAGCCTGATCGGCTACATCATTATCGTGCTAATTTAAACTGTGCTATCGGGTCCTTAATTTCGGAGCACAACTTTCGATGATGAGCTAAGCTTACGCCGATTTCCTCGCCTTATTGTTCCACCTTGAACGACAAGCTTGAGTTCGAGTTTGTGTCGTACTCATGGTCCCAAGAACATTTCGCTTCATCATTCCTTTGACTTGATGTCTTCGCCGACCGTTACATCTCCATGAAACATCTCGACAAAATTTGTCATGATCATCATCAACATTCTGAGTTCCTCCAGGATATCAACTGAATTCATGATGGGAAATACCATCCTTGCCCCTCAATGATTTGTGTTATCATCGGCAACATTCTTGCTTTCCCTTCAACACAAACTTGTTCATGTTTGTGTTGTACCTTGAGATCCTTGCTGTCCAACTTATGTTATGTTCTACCTTGGAGTATTACTATCTTTTATGTCAAGAATGTCATGGGAAATTCACCACCCTTAAGAATTCCTGATACAAGTGATACTTATTAACATCACCATTCTTTTCTTGGTCCCCATGTTGTTTCTAACCGGAATACCGACAAATGTTCTGTGATGTGTAAATTCTAAACTTCTAGCAACCCTATTGCTTTACAGTTATTGGTCTATAGTTTCATTCTACGTCTATGGCTTATTGAATCATCATTCGAACATTGATCATGCTACCTAGCCCATATTTCGGGTGCAAATTTCAACCAATGTTTAACTGTGTATGTTTTCCTCGAGCATACATCATTAAGTCATTTGATCTAGCTAATGTTATCTCCTTGTTCACATAGTTGTGGAAATCCATCTTTTTGGAAATCTCAATGGATTGTCGCTGAGTCAATCAGTCACCTCCTCGCCTCTCCTTGATTTAATGGTGAACCCCTGTTCGAACTCGCTTCCATAGTTCATTTCCCGAGAATCATATAATGTTGTCTCGTCAATTGTGTTGCACCTCTTCTTCTCAGGCATCCTGAGTCTGAGATATCCTAACACCAATCAGATCTGAATCTCGGTCAGATTTGATGGTTGTAACATTTTTCCAAGAGTTATAACACTGGTCTTTATATGTCCCGATAAGGTGATGTCATGCCTAGCACACTTGACCGGAGGACCTATTGTTATAGTATCCTCTCTAGCAATGTTACCCATTCTTTCATGAGGAAATTGCAAGACTTATACTATAAGTTGTTCCTGATGAATCCCTTCGTGTATCCAGAGTCTGACCTTTGCTTGAAGACCATGTCAGTGCTATCTCGAAGCATGTCTGTGGTACTCCGATTTTAAATAAGAACATTTGAAGCACCAATGCTAAATTTTCTTTATCAATTACCCTAACACCGTTGTATGGGTAATGGCATGAAATTTCTCTCCCCTTTCCTAAAGGGTTTTCTACATAATATCCCGTCATGGATATCATGCTCTGCTTGCCCTTGGGAAGGATATACCCCTGAAATAAGTGTTTAAACACATTTTCCATTCCATTGTTCTGTTTAATCTGATGATCACCTTTTCCTTTCCATTATTTTGTTTAATCTTTCTTGTGATCTATATGATCTAAGAAGTAATAATTCACTGCTTATGTAAACACCTTGGTGTACTACTCACAAAAAGACCTCACATTACTATTGTTGATGACATTCCTAAGAACCACCGATGGAGGAGAACTTTGCCTATTGGTCCGCCTCGTTCAATGAGCAGGAGAATGATTCTCTTCGTCCCTCACCCTTGGTACCGATGTTGTTGCCGACATAACTGACATGCTATCCTCTGACATGCCTTGCTTATAGGATCGTGAAAGACGTCACCGCCTTCCTACTTTTAACCCACATGGTGGGCCTATAACCCACAGTTCCACAGGATCGAAACCTGACTCTCCTGTACACCCTTGTTGCCAAAGTTATTCCTCGCGCTTGATTTCGTATGTAATTCACGGGCCACCTTCCTAGTGATCAATTCTGGTATCATGCACAATACTTATTTTCGTTGCCTTGAGTCCCTTTCACGCCCTATTTCAGGCGTCGAACGATTGCCTGCCCGCTTGAAACTTCCCATGGTACCTCCTTACGTTTCTCTCGATATTTTCTTAAGTTTCAATTCGAGAGTTACTTTCCGCCACATTCCCCGATGTTATCGACCAGATAGTCAACCTTGCCGAGTCCGTTCTCCCGGAATACCCCCCTTTTATTATTTCGTAAGTACGATGGAACTCCCGAAGGAAGGATTACGATTTCATCATGATGACCTGGAGCAGAGGAATGCAGACGTCAACGGAAGGGATCAATTTCTTCGAGAAGATCAACTAAGACCGAGAACACTCGCTAGAATTTCGTAACCAGAACCCCCCCCCTACGCCTCTTAAATCTCGGGACGAGATTTCTTGTAGTGGACGAGAATTGTGACACCCGGATAGTTAAGCTACAATAATTCCACGCTAATGATGCCACGTCACCTCGGTTACTGTTGTTAATCTCGCGTTAGTTCGAAACCGATTCAAATTCAAGTTTGAATTAAAGTCAAACGATAAAGTTTTCAAACATAAAAACTAAAATGTGCTAAATGTGACAAATAAATCTTAGTAATAATGGTGGAGAACCCACATTTTTATAAAATAATTAAAGACACTAAAATAATAAAAACAATGGCTAAATAACATTTTAGTTGCTCTTTAAATTATAAAAATATTAAGCTAACTTATTTTGAGTCAAAACCAGGTTGGGTAGTGGCCTATATTAATTATACTAATTTAGGTACTAACTTGGTATTTTATAAAACTAAAATAAATGAAACTATAATGTAAAAATGTAAGAGTGAAACTAAAATAAAAAGGAAACGAATAAAAAAGAGAAACAAAGTTCTTTATGTCGGGTCGTGGCCCCGCTGGCCACCAGGCCACAATCGGCCGGCCCACACCCAACTCCTCATATCCCCCCACCCGAAAACCCTAACCGACACCCACCCCACTCGCCCCACTCCTCTCTTCCCCGATCTGATCTGGATAGGGGCACGAACCGCCCCCGCCGCTCGACGCCCTCACTGGACCGCCACCTCGCCGGACTGCTGCGCCGCACCACCGCCGCCCGAGGACCTCATCGGAGCCGCCGTTCGCTAGTCCTCCCCGCCGGTCTGCCTCCCCGTCTCCGCCATCATCGCCGTCGTCCCCGTCCCCCACTACGACCCATTGCCCGTGCGTTTCACGATGCCCCCGTGAGGCCCCCTCCTCTCTCTCTCATGACGCCACGACGCCGTCTGGCCAGCCTGGACCTCTCCACGCTTCGCTGGTCAGGGGCCGCCTCCTCGCCGCGGCTTACTTTCGCCTTTTGGCGCTCCGAACAGGCGGCCCGCCAACCACCGGCCGCCACGCCAATGACCACGTCGGCATCCTCTTCCCGCATCTTTGTCGCCATGCAGGTTGCCATTTCCTTCGGCGGCGCGCTGCTGGCGCTTCCTGTGCGTTTCGCTTTCCTCGCAGACTCGCCACGCCACCGCAGCCACCGGCTGCCTCGCCAGGACAAGCGCTACACGGCCTTCTTCTTGCCACCGGCCGCGCTCTCGCCGCCTTCGCTTATGCCTCGCTTCGCCGCTGCACTGCTTCCACCGCCCGAAGCTCTCGCTCACGGCCACCACGGCCCCTGCCTCGCCCCGTCGCGAGGCCTCACACACGCGCTAGCACCGTTCCGTCGACGCGCCTCGCTTCCTGCCGCCCGTCTATCCCTAACTCTCGGGCGAAGTAGCCTCCCGTGGCTCAAGAATCGTCGCCTCAAAGGCCCAACGCCGCCATGCAGTGGCCGCGCCATTGTTGACATGGGCGTGCAAGCAACAGTAACCTTCCGCCGCTAAGGCCCTCACTGGCCCTATGACAAGTGGGGCCCAGCCCCTGAACTTTAATAAAAAAAAGGAAGTTAAAAAAATAATAAATAATAAATAAAAATATTAATTAATTAATTAATTAATTAAAGAATTAATTAACTCAATTAATTTTGTATTAGATTAACCTAATCATTTTAGTCAACTATTTATCCATTTTTAATTAACCTGAGACTATGATAAACGGGCCCCACGTGCTGTGGGGTTGACCTAGTCAACTCAGAGACCTACCGACATCATGCTGATGTCACGCTGACCCAATAATTACCTTTTATAATTAATTAAAATCTGTTAATTTCAAAATTAAATTAAAACTTTAAAAATTAATTTAAAATAAACTGTAGCTCAGATAAAAATACTTTGTACATGAAAGTTGCTCAGAACGACGAGACGAATCCGGATACGCAGCCCGTTCACCTGCCACACACCCCTAGCATAGAAAACATGCAACTTTCCCCCTCCGGTTCATGTGTTCGAAAACGCGAAACACCGGGAATATTTTCCGGATGTTTTCCCGCTTCGCCGGTATCACTTACTATCGCGTTAGGGCACATCTAGCACTGCTCATTGTCATGTCATGCATCGTCATGCTTATGTTTGCATTGTATTTACTGTTTCTTCCCCCTGTTCTCTCCGGTAGGCTACGATACCGACGCTGCTGCTGCCCCATTCGACTACGGTGTTGACGACCTCTCCTTCTCGGCTGAGCTTCCAGGCAAGCCCCCCCTTGATCACCAGATATCGCCTATTCCTTCTCTCTACTGCTTGCGTTAGAGTAGTGTAGCATGTTACTGCTTTCGATTAATCCTATTCTGATGCATAGCCTGTCATTGTTACATAGCTTGTTACCTTTACTCGCTATCCTAATGCTTAGTACAAGATGCTAGTGTTCCATCGGTGGCCCTACACTCTTGTCAAAATGCGCCATGCTATACATCGGGCCGTGATCACTTCGGGAGGTGATCACCGGCATGTGCTATATACTTTATACTGTTACATAACTTATGATACTGTTCGGAGATGGGGGCTGAAGGGGCAGGTGGCTCCATCCCGGTAGAGGTGGGCTTGGTTTCCCGACGGCCCCTGACTATTACTTTGTGGCGGAGCGACAGGGCAGGTTGAGACCGCCTAGGTGAGGTGGGCCTGGCCTTGGTCGGCGTCCGCGGTTACTTCTAAATAACACGCTTAACGAGATCTTGGTATTTGATCTGAGTTTGGCCACTGGCCTATACGCACTAACCAACTACGCGGGAACAGTTATGGGCACTCGAGTCGTGGTATCAGCCGAAGACTTGATCGACGTCAATGACCGAGCGACGCTGCTACTGAGTTGAACGCCAGAACGCAACTTCCTTTGAAATGGAGGTTGCTAGGTTCCGCTCTCCGACGCGTCATAACGTGCGAGATGTGCAATGGGCGATGGGCCCGGACCTCACAAGCACATAGGATTTAGACCGGGCGTCTTGACCTCTCTGTTGTGCCTAGGTGGGGCTGCGACGTGTTGATCTTCCGAGGCCGGGCATGACCCAGGAAAGTGTGTGCGGCCAAATGGGATCGAGTGAGTTGGGTAATGTGGTGCACCCCTGCAGGTAAGTTTATCTATTCGAATAGCCGTGTCCCTCGGTAAAAGGACGACCCGGAGTTGTACCTTGACCTTAGGACAACTAGAACCAGATACTTCATAAAACACACCCTTCCAAGTGCCAGATATAACCCGGTGATCGCTCTCACACAGGGCGACGAGGGGAGGATCGTCGGGTAGGATTATGCTATGTGATGCTACTTGGTGAATTTACCTACTACTCTCTTCTACATGATGCAAGATGGAGGCTGCTGAGCGTAGTCTTGACGGGACTAGCTATCCCCTCTTATTACGGCATTACGCAGATTCGAGTCCACCGATATTGCCCCTTTACACAGATACCCATGCATATGTAGTGTAGATCCTTGCTTGCGAGTACTTTGGATGAGTACTCACGGTTGCTTTTCTCCCTCTTTTCCCCCTTTCCATTCTACCTGGTTGTTGCAACCAGATGCTGGAGCCCAGGAGCCAGACGCCACCGTCAATGACGACTCCTACTACACCGGAGGTGCCTACTACTACGCAAGTGCGGCCGATTTACGACCATGAGTAGTTTAGGAGGATCCTAGGCAGAGGCCCGCGCCTCTTTTGACCTGTATCCCAGCTTTGTGCTAGCCTTCTTAAGGCAAACTTGTTTAACTTATATGCGTACTCAGATATTGTTGCTTCCAATGACTTCGCCTATGATCGAAAGCACTTGTATTCGAGCCCTCAAGGCCCCCGGCTTGTATTATGATGCTTGTATGACTTATTTTATTTTTAGAGTTGTGTTGTGATATCTTCCCGTGAGTCCCTGATCTTGATCGTACACGTTTGCGTGTATGATTAGTGTACGATTGAATCGGGGGCGTCACAATGCTAGAGGTATGAAATCGCACGGCCGACCCCTCAGCACTAGCTACCGTCGGTGCCGCCGGTGCCGCTGCCTGACAATCCCTAGCCTAGGTTCGAGCGAGCCTGACGGGTGCGTGTGGTGGGAAGCCTGCACGGGCGATGCAATTGAATGGGGGTGAGCAACGCAAGCAATAAGCGACTGGAGGCAAGCATGGTGCATGGACGACTCGCGCATTGTGCGTTGGACGCGACGCGAGTGTCCTTCATCAGGCCGTGCCAGCCAGGACAAGCTGTGCGACCCGAATCAGCAATGAGAAAATAGCTAGGAAAAACCACTAACGTGGCATGGCAGCTGGATCTGCACCTAACAATTGTGACCCACCGGTCAGAACACTCACAAAATCTTAAACTGGGTAAATTATGGCCAAACTTCTGCTAAATGAGGTAGAACGGATGAAATCTCGCTAAATGAGGTAATTAGTGTCAAAAATGTCATGGGGTAAAAAAATGGAATTCACTCTATTTGAGTGATTCAGTTTAGTTGTATGATGAGTGTGCTGATAGAGCATATTACACACAACAGGCTAGGCATGTCAAGCAAGTTTACATTTGAATTAAAATCACATGCCAAAGGGAGAAGATCATGGCACACTATATTTCCATTTTGCCGCGAATGGGCGTCATAGGAAAACAATTTAGCTTGAGTTTTTTTTTACGCTGCTACAATGGGCAAAAGTCGACCTGAACAATTTTCAATTTCAAAACCAAGGTCAAGATACAAATACAATGGCAACAACAACAAGTAGCACCCAACACACATACAAAGGAACATAGCTTGATGGTGTTATTGAGGGAGAGGACATTAATTAAGAGGTTACATTACCTTATACTACCAAGAGATTTTTCGACCTCATGGTGATAGCCAGATTTCCCAAGACACTGATTGATGATATACCCTAGATTTTCGTAGATGAGAATGTCAAATTGTCGGCCGAGTTCATAGAACATGAGGTAAGACAAATGGCCTTCAAATGGAACATTGTTAGGCGCGGGAGTCAGACAGTTTTCCTTTTGAGTTTTACGGGGCCTTTTGTGAAGTGATTAAAGGTGACATTCTTGCACTTTTTGCGGATTTTCACAAGGTTATACTTACTTTGTATAACTTTAAATCCCTAAGGTGCCGGTGGAGACCAAAATTTAGCAAGTCAGACCTATTTTTCTCTTAAATGTTAGCTTTGGGATTTTGACAAAAGTGGGTACTAATAGCGTCATGATAGTTGCTCTCTTGTCATTAGGATAACACAAATGGCATTTTTGCTAGGCCATTTTTATAATGGAAGTTGTTGTTATTCTCTATGAGACAATATATGATTTGCACCCTAAGAAACTTGATGGTATTATTTTCAGAATATATATCAAGAAAGCAAATGATAATGTGTGATGGTACTTCCTACATCAAGCGAATGAATGAATTTATTGACCTCAGGGTTTGGGGTGGCAAGGTTGTCCAGCAGAGTAGTGTTGCCATTAAGTACAATGATGATGTTGGGCCTTTTTCAATCTAAGAATGGACTTGGACAAGGGGATCCTCTTTCACAAATTCCTTTTAATATTGAGGAGATATGTTGATAGTTCTAATTAATAAAGCTAAGGAGGATAGGCAGTATGTAGTGGCCTCGTCCATCATTTAGGAGATGTGGGGTTGTCTATTCTACCACATGTCGATGAAAACACTTCTTTTTATGGATCTTGATTTGGGTAAAACTGCAAACATCAAGCTAATCCTTAGTGTGTTTGAACAACTCTCCGAGTTGAAGATTAACTTCCATAGTGGAAGGTTGTATTGTTTCAGAAAATCCAAGTAGCATGAAGTACAATACCAGGATGGCCTTGAGATTCATGATATTGAAGTCAAATGTTGGGCCTTCTGAGTAAATGGATGTTAAGATTCTAACCGAGTAGGGGTGTGACAGACTCTTACCCAATGATTATTTGTGACAAAAACCACTCACGGTAGTTAAACCTTAACCAACGGACTTCAACCTTTGGAAGGCCTCGTGAAGATTAAATATAGTGTCATACTATTGGAATTGTTCGAATACTTGTAAAAGAAAGGTTGCAGTTGGACTTGGAGTCGTGTGTAGATAGAATATGATGTGGTGTCCTAGTAGTACTCTTGTATCTTAAGCCTCTTTGAAAGGATCACTATGGTTGACTGGAGGGGGGGGGGGTGAATAGGCAACTACCAATTTTTAGCTTTTCTTAACAAATTAGGTTTAGCTACAAATAGCTTGTCTGGATATGCAACTAAGTGAGCAACCTATATGATGATAGCAGCAACAACAACAACAACAACAAGATAAGCAAGAAAAGGATACAAACACAAGTAAAGCTTGCACAAAGTAAAGGTAAGATGTAACCGCAAGTGGAGCCGGAAAAGACGAGGATGTGTTACTGAAGTTCCTTCCCTTTGAGGGGAAGTACGTCTCCGTTGGAGGGGTGTGGAGGCACGATGCTCCCCAAGAAGCCACTAGGGCCACCGTATTCTCCTCATGCCCTTGCACAATGCAATATGTCGTGATTCCGCTAGTGCTGCCCTTGAAGGCGGCAACCAGACCTTTACAAACAAGGCTGGGGCAATTTCCACAACCTAATTGGAGGCTCCCAACACCACCACGAAGCTTAACCACATTGGAATGTGGCTCCGAGGTGACCTCAACCATCTAGGGTGCTCAAACACCCAGAGTAACAAGATCCGCAATAGATTAGTAGGGGAATCAAATTTCTCTTGATGGAAGTGTAGATCGGGGACTTCTCAACCAATCCCTACAAAATCAACAAGTTTGATTGGCCAGGGAGAGAGATCGGGCAAAAATGGAGCTTTTAACAACAATGGAGTTTGGGGGAGGAAGAGGTAGATCTTCTTGGGGAAGAAGACCCCCTTTATATAGTGGGGAAACAATCCAACCGTTATACAGCCCGCAGCCTGCACATAAGCGGTACTACCGCTCTAGGAGCAGTACTACCACCCAAGCGATAGTGCCAGGGAATACGTGTAATGGCTCAAGGCCACGAGCCAGTAGTGTCGCCCCAGCGGCACTACCGCTGGGGTTACTATACTATGGTACCGTGATGGTAGGGCCTTGCGGTAGTACTGCTACAGTGGTACTACCGCACATTCTAGGTTGTACTACCATTTATAGGCAGTACTTCCGCGCCCTACTACCGATGTCCTTTGCGGAACAGGAGATCGGAGAACAGAGCCTGGCGGTAGTGGCAATGAAAGTAGGCGCGGCATCGCTGGCTCCCATTCCGGGCTTCGATCGCTTCTTGTCCAACTGGGCCAAAAGGGGCTCAATGGTAGTATGCCAGTGGGACTACCACTGGACTACCGCTAAACCCGACACGAAAAATGGAGACCCGGAAGGGTGGTGGTACATATCTTGTGATCGCAGCTGGTTCTATCGCCTATAAGCAGATACTACCGCTGCCCGTGAAGCAAGATTACAACTTTTGTAGCTCCAACCCCCTTCTCATCCACAGAAGGAGAAACTCCATCGAAGCAGAAAGGCAGGTGGGTGCATAAGGAAATGTGTACGTGATGATTCCACCCAAACCTTTCCGAAACAGACCCCCTCTTGATAGAACGGTTTTCCCTACGACTCAAGTCCATCGAAAAGAAATGAAGGAAAGGAAACAGTCTTAACTCTAAGACTCCAAGGGGCTCGAATCATCGTGTGCCTTATGATAGATTATTTGAAATGCTCAATGCACACGATTAGTCCGCAAAAGCATCATCATCAATCACCAAAACCTCTAAGGGAGAAATATGCCCTAACAATGTCCCCATTTTTGGAGGATTGATGACAACACGTGATTTGCACAAAGATTCAACAAGATAATATGCAAACCCTGAAGGAAATATGCCCTAGAGGCAATAATAAAGTTGTTATTTATATTTCCTTATATCATGATAAATGTTTATTATTCATACTAGAATTGTATTAACAGGAAACTTAGTACATGTGTGAATACATAGACAAACAGAGTGTCACTAGTATGCCTCTACTTGACTAGCTCGTTAATCAAAGATGGTTAAGTTTACTAGCCATAGACATGAGTTGTCATTTGATAAACGAGATCATATCATTAGAGAATGATGTGATTGACATGACCCATCCATTAGCTTAGCACTATGATCGTTTAGTTTATTGCTATTGCTTTCTTCATGACTTATACATGTTCCTATGACTATGAGATTATGCAACTCCCGAATACCGGAGGAACACTTAGTGTTCTATCAAACGTCACAATGTAACCGGGTGATTATAAAGATGCTCTACAGGTGTCTCCGATGGTGTTTGTTGAGTTGGCATAGATTGAGATTAGGATTTGTCACTCCGATTGTTGGAGAGGTATCTCTCGGCCCTCTCAGTAATGCACATCACTATAAGCCTTGCAAAAAATGTAACTAATGAGTTAGTTACAGGATCATGCATTTCGGAACGAGTAAAGAGACTTGCCGGTAATGAGATTGAACTAGGTATAGTGATACCGACGATCGAATCTCGGGCAAGTAACATACCGATGACAAAGGGAACAACGTATGTTGTTATGCGGTTTGACCGATAACGATCTTTGTAGAATATGTGGGAGCCAATATTGGAAGTGCTAGTTATCGACTAGAGGGGGGGGTGAATAGGCGATTTTTATGAAAGTCTTCAAAACACGGGGGCTTTGAAGACAAACAGTAGAAATAAACCTATTGATATGCAGCGGAAGGTAGACTACACTAGACAAGCCTTAGTCAAGTAAGCAATGAAGTGAAAGCACCAAGACTATTAGGAGCTAGGTAGTATGGATCAGGATGGAAGATAGTATGAAGCCAAACAACCACAGTCTTCACACAGTGAAGTCAATTATATCATGCAAGTAGGCAGTGACTTCACGAAGACGAACTGTAAGTAAAGAGAGGT
This sequence comes from Aegilops bicornis, assembly GCA_021605145.1. Classification (NCBI taxonomy): domain Eukaryota; kingdom Viridiplantae; phylum Streptophyta; class Magnoliopsida; order Poales; family Poaceae; genus Aegilops; species Aegilops bicornis. The sequence goes on along the minus strand of CM038671.1, from coordinate 230,710,790 downwards.
AAGAGATAGAACCAGTTGCTTGGTGAGGACAAGGATTTGTTGGACCAGTCCAGTTGTTGTGAAAACTGTATGTCTGGTTAGGGAGGCTGAGATTTAACTCAGAAGACCGCGTCTTCACCTTATTCCCCTTGAGCTAAGAACACTTAGTCCTCGCCCAATCACTCTGGTAAGTCTTCAAGGTAGACTTCCAAACCTTCACAGACTTTGTTCACCGGCAATCCACAACGACTCTTGGATGCTCAGAACGCGATGCCTAACCGGCTAGAGGATTCACAGTCCTCAAGTGTAAGAAGTCTTCAGATCACACGGACAGAAAGACTTCAGTGATGCCCAACACTCTTTGGCTCTGGGTGTTTTGGGCTTTGTCCTCGCAAGGATCTTTCTCTCAGATGCTTCAGAGGTGGGTTGCTCTCAAACGACAAAAGCCGTGCACTAACTCTCAGCAGCCACCAATTTATGGTGTAGGGGGTGGGCTATTTATAGCCAGGAGGCAACCCAACCTGATTTGTCCGAAATGACCCTGGGTCAATAAGGAACTGACATGTGTCCAACGATCAAATTTCAAACACACACGGTAGCTTGACTTGGGCTACAAGTAAAGCTGACTTATCAAGCTCAGGATAAGATTTGCTCTTATTGTCTTTGCTGGAAGACATAGGATTTGGTTGAGCATCACTTTAGTCACTCTGACTTTGTTCACTTGGACCCCACTTAACAGTGCGGTGGTTCCTATGACTCAACAAAGAAGAAAAGGAAACTACGAAACAACTATGTCTTGGCACTCCATAGTCTTCACGTGAATGTCTTCTCAAGTCATAATCTTCATTGTGAATATCTTCACAAACCACCATTGTCTTCAATGTCTTCACACATTTTCAGGGGTCATCTCTGGTAGGTAAACCAAATCAATGTGGGACTACTACCTGTGTTATCCTGTAATTCTCACAAACACATTAGTCCCTCAACCAAGTTTCTCATCAATACTCCAAAACCAAATAGGGGTGGCACTAGATGTACTTACAATCTCCCCCTTTTTGGTGATTGATGACAAACTGGTTGAAGTTTTCAACGGGGATAAAAGTATGTGAAAGTTTAAGGATTAAGGCATTGTCTTCATAAGTAGCAAGAGGCTCCCCCTGAATATGTGGATATAAGTAGTTTGCTTTTCAATGCAAATGCACATGGCATGTTTTACTTTGTGGAGATCCTCTTCAACTAATGAAGACAATTCATCATGCATATAAAGATATAACAAAGATAATGACATGCATAACGAAAAATGGACTATCATGGAATGACTTCATGCGGAATTTATCATCGCATCACGCATCGACGTAAAAAGTAGCAGCATTTAACCATCAAGTTTAAGTGTTACAACCCAAAGAACCAAATGTATCAAAAGAAGAGGGTTGTAAACACTTGGCAAAATATAGCAACCACCCATAAGGACCTGCATGAAGACTATCAACTCATATGCTTCCCCCCCTTTTATCAGTAATGACCAAAAAGCTTTGAAGACATAGAGTATCTACTCGTTCCCATCCAAAGTAGATGACGGTGCAGGGTCGACGCTGGAGTTCGGTGGTGCAGAAGGGCCTGGTGTAGTGTCGAGATGCAGTGCAGCCATGGTCGGTGAAGTGGCGTCGTCTTCTTCATCGACGACTCTACAACAACGATTGATTGCGTACCAAGATGAATACTCGTAATCTTCTATTGATGGAGTGTGGCGCCAACTTGCATTGCAGTGGAGGTCTGAGTCAAATTTGAAACCCTCATCGAAGCCATCTTCATAAGATCTTCTTCAGGCATAGCGATGTGAGACACTTCCAAGACCGCCGGCGTGCTTCATGGGCTACAAAGGAGTTCTTGGTGGCCATGTTTTGATGTGATTGACATCCACCAAGACAATCTGCATTTGACGCTTGAGCCATTCATGGTGCTTGTCCTGCTTCTGATGTAAGGCAACGAGAAGCTCTCTGTCATTGAGAATGTGAGAACGCTTCTGAGGCCTTTGAGCGATTGTACTGGCAGTGGCTTCAGTGTTGGCATGATGTGGCTCACGCTTATTTCCAGCCAGAGGATAAGTAGGAGTAGCAGCATTTGGAACATGAATTCCTTCTATTAGTTGCGTGAAGCTTTGATGATCAACATTGTGAAGATATAGAGACTCCTTGGGAGGATCAGGGTAGATGGCTTCAACGGACAGATCGACCTCGGGCAGAAAACCCAGATGGTTGCGCGCTGAGGGCTGATAGTCAACAAAAGAATGGAGGTTGATCAGGCGCATCACCCATGGAGCATAAAACTTCAAGCCAAACAGATTAATCCCAGATGTAGCAAGTTGTCTGATGAAGAAATCCTGGGAATTGAATCTGTTGCCATTGACAATATAGAATACCAAAGTCTTCATGGTTCCTTCAAGTTTGGCTTCAGAAGAATATCCCTTGATTGGCCATAGAGAACGCCTTAGAATGTGATACACTGTGCGGGGCAAGTACTCGAGGTCTTTGACGAAGAATTCCTTGGGATATTCAACATCTTGAGGCAATGGCTTCATCATGCTGAGCATATGGCTCATATTCGGCTCAGGCTTCTAAAAGATACTCTGTAGCTCATTCCTATGTAGCTGACAACCAGCTTCATAGAGCTCACATGGAGTGGGCAGGGAAGTAAGCTCAATGATATCTTGAGCTTTGGCTTCATGATGCACATCACCTGACATCCACTCAAGGATCCAAGTCTTCAGATCCCTGTTGTAGCCACGAATGTGAAGTGTGGCATAGAACTGCAGCAGAAGCTCTTCATTCCAGTGCTCTTTATCAGTTACAAATTGCAGAAGGCCAGCATCTCTAAAACAGTCCAGAGCTTCTTCAAGGCAGGGCATCCTAGCAATAGCTTCGTAATCAAGACGCATGTGAGGGAAGATTCGCTCTTGATTGTGTAGAATACAGGAGTAATAGCTGCGCTGCTGATAGCTCCCGAAGCGATCAGAAGAAATCTTTGGCTTCGTATACGGATTCTTGGCGCTGTCGGAGAATGTGTTGTGTGCCCTAAAGCTGGTCACGCTGAACGATCCTGGCGATGTGGCAGTACCTGGAAGCCTTGGCAGCCTGGGCTTTGGCTTCTGAACATGAGGCCTCTTCTCAACATGGTAGTCGTACTGTGGTCCGGGAGTAGTTGAAGGAACCAAAACGGGCCATCTCACTGTGACAAGCTGGCCGCGATCATAGGCCTGTTCAATGGTGTGAGGCCTTGGAGGTGGAACAGTGGCTTGAGCATTCACAGTGGCTTGAGATAGTACTTGAGCTTCAGGCACCATATTAGCTTCACCCATGACAACGTCAGTGGCTGCAGTTGTGTTGGTTGTGGCAGCCTCAGTGTTTTCAACCTCCGTTTCTTCAATAACAGGAGGGTCAGGCATAGACACATTCTCCTCGAGAATGACTTGATCAGTGGTAGGAGGTGTGGCAACTCTTTCTTCTTTCTTCTCTTGTTTCTTGATTTTCATTGGCTGATGCAGCCGGAATGTCTTCAACAGCTTTTGCTTCAGACTCAGAGACATTCGCAGTAGGGGTGGCTTCAAGAAACACTTGACATGCTACTGAGCTTTGTGGCACTTCCCCTTCCGGAATGCTCAACATGGTGACCTGTGGCCTAGGGCCTTTGCGAAGCCTGCGGAAAGCGGGCGACGCCTGTGGTGATGGAGTGGTATGCACCATGTAGTTGTCGTCGTCAAGCACCGGAGTGGTGGCTTGAGGAGGTGGAGTTCTGGGTGTCTCATCATGAATGGGGGTGTCTTGTTGAGGGCGATCGGCCCATGAATCATCCTGAGCAATTGGTGTCAATGGACGACCAATGCTGATGAGTTCGCCGTTCGTAAGAATAGGCGATGATACCAATTGGTGCTCGAGTTGAGGAAGGGCTTCATCATCTTCAACATTGTCTTCATGACTAATGTCTTCAGCTATGATGGGGTCAACAGCTGGAACTTCTTCATCTTCAGCAGCCTCTGTGGAAGCAGGCTTGTGGATCACAATGCGATGCTCTTGGTGGTGGAGGCTGGATGGGCAACAGAAATGGGCTCAACAACAAGGGGCTCTGTGGCAGCAGCGTGCTCTTTCTTTGAAGACTTTGTCTTCAGCTTATTCTTTGATGGGGCATCATCAGAAGCATTCTTGTGCTCTCGCTTCTTGGCTTCGGCTTCAGCTGCCCTTGTCTTCTTCGGTTCTGAAGCTGCTGAGGGGACCTTAGGCTTTGAGCCTGTCATGTTGGCAGGGAAGACAATGTGAGGTGTTTCCTGCCTTGGTGTTTCAGTTTGGGCCACAGCAGACTTCTTTTGCTTGGCAGCCATCTTGGGGTCGATGCCAGGACGCCCAAGAGCCTTGCGCTTCTCACCCTCATTGTGTGCTTGAATACATTTCTGTGTAAAGTACTTCATGCGTTCTCTTGAACCTTTTGCTTCTTCACGCTTCTTGTGAAACTGTTCCTTGAGCTCATGAAACATCTTCTTTAAGATCTGAACATCTGCCACGCTGAGCTTGGCCATGTTCTTCTTGAACTGAGCCTTCTCATAATCATTTTTGTTCTTCAGCTTGACAATCTTCTGAGCCAGAGCTAGCTCATTAGCAATGGCTCCGTGGAAGGTGACGCTTATGTCCACTGGAAGTTGAAGATCATCGATGCTTATGCTCTGGTCGTCGAACCACTCATCAATGAAGTTGTTCAGTATATCAACATCAAAGAGGGGCAGATCATTGACGATCTTCTCCTCTTGCTTGCTCTTGATCAGTTGCTCAATGGCATCATCACCAAGATCTTCATCGCTGGACATATCAATGGTTTCATCTTTGTTCCGCAAAACGACAACTGCAGTAAGTTCATGCCCAGAAATCTTCATGGGCTTCTTCTTCTTCTTCTTGGACTTCTCAGTCTTCTTAGAGACACGAGATAAGTCTTCAGATTGCACACTGGGTTCAGGAGGTGCAGTGGCCAATGGCTTCACAATCGAAGCTTTTGGTGTGACAGAGGGCTTCGAAGCATTTGTCTTCTTCTTCTTTTGCGGCTTTGGTGGTGCTGGCGCTTCTTCAAAGTCAGCGTCATCAGCAGATTGATCCATTGTGGCTCTGTGAGCTGCGATGTGAGAGAGGAGGCCATAAAAGTTGTCAAAGGGGCCGATGACATTGGGATTGGCATCGCGTGTGCCATCAGCCCTTGGAGAAGATGGACCAGGGTTGAAGTTGATGCCCGGATCTTTCTTGTTCTTCACAGCAGAATCTTTTGCAAACTGATAGATGCGCTTGAAAAGATTGTCTTCACGACACCATAACATGGATGATGGGTCGGCATTCTCTAGGTTCGGTCCGCGAACCATGCATGGGTAGAAGCCTTGAGCAATGGTTCCAGACTTGGACATGGGCTGTAGATTTCTGTACAGAATATCTCCCCATGGGTGCTTGATAGTATTCTTCTCTACATATTTAGGGGTTACGAAGTTGTACTTGAACCATTCCTCTGCCCAATATCTTCGAATCCATTGGATTTGAGTCTTGCGCTGGTAGCTCTCCTCAGGATCAGTTTTGTACATTTCAAATAGATCAGGAGGTAAATCCTTAGTTGTATCCCCACAGTGCTGCCTGCCGCCTTTTCTTTCTGATTTTTCAGTTGCCATTATATTCAGACTGAATGGCTTCGAGACAGTGAATGGCTTCCTCTTGCTGGTCAGACAGGAACTGGCTTAAGGTGAGCGAATATGACACTGTAAGAACTCTGCAAACGAATGCAGACTATGAGAACCAATGGATTCTCCCACGGACATGTACCTGTGACAGCATTAGAGGTGCGAGGGAAGGGGAAGAAGTCATATGCATTCTCAGAAGATTTTGAAGACATTGACCTCATAGTGCGAAGACATTCACTTATTTGATGAGAGTTGGTTCCAGATTTGTACGAATCCATGAATAAGTGCAAGTGAGGAATCTAACTAGTTATGAAGATATGAGATGCAGAAGGAGACAGATCTAGATTTGGAAGTTAAGAAACCACTTTTGGTTGAAGTGGATGGATTTGACGGATCAAAAAGGCAGTAAAAAAGTAAGTTTTATTCACCGCTGACGAACTGCTAGACGAGGTCGAGAGAGAGAGGCCGAGTAGTTCAATCTCCCGCGCCCTAACTCGGCGGCGGAAGACACCTACGGCGGCGGCGGAGAGGACGAGGTCCATGACCGGCGTGAGGACGACGTCGAAGAAGTCGCGGCAGCTAAGCGCTTCATCTCCGGCGTCGACGCGAGCTAGCGGAGGCGCTAGGGTTTGTGCAAGGTGGCGAGGTGGAAGAAGAGATTATGATCGCGGTGGGTTGTGTATTTATAAGGAAAGGGACAGCACAACGTAATTACGCAGGTGCCCCTGGCGGTTCACATATAAAGGACACGTGGCATGCATGCAACTTATTGGAAGTTGTTCCATGTACCCACGCACGCCTGGATTGTCTGGTGGTTGTTCCGGCTTCTCCGGTATTCAGGCAATAAGGATATGGCATTAAAAACATATTTAAACTTTTATCTCTTTGTCTTCTGCTGACAAGGATTTAGAGAAGACAATCGACAGGTTTCAATAGGATGCATATGATTTGGATAGATAGAATTTGAGGTAGAAGCACAGAAGGGGTTAGGGTCCGATCACATTCACTTAGATTAAGAAAAAAATTCAAGTCTGAAGACATAGCCATAAGTGAATGTCAGAGAGGATGTAACACGAATATATGTATATATCAAAGATAAGACCAACTCAACATTGTGAAGATAAACGTGAAGTCAAATCAATGTTGAAGACAAACCAAATGTGAATACTTTGCAATTGTGACGCCAACTGGAACACTTCAAACAAGAATTTGGTGGTGGCGTTACCCACCGTATCGGAAGTATTAGACTCAGACACGATGCACAATTATCGTGGTGCTCCGAAGTGAAATTCCACGTTAATGTATTCACACTTAGAGTGTATGTCTTCACTGATTGAAGATATACGTTACTTCGTGTGTTGCACATCTAAGTCATCAACATGCATAAGCATTAGGATGTGTGTCGATTCTGAGGATATTCGAGGATTCTAAGATATTTAGCTCACACCGCAACTTGCAAAACCTTTTCTCATCCAAGGGCTTTGTGAAGATATCTGCCAATTGCTCTTCAGTGTTGACGTGAATGATATCAATATCTTCCTTCATGACATGATATCAGAGAAAGTGATGACGGATCTGAATGTGCTTTGTCTTCGAGTGCTGAACTAGGTTATTGGCAATCTTGATGGCGCTTTCATTGTCGCAGTAAAGAGGCACTTGCTTCAGGTGGATACCATAGTCCTTGAGAGTTTACTTCATCCATAGAAGCTGAGTGCAGCAAGATCCAGCAGCAATGTATTCAGATTCAGGAGTGGAGAGAGATACACAATTCTGCTTCTTTGAAGACCAACAGACAAGAGATCGTCCAAGAAAGTGACATGTGCCTTGTGGACTTGCGATCAACCTTGTCACCAGCATAATCAGCATATGAGAATCCAACTAGATCAAACTCTGAGCCCTTTGGATACCATAATCCTAGTGTTGGGGTGTAAGCCAAATATCGAAGAATTCGCTTCACAGCAAAGTGATGCGATTCCTTTGGTACCGCTTGGAATCGGGCACACATGCAAACGCTAAGCATTATATCTGGCCTAGATGCACATATAAATAGAGTAAAGAACCAATCATGGAGCGGTATACCTTTTGATCGAACTCTTTACCATTGTCATCGAGACCCAATTGACCTTTGGTCGGCATTGGCGTTGTGTACCCTTTGCAGTCTTGCATTCCAAACTTCTTTAGGCAATCTTTGAGGTATTTTTCTTGAGATATGAAGATGTCGTTCCTCTGCTGACAGATTTGAAGACCGAGGAAGAATTTCAGCTCACCCATCATGGACATCTGATATTGCTCTTGCATCATGTGCCCAAACTCATCAATGTATCTTGTCAGTGCAGCCGAAGATAATGTCATCCACATAGATCTGGCATAGAAACAGTTCACCATCGTATGTCTTCATGAAGAGAGTGGGATCCAGGGAACCAGGTTTGAAGCCTTTGCTCTTCAGGAAGTCTTTGAGTGTGTCATACCAAGCGCGAGGGGCTTGTTTGAGGCCATATAGTGCCTTGTTGAGCTTGCATACCATGTTAGGATGTTTTGGGTCTTCAAAGCCAGGTGGTTGTGCAACATACACTTCTTCTTCAATCTTGCCATTGAGAAAAGGACTCTTCACATCCATTTGGTATAGGAGGATGTTGTGTTGGTTGGCATAGGCTAGCAGTATGCGAATGGCTTCAAGCCTAGCCACCGTAGCGAATGTTTCATCAAAGTCAATCCCTTCAACTTGAGTGTATCCTTGAGCAACGAGACGTGCCTTGTTTCTGACAACTTGACCAAGCTCATCTTGTTTGTTGCGATAGATCCATTTGGTGCCTATGATATTGTGCTTGCGAGGATCTGGATGCTTAACCAATTCCCACACATTGTTCAGCTCGAACTATTGAAGCTCTTCTTGCATAGCTTGAATACATTCAGGTTCCATGAAGGTTTCAACAACTTTCTTGGGTTCAGATATAGAGACAAATGCAAAGTGCCCACAGAAATTTGCTAGCTATGTTGCTCTTGAACGAGTAAGTGGACCTGGTGCATTGATGCTATCAATTATCTTCTCAATCTATACTTCATTTGCAACTCGAGGATGAACTGGACGAAGATTTTGCCCTTACTGATCATTGTCTTCGTCTTCAGCATTGGCTTCAGGCTGAGCAGTGTCTTCACTTTGATTAGGAGCAGAAATGATGATTTCTTCTTCAGCCTGTTCCTCTGAAGGTATGATATCTCCAGTACCCATAAGTTTGATCGATTCACTAGGTGGGACTTCATCTAGCACATTTGGTAGGTCCTCTCTTTGCGAGCCGTTAGTCTCATCGAACCACACATCCATAGTTTCAACCACTTTATAGTGGAAGAGGTTGAAGACTCTGTAGGAGTGTGAATCCTTTCCATATCCAAGCATAAAACCTTCATGAGCTTTCGGTGCAAATTTCGAAGTGTGATGTGGATCTTTGATCCAGCACCTAGCACCAAATACTCTGAAGTAACTGACGTTTGGCTTCTTACTAGCTAGGAGCTCATAGGATGTCTTCTTTAGAAGCTTGTGAAGATAAACACAGTTGATGACGTGGCATGCAGTATCAATGGCTTCAGTCCAGAACTTCCTTGGAGTCTTGTACTCATCAAGCATCATTTGAGCCATCTCAATGAGGGTTCTGTTCTTGCGCTCCACGATGCCATTCTGCTAAGGTGTGTATGGAGCTGAAAACTCATGAGTGATGCCCAACGTATCAAGCTAAGTGTCGAGGCCGGTGTTCTTGAATTCTGTGACGTTGTCACTTCTGATGTGCTTGATCTTGATGCCATAGTTCGTCATGGCACGATTGCGAATCATCTGAAGACATCCTGCACTTCATTCTTGTCGAGGCTTATATGCACCCATGTATATCTTGAGTAATCATCAACAATGACGAAGCCATAGAGGCAAGCAGTGGTAGTAAGGGTAGAGTAGTGAGTAGGGCCAAATAAGTCCATGTGAAGCAGCTCGAAGGGACGAGACATCGTCATGATTGTCTTCGAGGGATGCTTGGCCCTTGTCATCTTTCCAGCTTCTCAGGCACCACACAGATGATCCTTCTTGAACTTGACGCCCTCGATGCCTACAACATGTTTCATCTTTGAGAGTGTGTACAAGTTCCTCATGCCAGCATGCCCTAGCCTCCGATGCCAGAGCCAACACTCTGAAGGTTTTGCTATAAGACATACGGCCAACCGTGGTCCTGGTGAGAAATCTACCATATACAAATCATCTTTCCGATACCCTTCAAAGACTAGAGACTTGTCAGATTCCATAAGAACAAGGCAACGATATTTTCCAAATATCACAATCATGTTCAAATCACAAAGCATTGAGACAGACATTAAGTTGAAACCAAGGGATTCAACAAGCATCACTTTATCCATGTGCTGATCCTTTGAGATTGCAACTTTACCTAGACCCAATACCTTGCTTTTACCAGTGTCAGCAAATGTGATCCGACTTTTGTCAGATGACCGTAAGGTTGAGTCCATGAGAAGACTTCGATCACCAGCCATGTGGTTAGTGCATCCATTGTCCATAATCCACTCAGAAGCCTTTGGTATCGTACCCTAAAAGTGCTAGTTATCGACTAGAGGGGGGGGGGGGTGAATAGGTGATTTTTATGAAAGTCTTCAAAACACGGGGGCTTTGAAGACAAACACAACAATTGAACCTATTGATATGCAGGGGAAGGTAGACTACACTAGACAAGCCATAGTCAAGTAAGCAATAAAGTGAAAGCACGAAGACTATCGACAGCTAGGTAGTATGGATCAGGATGGAAGATAGTGCAAAGCAAAACAACAATAGTCGTCACACAGTGAAGTCAATCATATCAGGCAAGCAGGCAATGAGTTCATGAAGACAAACTGTAAGTAAAGAGAGGTAAGAGATAGAACCAGTTGCCTGGTGAGGATAGGGATTTGTTGGACCAGTTCCAGTTGCTGTGACAACTGTATGTCTTGTTAGGGAGGCTGAGATTCAACTCAAAAGACCACGTCTTCACCTTATTCCCCTTGAGCTAAGTACACTTAGTCCTCGCCCAATCACTCTGGTAGGTCTTCAAGGTAGAGTTCCAAACCTTCACAGACTTCATTCACCGGCAATCCACAATGACTCTTGGATGCTCGAGCGCGGCCTTTGATCGGTTTGGAGGATTCACAGTCCTAAAGTGTAACAAGTCTTCAGGTCACGCGGACAGAAATACTTCAGTGATGCCTAACACTCTTTGGCTCTGGGTGTTTTGGGTTTTGTCCTCGCAAGGATCTCTCTCACAAATGCTTTGGAGGTGGGTTGCTCTCAAATGACAAAAGCCGTGTACTAACTCTGAGCAACCACCAATTTATTGTGTAGGGGGTGGGCTATTTATAGGCAGGAGGCAACCCGACCTGATTTCTCCAAAATGACCTTGGGTCACTAAGGAACTGACACGTGTCGAACCGTCAGATTTTAAACACACGCGACAGCTGGACTTGGGCTACAAGTAAAGCTGAGTCATCCAGCTCTGAATAAGATTTGCTCTCATTGTCTTCGCTCGAAGACATAAGATTTGGTTGAGCATCACTTTAGTCACTCTGACTTTGTTCATTGGGACCCCACATAACAGTACGGTGGTTCCTATGACTCAACAAAGAAGAAAAGGAAACTATGAAAAAACTATGTCTTCGCACTCCATAGTCTTCACGTGAATGTCTTCTCGAGTCATAATCCTTGTTGTGAATATCTTCACATACCACCATTGTCTTCAATGTCTTCACACATTTTTAGGGGCATCTCTGGTAGGTAAACCGAATCAATGAGGGACTACTACCTGTGTTATCCTGCAATTCTCACAAATACATTAGTCCCTCAACCAAGTTTGTCGTCAATACTCCAAAACCAACTAGGGGTGGCACTAGATGCACTTACAATCTCCCCCCTTTTGGTGATTGATGACAAACTGGTTGAAGTTTTCAACGGGGATAAAAGTATGTGAAAGTGTAAGGATTAAGACATTGTCTTCATAAGTAGGAAAAGGCTCCCCCTAAAGATGTGCATATAAGTAATTTGCTTTTGAATGCAAATGCACATGGCAGGTTTTACTTTGTGGAGATCCTCTTCAGCTCATGAAGATAACTCATCATGCATATAGAGATATGATGAAGATAATGACATGCATAATGAAAAATGGACGTCTGCGGAATGACTTCTTGTGGAAATTTATCATCGCATCACATAATAGCAGACAAAGTAGCAGACGACCATCAAGTTTAAGTGTTACAACCCAAAGAACCAAATGTATCAAAAACGAGAGTTGTAACCACTTGGCAAAAAAATATAGCAACCACCCATATGGACCCGCTTGAAGACTATCAACTCATATGCTTCTCTCCCTTTTGTTAGTAAGGACCAAAAAGGTTTGAAGACATAGAGCATCTACTCGTTCCAATCAGGAGTATAAGAAGGTACAGGGTCGACGTTGGAGCTCGGTGGTGCAGAAGGGCCTGGTGCAGTGTCGAGATGCAGTGAAGCCATAGTTCGTGAAGTGGCGTCGTCTTCTTCATCGAAGACTCTTGCGACAACAGTTGCAGCCGGAGATGGATACTCAGAATCTTCTATTGATGGAGTGTGGCGCCAACTTGCATTGCGGGGAGGTCTGGAGTCAAATTTGAAACCCTCATCGAAGCCATCTTCGCGAAGATCTTCTTCAGGGCATAGCAGTGTGAGACACTTCCAAGACCGCCGACAGGCTTCATGGGCTACAAAGGAGTTCTTGGTGGCCATGTTTTGGATGTGATTGACATCCACCAAGACAATCTGCATTTGACGCTTGAGCCATTCATGGTGCTTGTCCTGCTTCTGATGTAAGGCAACGAGAAGCTCTCTGTCATTGAGAATGTGAGAACGCTTCCGAGGCCTTTGAGCGATTGTACTGGCAGTGGCTTCAGTGTTGGCATGGTGTGCCACATGCATATTTCCAGCCAGAGGGTAAGCAGGAGTAGCAGCATTTGGAACATGAATCCCTTCAAGTGGTTCGTGAAGCTCTGACGATCAACATTGCGAAGATATAGAGGTTCTCTGTCAGGCTCTGGGTAGATGGCACATCGACTTTTTTTTCAAAACTATGACGTATTTTATAGAAAATTCGGAAACTATAGCAAAGAGTGGAGAAAAGTCAAAACTAGCACCCCGTCGGCCACGCGTGGGCCCAAAAGGGTGTTTTCGGCCTTCCCTTGGCCAAAATGGACTTTTCGGCCATGCATGCCTTGGCCGAAGAGGTGCGTACCTGGGCCGAAAAGACCTTTTTGGTCAGGAGTAGGCCAAAAAGTCCTTTTTGGTCAGGAGTAGGCCGAAAAGTCTCTTGGTCCCACCTTTTCACGTTAATGGTTGGCCCAAGTTGCATGGCTCCACTCTTCGGCTTACGTTAGGCCGAAGCGATTTTTTCTTAATTTTGGTATATAAATACTGTGCAACCATTGCCCATCTTAGACATTGAAAAAATATGTTTTCACGTAACCCTTTCCCCACAATATTTTCCCGCCAACTCTTTCCCGCCATCCGTTTCCCGCCATATGTTCCTGCCACCCGTTTGCCGCCAACCCCTTCCCGCCATATGTTCCCACCAACCCTTTCCCGCCATACCACAGTCGTTCTTTCCCGCCATTTTCTCCTCTCTACCTATAAAACCCCCTTCAGACGGAGGTGGATAAGCAGTCCAATTAGTGTAGTCGAGATGAAAACGAGATGCAAATGGCAAATAATGTAAATTGCGAGGAGATTAGGTTTGTGATTAGGAACCTAGTTATGTTGAAGATCCTCCCCGGCAATGGCGCCATAAATTCTACTTGATGGTGTCGCTAGGACTACGTCGGTATTTCCCCAAGAGGAGAGGATGATGTAGCACAGCAACGGTAGGTATTTGCCTCAGTTATGAAACCAAGGTATCGAACCAGTAGGAGAACCCAGCAATCACGACGTATAGGTAGAGAGGAGAAAATGGCGGGAAAGAACGACTATGGTATGGCGGGAAAGGATTGGCGGGAAGGGGTTGGCGGGAAACGGGTGGCAGGAACATATGGCGGGAAGGGGTTGGCGGGAAACGGGTGGCGAGAAAGAGTTGGCGGGAAAATATTGAGGGGAAAGGGTTGCACGAAAATATATTTTCTCAATGTCTAAGATGGGCAATGGTTGCACAGTTTTTATATACCAAAATTAAAAAAAATCGCTTCAGCCTAACGTAAGCCGAAGAGTGGATCCATGCAACTTCGGCCAACCATTAACGTGAAAAGGTGGGCCCAAGGGACTTTTCGGCCTACTCCTGACCAAAAAGTACTTTTCGGCCTACTCCTGACCAAAAAGGACTTTTCGGTCTACTCGTGACCAAAAAGGTCTTTTCGGCCCAGGTACGCACCTCTTCGGCCAAGGCATGGCCGAAAAGTCCATTTGGGCCAAGGGGAGGCTGAAAACACCCTTTTCGGCCCACGCGTGGTGCTAGTTTTGATTTTTCTCCACTCTTTGCTATAGTTTCCGAATTTGCTATAAAATACGTCATAGTTTTGAAAAAAAATCGCTTCAAGTGACAGATCAACCTCAGGCATAAAGATAAGATGGTTGCACGCTGATGGCTGACAGTCGACAGAGGAATGAAGTTTGACCAGGCGCATCACCCATGGAGCATAAAACTTCAAGACGAATAGATCAATTCCTGACGCAGAAAGTTGCCTGATGAAGAAATCCTGGGTATTGAAGCTGATGCCATTGAGAATATAGAACACCAAAGTCTTCATGGTGGCTTCAAGTTTAGCTTCAGGAGAATATCCCTTGACTGGCCATAGAGTGCGCCTCACAATGTGATAAATTTTACGGGGAAGGTACTCAAGGTCCTTGACAAAGAATTCCTTGGGATATTAAGCATCTTGTGGCAATGGCTTCATCATGCTGAGCATCTGACTGATATTGGGCTCGGCTTCGAAATATACTCTCCAGTAGCATTCTGTGTAGGCGATAACGAGGTTCATAGAGCTCACCTGGAGTGGGCAGGGAAGTAAGCTCGATGATATCTTGAGCTTTAGTTTCATGATACACATCACCTGTCATCCATTCAAGGACCCAAGTCTTCGGATCCCTGTTGTAGCCAAGAATGTGAAGAGCATAGAACTGCAGCAGAAGCTCCAGTGCTCTTTGTCAATGACGAATTGGAGAAGACCAGCATCTCTGAAACAGTCCAGAGCTTCTTCCAGGCAGGGCAGACCAGCAATGTCTTCACAATCTAGACGCATGTGAGGAAAGATTCGCTCTTGATTGTATAAGACACATGAGTAATAACTGCGCTGCTGATAGCTCCAGAAGCGATCAGAAGAGATCTTTGGCTTCGAGTATGGGTTCTTGGCACTGTCAAAGAATGTGTTGTGTGCCCCGAAGCCATTCACACTGGACGATCCTGGCGATGTTGCAGCACCTGGAAACCTTGGCGTTTTGGGCTTTGGCTTCTGGACCTGAGGCCTTTGCTCCACATGGTAATCATATTGTGGTCCGGGAGCTGTGGGAGGAACCAAAACAGGCCATCGGACAGTGACAAGTTGGCCGCGATCATATGCCTGGTCAATAGTGTGAGGCCTTGAGGGTGGAACAAAGAGCTGCGGCATGGGCTGTGGCCCGGGTTGCACATTAGCCGGGCACAACATTAGCTTCAGCCGCCACATTGTCTTCAGCCATGACAACGTCATTGGCGTCAGCAGTGTTGGTTGTGGCAGCCTCAGTGTTTTCAACCTCCATTTCAGTAGCAGGAGGGTCGGGCATAGTCACGTTCTCCTCGATAATGACTTCTTGAGTGACGGGGGTGTGGCAACTCTTTCTTCTTCTTGTCTTGGTTCTTGATTGTCATCGGCTGATGCAGCCGGAATGTCTTCAGCAACTTTGGCATCGCACTCGGAGATATTCATAGTAGGGGTGGCTTCAGGAAACACTTGACGTGCTACTGAGTTTTGTGGCGCTTCCCCTTCCGGAATGCTCGCCATGGTGACCTGTGTCCTAGGGCCTTTGGGAAGCCCGTGGAAAGCTGGCGACGCCTGTGGTGATGGAGTGGTCTGCACCGTGTAGCTGTCGTCCTCAAGCACGAGAGTGGTGGCTTGAGGAGGTGGAGTTCTGGGTGTCTCATCATGAATGGGGGTGTCTTGTTGAGGGCGATCGGCCCATGAATCATCCTGAGCAATTGGTGTCAATGGACGACCAATGCTGATGAGTTCGCCGTTCGTAAGAATAGGCGATGATACCGGTTGGTTCTCGAGTTGAGGAAGGACTTCATCATCTTCTACATTGTCTTCACGACCAATGTCTTCAGCTGTGATGGGGTCGACAACTGGAACTTCTTCATTTTCAGGAGCCTCTGTGAAAGCAGGCTCATGGATCACAAGTTGACGCTCTTGGTTGGTGGAGGCAGGACGAGCAACAGAAATGGGCTCAACAACGAGAGGCTCAGAGGCCGCATCACGCTCTTTCTTTGAAGACTTCTTTAATTTCTTATTTGATGGAGCATCATCAGAAGTATTCATGTGCTTGCGCTTCTTGGCTTCAGCTTCAGCTGAACTTGTCTTCTTCAGCTCTGAAGCTGTTGTGGGGACCTTAGGCTTCGAGCCTGTGATGCTGGCAGGGAAGACAATGCGAGGTGCTTCCCGCCTTGAAGCTTCAGCTTGGGCCACAACAGGCTTCTTCTTCTGTTTGGCAGCCATCCTAGGGTCAATGCCAGGATGCCCAAGTGCCTTGCGCTTCTCAGCCTCATTGTGTGCTTGAACACATTTCTTCGTGAAGTACTTCATGCGCTCTCTTGAACCTTTTGCTTCTTCCCGCTTATTGTGAAACTCTTCCTTGAGGTCACGCAACATCTTCTTGAAGATCTGGACATCTGCCACGCTGAGCTTGGCCATGTTCTTCTTGAAGTGAGCCTTCTCATAGTCAATTTTGTTCTTGAGCTTGACTATCTTCTGAGCCAAGGCCAACTCATTAGCAATGGCTCCGTGGAATGTGACGCTGATGTCCACAGGAAGCTGAAGATCATCAATACTGATAATCTGGTCATCAAACCACTCGTCGATGAAGTTATTCAGAATGTCCACATCAAAGAGGGGAAGGTCATTGAAGATCTTCGCCTCTTGCTTGCTCTTGATCAGTTGTTCAAGGGCATCATCACCAAGATCTTCATCGCTGGATAGATCAATAGTTCCATCTTCGTTCCTCAGAACGGCAGCTGGAGTAAGTTCATGCCCATAAATCTTCATGGGCTTCTTCTTGGGCTTCTCTGTCTTCTTGGAGACACGAGAAAGATCTTCAGATTGCAAACTGGGTTCAGGAGGTGCAGTGGCCAATGGCTTCACAACGGAAGCTCTTGGTGCATCAAAGGGCTTTGAAGCCTTTGTCTTCTTCTTCTGTGGCTTAGGTGGAGCTGGAGCATATTCAGAGTCTGCGTCATCACCTGATTGCTCCATTGTGGCCCTCTGAGCAGCTATGTAGGAGAGGAGGCCATCAAAGTTTTCAAAGGGGCCGATGACATTAGGATTGGCATCACGTGTGCCATCAGCCCTAGGAGGAGAAGGACCTGGGTTGAAGTTGCATCCCAGATTTTTCTTGTTCTTCACAGCAGAATCTTTTGTAAACTGGTAGTTGCGCTTGAAAAGATTGTCTTCACGACACCATTTAATTGTTGATGGGTCGGCATTTTCTGGGTTCGGTCCGCGTACCATGCATGGGTAGAAGCCCTGAGCAATGGCTTCAGACTTGGTCTTGGGCTGAAGATTTCTGTATAGAATATCTCCCCATGGGTGCTTGATTGCGTTCTTCTCTGCATATTCAGGAGTCACAAATCTGTATTTGAACCACTCCTCTGCCCAATATCTTCGAATCCATTGGATTCGAGTCTTGCGCTGATTGTAATTCTCTTCAGGATCTGTCTTCTACATTTCAAATAGATCTGAAGGCAAATCCTTCATTGTATCCCCATGGGCGCTTTTGCCGCTTCCCTACCTAATGACTTCTCTGTGCCATTATATTCAAACTGAACGGCTTCAATACAGTGAATGGCTTCCTCTTGCTGGTCAGACAGGAACTAGCTTCAGGAGAGTTGATGTGCTGTTGTAGGAACTCTGCAAATGAATGCAGACTATGAGAACCAAGTGATTCTCCCACGGACATGTACCAGTGACAGCATTAGAGGTGCGAGGGAAGGGGAAGAGGTCATATGCATTCTCAGAAGATTTTGAAGATAAATCAGTTTGAAGACATTGACCTCATAGCGCGAAGACATTCACTTATTTGATGAGAGTTGGTTCCAGATTTGTACGAATCCAAGAATGAGTACAAGTGAGGAATCTAACTTCGTTGTGAAGCATAAGTGAATATACTTGGCAAGATATGAGATGCACAAGAAGATAGATCCAGATTTGGAAGTTTAGAAACCACTTTTGGTTGATGTGGATGGACCTGACGGATCAAAAAGGCAGTAAAAAGTAAGTTTTAATTACCGCACGATGAACTGCTAGACGAGGTTGAGAGGGAGGCCGAGCAGTTCAATCTCCCGCGCCCTAACTTGGCAGCGGAAGACACCTACGGCGGCGGCGGAGAGGACGAGGTCCACGGCCGGCGTGAGGACGGCATCGAAGAAGTCGCAGCAGCTAAGCGCTTTGTCTCTGGCGTCGACGCGAGCTAGCGGAGGCGCTAGGGTTTGTGCGAGGTGGCGAGGTGGAGGAAAAGATAATGACCGTGGTGAGTTGTGTGTATATATAAGGAAAAGGTCAGCATGGCGTAATTACGCAGGTGCCCCTAGTGGTTCACATCTGAAGGACACGTGGCATGAATGCAACACGTTGGAAGTTGTTCCATGTTCCCACGCACACCTGGATTGTCGGGTGGTCGTCCGGCTTCTCTGGGTTTCCGACAATAAGGATATAGCACTAAAACATATTCAACTTTTGTCTCTGTGTCTTCTGCTGATAAGGACTCAGAGAACATAATTGACAGATTCAATAGAATGCATATGATTTAGATAGATAGAATCCAAGGTAGAAGCATAGAGGGGGGTTAGGGTCCGATCACATTCACTTAGATCAACAGATTCAAACATGAAGACATAACTATAAGGAAAGTTGTAGAGGACAGAACACAGATATATGTATATATCAGTATGAGACCAAATCAACATTGCGAAGATAAACATGAAGTCAAATCAATGTTGAAGACAAACCAAATGCGAAGACTTTGCAAATGTGACACCAAATGAAACACTACAACCAAGAATTTGGTGATGGCGTTACCCACCGTATAGGAAGTATTAGACCCAGACACGGTGCACAATTATCGTGGCACTCCGAAGTCAAATTCTGCGTTAATGTATTCACACTTAGAGTGTATGTCTTCATTAATTGAAGATATACTTTACTTCGTGTGTTCCACATCTAAGTCATCAACATGCATAAGCGTTAGGATGTGTGTCCAATCACAGGACATTTGAGGATTCTAAGATATTTAGCTCACATTGCAACTTGCAAAACCTTTTCTCATCCAAGGGCTTTGTGAAGATATCTACCAATTGCTCTTCAGTGTTGACACGAATGATATCAATATCTTCCTTCATGACATGATCTCTGAGAAAGTGATAACAGATCTGAATGTGCTTAGTCTTCGAGTGCTGAACTGGGTTGTTGGCAATATTGATGGTGCTTTCATTGTCACAGTATAGTGGCACTTGCTTTAGATGAATGCCATAGTC
Organism: Aegilops bicornis; assembly: GCA_021605145.1. Taxonomy (NCBI): domain Eukaryota; kingdom Viridiplantae; phylum Streptophyta; class Magnoliopsida; order Poales; family Poaceae; genus Aegilops; species Aegilops bicornis. The sequence continues at coordinate 230,691,365 of CM038671.1, read as the reverse complement.
CTTGAGAGTTTGCTTCATAGAAGCTGAGCTCACCAAGATGCAGCAACAATGTATTTAGATTCAGCAGTGGAGAGAGACACACATTTCTTCTTCTTTGAAGACCAACAGACAAGAGATCGTCCAAGAAAGTGACATGTGCCTGATGTGGACTTGCGATCAACCTTGTCACCAGCATAATCAGCATATGAGAATCCAACTAGATCAAACTCTGAGCCCTTTGGATACCATAATCCTAGTGTTGGGGTGTAAGCCAAATATCGAAGAATTCGCTTCATAGCTAAGTGATGTGATTCCTTTGGTGCCGCTTGGAATCGGGCACACATGCAAACTCTAAGCATGATATCTGGCCTAGATGCACACAAATAGAGTAAAGAACCAATCATGGAGCGGTATACCTTTTGATCGAACTCTTTACCATTGTCACCAGGACCCAATTGACCTTTGGTTGTCATTGGTGTCGTGTACCCTTTGCAGTCTTGCATTCCAAACTTCTTCAGGCAATCTTTGAGGTATTTCTCTTGAGATATGAAGATGTCGTTACTCTGCTGACGGATTTGAAGACCAAGGAAGAACTTCAACTCACCCATCATGGACATCTGATATTGCTCTTGCATCACATGCCCAAACACATCATTGTATCTTTTGTCAGTGCAGCCGAAGATAATGTCATCCACATAGATCTGGCACACAAACAATTCACCATCGTATGTCTTCATGAATAGAGTGGGATCCAGGGAACCAGGTTTGAAGCCTTTGCTCTTCAGGAAATATTTGAGTGTGTCATACCAAGCACGAGGGGCTTGTTTGAGGCCATCTGATGCCTTGTTGAGCTTGTATACCATATCAGGATGTTTTGGATCTTCAAAGCCAGGTGGTTGTGCAACATATACTTCTTCTGCAATCTTGCCATTGAGAAAGGCACTCTTCACATCCATTTGGTACAGGAGGATATTGTGATGGTTGGCATAGGCTAGCAGTATGCGAATGGCTTCAAGCCTAGCCACCGGAGCAAATGTTTCATCGAAGTCAATCCCTTCAACTTGAGTGTATCAAGGGTCAGGACGCTTGACTAATTCCCACACATTGTTCAGCTCGAACTGTTGAAGCTCTTCTTGCATAGCTTGAATCCATTGAGGTTCCACGAAGGCTTCAGCAAATTTCTTGGGTTCAGATATAGAAACAAATGCAAAGTGCCCACAGAAATTTGCTAGCTTTGTTTCTCTTGAACAAGTGAGTGGACCAGGTGCATTGATGCTATCAATTATCTTCTCAATCTGTACTTCATTTGCAACACGAGGATGAACTGGACAAAGGTTTTGCCCTTGCTGACCATTGTCTTCTTCTTCAGCATTGGCTTTAGGCTGAGAAGAGTCTTCAGGTTGATTAAGCGCAGAAATGATAAGTTCCTCTTCAGCCTCTGCCTCTGAAGGTACGATTTCTCCAGTACCGATAAGCTTAATCGATTCACTAGGAGGGACTTCATCTAGCACATTTGGCAGGTGCTCTCTTTGCGAGCCATTAGTCTCATCGAACCACACATCCACAGTTTCAACCACTTTATAGTGAGAGAGGTTGAAGACTCTGGAGGAGTGTGAATCCTTTCCGTAGCCAAGCATAAAACCTTCATGTGCTTTGGGTGCAAATTTTGAAGTGTGATGTGGGTCCTTGATCCAGAACCTAGCACCAAATACTCTGAAGTAACTGACATTTGGCTTCTTACCAGTTAGGAGCTCATAGGTTGTCTTCTTTAGAAGCTTGTGAAGATAAACACGGTTGATGACGTGGCATGCAGTATCAATGGCTTCAGGCCAGAACTTCGTTGGAGTCTTGTACTCATCAAGCATCGTCCGAGCCATCTCAATGAGTGTTCTTTTCTTGCGTTCCATGATGCCATTTTGCTGAGGTGTATATGGTGCATAGAACTCATGAGTGATGCCCAATGTATCAAGATAAGTGTCGCGGCTGGTGTTCTTGAACTATGTGCCATTGTCACTTCTGATGTGCTTGATCTTGATGCCATAGTTTGTCATGGCACGATTGGCGAATCATCTGAAGAGATCCTGCACTTCATTCTTGTAAAGGATTATATGCACCCATGTAGATCTTGAATAATCATCAACAATGACGAAGCCATAGAGGCAAGCAGTGGTAGTGAGAGTAGAGTAGTGAGTAGGGCCAAATAAGTCCATGTGAAGCAGCTCGAAGGGTTGAGATGTCGTCATGATTGTCTTCGAGGGATGCTTGGCCCTAGTCATCTTCCCAGCTTCGCAGGCACCACATAGATGATCCTTCTTGAACTTGACGCCCTCGATGCCCACGATGTGTTTCTTCTTCGCGAGTGTGTACAAGTTCCTCATGCCAGCATGCCCTAGTCTCCGATGCCAGAGCCAGCACTCTGAAGCTTTTGCTAGAAGACATACGACCAACTGTGGTCCTGCTGAGAAATCTACCATATACAGATCATCTTTCCGATACCCTTCAAAGACTAAAGACTTGTCATATTCCATTAGAACAAGGCAACGATATTTTCCAAATATCACAATCATGTTTAAGTCGCAAAGCATTGAGACAGACATTAAGTTGAAACCAAGGGATTCAACAAGCATCACTTTATCCATGTGCTGATCCTTTGAGATTGCAACTTTACCTAGACCCAATACCTTTCTTTTTACCAAAGTGTCGACCAAATGTGATGTGACTCTTGCCGAGATGGACGTAGGGTTGAATCCATCGAAGACTTCGATCACCGGTCATGTGGTTAGTGCATCCACGCCCATAATTCATTCTGAAGCATTTGGTGTCATACCCTACAGCGCAGTTATGGGGATAGGCTTCACCAAGGGTATTGTGAAGCATAAACATTTGACGAACAAGCGGATTATGAAAATTCAGATCCTGGTTAGGGCAGATAGGATGATTGTCAAGGAATTCCGGAACAAAATACATAGTAAGACCACTTGGGCACTTTATCTTGCGCCCCACAAGATGTTTTAGGTCCCCAACAATAGCATCAGATGCCTTTGATTTCCGGCTGGAGACCTTTCATGCAAAAGAGAGTTAATTTTTCTTAACCTCCCACATCTTCAGGGGTGGCTTAGAAGCAATGAGTCTAAGTGCAGCATCTGAGAACTACGGGTTTGGAGCCCTAGCAAATAGCCTTGCAGGAGGTGAATAATACTCATATGAATAAGCAGAATAGTTCTTGGTCTTAGGAACATATCGGTTTGATGAAACACGCTCATATTCATAAGTATGAGTATGATTTCCCTGCAAAACATTGGCGTTAGGGTGACTCTGGTGAGTCCTCTGTCTGTATGAAGCCTTTGGACCATATGAAGCCTTTGGTCTAGGATTTTTCTTCTTCCCAGGTGGTGTCATGACGACATTCACAGGAAGATTCTCAAGACAACTTTTGGGCACCCAGATCTTTTTCATAGGTGGTCCGTTCCTGCAGTTAGTACCAACATACCTGGCAAACACTTCACCATTCTGATTCTTAAACAGTTTATAGTTTGCATCAAAGGATTCATCAATGATAACCGGGTTAGCACAAGTGAAGCCAGATAAGGTAGACGGATCCACTGAAGGACCCTTTGCAGCAACACATGTGGTTTTGCGACACTGCTCAGGCTTCTAGTAAGTACCATCTACATTCATTTTCCTCTCGAACCCAACACCCTCTTTCCTAGGGTTTCTGTTCAGAATCTGCTTTTTGAGGACATCACATAGTGTCTGATGGCTTTTGAGACTTCTGCACATTCCTGTCTCAAGCAATGTCTTCAACCTGACATTCTCATCAGAAATAGTGGTGGTATCCTCAGTAAAGGGGTTAGCGGCTGCATCAGCAGTTGAAGATATTGCAACAGTAGCAGCAGAAGAACATTCAGCAATAGAGACATCGTTATCATGCTCAAGACATTTTAGACATGGTGGTTCAAATCCTTCCCGAGCGGAACTGATCTGTTGAGCGCGAAGTGATTCATTCTCCTTTTGAAGATCTTCATGAGCCGTAGTCAAGTTCTCAAGTTCTTGCTTCCTTTTAAGATAACCATAGGAAAGCTTTTCATGAGTTGTTGAGAGCGTTTCATGACGACTTTCAAGTTCCTCGTACTTAACATGAAGATTTTTTATGTCTTCAATTAAGGACTGAGATCGGGTCATTTCCGCGTCCAACAGGTCATCGCTTTTGTCTAGCAGTTTTTGAATATGTTCCATAGCTTTCTGTTGTTCGGTTGCAATTTTAGCAAGTGTTTTGTATCTAGGTTTAGATTCACATTCAGGGTCATCTTCACTTGATGTTTGAAAGTAAGCATCGCGTGAGTTTTCCTTGGCACCGCGTGCCATGAAGCAGTAGGTGGGAGCAGAGTCATCCTCATCATTAGCATCAACGTTGGTGACGGGGCCATTGTCTTCAGTGTTGAAGATGGACTTGGCAACATAAGCAGTAGCTAGAGCCAGGCTTGCCGCACCTGAATCAGACTCATCCTCAGACTCCACCTCTGCCTCCTCAAAAGCAGACTCCTCCTCTGAATCCATCTCCTTGCCAACAAACGCACGAGCCTTGCCAGATGAGCTCTTCTTGTGTGATGAAGAATTTGATGAAGACTTTGAAGAAGGCATATAGGATTTCTTCTTCTTCTTCTCATCAGAATCATATTCCTTGCTCTTCTTCTTCTTTATCTCATTGTCCCACTATGGACACTTAGAGATGTAGTGACCAGGTTTCTTGCATTTTTGACATGTTCTCTTCTTGTTATCATGAGGGGAAGCTTTATCCTTTCTTGAGCTAGATCTTGAAGACTTTCCGAAGCCTTTCTTCTAAGTGAACTTATGAAACTTCTTCACAAGCATAGCAAGCTCCTTTCCAATGTCTTGGGATCCTCGGAGCGATGAGTCGATTCTTCTTGAGATGAGGAAACAACCTTCGCCTTCAAAGCGCGAGTTCGGCCATAGTTGGGACCATAGATATCTCTTTTCTCGAGATAAGCTGGAACTTCGTGTGTTGAGCCTCTCAAGTATGTCAGACGGATCGAGAGTCTTAAAGTCAGGGCATTCTTGAATCATCAGGGCCAGGGTGTCAAATGAGCTGTCAAGCAATCTCAAGAGTGTCTTGACGATTTCATGCTTGGTGATCTCAGTGGCGCCGAGTGTGTGAAGCTCATTTGTGATATCAGTGAGGCGATCAAATGTGAGCTGGACATTCTCATTGTCACTTCTCTTGAAGCGGTTGAAGAGGTTGCGAAGAACACTGATCCTTGAGTCTCTCTGGGTTGAGACGCCTTCGTTGACCTTGGAGAGCCAATCCAGACTAGCTTTGTAGTTTCCAGAGCACTCACACGACCATACTGTCCTTTGGTCAGATGACCACAGATGATGTTCTTGGCAGTTTAATCAAGTTGAATGAACCTCTTGACATCAGCAGCAGTGATACCTTCACCGGTCTTGGGAACGTTGTTCTTGAAGACATACCAGAGGTCGACATCAATGGCTTCAAGATGCATACGCATCTTATTCTTCCAGTAGGGGTAATCAGTGCCATCGAAGACAAGGCACACAACGGAGACTTTGATTATCCCTGCAGTCGACATAGCTAAAACTCCAGGTGGTTAAACCGAATCACACAGAATAAGGGAGCACCTTGCTCTGATACCAATTGAAAGTGCTAGTTAATGACTATAGGGGGTGAATAGGCGATTTTTATGAAAATCTTCAAAACATGGGGGCTTTGAAGACAAATAGTAGAAATAAACCTATTGATATGCAGCGGAAGGTAGACTACACTAGACAAGCCATAGTCAAGTAAGCAATGAAGTGAAAGCACGAAGCTATTAGCAGCTGGTAGTATCGATCAGGATGGAAGATAGTATGAAGCCAAACAACCACAGTCTTCACACAGTGAAGTCAATCATATCATCCAAGTAGGCAATGACTTCATGAAGACGAACTATAAGTAAAGAGAGGTAAGAGATAGAACCAGTTGCTTGGTGAGGACAAGGATTTGTTGGACCAGTTCCAGTTGCTGTGAAAACTGTATGTCTGGTTAGGGAGGCTGAGATTTAACTCAGAAGACCGCGTCTTCACCTTAATCCCTTTGAGCTAAGAACACTTAGTCCTCGCCCAATTACTTTGGTAAGTCTTCAAGGTAGACTTCCAAACCTTCACAGACTTCGTTCACCGGCAATCCACAATGACTCTTGGATGCTCAGAACGCGACGCCTAACCGGCTGGAGGATTCACAGTCCTCAAGTGTAACAAGTCTTCAGATCACGCAGACAGAAAGACTTTAGTGATGCCTAACACTCTTTGGCTCTGGGTGGGCTTTGTCCTCGCAAGGATCTTTCTCTCAAATGCTTCGGAGGTGGGTTGCTCTCAAACGACAAAAGCCATGCACTAACTCTGAGAAGCCACCAATTTATTGTGTAGGGGGTGGGCTATTTATAGCCAGGAGGCAACCCGACCTGATTTGTCCGAAAATGACCACAGGTCACTAAGGAACCGACAGAGTCCAACGGTCGATTTCGAACACACGGCAGACTTGACTTGGGCTACAAGTAAAGGCTGACTTATCCGACTCATGATAATAATTTCTCTCATTGTCTTCGCTCGAAGACATAGGATTTGGTTGAGCATCACTTTAGTCGCTCTGACTTTGTTCACTTGGACCCCACTTAACAGTGCGGTGGTTCCTATGACTCAACAAAGAAGAAAAGAAAACTATGAAACAACTATGTCTTCGCACTCCATAGTCTTCACGTGAATGTCTTCTCAAGTCATAATTTTTGTTGTGAATATCTTCACAAACCACCATTGTCTTCAGTGTCTTCACACATTTTTAGGGGTCATCTCTGGTAGGTAAACCGAATCAATGTGGGACTACTACCAGTGTTATCCTGCAATTCTCACAAACACATTAGTCCCTCAACCAAGTTTGTCGTCGATACACCAAACTCAACTAGGGGTGGCACTAGATGCACTTACAAATATGAGCATCCAGGTTCCGCTATTGGTTATTGACCGGAGATGAGTCTCGGTCATGTCTACATAGTTCTAGAACCCGTAGGGTCTGCACGCTTAACGTTCGATGACGATCGGTATTATGAGTTTATGTGTTTTGATGTACCGAAGGTAGTTCGGAGTCCTGGATGAGATGACGAACATGACGAGGAGTTTCAAAATGGTCGACACATAAAGATTGATATATATTGGAAGACTATATTCGGACATCGGAATAGTTCCCAGGTGTATCGGTTATTTTCCGGAGTACCGAGGGGTTACCGGAACCCCCTGGGGGGTTATTGGGCCACATGGGCCCGTTGGTGGAAGAGAGGAGGCAGGCCAAGGTGTGGCGCGCACCCCCCTAGCCCAAACCGAATTGGACTAGGGGGGCAGCCCCCCTTTCCTTCTCTCCTCCCTCTCCTTCCCCCCTTCTCCTTGTTGGAATAGGAAAGGGGGGGGTCGAATCCTACTTGGAGTAGTATTGCCCCCCATGGCGCGCCTCCTCCCCCTGGCCGGCCTCCTCCTCCCTCCCCCCTTTATATACGTGGGAGAGGGGCACCCCAAAGGCGCACCAAAGTTTCTCTTAGTCGTGTGCGATGCCCCCTCCACAGAAACACATCTCGGTCATATCGTTGCAGTGCTTAGGCGAAGCCCTGGGCTAGTAACTTCATCATAAACGTCACCATGCCGTAGTGCTGACGAAACTCTCCCTCGGCCTCAGCTACATCAAGATTTTGAGGGACGTCACCGAGCTGTACGAGTGCAGATCGCGGAGGTGCCGTGCGTTTGGTACTTGATCGGTTGGATTGTGAAGACGTTTGACTACATCAACCGAGTTACTTAACGCTTCCGCTTTCGGTCTATGAGGGTACGTGGACACACTCTCCCTTTCGTTGCTATGCTTCTCCTAGATAGATATTGCGTGATCGTAGGATTTTTTTTTGAAATACTACGTTCCCCAACAATGGCATCAGAGCCAGGTCTATGCGTAGATGTTATATGCACGAGTAGAACACAAAGAGTTGTGGGCGATAATAGTCATACTGCTTACCAGCATGTCATACTTTAATTCGGTGGTATTGTTGGATGAAGCGGCCTAGAACGACATTACATGATTGCGTTCATGAGACTGGTTCTACTGCCGTGCTTCGCACACAGGTGGCTAGTGGGTGTCTGTTTCCCCAACTTTAGTTGAATCGAGTGTGACTACGCCCGGTCCTTGTTGAAGGTTAAAATAGCACACTTGACGAAAAATCGTTGTGGTTTTGATGCGTAGGTAAGAACGGTTCTTGCTAGAAGCCCGTAGCAGCCACGTAAAACTTGCAACAACAAAGTAGAGGACGTCTAACTTGTTTTTGCAAGGCTTGCTGTGATATGATATGGTCAAGACGTGATGATATATAATTTGTTGTATGAGATGATCATGTTTTGTAATGATTATCGACAATGGCAGGAGCCATATGGTTGTTGCTTTATTGTATGAAATGCAATCGCCATGTAATTGCTTTACTTTATCCCTAAGTGGTAGCGATAGTCGTAGAAGCAATAGTTGGCGAGACGACAATGGTGCTTTGGAGATGGAGATCAAAGGCACAAGATGATGATGGCCATATCATATCACTTATATTGATTGCATGTAATGTTTATCCTTTATGCATCTTATTTTGCTTAGTGCGTCGGTAGCATTGTAAGATGATCTCTCACTAAATTTCAAGGTACAAGTGTTCTCCCTGAGTATGCACCGTTGCGACAGTTAATTCGTGTCGAGACACCATGTGATGATCGGGTGTGATAAGCTCTCGTTCACATACAACGCTGCGTGCAAAGCCAGTTTTGCACACGCAGAATACTCGGGTTAAACTTGACGAGACTAGCATATGAAGATATGGCCTCGGAACACTTTGAGACCGAAAGGTCGGCGTGAATCATATAGTAGATATGATCAACATAGTTATGTTCACCATTGAAAGCTAATCCATCTCACGTGATGACCGGACATGATTTAGTTGATTTGGATCACGTGATCACTTAGATGATTAGAGGGATGTCTATCTAAGTGGGAGTTCTTAAGTAATATGATTAATTGAGCTTTAATTTAGCATGAACTTAGTACCTGATAGTATTTTGCATGTTTATGTTGTTATAGATCAATGGCCCGTGCTACTGTTCCTTTGAATTTTAATGCGTTCCTAGAGAAAGCTTAGTTGAAAGATGATGGTAGCAACTACACGGACTGGGTCCATAACTTGAGGATTATCCTCATTCTTTGCCGCACGTAAGAATTGCATCCTCGGAAGAACTGCTAGGTGCAAGACCCCGCAGGAGCAACACTGCACGTTGTGAACGCCGGCGAGCAAAAGCTGATGACTACTCGATAGTTCGGTGTGCCATGCTTTACGGCTTAGAACCGGACTTCAACAACGCTTTGAATGTCATGGAGCATGTGAGATGTTCGGTGTTGAAGTTAATATTTCAAGCAAATGCCCGGATCGAGAGATATGAAGTCTCCAATAAGTTCTACAAGCGCAAAATGGAGGAGAATAGTTACAGGTGAACATATACTCAAAATGTCCGGGTACCATAATCACTTGACTCAGCGGGAGTTAATCTTCCGGTTGATAGTGTCATTGATAGAGTTCTTCAATCACTGCCACCATGCTACAAAAGCTTCGTGATGAACTATAATATGCAAGGGATGGATAAGACAATTCCCGAGCTCTTCGCAATGCTAAAGGCTGCAAAGGTAGAAATCAAGAAGGAGCATTGATACGTCTCCAACGTATCTATAATTTTTTATTGTTCCATGCTGTTTTATTATCAATCTTGGATGTTTTATAATCATTTTATAGTCATTTTATATCATTTTTGGTACTAACCTATTGACATAGTGCCCAGTGCCAGTTGTTGTTTTCTGCATGTTTTTTACATCGTAGGAAATCAATACCAAACGGAGTCCAAACACCTGCGAAACTCCACGATGATTTTTTGGGCGGAAAGGAAGGCAATGGGCCTTGGTTGCACTGGGGTGCCTCGAGGGGACAACCCACCGTATGCGCGCCAGGAGGCTCAGGCGCGCCCTGGTGGGTTGTGCCCACCTCGGGTGCCCCCCGGACCACCTCTTCGCTCTATAAATACCACAATATTCAAGAAACCCTGGGGAAAGCATTGAAATATTCATCCAGCCGCGCATGAGAGTCTAGAACCACCAGATCAATCTAGATACCATCACGGAGGGGTTCACCACCTCCATTGGTGCCTCTCCGATGATGCGTGAGTAGTTCTTTGTAGACCTTGGTCCGTAGTTAGTAGCTAGATGGCTTTCTCTCTCTCTCTCTCTCTCTCTCTCTCTCTCTCTCTCTCTACATGGCCTTGTGATGAATTCTCAATACAATGGTCTCTTGGAGATCCATATGATGTAACTCTTTTGTTGTGTGTTTGTTGGGATCTGATGAACTTTGATTTTATGATCGGTCATATATTTTTATATCCATGAAAGTTATTTGAGTTTCTTTGATCTCTTATATGCATGATCTCTTATGGCCTCATATTTCTTCTCCGATATTTGGGTTTTATTTGGCCAACTTGATCTATTTATCTTGCAAGGGGAAGAGGTGCCCGGTAGTGGGTTCGATCTTACGGTGCTCGATCCCGATGTAAGGGGAAACGACACGTATGTATCGTTGCTACTAAGGATAAAAAGCGGGATCTATATTCTTGCCATATAGATAAACGGATCTTGTCTACATCATGTCATCGTTCTTATTGCATTACTCCGTTTTTCCATGAACTTAATACGCTAGATGCATGCTGGATAGCGGTCGATGTGTGGAGTAATATAGTATATGTAGGCAGGAGTCAGTTTACTATCTTGGACGTGATGCCTATGTAATGATCATTGCCTGTATATCGTCATAATTATTTGAAGTTCTATTAATTGCCCAACAGTAATTTGTTTACCCACCATTGCTATTTTTCTCGAGAGAAGCCACTAGTGAAACCTACGGCCCGCGGGTCTTTCTTTTCATATATTTGCCTTGCGATCTACTTTTCCTTTGCATTTTTATTCAGATCTATTAAACCAAAAATACAAAAATACCTTGCTGTGTTTAATCTTTATTTATTTTATTTGGCGTTCGATCTATCAATCTCCTACAATTTACCTCACGTCCACTTGCCTATGTTGAGGCGCCGTACCCCGGAAGGGATTGACAACCCCTTTAACTCGTCGGGTTGCGAGGTGTTGTTATTTGTGTGCAGGTGTTGTTTACGTTGTGTTGCTTGGTTCTCCTACTGGTTCGATACCTTGGTTTCATAATTGAGGGAAATACTTACCTTTGCTGTGCTACATCATCCCTCCCTCTCCGGGGAAATACCGATATAGTTCCAGCTGCCATCAAGGAAGAATTTCTGGCGCCGTTGCCGGGGAGGATCTTCAACATAACCAAGTTCGTAATAAAAAATCTCATACGCTTGCAATTTACATTATTTGCCATTTTCCTCTCGTTTTCCTCTCCCCACTTCACAAAAATTTGCCTCTTTATTCGCCTCTCTTTTTCCGTTCGTCGTTTTCTCGTCAGATCTATCTTTTTGGTTGCAATCTTATTTGCTACCTTTGCTTGTGTTACCATGTGCTTTCTATTTGCTTGCATCTTCGCTTGCTAAAAATCTATTGATATGGATCCTCATCCACTTGCTAATCTTTTCAAAAGATCTGATTATGGTGAACCAATTGCTAGTGAGTTGAGTGCACTTGATTATCTTTATGAAGCTTTGCTTGAGATTCGTGAATCTGAAAATTGTGATGAAGGAATTTATGAAGTGATTCATGAGAGATCCTTGAAAGAAAAGCATGAATGCAATGATTTTACTATAAATTCTATTAATGTAAATTGTGCTAATAATATGCAAAACCCCAAGGTTGGGGATGTTAGTTTTGCAATGTCCACTACTTATTGTAATGATCATGATTGGGGTGATTCTTCTTATGATCTTGAAAACTTTTAAGCCTCATGATGATTATGTTTGCGATAATAATGGAAGTGGGATTGGAAGAGTGTCAACTTTAGCTAAATATAATCCCACATATTTGGAGAGTGTTCAATCTTATGAATTTTTTTATGAAAGTGGGTTTGGAGAGGTCATGTCTTTATTTGATGATAATCCCACTATATTGGAAGAGTGTCAACTTTGCATGCATGTGGATCATAAAGAGAAAAATTTATATGATAGTTCTATTATTGAATTTGATTATGATCCTACATATAATTATTATGAGAGAGGAAAATATGGTTGTAGAAATTTTCATGTTATTAAATTTCCTCTCGTTGTGTTGAGATTGTCAATGTTTTATTCCTCTCCTTTGCACATGCTAGATATTTCTTGTCTTGACAATTTGTTTTCCTATAAAATTCCTATGCATAGGAAGTATGTTAGACTTAAATGTGTTTGTCACATGTTTCATGATGCTCTCTTTGTGTTTCAATTATTATCTTTCGTGTGAGCATCGTTGAAATATTATGCCTAGCTAGGGGCGTAAAACTATAGCGCTTGTTGGGAGGCAACCCAATGAATAAATTTTATTTTTGCTTTTCGCTTTCTGTTCTTGTGTGTTTACACAATTATGCTACTTTTATGATTGTGTTCATTATGTTTTAATTAGTGTTTGTGCCAAGTAAAGCCTTTAGGATCTTCTTGAAAGATAGTTGTTTGATCTTGCTGAAAAAGACAAAAACTTTGCACTCACGAAAATAGTTTTCATAAATCACAGAAAAGCGATTTTGCTCTGATTCTTTTTGCATAAGATTAATATACAAATTACCCTGATCGTCCTAATTTGGTAGAAGTTTTGTAGGTCCAGAAGTATTCGCAAAAGTCAGATTACTACAGACTGTTCTGTTTTGACAGATTCTGTTTTCTTTGTGTTGTGTGCTTATTTTGATGGCTCTATGGTTTTCTTTGATGAGTTTTTGCCATAGAAAAGTTGGAATATAGTAGATATAATACAAAAACAAAATATGAATTGGTTTGATACAGAACTTCTAGTAGTGATTTATTTTTCTTACACTAATGGATCTCACGAAGGTTGTGTTGAGGTTTGTGTGATTGAAGTTTTCAAGTTTTGGGTTATCTTACAATGGATGAAGGAAGGATGTAGAGCCTAAGCTTGGGGATGCCTGACATCCCAAGCTATTATCCAAGAATGAGCAACTAACTAAGCTTGGGGATGCCCCGAGTGGCATCCCCGCTTTCTTCCAACAACTATCGGTATTTTACTCGAGGCTATATTTTTATTCGTCACATGATATGTGTTTTTCTTGGAGCGTCTTGTATGATATTTGTCTTTGCTTGTTTCATTTTGTATTTTAAGTCATCAATCCTTGCTGGACACACCTTTTTGAGAGAGCCAAAATTATATCATGACTTGTTAAAACTGCTCTCTATGCTTCACTTAAATCTTTTATGAGCTAGGACTTGCTCTAGTGCTTCACTTATATCTTTTTGAGCACGGTGTGCTTTGTTATTTTTGAAGAAATGCTCTCTTGATTCACTTAGATTTATTTGAGAGTTAGTAAATCTTGAAGAAATTCTCTCTTGCTTCACTTAAATTATTTTAAGAGAAACAAAAATTGTTATGCTCATGATCTTCACTTATATTTGTTTGAGCTTATGAAAAGCAACACACAAAAGTTAGTCCCATCGTGATAGATATCCAAGAAGGATAAAGAAAAATATGTCATGTAGATCATTGGACAAAATAAACTTGATTCTTAGTAATAGTTTTGAGATATGATGATGTGATATGTGAGTTATGTTGATGAGTAATTGTGCTTTAGTAAGAATATTGGTGTTAAGGTTTGTGATTCCCTATGCATGCATGAAAGTCAATAATCATGCAACGAAAGTTATATCCTACTTGTGGTGCATTATTCCACTACAAAAAAAAGACATATCCGTGACATTTTGGCCGAATGAAAAAAAATCTGTCATACTTATGACACTTCTATGATGATAATTGTGACAAAACCTGATATTATCATAGATGTGGTGGGGTCCTGCTTCTATGACAAAAAATCATGACAAAAAATGGGCTTTTTGTCCTGGGCGGGCCGGAGACGCAGCTGCATGACATTCTTTGGGCCGTCCATGACGAAAAAACCGTGGTAGAAGCGAGGGCGAGGAAAATATCAGGGATTTCCGGTTACGGTGGGTGGTCGGGGGTCGAGCGATGCGCGTTTCTCGTCACGTCTGGGCGTGTGTGCGAGGCATTGGGCTCTAAATGAACCCGGCGAGGTGTTGGGCTCTAGCGAACCCGAGAAATGGCAATCAGGCTACGCGTTCTTGAACCCGAAGCGATCGACCGATCCCTTGCCGTTGGCGAACTCGAGTGATCCTTCGCTCTGCTGCTAATCAAGCCGATCCATGCTGCCTCTGGATGAACAGTGAGTGTTGTTGGGGGCTTTGGACGAACAGTTCCCGGTGGGGGGTTGGATGAACAGGACCCCGTGGTAGTAGAGGCCGTTGTCACTGGATGAACAGTACCCCGATTGATCGAGCCGGTGGATGAACAGGATCCCGTGGAGGGCAGGATGAACAAGACCCCGTGGAGGGCTGGATGAACAGTAGCCGGTGGAGGGCTGGTTGAACAGTAGCCGGTGGAGGGAGAGATGAACAGTAGCCCGTGGAGGGTGGTTGAACAGGACCCCGTGGAGAGGGTTGGTTGAACAGTAGTCGGTGGAGGAGCGCGCGGTGGAGGCTGGATGAACAGGAGCCCGTCGATGAACAGTCACAGGTGGAGGCTGGAGGAGGTCGACGGTGGATGAACAGGAGCCCGTGGAGGCTGGAGGAGGTCGCCGGTGGAGATGAACAATATCCCGTGGAGTCCCGTTTTGCGGTACACCACACCCCTCCCGATGAACATGACCCCCGTTTCGACCGTAGCGCTCCAACACAAGTTTGTTTCCTTCGTTTTGTGGTACGCCACACCCCTCCCGATCAACAGGACCCTGTTTCCACCGTAGGAGGTCCGTTTCCTCCATTTTTCGGTACGCCAGACCCCGCCCGATGAACAGGATCCCGTTTCCACCGTGGTCGGTCAAACACAAGGCTATTTCCTCCGTTCTGTGGTACGCCATGCCTTGTTTCCATCGGCTATTCCGTCCAAGCCGGTTGCCTCCCGATGAACACGACGACGCATTCTATTCAGACCCAGCCGGTTGCCTCCCCATGAACACGACGACGACGCAGCTTCTCCATTCCTACCCAGCCATGTACATGAGCCCTGGCCCTACGTATGCATGAGTAGGCATTCGAGACCCCGCCTGTATGTACGTATGTGGCCGTATTTTCTTTCTTGCACCCTGGCCGCTGTACATACGTGTACATGCTACGTCCGCGGCTCTACTACGACACGTGCGCGCCTCTACAACGACCAATATGTATGTACACGTTCACGACCAAAATGACAACGCTACGTACGCTTCGACCAGGTGGGTCCCGACTGTCAGGCACTTCCTTGCGTGCGAAGATGTAGCTGGTGCGTCCCAGGAGTCAGGGGGCGAATCATTTTTTTCCCGTAATATGGACGCACTTCCTTGCGTGCGAATATGTAGCTAGTGGGTCCCAGCAGTCAGGGGGAAACGTTTTTTTTTCACTAAATACGGTGGCCCGTCCAGTGGGTCCCTGCTGTCAGGTGGAGAAATAAATATTTTGCGCATAATAAGGAGGCACTTCCTTGCTGCAGCCGTGGACCCAGCTGTCAGCCTCTCCACGTACAGTACTCTTCCGACGGAAGTCATTCGTTGACCACGCTACGCCGAGAGCACCAGGGCGGTGGACGATGGCGAGGCCTAGGAAGGGGACGACGCGGAACCGGGGAAGACGCGGCAGTGGATGCCAACGCCGAGGGAAATCGTGGGTTGACTGCCTGCGGTGTGAGGCTGCCATCACCGGAGAATAACGGAGGTGTGGGTGAGTATAGAGGGATGGCATGGCGGTGGTGGCAAGACTGGTCGGACACGGGAGGCGGGAGCAATGACACGGCCGACGCTTGTTTGGGCGGCTGGAGCAAGAATAACAGAGGTTGAAGAAGCACTACGGCCGTTGGATGGACATCGTCCGGTCACTGGAGCTAGATTCGTTCATATTGACTAAGTTGACAAAGCTCTCCGTCCGCGTTAACTTAGTAGGCCCACAAGTCAGCCTCCCATTATGGTGGGTCCCACCTAGCAGGGGGAGTATTCATTTTTTTGTGCGTAATAAGGAGGCACTTCCTTGCGTGCGAAGATATAGCTGGTGGGTCCGAAATGCCGCCGTGATAGTATTAATTTTTTTGGCGTAATAAGGATGCACTTCCTTGCGTGCGAAGATGTAGCTGGTGGGTCCCAGCAGTCAGGGGGAGAAAACATTATTTTTCAAGGTAAAAAGGATGCAGTTGCATGCATGCGTCCATGGGCGTGGTGCGTCCCCACTGTCAGCCTCTCACGTACTTTCATCTTCCGATGACTCTCGTTTATTGACCACGTTGACCACACCGTGCCGAGCGCACCAAGGCCGGTGGACGATGGCGAGGCCCCAGACTGGATCGACCCGGAGATGGGGAAGACGCGGCAGTGGAATCACAGATGGAGAGGAGTGGGAAACTTGACTGGTTCGGGTGCGTGGCAGCACTGCTGCCCAAGGGAGACAGGAGCAAGAACAGAAGTTGAAGAAGGAGCACGGCTGTTGGATTAACAGCCAACGGTCCAGCTGCTAGAATCATTTGTTGATTAAGTTGACAAAGCCCTGCGTACATGTCCGCTTAGTAGGCCTACAAGTTAGCCACCAAATCTGACAGGTCCCAGCTATCAACAGGAGGAATAGTTCTTTTCGCATAACAAGGAGGCACTTCCTTCCGTGCGAAGATACAACAGGTGGGCCACAACTGTCAGGGGGAGGAAACATTATTTTCAGCTTAATAAGGAGGAACTTTCCTTGCGTGCGACCATGGACCTCGTGGGTCCCAGCCGTCAGGCTCTCCAGTCCTCTTCCGATGACTCTTGTTTGTTGACCACGTCACGCCGAGCGCAGCGAGGCGGTGGATGACGGCGAGGCCCTGGACGGGAATGACCCAGAGATGGGAAGACGCGATAGTGGAGTTGTAGATTGAGAGGAGTACAAGGGTTATAACTGGTTCTGGTGCGGCGTGGGGCTGCAGTCGGTGGAGAATAACAGGAGGTGTGGAGGGGTGGAGGGATAGCCTGGCCGACGGTGGGGTAGCGCTTAGCGAGGATGCGTGCTAAGCGAGCCGCTAGTCATGAGGAGGCGGACGAGCGGACCCGGCGACGCTGGAGGAAGAAGACGAGAGATTGAAGGTGCATGCCGACCATTGGATTTACGCTGGAGGAAGAAGACGAGAGATTGAAGGTGCATGCCGGCCATTTTATATAAATCCAATGGTTGTGGATGTCATAATCATTTGTTGACCAAGTTGATAATGCCCTGTGTAGGCTTCGACCTATTGTCCCACATGTCAGCCTGCAAAAATGTGGTATATATTTAACCCATGTTTTCTAGAATGTACAGTCCATTTGTTGGGCTGGGTGAACAAATAATTTCACGTCAATGCGGCCCATTTAATATTTTCTACGAAATCCCAGCCCATTTGCACTTTCTTGAAATACATGAATTAGCTGGGCTCGTTCTATATATAATGTTAGGTTAGAAGGAGCAATTAATATCAAAAAATAAACCGTTGCGACACATTTTTTATATATAAAATTAACAAATTAGCGAGTTATTGCTCAAAATAAAAATGAGCGCGTTATTATTACATTGGTCCTTAAAATCTTACAAGCTTTTATGCATAATCACGAGGATTTTCCTACTGTGAGTCAAAAACAACCAGGATTTTCCTTGCCAACTTCTGTTAAACGTTTACTTTTATAAGTTAATAACATGTGGCATGTTTTTATAATGTATATATAAGTCTCTATAAAATATACAATAATAGTAATAATATAAATATAGATAATGTGGTTAGAAGGGAAAACATAAATTGGACACAACATTATTATTCTTATATATAGATAAATAGAACATAGATCTGCGTTTTATTAACAAAATACATTGGGCTGCCGATCTTTAAGAAGAAGTAAAACCTACGTTGGGAGGCCCATAGGCCGGTATGGACCTCAAAAAATAAGTTGAAACCACTGTCTCCATATGTCGTGGGTTACGCATACCTAGGCCTAGCTGATACTTGTTCGCCCTCTAGGAAAAAATGATAGTACTAGCTAGATCCCCGGGCGAACTGGATTAAAGAGGGGACCGGTGGCCCGACTGAAGAAGAACATCAGACGCGATTTTTTTCTTCAGTGGATGGCTCTCGATGGCGTTTTTTTACTTGCCTCTGCACCATACAACTTGTATTTTTAGCCTCCCATCCCGTGGTGGATCAACAGCCCATTAGCTAGGCGGGCCAACCTACAGAAACGAGCACTCGATTTTTCATCAAGCCCCAAAAACAACGCAGGCCATTATTCATGTTTTGAAGCCGAAAACATTACAACAGGGGTTGAGCGGGGGAGGGGGGAAGACAGAGCAAAAATATTAAGAAGAGTTTATGCGCCGTTGCTACCCTAACAAAGCAGGTGCAATCTTCTCGGGAAGAAGGTGTGCCGTTGACACCCACACTTCACAAATCCCACAATAGACATACTAACAAGTTCGCACACAAGTACAATACAACAGGTAAACATTCGTATCAAATTCAGGTTCACAGGACACCTTCATATAAAGAGCCAACATTCACAATCAACAACTCAAAAGATTCATATATACACAAGTTCAGCATGTCTATGCATCCAAATGGTTGATAGATCACATGACAATATTCATAGATAATTCACAAAAAGATTCAGATATACACATGTTCACTATGTTTATGCAACCAAATGATTGAGATCACAGCCAATATCATCCATGGACGAACTTTAATTACCTAGGGTACAGATTGGTAAATGGTGTTCAGTACTTCTTGCTAAAATTAATGCTTGTACGAGTAAAATTTCGAGTACATAAGAGGCAGCACAGACAATCTGAACTGTGCTTGTAGGTTATCCTTAAATAGTGGCCTCGTGCCGAGGGAGGTTTGAGCAACTTGGCCACTACTTTCATCCAACTAGTTTACTGGCTCATCTTTGTCCTGTAGCTCGCCAAAATTCTACATTGCAGACAAGAAAGGAGGCGGTTGAGAAAATGAACCACCCAAATTTTTTCTGCAGTCCAACTGAAATGGAGCATCCCTGGCGTGCAGACTGATTAAGTGCCAGATGAATATCTGGCGTCAACCAACATACGGAATCTTTAGACTCCATGCCATACTGATTCGCTACCATATGTGCCGATAACCAAAAGGCACAAGTTGGGACAAAATGCAGGTTGTGTTTTCTGGGCTATCGCCAAGCAATATTTTAGCGTTCACTCTCCTAATACTTGGAGTTTGACAATTGGTTAACGCCCGGTTGATACTCGAATGAATATAGGCACTTCTTCTTGTCAACATCGATGCTCGTCTGAGTGAACTTTGGAGTACATAGCGTGACAGCATGAGTACTGTCCATATGATCTTTTGTGCGGTTCTACTGAAATCACCCAATGTAATGATTTGCCTGTGAGATCAGGCTCCAAGTTACACCTTTATGAAATCGGCAAAAAGTAGCACAATACCAAATTACAAATACATATGACAAGCACAATAATCAGGATAAAGACCAGTACCAACATGTGTGAGGTAGCATATCAATTACTATTTCCTTTGGTGGAAGCCGAGATAAGCCAAGTGACTAACTGACAAAGGAAGGAAGCAAGCCGAGATTAGCGGTGACGAGGGAAAGGAAGGAAATTTATCGAGGCAATGAAACACCAAAGTTTGAGCAGTTCCACAAAATCGAGCATCCTGTTGGCACATATATTGAGAGAGTGAGATTCACGTAATAGTGGGACTAGTTGATGAAACATACACTAACAAATAGAAGCACCCTCGTTATCTTAATGGGTAAAGTTAGCAACATAGTAGTCTTGCTTAAAGAGAGGTATTAGTTTATTTAATCAGTGCCAATTAGCTCAACACTCAAAGCACTGCCATGTATCATACGTTGCAAAACTTTAACGTGCAAAGATAAAGGAGTTTCTCATAATGATGTACGATACAAATAGAGATGACTGACAAACTAATATGGATGAAGGCCTTAGGCCGGTACCAACCTGAGCAAAAAAGCTTATTCATGTAGTCCCAGAAGAGATGATAAATCACTCACTTGAATCACTCAATAGTATATATTTTTGTGCACTTCAAATGTATGGTTGAAATCACTCTTGTTTACTAGTGCTGAGATTATATAGAAAGATTATCAAGAACTCCCAAAGAGAGAGTTAAAGCCTTGGCTGGGATCTGATTCATTGTATTGTCTTGTGTAATTCCACTAAAATGTATGATTGGCACAACATGATCCCTGTTTGCACAAGTAGGAACAGGATGAAACCCTCATTAGCTTAGTGAGAAAGGATAGAAAGACATTAGCATATTACTCTAACAGTAGCATCAAATTCATCATGGACAATATGCAAAAGTGGAAGGGCTCCCTGGAGGATCGTCTCACATGTAAGGTAGAAGTTTAAGAGCCCTTGAATGGCCTCGGCCGAGGCCTCGGCTTGACAATATCACCTTGGCCTTTGTTTATTCTTCTTCTTCTTCTTCCTCTTCATGCTCTATTTCTCTTTCTCCCTCACCGGTTGGTGAAACCAAGTACATGATTGGCCTTCTATTTGAGAATTGGTTTTGTCGGTTGAGGGAGTACAAGTCTACTAGTAAACAATAGCATTATTTTCTCATGGCAGTCGCAAAATAGAGATTAACACATGCATTAAATATCATTCTTACCTAAAGGAAGGTTATGGTGCCAATATGGACGATGAGGATTGGAACACAGATCTCCCTTTGTGTAGTTCCATCGAAATGAACCAAGCTGTTCCATTCGACATTCAGTTAAACAACACAAAAGTCACTTCTTTTAAGAAGTGTTTTGTCTGATGCACCAAAAAGGTCACAACACAACGGTGAAATGGATATCCCTGTTTGCACAAATAGCTCTGAGAGGAAGCAGTGAGTCTCAAAAATTACTGAGCAAAAAACATTTGGCTAAACTTTTCATGGCTTATAACGGTGTATGGCTTCATTTTACCTGGGGCATTAGATTAAGAACAGCAAAATATTTGGTATAAGGGCATGGGACAGTGGGTGCAACAGCAATCCAGCACCATGTACCTAAACCGGGGCATAAAGTGGTGATTCAGAGTTTGTTGCCCCAAGAAACAAACATCCAAGAAACATATCTGGGCTGGTCCCATTTTTGTTCACTCTAGCCACCTACTCCTTTTTTTGGAAATGGAGGCATGCCCCCGGCCTCTGCATCATAATGACGCATGCAGCCATCTTATGCGTGGATAGCAAATCTAGTCCTGGTCATACCACTGTGTACAGCGTTTCCCCTATATTTCCCTTTTCGACCAAGAGACCCGGTTGGATGACAAGTACGTACTACTTTCACCCCTATCGTTCTCTGTTTTGTACCAAGTCCGATGCACATACTAAATTCCCCCACCCCCACTTTATTTCTTGTTTGAACCAAGTACAAGATTCGACTCCATGAAGTAGCTTTACCTCTAACAATAGAAGAAAAAAAGTGTCGTTTGAACATCCGATCAAGAGGGGCTGAGAGGTAGAAAATGATGCACATGCAGCGATGTAGCAAGCTGGGGAAGTAGAGCTAGGGCGGTTTCGAAGGAAGATATACCTAAAAGTCGTCGGGATGTGGATAGGTGGGCGGCGGGAAGCAGGATCCGCCCACACTAGGGTAACGACGAAGGGTTCGGAGGACCTCCCGCGCCGGCGCTCGACCAAAGATAACGGTGTGGCCGGCAGTGGGTCTCCTCCCTCGTTGTGGACGAGGGCCTAAACACTGCCTCTCCTCCCCTTCACCGGCGGAGGGGGATACGGCCGGATCTGTAACCAGCGATGAGGATAGAAAGGCAGTGTTTTTTGAAGGTAGAAAGACAGTGTTACCACCGCTATCTTGTTTAGATCTGGAGAGGATGAGAGTGTGTGAACAGAGCAACCCTAGCAAGCAAGCGCGGAGGCTCCGGCCTATATATACGTAGTGGGGTAGTTTTTCTCTTTCACTCCATCAAAACAATCGTTTAAAATTGTGTACGTGCCAGGTCACTGTTTGTTTGAGTTGTTGATTTTTTTTTGAGATAGCTACCCGCTTATTCCAAGTGGTGTTACGGTGTGCCAGGTCGCACTTTTTATCGTTCAAGTCTAGTACAAGACCCTCTATTAAATGAACAACCACCCCCTCATAAATTTGTGAATAAGCCCATAGCAAAATTATCGGAAACGTGGGCTGCCCCAACATGCATTATTATTTATATTTTCTATGTGGGAGTATCCTCAAAACAAAATGTGAGAGTACAATATTTATAGGGCCCCTTTGTAATTGGTGCTAAATTTTGACCAAAGATTTAACTGACAAAATGTTAGTGCATGTTAATAAAAATTATATCGTTTGATTAGTATTTGAACATAGTTTTCAATTATGTAATTTTTTGTGACATGCATGAACATTTGGTTAATTAAGTTTATAGTCAAAATTTGGCAAGGTGCATTAGATCAACACATGCAAGTATCAAAAGGAGAGTTACGTCATGCATGCATGCATGCATGCATTGTAATTAATGCATCGGTAAACGCAAATTATTGAAATATATCGAGTGCAGTGCTTTGATGTGTCGCGTCAACTCGTATAAGACCGAGAAGTTTGATTACTACAATGCCCTCTCGCCTTAACCGCACCTGCCTTTGGCTGCATGACAGGTGGGCCACCCACCTGTTTGGTCCACCCATCATACTGCAAAAGGCGGGAAGCGATAAGTCAATGAAGATGCGTCCCTCCCTCACCCATGAGCGTGGTGGTGGCGGGGACTAGGAGAAGCTTTAGATTCGCTATCGCTCTCTCCCTCCATACGCCAGTGGACATGCAGCAGTTCAATCGGTATCGGATGGCTAGAAGCATCTTGTAGTACTCCTCCACTTGATAGTACTCCATCATTGTTCGAAACTTCAAGAAGGCGAAAGAGCCAAGCGCATTACCGGATGCTTTCGTATGGCGATTCATGTGTCGTAAAGCGGTCTAGGATAAATGTACCGAGTGTACCTGTAAAGCTCAACATCATTAGAATCGGCTCCATGCTTTTTTATTAAAATAATCTTACGGCCCTACATCATCCACGGTGATTGTAGTTTGCACGCTCATCTGGTCAAGACAAGAATATATATTTTAATTTGTGGTGGGATAAATGTTAGAGGTTGCAGCAAATATAGAGTATACAACAAGCTATCCCTATCACACGTGGTGGACGGACATGCAGCAGTGGATTCGATATTGTAGAAGTAGTAGTAACATCATTGTTCGTCTTCTCGAAGAGGCGAAGAGCCAAGCGCAACCCGAACGTGGCAGTTGCGAACGCTCGCCACAGTGTGTTTGGTTGCATTCTCATCTCAGCATAGCTGTTCCCTCTTCGTGCATGCTCATCCCAGCACCCCAGTGTATTTGTGTTAAGCTAGTGTGGACTCATGCACCCTCCATACACCCTACCAAACATCAAAGCATCAAAGCATATCACAAAGCATCCGGGCCCGCGTGCCATCCACCAAATCACAGCGAGGTGCTACGATCGAGACTCACGGTCACCCGGTGTGGCCGTCATGACGATCATATCACAAAACCCACACCTTTACCAGCGGTGGTAAAGTGGCCTCAAAGATTAGACTGGAATGAAGCAACCATCATTTCACTTTGGAGCGCTTCGTTGAAGCCCTTTCTCCCCTTTCTTGAAGAAAACCTCACTCCAGGCTACTCCTGCGATTTTTCTTCTGTACCGAGAAAGGAAAGGTGGGCGAATCAGTGATGCTACTATATTTTCATTCCAAGAATCTTGTTTTTGTGAAGCACCGACCGATTCTCACAGCCTATTATTTTCTCATTTTCATTGCGATTGTGGTTTCCTTTTGATTGCTTTTTGTTTGTCAGTTCATTGATGGATCCAGGAGCAATAGGGTAACTCTCCAGGAAGCGAGCACCGACCAACGAGTTGACCATGTTGGCGGGCCAACCCATGGAGACGAAGAACTCCAAGAAACAAGCACTGGCCAAAGAGTTGACGACGTTGGCGGACGAAGTCTTCAAAGAAAGTTGGAAGAACAGCAAGGGCCCCACCGTGCCTACCCAGAAACTCTAATGGCCACCTATGAGAGGCTCAAGGCCGAGTTTGAGGAGATAGTCGCCATTGAGAAGCAGTATTCCCACAGCAAGGTGATGGCCCCATCGAGGCGAGGAGATGGCCCCCGGAGGGATGGGATCCCCCGGTGAGCTGCACAAGGTAAAAAATAATGGCTTACAATGGTTGTGGTTTTTGATTATTTGCGATGTGCTTGCTAATATGTTAGGGTTGTGCAGGTGCCGGTGGATGTCTTGATGATTCAGATGTCACGGCCCATCCTGTGGACAATGCCCCAGAGATCGTTTTCGATGTCGCTGTTCGTCCTATTGACATCACCCCGGAGATCAATTCCGATGCCGCTGTCCATCCTGTGGACATCGCCTGTAACATCCCAAATTTTCAATTTGGAATGTTATACATTAGATCATCATGCATATCATATTTTCTTGCATTTTTCCGATCCTAGAAAATTTCACGCAACTCAAGGACCCTCGGAGAGAGTTGGAGATTTCATTATTTTCATATTTGGGTTTTCTCAAAATTTGAAAATAGGATCATTTGGATTTATTTATTTTATCTTCAAATATTTTTCCACTATCAAAAATAAGAGAGGAATAATATGACTTTCCCAAAATTTAGGAAGAATGAAGATTTAATAAATAAATCAAATTTGGATTTTTCGAGGTTTATTTGCTTTAGGGAAAAAAATGAGTTTTCTTTAAAAAAAAATGCATTATTAAAGTTCATTTTGTTCGACTCATTTTTAGGAGTCGGGGAAAATTTATTTTTTTAGTTTGTAGTTCGTTTAGTATTATTTTAATTAGTTTTCGTTTTAAAAAAAAATCTGGCGCCCACTTTGGGCAAGGGCCCCGGCCCAACATGGCCTTGAAAGCCCCCTCTCCTCGCGCTCCCGCTCGGGAGGAGTCCCCGCATGCTTGTGCAGTCCGGCTCGGCCACGCCGCCCGCCGCCGTTGCCCCCTCCCCAAGCAACCCCCCCGCCTCCCCTCCTTATAAGCCGCCCCCCCCCCCCTCTCTCCTCCCCACCCAGCTCCGCCGCCGCCCAACCCATGCCCGCCCGGCCTTGCCCGAGCCGCCTTGCCCGCCATTGTCGCCTTGCGCTGCCGTCGCCGTCTTGCCGTCGTCGACCCGCCGCCACGCGAACCCACCCGACCCGGCCGAGCTCCTGAGCCTCATGGCGACCTCGCCGGAGGTAGCCACCACCCCACCCCGGTCCGGTTTTGTTTTAAAGAAAAAAAAACATCCGGTTTTTTTAGTTGTTCGGTTTTTTTAAAAACCCTAGATTTGGTTTTTTTTTCGGTTTAGTTAATTAGTGAACGTTCACCAATCCGTTCGTTCTAACGAGCAGCGTTGTGATTAGTTTACATTAACGAACGTCCGCTTATTTAACCGTTAAATCGCTTTTCTTTTAAATCGGATTTAATCCGTTATTTTCGATTTTGATTTCGATCCAATCTTCAAATCAGTTTATCTTGTCACTCGTTTATCGGAATCAGGTGATTCAAACGCACAGGAGTTTCATCTCGAAACCGCCGTTCGATTAATCAACTTAAACAAAGTTTTGCTATTGTAAAATTTGACCTAGTTTCAAATTGCTATACCCTAGTCGTTTTCTTTCGACTTTTGACTTTTGTTGCTTTATTTGATTCGATTCTTTTTGCAACCAGGGTTCTTAAGTTGAACTTTCTGGTTAGATCTTTTATTCGAGATTTACCTGTTTATTAGATGAGTACTTATTGTATGCTTGTTGTTTGTCTGCGTTAGATCACCGGTCATCGCTTGTTACTTGAGTCTCTAGGTTTCGCGGATCATCAGCAAGGCAAGTAACACTTTGATCATACTTTCTCATACCCAGTTTTTATGCATTAGATCAATCCTCAAACACTTGCATGATTAGGATCTAATTAAATTGTGGGATGGGAAGTAGATTGAGTAGTACCTATTACCTGTTTTACTTATGAAACCTTTGGGAGTTACTTCTCGTTTGCTTATTATGCTATGCTATGCTAGTAGACGTGGATTGGGTGAGTGAATATCCATGACAGATGTGAGATTGTTAATTAATGGTTTATCTAAGGTGGCAACTTAAACACACATCTGGGTGGATTGAGGCACCTGTTTTCAAGCAGGACTTGCCTGTTTTTTTGGGACCGCCACCCAGGCTCAAAGGGATCATAAGATCATTCATGCTAGTAACTTCCGTGTGCAGCCACAAGCCATTATGGGCTCTGGCATAGTTGAATAAGTCGTGTGAACTCTTATAGTGGTAGACTAGCTGATGTAGGGGTTGTAGGTGGTACGGTCTACCCATCGTAAGGTGCAAACACTTAGAAAGACTATGTCTCGGTCATCCGTCTCTCAAACACCATGTAGTGCGAGAAACCAAGCGGAGGCGGCCAAGGTCTTGTGGGGAAAAGTCATAAACCTCTGCGAGTGTACAAACTAATCATGATTAGCCGTGTCCCGGTTATGGACAATCTTGAGTATCTAGTACTTGAATATCATGTGAATCTCAACATGTTACTCTAATTAATATTGTTGGGTTTTCAATGAGTACTTTTAATTGGGATTGAGGATCTTGTCAACCATTCTCAATGTTTAACAACCACCATGATAGTTAAATAAAATTATTCCTTTGTAGTAGGGAAAATTAGCTTTACGCAAAAGCGTAACCATAGAGCTTTCCACCAGCCATATATGCATGTAGTGTAGCTTATTCTTCCATTACTCTCTATGTGTTACATTGCGGCATATTCCATGTCTTGACCGTTTCGAACTGCAACTTTCATGTTGCGAGACATTTAGAACGACAGTAAGGTGTTTAGGTCGTGGTTCTATACTCGATGATGCCGATGGAGTTGATGGACTCACTTATCTTCCAAGTCTTCCGCTGTTATCGTTATTAGATGGCCTTAAGCCATATTTATTGTAATAAGTCCCCTTTTGGACAACGTTGTAATAAGTGTGTGATTGCTACTCGCTATAAATCCTCAAATCTTGTGTGGTGTCGACATTCTTGATCCAGGGATGACACTGAGCACAGAGACTTGATCCATTGGTCGGGTCGCTACAGGTAGATGGTATCGTCGAGCACATTGTTGTAGGACACGAGCACTAAGTTAAAGCCATAGATCACTACTCTCTTCTCATTTTCTAACTCCTCATCTTTTCTACTCTTTAGGATGAAGGACGCGAAGATCAAGTATACCCAACCGGATGAAGGCACACCTTTTGGATTTCATTTGAAGGAAGTCACCAAGTACCTGAACATTGGACTACCACGTTTCAGGAACTTTCAACGCCACTCTGCTGAAGAGGTATTTGGAAGATTCAAGCTCATGTACCAGGGAAGGACTTTCGCCCCAATCACCAAGCCTATAGATAGTGTTTTCGATTGCACCAACATGGAGTGCAGGAAAGAGCATGGCAGCTCATATTACCATGGGACGCATTGGAGAAGTTTATCAAGAAGACCTCAAAGACACCGTCTACCTGATTTCGCGGACGCCGAGATGAACAATGGGAGATAGTCGGCACCAAGAAGGATAGATCCATTGCAGCTTTTATCCAGAGTTAAATCAGCACATTCGACGCCGGAGAACCGGATGTGCGATGATATGTTAGAGTTGAAGAATGCAAAGGGAAGGATCATCGAACTTGAAGAAGAACTAAGGTCTACACGCAAGGACTATATGGACGAGATCGTAGCTCTAGCAAGACACAATAACGATCTTAAGTACGAGATTGAAGAACTCAAGAAGAAATTGGCGCTCAAGAATGAAGACCAGTATGTCGGTTATCCAAGCGACTACATCAACATCGACGACACCGATTCGGATCCAAGTGAACCCGACTTTGAAGATGAAGCTGGAGCCGACATCATGGATTCTTCCACCGGTTCAAATTAGTAGATGACCCCCAAATATTAGTAGTATTTCCTCCATGTAACATCTTAGTACACGCACTTTTGCGATAGTTAGATCGTTGTAAGCCCCTTTGTTTGAATTGAATGAAGTGATTTGTGTGCATTTGCTCATGTGCATTTGGGTAGTGTTTCCCCTTAGACCCCACTCTATTCTTAATTTCTCGTCTTTTCTAAACCCATCAGATGCCTCCGAGACGCGACCCCGGATTTGTTTTCCCGCCAGAGATCACCCAGTTGATTCAGCAGCAGAACACTTTGATCCAAACATTGGTACAGAACCAAGGCAACAACAACAACAACAACCCACCACCACCACCACCTGCGGATCACCGATTTCGTTTCCTTAGAATTTGAATCCGCCAAGATTTTCCAAAGAGCACCGAGCCTATAGTAGCAGATGATTGGCTCCGTAAGGTAGGAAGGAGTTGACTACTGCGGGATGTCAGATGGAGAGAAGGTGAAGTTTCTTGCACACCAACTTGAAGGACCAGCTGACAACATGGTGGGAGAATTTTCTGACCACTTACCTCAGTAGACACCTTTGTCACATGGGATCGGTTTGCCAAGCTTTCCGCCTTGCCCATGTCTCGGCAGGAGCTATGGCCATGAAGAAGCGTGAGTTTCGCAACTTACGCCAAGGAGGAAGGACTGTTGGCCAATATGTGGATGATTTTAGTAAGTTAGCACGTTATGCCCCGGATGGCGTTACTACGGATCTGACTAAGCGGAGAAGTTTCGGAAGGACTGAATGATGAGTTAAGCATCACGAGTTGATGGTAGCAAGTTTCAATAACTACCGAGGAGTTGGTAGACCGAGCCCTTATGATTGAAGGAAAGCAGCGACAAATTGAGAACCGCAAGAGGAAGTATGGGCAAGGGAAGTATAACTACGGAGCTCAATGAGAAGCCCGTTATACCCCTAAGCGGGGAGTTCGGTTTCATCATACCCATGGAGGAAGTAGTTCGCACAACCATAATGGCCACAAGAATGGTAATGGGAATGGAGGAAGCAGCAGTCGAACGGACCACACCAACAACCCCAGCCAAGAAAGACTTGAGTCATGTCACCTGTTACAAGTGTTCCAAGACCGGACATTATGCAAATGAATGTCCAGAAGGCCAGAATGGAAATGGCAATGGAAGCTCTGGAAAGAAGCCAAACCCTTTCAACAGGGGACAGGTGAACCACATTGATGTGGAGGAGGTTGAAGATCAGCCCGATGCTGTAATCGGTAAGTTTTGGTTAAGTCATTTACTGCACTAGTTCTTTTCGATCTTTGGTGCATCACATTCATACATATCAAGGGGATTTGTGGATAAGTACAAATTACCAACCCAAGCCCTTAGGTCACCCATGATAGTAACCTCACCCGGAGAAGAATACATGGCTAGTATATGGTGTGATCGACTGCCATTAAGGATTGGACACTATGTTTTTCCCTCGGACCTAATAGTTCTAGAATCCCAAGGATTGGATGTAATATTAGGCATGGATTGGTTATCGAAGTATGGAGGGAACATAGATTGCGCCACTAAGTCAATTTTGCTCACCACACCAGAGGGAAGAAGGATTAAGTATGTATCACGACACGAGCCGAGGAGAGCGCCAAGTAAATTGCTTATCGAGTTGTGCAGGAAGAAGTACCAGTGGTAAAGGATTTCCCTGATGTATTTCCGGAAGAGTTGCCAGGAATGCCACCGGATAGAGACATTGAGTTTTTGATTGAACTGTTGCCAGGAACAGGCCCGATATCGAAGCGACCATACAGGATGCCCGCACAGGATTTGGCGGAAATCAAGAAGCAGATTAAGGAGCTATTGGATAAAGTTATATACGCCCAAGTTCTTCGCCTTGGGGATCACCCGTCATCGTTAGTGGAGAAGAAGGATGGATCGTTAAGGATGGTTGTTGATTATCGTGGATTGAATGCGGTAACAATCAAGAACAAGTACTCACTACCAATGATAAATGATCTGTTTGATCGGTTGCAAGGAGCTAAAGTGTTTTCCAAGATCGATTTGCGATCGTGGTACCATCGATTGAAGATACGAGAGCAGGACATACCTAAGACAGCATTTACCACGAGATATGGACTGTATGAGTACACCGTTATGTCATTTGGACTGACTAACGCACCAGCCTATTTCATGAATCTGATGAACAAAGTATTTATGGAGTTTTTGGATAAGTTCGTCGTGGTATTCATAGATGATATTTTGATATTCTCGAAGAATGAAGAAGAACATAAGGAACATTTGCGATTGGTTTTGGAGAAGCTAAGAGAACATCAGTTATATGCCAAGTTCAGCAAATGTGAGTTTGGCTAAAGGAAGTTGGATTTCTTGGACATGTTATATCCGGAGAAGGAATAGCAGTTGACCCCACAAAGGTTGAAATCGTAACCAAATGGGAAGCACCAACGACAGTTGGAGAGATCCGGAGTTTCCTTGGACTCGCAGGATACTACCGAAGATTCATTGAGAATTTCTCAAGGATTGCAAAGCCTATGACAGAATTGTTGAAGAAGGATACCAAGTTCATATGGACTGAGGACTGTGAGGCAAGTTTTCAGGAGTTGAAGAAAAGATTGGTTACCTCACAGTGTTAATATTGCCGGATCGACCAAGGATTATGAGGTGTATTGCGACGCTTCACGTCGAGGACTTGGAGCTTGCTTATGCGGGAAGGAAGAGTTGTTTCCTATGCTTCCACGACAGCTTAAGCCTCATGAGTTGAATTATGCCACACATGATTTGGAATTAGCAGCCGTTGTGCATGCATTGAAGACATGGAGACATTTTCTCATTGGAAATCATTGTGAGGTGTACACGGATCACAAGAGTTTGAAGTACATTTTCACACAGAAGGAGTTAAACCTTAGACAAAGGAGATGGTTGGAACTCATCAAGGATTATGATATGAGATTGCATTATCACCCCGGAAAGGCTAACGTTGTAGCAGACGCATTGAGCCGTAAGAGCCACGTCAATACCCTAATGATGGGAGGAATACCCAATGAGTTAGCGAGGACCTTGAGAACTATGTTTGGAAATAGTTCCGAGAGGCTATGTAGGAGCATTGGAGATTCAGTCTACACTGATGGACAAAATCAAAGAAGCCCAAAAGGCAGATAAGGAAGTTGCCTCTATAAAGGAGAAAATGAGCAAAGGAAAAGCAAAAGGATTTCGTGAGGATGAGCACGATACCCTATGGTTTGAGGACCGTGTTTATGTGCCCAATAACCCGGAGATCAGGAAGTTGATTTTGCAAGAGGCACATGATTCACCCTATTCGATTCACCCAGAAATACCAAGATGTATTTGGATTTGAAGGAAACATTACGGTGGACCGGAATGAAGAAGGATATTGCGGAGTATGTAGCGATTTGCGATGTATGTCGAGAGTGAAGGCAGAACATCGTGGCTGCGAGGATTATTGTTGCAGCCATTGCCAATACCGAATGGAAGTGGGATAAACTAGGCATGGATTTCATCACAGGTTTGCCAAAGACTCGTTCAGGATATGACTCGATTTGGGTTATAGTCGACCGCTTGGCGAAGGTAGCTCATTTCATTCGAGTCAAGACTACCTATAGCAGTGCTAAGTTGGCAAAGATATACATGACCAGAATTGTGTGTTTACACGGAGTTCCGAGGAGTATCGTGTCGAGATAGAGGAACCCAATTTACCTCAAAGTTTTGGGATCGAGTTGCGAAACATTGGGAACCAGCTGGAATTGATCTGACTTTTCACCTGAACAGATGGACGGTGAGAGAGTCAATCAGATTTTGGAGGATATCTTTGAGAGCTTGTGCACTAGATTATGGATCTAGTTGGGACGATAACTTGCCGTATGCAGAATTTTCTTATAACAGATTACCAAACCAGCTTGAAGATGGCACCTTCGAGGCTCTGTATGGAAGGAGATGCACGGGACACCGTTGTCATGGGACGAAACCGGAGATAGTCAGTTGTTTGGACCAGATTTGATTAAGGAGTGCGGCGAAGGTTAAGTTGATTCGCGATAGGCTCAAGGTAGCCCGATCCAGAACGGAAGAGCTATGCGGATTCAAACGCATAAGGCGATAGAATATGAAGTTGGAGACAGAGTATATCTTAGAGTATCCCCGCCGAGGAGTTAAGCGTTTTGGAGTTAAAGGAAAATTAGCACCACGTTTCGTTGGACCGTATAAGGTTTTGCAGCGCATGGGAGAAGTTGCTTATAAGCTGGAATTGCGGAGGGGTATCGGGGAGTTCATGATGTATTCCATATTTCACAGTTGAAGAAATGTCACGCAGAGATGGCGGAAGTACCGTTAAGAGATACAGTGCCGCTTGAAGCAATTCAGTTGAAGGATGATTTGACATATGAGGAGAAACCAGTCAAGATTCTCGATTATGCCACCAGAGTTACTTTCATGACAAGGTTATCAAGTTTTGCAAGGTTGATTGGAGCCACCACACCGAGGATGAAGCCACACAGGAAAGAGAGGAAGTTTTGCTCAAGGACCACCCTCACCTATTTTCTAGCCAACCCGAATCTCGAGGCGAGATTCATCTTAAGAGGGTAGGTTTGTAACATCCCAAATTTTCAATTTGGAATGTTATACATTAGATCATCATGCATATCATATTTTCTTGCATTTTTCCGATCCTAGAAAATTTCACGCAACTCAAGGACCCTCGGAGAGAGTTGGAGAATTTCATTATTTTCATATTTGGGTTTTCTCAAATTTTGAAAATAGGATCATTTGGATTTATTTATTTTATCTTCAAATATTTTTCCACTATCAAAAATAAGAGAGGGAATAATATGACTTTCCCAAAATTTAGGAAGAATGAAGATTTAATAAATAAATCAAATTTGGATTTTTCGAGGTTTATTTGCTTTAGGAAAAAAAATGAGTTTTCTTTAAAAAGAATATGCATTATTAAAGTTCATTTTGTTCGACTCATTTTAGGAGTCGGGTAAAATTTATTTTTTTAAGTTTGGATTTCGTTTATATTTATTTTATTTCTTTTTCGTTTTAAAAAAAAATACACGCGCCCACTTTGGGCAAGACCCATTAACCGCACGGCCCGGCACCCCCTCTCTCGCGCGCTCCCGCTCGGGAGAGTCCCGCCGCCGCCGCTTGAGTCCGGCTCGGCCCACGCCGCCATCGCCGTTGCCCCCTCCCAAGCAACCCGCCCCCTCCTCCTTAAAAGCCGCCCTCTCTCTCCTCCCACCCAGCGCCGCTTGTAACCCAACCCATACGCTTGCCCGAGCCGCCACTTGCGCCGCCGACACCGCCGTCGCCGTGCGTCGTCCTCGACCCGCCGCCGCCCGCCGAACCCACCCCGACCCCGCCGGAGCCCCCGAGCCCCCCCCGCGACCACGCCGGAGGTAGCCACCACCCCACCCCGGTCCGGTTTTGTTTTAAAAAAAACGTGCGGGTTTCGTTAGTTGTTCGGTTTTTTTTAAAACCCTAGATTTGGTTTTTTTCCGGTTTAGTTAATTAGTGAGCGTTCACCGATCCGTTCGTTGTATATGAAACGCGTTCGCCGATTAGTTTCTGATATGACGTCCGCTTATTTAACCGTTAAATCGTTTTCTTTTAAATCGGATTTAATCCGTTATTTTCGATTCGATTTCTCATCCAATCTTCAAATCGGTTTATCTTCTCACTCGTTTATCGGAATCGGTGATTCAAGCGCACTGAGTTTCATCTCGAAACCGCCGTTCCGATTAATCAACTTAAACAAAGTTTTGCTACTGTAAAATTTGACCTAGTTTCAAATTGCTATACCCTAGTCGTTTTCTTTCGACTTTTGACTTTCGTTGCTTTATTTTATTCGATTATTTTTGCAAACAGGGTTATTAAGTTTAACTTTAAGGTTAGACCATTATTCGAGATTTACCTGTGCATTAGATGAGGACTTATTGTATGGTTGGTTGTTTGTCTGCGTTAGATCACCTTGAGTGCGCCGCTTGTTACTTCGAGTCTCTAGGTTTCATGGATCATCGACAAGGCAAGTAACACTTTGATCATACTTTCTCATACCCAGTTTTTATGCATTAGATCAATCCTCAAACACTTGCATGATTAGGATCTAATTAAATTGTGGGATGGGAAGTAGATTGAGTAGTACCTATTACTGTTTTACTTATGAAACCTTTGGGAGTTACTTCTACGTTTGCTTATTATGCTATGCTATGCTAGTAGGCGTGGATTGGGTGAGTGAATATCCATGACAGATGTGAGATTGTTAATTAATGGTTTATCTAAGGTGGCAACTTAAACACACATCTGGGTGGATTGAGGCACTGTTTTCAAGCAGGACTTGCCTGTTTTTGGGACCGCCACCGGGCTCAAAGGGATCATAAGATCATTCATGCTAGTAACTTCCGTGTGCAGCCACAAGCCATTATGGGCTCTGGCATAGTTGAATAAGTCGTGTGAACTCTTACGGTGGTAGACTAGCTGATGTAGGGGTTGTAGGTGATGCAGTCTACCCATCGTAAGGTGCAAACACTTAGAAAGACTATGTCTCGGTCATCCGTCTCTCAAACACCATGTAGTGCGAGAAACCAAGCGGAGGCGATCGAGTCTTGTGGGGAAAAGTGCGCAAACCTCTGCAGAGTGTACAAACTAATCATGATTAGCCGTGTCCCCGGTTATGGACAATCTTGAGTATCTAGTACTTGAATATCATGTGAATCTGAACATGTTACTCTAATTAATATTGTTGGGTTTTTAATGAGTACTTTTAATTGGGATTGAGGATGTCAACCATTCTCAATGTTTAACAACCACCATGATAGTTAAATAAAATTATTCCTTTGTAGTAGGGAAAAATTAGCTTTACATAAGCTGTAACCATAGAGCTTTCCACCAGCCATATATGCATGTAGTGTAGCTTATTCTTCCATTACTCTCTATGTGTTACATTGCGGCATATTCCATGTGTCGACCCGTTTCGGGCTGCAACTTTCATGTTGCGAGACTTTTGGAACAACGAGTAAGGTGTTTAGGTCGTGGTTCTATACTCAGTGATGCCGATGGAGTTGATGGACTCACTTATCTTCCAAGTCTTCCGCTGTTATCGTTATTAGATGGCCTTAAGCCATATTTATTGTAATAAGTCCCCTTTTGGACAACGTTGTAATAAGTGTGTGATTGCTACTCTGCTATAAATCCTTGAAATCTTGTGTGGTGTCAGCATTACTGATCCAGGGATGACACCTGAGCACAGAGACTTGATCCATTCGGGTCGGGTCGCTACATCGCCCCAGAGATCGATTCCGATGTCGCGGTGGACATCGCCCCAAAGATCGATTCCCATGCTGCTGTCCGTGCTGTGCTCATTGCCCGAGAGATCGATGACAAGTAATAGTTGGTCCCGCTAATCCTTCAGGGTAGTTTGCATTGTGTTTAATTACCAGAACGATGCGTGTTATCAAACCATCTTAGGACTAGTGCACTGTCTTGTGTGGGTGGTACTTGCTACTCTTGTTTGATAGTGAATCACGTGAACCCTCTCAGGAGTTGTGAAGCGGATGTATCCTCACCAGCTTTTGATGTAATATATGGCATGCTTAGATGTAAGTTTGAGTATTTTATCATATCGTGAGGGCTGTTTGATGATTCTTGGTGTTAGTAGGCTAGCTCTTTGTGCGAGCTATAGCACATGCAAAACACTCATAGAAGAGAAAGCGTTGGGGTGATGAGCTCGTGGTATGCTTATACTGATCCGTCATCGATCGGCCAATAGCCCAAGCTCCTAAAATTGTAGGCTTAGCGATCGATCAGGCAATAGTCGACACGGATACATTCGGCCCCCTTTGGTTTGTAGGAATTCTATATGATAGGATTTGCAAAGGAAAAATTCCTTTGAAGCCCTTTTGTTTGTAGGAATGGATTCCTATTCCTATGTAGGATAGGAATCAATCCTTCACATTTTGGAGGGGAAAAACATTAGCCTAGACTCAACAGAAAATTTCCTATCCTATGCACCAAATGACATATCTTACTCTACAGGAATTGAGATGCATGTCATCTCACTTCCTATGATTTTTCTATTACTATAAAATGTCTATCCTATGAACCAAAGGAGGCCTGAAACGGAGGGAGTACAAATCCTAGGCGGGCTAGTTTGGCCTAGTGTGTTTCATTGATATGACGTGGTACAGTGCCGTCCAGTCTTCGCGTGTGGTAGTAGTACTGCGAGTACAGTAAGTTTTCTTGAAGAAGCGGAATTCAACAAAGTCATGATGGTTCCTTCGTCCGACCAACTTATAATGGGAAAGGTTGGGCTGCGCTTTCGACCAGAGGTGGACCGGGATAATTTTGTGCATGGCAGGTGGACCAGGATGGTCGACGTCCCACATGTTGGCGAATGAAAGTATTCTTTCCGATATAGTGGACAAGCAACGAGTATTCATTGTTTATTTTTGATGAAAGCTATTGTCTCCACTATTACGACGGAGGAGTGTGAAACCCGGCAGCCCAGTGAACTTGGCATGTGCACCACTCCCTCCTTCCTCATGTAATACTACCATAGTGTTGACTATAAGGTTGGCTATAAGGTTACAACTTTTTCTCACTTTCTCTCTATCTTTTTCCTCTCAAATGTTTTTTACTTTTCTTTTTGTAGACACAATTGTTTTTACGCCTCTTTTTTGTAGAATTAGTTTTTTATACCTAGGAGCACGTGTAGAGACGGGCTCCTGCAGATCCCACTCCTTGACTTTGTCAATGCCTCTCTCTCCTCCACATAAGGCTGGTCATAGTGGGAGTAATCTCGCAAGTAACATAACACACTTCAAGAAAAGTTTGCTTATGTGGCATATAGTTAATGAGGAGAGAGGTGTTTGGAGTAACATAATATGTTCTGTAACATATAACGCTATCCCAAGACAAAATGAGTCTACGTCTTAATAAATGATGGCTTGCATGATACTATACATATGTTACTCCCCACTATGAATGTAGTAACATAGACTAGTAACATGCATATGTTACTAGTCTAAGTTATTCCCCACTATGACTAGCCTAAGCGGGATTAGGGCATGTATAATGGTTCTATTGTAGGGATGCCACATAGGATAAATGATGAGGTGCAGGAAAGAGAAATCATAAGAAAAGGCTTGTCTTCTCTTATTTAAGAGAAGACAAGAGATGATCTCTTAGCACAGTATGTTTCACCATGTTTTTAGGAATAACTACTTATCGAAGATAAGGCTAAGAGATAATCCATTGTACACATGTTTTTTTGTTCATCTCTAAATTACATGCAAGACTTATGATAAGACTATCTTATCAACCATGGTACAGTTATCAACCATGGTACTACTTGCTATGAATGCGGGCAGCTGGCGTCTGAGAGCATCCACAATGTATCATTCTGCTGCCTCTAGACCTGCCTCTAAGCCCTTAGAGGCTGTCGCTATACACTGCTGGACCAAGCCTCTAGGCAAAATTCTCTAGTGTCGCCTCTAACACAAGAGACCGCCTCTACGCCATTTCTTTGCACTAAAATAATTCCCTGGCCCTACTTACAATCCCTGTAGCACATATATTTGTTCAGATTAGGCCTGAGATGGTTGGAGAGAGTAAATATTTTATGTTATATATGGGCTCCACCATAGAGGCTGCATGCCATAGCTATACATTGCGTTTCTTTTAACACACTATATATTGTGTTACATATGCCCTAAGGGGGGAGCGCGCGGGGGGAGGTGTGATACGTCTCCGTCGTATCTATAATTTTTGATTGTTCCATGCCAATATTCTACAACTTTTACATACTTTTGGCAACTTGTTATACTATTTTTGTGACTAACATATTGATCCAGTGCCCAGTGCCAGCTCTTGTTTGTTGCATGTTTTTTGTTTCGTAGAAAATCCATATAAAACGGAGTCCAAACGGGATAAAAACTGACGGAGATTTTTTTTGGAATATATGTGAATTTTGGGAAGTAGAATCAACATGAGACGATGCCCGAGGGGCCCACGAGGGTGAGGGGCGTACCCGAGGGGGTCAGGCGCGCCCTGGGCCCTCGTGGCCACCCCGTAAGGCAGTTGGTGCCCTTCTTTCGCCGCAAGAAAGCTAATATCCGGATAAAAATCGTGTCCAAATTTCAGCCCAATCAGATTCTGGATCCCTGTGAATATAAGAAAGCGGTGAAAGGCGAGAATCGAGAAACGCAGAAACAAAGAGAGACAGAGAGGTAGATCCAATCTCGGAGGGGCTCTCGCCCCTCCCATGCCATGGAAGCCAAGGACCAGAGGGGAAACCCTTCTCCCATCTAGGGAGAAGGTCAAGGAAGAAGAAACCCTTCTCCCATCTAGGGAGAAGGTCAAGGAAGAAGAAGAAGAAGAAGAAGAAGAAGAGAAGAAGAAGAAGAAGAAGAAGAAGAAGAAGAAGAAGAAGAAGAATAAGAAGGGGGGCTCTCTACCCCTCTCTACCGGTGGCGCCGGAACGCCGCCGGGGCCATCAAAATCACCGGAATCTACACCAACACCTCTGTCATCTTCACCAACATCTTCATCACCTTCCCCCATCTATCTACAACGGTCCACTCTCCCGCAACCCGTTGTACCCTCTATTTGAACATGGTGCCTTATGCTTCATATCATTATCCAATGATGTGTTTCCATCTTATGATGTCTGAGTAGATTTCCGTTGTCCTATCGGTAATTGGTGAATTCCTATGATTGGTTTAATTTGCTTGTGGTTATGTTGCTTTGTCCTTTGGTGCCCATCATATGAGCTGGCGCATGGATCACACCATAGGGTTAGTTGTATGTTGATAGGACTATGTATTGGAAGGCAAGAGTGGCGAAGCTTCAACCTAGCATAGAAATTGATGCATCTGGACTGAAGGGGACATCTTAATGCTATGGTTGGATTTTACCTTAATGAGCGTCAGTAGTTGCGGATGCTTGCTAATAGTTCCAATCATAAGTGCATAGAATTCCAAGTCAGGGATGACATGCTAGCAGTGGCCTCTCCCACATAAAACTTGTTATCGGTCTAGTAAAGTAGTCAATTGCTTAGGAACAATTTGGCAACTCCTACCACCACTTTTCCACACTCACTATACTAACTTTATTGTGTCTTTATATAAACAGCCCCT
Source organism: Aegilops bicornis (assembly GCA_021605145.1). Lineage (NCBI taxonomy): Eukaryota > Viridiplantae > Streptophyta > Magnoliopsida > Poales > Poaceae > Aegilops > Aegilops bicornis. Next base: position 230,651,990 of record CM038671.1, on the reverse strand, counting down.
ACTTTTTATTTACGCGCTCTTCATTATCTTGCAAACCTATCCCGTTACACCTTTAAAATACTTCTAGTTTCATACTTGTTCTAGGTAAAGCGAACGTTAAGCGTGGGTAGAGTTGTATCGGTGGTCGATAGAACTTGGGGGAATATTTGTTCTACCTTTAGCTCCTCGTTGGGTTCGACACTCTTACGTATCGAAAGATGCGACAATTGATCCCCGATACTTGTGGGTTATCAAGACCTTTTTAAAGCGCCGTTCTTGCGGGAGTTATAAGCGTGGGGTGAATATTCTCGGTGTGCTTGTTTGCTTTATCACTAAGTAGTTTTTATTTTCGGTTCCAAGTTGTTCTCTATCTTTAGTTATGGATATGGAACAGAAAATACCAAAAAAATTAGGTGTACTTGCTACTCATGGAGATGGGGAACCTCCTAAAACCCTCGATGCTTATTATGTGAAAGATATTATGCACTACTTTAATAATCCTGAGAAAACCCCATTCAATTATGTAATGGGAGACACGTTGGATCAACGTGAATACTTTAGGGATTATCACTTGAGTCAAAAAGGGAAACTACTATGGGATCAAATTCATATGTTGCATCGGTATGCTCGGCAACTATGCTTGAGATATGATTATACTTGTTGCTCTAGGATGAAGGCTCCACACCTTCCCTTTTCATGCAAATTTAATGATAATGAAACCTTAGCTTCTTATGCTAGAGGTATATATGATTACTATGATGTGGAACAAATAGAAGAATTCGTTGCTTTTATGGGTGCTTATGAAATTGAATCTTTGTTTAAAGAGTGTGAAAATCTTGATGATGCTGTTTACAGACCTAATTTTTTTTCTATACTTAAATATTGCTATGAGAATTATGAATTCAATTCTGATATTTATGATTTTATTGAGAGAGTCTCCGCTGTCCAAGAAGAGACTAATATTTTGTAGGAGTCTATGGAAGAAGAAATTGATGACATTGTGAGCTCACTGGATGAAAAAGATGATGAGGAGAGCGAAGAACAAAAGGGGGAAGAACGGATTAGCTACCCGTGCCCACCTTCTAATGAGAGTAACCCTCCAACTCATACATTGTTTAATGTCCCTTCGTTCTTACCGGAGGATGAATGCTATGATAATTTCTATGATCTCGTTGACTCGTTTGAAATATCCTTTTTTGATGAACTTGATGCTTGCTATTCTTGTGGCCAAGATGCCAATATGAATTATGCTTATGGAGATGAACTTGCTATAGTTCCTTATATTAAACATGAAATTGTTGCTATTGCACCCACGCATGATAGTCCTATTATCTTTTTGAATTCTCCCAACTACACTATATCGGAGAAGTTTGCCCTTATTAAGGATTATATTGATGGGTTGCGTTTTACTACTACACATGATGATTTTGATAGATAGAATATGCATGAGCTTGATGCTCCTACTTGCAATTATTATGAGAGAGGAACTACATCTCCGCCTCTCCATGTTTCCAATATGATAAAATTGCAAGAAATTGTTTATACTATGCATTGGCCTTTACTATGTGTGCATGGTTTGTTCTTTTATGACATGCCGATGCATAGGAAGAGAGTTAGACTTCGTTGTTGCATGATATATGTTACTTTGTGCTCAATACTAAATCACAAATCATTGTTAATTAAAATTGGCTTTGATATACCTTGGGATCCGTGTGGATCCATTACTTGAGCACTATATGCGTAGCTTAATGGCTTTAAAGAAAGTGCTGCCAGGGAGACAACCCAGAAGTTTTAGAGAGTCATTTATTTCCGTTGAGTGCTTTTATAAAGTTTAAAAACAAAAAAATAAAGAGGGGAACCCAAAACTTTTCAAAAAAGGAAAGTAAAAGTGAGAGAGACAAGCATTGTTGAAGTGGGGGAGCTCCTTGAACTTTGTTCATGCTCACAGAAACTTTGTGAATCTTGATTACAGAAAATTTTCAACAAAAATAATTATCCCCTTGTACAATTCCATTGTATTATAAAAATAATGTGCCAAGATTTGCCTTTAGGATGTTTACATTGCTTGTTGGTTTGTGCGGTGCAAAACAGAAACTTTATATGTAGTGCGTGATTTTATATTTTTTACTGGAACGTCAAACGGTTCTAAAACTTCTTGCACTGTCTTCCTATACAAATTTTTTGTTTTTCCTATTTTTTTCAGAATTTTTTGAGTACCAGAGGTATGGTGAATGTTCAGATTCATCGCAGACTGTCTGTTTAAGACAGATTCTGTTTTGATGCATAGTTTGCTTGTTTTTATGAAACTATCGATTTCTATCGATGGATTAAGCCATGGAAAAGTTATATTACAGTAGATAAAATGCAAATACAAAATATGAGTTGGTTTGCAACAGTACTTAGAGTAGTGATTTGCTTTATTATACTAACGGATCTTACCAAACTTTCTGTTGAGTTTTGTGTGGATGAATTTATCGAAGATCGAGGATGTCTTGATGTGAGTAGAAGGAGGATAGGCTAGAGATCAAGCCTGGGGATGCCCAAGGCACCCCAAGTAAACATTTAAGGAGACTCAAGCGTCTAAGCTTGGGAATGCCCCGGAAGGCATCCCATCTTTCTTCAACAAGTATCGGTATGTTTTCGGATTCGTTTCGTTCATGTGATATGTGCCAATCTTGGAGCGTCTTTTGCATTTAGTTTTCACCTTTTTTATGCACCATGCTGGTATGAGATAGTCCTTGATTGATTTATAGAATGCTCATTTCACTTCACTTATATTTTTGAGTATGGCTTTATAGAATGCTTCATGTGCTTCACTTATATCATTTGAAGTTTGGATTGCCTGTTTCTCTTCACATAGAAAACCACCATTTGTAGAATGATGTTTTGCTTCACTTATATTTGTTAGAGAGTGGGCATATCTTTTGTAGAAAGAATTAAACTCTCTTGCTTCACTTATATCTATTTAGAGAGATGACAGGAATTGGTCATTCACATGGTTAGTCATAAAATCCTACATAAAACTTGTAGATCACTGAATATGATATGTTTGATTCCTTGCAACAGTTTTGCGATATAGAGATGATAATATGTGGGAGGTACTAGTAAATGGTTGTGTTTAGTAAGAATGTTGGTGTTAAGGTTTGTGATTCCCGAAGCATGCACGTATAGTCTCTCGTTATGCTAAGAAGTTGGAGCTTGATTTATTATTGATTGTCCTCCTTATGAGTGGCGGTCGGGGACGAGCGATGGTATTTTCTTACCAATCTATCCCCCTAGGGGCATCCGTAGTAGTACTTTGCTTCGAGGGCTCATAAACTTTTGCAATAAGTATATGAGTTCTTTATGACTAATGTGAGTCCATGGATTATATGCACTCTTACCTTTCCGCAATTTGCTAGCCTCTACGGTACCGTGCATTGCCCTTTCTCACCTCGAGAGTTGGTGCAAACTTAGCCGGTGCATCCAAACCCCGTGATACGATACGCTCTATCACACATAAGCCTCCTTATATCTTCCTCAAAACAGCCACCATACCTACCTATCATGGCATTTCCATAGCCATTCCGAGATATATTGCCATGCAACCTCCATCATCATCATATACATGACTTGAGCATTCATTGTCATATTGCTTTGTATGATCATAAGATAGCTAGCATGATGTTTTCATGGCTTGTCCGTTTTTTGATGTCATTGCTATGCTAGATCATTGCACATCCGTTACATCACGGGAGGCATTCATATAGGGTCATATTTTTGTTCTAGTATCGAGTTGTAATATTGAGTTGTAAGTAAATAAAAGTGTGATGATCATCATTATTAGAGCATTGCCCCAGTGAGGAAAGGATGATGGATACTATGATTCCCCCACAAGTCGGGATGAGACTCCGAACTTCAAAAAAAATGAAAGAGGCCAAAGAAGCCCAAATAAAAAAAAGGCCATTGAAGCCCACCAAAAAAACAAAAAAACAAAAAAATGAGAGAAAAAGAGAGAAGGGGCAATGCTACTATCCCTTTACCACACTTGTGCTTCAAACTAGCACCATGTTCTTCATATAGAGAGTCTCTTGAGTTATCACTTCCATATAGAACTTGGCTTGTATATTCCGATGATGGGCTTCCTCAAATGCCCGAGGTCTTCATGAGCAAGCAAGTTGGATCCACACCCACTTAGTTTCCAGTTTGAGCTTTCATACACTTATAGCTCTTAGTGCATTCGCTGCATGGCAATCCCTACTCCTCACATTAATATCGATTGATGGGCATCTCCATAGCCCGTTGGTTAGCCGCATCGGTGTGAGACTTTCTTACTTTTCTTCTTCTTTATATTTACCCCTATCATCATACTCTATTCCACCTGTAGTGCTATATCCATGGCTTACGCTCATATATTGCGTGAGGGTTGAAAAAGCTGAAGCGCGTTAAAAAGTATGAACAATTGCTCGGCTTGTCATCGGGGTTGTGCATGATAAATACTTTGTGTTAAGAAGACTGAGCATGACAAGATTATATGATTTTGTAGGGATAGCGTTCTTTAGCATTGATATTTTGAAAGACATGATTGTTTGTTAGGATGCCCGAGTATTAAATTCTTTTATGTCAAATGATAGACTATTGCTTTGAATCACTCGTGTCTTAATATTCATGCCATGATTAGATTACATGATCAAGATTATGCTAGGTAGCATTCCACATCAAAAATTATCTTTTTTTTATATCATTTACCTACTCGAGGACGAGCAGGAATTAAGCTTGGGGATGAATACGTCTCCGTCGTATCTATAATTTTTGATTGTTCCATGCCAATATTCTACAACTTTTACATACTTTTGGCAACTTTTTATACTATTTTGGGACTAACATATTGATCCAGTGCCCAGTGCTAGTTCCTGTTTGTTGCATGTTTTTTGTTTCGCAGAAAAACCATATTGAACGGAGTCCAAACGGGATAAAAACTGACGGAGATTTTTTTTTTGGAATATATGTGAATTTTGGGAAGTGGAATCAACGGGAGACGATGCCCGAGGGGCCCACGAGGGTGAGGGCGCGCCAGTCGGTCAGCGCCACAGGCCCTCGTGGCCACCCCGTAAGGCAGTTGGTGCCCTTCTTTTGCAGCAAGAAAGCTAATATCCGGATAAAAATCGTGTCCAAATTTTAGCCCAATCGGAGTTACGGATCTCCGGGAATATAAGAAACGGTGAAAGGGCAGAATCAAGGGGCCTTGAAAGCAGAGAGACAGATCCAATCTCGGAGGGGCTCTGGCCCCTCCCATGCCATGGAAGCCAAGGACTAGAGGGGAAACCGTTCTCCTATCTAGGGAGAAGGTCAAGGAAGAAGAAGAAGAAGGGGGGCTCTCTCCCCCTCTCTCTCGGTGGCGCCGGAACGCCGCCGGGGCCATCATCGTCACCGCAATCTACACCAACACCTCTGTCATCTTCACCAACATCTTCATCACCTTCCCCCATCTATCTACAGCGGTCCACTCTCCTGCAACCCGTTGTACCCTCTATTTGAACGTGGTGCTTATGCTTCATATTATAATCCAATGCTGTGTTGCCATCTTATGATGTCTGAGTAGATTTTCGTTGTCCTATCGGTAATTGGTGAATTGCTATGATTGGTTTAATTTGCTTGTGGTTATGTTGCTGTCCTTTGGTGCCCATCATATGAGTGCGCGCGTGGATCACACCATAGGGTTAGTTGTATGTTGATAGGACTATGTATTGGAGGGCAAGAGTGACAGAAGCTTCAACCTAGCATAGAAATTGATGCATACAGGATTAAGGGGGACCAATATATCTTAATGCTATGGTTGGGTTTTACCTTAATGAGCGTTAGTAGTTGCGGATGCTTGCTAATAGTTCCAATCATAAGTGCATAGAATTCCAAGTCGGGGATGACATGCTAGCGTTGGCCTCTCCCACATAAAACTTGCTATCGATCTAGTAAAGTAGTCAATTGCTTAGGGACAATTTCGCAACTCCTACCACCACTTTTCCACACTCGCTATACTAACTTTATTGTGTCTTTATCTAAACAGCCCCTACTTTTTATTTACACGCTCTTTATTATCTTGCAAACCTATCCTGTTACACCTACAAAGTACTTCTAGTTTCATATTTGTTCTAGGTAAAGCAAACGTTAAGCATGCGTAGAGTTGTATCGATGGTCGATAGAACTTGAGGGAATATTTCTTCTACCTTTAGGTCCTCGTTGGGTTCGACACTCTTACTTATTGAAAGAGGCTACAATTGATCCCCTATACTTGTGGGTTATCAAGGTGGTGGGGTGGGGGGTTCTGGTGGGCCAGGGCGGTCAGAAGCGGGCTTGGAAGCGGTCCGGACTCCCGCATGCCCCACCTCACATTATAACCATATATATTTCTTGGAGTTCGTGCACAGAGGGCGGGCGATCTCTTCTCCCTCCCCCGTCTCTCTCTTCTCAGCCGACGCCCGCCGAGCGATTAGATTTTGGCTATCGACGGTTTATTCAATTGCAGTCCCACATGTCAGTGAAAATGCGAGACAACGCGTGTCCCCTCTGGTGAGCGGCATGCGAGCCGGACTGTCGGGGGTGCGACACGTACGATTCGTAAGTGTGCCGCCTTTTCCTTTTGAAACTTGCATAGCATAACATTTTCGTGCGATCGATCATAGAAATCCAGAACAAAATGACGAGGGCGGTGCTTTCCCGCGCGTTAGGCGGGCTTGTTTGAGTGATATGGCGTGCTATAGTGCCGTCCACTTGCTCCATTTTATGTAAGCAAGCGTCTACACTCTTACGTGGGAGGACTGCGAAACATGGCGGATCTGATTTTGATCGAGGGATAACTGTTCCCTGCGAAATAATGGAGCATTGTTAGCGATTATAGCATGATAGTTAGGGCATCTCCAGCGCTGGCCCTCAAATTTACACCGGCATCTTTCTGAGGACACTGATGGATGCCATCCAATGCTGCCCGCATACCTTTAAACAACTATATGAACTAACCGGAGGGAATTCATGCAAACAAAGGAAATTTCAAACTAACCGGATGAAATTCATTACATTTCGAAAATTTTCCTATAAACTGGACAAAATTCATTACATATTTCACACAAACCATACTAAAACCTACTGTAAACCTAATCTAAACGATCCCCGGCGCTCGACCACCATGCCCGGCCATGAACCCGAGAAAGCCGGCCATTGCCTTTGCCTCTTCCTCGTCCGCCTCGATAACCTACTCCTCCGGAGCACAAGGTTCTGAAGATTTCCTCCTCCACGTCGCCGTCAAGCGGCTAATCGGCCGCCGACGTTTATCCCACCAAGCTGGGCGTCGACCAAGTGGAGGAGCGGTGGCCTTCCTGGGACCAGAGTGGCGGCGACCTACCGTGTACTACTCTTCCTCGCAGCCGGCTGCACCTGCGCACGCGCGCCGGCTTCATGGTCATGGCGGCGGAGGGCGGCCGGGGGGGGGGGGGGAGCCGGCGATCTCCTTCGTCTGCTTCTGCGACAGTACGTCCAAGAGAGCTTTGGAGCGCGCCCGGAGCGGAGCCGCCGATGTCCTTTGTCTACTCCTACGACAATACGTCCAAGAGAGCTTTGGAGCGCCAGGAGGCCATGGTTGGAGTGGTGCCGATAGAAGGAAGGGACCGGAGGAGAATGAGTGTGGATCTTTGGCTATGGCTGGGAGCTGGGGCTTAAGTTAATATAGTGGGCAAATGGCAATGAGCCGCGGCAGACGGATGGCCGGCTGGCACCAGAATAGATTCGTCGGCAGCCGCGTGTCATTAATGTGGGTGGCAGACAGAAGGATAGCCGTGGTGTCGTTAATGCGGAACAGTTGCTTGCACCGGGATGCCGCGCGGGTGGCGCTCTCTCGGCCGTCGCGCAGCTGCAATGCCGGTGCTAGTGAGAGGTCGCGCCGGGCATGAATGCGGACGCTGCTTCAGTGACTTAACCGCAGGTGCGTTGTATCACTGACATGTGGGCCCAACGGGCATCTGGCCCGCATGTCAGTGACACACCAACTGCACCTGCAGTTAAGGCCGGTGAATGCGGCATTGATGTTCTAGAGAGACGGCGACCGTTTCAAGCGGGAAGCGCGCGCTAGCGATGGAAGCGGTTTCGGTAGGCCAGGGCGGTTAGACGCTGGCGTGGTGGTAAAACATGAACTCATGGATGACGAGCCTTTGAAGCGTATGCGGCATCTATTGACAACCAGGCGTCCATGCAACCGCTCTTGTCGCCAACTAGCCTTCGACGACCACCATTAGACACCACACAACCATGCATAACTTACGAATAATGGACGAACCAATCAGACACACACTCGTGTGAAGTGGCACTATGATCGGTTGCTCACGATAGTACATACTCCATACCATAGTACCCTCTCTAGCTAGGATGTTTTATAGATTGTCGTTGTGATGGACGATATACATGAGCAAGGCGCCGAGTCACGAGTATGACTGTTGGTGTTGAGCCAGGTGAATACATGCTCGGTGTTCGCGGAGGCCTCCAGCAAACGTCTAAACAGTAATGTCACATACGCATAATTTTGGTTTTTATTTCTTTCTCCACTGACAGGTAGGCCCGCATAGATAGATAGATAGATAGATAAAGAACACGAGCTGATGAGGCGCATGCGGACTGTTTGACTGGTCAACCAGACAAATACGGAGCTATACGCTGAGCCAGTGACCGTATAATCATCATATCTCGTATACAATGATCAAAGTGGGCTATCAAGACAAGTTCGATGACCGCCAATGCATTTTACTCGGTAATAAATCACCAGGATTGAAGGGGAATCCAAATTTCCTTCGTCTTCTATCCTTGAGCTCTTGACAAACCAATGCACTTTACGGTTGTCCGGCCACTCCATCCAAGAGCTGTCACCAAGCGTCGTTCATGCCACCGCGCCGCACACTAACTAGTAAGGAAGTGATGGCATCCCACCGCGCCAAGTTCCTCGCCGCCCAAGACCGCACACAGAATGGTAGGGAAGCGGTGGCATCCCGCCGTGCCGAGTTCATCGCCGCTCGCGACCTCACACCTATGTGGGCGGAATTTGAAGCTACCAAGGTCGAATGGGCGGTAGAGCAAGAGGCGGCCAAAGCGGCACAGAGGGAGCGAAAAAGTCAGAAAGCACTCAAGAAAAGAGAGGCCCGCAGCTGCAAGAAAGAAGAGGACGCACGCGCTACTGCGGAGAGGTTGGCGGAGATCCAAGCAATGGGGTGTCACCGACAAAGCCGGGAAGGAGAACGACGGTGTCTGGCCAGCATGTGAGAAGTAGTAGTACTAGTAGTTAGTGTGTGTGTTTGTGTCGCCCGTACATTTGTTTACGAGCATGTACTAGTACTACTAGTTACTACTGTAGTTTTTAGAGCAAATTACCAGTACATTAGCCTAGACTCAATGGAAAAAAATCCTATCCTATGCATCAAATGGCATCTCTTTCTCTATTAGAATTGAGATGCATGTCATCTCACTTCCTATGATTTTCATATTCCTATAAAATTCCTATGCTATGAACCAAAGGAGGCCTCTGCTGGCGTAACTACTGTAGCTAGCAGTACTATTGGTACAGTAGTTTTCTTCAAGAAGCGGAATTCAACGAAGTCATGATGGTTCCTTCGTCCGAGCAACTTCACAGTGGGAAAGGTTGGGCCTGTGATTTGACGGCTCATTAGTAATTACTGCGGCGCGACGACCGGGTGACTCTCCTTGGAGTTACTGCGGGCATGGCAAGTGGACCGGGATGGTCGACGTCCCACATGTCGTGACGGAAGTATTCTTTCCGATATCGAGGAACAAGGAAACCGCGTGGTATAGTATTACTGGTGATTTATATTTATTTTTTATTTCTGACGAATGCTAGCGTTTCAACTCTTACGACGAAGGAGTGCCAAACACGACGCGTCTTTGGATGTCCCACACGCCCGAAAGGAGTGGGACATGAACAGCGTGGTAGAGCGTCTCCACTGTGTCGGAGACCACGTAGTAGTACTACTGTACTAGTGGTATGAACGATACAAAAGTGCGACCGGAGAAAGACACCTCTAGTTGGAAGGTCTCGGGGCATACACGTAAACAAATATAAAACCTAATATGTGCCTTCAATTAATATAGTAGTAGTAGAGTACTTAGGCACGTACTCCATAACATCACCGGGCATTGCACGTACAACATTTACTGGTAGTAAGAGACAAATGCCTATATGCCACGCATGTTCATACTATTTGTTCCTTTCTACTTCACTTATTGCGCTACATTACTCAGGTTCGTACATCCACTCCTGGGTACATGTCCGTCTCGTAGTTGCAGTCCCACGTGTTCTTCATAGATGGAACTATCCATAACTGTGGGCAACGGGACTCCATATCATCGCAGTTAGTGTGGCTCCCCACGATGGAGACTCATCCAAACTATGGTCGGCCTCGGCCTTGAAGCGATCGCGTGCACCGAGGAAGCGGCGCTCTCTCGGCCGTGTGGCGCTTCAAAGCCGGAGCTAGTGAGAGGTCGCCTCCGCTCTGGCCAGGCATTAATGCGGCACTGACGTTCAGGGACGACGCTGACCATTTCACGCGGGAAGCGCGCACCGGCAACGGAGGGGGCTTGGGTCGGCCAGGGCGGTCAGACGCGGGCATGGTGGTGGTATTGGTTTTGAACCGTTTGGTGCGATCTTGTAGTTTGCAAAACTACTCAATTATTGCACCAGTTTCCTAAGAAAATGTGGTAAAAACGTTACTCCACAGCCCTTCCCTTCTCCTTCCTCTTCCACTGGCCACAAGACGTCTGGGCAGCGACGTCAACCCTTATATAGGAGTGCTAGCACAAAAAATGCATGCATGACCAATGAAATTTCCAGATTAAAGCACCGCTTCGGCGGGAGTATAGCGTATGTCGGCCGGGCCATGGCTACCGGGCTATAGAGACCAGAGAAGAGGCGGCAGGAGGGGAATGAATGCAGCTAATGTTTGGGTTCGCCATCCGGCTTAAATAAATGTGCACCATCACGTGTACCCGCGGGTGCACAAATTGTAACATACGTGTCTACTTAAGTGGGCGTCACGTAACTGGTGTGTGTGAGAGATTCTGAGAAACAGTGTGTGTGTGTGTGTGCGACTCTACTCTTCGGACATGTACTCAACCATTTGCATCGGGATATAAGTATAATGGTATTACACTTTAGCTAGTGATTTATGTGGCCATGTTAACGTGGTTGTGTAAAAAAATGTCACTTCCTGCTCCTGATTTGTGTTATATAATTACTAGCATGATGCTCGTGCATTGCACGGAACATCGATATGCATTTTTTATTGGAAAACTGGTATCTCGACAATTTCATCGAAAAAATGAAAGATGGGAGATAAGGTGAGGAGGAGTGGAGCGTGGTGGTGACTGGTGGTCGGACTGGGCAGAGGCATGGGTATGGAGCCGGCGGCGGCAAAGAAAGCCACCATGCTAGATTGTTCCAGAGACTTCCTTTTTTGATTGCTCAGCAATGATGTTGTGGGAGATAAGGACGATGAACGAGGCAAGGCCTTGTCTGTAAATGTGAAGAGAGGTGCGGGTATCTTTTGTAAAATTGTCATAGTTTGCTTTCTATCCGTCAGATATAGATCGGACGGTCTATATTACAAGATGGCAGGCACACCATCATCACCAACTTGTTTTTCTATAAGAGTAGAGATGATAAGTTTGCTAACTACGAAAGTAAAGTGGAATTTGTCCATGTTATACAAGTAAATTAAGGTGATTGCTTATCATACGGGTAAGGTTGGACGAAGGGTGGTAGGAACAAATGCTCCGCCTAGACCATGTGTGTGTGAGATGGAGTCTTAGTGTGTGTGGGGGGGTGCGCGCGTGTGTGTGTGTGTGACGCGGGGTCCTCGGTGGCGGATGTAATTTAAGTGTGTGTGGATTCATCATAGCGTATGACAGGGGCCACCATTGAGGGGGTGCGAGAGAGAAAAGACCCGTAGAGAGGGAAGAGAAGGCGTGTGCGCGTGAGAGGAGTCGACATCGAGAGAACGTGTTTGTTCGAGAGACACCAAGGAAGACTACTATATACCGATGGTGCATGTAGGCGGGAATTAAATGGAGGGATGGTCTTATTGGTTTCGGGGATATAGGGGAAGAGTGAGAGAGGGGGTAGCTAGAAGGAGATTGTTAAGTGTTAGTGTGTTTTTTACCCATCCAGGCGGAAGTTATGTGCACACAAGAAGAGAAAGATTCGATGTGGCGTTAGGGTTGAGGGTAATTAACTATGTATGGAGACATCGGAGACCTTGAATGTGCATGTGCGAGAGGTATACATGTATACGTGGGATGTGTGTGTGTGCGCGCGAGCATGATCGAGATAAAAGAAAGAAGACATAAGTCATAAGATCAACGATATGGGAGAGATCTGTGTGACAATATGCATGCATGTGAGAGTGCAGGGAAGAAGGCTCGATAATTGAGCATGTGTTTTTGTATTTAAGAGATAGTGGCGTGGGCTGGAGCATGCATCTATGGCGAGTAGAGGGAGCGTGACACAACGATTGTGTAAAAGATATCAACCTATAAATGCATGTATGGAGAGACATATATAGTGTGGGTGATAGGAAGCAAGAGTGCGTGCAAGAAAGAAATGTTGACGGAGAAACTACAGATAGATAGAGAGATAGAGATGCTAGATAGAGGGACATCGGCTAGTTTGAGTGTTGGAGATGACCGCCGGGTGGTTCAGAGGGTGAAGTTATGTGTGTGTGAGAGAAAGATAAAAAGAGGGTACTTGACTGCATGTAGAGAGAAACATATATAGTGTGCGTGATAGGAAGCAAGATTGAGGGCGAGAAAGAAGGTTGATGGAGAAACATATAAATAGAAAGATAAAGATGCTAGCTAGCTAGTGTGTGTTAGAGATAGGAGTCGAGTGGATCAAAAGGCTGAGTTATGTGTGTGTGGGTGTGAGAGAGATAGAGAGAGTGTGCATGTGAGTCACATACAAACAAATATCAGAGAGAAATGAGATCCCGAGAGACGGAGTTTTGTGTCTACGAGAGAGAAAGATATTTCACAATGAGAGTGATAGCTAGAGAGACATATGAGGGAACGCAAGATATCTCTAGGGAGAGAGAGTGTGTGTGTGAGCGACATACAAGAGAATGGTGGAGAGATATGAGACCCTGAGAGATAGAGTTCGTGTTTGTGTGTGAGAAAGAGATATTTAAGAGGAAGAGTCGTAGCTTCTCATATCTAAGGAGCAAAAGACATCTCTGTGTGAGAGGGGGTGTGCGAGTGGCACACTGGGGAATAGTAGAGAGAAATGAGACCCCGGGAGACGAAGTTTGTGTTTGTGTGAGAGAAAGAGATTTCACATGGAGAATCATAGTTAGAGACACATAGAAGGGAGCGAGAAATACTTAGAGAGAGATAGAGTGATGAAGGTCGAGGGAGAGAGTACCTTCAGTGTGTTGCGAAGATAAAAGATCATGGTCGACATACAGGTAGCACGAGAGATACCCGAGAGACGATGAACACGTATAGGTCTAGAGAGATACTCCTATATAAGTATGAGTGATAGCTATATGAGACGAATATCTGGATTAAAGGGGATTCAAATATTTAAACTGGAGTTCATGACATCAATAATATCATAGCATAAATTGGTGTATGAAACATGCACATTCATTTGAATTTGGGGACACGTGTAATGTTATATAGTTTATCAATATTAGTGATCCATAGATTCTTTAATTAGAGACAAGGCATGATTTATATGCAATTAATGTCTAAACAGGATTACACTATATGTTGCACGTGTGAAACACATTATACATGTTTGAGAAGTAAAAAAAACCGCATGAAACACACATTAATTGTTGACAGTTAGCGAGGAATGCATACATTGGATTTCAACATAAAGTGGTTTCAAATATTTGGAAATCCAAATTAAGATGGATCTGACCTTATGAACACGAGATCATGCCATTTGTAAACCATATTTATGTATAAAGGGTGTTGTGCTTTTGAAAGTATATATAAAAAATGATGTATATAGAATTTTATTCCAATGTAAATGGATCCTGCCGAACAAAAATAGAATACAAACTGGATTCAAAATGAGTTGGCACGGTAAACGTGCACTCTTGCTCTGCAAAAATTTGAACGAAGCGGGGTAAGTCGCAGTAACCTCCTGAAATCAAAATCTGCAAGATGGAAATTACTGCCTATCCCTGACATGCAAAGCCTATCGACTCGATTTCTATAGGTTCCGATAGGGGTAGGTTTGTAATTTCACTCAAACGTGACATAACCGCCTCTCACCCGGATTCATACATGGTGGGCGCCAAAACACAGTGTCTCCTCGGCCAAAATCGACTCCCTCCCCGATTCATACACGGTGGGCACCAAAAACAAACTCTTGTCGGCAAATATTCGGTGTATGCGAGATTACCGTCCTATCCCTAACCGGCTAATATTGTTGTCATGTAGGAAATTTTAAACGGGGGCTAAGTTTGTAAATTTCCTCGCATTTGAGACAAGCGTGCACTGAAGACATGGTTCCCCCCTTCCTCTCTCCCTCCATTTCCCCATTTGTACTCCGTGGGCGCCAGAACAACCTCTCCACCCCAACCTCCTCCGTCTGCCACCCCATCCACCGCCGTCCTCCTCCACCATGCTGGAGCTGATACCCCGACGCCGTCGGCAATTATAAGAGATCGACCTCTCTCATCCACTGCTTCGGACTGGGATCCTTGCATCCCGTCCTCCCGCTTCATCCCCGCCGTCGTCCACCTTGCTTGCCGGGCGCTCCCTGACAAATCTTGTCCAGGCGCCCCACCGCCACCGCTTACCCTCCTAGATCTGCTTCCACTCCGCCGACAAATTATCGCTACCGCAGCACATGGCCGTCAAATTCTTAGCAGATGCATGCAGGCGCCGCACTGAGGCGGTACTATTTAAATGTCTGCTCAACTTATTTATCACTGAAGAAAATAGATCGCCTTTTGCTTTACTCGATTTCTTGTCCATCACTTACTTGCTAGTTGAAAGCAAACATTGGTTGCGAAGTTGCCTTTTCCGGTTTGCACCTTCAGATCCGCCATGCCATGCTCAACACTATACTGCAATGCTTATGGTTTTCCCCTTTATATTCCACACTAGTTAAATGACAAGAGACTAAATTTCAAAATTGGGTCAGTCAATTTTTGAGAGCTTCTTGAGTTCGCGGTCTTGAAGGAAGGGGCTCGGGTGGGGACGGTGGTTGTGGGGGCGGTGGTGGGGCCTCGCCGAACAAAGAAAACTCGACGCGGGTGGGGGTGGGGGTGGGGGTGGGGGTGTTGGAGGAACACAGGCAGTGGGGGCCGGTGGTTCGGCCGGCGGCCCGTGCGGTGTTCTGTATGGGAAGAATCAGAGACGAGGAAGAAGAAGAGTTAGGAGACGTAAGATCTTCATCCAACAGCCTGAAATGGTCGACTGACCCAAATGACAAAAGTCACGCGACTTGCATGCTTACATGCAGAATATGCTTCCTCTTATATTCTTTAACATGTTCCTCTTATGTTCTTCTTTAGTAAGCACAAGATGTTCCTTGTCGAGGAAGGGGAGCAGGGGACATCTGAAGTCGACACCTCTATTGGGCGGTTACGCTAAATGATTTCGCCCTTGAGTTGGTCTGCCATAATACCCGGAAATGGTGGGAGCAGCGCGGTCTTTGATAGACTAAACCGATAGTAACGGTTGTGCGCCTTCAGATGAATAGAGGTGTCCTCAGGGTGATCAATAGGCTGCATATTAGTAGCGGCAAAACCCTATGTTTTCGGCCAGTTCCGCTTTCCGATTTATTTATGGTGGTTATGGTGTACCCCTATTATCTACACTACGATCGCCTCACGGCTCTGCTCTCGTTATCATGGTTTGGCAATAAACTTTCTATATGGTATAGTATGAACCTATCATCTGCCAACTATCCTTACATCTGGGGTCCCCAACAGGGAGCTTATTTTTTGTGTGTAGTTGTGCCAGATTATATTAATCTACTCACCATATTACAGGAAGATAATCCAGTGATAGAACTCTCATCAGAATCCAGTGATAGAACTCAAGGGTTTCAGGGAGCCTCTATTATATTACAATATCCTCTGCATTACAAAGATAATCTCACTACTATTTGTGTTTTCATGCTTTACAGATATTGTACATTATCACAATGAATATAAGAATGCACACATCAGAAGAATATTGCGGAACAGTTCAATGGGTAACAAACTTGGCATAAAGGGATTGAGGTCCATTGTGGATGCAATGAAACCCACATGCTCCCGACCTATAGATTCGTATTTAGAATATGATCCTAATGACTATTCCGAGCTCAAGGAGTCAAAGGCAGATGGCCTATCCTGTTCACCCAATAAGGTGCATGTTCTAATTTGGCAAGGTTTTATTGGTTGGACATATCTTGCATAAGGTGTCTTGCATTTCTTTTGCTTCGTTGCAGCCATCATCGCTTAGTTTACTCATGATATATGTGAAGATGCCATGCCCATCCATTATCAACACCTATTCCATTTGTCGTCATACCATGTTTTTCCATTAAAATGATGTTCTTGTGTTTGAGACATCCAAAAGGAAGAGGGTGATTGCGAACTGAAGGAGTACAAGCAAAGTCCTTCAAAAGGTGGTGCTACCGGAGAAATCACATAGCACCCGACGTATATTGGCGATCGAACTAGCGCCGCAAAACCTAGGATATCGCAACTATGTTGGTCACTGCTTTGCTCTTGTGAGTACCTATTGTCATATCGCTGTCCTTACATTCATACATGGTGGATTATGTGACATCATTGTGCATTATAGCTTGGTTATCCACTGTTTGCTCCAAATTATCAGATCTATATTAATGTTTAAATTAATGTAGAATAAACCCAATGCCTATGAAGAAATTTAGTTCTGCATTGTTCTTGTAAGTATCTGTTGTCCTTCATCACTGTACTTACATTAGTCATATAGTTCTTCATGTACACTTTGCAGCTTATTTTCTCTTGTCCTCCATTTTTCTACACATCAGATCTACATTTACTCTTGCCAAAATAATGAATAAAACCAATGTTACTGAAGAAGTTTAGCTCCGCATTGCTCTTGTCAGTGCCTTTCGCCTGTATGCTGTATTTACATTTGTACTCTTGACAAAATGTAGAATAAAGGCAATAATCTTGAAGAAGAATGGGCGGTAAACTTCTTGAATTGCCCCCCCCCCCCCATCGATATGGACAAGGCCTTTATAGAGCCTGTCTTCACTACTAATATAAGTTTGTCCTCCTCGAGCCTTCAAACTTTGTTGTTTATATTTGGATATCTATGAGTGCAAATGTTGTTTATTTTTGTCGTCTGCATCAAATTTCTTGTTCAAACTTTATAAAGTAGAAGTACATAAACATAAGTTTGTCCTTCTCAATTTCAGTCTTTAGTTGTACAATCTAGTTCCTTATTCGTACCATGTAAATTAAACTAAAATAGCAAGTTATCTTCTTTAGCACTATGTGTATGCTTGTGTTCTTGATTTGTAATCCAGTGGTGTGGTGAGACTACGAACAACAGCACAATGTCATATCCTGCTATGTCTCAACTATGAACAATGCCATATTATATTAATGTTCTTTAAATCGTGTCTCTTTATTTACCAATCTGAAATGGTATAAATTGACAGTGCACTCACCATTCATGCTTATCGTTGTTTAGAACTACATCTATGCTTGTGTTCTTGATCCGTAATCCAGTTGGTGCAGTGAAGCTGGCCGCTCCTGCACAATGCCATTTCCTACCGTCTTAACTATGAACAATGCCTATTATGTTAATGCTATTTAAACCGTGTCTCTTTATTTCTGACAAAGAAATGAGATGAATTGACAGCGCTGATTCTTATACGTGCAAAACCTGTTATCTACCTACTTGTTTCTCTTTCAGGGTGACAACACTGCTGCTAGGAAGAACTGCCACAATGATAGTGAGATGAACGCATTGTTTGTCCCTCTAACACATATTCCAGAGGAGAGGGCAACACATATTGAGGGTAGGGATACAACCACGAAGTCACATCTTGATGTAGTGTCAAACTTACTTAGTGACACAAGCTCTATGAAGTCGCCACCTGAATCTGTTCGACTTCTTCAGTCTGAAATTCAAGTAGAAATACATGCTTCCGCTGAAATACGACTGGAACTCCAATCTCTATGCAAGATTAACCATAAGTACAGGATGTTTATTGATGCCATGCAGCTTAAGTTGGTGGACATGAGCGCCAAAGAAGTGCAGTCTCATTAGGTTGCTAAGCTGCTTGCGCTGCAGCTCCTGGGCTGGGCTAACCTTTCTTCAATTGTGTTGAAGTGCTGTCGGTTCTGTCTATTATTTTGCCCGCCTGTTAACTTCCACTGGTGGCGACCTGCCCACTTTATCTAATCTGCTGTATGGTTGCCCTTTATTATCACTGGCGCCGAACTTTGATGCCGAGGGGATGTAATATGCTGTAATTTGTTTGTTGTATAGTCAGGTTTATTCTTGGTCGGTATGCTGTAATTTAGGCCAGAAGGTTCAGTGGATCTCACTGTTGTCGGTCTTCAGGCCAGCCCCTTACTCATATGGGCCAAAACCTGGGCATAAAATCATCTTGGGCCATTAGCAGGTCTAAACCTATAGTTGTTTCCCACCTTTAACAGGCCGAGTAAAGTTCCGTCCAGCTGGGCCAGAGAATACCATGGGCTTTTAACAGGCTAAAACCTAGATTGGCCTAGCGTTGAGGCGAAAAAATCACGGGCCAATACAAGACGAAATTGCCTAAGGCCCATGTTTGGCCCAAATAGGACGAGCAGTTAACATGCCAAAATATATCTCGGGCCTGTTTGGCCCAATAAAATTATGGGCTTTAAGCAGCCAAGATCTACGTGGGCCATAGGCCTAAAAGTGTCACGGGCCATTATCAGATGGGCTGTAAGCAGGCCGGATTCAACGTGGGTTGTAATTAGGCCCAACTGTTACACGGGCCATTAACAGGCCGATAGGCCAGTTGGGCTGAAATTTATCCACGAAGACTACGGGCCGTTAAGAGGCCGAAAGTTACTTCAGACAAGAAATAGCCCAGTTTCTACATGGGCCATTAAATGGCCTGAAGTTAAACCGGGCCGACAACGTCCGAGATGCACCATGGTCTGCTAACAGGCTGAAACTATTATCGGGCCGAACTGGTAAATAGGCATTTAATAGGCTGAAATACAAACATGTCTTAGTATGGGCCCAAAAGAACAGTGGCCTGTTAATGGGCCTAGTTTGATATGGGCCATAATTTGGCCCGAAACGCGGCAAGCTGTGAATGGGCCTGATCTAGTATGGGCCTCAATTTGACCCAAAACATGGCAGGCTGTTAACGGGCTGGCCCACTAGTGTAATAAAAAACATGGTGGGCCCTTAGCTGGGCCAGCCTTTTCACCTAAATGGGCCTCTGTTGGGCCGTGGCATGTGTCGACGTATCATAAGCGCCTCTTGTCCAATGAGTGGATGACATTTATCCGAACGTTGAGCCAACACGTGTTTCCTCCGGCCAATGAGAATTTTACACATGGAAAATCCCCATTGGTCCCGGCTGTTAATGGGTTATCGGATCGAAAACCAGACCCGATAGCTTAATAGTGAGCCGTTACGGTCGATGCCACGTGTCGGTCACCCTTGACGAAAGCACTTCTATAACGCTTGATTTATCGTCATGGAAGTGGACACTTCCGTGATGATAATTTTGGTGATGTCATGGAACACTTCTACGACGGCACATGTATGACTATCTTGATTCTGTCATAAAATTGTCATGGATGTACATGCATGACAGAAAACTTGACCTACTGTGATAAACACGTATCATCATGGAAGTGTCTTTTTTTGTAGTGTTCAGTGTTAATTATGCTTAATGCTTGCTTATGAGATTATTCGTTTCTTGGTTGGTCGCTTCCCAATCTTTTGCTAGCCTTCATTTTGCACCAAGTATGACCTCTACTTGTGCATCCAAAATCCTTTAAACTAGTTTTGTCACATGAGTCCACTATATCTACCTATATGTGGTATTATTTTGCCGTTCTAAGCAAATTTTCATGTGCCATCTCTAATTTTCAAAATAAACTTCTCTTTTGTGTATTTGTTTCGCTCGCGGAAAGGTAACATGTGGCTAATATTTTCCATGCTAGATGTATTATTCTCAAGATGAGTGTTTATTCACTTGTCATTGCACGAGAGTAAGGCAAAGGTCTTAGGGATGCCCAGTCCCGAAATGCAAAAAAAATTACTTTAGGTTGTCAAATAATAAGTTCCTTGGAAAGTGTTGGTATGGAGGGCGCCCGTGGATACGGCTAGCCATTGAAAGTGAAAGAATGGTGGAAAAAGCAATAACCTTTATTTTCTATTTGGGAACCGCCTATGGCATATCTAGCATGGAAAGTGTTCGTAGCACTAAGTCGTTTTCGTTGGTGGGATGGATACAGCTCTCAAAATGTTTTTTATCTCGAATTTTTTGCTTTGAGCTCTGGCACCTCTACAAATCCCTACTTCCCTCTGCGAAGGGCTTTCTTTTACTTTATGCAATTTTTATTTGAAATTTGAGTCTGCATCTTCTCTTACAAAAGCACCAACTAGGAGGCAATATGATCATGCTCAAGTATTGGATGTAGTTAATATCCGAGTGTGTTTCATGAATGGATCAATGCTTGAGCATGATGGGCTAGGGATAACTTATTTTGGCATTGATATTTTGAAAGACATGGTTGCTTGTTGGTATGCTTGAGTATCTAAATTATTATGTCAAAACTAGACTACTGCTTTGAATCACATAAAAGTCCAAATGTCCATGCTATAAAGAAAGAATATGATTTGACTTGATGAATAGCACTCCACATCAAAAATTCTGTTTTTATCACTTACCTACTTGAGGACGAGTAGGAGTTAAGCTTGGGGATGCTGATACGTCTCCAACGTATCTATAATTTTTGATTGTTCCATGCTGTTTTATTATCAATCTTGGATGTTTTATAATAATTTTATATCATTTTTGGTACTAACCTATTGACATAGTGCCAAGTACCAGTTGCTATTTTTTCCATGTTTTTTATATCGCAGGAAATCAATATCAAACGGAGTCCAAATGCCACGAAACTCCACGATGATTTTTTTGGGCCAGAAGGAAGGCAATGGGCCCTGGTTGCACCTAGGGGGTGCCCCCAGGGGGCACAACCCACCAGGGCGTGCTAGGAGGCCTAGGCGCGCCCTGGTGGGTTGTGCCCACCTCGGGTGCCCCCGGACCGCCTCTTTGCTCTATAAATACATCAATATTCCAGAAACCCTAGGGGAAGCGTCGAAATATTCATCCAGCCACCGCAGAGTACAGAACCACCAGATCCAATCTAGACACCATCACGGAGAGGTTCACCACCTCCATTGGTGCCTCTCCGATGATGCGTGAGTAGTTCTTTGTAGACCTTGAATCTCTGTAGTTAGTAGCTAGATGGCTTTCTCTCTCTCGCTGAATTCTCAATACAATGGTCTCTTGGAGATCCATATGATGTAACTCTTTTGCGGTGTGTTTGTTGGGATCTGATGAACTTTGAGTTTATGACCACTCATATCTTTTTATATCCATGAAAGTTATTTGAGTTTCTTTGATCTCTTATATGCATGATCTCTTATAGCCTCGTATTTCTTCTCCGATATTTGGGTTTTTTTGGCCAACTTGATCTATTTGTCTTGCAATGGGAAGAGGTGCACGGTAGTGGGTTTGATCTTATGGTGCTCAATCCCAGTGACAGAAGGGGAAACGACATGTATGTATTGTTGCTACTAAGGATAAAAATATGGGATCTATATCTACCACCATATAGATAAACGGATATTTTCTACATCATGTCATCGTTCTTATTGCATCACTCCGTTTTTCCATGAACTTAATACACTAGATGCATGCTAGATAGCGGTCGATGTGGGGAGTAATAGTAGTAGATGCAGGCAGGAGCCGGTCTACTAATCTTGGATGTGATGCCTATGTAATGATCATTGCCTGGATATCGTCATAATTATTTGAAGTTCTATATATTGCCCAACAGTAATTTGTTTACCCACCGTTGCTATTTTTCTTGAGAGAAGCCACTAGTGAAACCTACGGCCCCCGGGTCTTTCTTCTCATATATTTGCCTTGCGATCTACTTTTCGTTTGCATTTTTATTCAGATCTATTAAACCAAAAATACAAAAATACATTGTTGTGTTTTATCTTTATTTATTTTATTTGGCGTTCGATCTATTAATCTACTACAATTTACCTCACGTCCACTTGCCTCTCTTGAGGCGCCATACCCCGGAAGGGATTGACAACCCCTTTAACTCGTCGGGTTGCGAGGTGTTGTTATTTGTGTGCAGGTGTTGTTTACGTTGTGTTGCTTGGTTCTCCTACTGGTTCGATACCTTGGTTTCATAACCGAGAGAAATACTTACCTTCACCGTGCTACATCATCCCTCCCTCTCCGGAAATATCGACGTAGTTCCAGCTGCCATCAAGATCAAGTGTTGATGGTCAACAAGACCACTAGTTTCAAGAAAAAGGCCAAAGGGAAGAAGGGGAACTTCAAGAAGAACAGCAAGCAAGTTGGTGCTCAAGTGAAGAAGCCCAAGTCTAGACCTAAACCTGAGACTGAGTGCTTGTAATGCAAAGGGACTGGTCAATGGAAGCGGAACTGCTCCAAGTAAGGATGGCAAAGTGAAAGGTATATTTGATATACATGTTATTGATGTGTACCTTACTAATGCTCGCAGTAGTGCCTGGGTATTTGATACTGGTTCTGTTGCTCATATTTGCAACTCGAAACAGAGACTACGGATTAAGCGGAGATTGGCTAAGGACGAGGTGACGATGCGCGTGGGAAATGGTTCCAAAGTCGATGTGGTCGCCGTCGGCACGCTACCTCTACATCTACCTTCGGGATTAGTTTTAGACCTGAATAATTGTTATTTGGTGCCAGCATTTAGCATGAACATTATATCTAGATCTTGTTTGATGCGAGACAGTTATTCATTTAAATCAAAGAATAATGGTTGTTCTATTTATATGAGTAATATCTTTTATGTTCATGCACCCTTGATGAGTGGTCTATTTTTACTAAATCTTGATAGTAGTGATACACATATTCATAGTATTGAAGCCAAAAGATATGAGTTTAATAATAATAGTGCAACTTATTTGTGGCACTGCCGTTTAGGTCATATTGGTGTAAAGCCCATGAAGAAACTCCATGCTGATGGGCTTTTGGAATCACTTGGTTATGAATCACTTGATGCTTGCGAACCATGCCTCATGGGCAAGATGACTAAGACTCCGTTCTCCGGAACAATGGAGCGAGCAACAGACTTATTGGAAATAATACATACTGATGTATGCGGTCCGATGAGTGTTGATGCTCGCGGCGGGTATCGTTATTTTCCGACCTTCACAGATGATTTGAGCAGATATAGGTATATCTACTTGATGAAACATAAGTCTAAAACATTTGAAAAGTTCAAAGAATTTCAGAGTGAAGTGGAAAATCATCGTAACAAGAAAAATAAAGTTTCTACGATCCGATCGTGGAGGAGAATATTTGAGTTACGAAGTTTGGTCTTCATTTGAAACAATGCGGAATAATTTAGAACTCACGCCACCGAACACCACAACGTAATGGTGTGTCCGAACGTCGTAACCGCACTTTCTTAGATATGGTGCGATCTATGATGTCTCTTACTGATTTACCGCTATCGTTTTGGGGTTATGCTTTAGAGACGGCTGCATTCACGTTAAATAGGGCACCATATAAATCCGTTGAGATGACACCATATGAACTGTGGTTTGGCAAGAAACCCAAGTTGTCGTTTCTTAAAGTTTGGTGCTGCGATGCTTATGTGAAAAAACTTCAACCTGATAAACTCGAACCAAAATTGGAGAAATGTGTCTTCATAGGATACCCAAAGGAGACTGTTGGGTACACCTTCTATCACAGATTCGAAGGGAAGATATTCATTGCTAAGAACGGATCCCTTCTAGAGAAGGAGTTTCTCTCGAAAGAAGTGAGTGGGAGGAAAGTAGAACTTGATGATTTAATTGTACCTGCTCCCTTATTGGTAAGTAGTTCATCACAGAAATCAGTTCCAGTGATTCCTACACCAATTAGTGAGGAAGCTAATGATAATGATCATGAAACTTCTGAGACTACCGAACCCGTAGGTCAACCAGAGTGAGATCCGCACCAGAGTAGTACGATAATCCTGTTCTGGAGGTCATGTTGCTTGACCATGACGAACCTGCGAACTATGAGGAAGCAATGATGAGCCCAAATTCCATGAAATGGCTTGAGGCCATGAAATCTGAGATGGGATCCATGTATGAGAACAAAGTGTGGACTTTGGTTGACTTGCCCGATGATCGGCAAGCCATAGAGAATAAATGGATCTTCAAGAAAAGACTGGCGCTGACGGTAATGTTACTGTCTACAAAGCTTGACTTGTTGCGAAAGGTTTTTGAAAAGTTCAAGGAGTTGACTACGATAAGACCTTCTCACCCGTAGCGATGCTTAAGTCCATCTGAATCATGTTAGCAATTGCCGCATTTTATGATTATGAAATTTGGCAAATGGATGTCAAAATTGCATTCCTGAATAGATTTCTGGAAGAAAAGTTGTATATGATGCAACCAGAAGGTTTTATCGATCCAAAGGATTCTAACAAAGTGTGCAAACTCCAGCGATCCATTTATGGACTGGTGCAAGCATCTCGGAGTTGGAATAAACGTTTTGATAGTGTGATCAAAGCATATGGTTTTATACAGACTTTTGGAGAAGCATGTATTTACAAGAAAGTGAGTGGGAGCTCTGTAGCATTTCTAATATTATATGTGGATGACATATTGTTGATTAGAAACGATATAGAATTTCCAGATAGCATAAAAGGATACTTGAATAAAAGTTTTTCTATGAAAGACTTCGGTGAAGCTGCTTATATATTGGGCATCAAGATCTATAGAGATAGATCAAGACGCTTAATTGGACTTTCACAAAGCACATACCTTGATAAATTTTTGAAGAAGTTCAAAATGTATCAAGCAAAGAAAGCGTTCTTGCACTGTTACAAGGTGAGAAGTTGAGTCGAGACTCAATGCCCGCCATTGCGAGAAGATAGAGTGAAAATTAAAGTCATTCCCTATGCTTGACCATAGGTTCTATCATGTATGAATGCTCTGTATTGGACCTGATGTGTGCCTTGCTATTAGTTTAGCGGGGAGGTACCAAAGTAATCTGTGAGTGGATCCTTTGGGCGGTGGTCAAGAACATCTGAAATACGAAGAGGACTAAGGATATGTTTCTCGTTTATGGAGGTGACAAAAGAGCTCATAGTAAATGGTTACGTCGATGCAAGCTTTGACAACGATCCGAGATGACTCTAAGTCACAAACCGGATATGTATTTATATTGAACGGTGGAGCTATCAGTTGGTGCAGTTCTAAGCAAAGCGTTGTGGCGGGATCTACGTGTCAGTGGGAAACGACACCTATGGGATCACTGGAATCCCTTCTACGGTTGCGGGGTGCGGGGATCGTGAGAAGAGCGGGACCAGCAGACAACACAAAGGGATTTTACCTGTGGTTCGAGCCGCGAGGATGCGTAAAACCCTAGTCCTGCTTTGGTGGATGTATTTAGCGTTCTTGAGCTCTCGAACTAGCTCTAGGTGCTGCGAGGTTCCAAAGAGCCGAATCCTTTCTCCGTGCGACATGGGCCTCCTTTTATAGGCAAAAGGGGCTGCCACAGTGGCACACAGGAGGTGGAAAGTGCTACAGTGTCGCGAGTCTATCGCTAGTATTACAGGACAAGACGCATTAAATGCGAGGCTTAGGTGTCCCTTCGCTGTATTGGGGACGGGAAGGCCCTTCCGTCCGGCCGCAGCTCCTCCTTGCCTCGACACGCGCCACGGCCAGCTATGCATGCGGTGCCATGTAGGCGGTGAGGCAGCTAAGGTGGTGCGGTGGTGGAGCCTCCACTGAAGCGATTGCATGCCGCCACGCCGGTGCACCGCCTAGCTGGTTGGGTCGGCAGCCGCATGTGAACGCGGCGAAGACTTATCAGTGCAGGCTGGCGGTGGCCCGGCTGTGCGCTTTGGTGAGGGCCTTGTCGGGTGGTCCGGCAAGGGTCTTGCTGGGTGGCATGCTGGCCTCCCCGGCAAGGGTCTTGCCGGGTGGCCCGGCAAGGGTCTTGCCATGGCGCGCTGGCCTCCCCGGCAAGGTTCTTGCCCGGGGGTCTTGTGGGTTCCTTCGGTGAGGATAGTTGCCTTCTTATCCTCATTTGATCTTGAGCATTCTATGTCTTCACAAAGATCTGCATGCCACCACGGAGGTGCCTCCCGAGCCTGTCCCCAACGCATTTGTCCGGGCATTGGTGGGCTCAAGGGTGGCTCGCTTTCGAGCTGGTGTGGGTCAGACTGCCCGGCAAGGGTCTTGCCGGGGTCATGGAGGCTTGCCCCGCAAGGGTCCTTGCCGGGAAAACCTGCTTCGCCCATCCGATCCTTGTGGCCTTGGTCCTTGTCGTTGCTTCATTTGCCTTGTGGCCTCGGATTCTCTCTCGCTCCCCCTTCCTGCCGTGTCAGTGCGTGGCCGTGGCGGGAGGCTCTGACTGCCCGTGCACAAGTGAAGGGGTCAAAAGTAGAGCCCCTACTTTTGTACACCGACAGGAGCCCCCAGGCTTGGGCCACACATAAGCGCTAAAGACGTTGTTGGGCCAAGCCCAAGGCGGTGTCGCGGGGCAGTTGGGGCAGAATTTTTACCGCGCCACTGTTCCGTCGTTGCGCTTCCCGACCCGCGTTGAGCAGCGCTGACGGGGGATCATGCGCGCGTGCATGACGTGGGCATCTTTGGCGTCACCTCGTGGTGGATAGTAAAGGCGGCTTGCTTGGCGTCTCTTTGAGACCATGAGCCGCCTCCCATTTACTTCTCTCGCTCGGGAACCGTCGTTCCACGCGTCCCATTGCGTCCGCCCCTTGCGCCACGTTCGCTGCATGCAGAGCGAATGACGAAGCAGGGTCGTCAAGTCAATCCAGCAGCGCGCGTCGATTCCCAGCGCCTTCAATGGAGCGGGGAGGCGGTCGGCCGGCCTCGCTTCATTGTCACTTCAAGAGGCCGGATTGGCCGAGAGGGGGCGGCCGAGCCTCACTCCTGCCCCTTTATAAGGAGGGGAGCGAGACGGACGGCGCCTCTCAACCTTTCGCCATCTGCATCTCCCCATCCATGCTTCCTTTTTCTTCTTTCATGGCAAGGGGGCGCGGCGACGCTTCATCGGTGGCGGCGAGGGTCTCGGCCCGGCAGCGCATCACTCCTCCCCAAGAACTCGTAGCGGCGGAGCCGGCCGTTAGAGGAAGGGGAGGGACGAGTCGAGGCTGCCATGGTGCCCGAGGGAGAGGAGGACGGGCGGTAGATCTGTCTCGCCCCTCGGTGATCCTTCCTCCGATGGAGGGCCATGCCGGGGACAACCTCACAATTCTTCGTCAGTGCGCCATCCACCGCGCTGTCGCCGCCTCCCGACCCCATTTGGCGCAGGAGATGGAGCTGGATCTGCCGCATAGCTGCGGCTGCACATGAGGGGTTGTGGGAACAGCGGCACATGGGTCGATGTCGAGTTCCCCGCCACTCACGTCATGTATCTTCACCGAGGGTGGAAGACCATCGCTCGCCACCACAGCTTGACGGATGGGCTCGCTCTCCATTTCAAACTAATGGAGGGCGGCCTTCTCTCCGTCAAAATCTTCGGGCACTTCGGGACCCGTGTGAGGTGCTGCGTGAAGAGCTCTTCTGATGATGAAGATTCCTCCTCGAGCAAGAGTGACGAGGAGGACAATGACAGCGACGGCGAGCGGCCAGGCGGCAGGATAACGGTCCGACTAGGCGCCGGGTGCCGCTCACGGCGGCACCGGTGACCCCATCATCTGTCGCGGCTCCTTGAACTTCTCGGGTCGTCTCCTTGGGGCCGTTTGGCGTTGGGGGGCCTGCGGAAGAGGAAGAGGGCGGGCGGCAAGGCCGTCAAGTCGGAGTTCGCGGGCACCGACGCCTTCGTCGCATACTGACGTCCTGCCGCCTCGTCTTCGAACTCTGCCTCCGGCGCCGCCATCACCATCCAGCCCTTCGACGGCCACCAAGATGTTCTCTTGGTGTCTTCTGCCACCCGTAGCTCGCCTAGGCGCCCCTTTTGCCCTCCTGCTTTTCTTGTTCCATTTCACGAGAAGAGGGACAAGAAAGGGATTCTGAGCACCTTATCTCTTTTAGTTTGTAAGCCTTCGGCCTTAGTAGAAGTTAAAGCTTGTAATCCCATTGTTCATGTTTTTCATTTCGTATGGACTATACCTGTACGGGATGTTTTTTAATGAAAAAGGGATGTTTGCCGGGATTTTCGTCCATGGGTGGAACCCACGACAAGGAATGAATCCTCGTTATCCTTAAGACAAATGTTTTCTCGCCCAGCAACAAACCTTGTCGTCCCCCCACCTCGCTCGACCTTTCTCACGCCCTTGGCGGAGGCAAGGATGAGGTGGGCCTAGGCTCCTCATTTTATTTCCTTGCTGCCGCGACTACGACCAAATTCGGTCCCAGGAGATGAACCCTAGGGTCCGGGACGGGGAGAGTACGGTAGCATAAGGATAAAACGAGGTTTCACATCCCTCAGTCCATAACGAAACGCATGATAAGGGATAGAGAACTTATCTGAATCTGCAGCCCCCGGCAACTTTGGCTTGCCGCGGAGGGATCCTTGTTCTTGCAGCCCCCGGCAACTCTAGCTTGACGGGGCCCGGGCACCGGTCTGTTCCCTTTCTTCCAAAACAGCTCGGCAAGAATACTTACGTGCCCTGCGAACCAAAGAAGACAGAGAAGAACAGAGAGACGCGCACTCGACCTCTAAGCTAGGGGTTAGCCGCCGCTAAGCACTATCAACCCTAACCAAGGAAGAGACTCAACCTAGCATGCATGCAATAACTTAGGGCGCCAGCGCTTCGTTTATTTATGCTCAGGGTCTGCGCCTGGCTTTGTACAAAGGGTTACATGCCTTGCCGGCAAGGCTCGTACAAAAGGTAGCTTGCCGGGAGGCCCTACAAGCCGCTACTTTATGGGTAAAACTTGCGGAGATGCTCGATGTTCCGTGAGTTGCCGACTGGAATGGCATCTTCGCCTCCCCGCCGGACCGCGGGGCCTGGTGACTCGTGTTACCCGATAAGGGCCTTCCCACTTCGGCATCAACTTGTTGGAATGCTTGGCCGACTGAACATGCCAAAGAACAAGGCAGCCTTCCTCAAAGCTCCGGTCATGAACCTTGCGGCTATGGTAGCGGCGCAGGGCTTGCTGGTAGCGTGCGGCTCTCACAGCCGCCGGGAGACGATCTTCCTCAAGGAGCGTTGCGTCATCTTTCCGCAATAGCTCTTGCTCAAGCTCATCATAAGCGAGCACTCGAGGTGACCCGTATATGAGTTCCGTGGGGAGAATCGCTTCTTCCCGTAAACCGAGGGCAAAAGGGTGTACGGCGGTGGCTCGATTTGGCATCGCTCGATCGACCAAAGAACCGCCGCAAGAACTCATCAATCCAGCGCCTTCCACTCTTGCGCAGCCTGTCAAAGGTCTTCGTTCTTAAGCCTCGCAGGACTTCAGCATTTGCTCTCTCCGCTTTGCCGTTACTCCTTTGATGTGCCACGGAAGCAAAACATACCTTGCTGCCGAGATCCTCAATGTATTGCATGAAGGCATGGCTTGTGAACTACGTGCCGTTGTCGGTGATGATCCTGTTGGGCACCCCAAAACGGCACACTAGTCCCTTGAAGAACTTGATGGCTGATCGCGGCCGTCACCTTCCTCACTGCTTCCACCTCTGGCCACTTTGTGAACTTGTCAATTATGACGATATAAGTACTCAAAGCCCCGACAAAGACGGGGAAAGGGCCCAATATGTCGAGCCCCTGCATCGAGAAGGGCCAGGAGAGAGGGATAGTTTGAAGGGCTTGAGCTGGTTGATGGAGCTTCTTTGAATGGAACAGCACGCTTCACGCTTGGTTACTAGTGCCGTCGCATCCACGGAGGGCGGTGGGGCCGGAAGAAACCTTGGCCGAAAAAGCCTTGTCGGTAAGGGCCCTCAACCTTATGTGGGAGCCACATATGCCTCCATGTATCTTCGCCAACAGCTTTAGTCCTTCCTCCCGGGAGATGCACTTCAATTTCACCCCATTCGGTCTTCTCCTGTACAGTTCGTTATCAACGAACTGGTACAGGGCGCGGGCTACTCTTTCCGCATCTTCCTGCTCCTTAGGAAGCTCTCCTTTCTGAAGGAATCGGACGGTGTGCTGTGCCAATGTCGGAGCATGTGGCTCGACGACAAGGACCAAAGGCATTTCTTCTGCTATGGGAGCGGTCGCCTCCATGGCCATGACCTGAGGTCCTGCCGGAGTTGGTCGCCCCTTGGCAGGATCGGCATCCACGGCAACATCTTCGCCGGCGGCTCCGGGGAGCTCGGTGGGGAAGTACTTGCCGGGCCTAGCTTCCTCCGCTTGTTCTCGCCGGTCGACGGCTCAACGGATGGCTGAGTTAATCAAGCACAAAAGTACCGTTCCACAGGTAGCTTGAGGGCAGCGCTTTGACAGGTAGTCGGCAATGTCGTTTCTCCACCGAGGGACATGCCCGCTTGTATACCATCAAAGCGTTCCTCCGCTTCCTCACCTCATCTACGTAAGCTTCCATCAACGGGCTTTGATAATCTTTGTTGATTCGCTCGACGACGAGCTGTGAGTCGCCCCGATGATGATCTTTTAACTCGAGGTCCGCCGCGATCCTCGAGACCGCAAGCAAACCTCGTGCTCGGCGGTGTTGTTGGTTGACATCTCCCGGGGGAAGTGCATCTGGATGACATACTTGAGGTCCTCACCGGTGGGTGCGACAAGCAGCACACTAGCACCGGCGCCTTGCAGCAAGAAGGCACCATCGAATTACATGATCCAGTTGCGACTCGTTTCCTTGCTAGGGAGAGTGGTCTCTTGTACCTCTTCGTCGGGCGTTAAGGTCCATTCTGCAACAAACTCCGCCAAGACTCTGTTCTGAATCGTCGAGGTACTTTCGAACTTTAAACCGAAGCTTGACAGCTCCAGGGCCCAGTCCACGATCCTCCCGTTGCAGACCGGGTTATGCAATATCTATTGCAATGGGAGGCGGGTGACCACCGTGATCTCATGCGCTTGGAAGTAATGGCGCAGCTTCCTCGAAGCCATAAGGAGGCCGAAGAGCAGCTTTTGCACACCTGAGTACCTCGACCTAGCCCCCTGCAAAAGGGAGCTGACGAAGTAAACTGGGTGCTGCACCATTTTCTTCTTCTGCGCTTCTTCACCTGGTCGCGTGGGTCCTGTCGTACGGGCGCCAGTCTTGCCGGGGCCGAACCCTGCCGGGGGTTCAGCCTTGCCGGGGCTGAGCCCTGCCGGGAGGGTTCCAGCCCGCCAACCGACTCGACTTGCCATCGCCGCCTCCCCATCAACTTCTCTCTGCGCCACTAGTGCGACGCTAACCACCTGATTCGTTGCCGCTAGGTAAAGCAGCAACGGTTCTTGTGGTTTGGGCGCAACCAGCACTGGGGTAAAGGAGAGGTATTTATTCAAATCTTGCAGCGCTGCTTCGGCCTCTGGGGTCCACTCCATCGGCCCTGCTTTCTTCAAGATCTTGAAAAAGGAAGGGCACGCTTCGCGGACTTGGAGATGAACCAGCTCATGGCAGCAACGCAGCCGTGAGTCGACGCGACGCCCTGACCCGCTTTGGGTGCCTCAATCTGCTCGATAGCCTTGATCTTATCTGGGTTTGCTTCAATCCTCAAGATCGATGAAGAAAGAACCCGAGAAGCTTGCGGACGGGACGCCAAGACACACTTCTCGGGGTTCAATTTGAGGTTGATCTTGCGCAGGTTCCCAAATGTTTCCTCCAGATCTTGCACGAGCGTTGCTTTGTCCTTAGTTTTGACCACTATGTCATCCATATAAGCTTCCATATTTCTATGTAGCTGGGGCTCAAGACCAATTTGGACTGCTCTTGTAAAGGTCGAGCCAGCACTCTTCAATCCGAAAGGCATCCGTAAAAAGCAATACGTACCACATGGGGTGATGAATGATGTCTTTTCCTCGTCTTCTTTTGTCATGAAGATCTGGTGGTATCCTGAGTAGGCGTCCAGGAACGATAAGAGGTCACACCCAGCCATGGAGTCAACAATCACAGTCGCG
Source organism: Aegilops bicornis (assembly GCA_021605145.1). NCBI lineage: Eukaryota > Viridiplantae > Streptophyta > Magnoliopsida > Poales > Poaceae > Aegilops > Aegilops bicornis. The sequence goes on along the minus strand of CM038671.1, from coordinate 230,619,711 downwards.
CGCTGCAATGGGAAAGGATCCTTTGGCAGGCCTTATTGATGTCTGTGTAATCAATACACAGCCTCCATTTCCCATTTGCCTTGCGCACCACTACCAGATTGGCCAACCACGTTGGGTGGAGTACTCCTCTCACCAAGACCGCCACTTCTAGCTTTCTGATTTCTTCCGTGATGAACTCCTGCCTCTCCAGAGCTTGCTTCCTGACCTTTTGCTTGACGGGCCGCGCATGAGGACATACAGCAAGGTGGTGCTCAATCACCTCCCTGGGAACGCCGGGGATTTCGGAGGCTTGCCATGCAAACACATCGACATTCGCCCGTATGAAGGCGACAAGCTCGCTTTCCTATTTGCCGTCGATGGTGGAGCTTATGGTAATAACTCCCCCCGTTACCGTCCTCCTTGACGGGCTCCTTCTTGGTCTCTCGTGGGCGTGGCTCTCGACTCCTTGCTCTTACCGGGCGGAGCTCTTCCGCACGCGTCCTCAACGGGAGCGCAACACCCGAAGAGGTGCGCTTGCGGAGTGGGTGCTAGGAGTCTCGCCGGTCTTTTTCTTCGGGAGCTCCACGATGGAGTAGGTACCTTAGCGACAATTGCCGTGAATCTGCTTCCCGGTAGAGTTGGTCAGCAGATCAATGCATCCTTCTTGTCGGAGGGACGGTGATGATGTTCATCGCCCGGGCATCTTGACATGTTGTAGGCGTGGTGTGAAGTCGCCATGAACTTGGCCAGTGGGCGGCCGAGGATCCGTTGTAAGGCAAGGGATCTCGGCTACATAAAAACAATCCTCTCTCGTCTGTGGTTCAGCTTCGCCTCCAATGTCACGGCAACGTGATCTTTCCTTTGGCTGGCTCCTCCCTGGGTTAACCCCTTGGAACGTACCCGTCTCCTCAAGGTGTCCATCAGGGATCTGCAGCCTTCTAACCACAACGGGCGAGATCAAGTTCAGGACAGCCCCGCCGTCAACCAACATCTTTGTCAACTTGAGGTTGCGGATTGATGGTGAAACCAACAATGGCAAGCACCCGACATGCATGCGGTCGTGGTGGTCCTCGATGTCGAAGATGATGGGCATCTTGGACCATTTCAGCGGCTTCCGTAAGGTCAAACGATGGCTCCACCGCCAGGATCTCATGCGCCCACCGCTTGAGTTGGCGGTGGGATGTGTGCAGCGAGGCGCCGCCATCGACGCCTTACATGGCCTCTCGTGGCTTTCTCGAAACTCGTGGTCGCCGCCTTGTCGCCCCTCGTCATGATCATCGTCTTCCCGCTTCTTGTCGCGCCCCGGACGAGCCTCTCTTCTTGCTGCTCCTTGCCGCTGGCCTTCTTGGCCGCCACGCTTCTGTCGGATCCTTCGCACCGCTCGGCCTTTCTCCTTGTCCCGCCGCTCATACTCGGCTTTCGCTTCGGCGAGCAGCTCTACCCTCTTGGCAGTTTTGGAGATCGTGGCCTTGGTGCGGCGAATCTTGGCAAGATCGCTTGTCGGAGCCTTCCCGGTTTGTCAAGAATCGCCAAGGCGTCTGCAAGCGCCACACCGGCAATCACCCAGCCGGGTCATCGCCTTTGGTCTTCTTGGTGGTACCGGTGTCGTCGGATCCCTCAATGGCAAGCACGGCCTTGCCCTTGCGCTTCCTATTACGGGCCTTTCTTTGCTGGGGTTGCGGTATCGCCAGTGGAGTCGGTTTCCGCACCGGCATCTTCACCGGGGTACTTCCTTCCTTCCTCGGCACGAGCGCACCGATCGGCCAGAACATAGAGCTCGGCCACATCCTTAACCTTGTTCATCTCCAGCTCTTCACGCATCTTGCGATTGCGCATGTTCTGATGGAATGCACTGATCACAGCGGCGGGATGAACATCGGGGATGTTGTACTGCACCCGGCTGATCCTTTGGATGTACTTGCGCAGGTTTTCTCCTTCCTTCCGGGGATGATGTAAATCACTACCGCGGCCATGAGCTTGGTGACCTGTGATAAAGGTGCCAACAAACTCATGGCACAGATCCGCCCAAGAAGAGATGGAATCCACTGGCAAGTGCATCAACCATGACATAACATTAGGCTTGAGTGCCAACGGGAAGTAATTGGCAAGCACCTTATCGTCGCGGGCCCTAGCAGCTTGCATCGCGATGGTGTAGATGATGAGGAACTCTGACGGGTGAGTCTTGCCGTTGTACTTCTCGCCAACGTCGGGTTTGAACGTATGGTGGGAGGGCCACTGGAACTGCGCAGCTCACGGGTGAAGGCCGGACAACCCACCTCGTAAGGTATGCCACCGTAGCCTCCCGGCGCTGGGTGGTCCGTAAGGGCCTCGCCGCTGTCCGACCGGTGGCGCTAAGGCCACGCCGACGCCGATCAGAGTTCGAGCGTCCTCGTGAGCTCGCTCCCGAAGGACTTGGCGCTGATCGCGGTTGGTCCGCGGGTCGGACGACGCGATGGAGATATCATCACGAGCGTCGCCACGACGGGCTGACGCCCGGGGTGGTCTGGATGGATGTGGAGAGTACACCGTGGCCGCGTCACCTCCGACGTGGCCTCCGCTAGCAGATGGCAGCCCGGCGGAGCGACGGCCGACGGGTTCCGCCGGCCGCAGCCTGTCGTTGTTGGCGATGCCGACGAGGCTCCGGACGGCGGCCCTCCATTCGTCGAGCTTCTCTGTGATAGGAGGAAAATCGAGGAGCAGCTGCGCGCGCTAGGGCTTCCGCTGGCGTGGGTGGTGGTGAGAGCTGGGTGGACCGCGATGCGCCTCGACTCCTAACCGCGTTAGAAGGAGCCGCGTCGCGGCTCTGCAGCCGTTCGCCACCTCCATCAGTACCTCGGTGCGCATGTTGGCCCTCTCCTTCATGTGACTGATGCACGGGACTCTTTCCAGGGCGGCGCGCAGGGTCACTAGCAGGGTGACGCTGCTCATCACGCACAACTTGAGAAGAGCGCGCCGTGGGCGCCGGTGTTGGCGCCTTGAGATCGGCTGTGCCGCCGCTGGCGGCGGACGGCGGCACCCTGGAGGGCTCCGCGCCGCTGGGGGCCCGACCACCGCTCCGGAGCCCGCGACCGGTGGTTTCCGCTTCCGCGCAACGATGCCACTCGCCAGGTCCGGACCATCGTGGCGATGTGGATGTTCGCGCGGGCCGCGCCACGGGTCTCTTCTCGCGATCGGCCCGGCTGCCGTCCGCTACCGGTACCAACTCCGGTCCCGGACGAACCGATCGCCGTGGTCGCCTTTCTTCTTAGGAGCCATGGCGATGAAGAACAGATTAGGTCAATCTGCCGGACCAGATTTCACAACAACGCCTCTACGCGCGCCAAAGATGTCGGTGGAAACGACACCTATGGGATCATCAGAATCCCTTCTACGGTTATGGGCGGGGATCGTGAGAAGAGCGACCAGAAGACAACACAAAGGGATTTTACCCAGGTTCGGACGCGAGGATGCGTAAAACCCTAGTCCTGCTTTGGTGGATGTATTTAGCGTTCTTGAGCTCTCGAACTAGCTCTAGGTGCTGCGAGATTCCAAAGAGCCGAATCCTTTCTCCGTGCGCCATGGGCCTCCTTTTATAGGGGAAAGGGGCTGCCACAGTGGCACACAGGAGGTGGAAAGTGCTACAGTGTCGCGAGTCTATCGCTAGTTTTACAGGACAAGACGCATTAAATGCGAGGCTTAGGTGTCCCTTCGCTTTATTGGGGACGGGAGCGATGCCCGTCCCGTCCGTCGCCGCTCCTTCCAGCTTGCTCGACACGCGCTCGGCCAGCGATGCATGCGGTGCCATGTAGGCAAGCGGTGAGGTGGCGCGGTGGTGGAGCCTCAAGAAGGATTGCATGCCGCCACGCAGTGCCTCGCCCACCTGGTTGGGTCGGCAACCGCATGCGAACGGGCGGCGAAGACTTATCTGTGCGGGCTGGCGGTGGCCTCGGCCAGGCGCTTTTGGCGTAGGGCCTTGTCGGTGGTCCGGCAAGGGTCTTGCCGGTGGCACGCCGGCCTCCCGGCAAGGGTCTTGTTTGACCGGCAAGGGTCTTGTCATGGGCGCTGTTGGCCTCCGGCAAGGGTCTTGCCGGGGGTCTTGTGGGTTCCTTCGGTGAGGATGGTTGCCTTCTTATCCTCATTTGATCTTGAGCATTCTATGTCTTCACAAAGATCTGCATGCCACCACGGAGGTGCCTCCCGAGCCCTGTCCCAACGCATTTGTCTGGGCATTGGTGGGCTCAAGGGTGGCTCGCTCGGCTGGTGTGGGTCGGGCTGCCCCGGCAAGGGTCTTGCCGGGGCCGCTAAGGCTGCCCTGGCAAGGGCCCTTTCCGGGAAAACCTGCTTCACCCATCCGATCCTTGTGGCCTTGATCCTTGTTGTTGCTTCATTTGCCTTGTGGCCTCGGCTTCTCTCCGGCTCCCACTTCCTGCCGTGTCTGTGCGTGGCCGTGGCGGGAGGCTCTGACTGCCCATGCACAAGTAAAGGGGTCAAAAGCAGAGCCCCTACTTTTGTACACCGACACTACGTGTGAAGCGGAGTACATAGCCGCTTCGGAAGCAGCAAATGAAGGAGTCTAGATGAAGGAGTTCATATCCGATCTAGGTGTCATACCTAGTGCATCGGGTCCAATGAAAATCTTTTGTGACAATATCGTGCAATTGCCTTGGCAAAGGAATCCAGATTTCACAAGAGAACCAAACACATCAAGAGACGCTTCAATTCCATCTCGCGATCAAGTCAAGGAGGAGACATAGAGATTTGCAAAAATACATACGGATCCGAATGTTGAAGACCGTTGACTAAGCCTCTCTCACGAAAGCAAAACATGATCAGCACCAAGACTCCATGGGTGTTAGAATCATTATTGTGTAATCTAGATTATTGACTCTAGTGCAAGTGGGAGACTGAAGGAGATATGCCCTAGAGGCAATAATAAAGTTGTTATTTATATTTCCTTATATCACGATAAATGTTTATTATTCATGCTAGAATTGTATTAACCGGAAAATTAGTGCATGTGTGAATACATAGACAAACAAAGTGTCACTAGTATGCCTCTACCTGACTAGCTCGTTAATCAAAGATGGTTAAGTTTCCTAGCCATAGACATGAGTTGTGATTTGATAAACGGGATCACATCACTAGAGAATGATGTGATTGACATGACCCGTCTGTTAGCTTAGCACTATGATCGTTTAGTTTAGTGCTATTGCTTTCTTCATGACTTATACATGTTCCTCTGACTATGAGATTATGCAAATCCCAAATACCGTAGGAACACTTAGCGTGCTATCAAACGTCACAATGTAACTGGGTGATTATAAAGATGCTCTACAGGTGTCTCCGATGGTGTTTGTTGAGTTGGCATAGATCGAGATTAGGATTTGTCATCTCCGATTGTCGAGAGGTATCTCTGGGCCCTCTCGCAATGCACATCACTATAAGCCTTGCAAGCAATGTACCTAAGGAGTTAGTTATGGGATGATGCATTACGGAACGAGTAAAGAGACTTGTCGGTAACGAGATTGAACTAGGTATAGTGATACCGATGATCGAATCTCGGCAAGTATTATACCGATGACAAAGGGAACAACATATGTTGTTATGCGGTTTGACCGATAAAAATCTTCGTAGAATATGTGGGAGCCAATATAAGCATCCAGGTTCCGCTATTGGTTATTGACCGGAGATGAGTCTTGGTCATGTCTCCATAGTTCTCGAACCCGTAGGGTCCGTGACGCTTAACGCTCGATGACGCATCGGTATTATGAGTTTATGTGTCGATGTACCGGAAGGTAGTTTGGAGTCCCGGATGAGATCACGGACATGACGAGGAGTCTCGAAATGGTTGAGACATAAAGATTGATATATTGGAAGACTATATTGGACACCGAATTAGTTCCGAGGTGTATGGGTATTTTCCGAGCACCGGGTTACTTGGAACCCGGGGGTTATTGGGCCTCATGGGCCTGTTGGTGGAAGAGAGGAGGCAGGCAAAGGTGTGGCACACGCCCCCCTAGCCCAAAATGAATTGGACTAGGGGGGCCGGCCCCCTTTCCTTCTCTCCTCCCTCTCCTTCCCCCTTCTCCTTGTGGGAATAGGAAAGGGGGGGCCGCATCCTACTTGAAGTAGGATTGCCCCTCCAAGGCGCGCCTCCTGCCCCTGGCTGGCCTCCTCCTCCCTCCCCCCTTTATATACGTGGGAGGGGGGCACACCAAAGTTTCTCTTAGCCGTGTGCGGTGCCCCTCTCCACAGAAACACACCTCGGTCATATCGCTAAAGGTGCTTAGGCGAAGCCTGCCACGTAACTTCATCATCATCGTCACCACGCCGTCGTGCTGACGAAACTCTCCCTCAGCCTTAGCTAGATCAAGAGTTCGAGGGACGTCACCGAGCTGTACGTGTGCAGATCTCGGAGGTGCCGTGCGTTCGGTACTTGATCTGTTGGATCGTGAAGACATTCGACTAAATCAACCGCGTTACTTAACGCTTCTGCTTTCGGTCTACGAGGGTATGTGGACACACTCTCCACGCTCATTGCTATGCTTCTCCTAGATAGATCTTGCGTGATCGTAGGAATTTTTTTGAAATACTACGTTCCCCAACAAACCCAACATCTACAAAATATAGACGGGCTCCCCCTAGATGTGTGCACTAATTAAGTATGCCTTTGTGATGTAGGGTGGAACCTTATTGGCCGATCTTTCACGAAAGGAGCGGATCCCAACGAGGAACACGAAGAACACGAGGGGAAAACGGGGGGGGGGGGACACAAGAGGAACACTCAAACCAACAAGATTCGATTACACATGCGCTAGATCCAAGAACACAAAGAGAGATACATGGTCCAAGGTCAACAACGGACGATACAAAAGGTAACCAAGTTCTTCTCCTAGAAGGAGGTCTTGAATCCAGGAGGGATCTTCCCATAAAGGGGTCTTGAATCCATGGTGGATCTTCTCTGAAGAGGCTGCGGTCTCTCACGAGGAGGAGATCCGTATGGATGAGCAAGCTCTATCTCAAATGAGCTAATCTTTTGGTAACCCTAACTAGGAGGATGTGGAGGAGTATATATAGTCTAGGGACACAAAGGGGTGAGGGGTACATGGGCTTCGCCCGAAATCGGATCGCGAGCTGTGGTCCAGACGTCCGGAGTTGCCGGTCGTCCGAGGCTCACGGAAGCCCTACGTCCGTCGATCTTCTGACTTCCAGAGTTTAGGATTCTGTCAGTAGTGTCGGACGTCCGTAGGTGTCCCGTTGTCCGGAGCCTGGGAGTCGTGGGATGTCCGGTCCGGGTCGGACATCCGCCGCCAGAAGGCTTCTTGGCCTGGTTTCCTTGGGTTGTTGTGACCTTAGGGCTTGGACGTCCGGGCTGGGCCACGTCCTGGGTTTTGAAGCCGGGCAACTTCTTCTCTTGGTCCTTGTACTTGGTGTCCTCGCTGCTTTGTCCATGGTCTTCCTCCTTGTTCCTGGTCATGCATAGCACATATATTTGAGGTAGTAACCATGTCTCACATGAGGGAAGTGACGGTTCGGAGAGGAGCCGAAGTTCACCTTGTGTCCAATGGCGTATATTCGAGGTCTCACATATGTCCTCTTGGGGTATGGAGAGTAGTCGGAGTGTACATGGGGACGAACGTGGGATGCTCCACATCATCTCCCCCCCCCTTGGGAAAGATCCGACCTCGGATCGTGATCCTCATCACCATGGAAACAGTTGTCGTGGACGGATTTGTAGTTGGACGAAGTTGAAGACATGGCGCAACCCAAGTAGTCCAAGGTGTCTCTGGTATGTGGTACATTGCAAAATGAGCAAACACAAAGTACACTTGGAAATACAATGGTTAGCGCACACAAAGTGTCCATCATGGAAGAATGAGTCCGTTCGGCAAGATTGTGTGTGGCAAGACACATGATGCTTATCAAGATGATCTAGAATGAGATGCAAAGCATTCATGGGAACAAAAGCATGCTGCACAAAGCGACAAATTCTACCATTGTGCAAAATGATGTCATAGTGAGATGGTTTATCAATAGCATGAATATGGTAATGGATGCTCAATATGAATAAGTTATCATGCAATTGATGGTAGGCAATATGATCACGATGTATGAATATGCCATCAAGAAAGATCACAACAAATTTTCTAAGAAAGTGCTCAAGCTCATATATCATGGATGACATAGAAATACAAGATGCACCAAGGCAATCATAATGCAAGGCAATCCATGTATAAAGTGCAAACTTGTTATGGGAGTTGTCGTACCAAGGGTCAATGTCGTGGTAGAAATTTTTGACCATTGGTGAATCCACTAAGTCCAAGCACTCCTCAACTTGAAGGTCCATAGGGTCCATCTCGAATGCCGGTCCTCCATCCAATAGATGTATCATGTAAATAACAAGAAGGAAACAACAATGAAAGAATGGCCCATCCAATATGCATAATTGAGGGTGGCTCAAAGGGAAGGAGTTCGCCTTTATGAGAATGTCAAAAATGTTGGTGTCGCACATCGTGTACGCCTTCACATAACCAAATTGTCTCATGACGGTATCGCCTTGTTAATCCTTCAAAACGAAAGAACATGGCAAACAGTCGGAAAAACAAATCAGGTTAGCGGAAATGCAAAACCTATCATTCGTGTGGTAAGATACCCAACAAGTTTATGCATCATGCTCATCATAAGAAAGGACAAGGGAGCATTTCATAGTATGGAGGCATATGATGTGATAACAACCAAATACAATAGGCTCAAGTAAACAAGCATGCATCACAAGTAATATGTCCAAGTCTCCAAGATGAATAAGCATAGCATGGACGCACTCACTACAATGGCATATGAGAGGTGCAACTAATGGAGACAAGAGACAATGATCATGACAAATCAAGTGAGAGGCATGAACATATATTTCATCAACCCAAGAAAGCGAGTAAGAATGGAACATGGGTGATGCAACCAAGCAAGTAATCATAGTGATCAACTCAAGCAAGCTAGTAGTGCGAAGATGCAACATACTAGAAGGAATCATGGCAAGCATGTCATGTGTGCAAATAGTGGGCATGAATATTGCACGTGACATATCACAAGCATGAAGGCATGATATGAGCAAAATAGCATCAATAGCATGAGGCACATGATAAACATTGCAATAGCAACAAGGATCTCCACCGAGCATGCAAATACACATAGAAGTAGCATAATGGTGAGTCATGGGTAAGTGCAAGCAAGGGTCACAATTGCATGGCAAAGGCATAGAAGCAAGCATAACATGCAAAGTGAACACGATAGTAGAATGGGCATAATGTAACAAGTTATATATAGCCCATAGTCATGTGAGAGCCAAGTAGAAGAGATGCGTGTAGTTCTTGCGCGAAGGGAATGGTGGTAAGGATAGTCCACAGGATCCCAAATCGTCGTTGCTCTCAAGAGCCTAGCTTCACAACTCTTGGGATTGAGAGGTTGACGAGTATACATGAGTACCTACACAAAACAAAGACAAAGGGAAAATTGTGTGTGCGTGGTATATGTACACATCATCCATCATGATGCGCATGTTCATGTGTCGGTTAGCACAAAATATCAAATGCTCAAATAAAATAGATGCGTGATATAGAAACATGTCATCCATCATGAGAGGTTTGTTATTATGTATGGCATAATGGAGACTCAAAGGATGGAATGCATCATGAGAAATATCTAGAGCATTGTTATTCATGGAATGCATATGGTGCACGCAATTATGGGAATCATGAAAAGTATGAGATGAATCAAGATCTCCTAATATGTATGAGGAAACTATGGGGGTATCCTCATGAGCATTAATGGGAACATCCCATGGAGAATATTGACAACATCCAAAACAAAGCATATTTGGTTTTATGTGATCATGGCATGGCATAATAGATGAATTGCACAAATCATGTAAAGGAAGCATAGCAATATCATCACATGAAAAACAAAAGCCAATGACCATCATCTCTTCATCTATGCCATAAGTGCAAATGGGATTTATCTTAATGGGGCATGCATAGTTACTATGTTGAGATTGAAATGATGCAATATGGGAGATCTCACTCATAGCATATGACAAGTTCAATGGGTTGTCAAACATGACGTGACCTATAGAATTTTCAAATGATATCCTATGGAGCATGGCATCACAACTAGGCAACTCAACATGCTCATCATCATATTCATCATAAATAGGTAAGTCAAGGCATGAAGAAGCCTCACTAGCATGAAGCATGGGAATAGGTGGGTCAACATCATGGGAGCAATCATTGTCAAGAGAGTCCACTAGTGGGACAAGAGAAGCACCATCACCTATGTTACCTTTGGAGCGTCGCTCATGTGTTGTAGGTGACGTGTTGAAGATCCAATCGTTGTCATCTTCATCTTGATGGAACCATGTGGGGGGTGCATCATCGTCCACCATGGCCATCATTGTCTCCATTGGAGGGATGGACTTGTCGAGGATAGGTATGTCGTCATGTAGGAGACCTAGCACCAAATAAGAAAACACAGTAGGAGTAGAGGTTAAGTCGTTAGAAATCATGGTGGCCTCACATGCCGTGTCAACTACCTCACTCACAAAGTGTTGTGCCTCACTCGCTCCCTCTTGGATGCTCTCACTCATATGGTTGGTGGAGTCACTCAAATGGCGCTCAACCTCACATAGGATGTGTGGCATGCTCTCATGTGTGGGGCTAGTGGTGGTCACACTCATCCTCTCATAGGAAATGCTCTCAATGTCACGTATGGTGGAGTCACTCATCTCTCTCATGGGGTGGTGGCTCTCCTCACATGACAAATGGGGCAACTCAACATATGTGGGTGTCGGAGAGGTGTAAGTGCAAATATCTCCATGCGCGGTAGCGTAGCTTGACTCAGAGTATGAGTCCAATATGGGTGCCGTCTTCATGTTGTTGAAGAGGTTCGCTGTCAGCCGTAGTCGAAGGGGATGGCCCTTGCTCGACCATCTTGTCACCGTCTTGGTGTGGGAGGCCCATATGATGTGGCATCTCGTAGCTCGACTCCATGACCGAAGGGAGTTTCCCATGCTCGGCCATCTTCCTTGAGTGGCTTCCGAAGATGGAAGTTGTCGGTGTCAAAACCAGCGGATCTTGGGTAGGGGGTCCTGAACTGTGCGTCTAAGGCAGATGGTAACAGGAGGTGGGGGACACGATGTTTACCCATGTTAGGGCCCTCTCGATGGAGGTAATACCCTACTTCCTTCTTGATTGATCTTGATGAATATGAGTATTACAAGAGTTGATCTACCACGAGAGTGTAGAGGCTAAACCCTAGAAGCTAGCCTATGGTATGATTGTTGTTCTACAGACTAAACCCTCCGGTTTATATAGACACCAGAGGGGGCTAGGGTTACAAAGAGTCGGTTACAAGGGAGGAGATCTACATATCCGTATTGCCAAGCTTGCCTTCCACGCCAAGGAGAGTCCCATTCAGACACGGGACGAAATCTTCAATCTTGTATTTTCATAGTCCAACAGTCCGGCCAAAGGATATAGTCCGGCTATCCGGGGACCCCCTAATCCAGGACTCCCTCAGTAGCCCCTGAACCAGGCTTCAATGACGATGAGTCCCGTGAGCAGATTGTCTTCGGCATTGCAAGGCGGGTTCTCCTCCAAATTATGAATACTTGTTTGAGTAGTGTCCGTCTTCCCATAAATGCTGCACTCCTTGGCTTCTGCGCCTAATAAAGGATACCCTCCATGCGTCGAGCGAATGTGAGAAGTCGGGGCATTTTTACAATTGCCACCCTAGCCATGTGGGTAAATCGCCTATTAAAGAGACGGGGATTCTCATATCCAAATCACACCATCCTCCCACAGCGAGTATCCATCGGAGTGTGCCCGGAAAAAATCCATTCCAACATGGCTGGTCGTCGCAGCTCCTCCTCTCGCTCCCGTAGCCCTAAGCCCGGTGATTGGAAGAAGTGTTCCATCCCGCACAGCCAACTAGTAGAGTTACAGACCCAGGGATTTCTCCCCCCAGCGTATATGGTCCCCGTTCGAGCCGGGCTTGCCACCCATAATGGCGGGAAACAAGCGGAGATCTTTCCCAGCCCATCCATGGGGAGCGGGTATGCCTCGTCCCTTACTTATTGAGAGGGCTTGGATTTCCAATTCATCCGTTTCTCCGCGGGCTCCTGGAGTTCTACGGCCTCCAGCTGCATAATTTTACTCCCGCCTCCATGTTACACATTGCTGGCTATGTCGCCTTTATGAAGTCAAGCTGTTTACGGGTGCTTAAGCCTATTTCGAGCTATGGAAGAGGCTATTCTGCCTCGTACCCGCATAACGGGAGGGTCATCAGATCAAGTGGCGGGCGAGCGAAATATGGCGCATCGCCGGGACCGGATACCTATCAGGTACCCCGAAGAAGATGTCCGAAGACTGGCCTTCGGAGTGGTTTTACATGGAGGACCTCTTCCTTCCAGATCCTATTCGGATGGGTCTTCCCGAGTTCGACAATGCCCCTTTGAAGAAACACCGAAACTGGCACCCACGGAGCCCTCAGGAGGAAGATAACGGAGAAGTCCTTTACCTGATGGGCCGGATAAAAGTGCTGGCTCAATCATGATTGACAATAATCGAAGTTATGTCAATATGTATAATGCGGGGGGTACAACTACTTCAATATCGAGGGCACCCCATGTGGCACTTTAACGGGGAAGATGATGCCACCCGCTATGGGCGAAGGGACCGGACTCAGCTTGTCGCCTAGCAAGAATTTCGTCCGATTTGTACAAGGGAGAGGAAGAGCATTCCTCCAAGATTAAGCCACGGGACGGATTCTCCATGTACAACCCTCCAAGCAGGGTGAGCTGTCCTTTTACTCCCAACCTCCCCCTATTCTTTATCATAAGTATTTACCTTGTCGTTTCATGACAGGAACTGCGAAAAGCTGTAAGGGAGGTCAATAGCCCGCCTCCACAACCGGAGGACCCTGACCGGGCCCTTGATTCCGGACTCAAAGAGGATCCGGACATATTTGTAGAGTTGATCGACATGACATTCTATCAATTGAGCTGCGATGATGCCATGGTGGCCATCCTAGCCGATTATCCTGGGCTACTCGCTGCATCGCACGTAAGTAAAACCAGAGTCCCAACTTCCGAGAAGGATCCCTTTTTTTGCACTTCACCTACCGTTCACATACGGTGTCTTACAGGGAAGGCCATCGGGACGCCATGCCGAACCCGCAGTGACTCGCCAACAAGGGGCACCGAAGCCGGGTAGGCTAAAAAGGAAGGCGGTCAGGACTGAGACGCCGTCGTAGAGGTATGATACAGAACCTCGCTCCGTGGTTGTCTTCTTTTAAAATATAATAACAACAATATTTCCTAGTAGGTAAAATGCTCGTCGGACTATATCCGGAGAGGCTGCCGATCACGCATCCACCAGTCAGGCTCCAAGGCCGGACATAGAGGAGGAAGCGAACACGGGGCGGACGCCGGATGCTCCTCCTACGGAGGATGCGGATAGACTATCCGCTACAAATTCCAAAGTGGAGAGCGCCAGGAACCACAGGCGTCGCCGGGCCGTACTCCATGACGCTTGTTTCTCCCAAGAGTAGTTTGATGCCTTCAACTCAGGAGACGCATACATCCGTGCTGCTCAAAATGGTCTTGCCAGAGCCACGGACCAGTATGTAAATGACATACGGGTAAAAAACAATTTGATGATTATATATATCAGTAGCCCCTGAGACTTGAAACAGTTGACACAACTGATTTAAGGATCATTAATTGTGCAGGTTCTTACAGAGAAGAATACCCAATTGTCTCTGGAGCTGGAGGAGTGCAAAGCCCAGCTACGGGCCGCAGTTGCCGCATTGAAGGAGTCTAAGAAGGCCCCCTCTGGTAACACTTGTTTCCATTGCAAAGAATGACAGGTACCATATAGTATGCGGCATGCATGCAAATCTAACAATAGCTGTTGCAGATGACTCTGGAGTGAATCCGGAGGCCGCGCCGGGGGATGCACAACGTGCTAATCGACAGCTAAATTCTATCGAGCACGTGCTGAGTGGGTTAGGCGGGAGAAAAACAATCTCCAAGACGCCAATATCCAGCTGGGCGTGGAACTGAAGGATGTTCGGGCCCAGATTACTAACTCCGTGAAGGAGAATAAGCGGCTTCGACGCGGAATTTTCAGCAAGTGATTGAATGAACCTTTGAAAGAGTTCGGCGAGGAAACCGGCTAACAGAGTGATGTCTACAGGTATGTTGATGGGTTGTCCCATGGAGGATATGCCCGGGTCTGCGGGTGATCTTCTACCAGAGCTCTCACAACTGCACGAATAAGTTTGGCAGGTGATGCAGAGTATTGCCCAAGCCTTGTGGCCATCCGCCTCCCCGCCAGAGGTATGGGGAGCTTATAGAGAAGCTTCAAGGAGCGCGGCCGCTTCGATTATGGAAGATATCAGCCTTGCCGACAAGGTGCAAGGGAAGCTCTGGGCCATGGTGAAGACGCTGATATACCAAGTCCGGACCCAAACCACATGGTCGAGGTCGGACTCATGGGGCCCGATGGGGAAGGACATCCCCATCGCTTTGGTGTATGACCACAGAATTAGCTTGAAAGTACTCCTAACAGGATTGTAGGCTAGACAGCTGCTGGATGGCATAGAAGATGAATTTAGTCACTAAGTGACTGTGGTACTTCAAGTGACATGTATTGTCCCTAGCCGATTGTAAATCATTTGTCATGGCGGACCTTTTCGCTTTAACCTCCTAATTCGATAGTATGGAGTGTATCTGAATACCCGCTCAGTTATGTAAAAACCAGGGTACGCGTGGAAACCAGGGGTCATAAGTGCTTGAACAGACAAGTACCCAACTAGCTATGTTATATTACATGGATAGTAAGAAACATCTTCCAGGGAGAATAGTTCCGTTAAGGGTTCCTTTCCTGCAATGCATGCCCTAATGTGCATGTCGAACTGCGAAAAGAGACGCAGTGCTATAAACATCTGGGGGCATATAAAAATAAGTAAAAGTCATCTTTTGTTCACCTAATCGAATATTCCCTTAAGAACGCTTAGCTTTGCTTCACCCACTCTGAGGTACACATCCGGTTGACCAGCAGTAACAATCGCAGAAGGTGCTCCCCTTATGCCCTAACCGAATTAACGGGAATGTAGGGCATAAACACAAGAGCCAAAGTAACCCAAATTTTGGCCAAAACTTAAGTCATATCGATGCATATAAAGGCGAAAAGGTACATGTGGAAGAATAACACATGTGTGGGGCATAGATCCTGAGAATAGTTATATCAAGCTTCAGAGCAAGAAGCCCCTGTATAATGAGCGTGGTTAAGCTGGCCAAGATTGTGTAGTCAAGACACAATTTAGCCTTTTAAGGCCCGGAAGAAAGAAGGAGAAAGAGAAAGCGACACAAGACAGATAACGGATATGTAAAAATGGACGGAGGTAAGGAGGCGAACATAGAGTCCGGCGCTAAGCGTAGAATCTTCGGAGTCTGGCTGCGTTCCATGGATTTGGCTCGAGTCGATTGTCCGATGCATCCATGATGCAGACGCTTCCACCGGTAATCGTAACTTGGTCAATATTGAAGGGACCTTCCCATTTGGGCTTGAGCTTATTCTTTTCTTCTCCCAGAGGCGAGAACGCAGTTCGCCAATGTTATAGGTTTTGGCCCGCATTTCTCCTGCTTTTGATACCTTTGAGCACATTGTCGATAGAATGCGGAACGAGCTTTTGCCACGCCACACTCCTCCTCCGTGTATGCCCAACTGTCCTGCGCCGATCAAGCTCGGCTTCTTTTTCTCTTCATACATGCGCACTCGAGGTGAGTCATGAATTATGTCGCAGGCGCAATTACCGTCATACCGCATACACCATAAAAATGGTGTGTATCCGGTAGTATGATTCGGCGTGGTCCGCAGCCCCCATAGTACGGAGTCGAGCTCCTCTACCCAGTGTGTGTTTGATTCCTTTAGGGACCGCACTAATCTGGGTTTGATGCCGCTCATGATAAGACCATTTGCTCGCTCGACTTGACCATTAGTTTGTGGGTGATAGATGTAAGCATAATCGAGCTTGATGCCCATGTTCTTGCACTACGCTTTACCTCGTCATTTGTAAAGTTCGAGCCGTTATCGGTGATGATGTTGTGGGGACGCCATAATGGTGTACGAACCCAGATATGAAGTCTATCACTTGTCCGGATTCGGCCGTTTTAACTGGTTTGGCTTCTATCCATTTGGTGAATTTATCCACCATGACCAATAAGTATTTTTTCTTATGGCTTCTCCCTTTAAGGGGTCCGACCATATTAAGCCCCTGCACCGCAAAATGGCCAAGTGATGGGGATTGTTTGGAGAGCGGTAGGCGGCATATGGCTTTGGTTTGCAAAAGTCGGCAACCAACGCAACGTTGGACTAAATCCTCGTCTGCGTTCTCGCCGGCCGCCAATAAAAACTGTATGGAAGGCCTTGCTTACAAGGGCCTGTGCTCAAGGCGTGGTGGCCACCGAGTCCAAAGATGGATTTCTGCCAACAGTTTCCTTCCTCCTTCGTGAGATGCACCTTTGAAGGACTCCGGTAGTGCTTTTCTTATAAAGCTCTCCCTCGTGGACCTTGTAGGCTTTAGATCGCCGCACTATGCATCCTGCCTCATTTTGGTCCTTGGGAAGTTCCTGCCCGGTTAGGTAAGCCAGGAATGGTTCTATCCACGGGGCGATGACGGCCATTATCACGTGGGCTGAAGGTGTTATTTCGGTGGCAGAGCCTCCGATTATGTCAGGGTGTTCGGTATCTGGTGTTGTGGCCGGGTCCGGACTGTTGTTACCGGTATCCCCTTCCCATACTACGGATGGCTTAAACAGCCTTTCCAAGAAGATGTTAGGTGGGACAGGTCGCTTAGCGCCGAGCACGGGCGAGGATGTCCGCTACCGCTTTGATTGTTTTCCCGAGCCACATGGTGGAATTCAAGCCCCTCGAACCGAGCTGACATTTTGAGGACGGCGTTGTGATAAGCCGCCATTTTCGGATCCTTGGCATCAAAGTCTCCATTTATTTGGGATATTGCGAGGTTCGAGTCCCCGCACACCTCCAGGCATAGAATGCCCATGGAAACTGCCATCCGAAGACCATGTAAAAGGGCCTCGTATTCGGCTGCGTTGTTGGAGTCTGTGTATAGTATTTGGAGTACGTATTGACCGTATTCCGGTGGGGGCGTCGACGACGCCAAACCCTGCATCAGCCAGCATTTTAGAGCCGTCGAAGTGCATGATCCAATTGAGTCTGCGTCGTACTCTTTAGGGAGTTCGGCTTCTGTCCATTTGGTGACAAAATCGGCCAGTACTTGCGACTTAATGGCTCGCCGAGGTCTATATGTTATGTCGAACGGGAGGAGCTCGATGGCTCATTTGGCAATCCGGCCTGTGGCATCGCGGTTGTTTATTATGTCGTTGAGTGGTACTTCCGAGGCCACCGTGATTGAACACTCTTGAAAGTAGTGTCATAGTTTCCGGGATGCCATAAATATCGCGTATGCTATCTTTTGATAATGTGGGTACCGTGATTTGCATGGAGTGAGGACAGTGGATACATAGTATACTGTTTTTGAAGTGGGAACTTATGTCCGTTCGTCTCGCGTTCGACGACGAGCACTGCGCTTACAACTTGGTGGGTTGCCGCTATATATAACATCATTGGTTCGCCGACATTTGGCGCGGCCAAGATTGGGTTGGTGGCCAAGATGGCCTTATTAAGGTCCTTGAAGTCGACGCATAGGCGCCAGGATTTGTCCTTCTTTGGTACCATCACCAGGTTTGCTAGCCAATCCGGATGTTTTATTTCTCTAATGAATCCGGCCTCCAATAGCTTGGCTAGCTCCTCTCCCATGGCACATCGCTTAGGTTCGGAAAACGCCAAGAGTCTCGCTTGACCGCTTGAATCCCTTTAGAATGTTAAGGCTATGCTCGGCCAGCCCTCGTGGGTTTCTGGCATGTCCGAAGGATGCCAAAGTAATATGTCCAAATTTTCGGCTACAGGAACTCACGTGGTCTTGGCGTCTACTATGAGGTTTAAGCGTGCCCCGATGGATGCTATTTTGTAGGGTCCGTTGGGTGGACTTGGAATTTGACTATTTGATCTGCTGGTTTAGAAGAGGTGGACTTGGATCTTTTGTCTAGTATCACGTCGTCCCTGTCCACTTTGGAGCGCAGCGTAGTTAACTCCTCCGCCGCGAGGGCTTCGGATAATGCCTCGAGGGCCAGTGCAGCTGTTTTGTTTTTTGCCGAGGCCGTGGTCCGGATCACTAGCTAGGGTGATGATTCCATTGGGCCCGGGCATTTTGAGCTTCATGTACCCATAATGGGGTATAGCTTGAAGATCGTGAATGCCTCCGCCAAGAAGAAGGCATGGTATCCGCAGCTCGAACGGGGCCACTTGGAATGTTATTTCTTCTGGACATGTAATTCTACGGCGTCGAATACCACATCTAGTGTGATTTTCCCTACACAACGTGCCTCCTGACCGGGATGATTCTCTCAAGGTCGTCTTTGCTTTTGCTCAATGCGATTTCGTCTATTTCCATTTTTGAAGGGTCTCCTCGTAAATGAGGTTTAATCCTTCTGCCGCCGTCCATGGGCACTTTAGTAAGCCGAAAAGCCGGCCCACAATAGGGCCGAGGACCAAGGCGGCGGTGGTGCTCGGGCTGTTCGTAATTTAGGTTCAACTGGCATTGAAGGTGATAGCCGTGTCGCTCCATGGATTTATTGCTGCCACGTGGCGCATTTGGCAAGGCATGGAGTGCTCGTTTTCGCCTATTATTTGAGGCGAAGGTCTCAAGACTGTCCAATATCTGTATTGTTATCCAGGGATGGTGCTCTGCGGTGTTTTGAGTGAGGAGATCCTCACCGCTCTTGGCCCAGCTGCCGGAGTACCGAACATGCTCTAAGGCTGTGTGTTGGTATGATATCCACTGTACTGTGAATTTTGCAGGGCCCGTTAAGCCATCCTCCAATACGGTTCCACGCCCTCTAGTGGGCTTTTGCTTCTTCGTAATTGAGTCGGGCGACTTATCAGAGTGTACCCTTTTAATTCGGACTGGGGGCTTTGTCAAAGCCGGATTATCCCAAAATTTTGTTTGGGCTTTCAGTGCTTTCCATCGCACAAAGATTATACGTACTATGGCCAGTAAGTCTAAGCGTGCTATATCAGCCAAGTTCATGGGCGTGCTATATCACGGCGGCTTATGGCGTTGAGGATTCCCTTGTTCGTGCAATTGTTGCAAAATAATGAAATTGCGTCTTCCTCATGACAGTCCTTGACCTGTTCATTACAAGGAGGAATCGCCCAATAGTGATGTAATTGTCTCTTGGGGCTCTTGCCTAATGTGGGAAAGATCGCTTATATCCGGGTGTGGGTGGGTGGTTTTGAGTCCGAACCTGACCCGATCTCGAGACCTGGGTAGAGGAGTTTCCGATCTTGGAAGTTCGTTCCGGGATGCCGCCTAAAGAGGGTGCTCTACCGGGCTGATTCTAGGTTCGTGGTTTGGGCGATGTCCTCCCGTAGACGGGTATCCAGCTCGGAGAGCTCGGGAACCCGGACATAGTTTGTCCTCAATATAGAGGAAGAATCGCCGCATTGTTCCTCCACCACCGTTATCTGATGGGTGACCAGCGGAGAGTTAATCTCCCTTTGGTCGGGTTTAAGCCCAATCTGATCATAGTCTGCAGCGACTCCCAAAGTGGTGATGCGATCCAAGAGCTCGTTTAGAGAAGAGAGATCCATTGGATTCATCTGCTCGGGAAGTTCCGAGCCGACGTGGATGTTGTTTTCGATGACGTGAGAAGTCATCGTCGGTGCAACGGCCGAACGGGCGGTCATGACGAAGTCGCCAAGTCGGAGAGTTTGGCCTACAGCCAGGGCTCCCCTAGAGGTGATGTTATCCCTGACAACGAGACGAGCCATCCACTACAAAAGAAGACACATCCGTGACATTTTGGGCCAAACGAAAAAAAATTATGTCATACATATGACACTTCTATGACGATAATTGTGACAAAACCCGGTATCATCATAGATGTGGTAGGCTCCTACTTCTATGACAAAAAATCATGACGGAAAATGGGCTTTTCATCCTGGGCGGGCCGGAGACGCAGCTGCATGACATTCTTTGGGCCGTCCATGACGGAAACCTCCATGGTAGAAGCGAGGGGGAGGAAAATTTGAGGAGTTCGATTCACGGTGGGAGGTCTGGGAGGCGGCGATGCTGCTTTCTCGTACGTACGCTGACGCTGTGGCGGTAGTAGCGCGTTAGCGCTCTGGCGAACTCGAAGCGAGGCATTGGGCTCTAATCGAACCCGGCGATTGCCGCGCAAGCTACGCGTTCTATCGAACCCGAGTGATCGATCGATGGGCGTGTTAATCGAACCCGATCGGCGATTCCTCGCTACTACCTTCGCTAAGCGGGCCGGTCGATGTTGCCTGGGATGAACAGGTGAGTGCCGCGGGGTTTGGATGAGCGATGGCGGTGGCGTTGCCTCTGGATGAACAGGACCCGTGGTGTGGTGGTGGAGGGCTGGATGAGCGATGAAGCGGTGGAGGGGTGCCCGTGGAGGGTTGGTTGAACAGGACCCCGTGGTGTGGAGGGCTGGATGAACAGTAGACGGTGGAGCGGTGGTTGAATAGTAGCCGGTGGAGTAGCGTGCGGTGGAGGCTGGATGAACAGGAGCCCTGGAGGCTGGAGGAGGTCGACGGTAGCCCGTGGAGGCTGGAGGAGGTCGACGGTGGAGATGAAACGATATCCCGTGGAGTCCGTTTATGCGGTCGCCACACACCTCCCGGCGAACAGGACCCCGTTTCGACCGTGGCGGCTCCAACACAAGTCCATTTCGTCCGCTTTTGCGGTACGCCACACCCTCTCGATCAACAGGACCCGTTTCGACCGTAGGGAGGTCCGTTCCTCCGTTTTGCGATACGCCACACCCTCCGATCAACAGGGGACCCGTTCGAACGAGGGAGGTCCGTTTCCTCCGTTGTCGCGGTCGCCAGCCTCGTTTCCATCGCCTGTTCCGTCCAAGCCCTCCCGATGAACACGACCACGCATTCCGTTCCGACCCAGCGGTTGGCTCCCCATGAACACAACGACGCATTTGTTTCTCTCGTTCGAACCTAGCCATGTATATGCGCGGTAGGCGTTGAGAGACCTGCTCGTATGTACCCTACGCATTGACGACGTCGTGTACATGCTATGTGCGGCGCCTCTACTACGACACGCATGGCGCCTCTACACCCAGTGATATATGCGTACTCGTTCGCGACCGTAATGACAATGCTACTCGTATACCGCCGTCGGTGGGTCCGGTATCGGGCACTTCCTTGCGTGCGAAGATGTAGCTGGTGGGTCCCAGCAATGTGGGCGAAGAAATCGTTTTCTTTTGCCGGACGCACTTCCTTGCGTCGCGAAGATGTAGCCAGTGGGTCCCAAAGGTGGGGCTTAATCATTTTTTGCGGACGCACTTCCTTGCGTCTGAAATATAGGCTGGTGGGTCCCGGTGATCGAGGTGAATCGTTTTTTGCGGACGCACTTCCTTGTGTGCGAAGATGTAGCCGGTGGGTCCCAGCAATGTGGGGCTAATCATTTTTTGCGGACGCACTTCCTTGCGTGCGAAGATGTAGCTGGTGGGTCCCAATGTGGGGCGAATCGTTTTTCTCGCTGAAAATCATGGCCCGTCCGGTGGATCCCCCGCCGCTGTCGGTGGAGGAATAATTATTTTGCACGTAATAAGGAGGCACTTCCTTCGCTGCGGCCGTGGACCAAGCTGTCGACCTCTCCACGTCTGATCCACGTCCGATGGAAGCCGTTCCTTGACCACGTTGACCACGCCAGCCGAGAGCACCATGGCGGTGGACGAGGCGAGGCCTAGGCAGGGGGACGACGCGGAGAGGGAACACGCGTGGATGCCCACGCCAGAGGAGTAATCTGAGGGTTCAATGGTTCATTGTGGTGTGAGGCTGTCGCCCGCATTAGAATAACAGGGGGTGTGGGTGAGTAGAGGAATGCCCTGGCCAGCGGTGGGAGTAGTAGGGGGCGGTGAGGCCTCACGCATCGCAGCCGGCCACGGGAGGCGTGGAGCACGAGGCATGACCGGCTACGCTGGTTTGGGCGGTGGAGCAAGAAGACCAGAGGTTGAAGAAGCACTACGGTAGTTGGATGGACATCGTCTGATCACTGGAGCTAGAATCGTGCATATTGACTAAGTTGACAAAGCCCTCCGTCCCGTCCAACTTAGTAGGCCCTAAGTCAGCCTGCCACTATCTTTGGGTCCCAGCCTAATGGTGAGTATTCATTTTTGTGCGTAATAAGGATGCACTTCCTTGCATGCGAAGATATAGTGGTGGGTCCGTGTCGGCAAATTTGTAATGTTTTTCACGAAATCTGAGAGGCCTTTCGGTGGGTCCCCGATGTCGTGTGGAGGAATCATTATTTTGCGCGTAATAAGGAGGCATTTCCTTGCGTGTGGCCGTGGACCCAGCTGCCGGCACGCCCACGTCTGGTCCACTTCAGATGCATGTCGATCGTTGACCATAGTTGACCAGGCCGCGCCGAGAGCACGAAGCGGTGGACGACGGCGAGGCCTAGGAAGGAAACGACACGGAGGCAGGAAGACTCGGCGATTGTTTCCCAGCCGAGGGGAGTATGATTGTACGAGGGTTTATGGTCTCGTCTCGCCGTCACGGGAGAATAACAACGAGTGTAGGTGAGTAGAGGGATGGCTAGGTCGACAATGGGAGTACGGCA
Source organism: Aegilops bicornis (assembly GCA_021605145.1). Taxonomy (NCBI): domain Eukaryota; kingdom Viridiplantae; phylum Streptophyta; class Magnoliopsida; order Poales; family Poaceae; genus Aegilops; species Aegilops bicornis. Next base: position 230,596,953 of record CM038671.1, on the reverse strand, counting down.
TGCGGCGGTGAGGCTTCAAGGCGTGGCAGCAGAGCCAGCCACGGGAGGAGGGAGCAGTGCAGTCCCGGCCGGCGCTTGTTTGAGCGGGCGGGAAGAAGAGCAGAGATTGAAGAAGACGACGGCCGTTGGATGGCCATCCAACGATCATCGCTTGTGCTTCAACCTTTCTTTTAGGAAAGCCTCAAATCTGTGGAAAATAGCATACAGCCCATCTCGCCATTATTTCTAATAATTTACAGACCCATTTGCTAATTCTTAAGGTTTTTGGAGCCCATATTCTTTTGTTAGCATTACAGCCCATATTGTGGCCACGGTTAAAAAATTATACTGAATTTTGCATATTTCGATGCTGGTGCGAACTGTTTTTAATCCCGAAATTTCGACTCACATTCAAACTGATTTTAAAAATAAATGTATATCAATATAAAATCCAACAAATTCTCCACGCATAAAAATTAATGTAATTTGAAATCTCGAAATGAAAAAAAAGATATTTGAAACTAATTGCCGGTTTGATGTGTTTTAAAAATGTACAACCCATTTCTCATTACTGATGGGCCATTTTCTCGGCCAGCCGAATGAAAGCTCTCCTCGTCTTGAAAAATTTGCAGCCCAACAGGCCTGACAAAGCGACTTACTTGGCAAATCACAAAAAACTGGCTGTGGCCATGGACCCGGTATCGGCCTCTCCACGTCTGATACTCTTCCGATGGAAGTCGTTCCTTGACCACGTTGACCACGTCGCCGCGAAGAGCACCACGGCGGTGGACGACGCGAGGCCTAGGAAGGGACGACGGAGCCGGGAAAACGCAGCGATGGAAGCCCGCGGAGAGGAGTACGAGGTTCTTGGTTCGCTGCGGTGTGAGGCTGCCGTCGCAGCAAGAGACCGCCAGCCGGTGGGAATGGTAGGGGGCGGTGAGGCCTCCGCATGGCAAAGCATAGCCGGCCATGGGAGGCGGGAGCATGAGGCACGACCGGCTGGTTTGGGCGGCCGGAGCAAGAAGACCAGAGGTTGAAGAAGCACTCTGGCCGTTGGATGGACATTGTGCAGTCCTTTGGAGCTAGAATCGTTCATATTGACTAAGGTTACAAAGCCCTTCGTCCCCGTCAACTAGTAGGCCTACAAGTTAGCCTCCCACCAAGGTGGGTCCCAGCTAGCAGGGGGACTATTCATTGTTTTGTGCGTAATAAGGAGGCACTTCCGGTGGGTCCGAGCTGAGAGCGGGGGGAACTTTTTTTCACGAAATACGGTGGCCCGTCAGGTGGGTCCCAGCAGTCAGGGGGCAAACGTTTATTCGCAAAATATGGTGGCCCGTCGGTGGGTCCCTCATTGCCGCTTGGAGGAATCATTATTTTCAGCGTAATAAGGAGGCACTTACTTGTTGCGGCCGTGGACCCGGTGAGACTCTCCATGTTTGATATACTTCCGATGGAAGTCGTTCCTTGACCATGTTGACCTCGCCGCATTCCGTTGCATGCATGCGTCCATGGGCGTGGTGCGTCCCCGCTGTCAGCCTCTCACGTACAGTCATCTTCCAATGACTCTCAGTTGTTGACCACGTTGACCACACTGTGCCGAGCACACCCAGACTGGAACGACCCTGAGATGGGGAAGACGGGGCAGTGGAGTCGCAGATGGAGAGGAATGGGAAACTTCATCGGTTGTTGCGTCGCGTAAAGACAGCCGCAGAAGCGCCTACGAGAGAGGGAGCAAGAACAGAGGTTGAAGAAGGAGCACGGCTGTTGGATTACCATCCAATGGTCCAAATTTGCTAGAATCATTTGTTGATTGTTGACAAAGCCGTGTGTACACGCCAACTTAGATTGGCGCACAAGTCGGGCCGCCAAATCGATGGGTCCCAAATATCAACGGATGAATAATTTTTTCGCAGAAACAAGGAGGCACTTCCTTCCGTGCGAAGATACAGCCGGCGGGTCCCAGCTTTGTGTGGAGGAAACATTTTTTCAGCTTAATAAGGAGGAACTTTCCTTGCGTGCGACCATGGACCTCGTGGGTCCCAGCCGTCGAGCTCTCCACATCTGATCCTCTTCCGATGACTCTCATTTCTTGACCACGCCGCACGAACACAGCAAAGGCGGTGGGCGATGGCGAGCCCGGACGAACGACTCGGAGATGGGAAACGCGGCGGTGGGAGTCGCAGATTGAGAGAAGGAGAAGGGTTATAACTGGATTACATTGCGGCGTGGGGCTGTAGTCCGTGGAGAATAATAGGAGGTGTCGAGGGGTGGAGGGATAGCTTTGGCGGCGGTGGCGTAGGCCGCCAATGATGCGGTTAAGCGAGCCGCTTAGTCACGTGGAGGCCGGACCAGGCGGTCCCGGCGATGCTGAAGGAAGAAGACGAGAGATTGAAGATGCATGCCGGCCGTTGGATATAAATCTAATGGCTGTGGATGACACAATCATTTGTTGAACAAGTTGACAACGCATCTCACGAGGGTTTCCCGACTCTATTGGCCCACATGTCGACTGCAAAAATGTGGCATATATTTAACCCATGTTTTCTAGAATGTACGATCCATTTGGTTGGGCTGGGTGAACAAATAATTTCAAGGCCATTAATCGTGCCCATTTATATTTTCTAAGAAATCCCAGCCCATTTGCACTTCCTTGAAATACATGTATTAGGTGGGTCGTTATATATATAATGTTATGTTAGAAGGAGCAATTAATATCAGAGAATAAACCGGAGAGGCACATTATATATATATAATTAAGAAATTAGCGAGTTATTGCTCAAAATAAAAATGAGCGCGTTATTATTAAATTGGTCCTTCAAAATCTTCGCAAGCTTTTGTATGCAATCACCAGGATTTTCCTTGCCTGTGAGTCAAAAACAACCAGGATATTCCATTAAACATTTACTTTTATAAGTTAATAACATGTGGGATGTTTTTATAATGTATATATAAGTCTCTATAAAATATACGATAATACAAATAATATAAATATATATAATGTGGTTAGAAGGGAAAACATAAATTGGACACAACATTACTTTTATAAGAGACCTGCGTTTTATACCCCACAGTAGGCATACTAACAAGTTCACACACAAATACAACAGAAAAGGTAAACATTCATACCAAACTGAGGTTCACAGGACACGTTCATATTCATAGCCAACATTCACTATCAACAACTCAAAAGATTCATATATACACAAGCTCAAAGATATCTATGCATCCAAATGATTGATAGATCACATGACAATATTCATACATATTTCACAAAAAGATTCAGATATACACATGTTCGGTATGTTTATGCATCCAAATAATTGAGATCATAGCCAATATGATCCATGGACGAACTTTAATTACCTAGGGTACAGGCGGTAAATGGTGTTCATTCGGAGGTACTTCTTGCTAAAATTAGTTCTTGTACGAGTAAACTTTCGAGTACATAAGAGGCAGCACAGACAATCTGAACTTTGCTTGTATGTTTATCCTCAAATAGTGGCCTCGTACCGAGGGAGGTTTGAGCAACTTGGCCACTACTTTCATCCAACTAGTTTACTCGCTCATCTTGGTCCTGTATCTCGCCAAAATTCTACATTGCAGACGAGAAAGGAGGCGGTTGAGAAAATGAACCACCCGATTTTTTTGTGCAATTCAACTGAAATGGAGCATCCTTGGCGTGCAGACTGATTAAGTGCCAGATGAATATACGCGTCAACCAACTTGTCTGGAATCTTTAGACTCCATGCCATATAGTTCGCTACCATATGTGCCGATAACCAAAAGGCACAAGTTGGGACCAAAGAAGCGGATCAAGGCTTTTACGGCCTATGCACCAAGTAATATTTTCATGCGTTCACTCTCCTAATACTTGGAGTTTGACAATTGGTTGACGTCTGTTGATACTCGAATGAATATAGGCACTTCTTGTCAACATCGATGCTTGTCTGAGTGAACTTTGGAGTACATAGCAGCAGCATAAATACCTATCCATCTGATCATTTTGTGCAGTTCTACTGAAATCACCCGATGTAATGATTTGCCTGCGAGTTCAGGCTCCAAATTACTCCTTTATGAAATCGGAAAACAGTAGCACAATACCAAATTACCAATACATGTATGAGCACAATAATTAGGATAAAGACCAGTACCAACCTTTGTGTGAGGTAGCATATCAATTACTATTTCCTTTATTTGGAAGCCGAGATAAGCCAAGCGACTAACAAAGAAAGGAAGAAAGCAAGCGGAGATTAGCGACTGACAGGAAAGGACGGAAGCTGTCGAGGCAATGAAGCACCCAAAGTTTTTGTGCAATTCCACCAAAATCGAGCATCCCTGTTGGCACATATATTGAGAGAGTGAGATTACTGTAATAGTGGGACTAGTTGATGAAACATACACTAACAAATAGAAGCACCCTCATTATCTTAATGGGTAAAGTTAGCAACATAGTAGTCTTGCTTAAAGAGAGGTATTAGTTTATTTAATCAGTGCCAATTAGCTCAACTCAACACTCAAAGCATTGCCATTTATCATAGGTTGCAAAACTTAAAAGTGCAAAGATAATGGAGTTTCTCATGACAGTAGCACGATACAAATAGTGATGACACCAAACTAATATGGATGAAGGCCTTAGGCACGTACCAACCTAAGAAAAAAAAGCTTATTCATGTAGTCCCATAAGAGATGATAAAGCACTCACTGGAATCACACAATAGTATCTATTTTTGTGCACTTCAAATGTATGGTTGAAATCACTCTTGTTTACCAAAGGTCTTTGAGATTATATCGAAGATTATCAAGAACTTCCAATGAGTTAAAGCACCTTTGGTTGGGATACAGTTCATGGTATTGTCTTGTGTAGTTCCACTAAAATGTATGATTGGCACAACATGATCCCTGTTTGCACAAGTAGGAACAAGGTGAAACCTTCATTAGCTTAGTGAGAAAGGATAGGAAGACATTATCATATTACTCAAACAGTAGCATCAAATTCATGATGGACAATACGCAAAACATTGCCTCATTGAACCAATGGCAATAAATTGACATGCAAAACAATAGCACTATTATGTCATGACACTAATAATATTCCCTCCATGCTCCACCACATGATTCACCTCCATAGACAAACATTCACACGTACATGATTCAGCATAGGGTCCTACTAAAGATTTGTTTAACTCCAACAGGAAAATTAGGCAGTAATAAATTAGTGGTACTTAAGTACTCCTAATTAATTAAGTGAGACAATGAAGTGGAAGGGCTCCCTGGAGGATCGTCTCACATGTAAGGTAGTCGTTGCCGGAGCCCTTGAATGGCCTCGACTGAGGCCTCTGGCTTCAGCAAGATCGCCTTGGCACTGTTTATTCTTCTTCTTCCTCTTCATGCTCTGTTTCTCTTTGTCCTCACCGGTTGGTGAAACCAAGTACATGATTGGCCTTCTAATTCAGAATTGGTTTTGTAGTGAGGGAGTACAAGTGTACTAGTAAAAAACAGCATTATTTTCTCATGGAAGTCGAAAAATAGAGATGAACACATGCATTAAATATCATTCTTACCTAAAGGAAGGTTATGGCGCCAATATGAATGATGAGGATTGGAACACAGATCTCCCTTTGTGCAGTTCCACCAAAATGAACCAACTATTCCATTCTGACATTCCAGTTAAATAGCACAAAAGTCACTTCTTTTAAGAGGAGTTTTGTGCAAAGGCACCAACAGAGTCACAACAATGACGGTGAATTGGATATCCCTGTTTGCACAAAAAGGCACAGAGGAAACAGTCAGAGTCTCAAACAATTACAGGCAAAAACAGTGGCATGGCTTCATTTTTACCAGGGACATTATATTAAGAACAGCTAAGGCTGCGTTCGGTTCACAGGTTTGGTGCAGGATTTTCGTACAAACACAATTCCTACATTATTCTTTCCCTTCCAACCATTCGGAACACGGGAAAGGTGAATAGTGTTTCATAGGAAAGCTGGTCTGGTAGTACTGATTCCGGAGGATTAGAAACATCCACGCGCTGCTCATTTTTTGGACGGAAGCCCGAGGCAGGCGCTCGCTGCCATGCGTTAGACAGGTTGATGTGCTGTGTTTGCTGGAATAAATAAATCAACCTATGTGTGGTACGTGAGGTGAGGACAAGAGTAGTCACTGTGCAGCTGAATAAACAAATAGCATCTCATCTTGCCAAGCATGCTACTCTAAAAAACAAATCTGTACATTTTGTAGTCCATCAGAACACATTCTCTTGAGAGTTTCCTCCGGTTCACTGTTCCATAGTTTTATACCTACATTCCTTTCCTATTCCTCTATTTTCATCAAGACCTATGTTTTCTGCCTTTATTCCGTAGGAGCCTAAATATTTGGTATAAGGGCATGGGACGGTGGGTGCACCAGTGAAGACAAAGTGTACGTAACAGGGGCATAAAATGGTGATTCATAGTTTGTTGCCCCGAGAAACAAACATCCAAGAAACATATCTGGGTTGGTCCCATTTTTGTTCACTCTAGCCACCTACTCCTATGTGTGGATAGCAAATCTAGTCTATTCATACCACTTGTGTACAACGTTACCCTATATTTCCCTTTTCGACCAAGAGAACGGTTGGATGACCAGTATGTACTACTTTCACACCCTTTCCTTCCTGTTTGTACCTAGTACGATTTACATACTAAATTACCACTCCCCCACTTTATTTCTTGTTTGAACCAAGTACTCCCTCAAAATGCTGGAATTACTTGTCATCAAAATGGATGTGTCTAGAACTAAAATACATATAGATACATCCATTTCAATGACAAGTATTTTGAACGGAGGGAGTACAAGATTCGACTCCATGAAGTAGCTTTACCTCGACAATAGAAGAAAAAAAAAATAGGTGACGTTGGACCATCCGATCAAGAGGGGCTGAGTGGTAGAAAATGATGCACATGCAGCGACGTAGCAAGCTGGGGAAGTAGAGCTAAGGCGGTTTCGAACGAAGATATACCTGAAGGTCGTCGGGATGTGGATAGGTGGGCGGCGAGAGGCCGGGTCCGCTCACAGGCAATGACGAAGGGATCGGAGGACCTCCCGCGCCGGCGCTCGGCCAGAGATAACGGTGCGGCCGGCAGTGGGTCTCCTCCCTCGCTGTCAACGACGGCCTAAACGCTGCCCCTCCTCCCCTTCACCGGCGGAGGGGGATACGTCCGGATCTGTAACCAGCGGTGAGGATAGAAAGCCGATGTTTTTGAAGGGAGAAAGACAGTGTTACTACCCCTATCTTGTTTAGATCTGGAGAGGATGAGAGTATGTGAATAGAGCAACCCTAGCAAGCAAGCGCGGAGGCTCCAGCCTATATGTAAGTAGTGGGGTAGTTTTCCTTTTTCACTCCATCAAAACAATCGTTTAAAATTGTGTATTACTACATGCAAGGTCACGGTTTTTTTACTTGTTGATTGTTTTTTGAGATAGCTACCCGCTTGTTCCAAGTGGTGTTACAGTGTGCCAGGTCGCACTTTGTATCGTTCAAGTCTGGTACTACAAGTCCCTCCATTAAATGAACAACCACCCTCGTAAAATTGTGAACAAGCCCACGGCTAAAATTAAGCGGAAAGCGTGGGTTGCCCCAACATGCATTATTATTTATATTTTCTACTCCCTCCGTTCCTAAATATAAGTCTTTTTTATTAGCCACACCTAAGACAATAATTTTTTATTAGCAATGAACCCCACATGTCATAGACACAAAAATTGTGGCAAGATTCCCTTAGGCAAGCCAAAGTGTGTCTAACAATTTGAGCAACTCAGGTTAGGCAAGTGTGGCAAGTGTGGGAAAAATAATGTGGCAACATAAGACAAACATAGTCACAATCCAAACAGCCCCGTAATTTTTTGTGACATGCATGAAAATTTGGTTAGTTAAATTTATAGTCACAATTTGGCAAGGTGCATCAAATCAACACATGCAAGTATCAAAAGAAAAGTCACGGCATGCATGCATGCGTTGTACTCCCTCCGTTTCCAAATATAAGTCTTTCTAGAGATTGCAACAAGTGACTACATACGAAGCAAAATATGTCTACTCCTACATACGAAGTAGCCCATTTGAAATGTGTAAACAGACTTTTATCGAGTGCAGTGCTTTGGTGTGTCGCGTCAACTCGTAGAAGACCGAGAAATTACTACGATGCCCTCTCCCTCATGGATCGAGCTCGGTGCCTTAATCGCACCTGCCTTTGGCTGCATGTATGAAGGCCAACCACCTGTTGGCCCACCTGTCATAGACGCAAAGGTAGGAGCAGTAAGTAGAAGCTTTCGCTACACGCTATCCCTCCCGCACGAGGTGGACGGACATGCAGCAGTGGATTCGATACTATAGAAGTAGGAGTAGCATCATTGTTCGCCTTCCTTGGAGCACGAATATACTAGCCAGGCTCTTGCATGAGACAGAATTGCTACTCCCTCCTTTCCGGTTTATAGTGCTCAATTCAAAAATCTCACCAATCAATGTAGATGGTGAGTGGTGGAATCTGATTTGTAGTTTTGCAAAAGCACCTAATAAATGCTCTTGTTTTCCTCAAAAATTATGTTTATCAATGCATTAATTGCAATGCATGCATGCATAAAGTACATGCATTGGTCAATTTTCTCTTAATACTTGCATGCAATGATTTAATGCACCATGGAATCTGAAAATGTGATGGAAAACAACCAAATTGAGCCTTATAAAATGGAAAACATAAAATTTTGAGATAAGCCCAATAAACCGGAAAGGAGGGAGTATTGTTTAACAATTAAACTCCATTATCCATTGGTTGATACTCATTCTGCATAGGTCCACGCGCTTAGCACCATTTCCTCTAGGGTCACCAATGTTTAATTTCTAATTAATAGCATTGCATGCAATGAACTAGCCATTGCAAGTCATTAAAAGCATGCACACCTCTCATATCTTATTGGTTGATATGTCAAGAAACAAGAAACAAGGTAGAAGTTAATGCACCTTTGCGCCTAAGTGTTTTGGGACTATTTGGTTTTCAGTAAGATGACTTACACACCTAGGCGGAGGGAGTAGTATAGACACAGAAACCGGAAAGGAGTATTTGCCTTTCTAGAGATTTCAAGAAGTGACTAGACTACACCGTGTGCGTACCCCCTCCCTTAGGTTTATAGGGCTCAAATCTCAAATCTCATGAACTAAGGCATTTTGCGATTGGAGGAATGTATCTCGTACTTTACAAGACTACCCTAATTAAACTCATGCATTAATTACGTAGTTCTCTCGTTTTCCTCACCGCCTTGGTCGCGGTGCACAATATTGAGCACTCCTATATGACTAGCCGCTCTACTCCCTCCTTTCCGGTTTATAGGGCTTATCTCAAAATTTTAGTTTTTTCATTTTATAAGGCTCAATTTGGTTGTTTCCCATCACATGTTCAGATTCCAAGGTGCATTAAATCATTGCATGCAAGTATTAAGAGAAAATTGACCAATGCATGTAATTTATGCATGCATGCATTGCAATTAATGCATTGGTAAACATACTTTTTTGAGAAAAACAAGAGCATTAATTGGGTGCTTTTGCAAACTACAAAAAGTATTCCACCACTCACCATCTACCTTGGTTGGTGAGATTTTTGAATTGAGCCTTATAAACCGGAAAGGAGGGAGTATCTACATGCGGGACATTTCAAAGCATCCGGGCCTGCATGCCATCCACCAAATCACAGTGAGGTGCTACAGTAGAGACTCGCCTGTCACCCCGGTGTGGCCTCATGACCCGTCATATCACAAAACCCACATCTTTACCAGCAGTGGTAAGGTGGCCTCCAAGTTGGACTGGACGAAGCAACCATCATTTCATTGGAAAGCTCGTTCAAGCCCTTTCTTCCCTTTCTTGAAGAAAACCTCACCTGTGCTACTCACTTCTGCCATTTTTCTTCTGCAAGCGAAGGAAAGGTGGACGAATCGATTATGCTGCTATATTTTCATTCGATAGTCTTCTTTTTGCGAAGCACCGGCCGATTCTCACATCCTATTCTTTTCCCGTTTTCATTGCGATTGTGGTTTCCTTTTTGATTGCTTTTTGTTTGTCGGTTCATTGATGGATCACGGAGCACTAGGCAAAGAGTTGCCGATGGACAACCCACTGGAGACAGCGATCTCTAGGAAGCGAGCACCGACCAACGAGTTGACCATGTTGGCGGGCCAACCCATGGAGACGAAGAACTCCAAGAAACAAGCACTGGCCAAAGAGTTGAGGACGTTGGCGGACGAACTCCTCAAAGAAAGTTGGAAGAACAACAATGGCCCTACCGTGCCGACCCCAGGAATTCTGATTGCCACCTATGTGAGTTCCAAGACCGAGTTTGAGGAGATAGTCGCCATTGAGAAGCAGTATTCCCCTGGCAAGGTTATGGCCCCCATCGAGGACGAGGAGATGGCCCCCGGAGGGAAGAGATCCCCCGGTGAGTTGCACAAGGTAAAAAATAATGGCTTATTACCATAGTTGTGGTTTTTGATTATTTGCAATGTGCTTGCTAATATGTTAGGGTTGTGCAGTGCGGTGGTTGTCCTTGATGATTAGATGTCGTGGCCCGTCCTGTTGGCATCGCCCGGAGATCGATTCCGATGCCGCTGTCCATCCTGTGGACATCGCCCGAAGATCGATTCCGATGTCGCGGTCAGTCCTGTGGACATCGCCCCAGAAATCGATTCCCATGCCACATTCCGTGCTGTGGTCATTGCCCGAGAGATCGATGACAAGAAATAGTTGGTCGCGCTAATCCATCAGGGTAGTTTGCATTGCCCTTTGTTTAATTACCAGAACGATACGTGTTATCAAACCATCTTAGGGCTAGTGCACTGTCTTGTGTGGGCGGATCTTGCTACTTTTGTTTGATAGTGAATCATGCGATGAATCATGCGAACCCTCTCCAAGTTATGGAAACAGATGTATCCTCACCAGCTTTTGATGTAATATATGGCATGCTTAGATGTAAGTTTGAACTGTTTATCATATCAGCAAGGCTTGTTTGATGATTCTTGGTGTTAGTAGGCTAGCTACTGTGCGAGCTATAGTACTTGCAAAACACTCACCGAAGAGAAACATTGGGGCTGATGAGCTCGTGGTACTCTTATACTTATCCCTCGTCGATCGACCAATAGCCCTAACTCCTAAAATTGTAGGCTTAGCGATCGATCAGACAATAGTCGACATACATTCAGGCCTCATTTGGTTCATAGGGTAGGAAAATCATAGCAAAAGTAAAGAGAACGTGCAACACAAAATCATAGCAGTGAAGAGACGTACTCCCTCCGTTCCAAAATAGATGACCTTGGTGGGCTAGTTTGGCCTAGTGGGTTTCAGTGATATGACGTGGTACAATGCCGCCCGGTCTTGGCGTGTGGTAGCGATATTGCGAATGCTGATAAGTTTTCTTGAAGAAGCGGAATTCAATGAAGTCATGATGGTTCCTTCGCTCGAACAACTTACGATTGGGAAAGGTTGGGCCTGTCTGACCGGGGTAGACCAGGATAATTTTGTGCATGGCAGGTGGACCCGGGATGGTCGACGTCCCACATGTCGGCGACGAAAGTATTCTTTCCGATATAGGGACGAGCAATGAGTATTCATTGTTTATTTTTATGAAAGCTATTGTCTCCTTGTTACTCCATGACTTTATCAATGCCTCTCTCTCCTCCACATAAGCGGGGACTACTTGCTATGCATGCAGCAGGCATTTGGCGTCTTGAGGGGCCAGGCGGTGAGCGGGCTCGAGCGGTCCGGACTCCAAAGATGGCCCACCTCACATTATCACCATATATTTCTTGGAGTCCGTGCGTGGCGGGCGGCGATCTCTTCTCCTCCCCATTTCTCTCTTCTCCGACGCCCGCCGAAAGCGATTAGATTTCGGCTATCGACGGTTTATTCAATTACGGTCCCACATGTCGATTGAAATTGCAAGACAACGCGTGTCCCTCTCGTGAGCGGCGTGCGAGCCGGATCACGGGGTTGCGATGGCGCGCACGAGTCGTAAGTGTGCCGCCTTTTCCTTTAGAACTTGCGGCGTAACATTTTCGCAGCGATCGATCGATAGAAATCCAGAACAAAATGATGAGGGCGGTGCTTTCCGCTCGTTAGGCGGAGCTAGTTCGAGTGATATGACGTGCTACAGTGCCGTCCACTTGCTCCATTTTTATGTAAGCAAGACTTTACACTCTTACGCGGGAGGAGTGTGAAACACCATGGATCTGATTTTGATCGAGGCATAACTGTTCCCTGCCAAATAATGGAGGATTGTTAGCGATTATAGCATGATAGTTAGGGCATCTCCAGCGCTAGCCCAAAAATTTACACCGCATTCCGTCCCGAGGACACCGATGGATGCCATCTGATGCTGCCCGCATACCTTTCGACAACTATATGAACTAACCAGACGAAATTCATGCAAACAAAGCAAATTTCAAATTAACCGGATGAAATTAACCGGATGAAATTCATTACATTTAGAAAACTTTTCCTACAAACTGGACGAAATTCATTACATATTTCGCACAAACCGTACTAAAACCATCAGTAAACCTAATCTAAGCGACGCGGCGCCCGACCACCATGTCCGCCATGAACCCGAGAAAGCCGGCCATTGCCTTTGCCTCCTCCTCATCCGCCTCGATAACCTCCTCCTCCGGAGCACAAGGTTACGAAGATTTCCGCCTCACGCCGCCGTCAGCGGCTAATCAGCTGCCGATGTTTACCCCACCAAGCTTGGCATCGATCGAGTGGAGTAGCGGTGGCCTTCCGGGACAGAGCGGCGGCGACCTACCGTGTACTACTCTTCCTCGCTGCCGGCTTCGTGGTCGTGGCGGCGGAGGGCGGCCGGGGGGTGCCGGTGATCTCCTTCGTTTGCTCCTGCGACAGTACGTCGAAGAGAGCTTTGGAGCGCGCCCGGAGCGGAGCCGCCGATGTCCCTCGTCTGCTCCTGCGACAGTATGTCTAAGAGAGCTTCGGAGCGCCAGGAGGCCATGCATGGTTGAAGTGGTGCCGACAGAAGGAAGGGACCGGAGGAGAATAAGTGTGGGTCTTTGGCTATGGCTGGGAGCTGGGGCTCAAGTTAATATAGCGGGCGAATGGCAATGAGCCGCGGCGATTTAATGGACAACCGCACCGGAGTAGGTTCGAGGCGTGAATGCGGAGTAACATCATGTAGCTAGCGATCTGCTGGTACAGTAGTTTTCTTCAAGAAGCGGAATTCAACGAAGTCATGATGGTTCCTTCGTCCGAGCAACTTCAAAGTGGGAAGTGGGCCTGTGATTTGATGGCTCATTAGTCTTTGTTACTGCGGCGCGACGACATGGGTGACTCTCCCTTGGAGTTACTGCGTGCATGGCAAGTGGACGGTGATGGTCGACGTCCCACATGTTGGCGAGCGGAAGTATTCTTTCCGATATCGAGGAGCAAGGAAACCGCGTGGTATAGTATCACCGCTGATTGGTTCGCAAAAAATAGTATCACCGCCGATTTATAATTATTTTTATTTTGATGAATGCTAGCGTTTCAACTCTTACGATGAAGGGTGCCAAACATGGCATCGTGCTGGATGTCCCACGTCGGTGAAAGGAGTGGGACATGAACAGCGATGGTAGAGCCCAGTAAAGAAAAAACAGCGTGGTAGAGCGTCTCCACTTCTTCCACTTCTGGGTCGGAGACCACACATAGTAGGTGCGACCTGGAGAGAAAGACACGTCTAGTTGGAAGGTCTCGGGGCAAACACGTAAACAAATATAAAAGTTAATATGTGCCTCCAACTAATATAGTAGTAGTAGAGTACTTAGGCACGTACTCCATAACATCACCGTGCATTGCACGTACAACATTTAGTGGTAGTACGTAGTAAGAGACAAATGCCGCCTAAGAGTTCCCTTCTCGACCTACTTTTGGGTGTTTGGTAGAGTGTACGGAGGGTGCATGAGTCCACATTAGTTTAGCACAAATACACTAGAAGCATGCATGAAGAGAGCATGCATGAAGAGGGGTGTTGAGTTGAGCATGCATGAAGAGGAACAACTATCTTTGAGACGAGAACGCAACCAAACACACCCTATATGCCACGCATGTTCATACCATTTGTGTCTTTCTACTTCACTTACTACACTACATTACTCAGGTTAAATACGTCCACTCACAGGTACATGTCCGTCTCGTAGTTCCAGTCCCACGTGTTCTCCATATAGATGGAACGATCCTTGCATAACATGTGCACCTTGATGTCTCGCATGTTGGTAAAAGGATGAACAAATCTCACGTAAAAAAATAGAGTGGAAGAACATAGATTCCGGACGACCGAGAAGGAGCAAGGAACCTTGTGGTGGAGCGTCGCACTCATAATATTTAATATTATTCAACGATATAAAATTAACCAATCATCTCCACGATGGATTTGGAAGAGTACGAAACACGGCAGCCCAAAGTGTAGTAACATCATACTAGTACATGGCTAACCCACGCTATCACCATATTTCTTGGCTTCCGTGCGACACCTATCTATAGTAATCCAAAGGTGACTGTATCGCTTCTCCCTCCTCATCTCTATCAAAGTGCGGTGGCTGGCGCGCTGCCGTCTATTGAGGTCGGTTAACTATCACATGTTAGCGACATGCCAAGAGCATTCTAAAAAAATTCCTTTCACATTCCGTTTTCAAAAAGAAAAAAATCCTTTCACGTACGAATTTGCCTGTATGCTTTGAGCAACTTGCATGTCCTATACTGCTCCTGTTTGATACTCTAACTTAGCTAGAGGTTAGACTAACTCACGACTAACCACGAACTAAGCGTAGCCAAAGAGGTGTTTGGGTGACAGGTTAGATTGACAATAAATGCACTTCATGGAGAGAGAAAAGTGATTTTCGGTGGTCCCAATGAGAACTATCTCTAGTTAGCACCTCTTGGGTGGGATAGTTTTTGGTGGGTTCGGTGCAACTTGCTCCACTTTAAACCCTCATGCTTGGATACTTTAGGGCTATTTGAGCCCCAACTAGCTAAAACTAACTCTAACCCATGGATTCAAACAGGGCCTATGGCGATCTCGACGCGGAGCGATCGCGTGCCGGAAGCGGCGCTCTCTCGGCCGTCGCGCCACTTCAAAGCCGGTGCCGGTGAGAGGTTGCCTCCGCTCTGGCGGGCATTAATGCGGCTTGATGCTCCAGGCGGCCTGACCGCTTTCACGGAAGCGCTACCGGCAAGGGAGTATAGGTTTTGAACCGTTTGGTGTAGTAATCGTAGTTTGCAAAACTACTCAATTATTGCACTCAGTTTCCTAAGAAATTGTGGTAAAAACGTTACTCTACAGCCCGCTTCCCTTCTCCTTCCTCGTCCACCGCCAGCGCACAAGACGTCCAGGAAGCGACGGTCAACCCTTATATAGGAGTGCTAGCACAAAAGATGCATGCATGACTACTAAAATTTCCATATTAAAGTGCAGCTCCGGCGGAGTATGGCGTATGTTGTTACCTTGACGGCCCATGGCTACCGGCGACGGAGACCAGAAGAAGAGGCGGGAGGGAATGAATGCAGCTCTTGTTTGGGTTCGCCTTCGGCTTAAATAAATGCGCAGACATCACGTGTAGCGGGTGCAAAAATTGTAACATACTAGGTTCCGCTTAAGTGGGCATCACGTAATCGGTGTGTGTGTGTGTGTGAGATATTACGAGAGGCAGTGTGTGTGTGCGACTCTACTCTTCGGACATGTACTCAACCTTTTGCATCGGGATATAAGTATAATGGTATTTACTTTAGCTAGTGATTTACGTGGCCATGTTAACGTGGTTGTGTCAAAAAAAATGTCACTTCCTGCTCGTGATTTGCGTTATATAATAAACAAGCAAGATTCTCATGCATTGCACGAAACATCAATATGCATTTTTTTACAAAACACCGGTTGTGTTCGTCTACTGACATAAAAACATCCCTTTCCATGTCTTCGGATACAACCCAAAAAGGCTTGCCTGTTCTTACTGCATAAACCCTTGTGATCATTTCGTGAACTTTGTGTAACTCTTCTACTTCTAGTAAAAATTCTGGTGTCCTTGCCCGATAATAAGCACTAGCAGGTTGGTGAAGCATAATACTCGCGTGAGGGAATGCTATACGCTTGGTGGGTTCTCCTCCAAGCAGAATGAAGGACGCCATGGAGGCGGCTATTCCGAGGCATATTGTATATATATCTGATTGACCCATGCAGGAGTAATCCCATGTGTAAAAACTAATGATATCTCGAGAATTTTATCGGAAAACTGGTATCTCGAGAATGTCATCGAAAAAATGAAAGATGAGAGATAAGGCGAGGAGGAGTGGGCGTGGTGGTGGTGAGTGGTGGAATGGGCGGAGGCATGGGGATGGATTTGCCCGGCAGCGGCAAGGCCACCATGCATGCTAGATTGTTCCAGAGACTTATTCCTTTTTAATTGCTGAGCAATGAGGTTGTGGGAGATAATGATGTGGAGAGAGGTGTGGGTATCTTTTGTAAAATTATCATAGTTTGCTTTCTATCTGTCAGATATAGATCACACGGGCTGTATTACAAGATGGCAGCCACACCATCATCGCCAACTCGTTTTTTATAAGGGTACAGATGATAAGTTTGCTGACTACTAAAGTAAAGTGGAATTTGTCCATGTTATGCAAGTAAATAAAGGTGATTGTTTATCATACGGGTAAGGTTGGATGAAGGGTGGTAGGAACAAATGCTCCGCCTAGAGCATGTGTGTGTGAGATGGAGTCTTAGTGTGTGTGTGGGGTGTGTGTGTGTGTGTGAGAGAGAGAGAGAGAGGAGAGAGAGAGATGGAGTCTTAGTTTGTGTGTGTGAGAGAGAGAGAGATGGAGTCTAAGTGTGTGTGTGGGGGAGGGGTGCGTGTGTGTGTGTGTGTGTGTGTTTGTGTGTGTGTGTGAGAGAGAGAGAGAGATGGAGTCTTAGTGTGGGGGGTGTGCGTGCGTGTGTGCATGCGTGTGTGTGTGTGTGCGTGCGTGCGTGCGTGTGTGTGTGTCGCGGGGTCCTCTGTGGCGGATGTAATTTAAGTGTGCATGGCTTCATCATAGAGAGGTGATGTGTATGGCAGAGGCCACCAACGATGGGGTGCGAGAGAGAAAATGCCCGTAGAGAGGGAAGAGAAGGTGCGTGCTCGTGTGAGGAGTCGACATCGAGAGAACGTGTTTGTTCGAGAGACACCAAGGAAGACTACTATATATCGATGGTGCATGTAGGCGGGAATTAAACAAAGGGATGGTCTTATTGGTTTCAGGGATATAGGGGAAGAGTGAGAGGCGCGAAGGGGGGGGGGGGGTAGCTAGAAGGAGATTGTTAAGTGTGAGTGTGTGTTTTACCCATCCAGGCGCAAGTTATGTGCACAAAAGAGGAGAACGATTCGATGTGGCGTTAGGATTGAGGGTAATTAAGTACGTATGGAGACATAGAGACCTTGAACGTGCATGTGTGAGAGGTATACATGTATACATGGGATGTGTGTGTGCGCGCGCGCGCATGATCGAGATAAAAGAAAGAAGACATAGGTCATAAGATCAACGACATGGGAGAGACGGATCGGTATGACAATATGCATGCATGTGAGAATGCAGGGAAGAAGGCCCGACAATTGAGCATGTGTTTTTGTCTTTAAGAGATAGTGGCGTGGGCTGGAGCATGCATCTATGGCAAGCAGAGTGGGTGAGGCGCAACGATTGTGCAAAATAGATCAACCTATAAATGTATATGTATGGAGAGACGTATATAGTGTGGGTGATAGGAAGCAAGACTCCGTGCGAGAAAGAAATGTTGACGGAGAAACTACAGATAGATACAAAGATGGAGATGCTAGCTAGAGGGACATCCACTATTTTGGGTGTTGGAGATGACCGTCGGGTGGTTCAAAGGGTGAAGTTATATATGTGTGTGAGAGGGCACTTGACTGCATGTAGAGAGAAACATATGTAGTGTGCGTGATAGGAATCAAGAGTGAGGGCGAGAAAGAAGGTTGATGGAAGAACAGATAAATAGAAAGATAAAGATGCTAGCTAGTGTGCGTTAGAGATAGGAGTCGAGTGGATCGAGAAAATTTGGGTTATGTGAGTGGGTGTGAGAGAGATAGAGAGAGGGTGCATGTGAGTCACATACAAACAGATATCGAGAGAAATGAGATCCAGAGACGGGGTTTTGTGTCTCTGAGAGAGAAAGATATTTCTAGCGAGAGTGATAGCTAGAGAGACATATGAGGGAACGCAAGATATCTCTTGGGAGAGAGGGTGTGTGTGAGCGACATACAAGAGAACAATGGAGAAATATGAGACCCTGGGAGACAGAGTTTGTGGTTGTGTGTGAGAAAGAGATATTGAAGAGGAAGAGTCATAGGTTCTCATATCTAAGGAGCGAAAGACATCTCTGTATGAGGGGTGTGTGAGTGGCACACATGGGAATAGTAGAGAGAAATGAGACCCCGGGAGACAAATTTTGTGTTTGTGTGAGAGAAAGAGATTCCACATGGAGAATCATAGTTAGAGACACATAGCAGGGAGCGAGATATACTTAGAGAGAGATAGAGTGAAGAAGGTCGAGGAGAGAGTACCGTCGGTGTGTTACGAAGATAAAAGATCATTGTCTACATACAGTAGCACGAGAGATACCGAGAGACGATGAACGCAGATAGGTCAGAGTGATATTCCTATATAAGCATGAGTAATAGCTATATGAGACGAATATCTGGATTAAAGGGGATTCAAATATTTAAACGGGAGATCACGACATCGATAATATCATAACGCAAATTGGTGTATCAAACATGCATATTCATTTGAGTTTGGGCACATGTGTAATGTTATATAGTTTATCAATATTGGTGATCCATAGATTCTTCAATTACAAACAATGCATGGTTTATATGCAATTAATGTCTAAACGGGATTACACTATATGTTGCGTGTGTGAAACACATTATTCATGTTTGAGAAGTTAAAAAAACCCGCATGAAACACACATAATTGGAGACAGTTAGCGAGGAATGCATACATTGGATTTCAACATAAAGTGGTTTCAAATATTTGAAAATCCAAATTGATGGATACAACCTTATGAATCGAGATCATGCCATTTGTAAACCATATTTATGTATAAATGGTGTTGTGCTTTTGAAAGTATATATAAAAAATGATGTATATAGAATGTAATTCCAATTGAAAATGGATCCCTCCCGAAAAAAATAGAATACAAACGGGATTCGAATTGAGTTGGCACGGTAAACATGCACTCTGCAAAATTTGAACGAAGCTGGAAAAGTCGCAGAATCACCGAAACCAAAATCTGAGATGGAAATCACTACGCCTATCCTCGCCACGCAAAGCCTATCTGCTGGATTTCTATAGGTTTCGATAGGGGTAGGTTTGTAATTTCACCCAAACGAGACGTAACCGCCTCTCACCCGGATTCATACACGGTGGGCGCCAAAACACAAGGTGTCCTCGGCGAAATCGACTCCTCCCGATTCATATTCATACGGTGGGCGCCAAAAACAAACTCTCGTCGGCAAATATTCGATTGTATGCGAGATTACCGTCCTATCCCCAACCGACTAATGTTCTTTGTGATGTAGTAAAAATTTGAAACGGGGGCTAAGTTTGTAAATTTCCTCGCATTTGAGACAAGCGCACCCTGAATACATGGTTCCCCCCTTCCTCTCTACCTCCCTTTTCCCCATTCGTACTCCATGGGCGCCAAAACACCCTCTCCACCCCACCCTCCTCCGTCCGCCGCCGTCCGCCACCCCATCCACCGCCGTCCTCCTCCACCATGCCGGAGCAGATAACCCGACGCTGCCGTCCATTACAAGAGACCGACCCTCTCATCCACGCCTTGACCGAGATCCTTGCATCCCGTCCTCTCGCTTCATCCCCGCCGTCGTCCACCTTGCCGGCGCCGCTCCCACGACCGTCTCGTCCACCACGCCCCGCCGCCACCGTCTACCCTCCTAGATCTCCTTCCACGCTTGGCGACCATCGCTACCGCAGCACTGGCGTCAAATTCTCGGCACATGTGACATCGGCGCCGCACTGAGGCGCTACTCTTTCAGATGTCTGCTCAACTTATTTATCGCACCAAGAAAATAGATCGCCTTTGCTTTACTACGATTTCTTGTCTTGGTTGCGGTTGCCTTTGTCCGGTTTGCACCTTCAGATCCGCCATGGTACGCTCAACACTATACTCCCAATGCTTATGGTTTTCCCTTTTATATTCCACACTAGTTAAATCACAAGAGACTAAATTTCAAAATTGGGTCAATCGATTTTCAGAGTCACGGAGTTCGCGGTGCGATCGAAGGGCTTGAGTGGTTGTGGGGCCTCATTGAGCGAAGAAAACTCGGCGGGTGGGGGTTGGGGCGCGGGTGGGGGTGGGGTGGCGGAGGAACACAAAGCGGTGGGGGCGGTGGTCGGCCCGGCGGCCCGTCTTCAGTATGGGAAGAATCGAGACGAGGAGGAAGAAGGGTTAGGAGGCGTGGGATCTTCATCCAACCGCTGAAATGGTCGAGAGACAGCCGGGAGTTGCATTCTTAATGCGCCTGGTTCATCATGTGTGGGCACTGCGCAACCAACATTTTATTATCCAAAATCTGCTTGCTCTTCTTTACCATGTTCGATAGAGCTGGCTCAGACGCGTGATCGATACGCTTTCAATTACTAGCGGCAATACAACACCGTATTTTCAAGACAGTTCCACTTTCCCGATTTATATATCATGGTTATGATTTACCCCTGTTATGTACACTATGATCTGCCTAGTTCTTGTGGTGCTCTTGTTATCATGGTTTGGCAATAAACTCTCTATACTGATATTATGAACCTATCATCCGCCATGACTATCCTTACTTACGGAGCCTATTTTTTGTGTACTTGTGCGGATTATATAAATGCACGCACCATATTACTGACACATGAGCTCTCTCATCGAGAATCCGGTGATAGCACATAAGTGTTCTGGGCGCCCTATATTAGAATATCATCTGCATTACCAAGATAATCTCACAACTATTTATGTTTTCATGGTTCCACGAGATATTATACGCAATTACAAAGTGAATATCGAATCCAGCATCAGAAGAATATTATGGAACACTGCAATGACTTACAAAATTGGCACCAAGGCATTGAGTGCCATTCTGGAAGCAATGAAACTCGTATGCTCCCCACCTGTTGATTCTTGCTCAGAATATCATCCTAATGACTATTCTAACCTCGAGGAGTCAAAGGAAGATGGCATGTCATGTTCACCCATTAAGGTGCCTGTTCTAATTTGGCAAGGTTTTATTGATTGCGCGTATCTTGCATATGTTGTCTTTCATTTCTTCTACTTTGTTGCACCGCCATCTCCTTAGTTTACTCATCATATAACTCGAGATGCCATGCCCATCCATTATCAATACATATTCCATTTGTCATCATACCATGTTTTTCCACTCAAATGCTGTTCTTGTGCATCAGACATCAAAAAGGAAGAGGGTGATTGCCGAACCTGAAGGAGCACCAAAGAAAGTCCTTGAAAAACCTGGTGGTGCCGGAGAAATCAGACAATACCCCACTTATATTGGCTGTACAACCAAGTGACACAAAACATAGGACCGACTCCGATGAGACTGTACACATACTTCACTGGCCACACCACTAGCCCCACCACACAGGACCTGCACTCCAACAAAAGGTATAACGATTTCATTTGCCATAGCACCAGCCATACCACAGAAAAATCCCACTCCAAAGAAAAAGTACAAAGCAAGTCCACCGGCCGAAGACCTATCCCAAGCTGCAGAGACGGCCAATTCCTCGCAGATTGGAACCCCATTCCATTTATTCCCAGTTTAGAAGACAATGCTTTCAATGTTGTTAGGGACTACGTGCATATATTCCCATCATGGGAAGATTATAGTGAAGACAAACACCATTTTCACATCTTCTGTCCAACTTACGTGTAAGTGCTATTATTCATGGTTATTTTTTTTCCTGTTTTATGCTGATCGAACACATCAATGTTTTACATTACATTGTTGTAACTAGGCGAGGGTCAATCGGATAGTCATGACAAGCAAAGCTTGCTTGTGCTTTTCAAGGAAGCATTGCGGCCCGATGATCGGTGTTACCTAAGGAAATCACACTTTGATGGCAAGTCTATAAACGAATTTCGGTGAAGTCTCCTGCGCTAAATTTAGAAGACATTGAATGGAAAAACCTTGTTATGCTTTGGTCTCGTTCGGGATGAGGTCTTGTCTATGAAATCACATGACAATTTGAACTTCTACTTTTTCGCATGTGCCTTACGGATCTTCTTTGCAGGAAATCTGCTCGAAAAGAATTCGGTTTGAAAAGAAACGACGAGGATATCGCAAATATACTGCCTTTGCTTTGCTCTTGTTAGTACTGTTGTCCTGTATCACTTTGTACTTGCATACATACCTGGTTCATTATGTGACAGCAGATGCATGATAGCTTGCTTATCAATTGTTCGCTCCAAATTATCTCGATACGTATGAATGGTTACATTAGTGTAGAATATATCCAATGCCAATGAATTTTCTTAGCTTCACATTGTTCTTGTAAGTACATGCTTGTCCTTTATCGATTAATACTTATATTGACAGTAGTTGTTCATGTACCATCACTCTGTAGCTTATTTTCCTTTGCCCTCCATTTTCTACACATCGGATCTATATTTACTCTTACCATAAGGTTGGTCTTGAAGAAGTTTAGCTGTGCATTGCTCTTGGCTGTGCCTTTTGCCTGTATCGCTGCACATACATTTATAGCTACTTGGTTATGTAGCATCACTCTTCATCCTATCTTAAATATTCTGCATTTTTTCGTATATTATCACATCTATATTTACTCTTAACAAAATGTAGAGTAAAGGCAATGCTTATGAAGAAGATTCTGTGCTAAACTTCTTGAATTGCCCCCATCGGCAAGATGGACAAGGGCTTTATAGAGCATGTCTTCACCAAAGATTGTACGTTTGTCCTTCTCAAGCCTTCAAACTTTGTTGTGTATATTTGGTTAGGCATGACTGCAACAGCTATTTATTTTTGGTGTTTGCATCAAATTGCATGTTTAAAGTTTATTATGTACATAAACAAAAGTTTGTCCTTCTCAATTTAAGTTTTCAGTTGTACAACCAAGTTCCTTCTTCATACCATGTAAATTAAACTCTACTGAGCAAGTGTCCTTCTTTGCACTTGCATGTATATACATTCTTCATCCGTATTCGGTGGTGTGGTGAACCTACCCACTACGGCACAATGTCATATTCTGCAATGTATTAACTATGAACAATGTCATATCATTCTACTATTATTTAAACCGTCCTCTTTATTTGCCAACTGAAATGGGATAAATTGATGACACACTAACCATTGATACTTATGAGTTCTTGATACGTAATCCAGTGGTGTCGTGAAGCTGCCAACTCCTTCACAATGCATTTCCTGCCATGTCTTGACCTGAACAATACCATATTGTGTTAATGCAATTTTAAATTGTGTCACTTTATTCACAAGAAGAAATGTGATGAATTGTCAAGACCGATACTTTTATGTGCAAAACACATCATCTGTCTACTTGTTTATCTTTCGTGAGTGAGGAAGATATAAGTGTTGAACAAGCGCAGTCTCATCATCTTGCTCTTTGCTATACTGAAGCTCCCAATGAGGGCTAACCTTTCTTGAACCCTATTGAAGTCTTTGTCGGTTTTGTATATTATTTTGTCGGCGTGTTTATTTGCACTTGGCGATCTTTGATGCCCGGTGTATGTAATCTATGCATCGCTTGTGCTTTATTATCATAGTGGCGAACTTTGATGCCCGATGGATGTAATATGTCGTAATTTCTTTATTGTATAGTCTAGGTTTTTCTTATTCACGATGCTGCGGTTATTTTGCTTTGTATATATATCCCGTCTTCGTGATAAACCGCCAAACCGTAAAATTACGGTACATAATCGGGCCGTCATGCAATCACGATGTATGATCCGCATCATGGGCCCCGCCAACCGCCCACTAGTAGATTCGGGCCTTTAATAGGCCGAGTAACCCCGACCCTCTTTTCGCAAGAAAACTCAATGGGCTTTTAGGAGGTGAGAAGTAGGTTGGGCTGAAAGCGTCGAATAGCCCACTTCGCCAAGACGGCACCTGAAATGGACCCGGCCCATGATTGTGCGAATCAATTCACAGGCTTTTAATAGGCCAAAGTTGTCTTGGTCCTTGTTTGGCCCAACTAGATATCCGCTGCGAGCAGGCCGGATGCAAACTGGGTCGTGGTTAGGCCCAACTATATGACGGGCTTTTAACAGGCCGAAATTAATATAGGGCGAAATGTTAAACGGGCCCTTAACGGGCGAAACTAATATCGGGCGAATTACTAAATGTGCCTTTAGCAAGTGGGCCCAAAAGCATAGCGTCCGATTAACGGGCGAATCTGATATGGGCCATAATTGAGCCCAAAGCCTCTTAAAGGGCGGACCTGATCCGGGCCGTGATTTGGCCCGAAAGTGGGAGGCTTTTAACAGGGCGGATCTTATATGGGCCATTATTAGGCCCGAACGTGGCAGGCCATTAATGGACCGGATCAAATATGGGCGACATTTGGCCCAAAACATGGCAGCCGGTTAATGGGCGGCCTACTAGGGTCCTCAAAATCTTGTGGGCCTCACAATTGGCGGCCCATTAATGTCGGTGAAATCTCGTGGGCCTTTAATTTGGGCGGCCCATTATGATCCATAAGAATTTTGTGGGCCTTTACCTAGGCCGCCCATTATGGCACACAAAATCTTGTGGGCCTTTACCGGCCTACCTATTATGGCCCATGAAATCTTGTGGGCCTTTAGCTGGCCAGCCCATTATGGTCCGCAAAATCTGTGGGCCTTTAGCTGGGCCGCCCATTATGGTCTGCAAAGTCTTGTGGGCCTTTAGTTGGGCCGCCCATTTAAACTTGATGGGCCGTGCACGTGTCGACGTATCATAGTCGCTATACGTCCAATGAGTGGATGACATTTGTCCCAACGATGAGCCGACATCGTGTTTCCTCCAAACCAATAATGATTTTACACGTGGAAAATCCCCATTGGTAGGGCTGTTAACGTGTTATCGGATCAAAAACACTACCCTATAGCTTAACGGCGTTACGTTACGGTTGATGCCAAATGTCGGTCACACTTGACGAAAGCACTTCGTGACGCAATTTATCGTCATGGAAGTGGACACTTCGTGATGATAATTTTGGCAATGTCATGGAACACTTCTCTGACAAAGACATGTATGACTATCTTGATTCTGTCATAAAATCGTCATTGATGTACATGCATGACAAAAAACACGACCTACTGTGACAAACACGTATCATCACGGAAGTGTATTTTTTTGTAGTGATCCTTCCTTACGATGACGGCATAGTGGAACTCTCAATGAAAGAACCAATGTCGGTGGCAAAACCGGCGGATCTCGAGTAGGGGGTCCCGAACTGTGCGTCTAAGGCGGATGGTAACAGGAGGCGGGTGACACGTTATTTACCTGTGTTCGGGCCCACTCGATGGAGGTAATACCCTACTTCGCTTGATTGATCTTGATGAATATGAGTATTACAAGAGTTGATCTACCACGAGATCGTAGAGGCTAAACCCTAGAAGCTAGCCTATGGTATGATTGTTGTTCTTGGACTAAACCCCGGTTTATATAGACAGCGGAGGGGGCTAGGGTTACAAAGAGTCGGTTACAAGGGAGGAGATCTACATATCCGTATTGCCAAGCTTGCCTTCCACGCCAAGGAGAGTCCCATCCGGACACGGGACGAAATCTTCAATCTTGTATTTTCATAGTCCAACAGTCCAGCTAAAGGATATAGTCCAGCTGTCCGGAGACCCCCTAATCCAGGACTCCCTCAGAAGTGTCGACCTCACTTGTAGCTGGCCGCCTTATTGTTGAAGATGTCGATGTAGGCGAACTCACGGGAAGTAGGCGAAGATGCCGTACGTCCAAAGGCGAAGATGCCTTGATAGCACTTGGCGAAGATGCCGAAGTGGTTGTTGTAGCCGTAGCTCCGTCTTGGTGGTGCTCGTCTCGCGGTCTTCTCTTTTGCTCATGAAGCTTTTACTTGGCATGAAGTAGGGCTTGTTGGGACTTGTGCATTTGCGCTTGTGGAGCATCCTCATGTTGATGGTGATGTCGTTGTCGTGCTTGAGCTCGATGCCGTTCGTCGTCGTCGTGCACATGATGCTTGGAGGTGACTTGCCCTTCATGACGATGTGGATGGCGAACGTGATGGTGATCTCCATGTAGATGTGGACGTGGACGACTTGCGCTTGCATCTTGTTTGCGCTCCGTAGATGATCGACTTGGTCGCCGCCGCCTTGAAGATGACGAATTGGAAGTAGACTTGATCAAGGCCTGAATCTCCTCCATCCTTGCATCTTGCTCCTCCTTTTGTGCGGAAAGCTTGTTGTCGATGTAGTCCCTTTTCCTTGCTTCGGAGAGATGAATGTCGATGGATAGGTTCTCGATGCGCTCTTGCAATCTTGATTGTGCGCCTTGCGTTTGTCGTTGTAGATCGAAGATTAACGCTTTGGTGATGTAGTTGTTCATGCCGCCGTTGTTGTCGAAGACCGGAGATGAAATGCCTTGCCTATTCATCACAAAACTCGAGCAAATATGAGTGGGAGAAAGAGAAGAACTATACCAAATGTACCTTGACCAATGTTGAAGATGGATCAATGATCACTCAAATGTGTAACAAGGAAATAGCACAATTGGTACCAATTCTTGTCGGTTCTCACACCTACACAAGTAAAGCTTATGGTGGAGCTCGGTGAGGATAGTGGCACAAAATTTTGATGCAAAATGTTAGCAAGAGTCAATAATGTTGAAAGAGATTCACAAATTTGCAAGCGAAACAAGTAGACCAATAGCAACATGTGGCACACGAAAACACACACACGGATAGATAAATGGGGTCGTGCAACCAAGGAATGAGCACAAAATGTGGAATCCATGGAAAACGCTCGTGTTGCACAACTCAAGAGAGACGCTAGCACGATTGCTCAATAGGCGGATATGACACTTGTGCACAACCTATGATATGCAAAATGGATAAACTTTCTTTCCCAAGTATGCTATGTATGTATGGTTCCCGGTGTTTCTCAAGATGATCGGATATGACAATCTTATGTGCAATGTGGTTATGATGCTATGGCACTTGCTTACAAGCTCTTTGCTCTTTCTCTTTTGCTTAAAAGCTTATTCTTTTTTTTGTATGGGCACTTTTGCACAATGCACAAACCAAGATAGCAATTGTGTATATGCGGGAAAAAACTTATGGCACAAGAAATGATATGATACCAAAATGATACCAATATGATATGGTACATATGCAATGGAAGGTGTAGATCAATGATCACTAATGTGCACAAGTAACGTTGCCGGCAATACTCAAATGGCTAGTCTCGATAGGCAAGTGACGCAAAATGGGCTAGGGGTTATCAATGCAATTGCAAGGGTATATTTAATGGTGTCGTCGAGGTTACCGTCCTTTGCGATGATGAGTGGCGGTGTTCTTGATGTAGATACCAAGATGATGGAGACTCGTCCCTAAGTAGCCGAAACACCTTAGGAAACGGAAAAACCGCGAACTCAAAATCTCAAGGACAAATGTCAAATGGTGGTAGTGGGATGTGGTGGTGATGTAATGATGGGTTATGCATGTCAATGTTGAAGTGACCGTCCCTAAGTAGTCGAAACACCTTAGGAGACACAAGCCACAACTCAAACAAGCTCAAACAAATTCGGGTTAAGTTGGGGTGGAAGTGTATGGTGGGCAAGGTTATGTGGAAATGGTGGTGGTGGTTGATGAAGAAGCAACCGTCCCTAAGTAGCCGAAACACCTTAGGAGACTCGAATCACTACTCAATCAACCACTAATGCTATGGGGAACAAAATGGGTTAGGTTGCGGAAGTCGGTGTTGGCTATACGGATGATGTGGTGGAGGGCCTAGGCAAACTTGCCAAATTTTCGAAAATTTGATGGATTCAAATGATTTTGGTAGTATTTTTGTGGGAAGGGGGAAGTCAATAGCTTCAAAACAAGCTAAAGAACGTCAAAATCGGAGTTCGGATGAATTAGTTACGGGCAAAACAAAAATCAGCCGAAAGTGATATCTACAGGTTACGGACGTCCGTAAAAGGACGGATGTCCGGTCGTCGGACGTCCGGGAGGGCTCGTAAATCCGTAATTTCGGTTCGGGTTAGGGGTTCCGGTCGTCCGGGAAAGGTCGGACGTCCGGGGGTCGGGGGTCAACGCGGGATTTGAGCTCCGGGACGCGATTTTGGGCGGAATTTTGTGATTTTAGGGTCAAAATAGAGGAGATTTCGTGGATGGGAAGTGGGGAAACTTGGGGAAATGCTAGATCCACTCGAAACCAAGCAAATCCATGGATCAAAATCAACAAAACTTCATCTCACCAACAAATCACAAAAAAAATTGGGGCTATTTTTGGTGGGGAATTTTCGAATTTGGGGAAGAACACAACAAAATCAAGCTAGAAAACACAACGGGGAGGCTCCGAAATCGTGATCAACCTAAGCTCTGATCCAAGATGATGTAGGGTGGAACCCTATTCGCCGATCTTTCACGAAAGGAGCGGATCCCAACGAGGAACACGAAGAACACGAGGGGAAAAGCGGGGGGACACAAGAGGAACACTCAAACCAACAAGATTCGATTACACATGCGCTAGATCCAAGAACACAAAGAGAGATACATGGTCCAAGGTCAACAACGGAAGATACAAAAGGTAACCGGGTTCTTCTCCTAGAAGGAGGTCTTGAATCCACGAGGGATCTTCCCGTAAAGGGGTCTTGAATCCATGGTGGATCTTCTCCGAAGAGGCCGCGGTCTCTCACGAGGAGGAGATCCATATGGATGATCAAAGCTCTATCTCAAATGAGCTCATCCTTTGCTAACCCTAACTAGGAGGAGGTGGAGGAGTATATATAGTCTAGGGACACGAAGGGGTAAGTGAGGGGTACATGGGCTTCGGCCCGAAACTGGATGCAGCCAGGGTCCGCACGTCCGGGAGTTGCCGGTCGTCCGGAGGCTCGCGGAGGCCCGGTCGTCCGTCGATCTTCGGACTTCCGTAGTTTAGGTTCTGTCGCCGTAGTGTCGGACGTCCGTAGGTGTCCCGTTGTCCGGAGCCTGGGAGTCGTGGGATGTCCGGTCCGGGTCGGACATCCGGCCGCTGTAGCGTTTGCTGGCCTGGTTTCCTTGGGTTGTTGTGACCTTCAGGGGCCGGACGTCCGGGCTGGGCCGGTCGTCCGGTGGCTGTAACCGGCAACTTCTTCTCTTGGTCCTTGTACTTGGTGTCCTCGCTGTCTTGTCCATGGTCTTCCTCCTTGTTCCTGGTCATGCATAGGACATATATTTGAGGTAGTAACCATGTCTCACATGTGGGAAGTGACGGTTTGGAGAGG
This sequence comes from Aegilops bicornis, assembly GCA_021605145.1. Lineage (NCBI taxonomy): Eukaryota > Viridiplantae > Streptophyta > Magnoliopsida > Poales > Poaceae > Aegilops > Aegilops bicornis. Next base: position 230,567,451 of record CM038671.1, on the reverse strand, counting down.
AGCAAGTTCACCTTGTGTCCAATGGCGTATATTCAAGGTCTCGTCATATGTCCTCTTGGGGTATGGAGAGTAGTCGGAGTGTACATGGGGATGAACATGGGATGCTCCAGATCACTTTGGAATTCAAAGCACACACACTAGGATCAACACTCCCCCTATATTTTATAGACCGATAACACTTGCATAAACAATATATGAGAGATAAGCATGGATGCAAGGAATAGCATGTGAGCATCAAGATAGGGCACAAGATAAGCATAATATCTCACAAGCTAACATAGTACTAGGCATAAACATAATGATATGATAGCATATGTCTCACACCATATGATTCGGTCTCTTGGTCTCACAAGCACAAACCAAATCAAACGATAAAAGAGTTCACGAGCAAAGAAATCAAGCAAAGAAGACGCACTCGTGACTCGGCAAATCCAAATTCCTAAACTCTCTCCCCCCTTTGGCATCGAGACACCAGAAGGGCAAAGAGCACTACTATGATCACATGTGGTAGCAACGCAGGAGATCATCATCATCACCACTCCCCATGGTCGCTGGAGTCCTCATCTGCAGCAGCAGTAGCAGCCTGATCGACCTCCGGTTCCGTCCACTAGCAATGTGAGTGGTCCACTCCTCATTAGTGATCTTGTCCTCTGACCCACTGGCAACCTCGAGCCCAAGCTGCCTCATGATAAGCTTGTCATGACCGCGGGCCTTCTTCTCTGCCACATGAGCCTTATACTGACCATGTGCCTCCATGTAGAACAACTTCTTCATCTTCTGCTTGAGCTTCTTGGCCCAAGATGGCTCCTCATCAAAAGGCTTGTAATCAGGCTCATCATCGCCCTCATCCTCATCCTCATCCATAGGAGCCTCCATGTCAGTAGCAGGAGTCCCCCAGTTTTCCTTCTGCCTCAGACGAACCACCTCATGAGAGGTCAAGTCACTAGTCACAAATATCTCCTTAGGAAATGTGGATGCCCACATCTTCTCAATGAGCAGCATCAAGTAGGGACCATAGATGGGACACTTGCGCTCCATCACGGCTGAGTGAAGCTCAGACCACATGACATGGGACACATCCAAAACTTGCACTTTGCTCTTCTCAGTCTGATAGTATAGCAACATTTCCACAAGGTAAGAGTGAAGCTGGTCCAGATTCCCAATGCGAGGGAAGAGCGTGTGCGTGAAGATGCGATGCATGATATCCAAACAGGGACACAGATCATATGACACCTTGTTGGTGGTCGGAGAAACCTTCTTCATGCTAGGGCCAAAGCGTGGACTTGTGCGTGGCAGCCATCTCCTTGTGAGGATGGAAACCAATTGGGGTCTCAAACCCTTATCATCGTAGCCCAAGATATCCATGAGCTCCTTCCACTTGACAGACATCACTCTTCCATTCGTCATCCATGTCAATGTTCTCTCCTTGTGAGTTCCAAGGTGAAACCTGGCATAAAATTGGGCCACAATCTCGGCATCAATATCCTTGTTGAACGTCATGAGCCTGATGATATTTAGCTGCTCACATAGATCAAGAGCTTCACCAAAGTACTTGGGATCCTTCTGCATATGATCCAGACCAATGAACATGACACTCATGAAGAGATTCTTCTTTCCTTTCAGCACATCATGATAGATAGAGCTTTGCTGCCTGGTCCAGAAGGGACGGTTGACAAGAGTTGGGTCTTGCACTTTGCGATACAGGTTGCGGCAGTGAAAGATGCAGAAATCCTTGGTGGACATTTCACTCACGGACTTGACTTTTTCCTTTGGATTGCTTGCGACATGCTTGGAACGCTGCATGGCTGAGTATTGGGGGTGGCACTGACATCTTCTGAAGTACGATAACGCTTTGAGCCACCTAGACGATCTGGATTATTATGACAGGCCTGATGCCCAGCACTACTACCATCTGGAACCCACAACAAAGAGCGAGGGAAAAGCAGGTGTAAATAATTGCATAAGCCAAAGAGAATGAATCAAAAAGGGATTGAAGGTTGATATGAGAAAATTGGAAGTTTATAGCTCTGAGCGGTAGTACCGTGACCTCGGAGCGGTAGTACCGCCTACAAGCAGTAGTACCGCTCTAGGGCGAGCGGTAGTACCGCTCAAGGCGGAGGTCAGCGGACAGACCACAACCGCGCGACATCTGGTACTACTGGAGATGCCAAATTCAAATTTCCTCCAACCAAACTTCAATCCACCTATTCTAGCAGTCTTCTACGCCCTACGCATGCCCCAATTTGAACAAAAATCGAAGAATGCACATGTATTGCCCTAGAACCTAGATTCAAAAACTAAAACCGTAGGAGAAGAAACAGGGGCAATAACGACATCCATGGCAATAGGAGAGGGTGGGGAACGATCCTACCGAATGAAATCATGGAAGACAGCACTGAATCGGCGGTCCGGAGGTGGCCGCCGGTGCTTGTTCGTCGCCTGGGAGAGAGGAGAAGGTGAGGGAGAGAGAGATGAATGGGTATGGGGAGTTGGAACTCCCCGCCTGACTCATAACCCCCCCCACCAAACCTCTGAGTGGTAGTACCGCTCAGAGGAGCAGTAGTACTGTCACGATACTACTACACGACAGGAGGTCGGGTAGTACCGCTCCAGCAGTAGTACCGTGGTGCTCAGCGGTAGTACCGCTGCAGACACTAGTGGTAGTAACGCAGAGGCAAAAACTTGCAAGACCAAGTTGAAAAGGGTTGCTTATGCAAATATCTGGAGGTTGTAGGTGAGATGACTTGGGTTGGAGACATCAAACACCAGCAAATGGGAAGAGTCACTCCAAGTTCAAATAGAAAAATGAAAGGAGAGCAAACTTGCAGTGACTCAAATTACAAACAAAGCCCTAAAGACTAGATACAACCAAGTCGAACCAACATGAGCAAACACCTCTCAAAGAGAGGGCGGTGGCTGAAGCCAGCTATGTTTGAGTCAATTTGTATGGCACCACGAAGATTTTAACCTTGGGCCCATGACCAAAACTCATCTTTGAAGCACAAGTACCATAAAAAATGGCAAATGTGAAAGACTTAATCGATTTATGCATAATGGGGGAGGGAGAGTTCATTGAGAGAACAACACTCACCCTATGTACATGAATACATCTAGAACAAGATATCATCATGAATGCGGTGGGGTGTGCCTAGGTTCAAGCCACATTGCTCGAATCAATGATATTTAGCTCATGCCTTAACTTGCAAAATATTATTTCCAAAGGCTTCGTGAAAATAGCCACTAGTTGCTCTTGAGTGTTAACGTAGATAATCTCAATTTCTCCATGCTTGATGTGATCCCGGATGAAATGATGACGAATCTCAATATGCTTTGTCTTGCTATGTTGCACCGGATTGTAGGAGATCTTGATAGCACTTTCATTGTCACATAGAAGAGGTAATTTTTCACAAGTGACACTTTGATCCTTTAAAGTTGGGCCAATTCCATTCTTGCCCCTAGTTGGTTCCCACCCCCGGGTTTTGCCCTTACTTTTCGGGCATGCTCAATTTTGCCCTTAGTTTTTCCCCTCCGTCAGCTCGAATGCCCTTCTGTCACAGCTCCGCTTGGTCAGCGTCGTTTGACCGTGACGGCTCAATGTTTTGGACACATTTGCCCCTGGGTTTGATACCCCCCACCCGTTTAGTCGTCTTCTAGCTTCCGCTGCACAAGAAAACAGAGAAGCGGCTGGGAAGAGAGGTGTGACATCGCGGTGTGGGGAGAGATGGGAAGGACCATGGCGACGTCGGCCATCTCGTCGGAGAACTCGTCGCCGGCAGCCGAATAGGTTTGATAGCTTATCTGGTCCCCTGATTTTTTCTAGGGTTTGCTAGATGGGATTTGGGGGTTAATTTCTGGATCTTGGCCTGATTTAGGTGGATGGGGTAGGCATTGTTCAGCACAGCTCGGAGTTCTACTTGGTAGACTCGACGTACTATGGCTTGGATCCGCGCTCGAAGCATCGTTGTCCGGGGCACCGGCTAATCCCGGCTCGTCGTGTCGCCTGGGGAGGTGCAAGCACTAGACGTCGTTTTTTGGGCTGCCCTCTAGATGTATGATTTCATTTGCATTGCATTTTCGTTTCCATTTTCTTGTTTAACTTTCAAGGATAATTTTAATCAGTATTATTGATTCAGTTGCCAGATGAATGTGAATGGGCAGTTTGGGTTGATCCACCACCTCCAGAACGTGTTGGTCTTGCCTTTGAAGAACTGCACGAAGTGATCGAACATAGCTGGATCAAAAGTCACCACTTGGAGAAGAGATCAATTGATCTTGCAAAGAAGAATCGTGCATTGAACAAGGAGTTGAAGAAAATGAAAGAAATGATGCATAGGGACAATGTTGTTTGCTAGCATTTTCATTTGTTTTCTAGCAATCTCAATGGTCGCCTGCGTACGTAATGCACATTAGTTTATGATCTATGTAGCTCAAATGCACTTGCTATGTTATGAAGCTGTAATGAACATATGAAGTTGTATGAACCTAGCAGCTTGTTATGTTATGTTATGAAGCTTTATGGACGCAACAATTTGCCGAATGCATGTATTGTGAAAAGAAAGATCAAACATGAATCTTGGCCGGAACATAAGTAGCATTTGATATTCTTCAACAACCAAAAAGAACATAGTTCACAACCAATCTTGCTGCAACTAGACATAGTTCACAAGCAGCATTTGATATTCTTCAGCAACCAAAAGAACATAGTTCACAACCAATCTTGCCGCAACCAAAAGAACACATTACAACAAATCTAACAGTTTCAAACTTGCACAACACATTAGTACTCATTTTCCAGATTTTGCCTTCTTGCTCCTTGTGTTGCTAGCTGGGATTGTCATCTCCCTAGCCCTGCTCCTAGTCAGGTTCCACAGTGGATTTGGGGAACAATCGGAGGAGAACTTGCTCTTCACATGCAGCAACTCTTGCATCTACATTGCTGCCAAGAATCGAAAGCAAGGTTCTTCTTCGGACTTGTAGAAGTGTTAAGCTTCCTCTTCTTCTTGATAGCCATTGGAGATGCTCCTCTCTCTGCTGCCTTCTTGTAGTTCTTTCTTGGTGTGCTAATAAATAGGGAAGAAATAGTTGGTTAGTAACAGTACAAGAGATATTTGCAGGTAAAACCACATAAATAAGGCACATAAATAAATCAAAGAGGAATAATATTACCTTTGAACTTCATCTGCAACTGTGGAAGATTGTGTTGCTACCTCATTTGTTTCACTATGGGGCTCTACTGGAGCATCATCTGCACTGCGCAGCTGCACCGGAGCTTCATCATCACCGCAGGCTGCTGACCGAGCATCATATGCACTGCGAGTCGACTGAGCTTCATCTTCACTGCAGCTACTGCTTTGGAGCATCATCTGCACCTGCAGGCTACACTGGAGCTTCATCTTCACTGTATGGCTCCTCTTCTTCTTGTTGTTCATCCTGTAGGTCTACATTTTGGTTAGGAGGGTCTTCTTCAAAGATTGTCGGCTCCCGGTGTGCATCTTCTTCACCAAATGCTTTGGATCAATGGCTTTTTGCAGGTTTTCTTAAGTGACCCAAGCCACCACACCTCTTGCATTTTCTCTTCCTAGGACTAAGTCCTTTTCCTTCACTTGTCGGCTTAATTCTTGTCTTCCTTGGCCTGCCAGTGCAGCTTTGTTCTGCAGTGGACTTAGTTTGAAACCGTGGTCTACAATATCCCACTATTGTTTTCCTTCGAGTGCGAGTGTTCTCGATATGTTTTTTTAAACATTTCAACTGAAAAGTACTTGTGCACATACTGGTCTATTTCTTTAGCTTCCCCTCTCAATGATGTTATGAAGAATAGACCATGTATGCATGGCTGGCCTGTAACTTGCCACTTTCTGCAACTGCATGTTCTTTTCTCTACATCCACAGGGTATCTCCACTCCCTCTTCTCCTTGTCTATAGCAGTCACCTCTGCTTCAGTTGGACTTCTCCTAACTAAAGTCATGTCCAAGCCTTTGGATATTGCCATCAAAATCTTCATAACTCTGGGAATTATGATATGCCCATTGAATTTTTGTAGTTCTATGCTATTCCTAAGGCCAAATTTTTGCATTAAGCACTTTCAGTATCCAACAAGTCCACAATGTGGAGACCCTTGAACTTTTAATTTTGGAATTGAATGATCACGCAAGGTTGTTATTGACATAGTCAACCTTGCAGATATCATTGAATTGTGCCTCGCCCAGATTTTTGTGTGGTGCTCTTCCGGATAAGCCTACACCTTGGGTTTTGTGAACAACCTGTCTCCTGTGTGATAGTTGTGCTTCTTAATGCTATAAGTCAATGAACAAGGCCACAAATGCTGGTCATAGAACTTCCAATTTCTTAGAAAAATTCGAGCTGATGTCTCATGCACTCTCATGCTCTACCCCGGTAAATGTCATCTACAGCTGTCTCAAGACCCTTGCATGCATCAAGATGAATTACTAGTCCTTCAGATGACCTATCACCTTCTTCAAATTTTGGAAAACCAACCCCAGCTCTCTTTAGACTCGCTCCAAAACACCATATGCAATCGAAAAATCCGATTATGTGCATCAATTACACATGCGACAACCAACCGACCTCTGAACCTACCATTTAGTGCAAGAGCATCAACAGCTAGGTAGGGCCTACAACCAGCTAAAAATCCTCGCCAAAGAAGCTTTGAAACTGACAAAAACTCTCCTAAAACATTGCTTCTCATACCTCTTTCCTCTTAGCTGGAAAGGAACTATGTGTGTGTCAATTTCTACTACACTACCTGGAGAAGCCCTCTCAACCTCAGCTTTGAATGTGTACAAGCTGAAAACTATCCTCATATTTACCATACAACTTGTCAATTGCCATTTGTTTACCATAGAACACTCTCATGTATGGCAATACTATACCATATATTTTCTTCAAATTAGTTACCAACTCACCAGGACCAATGTTGGAGTTTTCTCTGACCCAAATTTGCACAAAGATCGCCTATCCACCTCCTCTTGGCTGCTCTGAGCCTCTCGATTCTGTTCACACTTGGGCGGTGGTGCTCATAGGGATTTACTTTAATCAGAAATTGAAACAAAGCAAAACATTAAGGAAAGCTGTGTGGCTCAATGAAACTGAATATGCAAGATCATCACAATGAGATTAGTTAGTTAGTCTTGTTACTACCTAAAACAAAGTACTGTTTCTCATTAAAGAGGCATGTAGCCTCCATCTACACCTTGAAAATGCATGAAACAGTGAACCTTGATGGATCACTCTTCTCTATTTTGTACTCTACTTCATGCTGAATTGAGAATGTGGCAACTGCATTCCTCAGTCGGCAACACAGAAGGAAAAACAACTCCTTCAAATTTAAACTAGGATTTTCCCTGTCATACATCATCTCGTGCATGTCCTCATCATCATTCTCAAAATGTCCCATGTCAATGTTCTCTTGTTCCTCCTCTAAATCAGATGTCTCAAAAACTCAGCAGGAATAAAATCCTCATCTATCTCTTCATTTGTCTTCTGCACAAGATCTGAAACATCCTCTCATCCTGCTCATCCGAGCCTAGCACATCATCGTGCTCAGCCTCCTCAATCATAGGCTCTAAAGGAATTTGGGTGTCTTTGCAGCCAAAGGTTGCCTTGGTACATTTGCAAGAGGGAGTTGCGGTGGATTGCAAGTACTACTAGGGGTCTTGACTTGCTCCTAGAAGTACTTCTGCAACATATGTTTTAGATGTTGCTTTAGAGGCAGGGGGCTTTGTCAGAAGTTGCCGCTTCGCTCTACATCTCTCAATTCTGATAGTTTCAACATTTGCAGTTTTGGAATCGGCATATGTAGCAAACATTACACCTAACTCATCATCACCTTGTAGAGGATTCCAAGTAGCTTTCTCTACATCCCAGAATCTGAACTCAATCAAGGCCATGCATACCCCAAGGATATTTCCTATAGATTGCAGACCTAAAATCATTGAAAGAGCTTGTGCAGTCTACCACTAGAGGGAAACTGAAGCTTGCATCCTGTCCCTTAGTACCACCCTTGCTAAAAGAGTGGTCTCCATTCTAATTATTAGAAAGAACGCACGCGATGGATCCATCCTACGATTGTGAACACAACCGAAGTCATGGAATGCACCTTTCTAATCATGGAAGCAGATGAGTAAATCGGATGCGGGGACTTACCCTGCCGGGATCTCCTGCCTTGAATCTGTCGTGCAGCCACTCCTCATGGCATCGTCACCGCCGCCACCACCACCACGCGAAGAGCGTGTCTCCACCATCACCGCCGCGCGATGTAGATCCGGCGATGAGGACTTCACGACATCGAGGCCACTGTTTCTGTGGGAGCCCGCGTTGCTGCCGAGTGCTAGGGTTTGGGCCGCCTTTGTCGTCGCTGATCTAGGGTTCGGGGCTGGGATAAGACAGAGGGAGGGGAAATGGCAACTACACTGTCTAATGTGTGTGGACCCACCTGTAAGGAAGGACCAGGGGCAACCGGTGTCCAAAACGTCGAGTCATTACGGCCAAAACGGGCGCCGACCAAGCGGAGCTGTGGATGAAGGGCATTCGGCCGATTTGAGGAGGGAAAACTAAGGGCAAAAGTGAGCATGCCCGAAAAGTAAGGGCAAAACCCGGGGGTGGGAACCAACTAGGGGCAAAGATGCAATTGTCCCTTTAAAGTTAGCCTCATCCATAGCAATTGTGCACAACAACTTGCGGCGGCTACACACTCGGCCTCGGTGGTGGAGAGAGACACACAATTTTTCTTCTTTGAAGACCAATTCACCAAAGAGCGTCCAAGGAATTGGCACCTTTGGAAGTTGACTTCCTATCCACAACATCGCCCACCCAATCTGAGTTTGAATATCCCACGAGATCAAAGCTTGCTCCTTTTGGGTACCATAAGCCAAAGTTTGGGGTATGAGCAAAATATCGGAAGATTCGCTTGACCGCCACATAGTGACTTTCCTTAGGTGCAGGTTGGAACCTTGCACACATTCCCACACTCAACATAATATCCAGTCTAGAAGCAGAAAGGTATAGCAAGGATCCAATCATGGAGCGATATACCTTTTGATCCACCGCTTTACCATTGGGATCAATGTCGAGCTCGCATTTGGTTGGAATTGGAGTCTTGGTCGGTGACGACCCACAAGTATAGCGGATCAATCATAGTCCTTTTGATAAGTAAGAGTGTCGAACCCAACGAGGAGCAGAAGGAAATGACAAGCGATTTTCAACAAGGTATTTTCTGTAAGCACTGAAATTATAGGTAAGAGATAGTTTGGTAACAAAGTGATTTGTAATGAGCAGCAAGTAGCAATAGTAAAAAAGGTGCAGCAAGGTATTCCAATCCTTTTTATAGAAAAGGACAGGCCTGAACTTTCTCTTATAGCAAGCAAAGCGTTCTTGAGGACACATGGGAATTCATCTAGTCACTTTCATCATGTTTGTTTGATTCGTGTTTGTTACTTTGATAATTTGATAAGTGGGTGGACCGGTGCTTGGGTGTTGTTCTAACTTGAACAAGCCTACCACTTATGATTACCCCCTCTTGCAAGCATTTGCAAACTATGAAAGAAGGATTAAGATAAATCTAACCATAGCATGGAACATATGGATCCAAATCAGCCCCTTATGGAATAGCGCATAAACTAGGGTTTAAGCTTGTGTCACTGTAGCAACCCATCATCTAATTACTACTCCACAATGCCTTCCCTTAGGCCCAAGTATGGTGAAGTGTCATGTAGTAGATGTTCACATGACACCACTAAAGGAAGCAACAACATACATATCATCAAAATAGTGAATGAATACCAAATTCACATGATTACTTATGACCATACTTCTCCCATGTCCTCAAGAACAAAAGTAAATACTGACAAATCATATTGATTTTCAAGATCAGAGGGGTATTGAATATCATTAAGGATCTGAACATAAAATCTTCCACCAAAACCCACAGGTACCAATCTGAGGTTTTGAGACAAAGATTGAATACAAGAGATGAACTAGGGTTTGAGTTGAGATGGTGCTAGTGAAGATGTTGATGAAGATTGGTCCTCCCATGATGAGAGGATCATTGGTGATGACGATGGCTTCAATTTTCCCCTCCTAGAGGGAAATTTCCTCGACAGAATCTCTCTATCGGAGAGCAAAAGTGCTCCTGCCCAGGTTCTGCCTCGAGACAGCGATGCTTCGTCCCGAAACCTTCCTTCTGATTTTTTTTCTAGGTCAAATGGCATCATATAGTAGAAGATGGGCCCTGGAGGCCTGCCAGGGGCCCCACAAGTCTAGGGGCGCACCCCCAGGCTTGTGGCTGCCTGGTGAGCCCTCACTGATGTTTCTTTCGCCAATATTTTATATATATTAGAAAATAATTCTCTGTTAATTTTCAAGTCATTTGGAGTTGTGCAGAATAGGTATCGCTGATATAGCCCTTTCCAGTCCAGAATTCCAGCTGTCGACAATCTCCCTCTTCATGTGAATCTTGCAAAATAAGAGAGAAAAGGCATAAGAATATTATCATCAAGTCAAATAACATCCAAATTGCAGACATCTTCTAGCTTCAATCTCTTGAGAATGTCTTGGGTATATTTGGCTTGGTTGATGAATGTTCCTTCTCTTCTTTGCTTGACTTCGAACTCGAGAAAGAACTTCAACTCTCCCATCATAGACATCTCAAACTTCTCGGTCATTAGTGTGGCAAACTCATCATTGAAAGCTTTGTTAGGAAAACCAAAACCAATATCATCAAGATATAGTTGGCATATGAACAAGTCCCCTTTAACCCCCTTAGTGAAAAGAGTGGGCTCAATTTGCCCAATTTCAAACCCACGATCTTGCAACAACTTGGTAAGGTGCTCATACCACGCACACGGGGCTTGTTTAAGGCCATAGAGTGCCTTATCGAGCTTGTATACATGATTGGGGAACTTGGGATTCTCGAACCCCGGGGGTTGCTTGACATATACCAACTCATTAAGAGGACCATTAGGAAATGCACTCTTCACATCCATTTGTTGCAACTTAAAACCATGATGAGATGCATATGCAAGCAACATGCGAATAGATTCAAGGCGAGCAACGGGAGCAAAGGTATCATAGTCAATACCCTCGACTTGGGAGTAGCCTTGTGCTACCAATCTTGCCTTGTTGCGAGTGATGACACCGTTTGCATCTTGCTTGTTTTTGAAGATCCATTTGGTTCCAATGACATTATGGTTCTACTTTGGCCTTGGCACCAATTTCTACACCTTGTTGTGCTTGAAGTTGTTTAGTTTATCATGCATGGCCTCAAGCCTATCCGAGTCCTCGAGCGCCTCATTTACCTTTTGGGGTTCAATGCAAGAAACAAACGCATGACACTCACAAAAGTTTGTTAATTGTTTATGAGTAGTCACCCCCTTTCTTAAGCTTCCAAGGACATTCTCCATCACATGTTCTTGATGCTTGAGCTTGGAAGCAATCTTGGCGGCACGACGCTCCAATAACTCCTCCAAAGACATTTGAGGGTCATCATATATCTTGATCATCTTGAGCTTGCTCTTGATCTTGAGCTTGCTCAGGGGCATGAACTTGATCTTGGGCATCACTTGGTGAAACACCATCATCATGAGGTTGATCGCGCCCTTGAACTTGTTCACTTGGTTGAGGATCTTCACTTTGTTCTTCGGAAGCGTGTGGGTCTTGCGTTGGTGATGGTTCCACTTGCGTAGAACATTGCCCTTCTCCTTCGGCCACAATGGGTTCCTCAATGGGGAGGATTTGACCAACTACCATTCTTCTTATGGCTTGGGGAGGAATGTCATCACCTACATCACAAAGACCACTTTGCTCCACTTGGTAGCCGTTATATTCATCAAACTCCACATTACACGTCTCCTCAATGAGTTCAGTGGACTTGCTGAGTACACGGTAAGCATGAGAGTTTGTAGCATAACCAACAAATATGCCCTCTTGAGCGCTAGGTTCAAATTTAGACAAAAAAACACCTTTCTTGAGAATGAAACACTTACAAGCGAACACCTGGAAGTACTTGAGGTTGGGCTTGTTGCCGGTAAGTATCTCATATGGAGTCTTGTTCAAGCCTTTGCGAAGGTAGAGCCGATTAGATGCATGACATGCGATGTTGATGGCTTATGCCCAAAAGTTTGACGGAGATTTGAATTCCGCCATCATGGTCCTTGCTGCATCCATCAACGTCCGGTTCTTCCTCTCCGCAACACCATATTATTGAGGGGTATGTCGTGCGGAGTATTGATGCTTGATGCCCTCATAACTAAGGAATTCATCCAAGGTGTAGTTCCTAAACTTGGTGCCATTGTCACTTCAGATCATCAATATCTTTGCCTCATGTTGACGTTGAGCTTCGTTTCCAAAGTCGATGATGGTTTCTTGGGTCTCACTCTTACTCTTGAAGAAGTATACCCAAGTCTATCTTGAATAATCATCCACAATCACCAAGCAATATGTTCTCTCCCCAAGACTATCAAAGGATGGTGGACCAAAGAGATCTATGTGAAGGATCTCCAAGGGCCTCTTTGAGTAGATGATTGATACGTCTCCAACGTATCTATAATTTTGTATTGTTCCATGCTGTTATATTATTATTCTTGGATGTTTTACAATCATTCTATAGCAACTTTATATCATTTTTTGGGACTAACCTATTAACATAGTCCCCAGTGCTAGTTGTTGTTTTTTGCTTGTTTTTTACTTCGCAGAATATCAGTACCAAACGGAGTCCAAATGCCACGAAACTTTTTGGAGATTTTTTTGGACCAAGAGACAACTTGCGAGCCAAGTAAGCACCTAGGGGGAGGCCCATGGGGCCCACCACCCACCAGGGCGCGCCAGAGGCCCCTAGTGCACCCTGATGAGTGGTGGGGCCCATGGAGGTCTCCTCCACTGCCTATTCGCTCTATAAATACTCTAGTATTCCAGAAACCCTAGGGAAGTCAACGAAAAACAATTATAGCCGCCGCAATTTCTAGAACCACGAGATCCAATCTAGAGCCCTATTCCGGCACTCTGCCGGAGGGGAACACGATCACGGAGGGGTTCATCATCCTCATTGGTGCTCCTCCGATGATGCGTGGGTAGTTCACCATAGACCTACGTGTCCGTAGGCAGTAGCTAGATGGCTTCTTCTCTCTTCTTGATTCTCAATACAATGTTCTCCTCGATGTTCTTAGAGATCTATTTGATGTAATGACTTTTTGCGGTGTGTTTGTTAGGATCAGATGAAGTTTGAGTTTATGATCAGTTTTATCCATGAATATTATTTGAGTTCTTTCATCTCTTATATGCATGATTGTTATAGCCTCGTATTTCTTCTCCGAATCTTTGGTTTAGTTAGGCCAACTAGATTGATTTTTTCTTGCAATGGGAAGAGGTGCTTTGTGATGGGTTCGATCTTGCGGTGTCCTCACCAAGTGACAAAAGTGGTAGCGAGGAACGCATGTATCGTTGCTATTAAGGATAAAAAATGGGGTCTATTCCTAAATGAATATATCTTGTCAAAGTCATGTCATCGTTCTTATTGCATTACTCCATTTTTCCATGAACTTAATACACTAGATGCATGCTGGATAGCGGTCGATGTGTGGAGTAATAGTAGTAGATGCAGAATCGTTTCGGTCTATTAATTTTGGACGTGACGCCTATATACATGATCATTGCCTTGGATATTGTCATGATTATTTGATCTTCTATAAATTGCCCAACAGTAATTTGTTTACCCATCGAATGTTTTTTTCTCGAGAGAAGCCACTAGTGAAATCTACGGCCCCCAGGTCTATCTTTTACCATATTGTTTTCAGATCTATTATTCCAAAAACCAAAAATACCTTCCTGCAATTTTGATTGCCTCTTTTATTTTGTGTCCTTGTGCGATCTATTATCCAAACTTATACAATTTAATCTATCTTTTTACCGAGGAGGGATTGATAACCCCTCTTACGCGTTGGGTTGCAAGGCTTTGTTCTTTGTGTGCTGGTACCGTTTACATAGTGTTTCTTGGTTCTCCTACTGGATTGATAACCTTGGTTTCATAACTTAGGGAAATACTTGTTGTAGCTGTGCTGCATCATCCCTTCCTATTTGGGGATATACCAACGCAGATTCATTCCATGTCAAAGGAATTTCTGGCGCCGTTGCCGGGGAGACATCATCAACATCTATCAGGTTCCTAATCATAAATCTCATCTCCTTGCAATTTACATTATTTGCCATTTGCCTCTTATTTTCATCTCCCCCACTTCTAAATCGTTTTTTGCGAAAAGCACAAAAATATTTGCCTTTTTCTTTGCCTTCTTTTTTGTTCGCCCCTTTTCTCGGCGGATCTCTTGCTTGAATACTTTGTTGTTATAGCTAGTTCCTCTCCTCTATCACGTGTACCCCAAGAATGAGGTTCTTAAATTTAAACAAAGGGGAAGGGGGAATCTAAAAGATGCTTGGTACAGAATTTGCAATGCTCATAATAGATCTACTCGTAAACAATCTACAGTTGTTCTTCTTCATAGTTTTTATGTGGGCATCACCACTTGGTATAGATTCGTTCTTGATACGATTACCGGTGGAAATTTCTTGATGTGTCCACCTTTGGATGCTTTTAATACTATGGGAGACCTAGTGGGTGCACCACCTATTATTATTAATGAAACAAACTTAACTCTTGAGCATGTTATGTAAACATTAGATGCTACTGAAAAGAAGATGATTACTAAAGAACAAATCAAAAATTTGGATAAAAGGATGCATAATCTTGCTAATAAAATTGGGTCAAAAGCGGGAGATGCTTTTAAACTACTAAGGGAAAAGGAAACCATGGTTAACCACAGAATAGGAGAAAGTCCCTCTCGATTTGATAAGTTGGAAGAAACTTTTAGTAACTTAAGCTCGGCCTTTTCTTCTATCAAACCTATTGAAAAAACTCCCATAAAAATTTGCAAGTCTACACAACTCACTAAGAACAAGGGTGCCACTTCTAATAACTACAAGGAAGATCTTAAAATGATTAGTATTCATCCCAATTTTGTTGAAGCGGAAGAAAGCCCTACTTGCAAGAATGAATTCTTCGATCTTATTCCTAGAAGTATTGTTATTAAAAATATGCATGCTAAATCTTTGTAGAATTCTAGTTGCGTGATCAAGGAGATGACAATACTTGAATCTATGTATTATGCCTAGCTAGGGGCATAAAACGATAGTGCTTGTTGGGAGGCAACCCAATGAATAAAATTTATTTGTCCCTTGTATTTCCGTTCTTGAGTGTTTGCATAATTATGCCACTATTATGATTGTGTTTTATGCATTAGTTAGTGTTTGTGCCAAGTAAAGCCTTTGGGATCATGTTGAGTGGTAGTTGATTTGATCTTGTTGAAAAACAGAAACTTTTGCGCCCAGTAGCAGAATTTTAAAAAATCACATAAACGTGCTTTTGCTCTGAATTTTTTACACCAAAATGATATACAAATTTCCCACCTTGTCCTAATTGTTCAGAATTTGAGTTACAGAAGTATGGTAAATTTTCAGATTACTACAGACTGTTCTATTTTTGATAGATTCAAATAACATTCAAAGAAGATTCAAATAATATTCATAGATAAACTGATCATAAATCCACAATTCATCGGATCTCGACAAACACACCGCAAAAGAATATTACATTGGATAGAACTCCAAGAACATCAAGGAGAACATTGTATTGAAGGTCAAAGAGAGAGAAGAAGCCATCTAGCTACTAGCTATGGACCCGCAGGTCTGTGGTAAACTACTCATGCTTCATCGGAAGGGCAATAGAGTTGATGTAGAAGCCCTCCATGATCGAATCCCCCTCCGGCAGAGTACCAGAAAAGGCCTCAAGATGGGATCTCGCGAGGTCAGAGACCTACGGCGGCGGAAAAGAATTTTAGTGGACGCTTCTAGGGTTTTGGGAATATTCCTGAATTTATAGGCCAAGGTAGGAGTTTAGGGGGTCTCCGAGGGCCCCACAAGCCCTGGGGGCGCCCCCCCCCCCCACCCTAGGGCGCGCCCCTATGGCTCGTCGCCTCCTCGGGGATCTTCTGACTAGGTCTCCAAGTCCTCTGGATGTCTTCTGGTCCAAGAAAAATCATCGTAAAGTTTTATTCCGTTTGGACTCCGTTTGATATTCATTTTCTGTAAAACTCAAAAACAAGGAAAAACAGAAACTCGCACTGGGCTCTAGGTTAATAGGTTAGTCCCAAAAATAATATAGAATAGCATATTAATGCATATAAAACATCCAAAACAAATGATATAATAGCATGGAACAATCAAAAATTATAGATACGTTGGAGACGTATCAAGCATCCCCAAGCTTAATTCTTGTTTGTCCTCGAGTAGGTAAATGATAAAAACAGAATTTTTGATGTGGAATGCTACCCAACATATTTAGCAATGTAATCTCTTTTATTTGGCACGAATATTCAGATCTGTATGATTCCAAACAAAAGTTCATTGACATTAAAACAATAATACTTTAAGCATACTAGAAAGCAAAATCATTAAGCTTCAAAAATAACATGGATACAGAAAGTTATCCCTACAAAATCATATAGTCTTGTTATGCTCCCTCTTCTCAGCACAATGTATAAATCATGCCTACCGCGGTGTCAGCCAAGCAAATGTTTCATACTTTTTAATGCGCTTCAGCTTTTTCAACTCTTCACGCAATACATGAGTGTGAGCCATGGACATAGCACTATGGGTGGAATAGAAAGTGGTAGTAGACAAAATAAGGGAGAAAGTCTCACATCAACTAGGCAAATCAATAGACTATGGAGATGTCCATCAATTGATATCAATGTGAGTGAGTAGGGATTGCCATGTAACGGATGCACTAGAGATATAAGTGTATGAAAGCTCAAAACAAAACTAGTGGGTGTGCATCAACTTGCTTGCTCATGAAGACCTAGGGCATTTGAGGAAGCCCATCGTTGGAATATACAAGCCAAGTTCTATAACGAAAAATTCCCACTAGTAGTATATGAAAGTGACAAAATAGGAGACTCTCTATCATGAAGAACATGGTGCTACTTTGAAGCACAAGTGTGGAAAAGGATAGTAACATTGTCCCTTCTCTCTTTTTCTCTCATTTTTTGTTAGACTCCTTTTTTTGGAGACTCTTTTCTCTTTTTTTATTTTGGTCACTTTGTACTCTTTTATTTATAACCTCACATGGGACAGTGTTCTAATAATGATGATCATCACACTTTTATTTACTTACAACTCAAAATTACAACTCAAGGTAAACTCAAACTCAAACTCATAATGGAGGAACGGTGGAGTTACATGGAAATATATCTCAGAATGGCTATGAAAATGCCATAATAGGTAGGTACATATGGTGGTTGTTTTGAGGAAGGGTATAAGGTGGGTTTAATGCACTAGCAGAAGTTGCGCGGTACTAGAGTGGCTAGCAAAAGGTGGAAGGGTGAGAGTGCGTATAATCCATGGACTCAACATTAGTCATAAAGAACTCACATACTTATTGCAAAAAAAAATATTAGCCCTCAAAGCAAAGTACTACTACGCATGCTCCTAGGGGACAGGTTGGTAGGAGTTAACCATCGTGCACTCCCGACTTTCACACAAAGGGAGGCAATCAAGAATAAATTGCACTCCAACGACATCATCACATAACTCAAAGACCATACGTGCATGCTACGGGAATCACAAACCTTAAAGCAATTATTTCTTTGACTCCAGGATTTACTACTAGCATGACTCTAATATCACCATCTTCATATATCAAAATAAATGCGAGGAATCAAACTTTTCATATATTCAATGCTCTTTATGAAAGTTTTTATTATATCTCCCTCGGATGCCTATCATATTAGGACTAAATTCACAACCTAAGAAAATTACCATACTGTTTAGAGACTCTCAAAATAATATAAGTAAAGCATGAGAGTTCAACAATTTCTATAAAATAAATCCACCGCCATGCTCTAAAAGATATAAGTGAAGTACTAGAGCAAATTGCCTAGCTCAAAAGATATAAGTGAAGCACATAGAGTATTCTAACAAATTTACGATTGATGTGTGTCCCTCTCAAAAGGTGTGTACAGCAAGGATGATTGTGGCAAACTAAAAAGCAAAGACTCATATCATACAAGATGCTCCAAGCAAAACACATACATTTGATGAATAAAAATATAGCCTCAAGTAAATTTACCGATGGATTGAAAACGAAAGAGGGGATGCCATCTGGGGCATCCCCAAGCTTAGATGCTTGGTTGTCCTTGAATATTACCTTGGGGTGCCTTGGTCATCCCCAAGCTTAGGCTCTTGCCACTCCTTATTCCATAGTCCATCAAATCTTTACCCAAAACTTGAAAACTTCACAACACAAAACTCAACAGAAAACTCATGAGATCCGTTAGTATAAGAAAATAAATCACCACTTTTTGGTACTGTTGTGAACTCATTCTTTATTTATATTAGTATAATATCTACTGTATTCACTACAAAAAATACACTTCCGTGATGATACGTGTTTGTCACAGTAGGTCGCATTTTTTGTCATGCATGTACATCCATGACGATTTTATGATAGAATCAAGATAGTCATACACGTGTTTGTCAGAGAAGTGTTCCGTGACATTACCAAAATTATCATCGGAAGTGTCCACTTCCATGACGATAAATCTCGCGTCACGAAGTGCTTTCGGCCAAGGGTGACCGACACGTGGCATCCACCGTAAGGGAACGCCGTTAAGCTATCGGGTCGGTTTTGGATCCGATAACCCGTTATCAGCTCGACCAATGGGGATTTTCCACGTAAAATCATCATTGGTCGGAGGAAACATGTGTCGGCTCATCGTTGGGACAGATGTCATCCACTCATTGGATGAAGCGCCTATGATACGTCGACATGTGGCACGGCCCAACAGAGGCCCATTCTTTGTGAAAAGGCCGCCCGTTTGACTTGGTCAAAGGTGGCGTCGCCCATGGAAAGCCTGTTAACGGCACGTTTCAGATATAGCCCATTTACAGCCCGCTAACCCAAGGCCCGTTACGCCCTATCCGAATTAGGCCCAGTAGCGTCATCTGGGCCACCCAATATGATTCCAGCCTATTTTCACTTCTGGCCCATAACGTCTTTCGGCCCATATGAGGCCCTATGTAACACTTGGCCTATTAACGGCCCGTGGTGAAACTCGCCCGTAATGAATAAAGGTATCACTTTACACCCATTAACGGCTACTGTGGTGAATCGGCCCGTAATGAACAAAGGTGTCACTTTATACCCATTAACGGCCCGTTATTCCGCTAATGCTTCCAGCCCATGTTATCTTTTCGGCCTTCTTGAGCCCATTTATTATTGGGCTCATTTCCAAAGATTCGCTTACTTATGGCCCACATCGCTATTTTCTACTTAGGGCCAAATTCAGCCCGTGGTTGTGATCGGTCCGTTTGTGGTCCGTTAATACGTTGGGCCGTTTTAATAGCGTCATGAAATACGGCCTATTAACGATGGCCCGTTATGGTCGGCCCATGAACGGATGATTCCAACTCTAGCCCGTTTACGGCCATAATGCGGCCTGTTATTGGCCCATGTTATCATACTGCCCGTATAAGGCTCATTGATGATACGGCCCGTAGAAGGCCCATTATTTCTACGGCCCGTAGAAGGCCCATTGTTTCTACGGACCGTAGAAGGCCCACTATTTCTACGGCCCGTAGGAGGCCCAGTGTCACTACAGTAAATATTAGCCCATGGTTATCGTAGCCTAGTTTTAAAAAATAGGTTATTGCAGCCACTAGCAAACCGCGGAAAAAGAACTGCAATGACTACAAGCAAACAGATAAACAAGACAACAAGGAAATAAATAAGCAAGCAACTTACGCTAGGCTATCACGGCTATCACATATTACATCCACTGGGCATCAAAGTTCGCCACCGGTGCAAATAAACGCGCCGACAAAAGAATATACAAAACTGAGAGCACTTCAGAGGGCACTAGGCCTGGCAAGCTCGGGCCCCGCAAGCAGCTGAAGAAGTTGAGTAGACCTCAGTTGTGTCAACGATAGATGCATCAACACTAGATTTAAGGCATGATGGTGTGCACGGCAGTCCTCTGATATCTTCATTGCATCTTTGACTTCAAGTCGGAGCTGAAATGAAGCAAGCCTTTACGCTTTAAGTTGAGACTCAAGAAGTCGAATCGATTGAGGCGATCGCACAGAGGTTGTCTCACACTGTGGCGTAGTAGCTTCAACTCATTGTCTTCATCAAGACAGGACCATGGGGTCATCGGCTATCCTCAAGATGGTTTGGCTCATTATCTTCCTAAAGTTCTTCACGGAGTAAGAGATACGACTACGAAAGAGAAACAAGGAGACACGTAACAGGTTTCACAATTATATAAGCAAATAAATGGATCTGTTTCGCATAAGGAACATGTTTTTACAACTACGCTTTGAAATCGGTAGTTGTTGCAAACATCGAATCAGATGTAAATAGCAAAGCAAACAGCAGTGCAGGAAATGATGCCTATCCAAATCTATACTAGAACAAAGTTTGAAGGCTTGAGAAGGATGAACTTACATTACATGTTAACACGGGCTGGACAAAGCCCTTCTCCATGTTGATGGAAGGATAATTCAATAAATTCCCCAAAGAAAATTCTTTATAAGCGTTGCCATTATTCTACATTTTGCAAAGAGTAAATATCGATCAAATAATATTGGAAGAAACAGAGGATAATGAAGCTCAGTGCATCGATGATACATAATCAAATAGCAATTAATTAAGTCTGAGTTACAAGGCAAAAGGGAGAGAGGTCTTGACAAGAGCAATGCAGAGCCCATTATTGTTTTGAGATCGTATGATCCTTTGAGCAAGGAGATTCATCTGAAATTAGTTTTCATACAAGAGACAAGGTAAGGCACAAGCAGAAATTTAGGAGTTCAAATTTTGAATTGATATCATAGACAGTACCTGACGCTGGGCTCCCAGCAGTTCTAATAGGGTTTGGCCACTGGAGTAGGGGTAAAGTGCGGTATAGTTGGGCCTATGTTTTCTGTGGCTGCTGATCTATCTGATTTAACAGGTATCACTACCTTTTCCAAATACCTAGTTTGTACTCCTTGAGGATCTGCACTCACCCTCTTCCTTTTGGACATCTATTACGAAAGAACAACATTTGACTGGAAAAACATAGTGTGACGACACATGGAATAGGTACAGAAAATGGATAGGTATGGCATATAATCATATATGATGCTTAAACTAAGCGAGATGGTGTAACAAAGTAGAAGTAATGCAAGAGGTCGGATGCAAAATATGTGCTACCAATACAACTTTGCAAAGTTAGAGCAAGCACCTTGATGGGTGAATAAGATAGGCCATCCTCCACGCCAAGTTTGTTAGCCATGGACCGTTCCATAATATTCCTCTCGTCGCCCATTCTCATATTCATTTTGATAATGTTCAATATCGACATGCATGAAAACATAAAAACAAGTGAGATTTTCTTTGTAATGCGAAGTGATTCTAATCCAATCGCCTCCTGTAAACCCCTTTGTGCTATCTACGCAATTCTTTTAAAAGATGCCATGCATGCTGTAATTTGTTGTGTGCATTAATATAATGTGGCCTACTACTCAAAATATGAGAGCTCCGTAAGTGATGACACTTCGCAGATGATAGCTTCAACATATAGTAAAGAAGAACAAGTCGACCGACACGTGATTCAAAATACACTAAGGGAGAACAACTCGACTGACGATCGCAAGAGAAGAATATCATCTTAAAGAAGAAGCGGAAGAGCAAGCAGATTGAAGATATTACAAGTCTTTCAATACAATGTCGGTTTGGCCACCCATAATGAACCAGAGCGCCTTGCGGAGAAATACTATTCTTTCCGGTATCTCCATCTGTGGCTCACATGCATTTGAAACTAAAGTAGGAACATTTAGCTCACCAATTAAACATCTCTCGGTTTACTAATATCAGATATGAATTTGTACAACTAAGCTTGTTTAGCTTCGATGGGTGGAGCGGTGCTATTACGACCACGAACCACGTAGTTGATTGTGGTCATCATAAAATGGGGAAAACATAAGCATGATGAGTACGGTGTTGACCGTGGCAGTTAGATGGCAGATCTGAAGCTGCAAACCGTGCAAAGGGTACTTAGCAACCGATGTTTTCTTTGAAATAACAACTAAGATTTGGTATGGACAAGAAAGTACGGTCAACAAGTGACAAAGAAATGCAATTATCTTGTCTCTCTCTATATGTCGCGACATGCATTTGGAAACTCAAGTGGGACCTTTAGCTAACCAATTAAATGTGCTCGGTTAACTAATATCGGTATCATATCACAATCATATTTGAACAACTAAGCTTTCAAATTCTGAGTGTTGTGTTGTTTAGCTTGAAGGGTGGAGTAATGCTAGTAATGTAAAAGCACCTACGCAGATCATAGTAGAGTAGATAAAAGGGAAAACCCTAAGCATCAAGAGAAAAATCAGGAAAGTGGAACTAAATTTGGACGATGGATGGCGCACATGCTTTTGAAAGCGAATATATGAACATCGGTGACCAATTAAGCGATCTCTGTTTTAGTGATATGAGCATCATATCAGATTTGTATTTCAACACGTAAGCTTTGGGTTGAGGTCTTGAGGAGCGGTGCTAGCACGACACGAAGCACCTACGATGATGGTAGTGAATATAAAGGGGAAACCATAAGCTTTACGAGTATAGTGCCCGTGCCATGGCGGATCTGAAGGTGCAAACCGGACAAAGCTACTTAGCAACCAATGTTTGCTTTCAACTAGCCACTACGATTTGGTACGGACAAGAAAAGTGATAAACAAATTACGATCTATTTTCCGGGTGAGATCGATAACTTAAGCACATATGGAAGAGCACCACCTCTCTTGCGACGCCGTGTAGGCCTATGCTGATACGTTGAGGGTGTTGCGGGTGCAATGGCTGTCGGCGGCGGGGAAGAAGACTTTAGACGGCAGACGGCGGAGTCGGGATATATCCATTGCCGTGGGCGAGGAGGTCGTAGGAGCGGCAATGGCAAGGTGGACGGCGACACCGATGAAGCGAGAGGAGGCGATGAAAGGATCTGGTCCAGCGCCGTGGATGAGAGACGTCCATCTCGCGATGGGACTGACGGGTAGGGGTAGCGGCTCCGGCAAGGTGGAGGATGGGGTGGCGGACGGAGGAGGCTGGCGCGATGTGGAGGTTGTCGTGTCACGCCCGGCGGTGTATGAATGGGTAAATGGAGGGTCTGAAACTTTGGGGCGCTTCTACGAAATGGGGAAAGTTACGAACTTATCCCCGTTTAAAATTTCGGACATCGCGTCGGTTGGCGATAGGACGGTAATCTAGCATCTCCCAAATATTTGCTGGTAACTATTTCGGGCGAGGAGAGGGTGTTTTGCCGCTCACGGTTGGCGCCCACGGTGTATGAACGGGGCTGACAGGTAGGGAAGTTGTGTCACGTCTGAGGGAAGTTACACATCTGCCCCTATTTAAAATATTAGCCTACATCGATTTCAGATTTAAGAGAGTTTGTTTTGCCGCCCATCGTGTATGAATGGGGAAATGGAGGAAGAGACACATGTCTTTCGGACGAGCTTGAATCAAATGTGTTTTTGCCAACGTTTGGCGCCCACCGTGTCTGAATGGGCTCGGAGGCCGTCATGTCACGTCCCGATTGAAGTTACTAGTCTACCCCTATCGGCAGCGGTGTAAATCCGGGTCGATAAGGATGTCAAGTGTCGTGGGTAGACAGTAATTTCCGTCTTGCAAACACTTGCCGGGCAGCCCACAAATTATAGTGGGTGTTTAGCCGCCGTTCAAAACTTGGGAGAATTAGCATTCACGTTTGCCACGGGACTGGCAAACTAAATTCAAATCCAATTTGTATTCGATTATGAATATCCACAGATAATTATATGTTTTGTTATTTATTTCTTCCAAACCACAACAAAGATTTATTTCACCTTTATATATGATTATGACTTAGAAATGTCGTGATCTTGAATTGATGGGTTGGATACACTCTGATTCAAACAGTTATTTCATCCAATACAATATGCTCACACGAAAACAGTTCACCTTATGTCAATCATACAAGTAATGCGAGGATTACCTCGCCTAAAAATTCGGATCATTGCAACACATGGACAACATAGGGGTCTTGCAACATAATCCATTCGTAGACATGACACAACATGCAAGTACAATAATCTAATGACAATTTCAACTGGTATCTAAAGAAGAACCAGGATTACCTTGACTTCACATAGCGAAGCAATGAGACCTCCTCCTGCCTTCAAATGCAACATTCTTACTTCCTCCAATTCTTGGGTTGCTTGCATAATGCGTGCGCTAATTCCGTAATTTCCAGCCTCAAGATAAAGATTACCTCATTCATGACAGCCACACCATCTCTTTACGCCTCTAGTAGAGCCTCAAGCACTATAATATACATGCTCGCATCGCTCTCCGGCGGTGTTGCCTCTGAACTGCTACCATCCGGTAACATGGATGGCGCCTTTGCTTCCACAAATAGATTCTGGGGCTGTACATTGTGTCCTAGTGTGAACGGCATCACGAAAGGTTTCACTGGACATAAGTAAGAGATAGTTCTCGTATGATCCAGGCCGTAAGCTTACATGGTAAACGACGGACGAATTATTACCGCGCATGGAAAACTATATTTAAAAGGTTCAAGCAAAGATCGGTAGAAAAAGAGATTAAAATGGTAAGATGAAACTAGGGATGTAAGTGGCAAATAAATGACATCCACCAGTCCCATCTAGTTAGTTTTTGCTAGCTCCCTAGTTCATTTTCCTCGAAAAACAAAAACTCTTTTGAACTATCATACCACTAGTGGACTTTAATCAGGATTAAACGGGACCTAGTTGACATCCCTAGTTGAAAGGGAGTGTACAACCGCTATATTTAAGTTGCCAAGGCATCTAAGCAGTTGAAATAATCTGAGAAAGCACTTAACAGTGTGGCCTCATATAAACTACGAAGACAGTTTTGTGATGAAGTTGAGAGGAAAAGTTAAGGACTCAAATGAAATAGGCATGCATTTCTCTACATTAGTACAGCAGGCACTGCTGACATATTGGCCAACTCAGGTACAGCGTAACAACAAACAAGCATTTTAATCAAGCAATACAACCAGCGGAACAAGCGAACTATTTGTAGTTCGGTAGGATTACACGTTGAGGGCACAAGCCAAGAAAGCAGCCCACTCGCATTACATTTCACATGTACTAAAACACACTGGCTTACCATATGTTGCTGTGAAGCCTAGCTGCTATTGCAATGTTCTTTGAAGATATCGTCAGCATCCCATGGTTGCAAATCTAGTTGTTGTAGTTTATTCTGCACCATCTATTTAGGTAAAACTAATTTTAATCGCATGCACTGGTCCGAATTGATCATCAATGGTTCATCTAAACTAATGAAAGAAGGGTGTGTGCATACACGACAATATATCGGTTTCCCTCTATTTTTATGCTTGTTCGAGGTGCCAGCCCCAAAAGAACAAATATTTTGCTTGATGGGGTTGGCAGCTCCATAATTAAAAGAAGCATCAAATTAGTCATGCAACTTGGGAAGATCAAGAACACACAAACAAGTAATGAACGAAGGCTCGGAGCAGTGATGTAATAGCTAGCATCAGAAAATGTAGGGTAAAACGAACAAAAAGCAGTGGAACCACATGCTAGTTTGCTGATGTGTAATTAAGCATAGAGAACGTTAAGCAGTCTGATGGAACCAACAGGTGGCATCAGAACAAAACTAAAGCATATTGACTATATGTGCACTGGTATGTAATTTAGCACATGTATCATGTTCCTGCCGTAAGTATGGCCCTCTGGTGCAAGCGAGAATAACGGCGTCTCATGAAAAACTGAATGATGCCTTGAAGAAATTCAAAGGTGCGGTGCTTATGCTAGGAAAGTGAACGTGGCGCCCGGCCGTTGGATAATAGTACACGATTCTCGGCGGCGTATGGGTATCGTTGTCATACTTGATAGCTAAGGATCGTCGATGGTGCTCGTGTTGCGGTTGAGTTTGGGCGGTATGTCGCCGCCATCGCTGAAGCGGCTCGGTGCTTACGGTTGCGGCGCTGTCGACATACAAGAAAGCTCATTTGTGCTAAGTGAACAGTTGCACGATAAAGAGAAAAACCGAAGCGAGTACAAATCGAAATAACTTGATGAGGCTGCGGCGTCGGTAAAAGCGAGGCCGGTGGAGTTGAATATGGCGTCCATGGAGCGGGTCCGATGTCGTGGATGAAGGCTTCGGGCGCCTTATGCACAAGTGCTTTTCGGTGAGGTGGATCTGCTGTCAGCGACGAGGGCTTGTATGAAGGGCCAGAAGGCGGACATGGGAGTCGATGAAGGGCCTACGCTGTGGTGGACGAGGGCGCCGGTTAAGCAGATCTGGTGCGGTGGACCATGATGGCGGCCAAGGAGATCTGGAGCGGTGGACAAGCCAGTCGCTGAAGCGGCTCCGGTGAAGTGGTGAGTTGGCAATTGGGGGTTCCAAGGTGCGGAAGGTAGATCCGGCGGGGTGTGAGGTCCACCGCTGCAGTGAAGGACTAGATTCGGCGGCTTGCCATGGTTGGGGGGTCGGGGAGGGGAAGGGAGGGCTCTGGGGAAGAATGTTGGAGGGAAAGAGGGGAAAACAATGGAGTTACCAAAGCAGCCCTTTTCCGTTCATGTGGCAGGGGTAAAACAGGAATATCACAGGGCTAAACTTTCGGGCGCGTGATATTTCGATGTGAGCGGGAAGTTTGAAAGCTTTTGGCGCCTAAAATTATAAGTATTATGCTCTCGTACGGCCGACTATGATATCATGGCCGACAATTTGTTTGTTTTGCACGCAAAAAAAATGTGCAAGTTTTGAAAATCAATGTCTCCGACTCGAAACTTAGATTGTCCATTCAATTCAAATATGGATCATTGAGCTACTACAAGCAAATACCATCATACGGTCCAATTCAAATGAAATTCCAAATGTGTTTATCCTAAATATGATGACAAAAGCAAAAATGTGTATGTGTATGAATAAAGTGAATGATTCTAAAGTTTGAACATGCCCGTATGTGTATATCTCTAGGTTTGATATATGAATTTGAAATCACGAAATCGGCTTAAAAAATGTACCTCCGTTTAAATGAATTACAAAAGCTAATGATGGAGTCGAATTCCAAAATTCCAATCTTAGGTTTGTAATTACGGTACATCAAGGTATATCACGCATGTTCAAAAGTATCGTTATCTCATAGTACAAACTGTGAAACAAATTGATCAACCATGAGTGCACAATATCTCAATTACGCTTAAAGTCCCTCAAATATAGACACCTCCTTTGTTTATCTGAAGTCAACCCTCCCCCGCCACCACCACCACACACACACACATAGAGAGAAGTCGTGCTCTCCCCCAAACACCAACACACGAGCACATTAACACCCCTCTCTCTTGTAAAGTCCGGACCCCAACATAGGTCTCTATCACTTTGTCTCTCGGGCATGCACACATCTCTTCCCTCACTCTCTAGGTCTCCCGCTATCTCTCTTACCCAAGCACACGCACTATGTAGAGTGTATATTTCCCATACACACAAACGTCACCCCCAAACGTCTATCTCCCTAGTTATGTGGTTCTCGCGCACTCACCTCACACACCACCCCCACTTCAAACAAGCAAACTTTGTCTCCTTGTGCACCACTCTCCTCTTTCTATCTCTCCCACATGCGGACCCGTCCCAGCTCCTTCCCTGTATACATATATGTCGTGACTCTTTGCATAGCTCCCTAATGTATAATCGTTCTCGATTTCGCACATTGTTCTCTACACCATATATTCTAGATCTCTCATGAAGTCCCTATCACACACACGATGACTCGCTTCCCTTGCGTCTCTGTTCATAGGCCAATTTGGACAACATCAACATTGTCTCCCTATCTATACACCATTTATGGACACAAAAGACCCTCTCGCCCCTCTCTTCCTCTCTCTCTCTCTCTCTCTCTCTCTCTCTCTCTCTCCGTCGCTTTGGCTCTCTCTTTCTCTCGCTCTCACACCCCTCTCCCACACACACTCGATGTCAATTCCAAATAGTCCGCTCCCCCGCCCGCACCCGTGCTATCTCGCTACTACACATGTCACACCATTCCCCCTTCCCTTATACTAGGTTTACATCATCAGTGGTCTCTCTA
This sequence comes from Aegilops bicornis, assembly GCA_021605145.1. Lineage (NCBI taxonomy): Eukaryota > Viridiplantae > Streptophyta > Magnoliopsida > Poales > Poaceae > Aegilops > Aegilops bicornis. The sequence goes on along the minus strand of CM038671.1, from coordinate 230,539,216 downwards.
CTCCACATACACTCTCTCCCTGTCACACACAAACGTGTGCACAAACACACACAGACACGCACAAACACCCATTTATCTGGATCCTCATCTCTCCCCATGTCTGCATGTGTATCTCACACACTCACTCTCTAATTATGTATATGCGTCTCCACGTTACACAACACAAAGCCCCATGTACATGTCTCTCTCTATCCTCCACACACATAGACACAAAGAATATGTTATCATTGCCTCAGTCTCTAACATATCACACACGCACACTATCTCTCTCTCTCTCACAAACACGCTCAACAAGGGTTTCCCCCTGAATAACTTACCGTATATTCATCAACAGTCGTGGTAGTACGGCGAACACGAGACGTGAAAAAAAAAATCTACACGTGCTTAGACCACCTAGTATGACTACTAGGACTAGAGCAAGCCAAAAAGCGCTGCGTCACCCCTCCTTGTCGCGACGGGAAAATCTTTGTTTTACACAGTCGAGAAGTCATTGTGCTAAGGCCCCACATGCCGAGGCGTTGAATAGAATGTAGATGCTAGTTTACGGAAGCAAGTATCGATAATACGTTTGTATCTCCATACTTATATTTCTTCTCTTATAAAAACCGAGTTGGTGATGATGGTACGTGTGCCATCTTGCAATATAGACCGTCCGATCTATATCTGACAGATGGAAATTAAACTAAAAGATACCCGCACCCCTCTCCACATTTGCAGACAAGGCCTTCCCTCGTTCATCCTTATCTCCAACAAACCTCATTGTTGAGCAATTAAGAAAGGAAGCCTCTGGAACAAACTGGCCTGGTGGCGGCTGCCGGCATCGTCAATCCCCATGCCTCCGCTCGGTCCACCACCAACCACCACCACACCCCACTCCGCTTCACCTTATCTCATATTTCTCGAGATATCATTAGTTTTACACATGGGATTACTCCCGCAAGGGTCAATCACAACAAGTGTTTTATAAAAATGCATCTTGATGTTCCGTGCAATGCACGGATCTTGCTAGTACTCCTACACAAGACTAAGTTGGTGATGCTTTGGTGTATACGCCATCCGTCAAGCTTCTGACCATTAGATCTACATCTAACGATTGTGAGGTATGTTGTTGCCTTTTCTCACCAACATCCCACTTGTCTACCAATTTGCAGAAAAACCCATAATTAGTATCTTAAAACCAACCGCATCCCTCCCTGACCTCACCAAAACAGCCCAAGGAATATATTCTAATTGAAACATAATATATCTCTAGTGACATATGTATATCAAAATTAGGGTGTTTTGTACCAAGTCTGTGGATAAGTATTATTCAAATTATGATTCGTTGCAGCGGACATGAACATTGCTAGTATTTCCAACCATGCATTTTTTCCCTAGTATTCCATAGTTTCGAGTTTCCCATCAAGATATTAGTCACTCATGGTTGATATTTACTTTCAATCATGTACACATATGCACTATGTAACTAGCCTTGCTTATTGGCTTCCAAAGCTTAACTTTCACTCCTACTTACAATATGTAGAGTATTTAAAAAAAAAATACCACTTAAAACCAGCCATAGTAAGAATATATTGTACTAAAAATTGAATTAACATACGCAAATTTTTTTAATGCACGACAAAAACTACTACCTTGTACTCCTACCGATTAGGTTCGTTTAAATCCATTTATGGTAGGTTGGCCCACACGTCCGTCTTGTGAGGCAGCTTAAACCAACACATTTTGTTTGACCGTTGACACGAGGGACCCACATCGACCTTCTATCCTGTTATTCCCCTCAAATCATTATTTTTCCTGAACATTACTTCAAACAAGATCGATGCGTGTTCGTCGGTGGCGCCCGGTGATGAGCGAGTTAGCCACCACTCACGGGACGGGCCGGACGCCTTACAGCCTCCGCAGACGGGTTGGCGAGCTAGCCCGAGCGTGACCCACTAGCGAGCAAGTCGCCGCTACCTTTCGCCGCTCGAGCCGGGATGGCCTTAGCGCATGGCGCGCGCATGAGCAAGCTGTCATTGCTGCCAATCTAGCTAGCAAACCTTGCGGACAAGCGGCTGGACGAGCTATCTTGGCTAGCTTAAGCGGCTGTCATGGCGCCCGGATGGAGCTGGCATCCGGGCTGCCGCAACATGGGCTCCGCACCGCCGGCGGTTTTGACCTCATATGCCGGCGGTAGCTACGTCCCATGGCCGAGGATGACTAGGTGGACGGGCGGAGGTAGGAGGTCACTCGAGGATTTTTGTTGGTAAGAGCATGTACAATGGTTGATAAGGTAGTCTTATCTTAAGTCTGCCACGTATGCAAGTGGTAGTAGTTTCTTGGCATTTTAGTAGTTTCTTGCATTATTAGGGGTTTCTTGTAAGGAACAATGTACGTACTACTAGCGACAAAAGGCGATTCTAGGTTGCGTTGTACTCCAACGAGTACTACTAGTGGTCGTGGGAGTGTATACCTCGTTTTGTGGGTTCGATCCCGGCCGAACGCACGGCGGCCTTTAAAAAAAATTAGTACTACTACACTTCGCTGTGAGCCAATATTTTACACGGGTAGTTTGAGTTTTGAAGTCAAACGGATGTGCGGCCCACATCTGGGTGCCTTTGGACAACCTAGCCACGTGAACGGGTTTTCCTTCCCAGCATCCCGTGGCTCGCGTGCTCGCCCTAGCCTCACCTCGCTTGCAGCTTCCTCATCAGCTAGTAGCATATTTAAACTACCACCTCCCAATTAAGCCCGAGGAGCCGGAAAAGCCTGGCGGGGCATTGGGAACTATGCAATATGGCTCTGTACGTAAAGTGCTCCACTACTACTCAGAGCTTGTGGCGTTGCACGCATGGACTTCACTCCATTATCGTCTCTACTATAAAAGAAATTCCTCTTGACGTGTCTTTTTTTAAACGGAGGCAAAAGCTTTGCTTCATCTCATTCATAAAGAAGGAACTACTAACAAAGTTTGACGAGATCCATTACACCTCCACAAATGGAAGCGAAAAGCCTAGTCTCATTGTATCAAATAACTCAAATGTTCTCGCCTTCAAGATAGAATCGTCACGATAAACAAGCTGCTAGTGTGTGTGTGAGAGAAGCGGCTGAGTAGGCCAGCTACGTGAGAGGAGCGGCTGAATAGAGCACCGAGAGTACCCACTAGGCCACTACGCAGGTGTACTTCCCCTGCATTGATAGTACATCGATGGTTCTAGAGAACAGTAGTACCCTCCACTTCCAACCTGTAGCTCCTTGGCCCCGAAATTCAAGAGTTCAAAGCGGTGCACTATACTACTAGTAGACTAGACTAGAAGTACGATTACATCGCACTACTAGTTGAGAAAGGTAGTACTAGTATCGCTTTCTGATGCAATCGTACTCCTCCGTCACATAATGTAAGACATTTTTTGACACTAGTTGGCGTGTACAAAAAATGGCAAAAACATACCCAAAATTTCTTAATCCACGCCAAAAACTACTACCTAGTGCCAAAAATTTCTTACTAGTGCTATTATTTGCAGTATAATGCAATCCCATAACGTTCCATAATGCTAGTACTTAGTACTAAATAATAGCCTCACCCCTTCGCTGAGGAACGATCTACAGTTGGAAGGGACGAGGCCCTGCGGTTACTACGCTCTTATCTCCTCCTCGCCAGTTCCCCTCCCCCCGAAGAGAAGGCAGTTCGTCGCTGCTCCCATGGATTCGCCAGGCGGTTCTCCTCCTCGTCGGGGCTGGGAGACCTTGGACGACGATCCTCCGGGAGAAATCACACGCCTCGACGTCCTCACCGCCCGCAGAAGACTCGGTGCTTCCCGCACCAACATTTTTAAGACGCCGCTTAAACAGGCTTGGGAAAAGGCCATGCTTGTTGGTCTTCCATGCGTCCTCGAGGAGAACGTCCTTTGAACAGTCCATCGCTCCCTGGCCATGGTTGCACGTTGACTCCACTAGAGTTGCCGACGTTGAGAGGTAGTCAGATTTTGTCCGATGAGCAGGTCAGTAATGGAGTTTGATCATGTAGTACTTAGTTATTCCATTTCGATCCCGTAATTTCTCCGCTGCCCACCGTCTTATATATAGGTCTGGGTCGGTGCCAACGAAGATTGGCTTGCATACCTCTGGCCGGATACCACCATCATTTTGCACAACATCCACAGCAGTGCGGCCGTTCCGGTAGACCCCTTCTCCATCATTGGGATCGGCCTTCCGGACTGGCTGGGCTTGAATACGTATGATGATGCCTACATGAGATTGAAGAAGATAGCAATTGCGGACCCGCCGACAAAGCGGCAGCGGCTACGGCGATTACTATCTCATCGCGGTGTTCGACATAAGGATTGCCATCAATGCAAGAGGCGATCAGAGGCGGGCGATGTCATGTTGGCGCGGCAGATTTGTACCCTACACGCTCGAAGACGCCAGGCGCCATCTAGGCCGCATCTTTGCGGTGACAAGCCGGGACTTCTTTCATCTGGTTGCCATCCTACGATGACGGGAGATTACAAGCGAAATGCACAAACCATCATTTGCATCCCTAACGGTACTCCATTATTTTGCGAGGACGGTCATCCCCGATCAAAATAAGATCACCGATCCTGGATGTGCATTTGCATCCGCGATTCGGTCTAACCTGGAACCTTGTAGCTGACTTTGGCATATTGGGATCAACTATCTTAGCAGTTGTTACCCATTGTACCACTGATGTGCAACATGGTCACACAATCTACCACGATCGGACCGTCACCATCTACCTAGGTATTCCATTTTTTAACCCTCTCGCCTTCTCTTTCATTGTTGTTCTAGTAGTGTACTTAGTAGTACTAGTAGGAGTACTTTTTACCTTGGAGGATGTGTATAGCTAGCTAGGCCCTTGAAGACTTGAACCCACTAGCTGCCACCATTTTTGTTTTTCCATGTCTTACTATCTCATCCATGTAGCCAAGAGTGGCTATATATAATAAGCCGGTTATTTTACTTCCTCTATACCGGAGTAGTACTATTTGCTACACAGTATTACTGACCACCATATTTGAGCACAACATTATTATGCATGGACCTTGACTATGTACGTCACCATGTGTCCAGATCTGGGATGCCGCGTGTACCAGATGAACGGCACCGAGTTCGACCCCTGTGATGCTACGTGGGTGCCGAGGAACACTCTTGGAGAGTACTCGCTTTTCATCGGGGACAGCTACCCCATTGTGAAGCGGATGCCACTGTGACGCCCGGATAATTAAGCTACAGTAACCCTCTGGTAATGATGCCACGTCACCTCTATCACTGTAGTTAATCACGGGTTAAATCAAAACTGTCTTGAAATTCAAATGCAAGTTAATGATAACATTAAAAGTTTCAAAAAATTAAAACTAAAATGGTCGGTGATTGTCGAATATTACAAAGGTAATTATGGTGCAACAAACCCATTTTTATAAAATGCCTAAGGAATTTAAAATGATTTAAAAACAGAAAAGAAAATAAATAAAAGAAAGAAACTACAAAAGAGAAAACAAAAAACAAAAAAAAGGAAAAGGACCCCGGCCAGCCGACCCAACAATTGGCCCATTTGGCCACACCACCGGCCCAACCCTCCCTCCATAGCCCCCCACCGGGGAGAAACCTAGCCGGTCCACCCATTCCCTCCCTCAAGCATGATCCCCACTCTCCTCCCCCGATCTGAATCGGGGGCAGGAACCAGAGGAGGCCTCGACGCCGTACGCCGTCGCCTGGTGCCGCCCCGCCTCTCCATCACCGGGCGCCTCCCCTTCCCCCACTTTCCCCCTCTCCTCTCGGTCCCATCTGGATCGGGGAGAGGCCCGACCCCGTCGCCCCCGGATCCCGTCGGCCGGAACGCCGCCTCGCCGCCCTCCTCCTCAACGGACCTCGTCGCCGGACTGCCTCCCCGTCGCGCGCCGTCTCCGTCCTCCTCCTCACGCCCCGCTGCCACGAACCCTACATCCCAGTGAGGCACCCCCTTCGCCCCTCTCTCCCCTAGGCCGCCACGGTCACCGCCCTCCCGCCCTTGCATGATCGGCGCTCGGCGCCGCCGTTACAGGCTCACCGCGCTCCCCTCGACGCGCCCTGGGCGCCCCTCCGCACACCTCTTGCCTCGCTCCGGTGCAGCGCTCGTCGCGCCCGGCCAGCGCTCACCGTGGCCTCGCGCGCCTTCCCGGTCGTGCCGTGTGTTGTGCGCCTTCACGCCCTACCGTGGCCGCCTCTCCCTCTACTTTGCATGGCGCCCGCCCATACTCGCCCGGTCTTTGGCTGGCAGCAGCCTGGCCGCCCGGAGATTCGGCTTAGCGGGTGGCGGCACACTGCACTGCACCCAACGCCCGCAAGGCCCCATGGGCCACTGACCACAGGGGCTCGCCCCCATAACGTTTTATTAAAAAAATGGGAATTAAAAAAAAGATAATAAATAAAAAAAGATTAGTTAAAATTAATTATTAACTAATTAATTATCTAATGATTAATTAAGTTAATTAATCTGGTTTAATTAATTTAATTAACTAGTTAGGTTAATTAAATAGTAATTAAATTAACTAATCTGTAATTAACCTAAACAGAGAATGACAGGTGGGTCCCACTGGACCCACATGTCAGGTTGACCAAGTCAACTCTGTTGACTGCTGACGTCAGCATGACATCATGCTGACGTCATAAATCCATTTTTCGAATTAATTAATTAATTAATTAAATTCCAGGAATTAATAAAATCTTTAGGAAATCATATCTTTTAATCCGTAACTCGGATTAAAATATTTTCAACATGAAAGTTGCTCAGAACGACGAGACGAATCCGGAATCGTAGTCCGTTCGTCCGCCACACACCTCTAACCTATCGAACCCGCAACTTTCCCCCTCCGGCTCCTGGCGAAAAACCACGAAACCGGGATATTTTCCGGATGTTTCCCCATACTTAGGTACCACCTCATACCACGTTAGGGCACGCCTAGCATCGTTACTTGTCTTGTCATGCATCGATATGCATCTGTTTACATGGTATTCATTGTTTCTTCCCCTCTTCTCTCCTAGAACTCTGAGACCGACATTTCTGCTTGCCCATTTCGACTCACGAAGTTGGCGACCCCTCTCTCTTGCCCGAGCAACCGGGCAAGCCCCCTTTGATCACCGAGATATCGCCTACTCTTCTCTATCTTGCTTGCACTAGAGTAGTGTAGCATATTACCGCTTTCGATTAATCCTATACTTTCTTTGCATAGCTGTCCTTGCTACCTCTTGTTGTTACCTTTATACGCTATCCTCTTGCTTAGTATAGGATGCTAGTATTTCCATCTGTGGCCCTACATTCTTGTCCGTCTGCTGAGCTATACTATCGGGCCGTGATCACTCGGGAGGTGATCACGGGTATATACTATATATTTATACATGATACATGTGGAGACTAAAGTCGGGACGGCTGGTGGAGCACCCGCGAGAGGTGGGCCTGGCCCTGTTCGGCGTTCGCGGATACTTAACACGCTTAACGAGATCTTGGTATTTGATCTGAGTCGGCTACGAGCCTATACGCACTAACCATCTACGTGGGAGTAGTTATGGGTATCCCAGCGTCGTGGTATCGGCCGAACGCCGTGGCGTCGGCCGGCGGTGGCGGCGCGGATTGGTGAACGCCACTAGGCTAGGTACGCTTACGGCAGCGTCATAGCGTCGGTGTGTGCTTTCGAGGCGATGGGCGGACCCACTTGGCGCTTAGGTTTAGACCGGCGTCTTGGCCTCTCTGTTGAGCCTAGGTGGGGCTGCGGCGTGTTGATCTTCATGGCCGGGCATGACCCAGGAAAGTGTGTCCGGCCAAATGGGATCAAGCGTGTTGGGTAAGTTGGTGCACCTGCGGTGAAGTTAATCTATTCGAATAGCCGTGATCTTGATAGCAGGGACGACTTGGAGTTGTACCTTGACCTTATGACAACTAGAACCGGATACTTAATAAAACACACCCTTCCAAGTGCCGATACAACGGTGGTCGCTCTCTCTCGAGGGATCACGAGGAGGGATCGCGGGTAGGATTATTGCTATGTGATGTTACTTGGAGGACTTCAGCCTACCCTCTTCTACCTTTGCAAGGCGAAGGTGACGGAAGCGTAGTCTTGATAAGACTAGCTATCCCCTTATTACGGCATTCTGCGATTCGGTCCTTGATATGGCCCTTTACACATATATCCATGCATATGTAGTGTAGCTCCTTGCTTGCGAGTACTTTGGATGAGTACTCACGGTTGCCTTGTTCCCCCTTTTCCCCTATCTCTACTCGGTTGATGCGACCACACGATGGAGCCGGGGCGACGCATACCGTCGATGATGACTACTACCACTGGAGGTGCCTACTACTACGTGCAGCCAGCGGCGACTGAGGTAGTTCGGGAGGATCTCAGCGGGAGGCCTGCGCCTCTTCGATCTGTATCCCAGTTTGTGCTAGTCTTCTTAAGGCAAACTTGTTTAACTTATGTCCGTACTCGAGATATTGTTGCTTCGCTGACTTCGTCTATGATCGAGCACTTGTATTCGAGCCCTCGAGGCCCACGGCTTGTATTATGATGCTTGTATGACTTATTTTATTTGTAGAGTTGTGTTGTGATATCTTCCGTGAGTCTCGATCTTGATCGTACACATTTGCGTGCATGATTAGTGTACGATTGAATCGAGGCGTCACAAGTTAATGTCGAGCCCATTGCTGTAGGAATCCCCTTCCACACTCCTTGGCGAAGTCGAGTCTAGGCGTTGCAAAAACTTTTACTAACATGGCTATGTGTCTTACGGGCTGCGTCGCCATTGGGTGGTACTAGGATATTTTACTCCTTGACCTTTACTACGGGACTCGAGCTCTCTCCTATTCGGGTTAAATGATTTTGCTAAAACAAAACTAACTTTAGGTTCTCGCAAGTACTTTCTCCCGGAGAGCCACTTGTTACCGATGACCGCTTTCTTTGCGCGGAAGATTCCGAAGATACTCTACGATGTGCTCTCGAGACTATGTGCCATCGCTTTTGCAATTCACTTCCATCGATAAATCCCTATGGATAACTACTTACACCTATCGTTCATATTGTCATCCCCGATTGCTCTTGTTATTACAAGATGTCACGAAATACACTTCGATATTCCGAGAATTCTTTACGCTTCGCCCTGCAGTTCCTTGCTGCATGAATACCCCTACGGATAATTACTCGCGCTTGCCGAGTATCCGCTCATCGATTGTTCATGTGTTTCACAAAAGTCTTCAAAATAATATTCGATCTTAGAAAATCCTCCGGAGCCTTTGGCTCTTGAAATTCTTGCTTGCTTGCATTATGGTTAATCCCATAAGTCTCGTAGTCTTAATGACATTCCTTGTCATTATCATTTTGAGTCTGTTGACTCAATATGTTTCATGAATACACGCAATCATCATTGATCCTTATAAATTACTTTTCCGGCTAAGCTGCCATTCTTTTAAGCTGGAATTGGTTCTCGACCAATCCAATTGTCGATTGATTGTACCCTAAGGCTATTCAACTTATCGATCCCTAATCGAGCATTGCTTCGATCCCTTGATTTGGAAATCATAATTCCTTTGCATTTGACAATTGAGTTAGTCGAGTTGTTTCTATAATCTGCTTCCTCTAGTTGAGTACCGATGCTCACGTCAGATCCCTTGTGGACCACCAGATCCTTGGTTGGATTTTATCTGACAACGCCCTTCATATTCAATAAACTTGTGAGCCTTTTCTCGGATACATAATGACTTTGGTAAATTGTATCGTTTGCTTTCTCAACCATGCTCTGCCTTCGAGCTTGAGTTAATTACTTCTAAAGATTACGGTATATGATTCTAAGATGCCCGATGGCTTGAACATATGCCTTCCTTAATATGTGTGAACTTCGAAAGTTTTCACGAGTCGTACTCTTACGGTATTTTGCGGATAAAATTTCAACGCTATAACTTCATCGAAAGCGAAGTGAATGAAAGGTTGTGCATTGGAGAAGTGGGAGTCGACCTTGAACTTTGTGTTCATGCCCATGGACACGATGTACATCTTCTCATCGAAGCTTCTTTTTAAAATTAATTATTCCCTTGGTATAAGTTCATCTTATATCTGAGATCCAGCCATTTTGCAATCGTGGTTCCGACCATGTTCTCCTTTAAATATCATGTCCTGTGCAAGTTTAAGCACTTGTCTTCTATAGAGCAATACCCAGTCCAACCTCTAGTTTGATGCGTCATTAGTATTACCACGGTATCTCGAGATTATCTTGAACCGCATAATTTCTTATGAGTTCTTCATCAAGTACTACATACTCACCGATTACAATTTTTCATGGGCTCGGAGTTATTAAACACTCAAAGACACCGATAAGCGAACCGAGTGCGCATTACGGTTCAACGACACTTGATAATCTCCTTTAAGTACGAGTTTGTAACCAATCACGCCATTCCTAGCCTGTTTGGCTATATCCTTGTCGTGCAGATTTTAAGCATGCTACGGTCCTTATCCTGTGAGCACTACTTTCGATGATTGAGCTAAGCTTACGTCGATTTCCTTGTCTTATCGTTCCATCTTGAACAACAAACTTGATCTCGAGTTTGTGTCCTACTCGTGGTTCCAATAACCTTCCGCTTCATCATTCGTTTGACTTGATGTCATCGTCGATCGATTACATCTTCGTGAAATCTCTCGACAAATGTGTCGTGATCATCATCATCATTAGAGCTCTTCCAGGATATGGATTGAATTCATGATGGGAAATACCATCCTTGTCCCTCGATGATTTGAGTTATCATCGGCAACATTCTTGCCTTCCCCCCCCCCAACACAAACTTGTTCACAATTTGTGTTGTACCTTGATTTCCTTGCTATCCAGCAATTGTTCTTCTTTACCTTGGAGTATTACCATCCTTTATGTCAAGAATGTTCTGAGATTTGTTCCACCTCTTGAGAATTCTTGACATAGAAATACTTCTCACCATCACCATTCTTTCTTGGTCCCATGTTAATTCCAACAAGTGAGCGGTGTTGTTTGGATTCTTTCCTTCTAGCAACCCTATCTCTTTGAAGTTAATGGTCGAAAGTTCATTCTTAGGCTATTGATTATTGCATCACCATTACGACATTGGTCGTGCAACCCAACCCATATTTCGGGCGCACCTTTCAACCAATGTTTAATTGTGTATGTTTTCCTCGAGCATACTTCCTTATATCATTTGATCGGACAAATGTTATCTCCTTGTTCACTTAATTGTGGAAATCCATCTTTTGGGAATCTCGATGAATTGCCGTTGAGTTCACGGACACCTCCTTGTCCTCTCCTTGGGTTAATGATGGACTCTTGTTAACGGAAATCACTTCATTGTTCATTTCCCCGAGAATCTTACAATGTCATCTCGTCAATTTGCGTTGCACCTTTTCTTCTCAGGTATCCTAAGTCTGAGGTATCCTGACACCAACCGGATCTGAATCTCGGTCAGATATGATGGTTGGGACATATTTCCAAGAGTTGTAACATTGATCTCTACGTGACCCGGTAACATGATGTCATGCCTAGCACCCCCCCCCCCTGGGTGGAGGACCTATCGTTATAATTTCTTTTGCAAGGACAACCATTCTTCACCGGAGGAAATTGTAAGACCTATTTTATAAGTTGTTCCTGGTGGATCCTTTTTGTTTTCAAAGTGTGATCTTCCTGTTGACCATGTCAATGCTATCTCGAAGCATGTCAATGGTACTCCGATTTTCAACAGGAACATTTGAAGCACGATGCTAAATTTTATTTAACACTTATCCTAACACCGTTGTATGGGTAATATCATGAGATTCCTTCCCCCTTACCTAAATGGTTTTCTACTTTATACTGTCATGGATATCTTGCTCTGTTTGTCTTTGGGAAGGATATACCCTTGAAATATGTGTTTAAACATATTTTCCTTTCCATTGTTACATTTAATCGATGATCATATTTTCCTTCCATTGGTTTGTTTAAACCTTTTCTATGATCTATATGATATAAGCAGTAATAATCCACTGCTTGTGCAAACACCTCGATGTACAACTCAGTCAGTAAGACCTTGTTACTATTGTTGATGACATTTCGGTAACCATCGATGTACGAGAACTTTGCCTATTGGTCCGCCTCGTTCAACGAGCAGGAAAATGGTTCTCTTCGTCCCTCGCCCTTGGTACCTATGTTGTTGCCGACTTGACCCTCGAGACTCTCCTCGACATGCCTTGCTTACATGATCGTGCAAGATGTCAACGACCTTCCTACTTTTAACCACATGGTGGGCCCATAACCCACAGTTTCACAGGATCGAAACCTGACTCTCCTGTACACCCCTCTTCACAAGGTTGTTCCTCGCGTGTGGCCTCGTATGTAATTCACGGGCCACCGTCCCAAGTGATCTATTTTGGTAACAGACGCATAATACTCAATCTCATTGCTCTGGACCCCTTTAAGCATGTTGTTTCGGACATCGAACAATGGCCTATCCGTTTGAAACTTCTCATGGTACCTTCTTACTTTATTCTCGATATTTTCTTAAGTTCAATTCGAGAGTTACTTCCTACGCATTCCCTGAGTTATGTACCAGATAGTCAACCTGGTAAGGCCCGCCCTTCCCGAGTCTTCCCCCAAATCCTTTTCGTAAGTGCGATGAAGATCCCGAAGAAAGGATGACGACTTCATCATTTTGACACGAAGCGAAGTATGAAGGCATCAATATATTGGATTGACCTCTTCGAGAAGAGCAAGCCAGGATGAGAAGACCCGCTATATTCGTTACCAAACCTTCCCCCCTTACCCCCCTCTTAAATCTCGGGACGAGATTTCTTGTAGTGGAGGAGAATTGTGATGCCCGGATAATTAAGCTACAGTAACCCTCTGGTAATGATGCCACGTCACCTCTGTCACTGTAGTTAATCACGGGTTAAATCAAAAATGTTTTGAAATTCAAATGCAAGTTAATGATAACATTAAAAGTTTCCAAAAATTAAAACTAAAATGTTCGGTGATTGTCGAATATTACAAAGGTAATTATGGTGCAACAAACCCATTTTTATAAAATGCCTAAGCAATTTAAAATGATTTAAAAACAGAAAAGAAAATAAATAAAAGAAAGAAACTACAAAAGAGAAAACAAACAAAAAAAAGAAAAGGAAAAGGACCCCCGGGCCAGCCGACCCAACAGGCTGGCCCATTTGGCCACACCAGCCGGCCCAACCCCTCCCCTCCATAGCCCCCCCACCAGGGGAGAAACCCTAGCCGGTCCACCCATTCCCCCTCCTGCACAAGACGATCCCCACTCTCCTCCCCCGATCTGAATCGGGGCAGGAACGAGGAGGCCTCGGCGCCGTCTGCCCGTCGCTTTGGTGCCGCCCGCCTCTCCATCACCGGCGCCTCCCTTCCCCCACTTTCCCCTCTCCTCTCGGTCCCATCTGGATCGGGAGAGGCCCATTGCCGCCCCGGATTCCGTCGGCCGGAGCCGCCGCCTCGCCGCCCTCCTCCTCAGCGGACCTCGTCGCGGGCGCCGCCTCCCGTCGCGCGCCGTCTCCGTCCTCCTCCTCATGCCCCGCCACGAACCCTACATCCCCGTGAGCACCCCCTTCGCCCCTCTCCCCTAGGCCGCCACGGTCACCGCCCTCCCGCCCGCATGATCCCGATGCGCTCGGCGCCGCCCGTTGCAGCTCACCTTGCCTTCCCCTGGAGCGCCCCTGGGCGCCCCTCCGCACACCTCTTGCCTCGCTCGGTGCCACGCTCGTCGCACCCGGCCGCGCTCACCGTGGCCTCGCCCGCGCCTTCGGTCGGCCGTGGCTGTGGCATTGCCTTGGCCACGCCTCTACTGTGGCCCGCCTCTCCTCTCACCTGCAATGGCGCCCAGCTGGGCCTACGCCGGGCCTTGCCTACTTGGCAACGGCCGCCTGGGTTACTTTGTTAGCGGGTGGCGATCGCACCTGCACCCAACGCCCGCAAGGCCCCATGGGCCACTGACCACAGGGGCCCGCCCCCATAACGTTTTATTAAAAAAAAGGGAATTAAAAAAAGATAATAAATAAAAAAGATTTAATAAAATTAATTATTAATTAATTAATTATCTAATGAATTAATTAAGTTAATTAATCCGGTTTAATTAATTTAATTAACTAGTTAGGTTAATTAAATAGTAATTAAATTAACTAATCTGTAATTAACCTAAACAGGGAATGACAGGTGGGTCCCACTAGACCCACATGTCAGGTTGACCAAGTCAACTCTGTTGATTTCTTGACGTCGGCATGACATCATCTTGGCGTCATAAATCAATTTTCGAATTAATTAATTAATTAATTAAATTCCGTGAATTAATAAAATCTTTAGGAAATCATATCTTTTAATGTAACTCGGATTAAAATATTTTCAACATGAAAGTTGCTCGAGCAGCCGAGGCGAATCCGGAACGCGCAGTCCGTTCGTCCGCCACACACCCCTAACCTATCGAACCCGCAACTTTCCCCTCCGGCTCCTTTGTTCGAAAACCACGAAACCCGGGGATATTTTCCCGGATGTTTCCCCTTAACGGTACCACCTCATACCACGTTAGGGCATGCCTAGCATCGTTACTTGTCTTGTCATGCATCGATATGCATCTGTTTACATGGTATTCATTGTTTCTTCCCCTCTTCTCTCCGGTAGACTACGAGACCAAGCTGCTTCTTTGCCAGATTCGACTCTGAAGTTGTGACCCCTCTCTCTTGCGAGCAACCAGACAAGCCCCCCTTTGATCACGAGATATCGCCTACTCTTCTCTATCTTGCTTGCACTAGAGTAGTGTAGCATGTTCTTGCTTCGATTAATCCTATCTTCTTTGCATAGCCTATCCTTGCTACTCTGTTGTTACCTTTATCTCGCTATCCCACCGCTTAGTATAGGATGCTAGTATTTCCTTCTGTGGCCCTACATTCTTGTCCGTCTGTGAGCTATACTATCGGGCCGTGATCACTCGGGAGGTGATCACGGGTATATACTATATATTTATACATGATACATGTGGAGACTAAAAGTCGGGTTGGTGGTGGAGCACCCATGAGTGGATCTTTGAGGCGGAGCTGACAGGGCAGGTTGAGACCGCCTAGGAGAGAGGTGGGCTGGCCTGTTCGGCGTTCGCGGATACTTAACACGCTTAACGAGATCTTGGTATTTGATCCGAGTCGACTCTGAGCCTATCGCACTAACCATCTACGTGGGAGTAGTTATGGGTATCCCGGCGTCGTGGTATCAGAAGCACTTCGCGTGACGTCGGTATGGCGCCACGATTGGACTGAACGCCACTAGGCTAGGTCTGCTTCGGCAGCGTCACAGAACGTCTTGGTGTGCTTTCGAGGCGATGGGCCCAGACCCTGCGGCGCTTAGGTTTTAGACCGGCGTCGCGGCCTCTCTATTGAGCCTAGGTGGGGCTGCGGCGTGTTGATCTTCCGGCGGGCATGACCCAGAAAGTGTGTCGGCCAAATGGGATCAAAGCGTGTTGGGTAAGTTGGTGCACCCTAGCAGGGAAGTTAATCTATTGAATAGCCGTGATCTTGATAGCGGGGCGACTTGGAGTTGTACCTTGACCTTATGACAACTAGAACCGGATACTTTATAAAACACACCCTTCCAAGTGCCAGATACAATCGGTGGTCGCTCTCTCTCAGGGCAATGAAGAGGGGATCGCCGGGTAGGATTATTGCTATGTGATGTTACTTGGAGGACTTCAGCCTACCCTCTTCTACTGTTGCAAGACGAAGGTGACGAGCGTAGTCTTGATAAGACTAGCTATCCCCCTTATTACGGCATTCTGCGATTCGGTCCTTGATATGGCCTTTACACATATATCCATGCATATGTAGTGTAGCTCCTTGCTTGCGAGTACTTTGGATGAGTACTCACGGTTGCCTTGTTCCCCTTTTCCCCCTATCTCTACTCGGTTGATGCGACCACGATGGAGCCGGGGCAGACGCCACCGTCGATGGCGACTACTACCACGGAGGTGCCTACTACTACGTGCAGCCGGCCCGGCGGCGACACAGGTAGTTCAGAGGATCCCAGGCGGGAGGCCTGCGCCTCTTTCGATCTGTATCCCAGCTTTGTGCTAGTCTTCTTAAGGCAAACTTGTTTAACTTATGTGCGTACTCAGATATTGTTGCTTCCGCTGACTTCGTCTATGATCGAGCACTTGTATTCGAGCCCTCGAGGCCCCGGCTTGTATTATGATGCTTGTATGACTTATTTTATTTGTAGAGTTGTGTTGTGATATCTTCCCGTGAGTCCTCGATCTTGATCGTACACATTTGCGTGCATGATTAGTGTACGATTGAATCGGGGGCGTCACAGCCACCTTCCGTGCACGACATGGAAGGCCTGCCGTTCATGAAGCATGGTTGTGTCTTCAGTGCGCACCACCGGATGAACGACATGCTGGGACACGATATCCCTGATTTATGCCGCTTCATCTTGGATGAGTCTTCATCGTGTGGAACCGGACTAGAAAGCTGTGACAATGATTCCCATTGCCCACCGCTATGGATCGTGCCATCCATGAAGAACACCGGAATTGGAACACGGAGGAGGACATGTAGCCCATCTATGACGTGTAAGTGGAGTACGGTAATTGTGAATGGTAGCGCTGTGAATATATGTAGACTAGTCGTGCACAAAATTATCACATGAATTGGAGATGAACTTGTGTGGCATACTGGCATTTGTCCTTTAGAATTTATTACTAGTAAATGTGTTATGTGTATGTGCAACTTGTGTGGTTGTTGCACGGGCTCCAACATGCTCTTTGAGAAGAAAAAAAAAGGTGGCACGGCTTTGGATATACGTGACGTGGCGGCATCATACGATAGCATCGTTCGCTATAGTTGTAGTACACTCCTACTAGGACGACAACTCCTATAAAACCTTGCGCTTGGCTCTTTGCCTCTTCGGGAGGTTGTAGCGACCCGACCCGAGTGGATCAAGTCTCTGTGCTCAGGTGTCATCCCTGGATCAAGAATGTCGACACCACACAGTGCCGAAGGATTTATATGAGTAGCAATCACACACTTCTTACATCGTTGCCCAAAAGAGGACTTATTACAATAAATATGGCTTAAGGCCATCTAATAACGATAACGGCGGAAGACTTGGAAGATAAGTGAGCCCATCAACTCCGGTGACATCACCGAGTATAGAACCACGACCTAAAGCACCTTACTCATCATCTGAAAAGTCTCGCAACATGAAAGTTGCACCGAAAACGGGTCAAAGACATGGAATATCTTTGGCAATGTAACACATAGAGAATAATGAATGATAAGCCCGTACTACATGCATATGTGGCTGGTGGAAAAGCTCTATGGTTACAGTTTTGCATAAAGCCGCTTTTTTCCCTAGCCAAAGGAATAAATTTGTTTAACTATCATGGTGGTTGTTGAACATTGAGAATGGTTGACGACATCCTCAATCCCAATTAAAAGTACTCATTAAAAACCCAACAATATTAATTAGAGTAACATGTTGAGATTCACATGATATTCAAGTACTAGATACTCAAGATGTCCATAACCGGGGACACGGCTAATCATGATTAGTTTATACACTGCAGAGGTTTAGCACTTTTCCCCACAAGACTCGATCGCCTCCGCTTTGGTTTCTCGTGACTACATGGTGTTTGAGAGACGGATGACCGAGACATAGTCTTTCAGAAGCATTTGCACCTTACGATGGGTAGACCGTACCACCTACAACCCCTACATCAGCTAGTCTACCAAAGTAAGAGTTCACACGACTTAATCAACTATGCCAGAGCCCATAATGGCTTGTGGCTGCACACGGAAGTTACTAGCATGAATGGTCTTATGATCCCTTTGAGCCTGGGTGGCGGTCCGAAGAAAAACAGGCAAGTCCTGATAGAAACCAGGTGCCTCAATCCACCCAGATGTGTGTTTAAGTTGCCACCTTAGATAAACCATTAATAACAATCTCACATCTGTCATGGAATTCACTCACCCAATCCACGTCTACTAGCATAGCATAGCATAATAAGCAAACGAAGTAACTCCCAAGGTTTCATAAGTAAAACAGGTAATAGGTACTACCTCAATCTACTTCCCATCCCACAATTTAATTAGATCCTAATCATGCAAGTGTTTGAGGATTGATCTAATGCATAAAAGCGGGTGGTAGTAAAGGTATGATCAAGTGTTACTTGCCTTCTTGACGATCCATGAAACCTAGAGACTCGAAGTAACAAGCGGCGACTCGGGTGATCTATCACGAGACAAACAACAAGCATACAATAAGTACTCATCTAATGCGGTGTAAATCTCGAATAGAAGATCTAACCGTAAAGTTCAACTTAAGAACCACAGTTTGCAAAAAATTGAATCAACTAAAGCAACGAAAGTCAAACGACGAAAGAAAACAACTCGGTTCTAGCAAGTTGAAACTAAGTCAAATTTTACAGTAGCAAAACTTTGTTTAACTTGATTAGTCGAAACGGCGGTTTCGAGATGAAACTCCAGGCGCTTGAATCACCTGATTCCGATAAACGAGCGAGAAGATAGACTAGAAAGAAAATCAGATCTGAAATCGTTATCAGAAAAATAGCGGAATAAATCCGATGAGAAAGAAAGCGATTTAACGGTTGAGCGAACGGACGTTCATTAACCGAAGCAAACTGGTGATCATGTTCGTTAGGGACGTAACGGTCCAATGACGCTTGCTAAACAAAACCGGAAAGAAAAACCGGCGAGAAAAAACCGATCTAGGGTTTCGGAAGAAAATCGAAACGAAAAACCGATCTAGAAAACCGAACGGAAACCGGAACGATTCTGAAAAAACCGAACCGAGGAAAAGAAAAGGTGACGCGCTGAGGCTAGTACCTCAAGAGGCGAGGGCTCCGGGCGGTGGCGTTAGGTGGCGTGGCGGCACTTAGCGGCGGCGGTGTAGGGCGGCTACTGGGTGGCGGCAAGACTTGGCGGCGGTGTAGGGTGGCGGCTGGTGGGTGGCTAACTGCTGGGAGGAGGAGAGGAGAGGAGAGGTGTTGGTTTGATGTGTTAGAGGGGTGCTTGGGTATTTATATTGGGGAGGGAGGGTTTTTGCTTGGAGTAGGGGACAAGAATTAGAGTAGGATTAGGAATCCTAGGAATAAAAGCGAATGTAACGAACGGGTCCAAATCCTACTAGGATTTGTAAAAGAAAAGGAAACCAGGCGGCTCCTCGGCTCCTGGTGCGGCGCAGCTAGCGATGGCCTTGGCCTCTGGCCGGGCCGGTGGCTTAGCGGCTTGGGCCTTTGGCCCAAGCGGCTATGACTCTCTTTTTTTTAAATCGGTTTGTGAGAAAAATCTGAGAAAAAAAATCTAAACGAACTCCAAAATTAATAAAGTAAACTTTCCCCGACTCCTAAAATGAGTCGAACAAAATGAACTTTACTCGGGACCAAAAATGCAATTTTTGAAAACACGCATTTTTCCCTAAGGCAAATAAACTCAGAAAATCCAAAATTTGATTTATTTATTAAATCTTCATTTTTCCTAAATTTTGGGAAAGTCATATTATTCCTCTCTTATTTTTTGATATTGGAAAAATTATTTGAAGATAAATAAATAAATCCAATGATCCTCTTTTCATAGTTTTGAGAGAACTCAAATACGAAAATTTGAAATCTACAACTCTCTCCGAGGGTCCTTGAGTTGCGTGAATTTCTAGGATCAACAAAATGCAAGAAAATATGATATGCATGATGACTTAATGTATAACATTCCAAATTGAAAATTTGGGATGTTACAAACCTACCCCCTTAAGATGAATCTTGCCCTCGAGATTCGGGTTGGCTATAAAATAGGTGAGGGTGGTCCTTGAGCAAATCTTCTTCTCTTTCCCGTGTGGCTTCATCCTCGGTGTGGTGGCTCCTTGAACCTTGCAAAACTTGATAACCTTGTCATGCGAGTAACTTTCTGGGCATATTCGAGAATCTCGTTGGTTTCTCCTCATATGTTAAATCATCCTTCAACTGAATTGTTTCAAGTGGCACTGTATCTCTTAACGGTATCTCTGCCATCTCGGCGTGACATTTCTTCAGCTGAGAAACATGGAACACGTCATGAACTCCTGACAGTCCTTCTGGTAATTCCAGCTTATAAGCAACTTCTCCCATGCGTTGCAAGATCCTATACGGTCCAACGAAACGTGGTGCTAACTTTCCTTTAACTCCAAATCGCTTAACTCCTCAAGTGGGGATACTCTAAGATAAACTCATCTCCAACTTCATATTCTATCGCCTTGCGTTTTGAATCCGCATAGCTTTTTCGTCTGGATTTGGGCTACCTTGAGCCCTATCGCGAATCAACTTAACCTTCGCTCGAGACTCCTTAATCAAATCTGGTCCAAACAAGCCGACGGTCTCCAACTTCGTCCCATGATAACGGTGTCCTACACCTCCTTCCGCATAAAGCCTCGAAAGGTGCCATCTTCAAGCTGGTTTGGTAACTCTTGTTATAAGAAAACTCTGCATACGGCAAGTTATCATCCCAACTAGATCCATAATCTAGAGCACAAGCTCTCAGCATATCCTCCAAAATCTGATTGACTCTCTCTGCATCCATCGGTTCTGCGGGTGGAAAGTCGCATCTTTGAATTCCAGCTGGTTCCCAATGTTTCGTGCAACTGATTCCAAAACTTTGAGGTAAATTGGGTTCCTCTATACGTCTGATACTCCTCGAACTCCGTGCAAACAAACAATTCTGGTCATGTATATCTTTGCCAACTTAGCACTGCTATAGGTAGTCTTGACGGGAATGAAATGCGCTACCTTCGTCCAAGCGGTCGACTATAACCCAAATCGAGTCATAACTTTGAACGAGTCTTTGGCAAACCTGTGATGAAATCCATGCCTAGTTTATCCCACTTCCATTCGTGTATTGGCAATGGCTGCAACAATCGCCGGGCTTCGATGTTCTCGCTTTCACTCTCGACATACATCGCAAATCGCCTTTCATTACTCCGCGATATCCTTCTTCATTCCGGTCCACCGTATCGTTTCCTTCAAATCTAAATACATCTTGGTATTTCTGGGTGAATCGAGTAGGTGAATCATGTGCTTCTTGCAAAATCAACTTCCCGATCTCCGGGTCATCTGGCACATAAACACGGTCCTCAAACCATAGGGTACCGTGCTCATCCTCACGAAATCCCTTTTGCTTTTCCTTCGCTCATTTTCTTCTTTTATATCCGCAATCTCTTTGTCCCTTTTCCGAGCTTCCTGATTTTGTCCATCAACGAGACTGAATCTCCAATGCTGCTACATAGCCTCTCGGAACTATTTCCAAACATAGCTCTCAAGGTCTTCGGCTAGCTCCTTTGGTATTTCTCCCGTCAATAGCGTATTGACATGGCTCTTGACTCAATGCATCAGCTACTACATTAGCCTTTAGGGATGATAATGCAATCTCATATCATAATCCTTGATGAGTTCCAACCATCTCCTCCGTAAAGATTTAATTCCTTCGCGTGAAGATGTACTTCAAACTCTTGTGATCCGTGTACACCTCACAATGATTTCCAATGAGAAAATGTCTCCATGTCTTCAATGCATGCACAACGGCTGCTAACTCCAAATCATGTGGCATAATTCAACTCATGAGGCTTAAGCTGTCGTGAAGCATCTGAAACAACTCTTCCTTCCTGCATAAGCACTTTGCTCCAAGTCCTCGACGTGAAGCGTGCAATACACCTCATAATCCTTGGTCCGATCGGCAAAATTAGCCTTTGGTGAGGTAACCAATCTTTTCTTCAACTCCTGAAAACTTGCCTCACAATCCTCGGTCCATATGAACTTGGTATCTTTTTTCAGCAATTCCGTCATAGGCTTTGCAATCCTTGAGAAATTCTCAATGAATCTTCGGTAGTATCCTGCGAGTCCAAGGAAACTCGGATCTCTCCAACCTGTCGTTGGTGCTTCCCATTTGGTTACGGTCTCAACCTTCGTGGGGTCATTGCTATCCCTTCCCGGATATAACATGTCCAACAAATCCAACTTCCTTTAGCCAAAACTCACATTTCTTGAACTTGGCATATAATCGATGTTCCCTCGGTTTCTCCAAAACCAATCGCAAATGTTCCTTATGTTCTTCTTCATTCTTCGAGAAAACCAAAATATCATCTATGAACACCACGACAAACTTATCCAAAAACTCCATAAACACTTTGTTCATCGTGTTCATGAAATAGGCTGGCGCGTTAGTCCGTCCAAATGACATAACGGTATATTCATACAGTCCATATCTCGTGGTAAATGCTGTCTTAGGTATGTCCTGCTCCGAATCTTCAATCGATGGTACCGATCGCAAATCGATCTTGGAAAACACTTTAGCTCCTTGCAAACGATCAAACAGATCATTTATCATAGGTAGTGGGTACTTGTTCTTGATCGTTACTTGATTTAAACCACGATAGTCTACAACCATCCTTAATGATCCGTCCTTCTTCTCTACTAAAAGTACGGGTGATCCCCAAGGCGAAGAACTTGGGCGTATATAACCTTTATCCATTAGCTCCTTAATCGCTTCTTGATTTCCGCCAAATCCTATGCGGGCATCCCGTATGGTCGCTCGATATTGGGCACATGCACGGCAAAAGATCTATCAAAAACTCAATGTCTCTATCCGGTGGCATTCTGCAACTCTTCCGCAAATACATCAGGAAATCCCTTACCATCGGTACTTCTTCCCGCACAACTCCTCGATAAGGAATTTACTTGTGCTCTCCTCGGCTCATGCCGTGATACATACTTGATTCTCCTCCCTTACGGGGTGGTAAGCAAAATTGACTTAGTGGCGCAATCTATGTTTCCCTCCATACCCGATAACCAATCCATGCCTAATATCACATCCAATCCTTGGGATTCCAGAACTATTAGGTCCGAGGAAAAACATAGTGTCCAATCCTTAATGGCGGTCGATCACACCATATACTAGCCATGTATTCTCGCCTCGGGTGAGGTTACTAGCATGGGTGACCTAAGGGCTTGGGTTGGTAATTTGTACTTATCCACAAATCCCCTTGATATGTATGAATGTGATGCACCAGTATCGAAAAGAACTAGTGCAGTAAATGACTTAACCAAAAACTTACCGATTACTGCATCGGGCTGATCTTCAACCTCCTCCACGGTAACGTGGTTCACTTGTCCTTTATTGAAAGGGTTTGGCTTCTTTCCAGAGCTTCCATTTCCACCTTGGCCTTCGGGACATTCATTTGCATAATGTCCGTTCTTGGAACACTTGTAACAGGTGACATGACTCAAGTCTTTCTTGGTTGGGGTTGATGGTGTGGTCCGGTTCTGGCCGTTGCTTCCTCCATTCCCATTTCCATTTTTGTGGCCATTATGGTTGTGCGAACTACCTCCTCCATGGGTATCTTTGGCCCGAACTCCCTGTTTAGGGGTATAATCGGGGCTTCATTGGGCTCGAGTTATACTTCCCTGCCCATACTTCCTCTTGCGGTTCTCAATTTCTGCTGCTTTCCTTCAATCATGAGGCACGGTCTACCAACTCCCGGTAGTTATTGAAACTTGCTACCATCAACTGCATGCTTAATTCATCATTCAGTCCTTCCGTAAACTTCTCCCCGCTTAGCTGCATCCGTAGTAACGCTATCTGGGGCATAACGTGCTAACTTACTAAAAGCATCCACATACCGGCCAACAGCCCTTCCTCCTTGGCGTAAGTTGCGAAACTCACGCTTCTTCATGGCCATAGCTCCCGCCGAGACATGGGCAGTCTGAAGCTTCTTTGGCCAGATCCCATGTGACAAAGGTCTCTGTGGTAAGTGGCTGTAAAATTCTCCCACCATGCCGCTTGGGTCCTTCAAGCTGGTGTGCAGCAAACTTCACCTTTTCTCCATTCAGACATCCTGCAGTTGGTCAACTCCTCCCTACCTTACGGAGCCAATCATCTGCTACTATCGGCTCGGTGCTCTTGGAAAACACCGCGGGTTCAAATTTTAAGAAACGTGGTCAAGTGATCTGCAGTGGTGGTGGCGGTGGGTTGTTGTTGTTGCCTTGGTTCTGTACCAATGTTTGGATCAAAGTGTTACCGCTTTGGATCAACTGGGTGATCTCTGGCGGAAAAACAAACCCGGGTCGCGTCTCGGAGGCATCTGATGGGTTTAGAAAAGATGAGAAATTAAGAAATAGAGTGAGGTCTAAGAAGAAACACTACCCAAATGTATATGAGCAAATGCACACAAAATCACTTCATTCAATTCAAACAAAGGGCTTACAACGATATAACTATCCAAAAAGTGCGTGTACTATGATGTTACATGGAGGTAATACTACTAATGTGTGGGGGTCATCTACTAATTTGAACCGGTGGAAGACTCCATGATGTCGCCCACTTCCGTCTTCAAAGTCGGGTTCACTTGGATCCGAATCGGTGTCGTCGATGATGAGGTAGTTGCTCGGACTGACCCGATGTACTTGTCTTCATTCTTGAGCGCCAATTTCTTCTTGAGTTCTTCAATCTCATACTTAAGATCGTTATTGTGTCTTGCTACAGCCACGATCTCGTCCATGTAGTCCTTACGTGTAGACTTTAGTTCTTCTTCAAGTTCGATGATCCTTCCCTTCGCATCCTTCAATTCGATCATATCATTGCACATCCGGTTCTCCGGGCGCCGAATGTCTTTGGTTTAACTCTGGATGAAAGCTGCAATGGATCTATCCTTCTTGGTCTTGACTATCTCCCATTGTTCATCTCGGCGTCATAAATCTGATAGATGGTGTCCTTGAGGTCTTCTTGGTAAACTTCTCCAATGCGTCCCATGGTGATATGAGCTGCCATGCTCTTTCCGGACTCCAGGTTGGTGCAATCAAAACACTATCTATGGGCTTGGTGATTGGGGCGAATGTCCTTCCTGAACGTGAGCTTGAATCTTCCAAGTAGCTCTTCTTGAGCAGTGGCGTTGAAAGTCCGGTGAAACTTGGTAGTCCAATGTTCGTGTACTTGGTGACTTCCTTCAAGTGAAATCCAAAAGGTGTGCCTTCATCCGGTTGGGCGACTTGATCTTCGCAAGGCCCTTCATCCTAAAAGAGTAGAAAAGATGAGGAGTTAGAAAATGGGAAGAGAGTAGTGATCTATGGTTTTAACTTAGTGGTCGTGTCCTTACGAATGTGTGCTCGATACCATCTCTGAGCGACCCGACCCGTGTGGATCAAGTCTACGCCCTCGTGTGTCATCCCCGGATCAAGAATGTCGACACCACACAAGATTTCAAGGATTTATAACAGTAGCAATCACACACTTCTTACATTGTTGCCCAAAAGAGGACTTATTACAATAAATATGGCTTAAGGCCATCTAATAACGATAACAGCGGAAGACTTGGAAGATAAGTGAGTCCATCAACTCCAGTGACATCACCGAGTATAGAACCACGACCTAAAGCACCTTACTCATCATCTCAAAAGTCCGCAACATGAAAGTTGCAGCCCGAAACGGTCAAAGACATGGAATATGCTGGCAATGTAACACATAGAGAATAATGAATGATAAGCCTGTACTACATGCATATGTGGCTGGTGGAAAAAGCTCTATGGTTACAGCTTTTGCATAAAGCCAGTTTTTCCCATCGCAAAGGAATAAATTTGTTTAACTATCATGGTGGTTGTTGAACATTGAGAATGGTTGACAACATCCTCAATCCCAATTAAAAGTACTCATTAAAAACCCAACAATATTAATTAGAGTAACATGTTGAGATTCACATGATATTCAAGTACTAGATACTCAAGATGTCCATAACCGGGGACACGGCTAATCATGATTAGTTTATACACTCTGCAGAGGTTTGCGCACTTTTCCCCATAAGACTCGATCGCCTCCGTTTGGTTTCTCGCACTACATGGTGTTTGAGAGACGGATGACCGAGACATAGTCTTTCAGAAGCATTTGCACCTTACGATGGGTAGACCGTACCACCTACAACCCCTACATCAGCTAGTCTACCACTATAAGAGTTCACACGACTTAATCAACTATGCCAGAGCCCATAATGGCTTGTGGCTGCACATGAAGTTACTAGCATGAACGATCTTATGATCCCTTTGAGCACGGGTGGCGGTCCAGAAGAAAAACAGTAAGTCCTCGATAGAAACCAGGTGCCTCAATCCACCCAGATGTGTGTTTAAGTTGCCACCTTAGATAAACCATTAATAACAATCTCACATATGTCATGGAATTCACTCACCCAATCCACGTCTACTAGCATAGCATAGCATAATAAGCAAACGTAGAAGTAACTCCCAAGGTTTCATAAGTAAAACAGTAATAGGTACTACCTCAATCCACTTCCCATCCCACAATTTATTTAGATCCTAATCATGCAAGTGTTTGAGGATTGATCTAATGCATAAAAACTGGGTGGTAGTAAAGGTATGATCAAGTGTTACTTGCCTTTGTCGACGATCCATGAAACCTAGAGACTCAAGTAACAAGCGGCGACTCCGGTGATCTATCGCAGACAAACAAAAAGCATACAATAAGTACTCATCTAATGCATGTAAATCTCGAATAGAAGATCTAACCGGAAAGTTCAACTTAAGAACCACAGTTTGCAAAAAAACCGAATCAAATAAAGCAACGAAAGTCAAACGGCGAAAAGAAAACAACTCGGTTCTAGCAAGTTGAAACTAAGTCAAATTTTACAGTAGCAAAACTTTGTTTAACTTGATTAGTCGGAACGGCGGTTTCGAGATGAAACTCCAGCGCTTGAATCACTGATTCCGATAAACGAGCGAGAAGATAGACTAGAAAGAAAATCGGATCTGAAATCGCTATCGTAAAAATAGCGGAATAAATCCGATGAGAAAGAAAACGACGATTTAACGGTTGAACGAACGGACGTTCATTAATCAAGCAACCGGTGATCACATTCGTTAGGACTTAACGGTCCGGAGAACGCTTGCTAAACAAAACCGGAAAGAAAAACGGCGAGAAAAACCGATCTAGGGTTTCGGAAAGAAAATCGAAAACGAAAAACCGATCTAGAAAACCGAACGGAAGCGAAGCGGAAACCAAACGATTTACGAAAAACCGAACCAAGGAAAAGAAAAAGGTGACGCAAGGCTAGTACCTCAAGAGGCGAGGGCTCCGGCGGCGGCGGCGTTGGTGGCGGCGGCACTTAGCGGCGGCGGTGTAAGGGCGGCGCTGGTGTGGCGGGCGGCGGCACTTGGCGGCAGCGGGCAGAAGGCGGCGGGCTGGGTGGCGCAATGCTTTGCTACGGAGGAGGAGAGGAGAGGAGAGGTGTTGGTTTGATGTGTTAGAGGGGGTGCTTGGGTATTTATATTGGGGAGGGAGGGTTTTTGCTTGGAGTAGGGACAAGAATTAGAGTAGGATTAGGAATCCTAGGAATAAAAACGGAATAACGAACGGGTCCAAATCCTACTAGGATTTTAAAGAAAAGGAAACCAGGCGGCTCCTGCTCCTCGGTGCGGCATCGCTTAGCGATGGCCTTGGCCTCTGGCCGGGTTGGTTTACGGTTTGGGCCTTTGGCCCAAGGCATGACTCTTTTTTTTTTAAATCGGTTTCTTGCAGAAAAATACAGAGAAAAAATCTAAACGAACTCCAAAATTAATAAAGTAAACTTTCCCGACTCCTAAAAATGAGTCGAACAAAATGAACTTTTACTGGGCCTAAAATGCAATTTTTGAAAACACGATTTTTCCCTAAGGCAAATAAACTCCGAGAAGAATCCAAAATTTTATTTATTTATTAAATCTTCATTTTTCCTAAATTTTGGGAAAGTCATATTATTCCCTCTCTTATTTTTGATATTGGAAAAATTATTTGAAGATAAATAAATAAATCCAATGATCCTCTTTTCATAGTTTTGAGAGAACTCAAATACGAAAATTTGAAATCTACAACTCTCTCCGAGTGTCCTTGAGTTGCGTGAATTTCTAGGATAAACAAAATGCAAGAAAATTTGATATGCATGATGACTTAATGTATAACATTCCAAAGTGACAATTTGGGATGTTACAAACCTACCCCCTTAAGATGAATCTCGACCTCGAGATTCGGGTTGGCTAGAAAATAGGAGAGGGTGGTCCTTGAGCACATCTTCCTCTCTTTCCCAGGTGGCTTCATCCTCATAGAGGTGGCTCCTTTGAACCTTGCAAAACTTGATAACCTTGTCGCAAGTAACTCTGTTGGCATATTCGAGAACTCGATGGTTTCTCCTCATATGTTAAATCATCCTTCAACTGAATTGCTTCAAGTGGCACCGTATCTCTTAACGGTATCTCCGCCATCTCGGCGTGACATTTCTTCACCGAGAAACATGGAACACGTCATGAACTCCTCGACAGTCCTTCCGTAATTCCAGCTTATAAGCAACTTCTCCCATGCGTTGCAAGATCCTATACGGTCCAACGAAACGTGGTGCTAACTTTCCTTTAACTCCAAATCGCTAACTCCTCGAAGTGGGGATACTCTAAGATAAACTCTGTCTCCAACTTCATATTCTATCGCCTATGCGTTTTGAATCCGCATAGCTTTTACATGCAGGACTGGGCTACCTTGAGCCTATCGCGAATCAACTTAACCTTCCTGTTGAGACTCCTTAATCAAATCTGGTCCAAACAATCAGCGGCCTCCAACTTCGTCCCATGATAACGGTGTCCTACACCTCCTTCCGTACAAAGCCTCGAAGGTGCCATCTTCAAGCTGGTTTGGTAACTGTTGTTATAAGAAAACTCGTGATACGGCAAGTTATCATCCCAACTAGATCCATAATCTAGTGCACAAGCTCTCAAAGATATCCTCCAAAATCTGATTGACTCTCTCGGTCATCCATCGGTGCGTGGGTGGAAAGTCATCTTGAATTCCAGCCTGGTTCCCAATGTTTCGTGCAACTAATTCCAAAACTTTGAGGTAAATTGGATTCCTCTATCTGATACGATACTCCTCGGAACTCCGTGCAAACAAACAATTCTGGTCATGTATATCTTTGCCAACTTAGCACTGCTATAGGTAGTCTTGACGGGAATGAAATGCGCTACCTTCGTCAAGCGGTCGACTATAACCCAAATCGAGTCATAGCCTGAACGAGTCTTTGGCAAACCTGTGATGAAATCCATGCCTAGTTTATCCCACTTCCATTCGGTATTGGCAATGGCTGCAACAATCCTGCCGCTTCTCGATGTTCTCGCCTTCACTCTCGACATACATCGCAAATCGCTACATACTCCGCGATATCCTTCTTCATTCCGGTCCACCACAATGTTTCCTTCAAATCTAAATACATCTTGGTATTTCCTGGGTGAATCGAGTAGGGTGAATCATGTGCTTCTTGCAAAATCAACTTCCTGATCTCCGGGTCATCTGGCACATAAACACGGTCCTCAAACCATAGGGTATCGTGCTCTTCCTCACGAAATCCCTTTGCTTTTCCTTCGCTCATTTTCTTCTTTATATCCGCAATCTCTTTGTCCCTTTTCTGAGCTTCCCTGATTTTGTCCATCAACGTAGACTGAATCTCCAATGCTGCTACATAGCCTCTCGGAACTATTTCCAAACATAGCTCTCGAAGGTCTTCGGCTAGCTCCTTTGGTATTTCTCCCGTCAATAGCGTATTGACATGGCTCTTGCGGCTCAATGCGTCAGCTACTACATTAGCCTTTCCGGGATGATAATGCAATCTCATATCATAATCCTTGATGAGTTCCAACCATCTCCTCTCGCGAGATTTAATTCTTCTGCATTGAAGATGTACTTCAAACTCTTGTGATCCGTGTACACCTCACAATGATTTCCAATGAGAAAATGTCTCCATGTCTTCAATGCATGCACAATGGCTGCTAACTCCTAATCATGTGTGGCATAATTCAACTCATGAGGCTTAAGCTGTCGTGAAGCATACGAAACAACTCTTCCTTCTGCATAAGCATCGCTCCAAGTCCTCGGCGTGAAGCGCCGTAATACACCTCATAATCCTTGGTCCGATCTGCAAAATTAGCACTTTGGTGAGGTAACCAATCTTTTCTTCAACTCCACGAAAACTTGCCTCACAATCCTCAGTCCATATGAACTTGGTATCTTTTTTCAAAGAATTCCGTCATAGGCTTTGCAATCCTTGAGAAATTCTCAATGAATCTTCGTAGTATCCTCGCGAGTCCAAGGAAACTCGGATCTCTCCAACCGTCGTTGGTGCTTCCCATTTGGTTCTGGTCTCAACCTTCGTGGGGTCAACTGCTATCCTTCCCCGGATATAACATGTCCAAGAAATCCAACTTCCTTTAGTTAAAACTCACATTTGCTGAACTTGGCATATAACTGATGTTCCCTCAGTTTCTCCAAAACCAATCGCAAATGTTCCTTATGTTCTTCTTCATTCTTCGAGAAAACCAAAATATCATCTATGAACACCACGACAAACTTATCCAAAAACTCCATAAACACTTTGTTCATCAGGTTCATGAAATAGGCTGGCGCGTTAGTCAGTCCAAATGACATAACGGTATATTCATACAGTCCATATCTCGTGGTAAATGTTGTCTTAGGTATGTCCTGCTCCCGAATCTTCAACTGATGGTACCCTGATCGCAAATCGATCTTGGAAAACACTTTAGCTCCTTGCAAACGATCAAACAGATCATTTATCATAGGTAGTGGGTACTTGTTCTTGATCGTTACTTGATTTAAACCACGATAGTCTACAACCATCCTTAATGATCCGTCCTTCTTCTCTACTAAAAGTACGGGTGATCCCCAAGGCGAAGAACTTGGGCGATATAACCTTTATCCATTAGCTCCTTAATATGCTTCTTGATTTCCGCCAAATCCTGTGCGGGCATCCTGTATGGTCGCTTCGATATTGGGCCTGTACCTGGCAAAAGCTCTATCAAAAACTCAATGTCTCTATCCGGTGGCATTCCTGGCAACTCTTCCGGAAATACATCAGGGAAATCCCTTACCACTGGTACTTCTTCCTGCACAACTCCTGATAAGGAATTTACTTGTGCTCTCCTCGGCTCATGCCGTGGATACATACTTGATTCTCCTCCCTTACGGGGTGGTAAGCAAAATTGACTTAGTGGCGCAATCTATGTTCCCTCCATACTTGATAACCAATCCATGCCTAATATCACATCCAATCCTTGGGATTCCGTAATCTATTAGGTCCGAGGGAAAACATAGTGTCCAATCCTTAATGGCGATCGATCACACCATATACTAGCCATGTATTCTGCTCGGGTGAGGTTACTAGCATGGGTGACCTAAGGGCTTGGGTTGGTAATTTGTACTTATCCACAAATCCCTTGATATGTATGAATGTGATGCACCAAGATGTCGAAAAGAACTAGTGCGATAAATGACTTAACCAAAAAACTTACCGACATCGCATCGGGCTGATCTTCAACCTCCTCCACGGTAATGTGGTTCACTTGTCCTTTATTGAAAGGGTTTGGCTTCTTTCGTAGCTTCCATTTCCACCTTGGCCTTCGGGACATTCATTTGCATAATGTCCGTTCTTGGAACACTTGTAACGGTGACATGACTCAAGTCTTTCTTGGTTGGGGTTGATGGTGTGGTCCGGTTCGGCCGTTGCTTCCTCCATTCCCATTTCCATTTTTGTGGCCATTATGGTTGTGCTAACTACCTCCTCCATGGGTATCTTTGGCCCGAACTCCCTGTTTAGGGGTATAGCAGAGGCTTCTGCTTTGGGCTCGAGTTATACTTCCCCTGCCCATACTACCTCTTGCGGTTCTCAATTTGCTGCTGCTTTCCTTCAATCATGAGGGCACGGTCTGCCAACTCCTGGTAGTTATTAAAACTTGCTACCATCAACTGCATGCTTAATTCATCATTCAGTCCTTCCAGAAACTTCTCACCTTAGTGCAGATCCGTAGCAACGTCATCCGGGGCATAACGTGCTAACTTACTAAAAGCATCCACATACCGCCAACAGTCCTTCCTCCTTGGCGTAAGTTGCGAAACTCACGCTTCTTCATGGCCATAGCTCCTCACGAGACATGGGCGGTCGGAAAGCTTGTCAAACTGATCCCATGTGGCGGTGTCTACAGTGGTAAGTGGTTGTAAAATTCTCCCACCATCTTGCTGCGGGTCCTTCAAGGTGTGCAAAGAAACTTCACCTTTTCTCCATCTGTACATCCTGCAGTGGTCAACTCCTCCCTACCTTACGGAGCCAATCATCTGCTACTATCGGCTCGGTGCCATCGGAAAACACCATGGTTCAGCCTTAAGAAACGTGTCAAGTGATCTGCAGTGGTGGTGGCGGTGGGTTGTTGTTGTTGCCTTGGTTCTGTACTCAATGTTTGGATCAAAGTGTTACGCTTTGGATCAACTGGGTGATCTCTCGGCGGGAAAACAAACCCGAATTCGCGTCTCGGAGGCATCCGATGGGTTTAGAAAAGATGAGAAATTAAGAAATAGAGTGAGGTCTAAGGAGAAACACTACCCAAATGTATATGAGCAAATGCACAAAATCACTTCATTCAATTCAAACAAAGGGCTTACAACGATCTAACTATCGAAAAAGTGCGTGTACTATGATGTTACATGGAGGTAATACTACTAATGTGTGGGGGTCATCTACTAATTTGAACCGTGGAAGACTCCATGATGTCCGCTTCCAGCCTTCGCCTCTTCAAAGTCGGGTTCACTTGGATCCGAATCGGTGTCGTCGATGATGATGTAGTTGCTTTCGTACAGGCGACGTACTTGTCTTCATTCTTGAGCTCCAATTTCTTCTTGAGTTCTTCAATCTCTTACTTATGATCGTTATTGTGTCTTGCTACAGATTCGATCTCGTCAATGTAGTCCTTACGTGTAGACTTTAGTTCTTCTTCAAGTTCGATGATCCTTCCTTCGCATCCTTCAATTCGATCATATCATTGCACATCTGGTTCTCCTGGCGCCGAATGTCTTTGGTTTAACTCTGGATGAAAGCTGCAATGGATCTATCCTTCTTGGTGCCGACTATCTCCCATTGTTCATCTCGGCGTCCGCAACGTCGATAGATGGTGTCCTTGAGGTCTTCTTGGTAAACTTCTCCAATGCGTCCCCATGGTGATATGAGCTGCCATGCTCTTTCCGGACTCGTGTTGGTGCACCGAAAACACTATCTATAGGCTTGGTGATTGGGGCGAATGTCCTTCCGGAACGTGAGCTTGAATCTTCGGTAGCTCTTCTTCAGAGCAGTAGTGGTGTTGAAAGTCCGGTGAAACTTGGTAGTCCAATGTTCAGTACTTGGTGACTTCCTTCAAGTGAAATCCAAAAGGTGTGCCTTCATCTGGTTGGGCGATTTGATCTTCGGCGTCCTTCATCCTAAAAAGAGTAGAAAAGATGAGGAGTTAGAAAATGGGAAGAGAGTAGTGATCTATGGTTTTAACTTAGTGGTCGTGGTCCCTACGGCCAGGTGTGTGCTCGATACCATCTGCATGGCGACCCGACCCGAAAGTGGATCAAGTTCGTGCTCGTGTGTCATCCTCGGATCAAGAATGTCGACACCACACAGTACTTCGAAGGATTTATAACAGAGTAGCAATCACACACTTATTACATCGTTGCCCAAAAGAGGACTTATTACAATAAATATGGCTTAAGGCCATCTAATAACAATAACAGCGGAAGACTTGGAAGATAAGTGAGACCATCAACTCCAGCAGCATCACTGAGTATAGAACCACGACCTAAAGCACCTTACTCGTCGTCTGAAAAGTGTGCAACATGAAAGTTGCAGCCCGTAAACGGGCCAGCACATGGAATATGCTGGCAATGTAACACATAGAGAATAATGAATGATAAGCCTGTACTACATGCATATGTGGCTGGTGGAAAAGCTCTACGGTTACAGTTTTGCATAAAGCCGCTTTTTCCCTATCGCAAAGGAATAAATTTGTTTAACTATCATGGTGGTTGTTGAACATTGAGAATGGTTGACAGCATCCTCAATCCCAATTAAAAGTACTCATTAAAAACCCAACAATATTAATTAGAGTAACATGTTGAGATTCACATGATATTCAAGTACTAGATACTCAAGATGTCCATAACCGGGGACACGGCTAATCATGATTAGTTTATACCCTGCAGAGGTTTGCGCACTTTTCCCCATAAGACTCGATCGCCTCCGCTTGGTTTCTCGCACTACATGGTGTTTGAGAGACGGATGACCGAGACATAGTCTTCGTAAGCATTTGCACCTTACGATGGGTAGACCGTACCACCTACAACCCCTACATCAGCTAGTCTACCACCGTAAGAGTTCACACGACTTAATCAACTATGCGAGCCCATAATGGCTTGTGGCTGCACACGGAAGTTACTAGCATGAACGATCTTATGATCCCTTTGAGCCTGGGTGGCGGTCCGAAGAAAAACAGTAAGTCCTGATAGAAACCGGTGCCTCAATCCACCCAGATGTGTGTTTTAAGTTGCCACCTTAGATAAAACCATTAATAACAATCTCACATCCGTCATGGAATTCACTCACCCAATCCACGCCTACTAGCATAGCATAGCATAATAAGCAAACGAGAAGTAACTCCCAAGGTTTCATAAGTAAAACAGGTAATAGGTACTACCTCAATCTACTTCCCATCCCACAATTTATTTAGATCCTAATCATGCAAGTGTTTGAGGATTGATCTAATGCATAAAAAGCGGGTGGTAGTAAAGGTATGATCAAGTGTTACTTGCCTTTGGTCGACCATCCGCGAAACCTAGAGACTCAAGTAACAAGCGGCGGACTCCGGGTGATCTATCGCAGACAAACAACAAGCATACAATAAGTACTCATCTAATGCAGGTAAATCTTTAATAGAAGATCTAACCGGAAAGTTCAACTTAAGAACCCTGGTTGCAAAAAAGAATCGAATCAAATAAAGCAACGAAAAGTCAAACGAAAAGAAAACAACTCGGTTCTAGCAAGTTGAAACTAAGTCAAATTTTACAGTAGCAAAACTTTGTTTAAGTTGATTAGTCCTGAACGGCGGTTTCGAGGTGAAACTCCGTGCGCTTGAATCACTCGATTCCGATAAACGAAAGCGAGAAGATAGACTAGAAAGAAAATCGGATCTGAAATCGCTATCGTAAAAAATAGCGGAATAAATCGATGAGAAAGAAAAGCGACGAAACGGTTGAACGAACGGACGTTCATTAACCGAAGCAAACTGGTGATCACGTTCGTTAGACGAACGATCCAGCGCAACGCTTGCTAAACAAAACCGGAAAGAAAAACCGCGAGAAAAACCGATCTAGGGTTTCGGAAAAGAAAATCAAACGAAACCGATCTAGAAAACCGGAACTTAAAACCGAACGAAACCGGAACGATTTATGAAAAACCGAACCGAGGAAAAGAAAAGGTGACGGCCTTGGGCTAGTACCTCAAGAGGCGAGGGCCCGCGGCGGCGGCGTTAGTGGCGGCGGGCGGCACTTGGCGGTGGCGCTGGTGGCGGCCATGCACTTGGCGGCGGGCGGTGTAGGGCTGACATTGGTATGGCGCTATTGGGCACAAGGAGGAGAGGAGAGAGAGGTGTTGGTTTGATGTGTTAGAGGGGGTGCTTGGGTATTTATATTGGGGAGGGAGGGTTTTTGCTGGGAGTAGTGGACAAGAATTAGAGTAGGATGAGGACTCCTAGGAATAAAAACTAATAACGAACGGGTCCAAATCCTACTAGGATTTGTAAAAGAAAAGGAAACCTGGGCGGCTCCTGCTCCTGGGTGCGGGCGCTTGGCGATGGCCTTGGCCTCCTCGGCTGGTTGGCTTACGGCTTGGGCCTTTGGGCCCAAGGCGCCATGACTCTCTTTTTCTTTTTTCTTTTTCCTAAATCGGTTTCACAAGCAGAAAAATACAGAGAAAAAACAAAACGAACTCCAAAATTAATAAAGTAAACTTACCCCGACTCCTAAAAATGAGTCGAACAAAATGAACTTTAACTCGGGGCCTAAAATGCAATTTTTGAAAACACGCATTTTTCCCTAAGGCAAATAAACTCCGAGAAAAATCCAAAATTTGATTTATTTATTAAATCTTCATTTTTCCTAAATTTTGGGAAAGTCATATTATTCCCTCTCTTATTTTTGATATTGGAAAAATTATTTGAAGATAAATAAATAAATCCAATGATCCTCTTTTCATAGTTTGGAGAGAGAACTCAACACGAAAATTTCGAAATCTACAACTCTCTCCGAGGGTCCTTGAGTTGCGTGAATTTCTAGGATCAAAAAAATGCAAGAAAATATGATATGCATGATGACTTAATGTATAACATTCCAAATTGAAAATTTGGGATGTTACAGAGGTTCAACAGTTCGTACTCGTGTGAACCTTGCACCTGGCTCTTCGCCTCTTCGGAAGGTCCAACAATGATGATATTACAGTACAATATGCTTCCGCAATTTGACACCGATTGAATCGCTGCACGCCCACCATGAGGGCGAGGGCGAGGGCAAGGGAGAGGGAGAGGGCGCTGTAGTCAAAACCCTCTCCTCGCCCCTGCGGAACCACCGGCAAGTGGGCAAGGGAGAGGCTTAGTAAGCAAGCTTCTCCTCGCTCGGCAAGTTGACGGGACACATCAAAGCAAAGTACTAGTACTAGTAGTAGTCCATACCTGCCCTTTCCGATTAATATAGCTTAATTTGAAACGAGAAAAATACATCGGCGGTCAACGTATGTAACAATACGCTCTTTTACGGTCACTATATATAGTTTTGCGTCGATTATACGATCACTAGCTCATCGTAGAGCACCGTATTGCACCTCACCGACCGCCACATAGTCGACGTGGCACTTTGTTGACTGGTTAAATTGTCACCGGTTTCGGGTCCCACCTGGGTTAGCGTGAGCAAAGAAATCAGTTAAACAAAACTTTACTTAAGGCGCGACACGAGTCCAACCCTTCCGCCAACCGCCTTCGGGTGTGTATGTGAGTGCATGCACGTGTCCTCCTCGGTCTTCCAACAAAGAGTGTACATCGCTATAAAACATGATGTAGTAGTATATGATGTACATCTACACTTCCAATGCATTTAGCCTTTAATCAAAATCGATATTGATTGACTAATGCACCAACTTGTGCTGTAGGTATAGGCTACATGTCTATCCTTAATTACAGCATGCAACGGCCTTCATTTAATCTTCTTATCTCAATGGTCGCATGCACACATAAGTCTGCTACTTTTGGAGTTAATTATACCCTGGTCAATGTGTAAATCTCTAAATGTACAGTCTTTCACGGACGTAGGGAGTAGGTTGAGCACTTGAGCGTGAGCGTGTGTGTTGCATCGTGTGCTGTGTGCCGCATGGGTGCGTGAGTGTTGCGTGCGTCCATGTGGAGTACGTGTGAGTGTTGCATGTTGCATGCATGCATGCATGCATGGGGCTTACTCCCTCCCATTGACATGTTCATATTTCAAGCTTCCTCTGTTCCCTCCATATGGTGATACTCCTCCTGCTCCCAAATAGTACGGAGTAAAAGCCTCCCTCTGTTCCCAAATACGTAGTGTTTGTCTTTCTCTGATTTCAACAAGTGACTAGGTACGGAGCAAAATGAGTGAAGTGAGCGAGAGAGGCATAGGGATCTTGTAGAAAGGAAGTCCTCATGATCCATTATTCCCCATCTCGGTCGAGAGAACTATTCAACTAGTCTTCTCAAAGGAAGTGATAATACACACTGCAGCAGATGGGACACATAATTAATAAGCTGAACCAGCGTGTTGGTGTTACTAAATCAGCCTTTACCCAAAGATCTGCCATCATGTTTGCCAAGAGAGCACGCTCAAGAATACGCCACGCACCTCTGTCCTCCATTAACTGACATATGGGCCCTCTTGTGGTAGACCCACATGTCATCGGTGTAACTATTTACACTCCGGAGGACGGTGCCTATATCCTGGTAGTAGTACTAGTAGAATTGAGATTTAATGCACTTTCTTCCCTGTCTTCCACTCTTCTTCCTCCTCTCTTCTTCTTCCTCCTCTCTTCCCCATCGTCGGCCGCACACCATTTACCCCCGCTCACATCGCCGCCTTCCGCTGCCGCTTATCTTCCTTGGTAGCTCACAGACTATATCCCCCGCCACCGCCGGGCACACGAGGAGAAGCTTCTTCACTCGCCCACCAAGATTCACTTCCCCGCTGGCTCGCAGGCACCGAAAACCCCAATGGCAGAACCGACTGACACGCAGAGCCGCGATTGGAATTCCCTCCCCGATGTTCTCTTGGAGCAGATATGTAGTCGTATGGACCTACTCAGCACCGTCCGTCTGGCCGCATGCTCGGTGTCTTTGTACCGTCTACTTGTCTACAACCGGTCGGCTCTTTTCAAGACACCATGCTTGCTGATGCCCGATCCTCGCAGGTGGCCCAGACACCGACTTGATGATCCTACGGAGGTTGCCGTGGTGCCCCTCGACATGCTACCACTACCTGTCCACCTGTCCTTCATGCGCCGCCACTACTGGGGGGGCATGAAGGCCAACTGGATCGCCCTCATCCACCACACGGTAGTCCGTGGGCGTCTCATGGATATCTACACCCAGCCGAGAGATCACCTTCCATCGTTGGATACCGCTGCCATCGAGCCTCGCGACCCACGGACACTCCTGCCTACTACGCACGACGAGACGCGTCAAGCTTTTGGCTCGACCTCTTTTGCGTAAAGTTGTAATCATGCGAAGTGCTCCACACCATCGAAGACTACATGGACTACAAGCTCATCGCCTTGTTCAACATGGGATTAGTCTACTCACCGGAATCCGGTCGCCATACATGGTTATGGCTCATCATCAATCCTATTGAGGCAACATTGGCTTCGATGCTATAGTGCACGATGGCATCGTTTACGCTGTGATCGACGCATGATTGGCTGCCTATCTTGGTGGAATCTATCGTCGTGTAATTGTTCTATCTCATCTCATCTTTACCTTATGAATATGACCGCCTGTTCATTTGTTACAAATTTAGAATGCATAGCATGTCTATAACCACATCATTGCTATATGTTTCCTCTCATTTCCTAGATTTTTATGACCACACATGTTATTGTTAGAGTCTTTTTTTCAAAAGGGGGTCTCCTACCCTCTCGTGATCGTAGCGATGCATACGGCCAATTGTTAGAGTTGATATGAGAAAAATTGGCATCTAATGATTGTTAGAATACATATTATGAGCATAACATCATGATTGCTATATGTTACTATCGTTTACAAGATTTTTATAACAACGCATGTTATTGCTTAGAGTTGATATGAGAATAGTAGTAGTAGGTGCTATGGTAGAATATGAGTAGGTATTTGTCATAGTTGTTTTCCTCTCATTGTTACATGATGTTTGAACCATGACATGTTGCTAGAATATGAAAGCCATTGGCTTATTTTTGAACTTGGGGTATGATTATGACCACGGCATTGCAATTCTCTGCCTATGATATGTGTCACCGTTATAATAATCTTAATTCCACACATACCGAACATGATTGTTTATTTTGTCCTTATGGTCTCCAATTTGAATTGTTGCAAAGACGACGAATGCGCTGGCCTTCATGATTCCAGGACACGGAATCATACCACCCGATGGGTGCCGGGTTTATCGCTTCGTTCACCGGACGACGGTAATTTGATGCTCATTCGCACGTACTAAATTGACCAAACCATTACATCAAACCACATGCGTTACAATGCATGGGGCGCTCGTGACATTGATGGCTATGGCTGCTTCGTGTTCGAGAAAGATCCCAGCTCCGTTGGGCAGCGTATTCAACCGGAGGCAGGTTTACAGCCTCGGCAACCACTCCTTGTTCCTCGGGCTCAATTATCCGATCATCCAACCAATCATCGATCATATCACCGGGCGATGATTACTGTGCTATGCAACTTCCATTCACGAGGGGCTGTGTTTACACATCATACCATGGGTTTTCATGAATCACCATATCCAGAGATTCGCCGCCACGGCTTGTTGCGGATAATCTTCGGTGTGTGAAAGGCATCACGCCCATGCGATGGATGGCTTTTGCAAACCCGACATGCGGCGATGTGGTTCATGCCAACAGCAAATATGCACAACTTGATTCGTACGATATCTAGACCGAGCCATGTATTCTCGTGAAATTGTAGCACGCACCCTCTTTGTTGGATATTATGTACCGTTGTTAATTTGAAGCACTCCTCGGTTTGAAGGATAGATACCTTCACGGGATCAAGTGCATCCTAACTCCCATTTAGGATGTACCGATAATGATGATGGAGATGTTGTATGAAGCCATATATATATATATATATATATATATATATCGCTTAGGCTTCAAGTGCGTATTTGTTAGTTAAACCTATGTATAAATTGTGAAGACACTAAATATGACTAGTAAGTAGTACAAGAGTTGATTAGTAGTATACGTCGGTCAAATTATTCATCATGTCCACACATTGAATTGACGTGACAACATGTCATGCGTGAGGTGACACAAGAATCCTCAAGGGCGTGTTCGGTATTCTCGACTTCAGATTTGGAGTACCACTTATCATCAAAATCTTTCATCATTCACTTAAAATAGTCGATTGATCATACATTGAGTACCATATAACCGGAATTACCGATGCAAGTCGAAGAAGGATTGGCCGGTCTGCCGGGTCAAGCTGCCAAGTTCGATCCCACGGATCAGGAGCTGATCGAGCACCTTGAGGCCAAAGTGAGTGCCGACAATGGCGAGATTTCACTCTCTCATCGATTTGTTCATACCAACCATCGACAATGAAAGCACGGCATATGCTACACCCAACCTGAGAAACTTCCGGGTAAGACAATCGATCGGCCGCCTACTTGCACAAACATATTCCTTTCTTTATAGCTCTATTTTTCTTTTAGACGCAGACCGTGAAGCAATTACAATTTGATGCTTAATAAAAAGTGAAACAAGTGACCGTGCAACATGCCAAAGATGTTATGAAAATGCCAACTTGGTACACTAAAACCTGTATTCCACAATACCGCAGGTATCACACCGAGTGGCCTAAGGAAGCATTTCTTCCAGCAATTCTGTGGCATTCAAAAGGGCACGTGGGACGTCGCAAGATATAGTCGGAGTGCGGTTGGCACGCCGATGTGGCACAAGACCGCAATACCTTGCCGTTGATGGTCAAAGGCCGTGCAGACGGGCAGCAAAAAGGTTCGGTGCTGCACACCAACAAGAACTTGACCAATGAGAGGACCAATGGGTGATGCACCAAGTACTCACCTTGGGGACCTGGAGCAAGAGAAGGAGCGGGAGCTGGTCCTCTGCAAGATTTTCTACCGCATTTAACACTAGGGCGGGGAGTAAAAAGATTATAAGTTAGTTTGGTATTGGTAGTTGTACCACGTTGTCGTCCGCAAGTTGGTATTGTTGTTAACGATCTTTGGTATGAACTTGCATTTGCTTCCAACCATCATGCCGAGGGTCGACGTGGATATAAAGCTGAATCATTTGTTTCAAACGAATTCTCGTGCACCTGATTTTTATTTGATGGGTAGCATAAGCACCCGCCGTTCGAATTCCCAGTTCTGCAGTTTTTTTGAAACAAGTGCATGCACTTATTATCACGATAGAAAAACAAAATCCGAGCTGCATCCAGCTATCGATGCGGCTTGCGTAACTCTCTCGCTTATTGAGCACGTATATTGTTTTTTCGTGTCGAAAGAAGTTTCAACTGGGCTGTAGACCGCCCAGGGTTGGTTTTGTTTTTTAACAGTGCCCAGCCCATGACGCATAACGGGGCACAAAGATCCAAAGCAGGTATTCATCGGCATCCGCCCGCCAAATAAGTTAGTTATATTTTGTCTTACAACATCCGCAGACAGCTTTTTTTTACCGAATCAAACACACTGCCCAGCTTCTATTTTTCCTCTTGAAACGCATGTCCTACATCCGTTTTCTAATCTCTACCTATAGTTTTACTAGTTCATATACACGTATCATTATATTGAGAACACATAAAATTCCCTTTTCATATTTACATCCTTATTTTTGTTGTTTTTTCCCACCTACCGCTGATTTTTTTACCACTGGTTTTCCCTTAAACCAACTCAATTGTCCCAATGCCTTATTTTCTTACAAAAACAAAATGATTTTTTGGCAAATCAATAAGTTCTTAAAAAATGTTTATCATTTCGGGATTACAGCAGTTTGGACTCCACCGAAATTTGCAAAATAAGGCTGAACTTTTTGATCGTGGGTCTGGGCGTAAAATGGGCTGTAATAAATTACTTAAGAATTAGCAAATGGGCTACAAATTATAAAAAATAGCAAATGGGCTGCAAATTATAAAAATAGCAAATGGGCTTTATGTTGTCTCCACAGATTTGGAGGTCGACTTGTGGGCCTACACAAGGTTTCTTAAAAACAAACTTAGTCAACAATCGACTCTACAGCGTCGGACCATTAGATGTCAATCTAACGGCAATCGTGCTTCTTCGCCTCTCGATCTTCCCGCCTCAAATGTACCAAACCAGTGCCGAACCGGCCGCTTCCCGCCTCCCGTGGGGCCGGGCAAGAAGTCTTGGGCAGGCCTCACGGCCCCATCATACTCGCATCCCCGGCCTTGTCTATCCCTCTACTCACCCACACCTCCCGTTATTTTCCCATGACCAAGAATCGAATCCGATCAACCTCATACTCTCCATCATGGGCAGCCATCGACGTGTCTTCGCTGCCCGTGTCGCTCTCTCCCTTCAGAGGGCCTTCACCGTGCGCCCATCGCCCTGGTGCTCTCGGTGCGGCATGGTCAATGTGGTCAACGACCGACTTCCATTGGAAGAGTACTGTACATGTAGAGGCTGACAGCTGGGTCCACGGCAGCCGCAAGGAAGTGCCTCCTTATTATGCGCAAAATAATTATTCCACCACCGACAAATAGGGACCCACCGGACAAAGCCACCAAGATTTCGTGGAAAAAACGCTTTCCCCACGGTGATGTGACCCACGGACGGGCCAATCAGATTTCAAAAAAAAACTTTTTGCCCTCGATTGCTGACCCAC
Organism: Aegilops bicornis; assembly: GCA_021605145.1. Lineage (NCBI taxonomy): Eukaryota > Viridiplantae > Streptophyta > Magnoliopsida > Poales > Poaceae > Aegilops > Aegilops bicornis. The sequence goes on along the minus strand of CM038671.1, from coordinate 230,496,205 downwards.
CGGACGGACCACCGATTTTATGAAAAAAAAATGTCCCCCCCTCCGCTGTCAGCTCGGACCCACCGGAAGTGCCTCCTTATTACGCATAGAAAAATGAATACTCCCCCTGCTAGCTGGAACCCACCATGGTGGGAGGCTGACTTGTGGGCCTACTAAGTTGACGGGGACTGAGGGCTTTGTCAACTTAGTCAATATGAACGATTCTAGCTCCAGCGACCGTACGATGTCCATCCAACTACCGCCGTGGCTTTCTTCAATCTGCTCTTCCCGCTCTAGCCGCTCAAACAAGCGCCATGGGACTGCTCGCTTCCTCCTCCTCAAGGGCCATATGTCAGCCAAGACAGCCTCACCGCTTCCAATGCATTCCCATCGCTAGCCCAGCCATCCCTCTACTCACCCACACCCATCGTTATTCTCCGCGAGGGCGCATTTAACCAAGAACCTCAGATAGTCGTCAGATTCTCCGCATGGGAAACAACCGCCAGTCTTCCTGCCTCCGCGTGTTGTTCCCTTCCTAGGCCTCGCCGTCGTCCACCGCCTCGGTGCTCTCGGCTTGGCCCGTGGTGAACGTGGTCAAGGAATGACTTCCACCGGACGTGGATCAGACGTGGAGAGGGCCGACAAATGGGTCCACGGCCGCAGCAAGGAAGTGCCTCCTTATTACGCCGCAAAAATAATTATTCCTCCACCGACATCCGGGACCCACCGGAAGGGCCTCAGATTGCCGAAAAAAATGTGCCCCCACGACATGTCGGACCCACTCACCTATCTTCGCACGCAAGGAAGTGCCTCCTTATTACGCACAAAAATGAATACTCCGCCGTTAGCTGGGACCCAAAGATAGTGGCAGTTGACTTAGGGCCTACTAAGTTGACAGTGACGGAGGACTTTGTCAACTTAGTCAATATGCATGATTCTAGCTCCAAAGGATCGTGACGAGGTCCATCCAACCCGGTCAGTAGTGCTTCTTCAACCTCTGGTCTTCTTGCTCACCGCCCAAAACCAACGCCGGTCGTGCCTCGTGCTCCCGCCTCCCGTGGGTCGGTTGCGATGCGGCGGAGGCCTCACCGCTTCCCTACTACTTCCACCGGCCACAAAGCCATCCTCTACTCACCCACACCCTCGTTATTCTGCGGCGACGGCAGCTCACCCTCGTACTCTCTTCGCGTGGGCATCCACTACTGCGTCTTCCTCGCTCCGAAGTCGTCCCCTTCCTCGGCTCATGTCGCCCACCTCCGCGGGTGCTCTCGGCGGGCGTGGTCAATAATGTGGTCAACGATCGACTTCCATCGGAAGAGTACTGCGGCGTGGAGAGGCTAACAGCTGGGTCCACGGCGCCGCAAGGAAGTGCCTCCTTATTACGCCAAGCAAAATAATTATTCCTCCACCGACAAAGAGGGACCCACCGGACGGGCCACCGTGATTTCGCAAAAAACGCTTTCCGACCACCGGGACCCACCAGTTACATCTTCGCACGCAAGGAAGTGCGTCCGCAAAAAACAAACAAACAATTACCGCCCCATCGCTGGGGACCCACCAGCTACATCTTCGCAGCAAGGAAGTGCTCGCGCCGGGACCCACTCTGGTCGAAGCGCACGTAGCGTTGTTATTCGGTCGCGAACATGTACGCATATATATACCGTCGATGTAGAGGCGCGACGCAGTCATAGTAGAGGCGCGCACGTAGCATGTACACGCACGTACAACGCCGTGGTGCAAGAAAGAAAATACGGCCACATATGTGTACATACGGGCGGGTCTCAAACGCTTACTCAAGATACGTACATGGCTGACGGAGAAACAGCGCCGCCGTCATGTTCATGGGTGCCAACCGGCTGGGTCGGAACGGAATGCGTGGTCGTGTTCATCGGGAGGGCTTGGACGGAACAGCGATGGAAGCGAGGCTGGCGTCTGACATTAACGGAGGAAACGGACCTCCTACGTTCGGAACGGGGTCCTGTTGATCGGGAGGGGTGTGGCGTACCGCAAAACGGAGGAAACGGACCTCCTACGGTCGAAACGGGGGTCCTGTTGATCGGGAGGGGTGTGGAGTACCGCAAAACGGACGAAACGGACCTCCTACGGTCGAAACGGGGGTCCTGTTGATCGGGAGGGGTGTGGCGTACCGCAAAACGGACAAAACGGACTTGTGTTGGAGCGCTACGGTCAAAACGAGGGTCATGTTCATCGGGAGGGGTGTGGCGTACCGCAAAACTAGACTCCACGGGATATCAGACATCTCCATCGCCGACCTCCTCCAGCCTCCACTTGCCACCGCCGACCTCCTCCAGCCTCCACGGGCTCCCCTGCTCATCCAGCCTCCACCGCCGCTACTCCACCGGCCACTGCTCAACCACCCCTCCACGGGCACCCCTCCACCGCTTCACTGCTCATCCACCCTCCACACCACGGGTCCTGCTCAACCACCCCTCCACGGCCACCCCTCCACCATCTATCGCTCATCCAGCCCTCCACACCACGGGGTCATGTTCATCCAGAGGCAACGCCCACCGCCAATCGCTCATCCAACCCCCCGCATAACGCTCACTATTCATCCAATCGAAGGAATCGCCGATCGGGTTCGATTAACAGCCATCGATCGATCGCCGGGTTCAAAGAACGCTGTAGCTCGCAAAGGTAATCGCCTTTCGGGTTCGCTTAGAGCCCAACACCTCGCCGGGTTCGATTAGAGCTAACGTGACGCATTACACATCGCCACAAGACGTGTAGGAGAGAGAACGCTGCATCGCCGCCCGACCTCCCACCGTGAATCGAACTCCGCAAATTTTCCTCCCTCGCTTCTACCACGGTTTTTTCCGTCATGGATGGCCCAAAGAATGTCATGCAGCTGCCTCTCCGGCCCGCCTGTGATGAAAAGCCCATTTTTGTCATGATTTTTTGTCATAGAAGTAGGAGCCCACCACATCTATGATGATACCGGGTTTTGTCACAATTATCGTCATAGAAGTGTCATATGTATGACAGAAAAAAAATTGTTCGGCCCAAAATGTCACGGATGTGTCTTTTCTTTGTAGTGATTCCAACTTCACCATGGTTCATACCCCCGATACTACCCATAGATTCATCAAAATAAGCAAACAACACATAGAAAAATGTAATCTGTTAAAAATGTAATAGTCTGTAGTAATCAGTAAACTTCGTATACTTATGTAACTCCAAAAATTCTAAAAAATTAGGACAGCCTGTCTAATTTGTATATAAATCTTGTGTAAAAAATTTAGATCAAAAGCACACATTTGTGATTTCGAAAATTATTTTACTGGGCGCAAAAGTTTTTATTTTTCAGCAAGATCAAATCAACTATCACCGTAAGCCATCCCAAAGGTCTTACTTGGCTCAAACACTAATTAAAACATGAAAACACATCTAACCAGAGGCTAGATGATAAATTTATTCATAAATAGGAAAGAAAAATATTGGGTTGTCTCCCAACAAGCGCTTTTCTTTAAAGCCTTTTATCTAGGCGTTGACAATTTCAATGGTGCTCACATAAAAGAGAAGAACTGAAGCACAAAGAGAGCATCATAAAACACGTGACAAAAACATCTAAGTCTAACATACTTCCTATGCATAGGCATTTTATAATCAAACAAATTATCAAGGCAAGCAAAAACTAGCATATGCAAGGAAGAAAAATAAAACTTTGACAACTTAAGCATCAAGAGAGGTAATTTGGTAACATGAAGATTTTTACAACCATATTTTCCTCTCTCATAATAATTGCATGAGGGATCATATTCAAATTCAACAATATAGCTATCACATAACATATTCTCTAATTGTTCCACATGCATGCAAAGTTGACACTCTTCCAAAATAGCGGGGTTATCATCAAATAAAGTCATGACCTTTCCAAACCCACTTTTACCAAAAAATTCATAAGATTGAACATTAACAAAATATGTGGGATCTAAAGTTGACACTCTTCCAAACCCACTTTCAATATTATTGCAAACATTATTATCAATCTCATATTCATCATGGGGCTTAAATAAATTTTCAAGATCGTAACAAGAATCACCCCAATCATGATCATTGCAACAAGTAGTAGACATAGCAAAATTAGCATCCCCAAGCTTAGGGTTTTGCATATCATTAACACAATTGACATTATGGAATTTGTAATAACATCATTGCAATCATGCTTTTCACTCAAGGCACTATCGTGAATCACTTTATAACTTTCTTCTTCCAACACTTCATCACAATTTTCAGATTCACGAATTTCAAGCAAAACCTCGTAAAGATAATATAGTGCACTCAATTCACTAGAAATTGGTTCATCATAATTGGATCTTTTGAAAAGATTAGCAAGTGGATGAGGATCCATAAATCTCTTTGCTCCTGAATTTGAATAAACACAATTATGCCAAGTAAACGAGCAAACAAACAAAGTAAGACGTAAAGGCAAACGGAAAGAAGGCAAATAAAAGGCAATGTGTTTTTCTGAAAATGTTTTAGAAGTGGGGGAGAGGAAAACGAGAGGCAAATGGCAGATAATGTAATGCAAGAGATGATAGTTTATGATGGGTACCTGGTAGGCTTGATGTAGATCTCCCCAGCAATGGCGCCAGAAATTCTTCCTGCTACTTCTTGAGCTTGCGTTGGTTTTTTCCCTTGAAGAGGAAAGAGTGATGCAGGAAAGTAGAGTTAAGTATTTCCTCAGTTAAGAACCAAGGTATTAATCCAGTAGGAGATACAAGCAAGTCTCCAATCTATGCACCCGCAAAAACAATCAAACACTTGCACCCAACCCGATAAAGGGGTTGTCAATCCCTTCACTACTACTTGCAAAGGTGAGATCTGATAGAGATAGATATAAAAGATTTCTAAAAAATAAAAGTAAGTAAAACTCAGTGAGGTATTTTTGGGTTTTTTGGTTTATAGATCTGAAAATATATGGTAGAAAAAAGTCTCGGGGGCCATAGGTTTCACTAGAGGCTTCTCTCTTGAAAGAAAGAAAATAATACTTGCAGAACAAATTACTGTCGAGCAATTGATAGAAAAGAGCAAAGTTATAGCGATATCCAAGGCAATGATTATGAATATAGGCATCACTTCCGTGTCAAGTAGACCGAAACGATTCTGCATCTACTACTATTACTCCACACATCGACCGAGTCCTGCCTGCATCTAGAGTATTAAGTTCAAGAATAGAGTAACACTTTAAGTAAGATGACATGATGTAGAGGGATAAACTCAAGCAGTATGGTGAAAACCCCATCTTTTTACCCTTGATGGCAACAATACAATGCGTGCCTCGCTACCCCTACTATGTTACTGGGTGAGGACACCGCATGATTGAACCCAAAACTAAACACCTCTCCCATTGCAAGAAATACCAATCTAGTTGGCCAAACCAAACCGATAATTCGAAGAGAAATACAAAGATAATAAATCATGCATATAATAATTCAAATAAGATTCAAATAATATTCATAGATAAACTGATCATAAATCCACAATTCATCGGATCTCGACAAACACACCGCAAAAGAATATTACATCGGATAGAACTCCAAGAACATTAAGGAGAAAATTGTATTGAAGATCAAAGAGAGAGAAGAAGCCATCTAGCTACTAGCTATGGACTCGTAGGTCTGTGGTAAACTACTCACGCTTCATCAGAAGGGCAATAGAGTTGATGTAGAAGCCCTCCGTGAAAATCGAAATCCCCTCCAATGAGAATAATACCGAAAAAGGCCTCAAGATGGGATCTCATGAGGTTAGAGACATGCAGCCAGTAGCGGAAAGAAATATTTTAATTGGACGCTTTCTAGGATTTTGGGAATATTCCTGAATTTATAGGCCAATGTAGGAGGCTCGGGGGTCTCGAGGGGCCCACAAGCCTGGGCTTTCACCCTAGGGCGCCCTGCCAGTTTGTCGCTCCTCAAGGATCTTCTCGACTTGACTCCAACTCCTCCGGATGTCTTCTCGATCCAAGAAACATCATCGTAAAAGGATTTTATTCCCTTTTGGACTTTGTTTGATATTCCTTTTCTCGTAGAAAACTCAAAAACAAGGAAAAAATGGTAAACCGCATAGGGCTCTAGGTTAATAGGTTAGTCACAAAAATAACATGAAATAGCATATTAATGCATATAAAACATCCAAAACAGACAATATAATAGCATGGAACAATAAAAAATTATAGATACGTTGGAGACGTATCAACGGCTATGTCCCTCCATCTTAGTGATGGTTTCCTCATGAGACTCAATGATGTCATTGGCCTCAACTAGTTGTTCCAAGAGAGCAACAAAGTGCTTCTTGGTCTCACCTTTGAGCTTACCCAAGAACATGTCAAACTCGTTCTCATCCACCTTTACCTCCTCATGATCATCCACACAATCCAACAAAGAAGGATTAGTAGTGATGGAAGTTTTGATGCTGGAGGTTACCTTGTTGATGCCTTTGGCCATGAGGCACTTGGCGATGAGCTCTCATTGGGGGCTCTGAAGAGTGACACCTTGGTTGGGGAAGAGGTGGCAATGGCCACGGTGGCCGTTGCCATTCCTTCACCACTTGCATCATCATCGGAGGTGTACTCTTCTTGCGCCATCAACCACTTTTGTGGCACCTTCTTGATGAAGTTGTTCTTGTCTAGGAATGACTTGGCCTTGTCTTTGCGAATGAGCTTGTCACCAGTGTCTTCCCTCTTCTCATAAGGACAATCCACCACAAAGTGACTCACATTGCCACAATTGTAGCAAGTCCTCACACGTTGCTTGCCCTTGGCACCACTTGAGTTGTTCTTGGAGAAGTTGGACCTTGAGTTTCTCTTGTTGCCCCAAAATTGCCTTGATGCAAGAGCCATGTGCTCATGAGAAGCATACTTGGTGTCTTCAGCGTAACTCTCTTGTTCTTCCTCCCCTTCTTCTTCCGGAATTGCCTTGGCCTTCAAAGCAAGGTTGGGTGAGGCTCTCTTCGACTGCTGGATACTTGGATCTGGAGAATGTTGGTTGAGGTCTTTTTCAAGATGTTCATGGTAATAAACTCATCCAACACATCTCTTGAGGATAAGGTGTGGAAGTCCGACCTTTGCCGGATCACGGAGGACATGGCCTTGTTGAGTGGCATGATGGCATTGAGGAACTTGTGCTTGATCTAACTATCATACGTGTCCTTACTCCCAGGATCTTGGAGAGAAACCGCGAGAGTTTTCAATCTCCGGTAGAGCTCGTGAGGGTCCTCATCTTCATTCATCACAAACTCATTGGCATCATCTGGTACCACCTCAAAGTTGGAGCGTTGAATGCTTGACCTTCCCTGTACAAAGAGACAATATGTTCCCAACAATCTTTTGCACGAGTGAACTGCCACAAATGAGCTAGGTCTTCAGGAGGCACCGCGTCTTGAAGGATGAAGATTGGTTGAATTGATTATCCACCTCTTCTCTTGGGGTGAGGTTGTTTGGATCATGCAAGTAAGGACCTTGTTCAATGATTCTCCAAAGATGGGTTGAGTTGTGATTCAAGTGAGACTTGATACGAAAAACCCAATTAGCAAAATCATTCTTCACAAGCTTAGGAGGAGGACCAAGGTTGTTAATATGAGGTGTGGGGACCGGTCCTCCATAGACCGGGGGAGGCGCAACCGTGGCATGGATGCCCATCCTATTCTTACCATGAGGGGAGGAAGTTTGAGTACCTTTAGCCGCTTCCTTATAGGATTTGGCCTCGGACTCCGATGCGGTCGGATTAACCACTTGCAACAGACCGGTAGAGGTTTTCAACCCCTCAAGGAGTACTTTAAACATGGACTTGACCTCGGCCATCATAGATGTCTTAAGTGAAGCCATAGCTTCATTTAAGTCATCTCGGGTGATCGAGTTCAACTCCACAACCTCGGGTACATCTTCAACCATTTCCCCATCGTCAACCGTACTCTTTGGGTGGTGAAACCCTTAATAAAGAGACGAGGCTCTGATACCAATTGAAAGGATCGATATGGTTGACTAGAGGGGGTGAATAACAACCGTTTTAGCTTTTCTTAGAAAAATAGGTTTAGCAATAAATAGGTTGTCTAGATAGGCAACTAGGTGAGCAACATATATGATGCTAGCAACAACAACAACACAAGCCAGCAAAGGATACAAACACAAGTAAAGCTTGCATAAAGTAAAGGTAAGAAGTAACCACAAGTGGAGCCGGAGAAGACGAGGGTGTGTTACCGATGTTCCTTCCCTTTGAGGGGAAGTACGTCTCCGTTGGAGCGGTATGGAGGCACAATGCTCCCCAAGAAGCCACTAGGCCACCTTATTCTCCTCACGCCCTCGCAAAAAGCAAGATGTCGTGATTCCACTAGTGGTGCCCTTGAAGGCGGCAACCGGACCTTTACAAACAAGGTTGGGGCAATCTCCAAAACCGAATTGGAGGCTCCCAACACCACCACGAAGCTTCAGCACAATGGAATGTGGCTCCGAGGTGAACTCAACCATCTAGGGTGCTCAAACACCAAAGAGAAACAAGATCCGCAAGGGATTAGTGGGGGGGTCAAATTTCTCATGGTGGAAAGTGTAGATCAGGGCCTTCTCAACCAATCCCTAGAAAATCAACAAGTTTGATTGGCTAGGGAGGGAGATCGGGTGAAAATGGAGCTTTGAGCAACAATGGAGTTTGGGGGAGGAAGAGGTAGATTTTCTTAGGGAAGAAGACCCCCTTTATATAGTGGGGAAACAATCGAACTGTTACACAGCCCACAACTCGCACACAAGCCGTACTACCGCTCTAGGACCGGTACTACCGCCCAAGCGGTAGTGTCAGGGAATACGTGTAATGGCTCGTACACGAGCGAGTAGTCTCATGGGCGATACTACCTTCATGACCGGTACTAATGCTGGGGTTACTTTACTATGGTATCATGGTAATAGGGCATTGCGGTTGTGCTGCTACAACAGTACTACCACCCATTCTGGGCTGTACTACCGTTTATAGGCATTACTTCCGTGCCCTACTACCACTGCAGAAACAGGGGAAGACTAGAGAGAGCAGAGCCACGAGTGGTAGTGGCAGCAGAAGTAGCCGCGGTACTACCGCTTCAACTGTCGCTCGTCCAACTGGGCCAAATGGGGCTCAACGGTAGTATGCCAGTGGGACTACCGCTGAACCCGACACCAAAAACTAAGATCCGAGCAGGGGGTGGTAGTACGCGCAGTACTGGCAGTGGTATTACTGTCCATAAGCAGTACTACCGCTGGCAGCTCTCCAACCCTCCTTCCAATTCATAGAAGGAGAAACTCCATCGAAGCGGAAAGGCAAGGAGGGTGCATAAGGAAATGTGTATGTGATGATTCCACCAAAACCTTTGCAAAGCGGACCCCCTCTTAATAGTACGGTTTTTCCTACTACTCAAGTCCATCGAAAAGAAACGCATGAAAGGAAGCCGTCTTCACTCTAAGTCTCTGAGGGGCTCGAATCATCTTGTGACTTATGATAGATTATCTGAAATGCTCAATGCACATGATTAGTCCGCAAAAGTATTATCATCAATCACCAAAACCACTAAGGGATAAATATGCCTTAACACTCTTATATATGAAGGGGTAGACACACGATATAAATAACCAACAGCACATGCACGCATGGAGAGCCGGCGACATGTGTGTTGGGGAACGCAGTAATTTCAAAAAAATTCCTACGCACACGCAAGATCATGGTGATTGATACGTCTCCAACGTATCTACTTTTCCAAACACTTTTGCCGTTGTTTTCGACTCTAACTTGAATGATTTGAATGGAACTAACCCGGACTGACACTGTTTTCAGCAGAATTGCCATGGTGTTATCTTTGTGCAGAAACAAAAGTTCTCAGAATGACCTGAAACTTCACGGAGATTATTTTTGGAAAATATAAAAAATACTAGCAAAAGAATCAAGGCCAGGGGGCCCACACCCTGTCCACGAGGGTGGGAGGCGTGCCGCCCGCCTCGTGGGCGCCTGGAGGCTCCTCAGACCCACCGACCTCAACTCCAAGTCCATATATTCAGGTTCGGGAGGAAAAAAAGTCAGAGAAAAAGACTCATCGCGTTTTCACGATGCAGAGCCGCCAAGCCCTAAAAACTCTCGGGAGGCTGATCTCGAGTCCGTTCGGGGCTCGGGAGAGGGAATCCGTCATTATCATCATCAACCATCCTCCATCACCTATTTCATGATGCTCACCGGCCGATGCGTGAGTAATTCCATCGTAGGCTTTACGGGCGGTGATGGGTTGGATGAGATTTATCATGCAATTGAGTTAGTTTTGTTAGGGTTTGATCCCTAGTATCCACTATGTTTGAGATTGATGTTGCTATGACTTTGCTATGCTTAATGCTTGTCACTAGGGCCCGAGTGCCATGATTTCAGATCTAAACCTATTATGTTTTCATGAATATATGTGAGTTCTTGATCCTATCTTGCAAGTCTATAGTCACCTACTATGTGTTATGATCCGCAAACTCCCGAAGTGACAATAATCGGGACCACTCCGGTGATGACCGTAGTTTGAGGAGTTCATGTATTCACTATGTGTTAATGCTTTGGTCCGTACTCTATTAAAAGGAGGCCTTAATTATCCCTTAGTTTCCGCTAGGACCCTCTACCACGAGGAGGGTAGGACAAAAGATGTCATGCAAGTTCTTTTCCATAAGCACGTATGACTATATTCGAATACATGCCTACATTACATTGATGAATTGGAGCTAGTTACGTGTCACCCTATGTTATAAGCTGTCACATGAATGATCGCATCGGCATAATTCTCCATCACCGATCCAATGCCTACGTAGATTTTCACATATTGTTCTTCGCTATTTACTTTACTGCCATATTGTTACAATCACTACAAAACTGCTATCCTTTATTACCTTTGCCACTTTATTACACGTTACTATCATACTACTTTGCTACTAAATACTTTGCTGCAGATATTAAGTTATCCAGGTGTGGTTGAATTGACAACTCAGTTGCTAATACTTGAGAATATTCTTTGGCTCCCCTTGTATCGAATCAATAAATTTGGGTTGAATACTCTACCCATTTAAAACTGCTACGATCCCTATACTTGTGGGTTATCACGACTATTTTTACGGCACCATGTTCTTGGGGAGCATAAGCTCTCTATTCTTTGAGTCACTTGGGATTTATATATGCTGGTCACTATGAAGAACTTGAAAGAGTAGAAAACTAAAATTTATCCCTCAACTACGAGGGGGAGGTAAGTGAAATCGCCATCTAGCTCGCAGACTTGATTCACCTTCTGCTTTTGAGTAAGCTTGCGACACCTAAAACCTGCTTCGCTATTAATTACGATATATCGCATGTTATTGATGATGCCACTTATGCTATGCATAATTCTTATGATGAAACCACTTCTATGCTTGATACTACTGTGCCACTTGGTGAATTTCTTTATGAACAACTTGCTAGGGCTAGAGAGAATGAAATTATTGAAAAGTGATAATATTGATGAAAGTGATGATGAAGACTCTCCCCCTAGATATGAATTGCCTATTGTGCCTGAGGGTTGTGTTATGGATGAAGAAACTGCTAGAGACTTTCTTGCTTGCAATGATAGAAGTCATCTTAAGAAATTATTAGCTAAGCTGAAACAAAAATCTCTGAATGCTAGAATGAAATATGGTCCACCTTATGCTACTTCACCTATCTTTGTTCTTGATAAGGATTATGAATTCTACATTTTATCTGATATAATTACTTTGGTTGAATCTGATCCTTTCTATGGCTATGAATCTGAAACTGTTGTGGCACATCTTACTAAATTAAATGATATAGCCACCTGTTCACTAATGATGAGAAAACTCGCTACTATTATATCCTTAAAATATTTCCGCTTTCTCATTAAAGGGTGATGCTAAGATATGGTTTAATTCTCTTGATCACAGTTTGTGTGCGTAGTCCCCAGGATATGATTTATTACTTCTCTGCTAAATATTTCCCCGCTCATAAGAAACAAGCTGCTTTAAGGGAAATATATAATTTTGTGCAAATTGAAGAAGAGAGTCTCCCACAAGCTTGGGGGAGGCTTCTCCAATTACTTAATGCTTTGCCTGATCATCCTCTCAAGAAAAATGAAATACTTGATATCTTTTATAATGGACTAACCGATGCTTCTAGACCACCTGGATAGTTGTGCTGGTTGTGTTTTCAGGGAAAGAACTATTGATCAAGCTGAAATTCTATTGAATAATATGTTGACCAATGAAAATAATTGGACACTTCCCGAACCAACTCCTAAGCCAACTTCGAAGAAAAGGGGTATTCTATTTCTCGAGTCTGAAGATATGCAAGAGGCAAAGAAATCTATGAAGGAAAAAGGTATTAAAGCTGAAGATGTTAAGAATTTACCTCCTGTTGAAGAAATACATGGTCTTAATTTACACGCTTTGTTGAAGAAACACATGGTCTTGATAACCCGAGCCACGAATTAGTAAAGGTAAATTCTCTCAATAGATTTGATGAAGGTGATATTCCTTGCTATAAGTCTGCTAGCAGCCAATGCTTAGATGAGTTTGATAATTTTATTGTCAAACAAGAAAACTTCAATGCTTATGTTGGTAGACAATTGAAACACAATTACGATATGCTTGAACACTTGAGTGATTATATGTCCAGGAGTTAAAGGTGAACTTAAACTCATTAGTAAACATGCTTCTATGGTTACCACTCAAGTAGAACAAGTACTTAAAGCTCAGAATGATTTGCTCAATGAATTAAATAGTAAGAAAAATGATAATGCTGTTAGAGTTATGACTAGAGGAGGTAGAATGACTCAGGAACCTTTGTATCCTAGGTCACCCTAAGAGAATTGAGCAGGATTCTCATAGAAATAATTTAGATGCACCTAGTCCTTCTAAAAAGAAGAAAAAGAAAAATGATAGGACTTTACATGCTTCTAGTGAACCTGTTGTAGACACACCTGAGAATCCCAATGATATTTCTATTTCTGATGCCGAAACACAATCTGGTAATGAACATTAACCTAGTGATAATGTTAATGATGATGTTCATGTTGATGCTCAACCTAGCAATGATAATGATGTAGAAATTGAACCTACTATTGATCTTGATAACCCACAATCAAAGAATCAATGTTATGATAAGAGAGAATTTGTTGCTAGGAAGCACGGTAAGGAAAGAGTGCCTTCGGTTCAGAAACCCATGCCTTTTCCTCCCAAACCATCCAAGAAAAAGGATGATGAGGATTTTGACCGCTTTGCTGAAATGATTAGACCTATCTTTTTGCGTATGCGATTAACCGATATGCTCAAAATGAATCCTTATGCTAAGTATATGGAAAGATATTTTTACTAATAAAAGAAAGATCTAGGAAGCTGAAATTTCCACCATGCTTGCTAATTATACTTTTAAGGGTGGAATACCAAAGAAGCTAGGAGATCGAGGAGTACCCACTATACCATGCTCCATTAAAAGAAATTATGTTAGAACTGCTTTATGTGATCTTGGAGCTGGTGTTAGTGTTATGCCTCTCTCTTTATACCGTAGACTTGATTTGAATAAGTTGACACCTCTGAAATATCTTTGCAAATGGGCGATAAATCAACTGCTATACATTGGCCGGTATTTGTGAGGATGTGCCTGTTGTGGTTGCAAGCGTTACTATTTTAACGGAATTTGTTATTCTTGATATTCCGAGGGGCGATAGTATGTCTATTATTCTCGGAAGACCCTTTTTGAATACTGCAGGGGCTGTTATTGATTGCAACAAAGGCAATGTCACTTTTCATGTTAATGGTAACTAGCAAAAATGCCCGTGCGTTGCAACGGGAGAGAAAAAAATTGTATACCCCTGTCTCAACAAGCATGTCTCAATAGCCCCCCCCCCCCCCAAAAGATGTGTTACTCTATACATTGTCTATTACTATTATTTACCCAAGGAAAAAATCATGTTATTAGTTTTAATTGATTGCATAGTTTTTCAATTTTTATTAATAAAACTCTATGTGTTAATTCTTTATTTTATGTTTGTGCTTATAAAAAATAACATGGTATTTTACCTCATAAATATTTATGTGATAACAAAGTCAAGTGAAGCAATTGTCACACGATGGAGTTTGAAGACGTGGACTATCTTTTCTTCTCAAGCTAGTTGTAGTCATGCTCAAACATGGCGGTGAGTATATGCTTGAGTATATGAGTTATTTTGATGATTGTACTGTGTTAAAAAGAGAGATGACATACCTGATGAATTAATCATCTAATTTTCTAGCAAAAAAAGAATTAATCATCATACGGTTTGTGGTTCTAGGGAAAAAATTGTGCGTACTTGCGGCAATCAGTCAATTATATTTTCCTTTCTTGTGCAGTAATGCAACCTAATATAAACGATGGAGCCGACGCAGCCAACACCAGCCATCATTTTGTCGTTTTATTGTGTAGGCCATGGCGAGCCGTATGCATGCATTCTCAGTATCTAGCCTATGTGTATAGAATCTAATCCAGCAGCAACCATCTTCTATATGCAAGTGCACGTTTGGTCTTTGTGACTTTGTCCATCTCGCATGCATGCATTCTCAACAGCTAGATCGTTTTATATTTTTGTAACGGTGCCAAGGCTCATTTCACGATAATAGAGGTTACTAAATAAATACAATTAACACATGATATGACTTAAGATGCAATGCAATAAGTGTCTATATTATCATGTACATTTATATATGATTTTTTCATATTAATTCCCCACAAAAAATGTGTAATAATGCCATAAAAATATGTTACATGTATACTGTTAGAACTTAGAAGTGCCTATAATGTACATTTATATATGATTTTTTTTCATATTAATTCCTCGCAAAAAATGTGTAATAATGCCATAAAAATATGTTACATGTATACAGTTAGAACTTAGAAGTGTCTGCCGCTTGTCTTTTTGGGATGTCTGCCTCTTCTTTTTTTGAGAATTCCCTAAGAGAGCACGTATCGATGGGTGCTCAGAGGATGGCCCGGGTGGCTGCGTGCGGATTTTATACTGTGTACTAATGAACCCTGACAATGAATTTATTATGGTGGCTAAATTGATAGTGAATCAATGTGAATATTTTCCTCCATAAATCATGCCATGTCCCAGATCCGTTTATAGCCCACCACATATATAGAATGCTAATTAGCCTCTATTTCCGTCCCAATTTATAATAATAACCCACCAACATATATCAAATGTCAATTAGTCCCGCTTTCCTTCTTTATTCCCTATGCATCTTTTTCCTTCCTTATTTCAATCATAAGTTACGTTGGAAATCCTCTTTTATTTGGACGTGCAGTAATGATTAGCCTCCCTTTCCTTTGTAATATCTTTGTCATGATTCCCAGCTTCCTAATACCCAAGAAACCGAGAGACGTATTTAAATTGGGCGTTTTGGATGAAAAGCAGCGAGGTGGTACTATTTTGTACGCAAATAACGTATGATTGAACACACAACGTTACCTAGATGGGTTGGCCCTAACAGTATTTATGTGACCGGAGGTCGTGAGTTCAACTCCGTCCGCAGTTTTGTAGTTTTTTGCCTCCTCTTCTCTGTACTACCACCGGGCCTCCAGGATACAACGCATGGCAGGCTTCTATGGGCCTATTTTAGAGTGCGGGCAGGCTGCTGGATGTGGCCCAGTCGGGATGTGTATAAGTAGCGAGGCGACCATACGTACAAATCTTTTAGTACCACCTCGGTAAAAGGAAAACCTCATACGGTGGTGAACGGATGAAAAAATTAGCGAAACGCACCCTGCTTTATTAGTAGGTATAGATGAGCATACGGTACACTTTCCGAGGAAACAACCTCAAATTCGTAGTATAAACTCTATTGGAAAGATTCCATCGATTATTTTTGGAGGCTTTGAATTTCCTCTTCCTACTGTCAAAAAGAGATATGATATTCTTATTATGGGGACGTGCATATCCCGTTGAGGTAACTTCTAGTGCTATTCGAAAATTCTCCGGTTTCATGCAATTGAATGAGTTTGTTAACAAGACTTGATCAACCACATTAGTGGATTCCTTTTGATGAGCATGAGATGGATGAAGTTAGAAAGCACAACCTTACATACCCTC
This sequence comes from Aegilops bicornis, assembly GCA_021605145.1. Taxonomy (NCBI): domain Eukaryota; kingdom Viridiplantae; phylum Streptophyta; class Magnoliopsida; order Poales; family Poaceae; genus Aegilops; species Aegilops bicornis. The sequence continues at coordinate 230,480,119 of CM038671.1, read as the reverse complement.
CTTTTACTTTCAGTTATTTAGATGAAATAAAGCAAAAATAGTATTTTAGATGCATTTTTTCGAATTATCCGTGCAATAAAAATACCCGAAAATAAAAGTTCTCCAAATGCCCCAAAATTGAAATATGATTTTTTTCTGGAATATTTGAGAATATCTGGCACTGAGAACACAGCAGGGGAGCAAGCACCTGGCCACGAGGGTCCAGGGCGCGCCCACCCCTACAGGGCGCGCCCCCTACCGCATGGGCCCATGGTGGCTCCCCCCACTTATTCCAGCAACCACACACTCCTTCTTCCTCCCAAAAAATCACCAACCAGCTTAAGCATGAGTTCTAGCTCATTTTGCTGCGATTTTCGATCTCCTTGCTCAAAGCACCTCTCACAAAACTGCTTTGGGTGATTGTTCCTTGGTATGTAACTCCTCCAATGGTCCAATTAGTTTTTGATCTAGTGCTTTATTCATTGCAAATTTTTGCTGCTTAGGTGACCCTGTTCTTGAGCTTGCATGTCAAATTTATATGGTCCCAAGTAGTTCTAATGCATGATATAGTCTCTAGGAACTTGTAGGAGTAGTTGCTATCAATTTTGTTGAGTTTGGTTTACTTTTATTTGAAGTTACTAAAAATTTCAGAAATTTTCAGAAAATGATGAAGAGATTTTTGAGGGCTCTCTTGAGTCAAGCTTCGAAGGATAAGCAAAGCTTAAGAAGAAGAGAGGCCCAAATATAATCTGCCTCACACCACGGAGGTTTGGCCGTGTGAATGGCCTTGCGATGATTTCTTGAGAGCAGCCGGGATTTATGATGATTTTTATGAGTTGGCTGAGAATGTAGGCCTCACCGACTTCCTCCGCGACCAACGCGAACAGTATCTCTTACTCACCAAGATCTTTGTGCAAAATTTTTATTTCCATTCTAGGAGGTCACCACCTATGGTGGATTTTTATTTATATGATGAGTATAAGGAGATGACTCTTCGTGAATTTTGTGAGGTTTGCAAGTTGCCCTTTTCGGGCATCATAGAGGAACCACATTGTGACGATGTGGATGGGTTTATTGATACCATTGCTGTAGGGGAAACGAGGAAGGTTTCCGACGCACGAATTAGTAGCATACACTTTCCTGTTCTACGTTACTTTGCTATATTTGCTAGTAGATGCTTAATTGGTCATGAAACCGTGGAAACCTCGAGTGCCCCTGATATTGTTATTTTGTGCCATGCCTTATTTTGTGATGACACATTTAGTATGGGCGCTATTGTTGCAAAGCGGTTAAATATTAACCGTACTAAGGGCCCTATCTTGGGAGGCATCTTGGCCTCGCGCCTCGCTGCATACTACAACATACCTATTAGACATTATGAGAAGAAGAAAAACTGTTGCCTCCTGTTTATCTAGATTATATGAGTATGGTAGCGCATGATTTTATTATTAAGGATAGGGAAAAGGCGCTTAAATACAAATTAATATTTGGTAAAAATCACCCGGAGACTATTACTCTACCTGCTCTTTCCTTGTTTGATTTCTCTGCAGGCAAGTACCTTGTTCCGCCGGAGACTATTCAAGCGCCACTCGAACCCATCGATTCTGAGCCAGAGCCGGAACCACAATTTGATCCTCCACGACAGTCGATTACCGATTGGGATCCGGAGGTGATTGCCAACCAGTGGCAATCCAAGGCTTCTTCACAAGACGACCCTAGCTAGAACTTTGGATATCCGCCAGCCACTGGTAGTAATATAGACCAACTTAGGCCAAAAGCCTAAGCTTGGGGGAGTACGTATTTCTCACCGACATTACATTTATGTTCACACACTCATTGCTAGTTGTCGGTGCTCAAACTTTTTCATTGTGCTATCCATGCTACTTTATTTTCTTTTTCCCGCTTACTTCTTGTGTGTTTGATAAACCTTAAGAAAAACCAAAAAAAATAGTTGTATCTTTTAGCTAGTTTACTTTTCATGTTTGTAGTAGCAGTAATTAAAAGAAAACCCAAAAATATTTCCTGTTCTTCATTTGCTTGTTGGGAGCTTTCCCATGTAAATAGTTTTATTTCTTTTCTTTTCTTTGGGGGTCGATAGGAGAAGACCATAATGAGAATATTGAAGTGGCTCTTATATGCATTATTGTTGATTTAACCAAGAGCCCATATTACCTTGCCTTCTCCTATTTATTGTGCTTGCAGATTCCAACTTAGTCCAATGCACGTGCACTATTATTATTATTCACATCGCTCGTCGTGCAAGTGAAAGGCAATTATGACGATATATGATGGGTCGATTGAGATGAGAGAAGTTGGTATGAACTTGACCTCTCTTGTTTTTGTAAATATGATTAGTTCATCGTTCCTGATTCAGCCTATTATGAATAAACATGTTAGCAATGACAATTAGAGATTATAGTTACTTATGCCATGCTTAATTAGCTAGGAGCTTATAAGGGTTTACCTTGCATGCCAACATGCTATTAAAATGGTTGTGATGTGGTGATAGGGTGGTATCCTCCTTTGAATGATTCGACTGGCTTGACTTGGCACATGTTCACGCATGTAGTTGAAACAAAATCAACATAGCCTCTATGATATTTATGTTCATGGTGGACTATATCCTACTCATGCTTGCACTCAATGTTTATTAATTTTAATGCATGTTCATGACTGTTGTCGCTCTCTAGTTGGTCGCTTCCCGGTCTTTCCTGCTAGCCTTCACTTGTACTAAGCGGGAATACTACTTGTGCATCCAATCCCTTAAACCCCAAAGTTATTCCATATGAGTCCACCATACCTTCCTATATGCGGTATCTACCTGCCATTCCAAGTAAAATTGTATGTGCCAAACTCTAAACCTTCAAATGAAATTCTGTTTTGTATGCTCGAATAGCTCATGTATCAACTAGAGTTGTTCGTATCTTCCATGTTAGGCGGGTTATTCTCAAGAGGAGTGGACTCCACTCCTCACTCATTTAGAAAAATGGCTGGTCACCGGGATGCCAGTTCCCATGCTTTAAGCAAACCAAATCGAAATAATTGCAAACAAACTCCCTCGGGACTGTTGTTAGTTGGAGGCACTTTCGTTGTTTCGAGCAAGCCATGGATTGATGCTTGTTGGTGGAGGGAGTATAAACTTTACCATTCTGCTTTGGGAACCGCCTATAATGTGTGTAGCATGGAAGATATCGCCATCTCTTGGTTGTTATGTTGACAATGAAAAGTATGCCGCTCAAAAAATTATTTATCTCTATTTCAAAACCGAGCTCGGCACCTCTACAAATCCTCGCTTCCCTCCGTGAAGGGCCTATCTATTTACTTTTATGTTGACTCATCACCCTCTTATTAAAAAGCACCACGGAGAGAGCATCGCTGTCATTTGCATTCATTATTGTTAATTTATATTGGGTATGACTATGATCGGATCTCTTTACCATGAATTACAATGTCTAGTCAGTCCTTGATCTTCAAAGGTGCTTTCTGCATTTATGTTTTCGGTCTCGTAAAGGGCTAGCGAGATACCATCTTGTTATATCATATTATGATTGTTTTGAGAAAGTGTTGTCATCCGAGATTTATTATTATTGCTCGCTAGTTGATTATGCCATTGATATGAGTAAACATGAGACCTAAATGTTATTGTGAATATGGTTAGTTCATAATCTTTGCTGAAAACTTGAATGCCGGCTTTACATATTTACAACAACAAGAGCAAACAGAGTTTGTACAAGTTTTTCTTTATTACTTTCAGTTTATCAACTGAATTGCTTCAGGACAAGCAAAGGTTTAAGCTTGGGGGAGTTGATACGTCTCCAACGTATCTACCTTTCCAAACACTTTTGCCCTTGTTTTGGACTCTAACTTGCATGATTTGAATGGAACTAACCTGACCGACGCTGTTTTCAGCAGTATTGCCATGGTGTTATCTTTGTGCGTAAACAAAAGTTCTCAGTAATGACCTGAAATTTCACGGAGATTATTTTGGAAAATATAAAAAATCTTGGCGAAAGAATCAATGCCGGGGGCCCTGCCACACATCCCACGAGGGTGGGAGGCGCTTTGCCCCGGCGCGCCCCGCCTCGTGGGCCCCTGGAGCTCCACCGACCTCAACTCCAACTCCATATATTCGTGTTCGGGGAGAAAAAAATCAGAGAGAAAGATTCATCGCGTTTTATGATACGGAGCCGCCATGCCCTAAACTCTCTCAGAAGGGCTGATCTAGAGTCCGTTCGGGGCTCCGGAGAGGGGAATCCGTCATCGTCTTCATCATCAACCATCCTCCATCACCAATTTCATGATGCTGACCACTGTGCGTGAGTAATTCCATCGTAGGCGTGCTGGACGGTGATGGGTTGGATGAGATTTATCATGTAATCGAGTTAGTTTTGTTAGGGTTTGATCCTAGTATCCACTATGTTCTCGAGATTGATGTTGCTATGACTTTGCTATGCTTAATGCTTGTCACTAGGGCCCGAAAGTGCCATGATTTCAGATCTGAACCTATTATGTTTTCATGAATATATGTGAGTTCTTGATCATATCTTGCAAGTCTATAGTCACCTACTATGTGTTATGATCCGCAACCCCAGTGACAATAATGGGACCACTCCGGTGATGACCGTAGTTTGAGGAGTTCATGTATTCACTATGTGTTAATGCTTTGGTCATGTACTCTATTAAAAGGAAGCCTTAATATCCCTTAGTTTCTGCTAGGACCCCGCTGCCACAGGAGGGTAGGACAAAAGATGGCATGCAAGTTCTTTTCCATAAGCATGTATGACTATATTCTGAATACATGCCTACATTACATTGATGAATTGGAGCTAGTTCTGTGTCACCCTATGTTATAACTGTTACATGAATGATCGCATCCGGCATAATTCTCCATCACCGATCCAATGCCTACGAGCTTTTCACATATTGTTCTTCGCTTATTTACTTTACCGTTGCTACTGTTACAATCACTACAAAACTGCTATCACTGTTACCTTTGCCACTGTTACCATTACTATCATACTAATTTGCTACTAAATACTTTGCTGCAGATATTAAGTTATCCAGGTGTGGTTGAATTGACAACTCAGCTGCTAATACTTGAGAATATTCTTTGGCTCCCCTTGTGTCGAATCAATAAATTTGGGTTGAATACACTACCCTCGAAAACTGTTGCGATCCCCTATACTTGTGGGTTATCAGTGATGCATAGCAACGAGAGGGGAGATTGTTGTCCATGTACCCTCATAGACCGTAAGCGGAAGTGTTGTGACAATGCGGTTGATGTAGTCGTACGTCTTCACGATCGACCGATCCTAGTACCGAAAGTACGTCACCTCCCTGATCAGCACACGCATGGCTCGGAGACGTCCCAAGAACACACGATCCAAATAGAGTGTCGAGGAGAGCTTCATCGGACTGACGGCATGATGACGCGGTGATGATGATGAAGCTACTGCAGGGCTTCGCCTAAGCAATGCAACGATATGACCGAGGTGGATTATGGTGGAGGGGGGCACCGCACACGGCTAAGAGATCAATGATCAACTTGTGTGTCTATGGGGCGCCCCCGTGCCATATATATAAAGGATGGAGGGAGGAGGAGGTCGGCCCTCATAGGGCATGCCCAAAGTGTGGAGTCCTACTAGGACTTTCAAGTCCTAGTAGGATTCCACCTCCCACATGGAATAGGAAAAAGGGAAGGGAGAAGGAGAAGGAAGGAAGGGGGCGCCCCCTTTCCCTAGTCCAATCTGCATCAGTCCATGGGGAAGGGGCGCGGCCACCCTTGAGTCCTTTCTCTCCTTTCCGTATGGCCCATTAAGGCCCAATACGAATTCCGTAACTCTCCTACATTCAAAATACCCAATCACTCTAACCTTTCCGATGTCCGAATATAGCCTTCCAATATATCGATCTTTACATCTCGACCATTTCGAGACTCCTCGCCATGTCCCCGATCTCATCCGGGACTCGAACAAACTTCGGTCATCAAATCACATAACTCATAATACAAATCGTCCACAGGCGTTAAGCGTGCGGACCCTACGGGTTCGAGAACTATGTAGACATGACCGAGACTCATCTCCGTCAATAACCAATAGCGGAACACGGATGCTCATATTGGTTCCTACATATTCTACAAAGATCTTTATCGGTCAAACCGCATAACAACATACGTTGTTCCCTTTGTCATTGGTATGTTACTTGCCCGAGATTCGATCGTCGGTATCTCAATACCTAGTTCAATCTCGTTACCGGCAAGTCTCTTTACTCGTTCCGTAATGCATCATCCCGCAACTAACCCATTAGTCACATTGCTTGCAAGGCTTATAGTGATGTGCATTACTGAGAGGGCCTAGAGACACCTCTCCGAAACACGGAGTGACAAATCCTAATCTCGATCTATGCCAACTCAACAAACACCATCGGAGACACCTGTAGAGCATCTTTATAATCACCCGGTTACGTTGTGATGTTTGATAGCACACAAGGTGTTCCTCCGATATTCGGGAGTTGCATAATCTCATAGTCTGAGGAACATGTACAAGTCGTGAAGAAAGCAGTAGCAATGAAACTGTAACGATCATAGTGCTAATCTAACGAATGGGTCTTGTCCATCACATCATTCTCGTAATGATGAGATCCCGTTCATCAAATGACAACACATGTCTATGGTTAGGAAACATAACCATCTTTGATAAACGAGCTAGTCAAGTAGAGGCATACTAGGGACACTTTGTTTTGTCTATGTATTCACACATGTTCTAAGTTTCCGGTTAATACAATTCTAGCGTGAATAATAAACATTTATCATGAAATAAGGAAATTAATAATAACTTTATTATTGCCCCTAGGGCATATTTCCTTCAGTCTCCCACTTGCACTAGAGTCAATAATCTAGTTCACATCGTCATGTGATTTAACACCTATAGTTACCATCACCATGTGAGTAACACCCATAGTTCACATCGCCATGTGATCAACACTCAAAGGGTTTACTAGAGTCATGAATCTTAGTTCACATCGCCATGTGATTAACACCCAAAGAGTACTAGGGTGTGATCATGTTTTGCTTGTGAGAGAAGTTTAGGCAACGGGTCTGCCATATTCAGATCCGTATGTATTTTGCAAATTTCTATGTCAAAATGCTCTGCACGGAGCTACTCAAGCTAATTGCTCCCACTTTCAATATGTATCCAGATTGAGACTTAGAGTCATCTGGATCAGTATCAAAACTTGCATCGACGTATCCCTTTACGACGAACCTTTTGTCACCTCCATAATCGAGAAACATATCCTTATTTCACTAAGGATAATTTTGACCGCTGTCCAGTGATCTACTCCTAGATCACTATTGTACTCCCTTGCCAAACTCAATTGTAGGGTATACAATAGATCTAGTACACAAGATGGCATACTTTATAGAACCTATGGTTGAGGCATAGGGAATGACTTTCATTCTCTTTCTATCTTCTACCGTGGTCGGGCTTTGAGTCTTACTCAATTTCACACCTTGCAACACAGACAAGAACTCCTTCTTTGACTATTCCATTTTGAACTACTTCAAAAACTTGTCAAGGTATGTACTCATTGAAAAAAAATATCAAGCGTCTTGATCTATCTCAATAGATCTTGATGCTCAATACGTAAGCAGCTTCACCGAGGTCTTTCTTTCAAAAACTCCTTTCAAACACTCCTTTATGCTTTCCAGAAAATTCTACATTATTTCCGATCAACAATATGTCATTCACATATACTTATCAGAAATGATGTAGTGCTCCCACTCACTTTCTTGTAAATATAGGCTTCACCATAAGTCTGTATAAAACTATATGCTTTGATCAACTTATTAACATGTATATTCTAACTCCGAGATGCTTGCACCAGTCCATAGATGGATCGCTGGAGCTTGCATATTTTGTCAGCACCTTTAGGATCGACAAAACCTTCTGGTTGCATCACATACAACTCTTCTTTAAAAACCCATTAAAGAATGCAGGTTTGACATCCATTTGCCAAATTTCATAAAATGTGGCAATTGCTAACATGATTCGGACAGACTTTTAAGCATCGATACAAGTGAGAAAATCTCATCGTACTCAACACCTTGAAATTGTCGAAAACATTTTTGCGACAATTTGAGCTTTGTAGATAGTAACACTACTATCAGCGGCCGTCTTCCTCTTGAAGATACATTTATTCTCTATTGCTTCCCGATCATCCGGCAAGTCAACTGAAGTCCATACTTTGTTCTCATACATGGATCCCATCTCAGATTTCATGGCCTCAAGCCATTTCGCGGAATTTGGGCTCATCATCGCTTCCTCATAGTTCGTAGGTTCGTCATGGTCAAGTAACATGATCTCCAGAACAAGATTACCATACCACTCTGGTGCGGATCTTACTCTGGTTGACCTACGAGGTTCAGTAGTAACTTGATCTGAAGTTATACGATCATCATCATTAGCTTCCTCACTAATTGGTGTAGGAGTCACAGGAACTGATTTCTGCGATGAACTGCTTTCCATAAGGGAGGAGGTACAGTTACCTCATCAAGTTCTACTTTCCTCCCACTCACTTCTTTCAAGAGAAACTCCTTCTCTAGAAAGGATCCATTCTTAGCAACAAAGATCTTGCCTTAGGATCTGTGATAGAAGGTGTACCCAACATTTTCTTTTGGGTATCCTATGAAGACGCACTTCTCTCGATTTGGTTTTGAGCTTATCAGTTGAAACTTTTTCACATAAGCATTGCAACCTCAAACTTTAAGAAAGCGGCGACTTAGGTTTCTTGCCAAACCATAGTTCATACGGTGTCATCTCATCGGATTTAGACGGTGCCCTATTTAATGTGAATGTAGCTGTCTCTAATGCATAACCCCAAAACGATAGTGGTAAATTGGTAAGAGACATCATAGATTGCACTATATCCAATAAAGTACGGTTATGACGCTCGGACACACCATTATCTTTGTGGTGTTCCGTGGCATTAGTTTGTGAAACTATTCCACATTGTTTTAATTGAAGGCCAAACTCAGAATCTCAAATATTTGCCTCTGCGATCAGATCGTAGAAACTTTATTTTCTTGTTACGATGATTCTCTACTTCACTCTGAAAATCTTTGAACTTTTCAAGTGTTTCAGACTAGTGTTTCATCAAGTAGATATACACATATCTGCTCAAATCATCTGTGAAGGTCAGAAAACAATGATACCCGCCGTGAGCCTCAACACTCATTGGACCGCATACATCAGTATGTATTATTTTCAATAAGTCAGTGACTTGCTCCATTGTTCTGGAGAACGGAATCTTAGTCATCTTGCCCATGAGGCATGGTTCGCAAGCATCAAGTGATTCATAATCAAGTGATTCCAAAAGCCCATCAGCATGGAGTTTCTTCATGCGCTTTACACCAATATAACCTAAAACGGTAGTGCCACAAATATGTTGCACTATCATTATCAATTTTGCATCTTTTGGCATCAATATTATGAATATGTGTATCAACCCGACCGAGATTCAATAAACCATTTATTTTGAGTGTATGACCATAGAATGTTTTATTCATGTAAACAGAACAACAATTATTCTTTGACTTAAATGAATAACCGTATTGCAATAAACATGATCTAATCATATTCATGCTCAACGCAAACACCAAATAACATTTATTTTAGCTTCAACACTAATCCCGAAGGTAAAGGGAGTGTGCGATAGTGATCTTATCATCCTTGGAATCACAATCGTCACCTCGGCCTTAAATAGTCTCTGTTTATTTTGCAACTCTTGTTTCGAGTTACTACTCTTAGCAACTGAACTAGTATTAAATACCGAGGGGTTGCTATAAACACTAGTAAAGTACACATCAATAACATGTATATCAAATATACCTTTGTTCACTTTGCCATCCTTCTTATCCACCAAATACTTGGGGCAGTTCGCTTCCAAAGGACCAGTCCCTTTGCAAGAGAAGCACTTAGTCTCGTGCTTAGGTATAGATTTGGGCTTCTTCACTTGAACAAAGAACTTTCTTGCCGCTTCTTCTTGAAGTTCCCTTCTTCCTTTGCCCTTTTCTTGAAACTAGTGGTCTTGTCAACCATCAACACATGATGCTTTTCTTGATTTCTACCTTCATCGATTTCAGCATCACGAAGAGCTTGGGAATCGTTTCTATTATTCCTTGCATATTATAGTTCATCACGAAGTTCTAGTAACTTGGTGATAGTGACTAGAGAACTCTGTCAATCACTATCTTATCTGGAAGATTAACTCCCACTTGATTCAATTGATTGTAGTACTCAGACATTCCAAACACATGCTCACTAGCTGAGTTATTCTCCTTCATCTTGTAGGCAAAGTACTTGTCAAAGGTCTCATACCTTTCGACATGGGCATGAGTCTGAAATACTAATTTCAACTCTTGGAACATATCATATGCTCCGTGGCATTCAAAACGTCTTTGAAGCCCCGATTCTAAGCCGTAAAGCATGGTGCACTAAACTATCAAGTAGTCATCATATCGAGCTTGCCAAATGTTTATAACGCCCCGTGATCTCGCTTCCCGCAATCGGTCCGTCACCTAGCGGTGCATCAAGGACATAATTCTTCCGCGGCAAGAATGAGGATAATCCTCAGATCACGGATCCAATCCGCATCATTGCTACTAACATCTTTCAACTTAGTTTTCTCTAGGAACATATCAAAAATAAAACAGGGGAGCCAAACGCGAGCTATTGATCTACAAAATAGATATGCAAATACTATCAGGACTAAGTTCATGATAAATTAAAGTTCAATTAATCATATTACTTAAGAACTCCCACTTAGATAGACATCCCTCTAGTCATCCAAATGGTCATGTGATCCAAATCAACTAAACCATGTCCGGTCATCATGTGAGATGGAGTAGTTTTCAATGGTGAACATCACTATGTTGATCATATCTACTATATGATTCACGCCGACCTTTCGGTCTCCAAAGGTTCCGAGGCCATATCTGCATATGCTAGGCTCGTCAAGTTTAACCCGAGTATTCTGCGTGGTGCAAACTGGCTTGCACCCGTTGTATTTGAACGGAGAGCTTATCACACCGATCATCACGTGGTGTCTCTAAGACGATTTAACCGTCGCAACGGGCGCATACTGGGAGAACACTTATACATTGAAATTTAGTGAGAGATCATCTTATAATGCTACCATCGAACTAAGCAAAATAAGATGCATAAAGGATAAACATCACATGCAATCAATATAAGTGATATGATATGGCCATCATCATCTTGTGCCTTTGATCTCCATCTCCAAAGCACCATCATGATCACCATCGTCACCGGCGTGACACTTTGATCTCTATCGTAGCATCGTTGTCGTCTCGCCAACTATTGCTTCTACGACTATCGTTACCGCTTAGTGATAAAGTAAAGCAATTACATGGCGATTGCATTTCATACAATAAAGCGACAACCATATGGCTCCTGCCAGTTGCCGATAACTGTGTTACAAAACATGATCATATCATACAATAAAATTTAGCATCATGTCTTGACCATATCACATCACAACATGCCTTGCAAAAACAAGTTAGAGGTCCTCTACTTTGTTGTTGCAAGTTTTACGTGGCTGCTACGGGCTGAGCAAGAACCGCTCTTACCTACGCATCAAAACCACAACGATTTTTCGTCAAGTATGTGATGTTTTAACCTTCAACAAGGACCGGGCATAGCCACACTCGATTCAACTAAAGTTGGAAACCGACACCCGCCACCCAATTGCAGGTGTGAAGCATGTCGGTAGAACCAGTCTCGCGAAGCGTCATGGCGTAATGTCGATTCGGGCCGCTTCATCCAACAATACCATTGAATCAAAGCATGACATGCCGGGTAAGCGATGACTATTATCGCCCACAACTCACTTGTGTTCTACTCGTGCATATAACATCTACGCATAATCCTGGCTCGGATGCCACTGTTGGGGAACGCAATAATTTCAAAAAAAATCCTACGCACATGCAAGATCATGTTGATGCATAGCAACGAGAGGGGAGAGTGTTGTCCACGCACCCTCGTAGATCGTAAGCGGAAGGGTTATGACAACGCGGTTGATGTAGTCGTACGTCTTCACGATCGACCGATCCTAGTACCGAAAGCACGGCACCTCCGCGATCTACACACGTTCGGCTCGGTGACGTCCCATGAACTCATGATCCAGCAGAGTGTCGAGGGAGAGCTTCGTCAGCACGACGGCGTGATGACGGTGATGATGAAGCTACCGGCGCAGGGCTTCGCCTAAGCACTGCAACGATATGACCGAGGTGGATTATGGTGGAGGGGGCACCACACACGGCTAAGAGATCAATGATCAACTTGTGTGTCTATGGGGTGCCCCCTGGCCACGTATATAAAGGATGGAGGGATGAGGAGGCTGGCCCAAAGTGTGGAGTCCTAGTAGGATTCCACCTCCCAGATGGAATAAGAAAAAGGGAAGGGAGAAGGAGAAGGAAGGAAGGGCGGCCTTTCCTAGTCCAATTCGGACCAGTCCATGGGGAAGGGCGCGCCACCCTTGAGTCCTTTCTCTCCTTTCCGTATAGCCCATTAAGGCCCAATACGAATTTCTCAGAATCTCCCAGATTCTCGGAAAATACCCGAATCACTCGGAACCTTTCCGCTGTCCGAATATAGCCTTCCAATATATCGATATTTACGTCTCGACCATTTCGAGACTCCTCGTCATGTCCCCGATCTCATCCGGGTCTCCGAACAAACTCCGGTGATCAAATCACATAACTCATAATACAAATCATCACAGAACATTAAGCGTGCGGACCCTACGGGTTTGAGAACTATGTAGACATGACCGAGACTCATCTCCGGTCAATAACCAATAGCGGAACCTGGATGCTCATATTGGTTCCAACATATCCTACGAAGATCTTTAACGGTCAAACCGCATAACAACATACGTTGTTCCCCTTGTCATCGGTATGTTACTTGCCCAAGATTCGATCGTCGGTATCTCAATACCTAGTTCAATCTCATTACCGGCAAGTCTCTTTACTCGTTCCGTAATGCATCATCCCGCAACTAACTCATTAGTCACATTGCTCGCAAGGCTTATAGTGATGTGCATTACCGAGAGGGCCCAGAGATACCTCTCTGATACATGGAGTGACAAATCCTAATCTCGATCTATGCCAACTCAACAAACACCATCGGAGACACCTTTAGAGCATCTTTATAATCACCCATTTACGTTGTGATGTTTGATAGCACACAAGGTGTTCCTCCGGTATTCGGTAGTTGCATAATCTCATAGTCAGAGGAACATGTATAAGTCATGAAGAAAGCAATAACAATGAAATTGTAACGATCATAATGCTAAGCTAACGAATGGGTCTTGTCCATCACATCATTCTCCTAATGATGTGATCCTGTTTATCAAATGATAACACATGTCTATGGTTAGGAAACATAACCATCTTTGATAAACGAGCTAGTCAAGTAGAGGCATACTAGGGACACTTTGTTTTGTCTATGTATTCACACATGTACTAAGTTTCCAGTTAGTACAATTCTAGCATGAATAAGAAACATTTATCATGAAATAAGGAAATAAATAATAACTTTATTATTGCCTCTAGGGCATATTTCCTGCAATGTGCCGGCGCTCGGGTGGTCTGTCTGCGGTATTGTAGCGGTGTCATGGGGAGAAGCTCCAATTGTCAGGCCGTAGGGATGTGGCCATATCGACGAACCTCGTTAACAAATTTCGGTGTTGTGCCTTCTACCTTCTGTGATTGTTTGGTCCTCAGATGATCGACTATGCGCCTCGGGTTATTCTAACACGTACAATTTGGATCTTTCGTATGGGGAATGTCGAACGAATTAGATTCTAGGAGGATAAGTGGATCAATGATATGCCTCTTCCATTATGTACCATGATTGATTAATATTGTTCGCCATAGGGTGTCACTGTTTATGAGCTTGTTGTAGTGGAGAACCCACATGTTGACTTCCATAGGGCTCTCCTTGGGTAGCATTTAGCGGATTGAAGTGAGATTGTCCTAAAGGACCAAGATATGTTTGAATGGGCACTTCACACTTTTTGGGTATTTTCTGTGCACTCGATGCATTCGGCATTTGATGGATACGTGAATAAAGTTTAGGTCTAAAAGACTGTAACATCTAATTTTTTTGTTAATGATAAAAGTCCATTTCATTTGTTTCCTCCGTCGAGGAGTACACTAACTAAGAATACGTTGGTTAAGCAAATGTCAGGGGCATAAACTTGTTGTAGCTTCTGATGTAAACAAGAAACCATTCGACAACTCTTTTTATTGTTATATATGGCATTGCATGGCATGATATGCGTTTACCCTTAACATCATCCCACCTCGTAGTATTTTGCATATTTTTGAGTCTTGGCTATGAGGTATTGAAAAATCTTTAGTTGGATGGCTACTATGTTTTGGTCTATCTAGCTACGCAGAAATGATGTCTTTGATAAGAAAGAGGTAAATTTTTGGATTCAAGTGCTACTCTCATGTACCAATTAGCGGCAGTTATGGGCGCTATTACAGAAGGTGTGACACAAGGAGTGGATGGATCTTGATACAAGTGTGCCAGTGTAAAGCGTCTGAATGCTTACAGTGGTCTTATGTGGTATAGTTGTCTTGCTTGCTCCATGTTGTTTGATCTTTACCTCTTCTTCTTATTGGCAGATCAAAGTTTCACCTCTTTATAATCAAAATGGAACTGTCTAGGGCACATCTAGATGTGCCCTGGTTATTGCACATCTAAGTGACTCAATCAAGTATAAAAAAGGAAAATAAAAAAGAAAGAAAATACCCGTATGAATCTCCAGATAAAATCAATGACAAAGACTTAGATGTGCAATACTTTGGACACATCTAGATATGCTTTGGTAAACTAAATCAAAATTATAGTTTTTTTAGAATGGAGGCATCTGCCCGGCCTTAGAATGAGGCCCTTACAGGTTCAAACAGATTAGTTCAAAGTACTGAGGATGCACGGCCATAGGCCCGAAACGCGGCGCAGCGCGGAACTAAACTAGAGAAGAACATACATCAGGTAAAGGGGCTATTGAGGTAGCTAGGCGGCCTCCTGCCGTTGTGGTGACTACGAGGCCCATCGTAGTTCAGTGCATTTTGCTCGCACCTTGCTTGCGAGTTCCTCCACCCGTCCTCTGTCCGAGCTTGTTGCCAGTAGTTTCCACACCTGCAAGAAAGACACCATTTTGTAAGAAGGTCAGCCGGATGCCGAATGAATTGACCCTCTATCAAGGCTTTGTTCCTAGTCGTCCACAGAGCCCACGCAATGGCCCCAAATCTCGTCCAGTCCATCCTATTATCCCTTCCCATGGTAGAACTTGCTAGGCGAAAGAAAACTGTGAAGCCACCCGGATTCCAAGAACATCCTGTGGCTTCCTGACGCAAGACTCCAAACGAATCTAGCCATCACACATCTGAAAAGAATGTGGTCATGGTCCTCGCCCTCTCCGCACCATATACATCTCCTGTCACCTGGTCCCCTTCGTTTTTGGACTTGATCCCCACTAGTGATCCGGTTATGCATCGCCTGCCATATTTTTTTTATTTTTGCCGGGAGCCTTGCTTTCCATATGCCGGATAAGTTACATGGTGTCGCGTTCTTGAAAATTTCCTTGTATAAGGACCCCATAGAGAAGCTTCCTGAAGGCTCCAACCTCCATGTCACCCTGTCTTGGCCCGGTGAGATTTGGGCCTCGTGTAGGGTATTGCATAAACGATCCCACTCCTCCACCTCAAGAGGTCCTAGAGCCCGACGAAACCGTGGCTCCCATCTCCCTTGTCGCCACACTTCAGCCACCTTTGCCTCTGGCTTACCCGAGATAGCAAATAGGAGAGGAAAACCTGTCTCGAAGGTTTGATTCCCCCGGGTCCTTCCAGAAACACGCCATTTCGCCATTATGGACTTCAAATTTTGTTCCAAGACGAAGTAGTGGCTGGACCTTCTTTATATCCCTCGCGAATTGAGATAGCTTGATATTAGATTGGAATTCGACTCTCCCTGGATGTAGGTATTTGGCGCGGAAAATTGCCAACCATAACCCTCCCTGCCCAGACATTAGCTTCCAAGCCCAGTTGGCCATTAGGCACCAATTCGTGATCTTGGTGTTAATAAACCCCAAGCCACCCACTTCATTGGGCCGACAAATATTGTCCCAACTAACCATATGATATTTTTGTTTGCCGTTCTCCTTTGCCCAGAAGAATCGAGATCGAATCTTATTCAACTTCTCATGAATTCCATCCCTCAGCAAGTAGAAACCCATGATAAACATAGGGATGTTTGTGAGGCAATCATTGACTAGCACCAGTCTCCCTCCTGATGCAAGCAATTACCCCTGCCACGGTTCCACTCTATTTGCAGCCTTGTCTACCATTGGCTGAAACTCCGCCATGGACATCGCCCTATCAGATATCGGCATTCCCAAATATTTCATTGGGATAGACCCTAGATCGCAGTTCATCATGTGGGTGGCCCGTAGTTGCGATTCCAAGTCACCACCCGTGACAAAGGCCTCACTCTTTTCAAAGTTAATTTTAAGCCCTGACATCTCCTTGAAGCACATAAGCAGAAATTTAAGGTTAACAATCTCTTGCTCAGAGTTTTTGACAAATATCAGGGTATCGTTAGCGTATTGTAGGTGGGTAATCCCCCAGGAATTATGGATGACGCAACCCCACAGATGTGACCAGCCCCCTTGGCATGGTCCAGCATACCGGCCAGAGCATCGTCGATAATATTGAAGATGAGTGGCGATATAGGATCTCCTTGTCTAACCCCTCGCTTGTTCCTGAAGTATGGACCGATGTGGCCATTTATATTAACGGTCGTTTGTCCCCCTCTCACCAATTGTCGCATCCAGCTTATCCACAATGGATCAAAGCCTTTAGCCTTCAACACCACATCTAGGGAATCCCACCTCACCCTATTGTATGCTTTCTCGAAATCGATTTTTAAGTATGAACACCTCCTCCTTTGTTTGATGAACCTCATGTAGTACTTCATGTAAGACTGCCATCTAGTATACTACGGCCTCGTATGAATGTCGTTTGACATGGGTCCACCACTTTATTTGCAACCGGGGCCAGGCGCGTTGCAAACCCCCTCGCAAAGAGCATGAAGCTCACATTAATGAGGGTAATGGGGCGAAATTGTCGAATGTTGTCGGCGCCCGGGACCTTTGGGAGGAGAGCCAAAACTCCATAATTTAGCCGTTTCACATCGATTTTACCAAGCATGAACTCCTGGACCAGGTTGGCAAATTGCGGCCCCACTAGATTCCAAAACTTCTTGTAGAATGACACCGGAAATCCATCTGGGCCGGGGGCCATGTTCCCTCTCATTGCTTTAAGGTTATTCGTGATCTCCTCAAAGGTGAAAGGTTGGATGAGTGCCAAGTTGTCTGTTTCTGATACTATACGGTTACCCTCCCAGAACTGTGGACCGAGGGATGCCGCTCCACTGACTGTCAACCCTAACAACTCTCTATAGAAGCCATCTATATGCCCTCGCAGCTCTCTCAATTCTGAAAAGGTGTTCTCCCCCTCTCTTAGAGTACTTATTGTGCATCTCCTTCTGCGACCGTTTGCGATGGTGTGGAAGAATTCCGTGCTCGCGTCACCTTTGAGGATCCAACGTTGTCTCCCTCTTTGCTGCCAATAGATGTCTTCGCATGTTAGAACGAAGATCATCTCATCCTCTGCCGCATATCTACGTGCCCACTCCTCCTGAGATAAGCCTACTGAGTCTGCATGGTATCTAGGGTTTTTATTTCGGTGATTAACGCCTCCTTTCGTGCCCGTGTCTGACCACCCACATTCGCCCCCATCCTCTCAGGTGATGATGCATTCTCCGAATGCAATGCTGCCATTCGTCCAAAGCGTCACAGAGAGGGCCATATCTATGTGGGTGATTTGCCCTTGTTGCCTCCCAAATTGACACCATCCTCTCAACAAACCCCGGTTGCAATAACAACTACCGTTCAAAAAAGAACCTCCTTGGTGGTCGACGTATCTCTTCCCCAGATTGCAAGATGAGAGGGCAGTGGTCCGATCCAAGACGCATCTCAGCAATGAGTGAGCACGTGGGAAACTTGGCTTCCCACTCCATGGAGACAAAAACCCGGTATAAGACACACCGCACAGGGTTGTCCTGGTTATTCGTCCAAGTGAAACGAGCTCCACCATGTTGAAGCTCGAGCAATTGGAGGTCCGCCACCCAATCATTGAAGTTTTTGACCAAGCCTGGGGTTGTTAATCCCATGATTACTCTTATCTTCGGATGATCTAATAAGATTGAAATCCCCCCAATAACCATAAGATTTGGCGAAGACATAATTTTGCTATATAGTTCCCTCAGAAAGTCTAGTGATCTAGCATGGTCAGCAGGACCATAGACGACAAGCAACTCCCATTTGAAATGGTTATTTTTCTGCACCATCTCGGCCCCCAAAAAGAATTCTCCCTCGAGAATGAAATCTGGTCGAAGGTGTCTTTATTTAGACCCACAAATATTCCCCGATCGTCCCTAACGCCGCACCCATTCCCATTGGAACGCCATGCCCCCCCCCCACCACAACGAATCGACCTCACATGTCGAAAAGGAGTGTCGCATTGTTTCCTGTAACTCCACAAAGTCTAGCCATTGCTCTCTAATATATTCAATAAGCTGCCGCCGGTGATCCCTCTGCCCGAAACCTCGCAGGTTCCATATTATGCCCTTCGTTGAGCCACTATAGGGGAACGGGCCCCCGCCCCTTCAAGATCATCCGAAGCACCCACCAGAGCACTCCTGCCTCGACCCCGGCCTCACCCTCGGCCGGTAGCCCGCCCACGCCCTCGGCCCCGGCCCCGGCCGTCAGACGCCCTGGTCAGTGGTAATGTGATGTCTACTACGCAACCTTCTCCTTGTAGACGTTGTTGGGCCTCCAAGTGCAGAGGTTTGTAGGACAAGAGTAAATTTCCTCAAGTGGATGACCTAAGGTTTATCAATCCGTGGAGGCGAGGGATGAAGATGGTCTCTCTCAAACAACCCTGCAACCAAATAACAAAGAGTCTCTTGTGTCCCCAACACACCCAATACAATGGTAATTGTATAGGTGCACTAGTTCGGCGAAGAGATGGTGATACAAGTTCAATATGGATGATAGATATGAGTATTTGTAATCTGAAAATATAAAACAGCAAGGTAACTAATGATAAAAGTGAGCACAAACGGTATTGCAATACTAGGAAACAAGGCCTAGGGTTCATACTTTCACTAGTGCAAGTTCTCTCATCAATAATAACGTAATTGGATCATATAACTATCCCTCAACATGCAACAAAGAGTCTCTCCAAAGTCACTAATAGCGGAGAACAAACGAAGAGATTATTGTAGGTAATGAAACCACCTCAAAGTTATTCTTTACGATCGATCTATTCAAGAGTCCGTAGTAAAATAACATGAAGCTATTCTTTCCGCTCGATCTATCATAGAGTTCGTACTAGAATAACACCTTAAGACACAAATCAACCAAAACCCTAATGTCACCTAGATACTCCAATGTCACCTCAAGTATCCACGGGTATGATTATACGATATGCATCACACAATCTCAGATTCATCTATTCAACCAACACAAAGAACTTCAAAGAGTGCCCCAAAGTTTCTACTGGAGAGTCAAGACTTAAAACGCAAAGCAACCCCTATGCATAAGTTCACGAGGTCACGGAACTCGTAAGTTGATCACCAAAACATACATCAAGTGGATCACGTGATATCCCATTGTCACCACAGACACGCACATGCAAGACATACATCAAGTGTTCTCAAATCCTAAAGACTCAATCCGATAAGATAACTTCAAAGGAAAACTCAATCCATTACAAGAGAGTACAGGGGAGAAACATCATAAGATCCAACTATAATAGCAAAGCTCATGATACATCAAGATCGTACTCACCTCCGTAACACGAGAGAGAGATCAAACACATAGCTGGCCGGTACATACCCTCAGCCCCGAGGGTGAACTAATCCCTCCTCGCCATGGAGAGCGCCGGATGATGAAGATGGCCACGGTGAGGATCCCTCTCCGGCAGGTGCCTAATAGGGTCCCGATTAGTGTTTGGTGGCTACAGAGGCTTGCGCGTGAACTCCCGATCTATTCTGCTCCCTGATGTTTTAGGGTATATGGATATATATATATATATATATATAGGCGAAAGAAGTCGGTAAGGGGAGCCACGAGGGTGGGGGCGCCTGTGGGCAGGCGCACCTCCCGCCTCGTGGCCACCTCAAAGCTTCCCCCGACTTCAACTCCAAGTCTCCGGATCACGTTTGCGTTTCCAAAAATCACGCCTCAAGGTTTCATTCCGTTTGATATTCCTTTTTCATGAAACATCAAACAAGGAAAAACAGTAAATCGCACTGGCTCTGGTTAATAGGTTAGTCCCAAAAATAGTATAAAAGTGCATAGTAAAGCCCATTAAACATCCAAGATGGATAATATAATAGCATGAATACTTCATAAATTATAGATACGTTGGAGACGATCAAGATCCCCAAGCTTAATTCCTGCTCGCCCTCGAGTAGGTAAATGATAAAAGAAATAATTTATGAAGTGTGAATGCTAGCAGTGCACAAGTTTGATCAATGATAATTTCAATCACCTTTTCTAGCATCATTATATGTCATAACGGTAGCTCATATCATAAAACTTTGCATGATCAAGTAACAAACTATTCACATGTTAAAGTATAGATCATAAACTTTCTTGAAAACTAACAAACCGTGTTATTAGTCGCCAAACAATTACAATTCATCTTATTTTTAGGAAGAGTCTATGTGCGAGCTTTGATTCAGCAAACTTCACATACTCAACTATCATTTAGTCTTCCATGATTGCTACCACTCAAAGCATATTTTTAGAACAAATAGTATTTATCGAACATAGAGAAAGATAGGGGCTTAATATTTCGCCTCCCAACCTTTTACCTCAAGGGTAATGTCAACAATAATAATTCATGCTCAAATATATTTGAATGGCCATATATGCTTAGATCTTTCCATGACATGATGCTTGCGAACTAAAGAGTAGGTTGGAATGAGAAGGAATACCATCAATCTTGCATAAAAGTAAAAGATAGGCCCTTCGCAGAGGGAAGCTGTGGATTTGCAGAGGTGCGAGCTCAAGAAAAAACAGGGATGAAAATAATTTTGAGAGGTATGCTTTCATTGTCAACATAACGACCAAGAGTTCTCAATATCTTCCATACTAGATACATTATAGGCAGTTCCCACGCAGAAAGGTAAAGTTTTTACTCCCCCTCCACCAACATCCACACTCCACGGCTTGTCCAAAACAACGGGTGTCGTCCAACTATCAACTTTCCTGGGGGAGTTTTGTTTAAATTATTTGCGAACCTTTTTTTGATCGTTTGATCATAGGACTGGGCATCCCATTTACCAGCCATTTTCTCGTGAATGATGAGCGAAGTCCACTCATCGTGAGAATAACCCACCTAGCATGGAAGATACTGACAGCCCCTAGTCGCTACATTAAGGTTTCATTCCGTTTGGACTCCGTTTGATATTCCTTTTCTGCGAAACACTGACACAAGGAAAAAAACAAAAACTGGCACTGGGCTCTGGGTTAATAGGTTAGTCCCAAAAATAATATAAAAGTGCATAGTAAAGCCCATTAAACATCCAAGATGGATAATATAATAGCATGAATACTTCATAAATTATAGATACGTTGGAGACGTATCATAATGCCTCCTCCCTGGCATTACCAACCACCTCGGTTCCCTGGGCCTCGTCCTCTGCTTCAGCCACCACCACACGCGCCATATCCCTCTGAGCAATGGCCTCGGCAATGCTCGCCTAGGCTGCCTCCTTAGCTCGAAGAATCCAAGACCTCTAGAGGGGATCGCCTCCGATCCCAATACCACATTGCTATCCTTGGCCACTCTCAACAAGTGTGCATTAGAGGTCAACGCAAGAACCTTAAAAGAGGACATAGATCGTGTAGTGGGCTTGGATGCTATATCTGGGAGAGACCTGCCAGCCTTGAGCTTCATCGCCTTGTCCATCATCTTGGACGCCTTGGTGTTATGCCCGGCACTAGATCGTGTGCAGCCATGAAGGAGATGTAGAGATGCCCTTCTTCCTCCTTGGAGACGCCTCCTCATGCTGCTCATCTTCGTTTCTGACCGCCTCAAAGGCAGCCACATTGTCCTCAACCATCATCAAGTTGTCCAGGAAATCTTCACCTCAAGCGATCCAGAGTCGTGTGTCGGGCAATGTTCGCTATCTTGGGTTGTGCCACCTTCCCGATGTTGATCGCGATAGACGCCGCGGAGTGTAGCGCGGGAGAGGAACATGGGGTCTGTCACAACCCTAGAATTTGCTTGTCATTAGTTGCATTAAGGCATTCATGTCATCATGTTTAAATTACTCAGAAAGTTGAAATGGGGATGACAAAAATACCCCAGCACCACTTAAACCAACTAGGGTTTACTAAAATCCTATTCCATGAACCTGAAATGCCCTTCTAAAATGTTCATCATCTTTGCCTTGGTTTAGAACGTCCGCCAAAATTGGTTCACATTTTTCTAGGACACATAAGGTCACTGAATTAAATCATTACCTATTTGCATTTGGGCATTTAAATGCTATAAAATAATTCAAATACCCAAATAATTCTGAAGTTAAGTGTGGGTTGTTGGAAATAATCTCTCCCTGCCTTGCCTCTCTCTTCGGGCCTTCTCTCCCGGCCGAAGCGGAAGCCATGCCACCATTGGCTGGCCCTGCTGCTGTGGCCACTCAGGGATCCCCACGCCCAATGGCGCTTCATGAGCTCCGGTCACCTGTAGAGCCGCACGCCAAAGCACACAACCCCGAGAGGCCAGCAATGTCGCCATCGCCATCGTCTTCCACCTCGGGCTCCGGCCACCATCGTCGTCGATTTGCCGCACGCAGGACATCCCCGAGCCCGCTAACCATCCCTAAGGCACCGCTGTGAGCTCCGCCACCATTTCCCCCTCTTCCCCGCTTCGTTTGATCGCCAGAGCTGCCGCTTCTTGATGACGACTTAAATGCACCGCATACCGAGCTCGGCCACGACGACTCTCCGATGACCATTTGGTCCGTGTGCGTGTCCACCGAAGCTTGCCGCCAGCCGAAAGCCTCGCTTAGCACCTCCCTTGCTCGTTGCACTGTGGGCGCCACCAAGGCACATCACCGAGCCCCGCCGCCGCTGAGCTCGTTGTCGCCATTGCTACATCGCCGTCCCCCGGCAACCCACGACCACCACTGCATGCCCCGCACCACGGGCTCTCCAACGCACCTAACTGCGTGACCAGTCGTGGCCGGAAACGGCCGACCGGCAATCGTCGCTGCGTCGGGTCATCGTCGGTGTAACCACGCTGACGTGGCACGACCATTAGGGGCTAATCCTACTGATTAGCCGCCCTTCACCATCGACGATGGGCCCCGTGAACGGTCAAGTCTCAACCAACACGGGATTAACTCCTAGTTAGCCGTGAGTCAATGACATGTGGGACCCGGTCGTCAGGTTTGACCTGGTCAGCCAGTTGACTCGGTGACGCGATCTTTGACGCCATGTCGACACAAAGAATGCCTTTTTTCCGGATTTATTCTTATTCGTGAAATCTTAAAAGTCCTAAACTTCTAAAAAATCATAAAAAATTATCTATAACTCCAAATAAGATAAATTATATATGAAAAATGATCAGAAAAAACCATTCTATCCATCTGTACAATTTTCATGCATGTTTAAACAACTTACACTTGCTGTTTAGATCAAAACATGATAATGCACTTTATAAGTTCTTACTTTGAATTTGAATCTAAACCTTTGGTTCAAATCAACTCAAACCCTTCTGTTCTTAGCTGCATTAGCTCAAATCACAACATATTGACATGTCATGATCATGCATCATATTGTGCATTGCATTGATTGTGTTCTTTCGTGGTTTGCCGGTGGTTGTTCCTCTCCTCGGTAGACGTATGTTCCGGACGATGAGTTCGATGACACCGATGAAGAGCTACATCATCTTTAGAAGTGCTGCAAGCAAAACCCCTTGTTCATTCCGATACAATCCCACTCTCTCGCCTCCCGCTCTCTTTTCTTGCACTAGGACAACAACGATTCAACTGTTACATGTTATGTAGTTGAACCCCTTTTCCTCTGCATGACCTGTCATTGCCACAGTAAATAGATGAAACCCACTAGCATGAGTAGGACTTGTTTGAGCCCTGATGTGCCTACTCATTCATGCTTGTTTTTTCATGCCTACTACTGCTTAGAGTTGAGTCAGGTCTGATTCATCGGGGATGAATTGGAATGGTGATGAACATGTCCTACTGTGTGTGAGCTAAGTGTGTGAACACGATTTGGTAAAGGTAGCGGCAAGAGGCCATGTAGGAGTACATGGTGGGTTGTCTCATTGAAACCGTCCTCAGGAACTGAGTTATGTGTTTGTGATCCATGAAACAACTACTACCATGCATTGGGCCCTAAAATATGACCCCGCTCGACTTCTTAACCACCCTAGTCCTCTGTCCATGAGTTGCAAGTAGTTTCTGGTGTTTGTAGTATGTCGGAGGCCGTATGCAGTCAATGACCGAGGGGTGGGCTGTGATGCGGTAAGCACGTGGCGGGTATGCTGGGCGCCTGCTTGGTGTCATGGAACCCTATACACATCGCTCGGGGCCGTGTATGTGGAAACCTCGCCGGACTCCTCATGGATGGAACCCGAATAGGCGATAAACCCGGATTAGAGACTTGAGTGTTTAGGTAGGTGGTGGTCTACACCCACGTCAAGCCGCTTGAAGTCTCGCCAAGCACATGTCGTGTGCGTGACGCTAAGTGGTGGAAACATGTGTGAAGAAGTACACCTCATAGGGGTTATAAATGATCTATTGAATAGCCGTGTCTGTGGTAAAGGACTTCTCGGTTGCCTATAACAGTTCATAGACAAGTGAAAGTGGATACTCTAAAATGCGCAAGATAAGCGTGAGTGCTATGGATGGCCTTCTCGTAGGGTGACGGGAGCGGATCCACAGTGGTGTATTGATATGGTGAATATGTGGACTCGTAGCGCCACCTCAAAAGAGTTACTTGCAGTTGTAGTTCAGGATAGCTACCGAAGTCAAAGTCGGCTTGTCGCAGCTTAAACTCCACCACCCCCTTTGTTGATACCGATGCATATGTAGCTAGTTACGATGTAAGTCTTGCTGGGTACATTTGTACTCACGCTTGTTTAATTTATGTTTTGCAGAGAGACTTGGTCTCGCTAGTAGTTCCTTGTGGACTTGACGCTTAGCTTGATACCTCGGCTACGATCTTGTGCCCTCGGCAGATCTCGGTAGATAGTCGGGCTTCTCGGCCTTTTCCATTTGTAGATGTCTCAGTACTCAGAAATGTTAAGCTTCCGCATGTGCTTTGACTTGTATGTTTCAAATGTTGGGTCATGAGACCCATGCTTGTAATATCTCGCTCTTCGAGCCTAATGAATAAATACTTTGAGTCAGAGAGCCATGTTGTGGATGCTATGTTGTATTTACACATATCGAGCATATTGTGTGTATGATTGAAATGCTTGGTATGTGTGGGATCCGACAACCTAGTTGTCTATCCTTGGTAGCCTCTCTTATGGGGAAATGTAGTCCGGTGCTTCCACCGAGCCATGGTAGTCTCACAGCCCGGGTTAATGAGTCCTCATAGCCTGGGGCTTATACTGCTCTGGAACACTTAGATCGGGCCGGCATGTGTCCTTCTTCGATCTCAGGTCCGTCTCCTCCGGGAAATGTCACGTCGTGTCTTTCAAGTCCTCGTTAGCTCTGCTACAGCCTGGATCCTGAGTCCTCGCTTAGCCTACTTGCTACAGCCCGAATTCACTCGGCCACGACCGACACGTTTCGTTGTCGGGTCATGTATGCATGTCCCTGTAAGTTAGTGCCACTTTGGGTTTACGACTAGTCATGTCGGCCCGGGTTCTCTGTCATATGGATGCTAGCGACACTATCATATACGTGAGCCAAAAGGGCAAACGGTCCCGAACCAGGTAAGGTGGCACCCGTGGGAATACCGTGCGTGAGGCCGCAAAGTGATATGATGTGTTACATGCTAGATCGGTGTGACTTAGGATCGGGGTCCTGACAGGGTCTTGGAGCTAGGAGTCGACGTAGCACTTGGGATGGGTGACGCAACCATGGTAATGCCCGAGACGACCGCCCACAGCCCACCTTTGCCTGCTAGCAGAGACCCAACCTCGCCCGCCACCTCGGTGGAGCCATCATCAGAGACCGCGCGCAGCTGTCCTGCGCCATACAGGTTGGACCCATATTGATCGACTTCCAGTGGCACCAAGCCCACTCCTTAGCATACGCGGCGTGTCCATCGGCGTGCAGCTTGATCGCCCACCGGCAGCTCTCGCACACGGGTCGCCCCATCCCTCCCCGATCCGGGCAGCAGTAGCAGTAACCCGGGCGGCCTCCTCCGGGTGCGCCGACGGCAAGCTTTGTCGGGCTGCGATTCTTTATTGCCGCCAAGATTTGGCCTTGGCGCCGGCCGCATCCCAATCCGCGGTCGTGAGACTAGGCGCGATTCCTCCCCACAGTCCTGGACCTCATCCGACGGAGGGACCGGCGGAGGAGATTGAGGTGGAGCCGGCGGAGCAAGGTGGCCCCCAGTCTCGAGCTCCACACGCATCAGAAATCCATTGCGAGCTCTGAAGACTTCATATGTGCCCTTGATCAAGGTCGGGTCCCTGCACCAAATCTTGGCTCAACTGGGCTCCACGGATGCCCCTCATGTCGGGTCTCACAATCGACAATTTCATCGGCAAATACCACCTGCCGACCACCCGGAGGAATTCCTTGATCAGAGGAGCTTGGCGCAGCTTATCGGGGATCCCGTACACATGCACTCATCCCTCCTATAGCTGGGAAACAGCATGGGGCTCGCTGAAGGGCTCACCAACCTCGGCCTTGTGCTCGCTGATGGGTAAATTGAACGTGCCGCTTTTCTTGGCCATGCGCGGCACATCCCAGGACGGATACACTATGAAAAAGAGTTCTTGCGCACCTCCGTCACCTGCCAATCCCACTCCGAGTCCCACATGTCGTTCAAGTCCGCTCTCAAGGACTCCTCTGTTGCCTCCCCTTCGGTAATTACTAAAGATGCAACATTGGCAGGAATATGCACCTCCTCCTCAACTCCTCCCTCCAACGCATAAAAACCCTGGCCTTTGACGCTGAACCCATACATGACCAACTCTGGCTTGGCCTATCGAGAAGGACACTGCCCTGATGTAAGCCCCTCTTGCTTGCACACAAAACACAGCGGGTCGAATTGACATCTGATTTGGTAATGGCCCTTCCTCCCGTGATTTGAAGCGTAGAACGCTCGACAAGTCACTACCCGATCCCCGCTGCCCCCAACTCGGGCGCCTCACTGCATGTCTCTCAGATCCATTCTCCCCATCCCGACTGCTTGGTCTCCTCAAGACTCCCACCGGGCGCGACGCCCCCGCACCAGCCGGTTCTCGTGATCCTCCGCCGGCCCTAGATGGGGAGGCTCAAGGGGTGGAGGGAGAGGCGGCGAAACCTCCTCGATGACTCCCTCCCCGAGACATCGAAAGTGCCAAGGAGAGGGCGATCATGAGGCACGAGCCTCGCCTCAACCCCGGCCAACCATCGATCAAGCGCCTCCTCGCGAAGTCGACACCGGGTCCGAGATCCTTTCCTCGCCTCGATCTCCTCCGAGACCTGGAGCTCCTCGCGCGGCCGCTTGTTCCGGTCATGGCTCTGCAGCCTCCTTTCTTTCTCCATCGTCACCGCCTTCTCCACCAGACAAGGCACCGCCACCGTAGAAATGAACCTCGTCGTGCGCCCCCACCTCCTGATATCTGTTGGTGCGGCTGGAAAGCCTAAGGAGGAATCCATTTCCGCCCTAGGCAGCCACCACCAACGCTTTATATGCAGCGCGCCTCGCCTGGGCCCGGAACTGGGCCGACGCAGCCAACATGCCCAGGAGCGGGTGGGGAAAGGGGCCGGGCCACCAACTCGGTGAAGCCGAAAGTAGGGCCAGGCCTTCCCGCTGGCCCACCCCCATGGCCCACCGCAAGCCCATCAAACCGGCCCATCGCACCCTCCTCCGCAAGCCCATCAAACCGGCCCAACGGTGGAAACCCCGCGATGGAGAGCACCGACGGCCACGCTTCTAATCGCCGGGGACCTCTGGCCGATCCCTCGCACTCTCCTGGCGGCCTCACCCACGCCGTCACACCTCCCTGTAAGCACACAGCTCCCGCATCGACGTGGATTCACCCGAGCCATCCCGCCTCCCGATCCTCAAGGCCAGCTTCTTTTGCCCGGAGCCAGCTGGATGTGCAGCTCTTCCTTCGTCACACCGGCATCCACCCTCGGTTCTGCTTTCGCCTCTCGCAGATCCACCTCGTCCCCTCCGTGTCTCCCCACCTCGCACGTCCACGTCTGGCCACTCGCTGAGATCCACCGCCGGCCTCCAGGGCCATCCCCATCTCCGATGCCCTGGGCACCGCCAACCCATCATCGGCCTCGCCTCTCCTGGCCGGAGACGCCTCAAGTCCGCCTCTCCATCGATTCTCCCCGTCGACCTCCCTCGGCTGCCACCCTAAGAAGCCGTGAACTGCCACCCTAAGCACGCTGTCGCGCTCCACCAAGGCGGATCGAGCCAAGACCGGCCGGGTTCACCCCAACTGGCCACTGCAGCCCGGGCGCCGGAGTCCCTCCTCCACCGGCCACCGACGCCACCGGAGCAGGGGAGGGCGCGTCGCAGGAGCACACCACGCTAACGGTCATCATCAAAATTATAGTAGGTATAGCTATAGAGAAATTTTAACATGCTTCCTCCCACCCTTTCTTTTTACATGTGAGGTAAGAAGGTAAGAGTTAATCAAACCAGTAATTAATGAGATAAAAAAGTACAAGTCCGCTGGGGGGGGGACGCCAGCTAGTACGCGCATAAATGAAATGTTAACCTCAAGGGGTGATGACAAAATGATCTTACTCTCAACGAATAGTAGAAGATATCATTGAGTGGAGATGGAACAAGATATCCCCATGGGCTATTAGCATATTGGTCTATATGTAGTTAGAAAGCACATTATGTAGTAGCTATTCAGCAATCCAGGAATAAGAGAAGGATGGATCACACAGCCTCCTCAGAGCTCAGTGATTCTGGGCCGTTGGACGCGATTTCCGGATGCGTTCTCATCCGTTGGATCAAGATCTGGAGGAATCTGCGCCGTCGGATCGAAAAAATCTACTGCTGGAATGAATAGTAATTTTCTACATCGCCTCCCCCCGCTTTTACTGCTGCTTTTTACCGCTGCTGCCGGGCCGGGCGCAGGGTCCGTTTCGCTGGTGGGCCTCCGCTGTCAGCCGCCTGTGGCTTGGTTCCGCCCGGTAGCCCTGTCAAGGCCGGTCAAGGGAAATATTTCGTGCCACCGCACGTAGAATCCTGCCCCCGACGAGGGTAATTTGGTCTATTCGCAGTCGGGGGCTTGCGTGGTCGTGGCCGCCGTCTGGCCAGGCGGCTATGGGGTGGGGGAGGCGCGGCCCGCTCGCTCGTCTCTTTCATTCGCCCCGCCTGCCTCTTTCTCTCTCTCGATCTCGCTTCTCTCATCGCCAGCCGCCTCTTTGTCGACCCGGCTTGCCTCCGCCCGCCTCCTCCTCCCTCGATTCGACTAGCCCTTCGTGTGGTTTCCCTACCTCTCCGGGCCAGAGGAGTGAGGAGGGCGACCGATTCTGAACCCTAGCCGCCACTCCCCTTCTTCGTTCCTCCGCCCCGTGCTCTGTCCTCTCCCCCTCGCCGTTCTTCTCCTACTACCGAACTGGCCGCCGCTGCTCTCCTCGTCGGACTGGCCGCCTCCTCTCCCCGCCGAGCTCGGTCTGTCATCCTTTCCTCCTCCCCTATGCCGGCAGGAGCGCGGGCGGCCGCCGCACTGTACGATGCGGGGCTGCAACCCCGACTCCTCCTCCACCCAGCCAGGTGGCTAGATACGGCAAGATCCAGTCGTGGCTACCGGGATTCAGCACGATGTCGCGCTCCTCTGCCCTTCCCAGGCCTGACGACGAAGTTGGTGCGTGTGTGGTGGTGGACGAGACATACCTCCCTCCGGATCCGTGCTGGCCGATGGCGAGGTGGCCACCGGGGTGCAACATGCTCCATCCTACGGCCGACGCCAACTGCCACTGCCATGCTCCTCTTAAGGTAAGCCACCTTCTCCATAGTTTCCCCCCCTCTTTCTGTCGGATTTCTATTCATCCGCTCAAGATTCATTTTTTTTGCAGAGTAAACATTAATTGCCTCTACTCCTGGGCGCTCGGCAGAAGGAGGACGGGGAAGTCGAGCTGAGATGGGCCGCATCTGATTCACCCTGCTATGCTGTGGGCACCTCTCTGCCTCAGCATTCAATAGGAGCCGAGGTGAGCCGCTGTCGATTCTCTGCACATATGATTTATACCGTTGCTTAGTTACACTTCTAAATCATGAGCTTGGTTAACATTTTAGGTTAATGCCTTGCTAGATGCCATTTTAGGCTGTTGTGTACATGTGGGTAGTTCATTGGCGCCTAGGTTCTGTGGTCTATATTTGTGAGCTACTCATTATAGTCGTTGTCGATATTAACTCCTGTGCATGTTTGCTTCTGAATCAATCATCTGCTCTCTACTACATGTAAGTGAAATTGCAGTTTGGATTTCTGATGTCTGAATATTAACTCTTGCAGGGTGTGTGAGAACATCTCCATTGTCCTCTCGGTAAAGAATAAGGTTTCGTGAAGAATCGGCGTGTTAAAGCCAAGAGTAACTACAACTAGGAGAAGCCCTTCCTTTACCTTGCAAGGAAGCTGGCTGGTAATTGTCTCCCTCCCCATTGCTTTCATTTGCCTGTGACCTCACATCATATATGTATTTTAGTGTTCTGGTTCCATAAACAAATGGATTGGCGATTTGCCTTTGAT
Source organism: Aegilops bicornis (assembly GCA_021605145.1). Lineage (NCBI taxonomy): Eukaryota > Viridiplantae > Streptophyta > Magnoliopsida > Poales > Poaceae > Aegilops > Aegilops bicornis. Next base: position 230,449,062 of record CM038671.1, on the reverse strand, counting down.
GCAACTTGTGCAGGCACAAAGCTGAGCATGCGGCGCGGTTACTGCCTGATGACCATGACAATCTGATCGAGTAGATCAATCATGAGTTCTATCATACTTTGAGCCAAATCTTCGTGCTTTTTTCTTTTATTTGGTTATACTGTGTACATAGGAATCAATAATAAAAGTAGATGGTACAAAGTTAATATATATCTTCATTTGTCCATTGGTCTTGCGAAGCAAGTTAATATATATCTTCATTGGTCTTGCGAAGCAAGTTAATATATATCTTCATTTATATAGCATCTCTGGTGTTCCATTATGTTCAGCTTGGTCCCTTACTTTACTTTCGCCCTCTTGGTCGCCAATCGAATGGATTTTCATATTTTTGTATATCTTGCTCAGGTCCTATGCTCTATATACGCTTTTCTATATATTAAAAAAACAGTTGCATGAAAGTGATACATATATGTGATAATCTCGACTTGACTCTGTGTTGGGATTATTCTCCCGCAAAGCAATGGGTATCCAAAGATAACGGGTTCTGGGACATGGGGTGGAGTAGCTACGATGGGGAGGAGTTTCGCGATGACCTTTGATGCCTACTACCGCTACCACCAAAGCATCAAGTCGAAAAAGGAAGGTACTAACTAAACTACATAAATATTCCTAGCTTCGAAAGAAAAGATTTTAACTCGGGTCCACTTCTGAACAACCATGTGATGTGTCGCTTTGGACATGTGAATTCAATTGGTAGCATTGATAGATAAACCGAGCCGCTATGAGTGCTCGCTAGAGAGTTTCAATTTTTACGCCCTCGCTATCTCTTTGTCATATACTTTTAGGTTACAGCTCAATAACAGAAAAACATCAGAAAATAATCAAATGGATGCAAATAATTTCAGTTCTAAAATACAACTTTATCTTTTGGCATGATCTTATCTTGATGCGATTTCCATTCCAGAATATGAATTGTTTCCAGAAAGTGTCGTTTTAGTTAATAGACTACAGTCAGTATTATTCTTTGGATCCTGCAACCTCCAACTAATTGTATTTGTATAACCATATCTATATATTTGGGTTGTGCTTGTAATCTAGAAACAAGGCATCAAATCCAGATATTCAAGCACATACTAATTTCTTCGAACATGCTACATTGAGTAAAGAAGCTGTATTTGCCAAAATTACTTTTGTTTACACTTGAAATTGTTCAATATGTATCCATTGCAAAACAAGGCATTTTGATAACACTCCTATGACAAGTGGGTTTTATATATTTTAGAAATGGGCATCATCTAGCTGGACCGCTAATATTTGTACAGGGTAGCAATTTTGTTTTGGACTCATTACTATTTTCTATATATGATTATCATATGAGGTGGTGGTGGACTGATGGTTACCCCTTGGCCCAAAGGTTGAGGAAGATCACTCAACTAGCCCTGTGTCCAGCTGTGTGACATGTATATGCAGTAGGCCTATGTGTTTCAAATTATAGGAGTGATCTTGATTTGTTATGTTGAATGCGGCGCCTTAATCATGCTCTGTAAGAGTGCTATTAATTAGAGACTTTCATACTACTCCCTCCGTTACTTTATATAAGGTGTATTTGTTTTTCCAAAAGTCAAACGAGGCCATGTTTGACCAAGTTTTTAGAAAAATATATCAATATCAACAATACAAAATTTATAGCATTTCATCCATCATGAAAAGTAGTTTCATATTTTATCTATTTGGTATTGCAGATGTTGTTAATTTATTCTATAATCTTGGTCAAACATTCAAGACTTGCACGGAAAACAATACACCTTATATTTTGGAACGGAGGGAGTATTTGGCTTAATATTTCTGTGTTTATGCTAGATGCTTAATGACTTTTCCTTTCTGATATAAAACATGCTATGGATCCAAACCTTCTAGATCATAAAATCAGTTGAATTTGAATGTACTGCTGGGTGAAAAGAGACAAACAGATACTCACCCCTGGAGTGTATTTTGGAGTTAATTAACTGCACCTTTGTTTTTGCAGAAAGGGCAAACTATTTGCCGGTGCCATCAACAACAAGCCTTTATGAGTTTCCTTCCGTTTCCCAGTGACCTTTCTATTCACTATTATCTAGCCATTTCATTCCAATTTTTTGCCACTTGTGTTGTTCGCGCTACTAAAATATTTTAATCTATATTGGTCTTCAGAATGTTATGGTTGTAAGTCTAATCTTCATTGTTAGTCGAATTGCTTATATTATTGATATTATGGTTCTCTATAAATGCCAACTTATTGGATGACTGAATTAAATTCTAGTTGTAGAACTACATCCTCAACTTTCCCCTCCAAGCCTGCAGTGACAGCCTTCCTAAGCAGCTCCAACCTACAGCAGCAAGGTATACCCATTGGAATTAATCAGGTCTTGCCTATGTAAACTACTACTAATTGGATAATTAAGGAGTACTCCCTCTGTAAAGGAATATAAGAGCATTTAGATCACTACTTTAGTGATCTAAACACTCTTATATTTCTTTATGGAGGGACTATCAGTTAAGGTAGATGTTTTGCTACATCAGGTTTTGCTCTCTCCCTCAATGTTGCACATTGTTGTTTCCCAGTAGACACAGTTAGTATGAAATAGCACTAAAACATCATGGTCTCTGCTCTCAGTTATTAAATATAATCTGGTTGTTACTTCTTGTCAGTCAGTTACAAAGTATTAAATAGCATCCTTCCGTGCTAAGAATTTTAGAGAAATCAAACTATGAGAGAAATATAATATTTTCTCTTTGTAAAACTGTAGAGACTATAGAAGTATAGGATGCCAGATAGTATTTCCAAGATTACTTTGGCTAAAGATTGTAGATTGTTTCCTTTCAAAGTTAGATTTGTTTATTGATGTCTTCAAATACTTATAGGCGACGTCTTCCTGCAGTTCGACTCCAGCCTTTAGCAGGCATGGGTGATTTCAGCCACTCCACCTGTAATTCAGCCACTGTGTAGTGCCCATTTCTCTCAAGGCCATCTTCCCGCCATCCCTGTCATCATGTCTGGTCACTGCAAGAGAACCACCAAAGGATAATCGATTCGTAAGGTGGTATCTTCCTGCCTCCTGTTGGCTGCAAGAAGAGCACCAACAAAAGAAATTAAAAGTGTATGAGATCCCTCAGATATCCATAGAAAGATGCCGATAGCTTGAATATGATTTATGATTTTTACTAATTAACTGTGATATTTGTTCTAGCTGAGTTGTCACTTGTCGTGCCACAAGTTTGTTCTCGACTTTTGTAATCATACACTAATGGAAAACATGCAAGCAAAGTACAAAGATAGTTGATTATTTCTTCTCTATAAAGTGTAGCTTATGTTATATTTATACTGTAATCAGTATTGAACTCAAGCTGTGAAATTAGTAGGACAGATAACTGCTGAATCGTAAATAGCTCTTGAGCATGGTTAAATAGCAAGATTACTATTTGTTTGTTAGCACAGTGTGAGCTCTCCTATTAACTAAACAACATCATACAAAAGGAAGGAGATTCACGAAGACATACTTTCCTAAACCTAGTAGAGAAAAGTAAAATGAGCATATGTACGTGAGCCTCAGATTATCCTGACCTAGGAAAGCAAAAAAACAAAGTTACCTGAGTGGGCATACAGTTATGCTTAGTAGGCATTCAGTTCTTCTTAGTAGGCATTGATCACTAGTAGAAAAAGGGCCTATAGTCCCGGTTGGTGAGGGCCTTTAGTCCCGGTTCATGAACCGACTAAAGCGGCTCAGATTAATGCCCCGAGCCTTTTTAGTCCTGGGCTCAATCCTGTAACCGGGATGTATACCTCCACGTGGCTCCGTCCACGAGCCCAGTGCAGAGGGTTTGGTCCTGCTGGTGGCACCAACCGGGACCAATAGGCATCCACGCCACAAGATTTCCGTGGCTGGGGCTTTTTTTTTAAAGGGGGGGTTAGGGGTTTTGGGGGGTTAATTTAGGTGTTTCATATATTGTGCTATAGCTAGCTAATTAATAGAGAGAAGTGTCCTCTTTGTCCGTGCTTGGTCGACGCCACGCACCATACATACGAGATAGAGAGGACTAGCTAGACACGCTTAGCTAGCTAGTAAGCAAAATGTAAGATCGTCATGAACATATATGCATACAGAGAGAAGTGATATCGACTCACCTCTCCTTCTCCGAGAGATTGGTAACAACAAGTTCTCGTGATATCTATCCGACACTACCGCTACATATATACAATAATTATCTTTTACAAATATATAATCTCCTAACATACTTGGACGCGTGGGTCCACATAGTATTCTCCGCTCTTCAGCGATCACGTGGTCAAGAAAGAATGCCGCCAATTCCTCTTGAATTGCTCAAGATGCGATCCGGTGCTAGGAGTTCATCCCAAGCATCCGAAACATCTAATTTTAAGAAGGGGTCAATACATATATATATATATATATATATATATATATATATATATATATATATATATATATATATATATATATGAATGAATGAAACTCAACACAAATGATGGTAATAAAATAAAATTGTGAATATTGTTATTTACGCACTTCATATTGTTTGTCGGAGTAGCTCTCACAGGTGTCGTGGTGGTATGGATGGACTGCAAATGTAGTATCCATGTAAATCATTCCCTTGTTCCTGCCACAACCACTTTACAAGAAATAGAGGTCAATCAAACTGATAATTAGCAAGCATGTTAAATGGTATTGATGAAACTAGCGCTTGAATCACTAGGAGATGCGTGGAATATGCTACTATATAGTACTTACTGGTGCCTAAACCGCAGCCTTCTTCTTCGGTAGTCCTGAGCTTTTTTGGTGAATTTTCTCCAAGCCCTGCCATACAAAGAAAACAATTACTTGATATCAGAAATGAACAAAGTTGTCGATATGGTGGATAATGATCGATTTAACTTACTTCTCGAGCATTTCACCATGTCCGTGATACTCCTTGGGATCTTTTTCGCTGGAGTCTAAGACAGCTATTACTCCCTTCTCAAGCTTAATCCCTAGGAGAATATAGTGGTAGCTGCGCATTACATGCATAACTCATCAATATTACATTACTATAACTCGGACTAATAAGGAAACTTAATATGCCACAAGACAAGAACACTCACTTGAAGTTGTAAGGAAAGAGTATTATATCTTTGTGTTCATTTATTTCCAACGATCGTAGCAAGTTGGCCTCGGTTTCTTGGGCACGATATTGAACCTCGCTTGCATCTATGAGATACGTGTTAATGAACCCAATATCTCCCACTTGTCTTTTCTTCAATTCGCCATCTTCAATCTGCATAATATAGTGAGGATAATTATAAATACATGCAATGAAAGGGCTGAAAGTTATATAGAGAGACTTAATGATGTATAGTACTACTTACGCATGAGTGTGCTAATCGCTGCTTTATTGATGGCCAATTGATTGAAAACTGATAGAACTCCTCAAATGGAATAGGCAATACGCTCAATTCCAAGGAGGTCGCGGTTCTTTTTAACTCTCACATACAAAAGTACTCCTCCCTCGCACTCTTTTGCAGGTTTTCATGTACCAACTATGCAATCTTCGTGATCATCGTTGATAGAGAACTTTCATCTTTGACGAGAGGCTTCCTGCATTGCAGATCTTTGTATCTCGCACCTCCAAGAAATCATAATGTACATCGTCAAGGTGTAATCTGCAGGATTGCCATAACCGGCACCATCTCTTGATCGACGATGTCGCTAGCAGTGCACCTTGAGCGGGGGCACGATTGCTTGGCTTGTTCGGCCGAAAGCTGGGCAATTTGTTTCCTAGCTCGTCGTTCTTTCATCCTTTGATCACTTTTAGTACTTCCCGACCTCTCCGCTCGACAAATGCCTTCCAATAATGCGCTTCATAGTTGCCTTTCGCGAGACTTGGGTGGTTTTGTTGTGGCAGCCAGAGTGTGCTTCGCTTTCACCGGATCTACCTTCTTCCTCCGGAGGTGGATGTCTCTTTGCTTTCAACCCTTGAAACCAGTCATCCACTTCGGTCTCAAGGCGATCTTCGCTTTCCTCCTCGGGCCTCCTCAGACGGTAATCTTCTCCGAGTCTTTAGAGAAGGACCGAATCTATATCTCCTCCCGCCTTTGGTTGTCACTGCTAGACGCCGGCAGAAAGCAGACGGAGCGTTATCTTCTTTCCTTGCTTACGAGGCGGAGGAGAAGGACTACAACGCCACTGGAGCAGCCGGAGCGCGGGGGGTCTCTTCCGCCTCTTGCCGACGAGGCGGAGAAGGAGGAGGCTGGCTGCTCGGCGCCGGCTGGCAGCGGAGAAGGAGGCGGAGTGCCGCCACGCCACGGGAGAAGGAGCCGGCCGAGTGCCCCGATCGGCCACTCACGGGAGGAGGAGGCGGTGGAGGAGGCGGAGTGCCCCGACTCGGCCGGGAGGAGGAGGCGGTGGAGGAGGCGGAGTGCCCGACTCACGGGAGGAGGAGGAGGAGGCCGAGGCATCCGCCTCGGAAGGTTGATGAGATCCTTCCGCCATAGGCATGGAGTCTTCAGAGCAGAACCCAGCCGATACTCCCCTTCACCGGTAGGGTGGTCAAGCCGGAGGTCCTCAAATCCCTCCGTTATTTCATCGACCATCACCTTAGCATATCCTTCTCCCTGTCTGGAACGAACGTCCCTTGTCATGGGCTAAGCTCGATATATTGTCAAGCCACTTGACCGGGTATGTCCAATTGTTCGTCTGTCCAAATGCACTTCCTCGTTAGTAGGGTCCAAGGATCCGCCGCCCCAAAGAACCAAGTCCGCAACGGTCCGCCAAGGCTTCATTTTCTTTGGTTCGATCCCTTTATCAAGCAGATCATTCTCAGCCTTTTGGCCCACTTTAGGCCGGGCTACGAGGTAGCCACCGACCCCTGCATGATGGTGAAGCTTCTTCTTCGCAGCATTTCTCTTGTTTGTCGCCGACATCTTTTTACTCTTTTCCGATGTCTTGTGGGCCACAAATGCGGGCCTTCATCTCTCGATCTTCTCATATTTGCCTCTTGAATTCTGGTGTCTCATTTTTTTCGACATACCTATTGAGGTCTTTCTTCCAATTCCTGAATAGGTCTGCCATCTTCTTCGTGAGCAAAAAGACTTGATTAATGGCTCTATAACTGGCTTCTCCGGATCATCCTCCGGCGGTAGGGTGAAATTTGACTTCAGCTCAGTCCAAAGATCATTTTTCTCAAGCATATCATTGACATAAGACACCTCGTGGTCTTCGTTCTTAGGCTTATACCATTGGTGGATGCTGATCGGGATCTTGTCCCTAACCGTAACCCCCAGACCGAAAGCAACAAATGCCTTCTTTGTCCCAGAGGGGTTCAATCGGTTGGCCGTCACAAGCGATTTGTATGATCTCAAACTTTTCATCCGAGCTCAACTTTTTTCTTCGGGCCTCGCCTCTTTACCGGGTTGTGCTCGATCCGGAGGGCTAGAAAAAGAACAAAGACGAGAGTTAATTAATATGTGTACATACCAAAACAATGAATGCATCAATTAGCTAGTCAAGACAGCTTAACTAATATATATACCTGGGTCGGACTCGGTTTGGTGATCACCGAGCCGTCCTCACGGTCTACTTCTTCACCCTCTCCTTCTTGCACCGGCATTGGGTCATCGAGCCATGTAAATCATAGCCACCGCTTCTTCACCCTCTCCTTCCGTGACCATCGCTGTCGTTGAGAAACATCAACGAGCGACGGCATCACTTCCTTGTGCGATTATGTCCCTCAACAACGCTTCTTGTGCTTCGGCTCCTGTGGGGTGTCCATAGTTTCTACAAATATTTACAACATGGCAATTATTATTCAAACATGACAGATATGGATATATTAGTGGCAAACGAGAACTAGCTAGCTAATCACAATAAGGAATCATATTAGTGGCCTCTGACGCTGCTTCTCTAGGGTTTGGGGTGGCCTCGACAACGCTTCAAGGGTTAGGGGTGGCCTCGAGAACGCTTAAAGGAGGGGTAATATCGACCCCCCCCACGTGTTGAAGCTTATCTGGGAGGGGGTCGGCGTTGAACACTACATCTATGTCCCACAAGTGACGTGGGCATCGACGCCATGTAGGGTAGAGGGTCGTGCATTGAGCGGCGGTCGAGGTCAAGGGTCGAGGATCGCGAGGGTCGGGAGGTTGCCTAGTTTCAAAGGATTCACAAAACCATGTCTTCATCATTAGTAGTAGCAGTGATGATGGCTCTCCAAAGTTATTTGAACGAGTCCAGATAGGATAATTCACTTTGCAGTAAAGTTCAGCAAGAACCTTCCAATATCGCTATTTGAAAGGCCTTTGCTGAAATTGCATAAAAAGGCAAATTATCCTATCCGGGACTCCATTCCGTATCAACTTTGGAGGACTTCGTACCATCATGCCATGGTTACTTCCGCCAATGATGAAGCCATGGATTTCTTCAATACTTTGACACTAGGAACCTCTCGACCTCGCCATTCTCGACCCCTTGAACCTCGACGACCCTCGAACCCTCGAATTCTCAGACGACCTCGAACCTCGATCCTCGACCCTAGAACCCTCGATCCTCGACAACGCTTCAAGGGGTAATATCGACAACGCATTCGAGATACATACACGGGAAATTAATGTTATCGGGAGGGGGTATATCGACGACCCCCCCCATCGTGATTGGAAGTTATCGGGAGGGGTATATGGACCCCCCTCGTGTTGGAAGTTATCGGGAGGGGTATATCGACGATGACAGAGGAGAAGATCGAAGAAAAAGAAGAAAAAAAGAGGAGAAGAAGAAAGAATAGAGGAGAAGAAGAAAAATAGAATTTCTTTCTTCTTCTCCTCTTCTTCTTTTCTTCTTCTTTTTCCTCTTCTTATTTATTTCTCCTCTTCTTCCTCTCCTCTTCTACTCCTTTCTTCCTCTTCTTATTTTCCTTTTCCTCTCCTTCTTTTTCTTCTTCTTCCTTCTTTCTAGCTAGATATATAAAACTTTTCTAAAAATGTAACTTTTGCATATATAAAACTTTTCTTCTTCTTCCTTCTTCCTTCTCTTCCTTCTTCCTAAATATACAAAACTTTTCTAACAATGAAACTAACCTAAAATACATACATTCATACAAAAAACATGTAAAAAATACATAAATACATATATGAACATACATAAGAAATACATATATCTAAAAAATGCATATATGAACATACATAAGAAATACATATATCTAAAAAATACATATATCTAAAAATGGCGGCCGGGTCAGTAGGGCGCTGCTGATGCTCACAAGGGCGCCACAAGGGGCAGGGCGTAGCAAGCGGGCGTGTCGGGCGAAAGTAGGGCGCTGGAGGGCGGCGACGGCGCTTAAGGGGCGGCGACGGGCGGCTTGGGCGCTTATGCGTGGCGAAGGCTGGGTGGCGTATGGGGAGATGACCGCGACGGCGGGAAGGATGGCGCATATGACACGGGCGGCGCTGGTGGTGACATGCAAGGGCGACGGGGCGGCGACGCTGGGGTGTGAATCGGCAGCCTGGCGCTGCCGGGCACAAGGGCAACCTGCAGAGATGAAGTGAAAAATTCTAAGTGTTTTCTTATATAGCAGTAGATTAGTCTGTTGTCAGGAACCAATCGGATTGGTGGGGCATTGGTCCCGCTCGTGACCGACCAATGTTTTTAGTCCCGGCTTGGTGCCACCAACCGGGACCAAAGGCCTTTGTGCCGCCTCACACAAAAAGTTTAGTCTCACTGCTAGTTGAGAGAGCTCGAGAGTGGTTTATAAGCGCACTGCTTGCGCCCACCCTCTCGAGCTCCTCTCAACTCGCAGGCTTCTGGGCCTAACTGCAATTCAGGTGTTAGGCTCACTTGGGCCTCCCGCTGGCCTCAATCTCGGCCCATGGTAGGGTTTCTAGTCGATTCAGCCGTGGGGGCCCAGAGGGTGGCACTTTTTTTGTTTTCTTTGTTGCTTTATTTATTTTATTTTGTTTCTACTTACAACAAAATACTTATTGTTGCTATTTTTATTTTTTTTTTCCAGCTTTTTGGTTTTGCTTTCTCGGATTATTTATTTTTTGTTGTTTTTTGCTTTATTTTTTAATTCTTTTTTGCTTTTAGTTTTAGAAAATAATAAACTTTCTGTTAGTGCCATTAGTTTTCAAATTTGAAAACACTTTTTTGTTTTCTTTTGTTGCTTTATATATTTTATTTTGTTTGTACTTACAACAAAAATACTTATTGTTGCTATTTTTATTATTTTCAGGTTTCTTTTTGTTCTGCTTTTCTCGCATTATTTATTTTTTGTTGTTTTTTGCTTTATTTTTAATTCTTTTTACTTTTAGTTTTATAAAAATTTTAAACTTTCTGTTAGTGCCATTAGTTTTCAAATTTGAAAACACTTTTTTGCTTTATTTATTTATTTTATTTTGTTTCTACTTACAAAAAAATACTTATTGTTGCTATTTTTATTTTTTTTCAAGTTTTTTTGTTTTGTTTTCTGCATTGTTTATTTTTTTTTGGTTTTTTGCTTTATTTTTTAATTCATTTTCTTTTAGGTCAGCAAAATTATAAACTTTCTGTTTGTGCCATTAGTTTTCTTTTGAAATTTGTGTGAATCACAAGTTTGTGAGCTCACTGGCATGCAGTAGAGGGACGGGCTTATAAACCGTGTGAGCGCCTTCTTCGTTGGCGTAGGTTTTCAAATTCATAGTTTTCAAATGAACTCTGAAAAAGTTGGCATAGCATGTGCATGTACAAAACGGACAATGGTATCATATACTTCTCATATAAAGTTGGCATGGTATCATCATAATAGTTATGGAGAAAGTCTTCACTTTTTTCTTCGCTTGTGTCGCTTTTGCTTTATTAAGCTACCAGAACTATGGATAATCTTCATCGCTTATCAGGATGCTTATTTTTAATGACTTATTACAATTCAGAAATAAATAGAAGAAAAAATAGTTGTGATTAACTTTACTAAAAAATGGGCATAGATGCTTATTTTTAATGACTTATTACAACTCAGAAATAAAAGGAAAAAATAAATATAGCAGAAAAGAAAAACTATATAAAAAACTACTCAGAAATAAATAGAAGAAAAATAGTTGTGATTAACTTTTACTAAAAAAATGAGCATAGATGCTTATTTTAATGACTTATTACAATTCAGAAATAAATAGAAGAAAAAAATAGTTGAGATTAACTTTACTAAAAAATGAGCATAGATGCTTATTTTTAATGACTTATTACAACTCAGAAATAAAAAGAAAAATAAATATAGCAGAAAAGAAAAAACTATATAAAAAACTACTAGAATGAGCATAGATGCGCTTTATAGAGAAAATTCAACCTAAATTCATAATAATTTTCTACTAACTTCAGAGAAATTCAAGATGAATTTAGGTTAAATTCTCAGATAAGGGCATCTATATTCATTTTGAGAGGAGCTCAACAAGGAGAGGGAGGGGCTTATAACCTGTCTCGAGCCCCTTTGGTTGGCGAGGTGGGACTAAACTCGACCGTTAACGAGGACCAACCCTTTAGTCCCTGTTGGTGGCATGAACCGGGCTAGTGGAGTTTTTGGTCCTGCTCATGCCACCAACCGGACCAATGGTGTAGGGGTCAGAGTTAGCCCATTGGTCCCGGTTCGTCCCACCAACCGGGACCAAAAGGTCCTGGACGAATTGGGACCACGGCCTTCACGTGGCTTCCGGCCGCTGGGCTTCACGAACAGGGCAATAGTTTCCATTGGTCCCGGTTCTGGATTGAACCGGGACTAATGGGCTGAACTGGCCTGGGCCATTGCCCCCTTTTCTACTATAATGTACTGAGCTGTTGATATTAGAGCTCAGTCTTGGCGTCCCTAAGATATATGAAAGTCGGCCGTCGCTAGGTGGGGCGTATATGGCGAGGGAAGCGCGGCGCTACCGCCTACAACCTCGGGCGGCATTGAAGCATCGGGGCCATGACACTATCCTCGACTTTTCCTCGGTACCCGCTTCCAAGCTACTTCCTCAAAGTGTGTTGATATTATTCATTGACGCGGAGGCATGCCTAGGACTTGCACAATGCAAGCACACGTACCTGACTTCTTAATTGGATTTTGAAGAACCTTTTGCAGCAGTCTAGCTAGGACCAAGAGTTGAAGGAAATGGAGGAGCAATCCAGGGAAGAGTACATCGGTTCGCTCCGGAGGTACACAAATAACTGCAAATTTTGACAAGTAGTTCTTTTCAGTTAATTGTGCTGATTATGAAATACCAATTAAAAGTTATTTTTCTTGCTATAGGGATACTAAATGAGTAGCAGTAATATCCATTATGGAGATGATATCCATATTTTATTGTGTTGCTACTACTTTCCTTCATTTTTCTATCCTGCATTTCCAATATACATCATACATAATACATTTCTAGTCTCTAAATCGGTAGACAGGAAAAAATAGCTAAACATGATTGTGAAGTTTTGGCTGTTTTTTGGACTGAAGACATATAACATCTGTTGTAGCTCTAAATGCATACTGTTCTCTTTCATTGGCAATGTTTGCAGAATATATATATTGTAGAGACAGTAATATTTTTGCCTTGTGAGAATAGGTCTGCTGTCAAGTGACATCATGCAACATATAGATTTAGAACGAAGAGTAAGATATGTTTCTGTACAGCGACTACTGGATCGATAGTACAAAATAAATAGCTTGAATGGATTTAGCATTAAGAACAAAATAAGATACGAAAATTCTAAAGCTACCCTTCTTGTGGATCGACTGATAAATCCATGTATAATATTTTGAGAAAGAGTTAAATCTGTATATGTTGTTTGAGTGCCTTTTAATTAAGATACTAGACTATGTTGGTACACATATATTTGGATGCTTGTGATTGGCTGGAAAGAACTGAAACTTGGATTTGTTGTTGGACTAAACTGAGTAGTCATAGCCTTTTGGCTGATGCTTCAGTATACCAAAACACTTGCTATTTTTCATGTTCTTGTACGTGATGGGTTTAGGACACAAACAATTATTTGTTTTATTTACGAAAAACTTTTGCTTCAAGATTACAGTATGTTGAATGCCTTTCGTGCTTGGTTAAAATATAAGTACTGCTTATATGTGATTTCAATTCAGCTTGACCAATTTTCTTTGCTCTGCTTTTTCCCTCCCTCTCCACTGAATATGACCATGTTCAAAATAAAATGCGCATTAACACTTATGAGAGTAACCGATATTTTATTTTTGTTGGGACTGTTCTCTCTAGGTCTGCATTGATCCCACTCTCTTGCATTTTTGCTTTCACAATTAATAGGACTCCAGTAATAAAACCACATTATGAAATAATCAGCGATGCTGTTTACATCAGTGATGATGAAGGTATGGGTGTATATATAGAGTACCAGCGCCGTTGTCTCTAATTCCTATTAACGATGTTGTATTCGACGCTGGTTGTCTCAAATATTCAGGTAAGCGCCGCCATAAACGCCAATGTGCCAAAAAGACAAGGGGCCGAGCTCCATGTAGCAAACCATGTCTTTGTGAGAGGACCGTAACAAGAGGTAGCATGTTGGCCTTATGCCATTGTTCAATACTTTGCATATTAAATGAACTCTTACACCATTGTTCAATAGATTGTTCTTCGCATGTTAAACTGAACTCTTACGCATAGGACCAATATGGTGCAAACTATGGGGCAAACCATTGCTCACTATCAACAAGCGGTTAGTTAAAAGAACATAACCGTATTATCCATGATTTTTTTTCTATGGCTTGATTGGTTAAACTAAAAACTCACAGCAGGTTCATGTGACGCGCCATGTGAGAAGTTGAACGACAAGACAGTCAAGTAAAGTTATCAAATAGTATGCTTTAGTTGAACTGTATAGGTTCCTTATCTCTCACTGGCGCTCTGGCTTGATTTTGTTGTCTAACTCTACTCTCTGTATCTAACTTAATGTGAATTGATCGTCCTGCCTTTAGCTTTGGAACAAAGAAATGTTTCCTTTATTATGAGCCTCCAGGTCATTTGTTCTACTGATTAAATATTTCCTACTCACCTTGCTTTTTGGTATACCCAACATTGTTCTTGATTTACTTTTGGAACAAAATATATGTTTCTCCTTATTCATGAGCTTCCATATCAACTGTTCTACTGAATAAATATATCATGCTTGCCTTTCTTTTGGTATATCTAATTACTTTGCCCTTTGGCATATATAACTTTGCCAAAATTGTACGTACTGGACTTGGTTATCCTGCCTTTTTTATGATACATCCTTGATGTAGTGAGATAATCCATTCTGACCAATCTGTGTAATTCCCTTTGGGAATACTAAGCACTTTGATTAAATGCTAGGATAACGCGATGAGCCAGGCGCCCCGCGTGGATATTATAACTGCTCTGTCATGTATGACATTTGTTGCCTATTTTGGTATGATCAAATTTTATGAGAACACCGCCGTACAAAGTAACCGAAGGTTTAGATCACATGTAGTGAGCCATGTCTGTGACAGGACCTTGACAAGTGATAACACCCTAATCTCCATTGCTTGCATTTAGAAATCTTTTTCAAACGATTGATTAAACATATAGAAGCAAAGAATTTTTATTGATAAACATATAGGTCCACGGTTGGGTAGTTTCGACTTCCTTTGTCATGAATGTGTCTATGAAGGTGAATTGAACATTTGCCCATCCGAAATCAAGCAACTACTTGATTCTGCCTTATAATCTCACATGTCGATGTTGAACTACATAATGCCTTCCTTGTATCACATGTGAATTTTTCTTCTTTTATTTTGTTATCCCGTTTGAATGCTATGTTAAAGCTGAATTCCTACTAACTTGAGCATTAACCGCTTGACCACAGTGTTAAGACCGGCACCCTCGCGCCAAGGCGCGCTCCTGATCTAGTTAGTTACTAAAGCATGGATCGATTCGGTCTCATGCATGTTTTCAAGTCTCAAGTCTCTTGAAGCCACGGTTGGGCAGGAAAAGCAGGTCAACACCAACAACATAGTGTTAGCTGTCGCCATGGTCCAAGGATGCTACCAGCCACCCAGTGTTGGGTAATTGATTAACATTAATCCAGGTAGTCTAGCAAGGCTAATGATTAAAAATGTGACAGCTCCGTCTAGTACCTCTGGAGTTTACTGCATATTATGACTATTATAATCTCAGTTAGCCGAGTTTGTATCATGAATGTGTAAAACACTGGACACTCTTTGGCATGTATCCAGTACTTTTTGTCACATCTTACAAGTTCCAAAAGACAAAATTGTACTAGTGCTGAAACAAGCTGGTCCCAAACTAAAGAATTTAAACCTCGCTGTAACCAGGTACTACTTCTACTAATTAAGGTGACTCACCAGGACCATCATGGAGTAGTGATTAAATAACACAAGCATATACACGGTTACACCTATACAGCATCATGAACGGAAAAAAGAATCGATGCTTCTAAAATTAACTAGTGAGGAAGAACATTGAGTTCCATGGTTAAAAGAGGAGTTATATACTTCCTCCGTCAGGTTGCAAGGCTCATTGGTTTGTCTTCTAAGTCAAACCTTCTAAGTTTGGCTGAGTTTATCGAGGGAAATATCAATATCTATGGCTCATGAGGTATGTCCTTTCATAGGAGTTTATCAAGTGATAATATTTGTGTTTGTAAGCTCAAGCAAACTTTTTTTTTGCTTAGGATAAACCTAAAAAAAAGAGCTCACCTAACAATGGTGGCTGTAATAATTTATTTTTCTTAGAACTATGCTGGCCCTTATCCTATATACCTAGGAGATCCATCCTCACTAACTTATTTATCTCAATATGCAAGCATGCCACATTACCATACAATTGTGGATGGGATAAGACCCACTTTAACATGCAACCATGCATGAGAAAAGACCCACCACCACGTGCAACCATACATGGGAAAATGTTTTTCATTATATTCCTCTACTTATATTCAATAATAATTTTCAACTAATCATAACCAAATATAGTAAGTCATGTGTATTTTTAATTTTGGTTCATGTGTTATTATCTTAAATAATTATATTTCACACGATCAAATCAAAAATGTATTGCAACCGATTCCCGTAGCAACGCGCGGGGTATCATCTAGTAAGTTATAACTTCTTGGTTGAGAAACCATTTTTTAAGGTACACCATTGGCGTCCATATTGAGTGATGCACAAAAGAACATTAATTTATTTGTATTTCTTACAATAGTATGAGAATATCACATCAAAAAGAGGCTGCCTACGACATCACATAGATTGCATAGCCTACTATACTACTGGTAGAGCAAGGATTTTTGGCTCCTGTGCTCTGTGGAGCTCGAAATTAAGTTTCAAAAGAATCTGAAAAAATACACACACACATAGAGGTGTATATTACATGTGTGTGAAATTTTGTGATGAACTACATTTGATGTGAGTACACACAAAAAATCATGTACATTTGTAGTGAATAGTACATATGCTAGAAATACATCATTTTTTGTGTAGCTTGCGTCAAAAAATTTCACCATGAAACTTACAAACAAGTAGTATACATCCTTGTGTGTGTGTGTGTGTGTGTTTACAATTTTTTGAAAAATAAAAAGAAGATTTTTGAAATTCTAAAATTCAGGCTTCATAGAGCCCCGGAGCCAAAAACAATTTCCGCCTCCTAGTATGCCTTCCAAACTGGTTTAGCATATCCCTTACGACCATCGATCACCAAATGTTACACCCAATAAGGATAGAATCTCACACCTCAACACAATGCAGGAGGGGCCGATTATGAGCCAATGTTGATGATGACTCGGCTAGATGACAAGTCGTTCGTCGGTCCGATCTTTCACGGTACTAGTAGCAGCAACAAGAAATTTCGATCGAGCAAAGATGCAAGACCGTAATATCAAAACTGGCGCTGAGCAGACAGAATCAACTTCACGCGTAGCAACGACAAAATCCAACACGGGTCAGCAAAAACAAACACGATATTTGATGTCCTCGACATGAGACGTTTTTGATTTTTTATTGAACTCTCATCAAAACAAATCTGATACATTGGTTGTAGCCGGCCTGTTTTATAGACGATACAGATCTGACCAAACCAAGTCAAGTACCAAAA
This sequence comes from Aegilops bicornis, assembly GCA_021605145.1. Classification (NCBI taxonomy): domain Eukaryota; kingdom Viridiplantae; phylum Streptophyta; class Magnoliopsida; order Poales; family Poaceae; genus Aegilops; species Aegilops bicornis. The sequence continues at coordinate 230,431,994 of CM038671.1, read as the reverse complement.
GCTGATACGGACTCTCTCTTCAATTCAAACTAATCAAGCACTTTAACTAATTAATTATCCGGCCACCTTCACCTAGGAGCCTAGGTAATCACGTAACTATACTAGACCAAAAGAACATAGATTTGACTCATAACACCATACGCTATGTTCGCACCTACCAAAACGAATGAAACTTGACTTGCATATTCCTCTCATAACCCGTGCAACACATGGAGTTTTGAATGTTGGCTCGACTTCATCCAGTGCAACGAGCTGAATAGGAATTCTTCCAACACAAATAATCTGCTTCTTGTTGGCAAGATCAAGTTTGCATGTAGTTGTTTTGGAACCCTCAGATATGCCATAGATGCCCACATCACCCCCTCCTTCCTGGAATGAAGCTATCCTTGGTTGCATGGTGGCTTTGGGGAGCTTCTTCTTTACCAAAAGAATATCATCCTCCTTGATAGCATTAGCAAACATGGGCTGCAACACATGTCGCTGAGGGAGTCCTGGATTGGGTATCCGAACAGCCGGACTATATCCTTTGGCCGGACTGTTGGACTATGAAGATACAAGATTGAAGACTTCGTCCCGTGTCCGGATGAGACTCTTTTGGCGTGGAAGGCAAGTTTGGCGATACGGATATGTAGATCTCCTTCTGTTGTAACCGACTCTGTGTAACCCTAACCCCCTCCGGTGTCTATATAAACCGAAGGGTTTAGTCCGTAGGACAACAACATTCATACCATAGGCTAGCTTCTAGGGTTTAGCCTCTACGATCTCGTGGTAGATCAACTCTTGTAATACTCATATTCATCAAGATTAATCAAGCAGGAAGTAGGGTATTACCTCCATCGAGAGGGCCCGAACACAGGTAAACATTGTGTCCCTTGCCTCATGTTACCATCCGCCTTTAGACGCATGTTCGGGACCCCCACTCGAGATCCGCGGTTTTGACACCGACATTGGTCTTTCATTGAGAGTTCCACTGTCGTCGCTGCAAGGTTCGATGGCCCTTCGATCATCGACAATGATGCGGTCCAGGTGAGGTTTTCCTCCCGGACAGATCTTCGTGGTTCGCGGCTTCGACCGCTGGGCCAACTTCGTTTGGTCATCTAGAGCAGATCGAAGCTACCCCCGGCCATCGTGTCAGGTTTGAAACTTGAATTACACCGTCGATGTCCGCAGAGACTTGATCTTCGACGGGTTCGGGCCCATGCCGTGTGTGTCGTGACGATCACGACGAAGCCGCGATATAGCTCTGCCGTCGGACGGTGTTCGGGAGATCACGCCAGCAACTACTTCGGCCTCTAGTCCGGAGCAGATCGCGCCATCCGAGGACGGGAGGATAGACTCCACCATGGAGGCCGCGCAGAGACGAATACTGACCTTACCCCTCACGAGAGCCGTGTCGCCGAACTGCTGGACTTGTCCTCGGCCACGGACTCCGTACCACCCGCACCCATACCTATCGAATCCGATTGGGCGCCGGTCATGGAATTCACCTCCGCAGATATCTTTCAGCACTCGCCCTTCGGCGACATACTAAACTCATTGAAATCTCTCTCCCTGTCCGGAGAACCTTGGCTGAACTATGTCCGGCTAGAGTGGGATGCAGACGACGAAGAAATTCAATCCCCACCCACCACCCACTTAGTAGCCACTGTCGACGATTTAACCGACATGCTCGACTTCGACTCCGAAGACATCGATGGTATGGACACCGATGTCGGAGGCGAACAGGAGCCACTGCCCACAGGGCACTGGACCTCCACCTCATCATATGATATATACATGGCGGACACATCCAAAGAAGGCAATAGCGACAAGATAACGGAGGATGACCCGTCCAAGAAGCAACCCCAGCGTCTACGTCAGCGGCGCCGCTCTAAGTCTCGCCACAGCAAAAATGGTGATACCGGCACAGGAGATAACAAAGACTCCGGCCAAGGTCAAGATGATGACAATCCCCTACAGAACGATCAAGAGTCGGAGGATGAACAAGCCAGCCCTCCTAAGAGAGCGGCAGAGGGAGAAACGGAGGACGACAATTATATGCCTCCCTCCGAAGACGAAGTGAGCCTCGACGACGAAGAATTAAATGCGTGCCCGAGGATCCTGCCGAAGGTGAGCGCTGTCAAGCGCCCGGCTTATTGCCACAAAGAACAGCTCAAGAAAGCAAAGAACAGCCTTCGAGCCGATCAGGATCTCGCTAGCGAGATAGATGGACTAAAGTCCTTGCGATCGAGGAGTACAAACTCAACGCCCTTCCAGAGGTCACCCGCTGCTCGATGCGGCTGATCGGCCACCCCGTGGCCGAGATAGAGAGGCAAGACGGCACGAAAATCTGCCAAAGACCTCACGCTGCCATTCAAACAAACATACCAAGACAACGGAAAACACGCAAGACCTGCGAGACGTATTGGAAGACAGGGCAAGACATGGTAGATCGATCTATGGATCACGGGGCCGTGCCCCTACAAGGGACGGTGACCGCCTCACCGGATCTGATAAGAAAGCAATTCCGGACGGGCCGAATACAGCAGGCGGTGACTCATAATGAGCTGCGTCATGACATAGCCCAAAGATAGAGGCGCTGCACACCCCCTATGCTTCACCAATGAAGTAATGGAGCATGAATTCGGAAGGTTTCAAACCTGTAAATCTAGTCATATGATGGTACAACAGATCCTCATGGTATGGATCGAGGACTTCCTCCTCCACATCCACATGGCTCATGGGTGATGATCTACATGCCATCGTACCTCCCGTTAAAACTCAAAGGACCAGCTCGGCATTGGCTGAATAGTCGCGCCAGACTCCATCGGCTGTTGGGAGGATCCGGAAGACGCATTTCGACAATTTCTGTGGCACTTATGTGCGACCACCAGACGCCGATGACCTCGAGCCACATAATTCAGCAGCCTGTGGAAATCGGCGAGCAATTCTCGACCACGGTTCCTAACAAAGAAAAACCAAATTGTCGACCGTCCGGATGCGTAAGCCCTAAGCGGCATTCAAGCACAACATCCGTGATTTAGTGGCTCGCCCGGCACCTCGGTCAGGAAAAGCGAAATCAATGGCAGCCCTCACGACACTCATGACCCGCTTATGCGCGGGAGAGGATAGTGGCTGGCTCGTAGCAATAACATATCAAGGAACCTTGGCACCCGGATACCAAGGACAAGAACGACAGTCACGTCGCAGCAAACACAAGCGCCAACCCAGAACGGTGATAACGCCGAGGGCACGGCGATCAATGCCGGATTCAGAGGCTCTAAATCCGTCATGGAAAAAGGCATTCAAAAGAAGTACTCCGGCCCATCCGGTTTGGACCGCATACTCGATCGCTCGAAGTGTCAAATACACGGCACTTCGATAAGCCAGCCAATCACACCAACAGAGAATCTTTGGGTGTTCAAGCAGGCCCGGCAAGATAAATGCCAAAGACAAGGAAAAGGGGCTGCACAGCAATGACGAGGAGGAGCCCCGGCCACCGAACACGGGAGGACAGAAGAGGTTCTCCCCACAAGTGAGGACAGTAAACATGATATACGCAACCCACATCCCCAAAAGGGAACGGAAGCGCGCACTAAGGGACGTATACGCGATGGAGCCCGTCGCCCCAAAGTTCAACCCATGGTCCTCTTGTCCGATCACATTTGATCGTAGGGACCACCCCACGAGTATCCGTCATGGCGGATCCGCCGCATTGGTCCTAGACCCAATCATCGACGGATATCACCTCACTCGAGTCCTTATGGACGGTGGCCGGCAACTGAACTCGCTTTACCAGGATACGGTCGCAAAATGGGTATATAGACCCCTCGAGGATCAAACCCACCAAAACGACCTTTAAAGGCGTTATCCTGGTGTAGAGGCCCATTGTACGGGCTCAATCACACCGGAAGTGGTCTTCGGATCTCGGACAACTTCGAAGTGAGGAGTTAATCTTCGATATGGTCCCGTTCATGGCGGCTATCACGACCTTGCCGGGCGCACCGCATTTGTAAGATTCAATGCGGTACCGCATACACATACCTCAAGCTCAAGATGCCGGGACCTAGAGGGGTCATCACGGTCAATGGAAACACATAACGCTTGTTCAGACGGAGGAGCACATCATGACCCTCGCAGCAGAAGCCCAAAGCACCCTTTTGAGGCAATCCACCGATTCAAGGCGATCAAGCCCGGACACCGTCAGCTGGCGTCCGAATAACTCGCAACAGATCGCCTGCACGCTCGAGCTCGCCTAGCAATTCGGCCCCCGCCCTTGTCTTAGTACAACGGCAAAGTCCGTCCCACGTGTGCATAATTACGCATTGAAAATACCATGGGTGTAGGCGGGGGCACGATCACGGCACGTCCCACAATGCGGTTTAACCGCACTAGGGGCTTACTACCTTCATCACTCTCTCTCTTTCAGGACTCTACTCGGAAGCCTTGTCCGCAAAGACGGTAGCCGGACACATGATACAACACCCAAGGAGGCAGGAAGCTACGTCATACAAACGGAATCCCTGTGGTCTCTCGATAACGAGCTAAATACTGCTTTTAAGATAACAGTCCGCATCTTGCACTTGGATGGGACATGTCAAATAGTCCTATTGTTTGCTTACCGCACCATTTGTATCATTATGCTTTAACGCATCTCTTAAATAAACAATGCATAGTACTAGTCTATTATTGCATTCTATATTCTTTCATATATATGCTTATATATGACAATCAAGACCACCAATCGTGGTACGGCAAATACGACAAGGGCTTCCGTATACCCCATAATTCGGCGTGAGAAGTCCGAACACTTTCGACAGTTCGGCACCCCGAACTTATAGCATTATATGCATCAGCTCCGAATCATGTCTTGGGTCAATAGTTGGGTTTGCCCGGCTCCCATGTTTTGGTACCTTACGTTCCGCTATATCGGCTAAGGTAGACTGGAGAACCTCTTGCGATTGTGCCTGGTTCTTCCTACGAGCACCTCAAGAGAGAAAGCTAAACCGACCTGTCATGATGAGGCGAGAGCTGGTCGCTGTTCGAGAGGTCTCAAGTCCCTAAAGACTTTTTCCGCTTGAGGCGAGGAGCCGGCCTTGTCCGGGCTTAGGCGTGTATAGCGCCCCAAATTCGACTTTCAAGACTAGGGCTTCGCCAAAATTTAAAATTGTAGACTTCTATGGCTAAGTGAGAGCAATAAAGCATTAAAGTCCGATTGCACGGTTCGTTGCCTTTGAACACCTCCCTCAAGGACCCAAGAATGGGAAAAGGAGTGCTCAGATTCATCCCGAACACCCCAAAGACTAGTTGCATGGGGGCGAAGCCGACGACTAGCAACTCTCATAATTTATAAACGGCCGCCTGTAAGGTAATATTTTAAATACAAAAGTTGCATAACGAACATGAACTAGTTTTCATGAACACAAGGATCACATGAGCAAGTTCATTCAAAGATTACATCTTTGGTACATTCGTCCGCCACGACGGGCACCCTTGAGACACTTTCATAATACATTTCGGGTGGCGATGCTCCTTGCCTCATGGCGCCCTCCTTCACTGACTTTTCAAGGCGTCCACCTTCGCCCAGTGCACCTTTGCACGGGCAAGAGCCCTGCGTGCACCTTCGATGCAGATGGACCGCTTGATGACTTCCAGCCGTGGGCAGGCATCTACGAGCCGCCTCACCAGGCCGAAGTAGCTGTTGGGAAGGGAGCCGCCAGGCCACATCCGGACTATAAGGCCCCTCATGGCCTGTTCGACCGCCTTTTGGAGCTCAATCGGTTGCTTCAGCTGGTCGCTCACGTGCATCGGGTGTTCGGTCCCAGTATACCGAGACTAGAACAACTTCTCCGTCGAGCTTCCCTCCTCGGCCCGATAGAACTCATGGCGTCAAAACACATGCTAAGGCAGATCTGCGAACGCTCACAGGAGAGCTCCGAACACGGGTAAGTAAAAGGAAATTTTCTTTCACACACCTACTTTGCATATTGAATGCCTTACCCGCCGCTATCTTCTTCACCGCCTCAACTTCCTGGAGGGCCTTATGGGCTTCGGCCTTGGCATTGTTTGCACTTTCGAGGGCACAGGCAAGCTCGGACTCTCGCGTCCTCGAGTCAAGCTCCAGTGGACTCATGCTTCTTGATGAGCACCTGAGCTCTTGCTGCACCTCACCTACCCGGGCTTCGTGTCTTTCTCGCTCAGTGCGCTCCTTGGCCGCTTTGTTTTCGGCCTCGGTCAGCGCCTTCTTGAGGGTCGCCACTTCGGTCGTGGCCCCTGGCAAAATTCATGATTGAGGGAGTCCTGGACTAGGGGGTGTCCGGATAGCCGAACTATCATCTTTGGCCGGACTCCTGGACTATGAAGATACAAGATTGAAGACTTCGTCCCGTGTCCTGATGGGACTTTCCTTGGCGTGGAAGGCAAGCTTGGCGATACGGATATGTAGATCTCCTACCGACGTAACCGACTCTGTGTAACGCTAACCCTATTCGGTATCTATATAAACCGAAGGGTTTTAGTCCGTAGGACGAACAACAATCATACCATAGGTTAGCTTCTAGGGTTTAGCCTCTCTGATCTCGTGGTAGATCTACTCTTGTACTACCCATATCATCAATATTAATCAAGCAGTGAGTAGGGTATTACCTCCATCGAGAGGGCGAACACAGGTAAAAACATCGTGTCCCTTTGTCTCCTGTTACCATCCGCCTAGACGCATCGATTCGGGACCCCCTACCCGAGATCCGCCGATTTTGACACCGACATTGGTGCTTTCATTGAGAGTTCCTCTGTGTCGTCACCTATAGGCCCGATGACTCCTTCAATCATCAACAACGACGCGGTCCAGGGTGAGACTTTTCTCCCGGACAGATCTTCAGATTCGCGGCTTTTGCAATCGGGCCAATTCACTTGGCCATCTGGAGCAGATCGAAAGCTACGCCCCTCGCCATCAGGTCAGATTTGGAAGTTTGAACTATACGGCCGATGTCCGCGGAGACTTGATCTTCGACGGATTCGAGCCGCGGTGAGCGTGTCGCCTTTGTCTCGATGGGTACGATCTAGCTCTGCCGAACGAGGTGCCTCGAGGCCGCATCTGCTCCGCCTCCTTAACTGAGCCGGTTTAAGCTGATCGAGGACGGTTGGTTGGACAACGCCTCGGGGCTGAAATCTCTCGGCGATTGAGCCAAACACCATCCTCGTCCTTTGCAAAGCCCGTGACTCGAGGTGCCGGACTCCTCTCCGGACTCGAACCTCCCGCTACCGCGGTCGAATCCGATTGGCGCGGTTATGGAGTTCACCGCTTGGATATCTTTTTTCGCCCTTTGGCGACATCCTGAATTCACTAAAGTCTCTCTCTTTATCAGGAGAGCCCTGGCCGGACTATGGTCAGGAAGGTTGGGATGCGGACGTCAAAGAAATTCAACGACGGAGCTAGATCATACCCCCTGGTAGTTCAGGATACCAAGGACAGCAATGGCAGGTCGCGTTGCAACAAGCATAAACGCCGCATTAACGGTGACAATACTGAAGATACGACAGTAAATGCCGGATTCAGAGGCTCTAAACCCGTCGTGGAAGAAGCCATTCAAAAGAAATACCTGTGGCCCGTCAACTTGGACCAAATACTAGATCGCTTGTGCGATACATGGCACTCTCAAAACCAGCCAACCACACCAACAGGATTGTTGGGTGTTCAGCAGCAGCAAGTTAAATGCCGAACTCAATAACAAGGGGCTGCATAGCGATGGCGAGGAGGCCCCGCCACGAACAATAGAGGACAGAAGGGCTTTCCCCCACAAGTGCGGACGGTGAACATGATATACGCAACCCACATACCCAAAAGGGAGCGGAGCGTGCACTAAGGACGTATATGCGATGGAGCGATCGCCCAAGTTCAACCCATGGTCTTCTGCCCGATCACCTTTGATCGAAGGACCACCCCACTAGCATCCGTCCACGGGCGGTTTCGCCGCATTGGTTCTTGACCCAATTATTGATGGATTTCACCTCACTAGAGTCCTGATGGGCGGCGTGACTTGAACCTGCTTTACCCGAGGATACTGGTCGCAAAATGGGCATAGACCGTCAAGAATCAAACCAACAAAGATGACCTTTAAAGGCGTCATTCCGGTGTAGAGGCCAACTGCAGAGCTCCGTTACACTTGAAGTGGTCTTCGGATCCCGGATAACTTCCGGCGAAGAGTTAATCTTCGACATAGTCCTGCTCCGGAGCGGCTATCATGCACTACTCGGACGAACCGCATTTACAAAGTTCAATGCGGTGCCGCACTACGCATATCTCAAGCTCAAGATGCCAGGTCCTCGAGGAGTTATTACGGTCAATGGAAACACCGAATGCTCTCTCCGAACAGAGGAGCATACGGCGGCCCTAGCGGCGGAAGTACAAAGCAGCCTCTTGAGGCAATTCTCGAGTCCGGCTACCAAACGACCGGACACCGTCAAGCGCGCCCGGAGTAACCTACAGCAAGACCGCCTGCACGCTCCGAACAAGCGTAGTAATGCGGTTCAACCCTGTGCCTCGCGAACTCGCTGAAGCCAAGATTACTGACGCACGTAATTGCGCTCTGAAGCACCATGGGCATGGGGGACGGGCCACGACCACGGCATGCCCAGAATGTGGCTAGACCGCACTAGGAGCTCCCATTTGTGTCTTTTCTTTCTTTCTTTTTTTTCTTTTTCTTTTTACTTTCAGGACTCTGTTCTCCAGAAGCCTTGCTCGGCACTAGAATTGCCGAACTCACGATGCAACAGCCAGGGAAGTAGAAAGCTACGTCGAGTGTCCAGGTGGTCTCTATTACGAGCATTATACCTGTTTTACATACCATCCCAGCAGCCTTACCCTCGGAAGGGGACATGTCAAAGTCCTGCATCTTGCTTATCGCACCATTTGTATCGTTCTGCCTTTATTTGCAGTTTCTTTTGAATAAACAATATATAGCTCTTGCCTAATATTGCATTCTTTCCCATATATGTTCATCTATGACATGTTGCACCCGTACACTTTGGTACGGCCACCACACCAGGGGCTTATGTACCCCAAAAAACATGGTGTGACAAGTCCGAACACTTTCACAAGTGCGGCACCCCGAACTTATAGCATTATATGCATCGGCTCGAATCATGTCTTGGGTCAATAGTTGGGTTTGCCTGGCTCCCATGTTTTGGTACCTTACGTTCCGTTATATCGGCTAAGGTAGGCTGGGAGAACCATTGCGATTGTGCCTCGGTTGAGCCGGGTTGAGCACCTCAAAGGAGAAACCTAAAACCCGACTGTCATGATAGGGCGAGAGCTGGTCGCTGTTCGAGAAGTTTCTTGAGTCCCTAAAGACTTATGCCGCTTAGAGCGAGGAACTGCATTGTCCGCCAAGGCGTGGATAGCGCCCGAACTTCGGTCTTCGAATACTAGGGCTTCACGAAATTTAAAATTATAGAATTCTATGGCTAAGTGAGAGTGTTCAAGCCTATAAGTCTGGTTGCCTTGTTCGTTGTGTTGAGCGCCTCCCTCGAAGGACCCAAGAATGGGAACAAGAGCGCTCAAGTTTATCCCGAACAACCCAGCACTCGTGGCATGGAAATGAAGCCAACGACTTGCCATCTCTCAAATTTTGATAAACGGCCGCACAGAAGGTAATATTTTAAATTCAAAAGCGTTGCTTAAACGCATATGAACAAGTTTTCAGCGTACAGGATAACAAATGCGAGTCTATTCAAAAATTACATCTTTGGAGCATTCACCCGCTATTAGACGGGCACCCTCCAGGACGCCCTCATAATACATTTCGGGCTTGCGATGCTCCTTGCCCGGTGGTGGTCCGTCCTTCACAAGCTTCTCACCGTCCAGCTTGCCCTAGTGCACCTTAGCACGGGCAAGGGCCCTACGGGCACCTTCGATGCAGACGAGCGCTTGACGACTTCAAGCCTTGGATGTGCATCCACCAGCCGCCTTTACCAACCCGAAGTAACTCCCTGTGCATGGCTTCCGTTGGCCACGGCCGAACTAGAAGGCCCTTCATGGCCTGTTGGCGACCTTAGGAGCTTCGACCAGTTGCTTAATTTGGTCGCTCGGGCTGCCGGATGTCCGCCTCAAAGACATCGAGACCAGAACACCTTCTCCATCGCGCTTCCCTCCTCGGCTCGGTAGAAAGCGGCAAAGATCGGACACTGCAAGCAGATCTGCGAAGGCTCTGGAGAGCTCCGGATTCGGGGTAAGTAATGTATAATTGACTTTTACATTCTTGCTTTGCATAAAGAATGCCTTACCGCCGCTATCTTCCTCATCGCCTCAATCTCTGGAGGGCTTTACGGGCTTCGGCCTTAGCAGCCTTGGCACTCTCAAGAGCCGAGGCAAGCCTTGACTCTCGGGTCTTGAGTCACGCCTCCAAACCCTCGTGTTTTTCCACGAGAGCCCGGAGCTCTTAGCCATTACCACACGCCCCTGCACCTCCCCCTCTCTCGCTTCAGTGCGCCATGTCGCTTTGTTTTTGGTCATGATCACCGCCTTCCTTGGTCGCCACCTCGCTCGTGGCCCCCGCAATACTCACGTTATTCTGTCATTTTTGCAACCAAATCCTTTCTATAAGGTATTACTTTAATAAGGTATTACTTACCTTCCTTGTCCTCGAGCTGCTTCTTGGCAAGTCCGAGCTCGTTCTCGGACCGCCGAGGCTCTGCTTCAATGCATTGACCTCCACAAAGGTCGGGCAGAGGTCAAGTCAGCAGCACTCGTGCATTCCCATATTGACATATTTATGTTAGACTCCTGCGTATATCTTTTAGATCCTCGGTCCGGCTTTTCTTTCCGAACACCGAACTAAGCATCGAGGGCTCACTGTCTATGCGGTAATATTTTTACATAGTCTGAACTTACCTCAAAGCCTGTTAGAAGGCTGTTAGAAGCTTCAGCCAGCCCGCTCTTGGCGAATTTGAACTTTCGGATCACCGCACTCATGATAGTGCGGTGCTCCTCCTCGATGGAGGCGCTGTTAAGCGCCTCAAAGAAGCCATCCGATGCCTCCGGTTGACGGAGGACATCGGCCTTACCCTTCTTCTGAGAAGGGGCCGCTTGCCGGACTTCGGAGCCGCCGAAGGTTCCGGTATGGAGTCCGGACAAGGGTCGGGCTTAGAGCCCCTGGGGGTCTTGCTCCCCTCGTGCCTGGAGTCCGGGAGGCTGCCTTGTGGCGCCTCCTGCGCCACCTCCTCTTGACCAGGCCCCCTTGGGGCCCCACCTCGGCGTCGTCGGCGGCGCGAGGCGAGGAGTTGGCTGGAAGAGAAGTGCTCTCCACTTCGGATGAATTTAGGGACCCGCTTGACGAAGCGACAAGCTCACCCTTGGGCGGGCTGCATGATTGTTCGGCATTAGAGAACACTATGCAATGAAAAAAACCATGGGTATCCAGACACTTACGATCTCGCCAGGGGCTTGGCCCTCGAGGGCCACTCCTCCTCGCCGTCGTTGGCGTTGGTAGAGACGTCCGGAGGAAGGTTTCTTCCCTTCTTGGACCCTCCGGCCTCCCGATCGGGCGGCCTTCCTTTTCTTCTCTTCCCCGGGGAGAGGCTTCTTTTCCTCCTCCTCGTTCTCGTGAGGATTACATTTAATCTGGCGGCACTTGGTGCCGGAGCTCCTTCGAGTTCCCGTGGCCTCCTTCTTGGCCTTCTTCTCTCCGTCACCACGTGAGGTGCCGAACCAGCAGCTTCAGCTGGCCAAGCGCCCGGCTGGTCTTCTGGCAAAGGAGCCGGACAAGTTAACTGTCTCGACGCCTCCACCAGTCCCCGCTAAAGGTTAGGGAGTTTTAGATCCGCATAGAGTCAAACTATGAAAAAAGAGTCCCATAAAGGGCAAATAACTTACCTCGGCGGCTTGACGTCATGCGGCGGAATCATGATCTTCGGTAGCGGATGCGGGAGCTGGCGCCCTTGACAAGCACCTTCCAGCGTCTTCGTACATAGTGTCAAGAGCGGCTCAAGGTCTGATCTGTGCCGGATCAAACTCCCACAAATTGAAGGCCCGTTCTTTGGCATGGGAGAATCCGGCGGATGAGCATAACACGGACTACGTTGACAAGCTTGAGCTTCTTGTCCACCGTGTTTCGGACACAGGTTTGGAGTCCGGTCGGCTCTTCCGAATCACTCCCACGTCAGCCCGTCTCTTTCCATGATGTGAGCCGTGTGGGGAGCCAGATCTGAATTGGGGCCGCCGCCCATTTGGAGTCGCGGCTCGGTGATGTAGAACCACCCGATTGCCACCCCTTTATGGTCTCCACGAAGGAGCCCTCAATCCATGTAACGTTGGGCATCCTGCTTCGCCATGGCGCCTTTCAAGACTTGTCGGCCGCCCACTATCTTCGCTTGACGCTAAAGGTCTTCAACCATAAGCGAAGTGGGGCTGGATGCGCAGGAAGGCCTCGCACCTGACGATAAACGCCGAGATATTGAGGATGAAGTTTGGGGCGGATCGTGGAAATCCAGGCCGTAGTAGAACATGAGCCCCGGACAAATGGGTGAAGTGGAAAACCTAGTCCACGGAGGAAGTGGGTGAGGAACACCACCCTCTCATGGGGCCTGGGGGTGGGGATGAGCTGCCCCTTGGTGGGGAGCCGACACGCGATGTCACCGGACAAGTATCCGGCCTCCCGCAGCCTTGTGATATGCCCCTCCGTGACGGAGGAGGCCATCCCCTTGCCTCCCGCTCCGGACATAATTGGAGAAGGTTGAGGAGCTCGAGGGCGCAGAAATGGATGAGCAAAGGAGGAAGAAGGCGTAGGTGAAAAGGTGGATCCTTATCCCCTTATATGGACGGACGCAACTAAGCGCCCCACCACCGGGTAAAACTCTCTTATCTTCCAAGCACCGTAATCAATGGCGCGGTTGGGTTACCCACATCCGTATTGATGAGAATCCGGAATAAGGGGACACGATCTACCTTTCGACAAGACGTGCCATGAAACCGCCTCGCTAAACACGCCGAGGTGGTATAGTAAAACGATTCAACGAAGACTTGGCCGTGGCGTGATGGCACGCCGCGAATACGCCAATGATTGATTTTGTGTAAATATTATTCTCTACGGTTTTATGTGGAAATTATTTGCAGAGCCGGACACCGTCCTTGTGTTCAAAAATCTTCTATGAAGTATTCGAGGAGGAACCCGCCTTGCAATGCCGAAGACAATATGCGCCGCCGGACTCGTCGTCATTGAAGCCTGGTTCAGTGGGCTCTTGAGGAGTCTGGACTAGGGGGTGTCCAGATAGCGAACTATCATCTTTGGCGGACTCTGGACTATGAAGATACAAGATTGAAGACTTCGTCCCGTGTCCGGATGGGACTTTCCTTGGCGTGGAAGGCAAGCTTGGCGATACGGATATGTAGATCTCCTACCGACGTAACCGACTCTGTGTAACCCTAACCCTATTCAGTGTCTATATAAACCGAAGGGTTTTAGTCCGTAGGACGAACAACAATCATACCATAGGCTAGCTTCTAGGGTTTAGCCTCTCTGATCTCGTGGTAGATCTACTCTTGTACTACCCATATCATCAATATTAATCAAGCAGAGTAGGGTATTACCTCCATCGAGAGGGCCCAACACAGGTAAAAACATCGTGTCCCTTGTCTCCTGTTACCATCCGCCTAGACGCACAGTTCGGGACCCCCTACCCGAGATCCGCCGGTTTTGACACCGACAATGATGATCCTATTATCCTGCAACCAAATCTTTCTTTTTTTTCATATTGACAAGGTATTGCTTACCTTTGTTCTCCTCGAGCTGCCTCTTGGCAAGACCGAGCTCTTCCTTGGATCGCTCGAGTCCTGCTATAGTGCGGCGACCTCCGCAGATATTATGCAGCGGCCAGCAGGGAAGCCTGCAGATTCACATAGACATACTATAATTAGACTCCTATGATTATTATTCGATCTTCAATTCGGCTTTTCTTCGCGAACGCCAAACAAAGCATCAGGGGCTACTGTCTGTGCGGTGATATTTCACTATAATTTAATTACTTACCTCAAAGCCTGTTAGAGGTCAAGAAAGTCAGTTAGTCCGCTATGGATCAACTTTTCCATCACCGCACTCATGATAGTGCGGTGCTCTTCGTCGATGGAAGCGCTTTGGAGCGCTTCCAAGAAGTTGTCCGATGCCTCTGGATGGACAGAGGTCATCAAGACGCAGGCGGCTTACCCTCTTCACAAGGGGTCGCCGACAGAGACCGGAACCACTGGAGGTTCCGTGTGTTCGATCGAGGTCGAACTGGAGCCCATGGGAGTCTTGCTCCCTTTGCGCCTGTGGTCCGGAGTGTCGCCTTGAGGCGCCTCGGGACTACCTCCCCCTGGCTCGGTGCCCTTTGGGACAACACCTCGGCGTCGCCCGTAGGGCGAGGGGTGGAGGCGGTCGGAAGTGAATCACTATTCATATCCGACGGGTCCAAAGAGCCATCCGACGAAGATACATCGATATGGGCTCTGGACGGACTGCGTAATCATGTTCGGCATGATGAGAAGCAGTGCGATAAAATATATCAAGGATTATTATGGTATCCGGATACTTACGACTTCGCCAGGGCTTGTCCTCGGCAACCACTGCCGTCATTGCCGCCGACGGGCGCGGTCGTGGAGTAGTCCGGAAGGAGGGTCCTTCCTTTCTTGGACCCTTCGGCCTCCCGGTTGGGGCGGCCTTCCTTTTCTTGTCTCCCCCGGCTGGGGGAGAACTTTCCTCTTCCTCCTCGTCGTCTTGAGAGGAGTTCGCCTCGGAGTGTTCGGATGATGAGTCCAACACAACCTTGCGCCGGAGACCCTGTCGGGTCCCCGTGGCCTTCTTCTTGGCCGTCTTCGCTAGCACCTCGTAAGGTGCCGGAGTCAGCATCTCCGTTAGGAGAGCGTCTGCCCGCTGGATCTTTCGGCAGGCGAGGCAATCAATCCGCTCGGGCCGCCTCCACCCGAATTCTGTCAAAGGCATGGGGCTTAGATCCTGCATATCATTAAACTAAGGAAACTAAACATCTCGTGATGCGTAAAAACCTACCGGATTGGCGCGGCGCTTTGCGCTGAGTCCGTGGTCCTCGGTAAGGGGAGGAGGTACCTCGGGGCCTTTAAACAGCACCCTCCAGACGTCCTTGTGCGTCGTGTAGAAAAGCTCCTACAGCGTCTGGTACTCGGCCGAGTCGAACTCCCACAAATTGAATATCCGTTGTTGACACGAGAGGATCCGGCGGAAGAGCATGACCTGGACCACGTTGACAAGCTTGATTTTCTTGCTCATCATGTTCCTAATGCAGGTCCGAGTCCCGGTCACTCTACCGGTTACCCCAGATGTGCCCTTCTCTTTCCGGAGGTGAGCCACGTGGGGATTCCGGATCGGAACTCGGGGCCACCACCCAGCTTGGTGTCGCGGCTCGGTGATGTAGAACCACCGATTGCCACCTTTATGGTCTCCACATAGGAGCCCTCGAGCCATGTGACATTGGGCATTTTGCCCACTATGGCGCCACCAAGCATTCCGCTTTGTCGGCCGCCTACAACCTTCGGCTTGACATTGAAGGTCTTGACCCACAGTCGAAGTGGGGCTGGATGCGGAGGAAGGTTTCCTCGCACACGCATTTATAAACGTCGAGATGTTGAGGATGAAGTTCGGGGCCAGGTCATGGAAGTCCAGCCCGTAGTAGAACATGAGGCACCGGACGAATGGGTGGAGAGGAAATCCCAGTCCGCGGATGAAGTGGGTGAGGAAGAGTACCCTCTCGTAAGGTTCCGGGGTAGGAATGATCTGCCCCGCGTCGGGCAGCTGGTGCGCGATATCCGCAGCCAAGTATCCGGCTCCTCGCAGCTTCTCGATGTCCTCCTCCGTGATGGAGGATTTCATCCACTTGCCTCCCGCTCCGGACATGATTGACGCGGTTTGAGGAGAAAAGGTGCAAGCTTGGGCGTTGGAGCTCGAGTGCGCAAGAATGGATATGTGAGAGAGAAGAAGGCGTGGGTGAAAGAGGTGTGGTCCTTATCCCTTTATAAAGGCGGACGAAACTATGCACCCCCACTTGCCTAGTAAAACTCGCTTGATCCCCAAGCGCCGTAATTGATGGCGCGGTTGGGTTACCCACGTCCGTATTGATGAGAATCCCGTGATAAGGGGACACGATCTCTGCTTTGACAAGACGTGCCTAGGAAATTGCCTCGTGATATGTGCGGCGGCTGGTTGCGAAAAACGGTTCGAATAATGACCGGCCATGGCGTGATGTCATGCTATAATACGTCAAAGCAGATTAGATTTGTGGAAATATTATTCTCTACGATGGTATGTGGAACTTGTTTTGCGTAGCCGGACACTATCCTTGTGTTCAAAATCTTCTATGGAGTATTTGAGGAGGAACCCGCCTTGCAATGCCGAAAACAATCTGCGGCCGGACTCATCGTCATTGAAGCCTGGTTCGAGGCTCTTGAGGAGTCTGGATTAGGGGTATCCGGACAGCCGAACTATATCCTTTGGCCGGACCGTTGGACTATGAAGATACAAGATTGAAGACTTCGTCCGATGTCCGGATGGGATTCTCTTGGCGTGGAAGGCAAGCTTGGCGACACGGATATGTAGATCTCCTTCTGTTGTAACCGACTCTGTAACCCTAGCCTCCTCGGTGTCTATATAAACCGGAGGGTTTAGTCTCAGAGAGGACAACAACAATCATACCATAGGCTAGCTTCTAGGGTTTAGCCTCTACGATCTCGTGGTAGATCAACTCTTGTAATACTCATATTCATCAAGATCAATCAAGCGAGAAGTAGGGTATTACCTCCATAGAGAGGGCCCGAACCTGGGTAAACATTGTGTCCCTTGCCTCATGTTACCATCCGCCTTAGACGCACAGTTCGGGACCCCCTACCCGAGATCCGCCGGTTTTGACACCGACAGTCGCCTTTCAGAGTCCCAAAAAGAATAAGTGTTGGACCTTCCCTCATGTGTGGCACGATGATCATATTGCCATGGCCTCCCCAATAACAAGTGGCATGCATCCATCAACAAAACATCGCAGATAACCGTATCGATATAGTCACCAACAGAAAAATTGAGACGCACCTTGTGAGTAACTTTCAGTCGGCCTGACTGATATAACCACTTGATGCAGTGTGGTTGTGGGTGCTTCCATGTAGGCAAAGTTAAAGCATCCACCATGTCCTTACTGACTGCATTGCATTGGTGTAGGTTCCACCATCGATGATTAGCTTGCAATTGGTGTTATTGATCTTGCACTGAGTCGGGAAAATATTCCAAAGTTGTCCCTTATCCTCAATCCGGTCCTTTTGCACTCGCTGCACCATCATGGATGCACATGATTCAACGGCTTCAAAAATCATGGCCTCTTTTTCAAGATCTTAAGACTTCCCACTAGATTTGTCATCAACTTTCTCTTCGTCACTTTTAGCAACTAAACCGCCTTTTTTATTTTCAACAAGTATATGTTCTTTCTTCTTTCTGAATTCAACTGCATCTTGAGCAATATCTCGCTTTTGACGGTCCGCCAAATATTGGTCGGAAGTGTATGCTTCAAAAGGAAGCCACTGACCATTATGTATAAACTTAAATTTTCTCCAAGAAAAAAACACCAGATTTGTCAATCTTCAATTGTTTCTTTAGTATCCATGGCTGGCCTAACACTAAGGAGCATACGTGCATGTGCTCAGGGAGAACATCACATACAACCAAATCCGTAAGGCCACATAAACTGAATCGTACCTCGACTTGGTGTTTGATTGCAACAAATTTCCCTCACCATGATAACTTATATGATTGTTGATGTGGAGTAGTCATCAGCTTCAGCCCATCAACCATTGTTTGACTCACTAAATTAATCTCGGAGCATCTATCCATCATCGTTGCACAAGTATTTGCTCCCACTCGTAACCTTGTGTAGATTTGAAACCAAGAAAGTGAACGTGATGTATCTTTCTCATTTTTCTCTGTCTCGGTGTCAAGATAATATTGGTGCCTCATATGATAATTTTGGAATGTACCAATGAATTCTATAGGCGAAACAAATTATATCGTGAGCAACCTCAGCTCTGGTACCACTTGATGGTGACTCGACTAGATGGTGAGTCGTTCGTCGGCCTGATCTTTCACGGTACTAGTAGCAGCAACAAGAAATTCCGGTCGAGCAAAGATGCAAGACCGTAATATCAAAACTGGTGCCAAGCAGACAGAATCAACTCCACGCGTAGCAACGACAAAATCCAACACGGATCAGCAAAAACAAACACAATATTTGATGTCCCCGACATGGGACGTTTTCTGATTTTTTATTGAACTCTTGTCAAAACAAATCTGGTATATTGGCTATAGCCGGCCTATTTTATAGGCAATACAGATCTGACCAAACCAAGGCAAGTACCAAATCTGATACAGACCCAATCTGCAATTCAAACTAATCAAGCACTTTAACTAATTAATTATCTGACCACCTTAATCACCTAGGAGCCTAGGTAACCACGTAACTATACTAGACCAAAAGAACATATTTGACTAATAGCATGATATGCTATGTTCACACCTACCAAAACGAATGAAACTTGACTAGTATATTTCCTCCCATAACCCATTCAACACATTGAGTTCTAAATGTTGGCTTGACTTCTTTCGGTGCAACGAGCTTAATAGGAATTCTTCCAACACAAATAATATGCTTCTTGTTGGCATGATCAAGTTTGCATGTAGTTGTTTTGGAACACTCAGGTATGACACAGATGCCCACATCAAATGTGATGCAATATGGATGACCTATAAAAAGTTGGAAGCTTTCTTTTAGTTAAATACAATATTATTCTAGCAGTTGCAAATAGAGCAGTATATGTCACTTGCTCCTAATAGAATAAACTAATTTATTTGTCTACTCAACCCCATTAACCATTTTCCGCACGTACTAAAATGTATGAGGTGGTGAAAGTGTAAAAACCATGAATACAACCTGCCAAATGAAGCAAGGAGCATGAGATAGAAACTGTTGCATGCTTTCATCCTCATTGTAGATGCAACACCATTTGCTCCCCTTCATTTATGTATTGTCAATTTGTCTTCAGGATAACCGGTTGACAAAGATTGAACACAAATACCTTAATCTTATGGGCGATTTTTAGCTTCCAAACCTTCTTATGCAAAATTGACAATCTGTTTTGAGACCATACTAATTCGAACATGCTAGCTAGTTTCTTATGAGGAAAGAAGCACAATATACCCATATGGGTATATCAACTATTCTTGTCTTTTTTCTTAAATAGAAATTGAAGGGATTAAAATATCGCTAGTCGTTTAAGCAGTTGAAGTTTAGCTCATATTGTGAACAAAATAGAACTACTAACAAATTAATAACATCTTTAACATGTAAATGTGGCATGAATCAAGAAAGCGTAAAGGTTCTAGAAAATTCCAAAACATATGTAAAAAAATAAAAATGAAAATTTTGAGTTGTGGATTGTGTAATAAGAATAAATTTTCCGGATCCAAAATAGCAAATGTTATATCACTATAAACCTACATACTTCTTTTTCATAGTCCACGAATAAAATAGTCCGATAATAAAATTTATGGATACATAGCTCAAAATTGCATACACATAAAGATTTTTTAGAATCATTTATAGTTCAAAACATGGTTTTGATTTCCTTTTAGAATTGGACTCACTGGTGCATGGATCAATTGGCATTTTCACCATATAAACCACTTTAAAGTGGCATTTATTCGTGCCAAAATATTGATGTGCTTTATTCCATGAACAAAGTGAAGGAACTCACATAGACTTTTTTTGAGAATGGGTTATGGCTCAAGATTGGTGACAACTTAATTATAGCACCTGTAAGAAATGTGGTATCATATGATTTGATAGAGTGAACAAATTCGTGGAAGTAATTTAGTAACCATTTTTTCGATGGATGTAATCATCACGTCGTCTGGGGCCATTTGGAACCTCAGAAATGCAAAGTCCCCCATGATTAAAAACCTAATATTTCAAGATTGAAAGTGCTTGCACTAAAAAAACTTACCCAAAAATACAAGTCCCCCGTATGCTGACGTCCCAGACTATCTATTCCCTTAATTTATTTGAGACTCATGCAGAGTTTTTCATCGAAGCCTCTTCAGTTTAGTCCAATTTCAACTGCCAAGTCATTTCCGTTCTACACAACACCCCATTGTTTATTCATGTTTCACTTAGGTTTTGTTAAGTTTTTTATTCACTTTTAAAAGTTTTGGCATAAATGTGAGTGGAACTCAAACCAATACGAAACTACATACATATATGTATGAGATAATAGAACCATAGTGAAACTCATTGGAAGCCATATGAAACATACATAAATATTAGTGGAACTCG
This sequence comes from Aegilops bicornis, assembly GCA_021605145.1. Taxonomy (NCBI): domain Eukaryota; kingdom Viridiplantae; phylum Streptophyta; class Magnoliopsida; order Poales; family Poaceae; genus Aegilops; species Aegilops bicornis. Next base: position 230,411,651 of record CM038671.1, on the reverse strand, counting down.
TAAAACAAATATTAGTGGAACTCGAACCACCATGAAAGCCAAGCACGTACCAGAACAATATGAAACCATGGAACCAAAACAAAAACCACAGAAAGCCATATGAAACAAGTATCAACGAAAAATGGTTTCTAAAAGTTTCACTAATATTTCATTCAAGTTCCAAAACACAAATTTTTTTATTTCAAAAATCCAGTTAAACACGTACCAAAACTATACAAAACCATGAAACCACATTGAAGTCACTGAAAGCCAAATCAAACTTGCGTAAAAAACTGTTCAAAAAGTTTCGTCAATATTTCATTACTATTTCAAAACATGACACTTTTTAATTTTCAAAAGCATATTCAACAATAGTTTGATTTGAAAAATCTCGTCAAGACAAAGAAGGTGGTGAAAACAGATCTCAAATTGGATATTTGGTTAAAAAAATATGGCCATTTTTCAATTGGAGAATAAAAATATTAAATGCATGCATTTATGGATGACAGGGAGAGATTTGATTACTACAAATCACATGACTTTAAAGAAAAAATGTAAGGGCAAGAATCACATGAATCTCGTACTGTTTTGGGATCCTTCGGTAGTCCTTGGGCCTCCAGATACATGTGGAAATTCCACATCGAGAACTTGCCACGGTTATCCATATGGAAAATAAAAGACGAGCACAACCCATGATTTAGTGGGTACTACTAGACCATAATTTGTAATCAACCAACTCTTTCTCTCTCATTCTTTTGTTTTTCCCTTTTGTGTGGTCTTTTATGTACATAAGCTTTTTAGAGACATACAACAGGACACTCTCCTACTAGTTCACTTAAAAATATATTAACAAATAGTACCTATATTGTTATTGCACATAATTTTCCATTTTTAGCCCATGATTAAATACATCTTTGATGGAATTTACGGATACATAACTCACAACTACATATGCGCAAAGTTTCCTTTTTAGAATCATTTCCATTGAGGAAACAAATCTTTATTCGTTTAACAACAGCCTGGATCTTTTAGCATTTTTACGTATGAACCGCTTTAAATAAGTGGTATAGTCTATATATATGTACCATCATATTTTAATGTGTATGAGTTTTTTCTTGTTGAAAATAAACCACGACACCCTTTCTATAGGAGTAGGATATATATATGATCGATCATTTAGTACTTTTTTGCGAAAGTATTAGTATATGTTTAGAAAAGAAATCCGTGGCCTAAACAAGCCTTTTACATTTGTGTCGAGAATGTTTGAAAAACCTTTTTTGGCCATAAGTACCCACTCACCCCGCATGGGAAATGGTGCCGGGAATGGGTGCGACCAGTCATTATTGGGTACACGATCATTAAGGGGTGTGCTTCTTGGTGCAAACGCTGCCAAGTGCATTGGTACTAACATGGAGAGAGGGGTTCCTCCTCACCGACGGTTGGGTTTGGAGCATGGTCCATATCAACCCCGCCCAGCCTCCTAAAATGTAGGCTCAGGGAGCGAATATGGAGCACCCTTATATTTTTTATCGATAGTGATCCATGTGCCATCGATAGATTACTTTTCTGTTGTTGCAATGTCATATTAACAGTTATTAGGATGATCAACTACATATGACACATCCGGTAAACTTGCTCCAATTACTGTCAAACTATCCCTTTAGTATTCCTCACAACAAAGATCCATTGGGTATATCAAGTATGTCAGCATGATTTGCCATTCACCACGCCCTGATGACTTCCTATTAAAGGGTTCCAATATGTCTCATCGCTGGAAACATTAGCAACAATATTTTCGGTCAGAGTTAAATGTCAGCTAAAGACTGGCACCCCACTAGAACTGAAAATTTTGATAGACCTCTTTTCAGGACTAATTTTGGAACGTATGGAGTTTCACATGAACACAGAGCAACTCCAGCGGAAATCCGAACCAAGTAATGTATTGTCGTCTCATGTTTATACTCCCTCCGTTTCTAAATATAAGTCTTTTTATATTTAGGAACGGAGGGAGTACATAATAATTTTCATGATAAAATTGATGTTGTAATTTGTTAGCAAAAAAAAGTTGAACCGCGAAGAAACGAAAGAGCGGTTGAAGGCTTGAAGCACATAGCACCGGAGAAGTATAAGAATACGCGAGCGTGTCAGATTTCTTCACTTCCCTCCGCAAGGGCATATTCCACGTGCTCCCAGCTCGCTGTCCCCACCACACACGACGCGGTGCATGCGTAGGCTTGTCCCATGCGCCGCGTCTGTCAAGAGCCGTCGATGCGGTGTTGGACGGCTCATCTCCTTTTTCGTGAAGAAGAACGTTGCTTGTGTGGGCAAGGCCGCGTGGTGTGTGGCCAGTATAGGACTCGTTTATTTCGAGTCACCTGTAGTTTCGGGGAGTTTTGCACTTTGAGCCTCGAGGTCTGGGTAATTGATGATTTCACATGCTACTTTACTACTCCACATTTGGAAAATGGTTGTGTTTTTTGTGGTGAGCATTTGCCTCTCGGTGTCTAAACCATCTCATACTTTTTTAGCGTTTGGACAATCATTCCTTGCTTTAAAAAAACACGATCATTCCATAAAACTAATTTGGAGAAAATGTCTTGCCAAAAGTCATGATAGCAAAGTGAACACAGGCTTACTCTTATTACCTTCTCAAAATTCCATAGTAGTGGGTGTTTTAGCCTCAACCAAATTGCCATATATAGCACTAAAGAGTCGAGCTTTTTCCTAATAGGCCGAGCCTTTTCCCTGACATTCCAATAAAAAGCATGTTTTAAAATGTGAAAGTTATCATGAAAGTACGGAAAAGACCCATTCAATCCAGGAGCCTAGAAAAATCCACCTACCACCGCAGACTAAGGGGCTGTTTGGTTCTAGGCCTAACCATGCCACACTTTGCCATACAATGTTGCCACACTTGCCTAAGGTTAGTTCTTCAAACGAGAAATACAAGTTGGCCGTTCTAAGGAATCTTGCCACACTTTTTGAGTGTATGTGATGTGGGACCCTAGTGTGGCTTGAACCAAACACCCATCCAAGTTGGTCAAACTTGCCTAACCTTAGGTGTGGCAACCTTATGCAAACTTAGTCTCAAACCAAACAGCCCCTAAGTCCCTTCATTGATCCAAGCCAAATTTCATGATATTGAAAGTGTTGTTGAGGAACCTAAACATTTATAAATGAATATACAAAATATTGAGAAAAAATGCCATGAATCGGTATTAAAAATGTGTGATACCTATTATATCTAGAGGTATTCCTAGATGATATCACTATCATGTTTATGTACATATCGCTACCACAACAATTAATTTTTTTGATGGAGCACTATATATAGCAACTAATGATTTGATGCCTTAATTGGATCCTACATTCACTTAATAAGTGGACAACGGTGCAAAAAATTAGCTCCCGATGTTTTAACCGCTTTCATGTCAATCAAATCCATAATGATTGAGAGCACACTACTACATAAGCGATTGCACAATGAAAGTTGGCGGTGTCCGTAAAAACTAACAAGCATGATGTTCCTATGAACGTTTGCGCCATATATTTCTCAACACTCAAAACTGCACAAAACAATCTTAGCACAAAGACTCCAACAATAAAGACAAGAGGAATCAAGTTCTCTATAAATCAACTGATTAGGACTCCTAACTAAACAAAACATTAACACAAATAGGTGCTTCCACGAGGGCCCCGACGCACAAGCTCCCCTCCCCTTAAAATTCTTACTTTGTTCCTCCGCCTTGCTTTTCCCTCCCGCTTCCGACTCTTCCCCCACCGCTCCCCATGTCGGCGGCGTAGGCGGACACGGCGGAGCCGGCGGCGAAGTGCAGGGGCACGCCAGGGTCGTAAGCGCTCGCGAGGAGATGGCGGCGCCCTCCTCTTCAGCCGGGTTCGGGGGCATGTCGTCGGACAACGCCAAGGGCCTGGCCCTCGCGGTGTCGTCCAGCGCCTTCATCGGCGCCAGCTTCATCGTCAAGAAGATGGGGCTCAGGAGGGCCGCAGACTCCGGCGTCCGCGCGGGTGAGTTGCGCCACTCGGTGGCTGAGGCCCCACTGCTGCCTTTGCTTGCTTCCTCTGGCCTCTGGATCTCGCCGGTGTGCGTTGGTTGGTCGGCGAGGGGGTCGATTGGGGCGGCCGATTTGGAGTAGCGGGTAGCGGAATCGAGCGGAGTTTGGTTTGGGTTGCTGTTCTTTGCTTGGTTGGTGGGAGGGATCTGCCTCTGGTAATAAAAAAAAGCAAAAAGGAGCAGCGCGGTTTATTCTTCTCCGGTAGATTGGCGGTCCAGACCAGTCGAATCGAATAGATTCCTCGGAACAATGGAGCTTGCTTATCATTGCAACTTCTCTGGAACTTTTGCTTGCGCTCGTTGGTCAGAACAGAGGAGTGGAGTTGACGCTGGAAAAAAGGGTAAAATTCGGACAGGGGGGCGCCTTCTTCGCGGTAGATTTGGCCGCGTGGGGAGTCCAGTTGAGTCCAGACTCCAGAGCGAAGACTCGCATCTTTCCGTTGCAACTGGATGCCTTGATTCTCTTCTCTTTCTGCGGTGTGAAAAAGACTGCAATGATTTGGTTTTGTGGTTGAAAGTTCTCGCTGCTTCGCTGTGCGGTTTTGGTCCGAAAGCTTACATGAAATTGCAGTCCATGATCTCGCATTTGTTTCATGTCTTGAGTTTCTTTTGTTGGAATTGGGATGAGTCAGTCTGCGGAAGTGGTTTTTTTGGGGGCTAGGATGGCCTTCCGCAGTTGCCTTCAATAGCTAAACGTGCTTATGGATGGCGTCCATTATCGGTGGCTCGTTGGGAGAGAATCACTGTTTAGATATAAATTTTGGTTGCAATATGTCTTGCCACTGATCTTTACCTGGATTTCTGTTTTGTTGGATTGATTCAAGTCAAATTTGGTGTTGTTACTTGCATAGAGCTTCCTCAATCATGAATAGATCTGCGCTAGTTGAGATCTTTTGCACGATTGAAGTGCTTTACGGGCACATTCTGTTAAAGAGACAATGACTCAAACATGCCCTTTTCGAAAATGATAAGGAAACCAGTAAATCTCAGAGCAGCCTGTGTTTTATATCGTCTTGTTGATCAGTGTGGCTATTTAGTTTGTTGGGTACTCAGGTTAAAATGATCAATTTCCCAGCTTACTATTTGGTACACAACTTGAATAGTTTTGTTATTCCTTGCAACGAAGTCTGCTGGTGATTTCAGTTCATTTACCATGAAGTCTGACCAATGCACCTATATCCTTCGTATCATAAATTATTTAATCATACTTTCTACAAATTTTAGTGCTGAACATAATAAGAGTGTTTATGCACATGAAACAGGTTATGGAGGGTATTCTTACTTAGTGGAGCCACTTTGGTGGATAGGCATGATTTCTAGTAAGTCGCTTTCCATTCTTTCTAAACGCTATGCCACTTTTTAAATTTTTTATGTATTCCTTTTTTTGCTTTATCACATATTTGGGACCAGTGTTTTCCGTCCAATCGTAGCATGTCTTGTCTGATCATTTTCCCACTATTATTTTTCCTTGTTAAATGCCTGACCATGATGAGATTTCTGGTGGCTCTCACAGTCACCTCACATTGGTCGTGATGCCCATTTCCTCGGGGACGCAGACACGCACGGAGATTATTTTGTGTTTAAGAGTTGAGATTGATATTGGTAACTTATAATAGGAGAAACTAACAATTTGCAATGAGTCAGATGACAGTGCAGGGAAAAACTTTTTTTTTGATAAGGTTTAGCTAGATGTAGCATATTGAGACACAATACTCATGATAGTGGCTAGAGAGCAAATGAATTCTTGTCATTGGAATGTGATGCTTCAGTATGAATGTCCTTTAATGCTGTTTGCTGTTCTTAGGGAATAGAGATCCATTTTTTCCTCATTTTTTTGGGAAATGTTACTTATACTTTTGACAAAAAGAAACTTGACTAATATTTGCTCACATGGTCTCCTATGAACAGTGATTGTTGGCGAAATAGCTAACTTTGCTGCTTATGCATTTGCTCCTGCTATTCTTGTCACTCCTCTTGGAGCACTCAGTATAATCATCAGGTACAGTCATAGGAGTTCCTTAGAGAACTCTTAATAATGTGCTTTAGCTTGCTGCTTATTTAACTGAAATAACAGACCATTCTAAATGTTTGCAGTGCTGCACTTGCTCATTCCATTCTACAGGAGAAACTGCACACCTTTGGTATACTTGGTTGTGTTCTTTGTGTAGTCGGATCGATCACAATTGCACTCCATGCTCCCCAAGAGCGTGATATTGATTCTGTAAGGGAAGTTTGGGATCTTGCAACTGAGCCAGGTATTTACAACTTAAACATAGTGATGACAATGCCATTATTTACTTAATTTATATTTCACACGCCAGATGGATTCAATATTGTTTTCTTTTGTTTTCTCAGCTTTTCTTTCATATGCGACTATAGTAGTGGTGGCAGCCTTGGTTCTTATATATTTTGTTGTCCCTCAACATGGACAAACAAACATCATGGTGTACATTGAGTCTGTTCTCTTCTAGGATCTCTCACCGTATGCCTTCTCCCCAAACAGATAACTCTTGCCTATAGCATACTTCATCTTGAGATTTCTTTATGGGATTTTCGCTGAATCCCATTTTCCATCTGATAGTGAGAATTTAACAGGTTATGAGTGTAAAGGCCCTTGGAATTGCATTGAAGTTAACATTCTCAGGAGTGAACCAATTATTCTATCCTCAGACCTGGGCTTTTGCTCTAATTGTTGCTACCTGCGTAAGCACCCAGATAAACTATCTAAACAAGGTAAATGTTTCAGTTTCTGTTGTTATTGATGCCATTGAGTTGTGCGTTGGTGCATCAAGCTGGATAGGGAACTTGAGGGAGCAAAAGTGTTTTCTGTTACAGCAGACTCAACAGTGCATAACATGACAGTCATCACATCACCCAAGAGAATATAGATAACTATTTCTGGCATTTCTCCACACGATGTCACATGCACATTTGGTGCCAACAGGGCATCACCTTACCTTTTGCCATGTGGAAGGCCTTCTCGCTAATCGAGTGAATATTTTTTCTTGTAGTTTAGCTTTGGTTATCTCTCTCTCATTATGTTGATTTACAGTGGAATAGCATATCCACTATATGTAGTAGCATTTGGTCCTTGCAAGGAAAAGGTCATTACCTTCTGCAAGTGATTCTCCTCAATATGTGATAAAGTTTTTAGTGCATGAGATGGAACTGGGCTTCAGGTTAATAAGGAATGTTCCAACAACTCTCTAATGCATGCTGCCTTTTGGCATTATATGTTTTCTATTTGGCACTCAAAGTTCTTTTCTGTTGAGCCACTAACATAAGCAAATCACGTTTGTTGTTAACAACAGCATTTTATTTCGTCTGTAAATTGCAGGCACTGGACACCTTTAATACAGCAGTTGTTTCACCAATATATTACGTGATGTTTACCTCGCTAACAATTATAGCCAGTGTGATAATGTTCAAGGTAATATTTTGCATCGCTTTCAGTGCACCCTTATTGCCAACTGAACTTCCTTAAAGTAAACTGTTGTAAACATTGCTGCTGAACTGTGGCGTGATTCTACTTTTATGTCTTGCTCTTCTTATTAGCTGCTCCTATGTGGCCTGGTAGAGGTTTACCTGAAAATAACTCTCACGAATCATGATGATAAGGGCATCTGAGCGTATAGTGCCACTGAAATTGTAGTTTAGGGTTATTGGCTTTTTCTGAATGCAAGCCACATGACCATTGTAATTGATGATATTTAACTGTGCATATTTATGGATGTTGAGGTGCTTTAAGTTCTAGTTGCATACCCATTTACTGAGCAATGTTGCTGTGGTTCTTTTTATGCATGATGACTTGTGCTTTTTATCTTGATCAACATACCTTATTACTCATTGATGCTGTTACTTCTCATAGAAAGATAGCTTCATTATGCCAGAATTTTCTCCTCAGCTCGTAGCTCATTGACATGCAGGATTGGGATCGGCAAAATCCAACCCAGATTGTCACGGAAATGTGTGGTTTTGTGACCATCCTTTCTGGAACATTTCTCCTTCACAAGACGAAGGACATGAATGACAGTATGCCCCGAGTCTAGCCATTTTATGATCTCTGTTAGAAACAAAATCTCACTATGTCTAATGGGATTTTGTTCTGAATAGGTATCCGACTTTGTCTACACACGGCGCTCAAAGCATGCTAGTCAGACTGCATTTGCCATTGAGGTTCTTCCACTAAAATATCAAGATTGTGTGGATGACGAGACCTTGCCATTATCACTTCCCAAGGCTGATAATCACTACCTAATGCAAGAGCTTCCTCTTAGATACAAAGACTTGAATATTGCCTGATGGACATTCCTTTGCCAACATGTGCTAGGAACCTCTTAGCAAAGTTTGCCGTGCACAGTTTCAGGCAGGATTGGTTTGATGAGGAACTGAACTTGGAGGTTTTATCTCATCTTTGCTGTTGGATAGAATGAGGTTATGGAAATTACAAGTTGATAGTATTATCCTTGCTCCTTTCTGGATGACAATTTCACCTTTTATAAGGAGAAACAAGGGATGATGTCAAATATGTGGTCAGTCAAGGGATGGTTACTCGGGAACACCAACCAGTTCTGGAAAACCGGATGAAGTGTACTTACATACAGTGGCATCATTTATTATACCTTTTTTTTCATTTTAGAAAGCCAAGCTGTTATGCTGCAATTTGAGCTTATCTGATTTTTAGGAAGATGTTATATAGGAAAATCAAACCTCATTTTTTTTCTTGTAACTATCTCATAAATTGCTGCCCAGTTCGGTGCCAATTGTTATCTGTGTAATTATCAATTCATATTTTTTGGTAGACAGTCGGCGAACCTAATTTGCATGTATCCATAAATATTTCTTGAGGATGGGTCACTGCGTTATGACATTTTTCTTTTCCTTGTCTTGAAAATGTAATTCAGTTAATTTGGTTAAAGCAACAAGCTGTGCATGAGAGAAAAATTAAAGCAAATAATGAAGCGTTCTTATAGAGGAACATTAAATCAATGTTTTTACAGCAGGTATACTGCTCTATCATTGAGATTATAGTCCTTAGAGAGTGTATTTGAGATAGATGTATCCTTAATTTTAAAAGGCAAGAAGTGTGATGTTACAAAAGGTGAAAATTACAGATTGGTAGATATGATCATGTAATTGTTATGAACAACAGATATGTATCGTTAGGTACTGATGCAGCAGTGGTAAAATATGAATACGAGCTGTAGCTTGAAATGTGTATGAAATGAGTATATTAAAAGATTTTAAATATGAGAAAACAGTACAGTGAGCATATTGAATAATGAGTAGTTTACAAAGGAAATGTATGTTGGACTAATCAGGAAAATTTTGCAGCCATGGACAAATAATCAAAAGAATGTTTCATATGAACAGAATTGCACGTAAGTTGGATCCACATCTTACTCAGTCAACAAGGGTCCATATAATTATGAATAATCTATAATGAACTAACAACTAAATAAGACATCTTTTTTTTTTGAAACGGAAGCAAAAGATTTGCCTCATATATTAAATAAGGAGAGAAGAGTTTGTTACAACATACATCCAAAATACGACATGACAATTATTCTCGCAATAAAAAGGACCCTAACTTCTTTGCCCCGGCGGTGATCCAAAGGTTTGCCTCGTCGACGATGGTGTTGAGTAAAGTTGGCGGAGGAGCGCTCTTATGCCGAAACACTCTTGCGTTTCTCTCATTCCAAATGACCCACGAGACAAGCATGGTGATCGAGGCCTTCACTTTTCGGTTGGTGGTGCCCACGGCGCTCATGCTCGCCCACCATGCCTTGACTGAGTCGAACGAGCTCCACGCAGACATGTCCATGTCGTGTATGAGAAATTTCTGAATAACCAAATTCCACGACCTCGCCATTAAGCGGCACTCAAGAATAGATGGGTTCCACATTCTTGCACACCCCGCACAAGGGGCAAGGGCCACAATTTGGCCAACCTCGCTAGCTGGTGGTCACCGTCCAAATTGATCTTGCAACATGAGCCAAGCAAAGAACTTGACCTTGGTGGGGCCCAAGGCTTCCAAACCATTTGGTCCATGGGGAGAGGACCAAACCCAAAAATTGTGCCCTATAAGCAGAGGTCATGGAGTAATGCCCAGTAGTCCGAGTGTTTCCATATTATGTCATCCTCAGCAAGCTCGTCAAGATGCACCTCATGCAGAAGCATCCAAAGGGTGAAGAATTGGGTTACATGTTCGGTGGAAGCAACCGCAGGCGGCCTGATTTTGAGGATCCACGCGTTTTCCTTGAGGGCCTCCCGTACCTTCCAATGTTTCCGCGATGAAGACTCGTAAATGAGAGGAGCAATGTCCTTGGGCTTGCGCCCAAGAAGCCAAGGGGATTCCCAGAAGGGTGTCCTCGCTCCATTCCCGACCTTGATTGTGGTGCAAGCGTAGAAGAAGTTGAGATCTTCCTTATCACACGGGTTACCTCTCCCAACCCACAATTTTGTTGGCTCCTTCCATTCATACCAAGGCCACCGCAGTCTCAAAGCCCGCGCAAACTTATTGGTGTTGAGGACCCCAAGCCCACCATACGCAAACGTCGATCGACAATGTCCCAGATTGACCTTGCATTTTGCCCCGTTGTCTTGTCGACCCGGACCACGTGAAGGCCCTCTCAAGCTTGTCGATGCTTTGAAGGATGGTAGGCTGTATGACAAGCGGTGTGATGAAGTAGATCACTTGGGAAGCGAGCACCGACTTGACAAGAGCCGCGCGCCCAATGGTGGTGATGTTTTGGCCTTCATATGTTGTCAATCTGCTTGCCACCTTGTCCATAAGGAATTGCAAGTCAACGAGCTTTAGCTTCCAGACAGAGAGTGGTAGGCCCAAATATCGCAGCGGGAAGGAGGCCCTAACAGCCGGCAACCCTTGGGTGATGCGCCCCAAGTCAAGGTTGAAGGAAATATGCCCTAGAGGCAATAATAAAGTTATTATTTATTTCCTTATTTCATGATGAATGTTTATTATTCATGCTAGAATTGTATTAACCGGAAACATAATACATGTGTGAATACATAGACAAACAATATGTCACTAGTATGCCTCTACTAGACTAGCTCGTTAATCGAAGATGGTTATGTTTCCTAACCATAGACATGAGTTGTCATTTGATTGACGGGATCACATCATTAGGAGAATGATGTGATTGACACGACCCATTCCGTTAGCTTAGCACCCGATCGTTTAGTATATTGCTATTGCTTTCTTCATGACTTATACATGTTCCTATGACTATGGGATTATGCAACCCCCGTTTACCGGAGGAACACTTTGTGTGCTACCAAACGTCACAACGAATCGGGTGATTATAAAGGGCTCTACAGGTGTCTCCAAAGGTACATGTTGGGTTGGCGTATTTCGAGATTAGAATTTGTCACTCCGATTGCCGGAGAGGTATCCCTGGGCCCTCTCGGTAATACACATCACTTAAGCCTTGCAAGCATTGCAACTAATGAGTTAGTTGTGAGATGATGTATTACGGAACGAGTAAAGAGACTTGCCGGTAACGAGATTGAACTAGGTATTGAGATACCGGCGATCGAATCTCGCAAGTAACATACCGATGACAAAGGGAACAACGTGTATGTTGTTATGCGGTCTGACCGATAAAGATCTTCGTAGAATATGTGGGAGCCAATATGAGCATCCGTGTTCCGCTATTGGCTATTGACCGAGACGTGTCTCGGTCATGTCTACATTGTTCTCGAACCCGTAGGGTCCGTGACGCCAAGGTTTCGATGACAGTTATATTATGAGTTTATGTGTTTTGATGTACCGAAGGAGTTTGGAGTCCCGGATGAGATCGGGGACATGACGAGGAGTCTCGAAATGGTCGAGACGTAAAGATCGATATATTGGACGACTATATTCGGACTTCGTAAAGGTTCCGAGTGATTCGGGTATTTTTCGGAGTACCGGAGAGTTACGGGAATTCGCCGGGGAGTATATGGGCCTTATTGGGCCATACGGGAATAGAGGAGAGAGGCCAAAAGGAAGGAGGCCTGCGCCCCCCCCCCCGCGGGTCCGAATTGGACAAGGGGCGCAGCCCCCGTTTCCTTCTTCCTCGCCCCCGCTTTCCCCGTCTCCTACTCCAACAAGGAAGGAGGGAGGCCTACTCCCGGTGGGGGTAGGACGCCCCGTGGCGCTACGCCTCCTAGGCGGCCGCCTCCCCCTTGCTCCTTTATATCACGGGGCAGGGGGCACCTCTAGGCACAACAACAATTGATCCCTTGGATCTCTTAGCCGTGTGCGGTGCCCCTCCATCATAATCCACCTCGATAATATCGTAGCGGTGCTTAGAGGCGAAGCCCCGCGACGGTAGAACATCAAGATCGCCACCACGCCCGTCAGGTCTTGACGGGACTCTTCCCCGACACTTTGCTGGATCGGAGTCCGGGGATCGTCATCGAGCTGAACGTGTGCTAGAACTCGGAGGTGCCGTAGTTTCGTGCTTGATCGGTCGGGCCGTGAAGACGTACGACTACATCAACCGCGTTGTTATAACGCTTCCGCTTTCGGTCTACGAGGGTACGTGGACAACACTCTCCCATCTCGTTGCTATGCATCATCATGATCTTGCGTGTGCGTAGGAAAATTTTAAAATTACTATGTTCCCCAACAGTGGCATCCGAGCCTGATTTTATGCATAGATGTCATATGCTCGAGTAGAACACAAGTGAGTTGTGGGCGATATAAGTCATACTGCTTACCAGCATGTCATACTTTGGTTCGGCGGTATTGTTGAATGAAGCGCCCGGACCGACCGACATTACGCCAGACGCTACGCGAGACTGGTTCTTCTACCGACGTGCTTTGCACACATGTGGTCGGGCGGGTGTCGGTTTCCCAAATTTAGTTGAACTGAGTGTATACGCCCGGTCCTTGCGAAGATTAAAACAACACCAACTTGACAAACTATCATTGTGGTTTTGATGCGTAGGTAAGAACGGTTCTTGCTAAAGCCCGTAGCAGCCACGTAAAACTTGCAACAACAAAGTAGAGGACGTCTAACTTGTTTTTGCAGGGCATGTTGTGATGTGATATGGTCAAGACATGATTCTAAATTTTATTGTATGAGATGATCGTGTTTTGTAAACCGAATTATCGCAATCGGCAGGAGCCATATGGTTGTCGCTTTATTGTATGCAATGCAATCGCCTGTAATGCTTTACTTTATCACTAAGCGGTAGCGATAGTCGAGAAGCATAAGATTGGCGAGACGACAACGATGCTACGATGGAGATCAAGGTGTCGCGCCGGTGACGATGGTGATCATGACGGTGCTTCGGAGATCACAAGCACAAGATGATGATGGCCATATCATATCACTTATATTGATCGCATGTGATGTTTATCTTTTATGCATCTTATCTTGCTTTGATTGACGGTAGCATTATAAGATGATCTCTCACTAAATTTCAAGATAAAAGTGCTCTCCCGAGTATGCACCGTTGCCAAAGTTCGTCGTGCCCGGACACCACGTGATGATCAGGTGTGATAAGCTCTACGCCCATCTACAAGGGTGTGCAAGCCGCTTTTGCACACGCAGTAATACTCAAAGTTAAACTTGACGAACCTAGCATATGCGAGATATGGCCTCGGAACCTTTGAGACCGAAAGGTCGAGCGTGAATCATATAGTAGATATGATCAACATAGTGATGTTCACCATTGAAAGCTACTCCATTTCACGTGATGATCGGTTATGGTTTAGTTGATTTGGATCACGTGATCATTTAGAGGATTAGAGGGATGCCTTTATAAGTGGGAGTTCTTAAATAATATGATTAATTGAACTTAAATTTATCATGAACTTAGTCCTGGTAGTATTTTGCAAATTGTGTTGTAGATCAATAGCTCGCGTTGTTGCTTTCATATGTTTATTTTGATATGTTCCTAGAGAAAATTGTGTTGAAAAATGTTAGTAGGAATGATGCGGATTGGATCCGTGATCTGAGGATTGTCCTCATTACTGCACAGAAGAATTATGTCTTTGATGCACCGCTAGGTGACGGACCTATTGCAGAGCAGATGCGACGTTATGAACGCTTTGGCTAGCTCAATATGATGACTACTTGATAGTTTAGTGCACCATGCTTAACGGCTTAGAATCGGGACTTCAAAGACGCTTTTGAACGTCATGGACCATATGAGATGTTTCAGGAATTGAAGTTAATATTTCAAGCAAATACCCGAGTTGAGAGATAGGAAATCTCCAACAAGTTCTATAGCTAAAAGATGGAGGAGAATCGCTCAACTAGTGAGCATGTGCTCGGATTGTCTGGGTACTACAATCGCTTGAATCAAGTGGGAGTTAATCTTCCAGATAAGATAGTGATTGACAGAGTTCTCTAGTCACCATCACCAAGTTACTAGAACTTTGTGATGAACTATAGTATGCAAGGGATGAAGAAAATGATTCCCGAGCTCTTCGTGATATTAAAATCGACGAAGGTAGAAATCAAGAAAGAGCATCAAGCGTTGATGATTGACAAGATCACTAGTTTCAAGAAAAGGGCGAAGGGAAAGAAAGGGAACTTCAAGAAGAATGGCAAGCAAGTTGTCACTCCCGTGAAGAAGCCCAAAGCTAGACCAAAGCCTGAAACTAAGTGCTTCTACCGCAAAGGAAATGGTCACCGGAAGCGGAAATGCCACTGAATATTTGGTGGATAAGAAGGATGGCAAAGTGAACAAGGGTATATTTGATATACAAGTTATTGATGTGTACCTTACTAGTGTTTATAGTAGCCCCTGAGTATTTGATACTTGTTCGGTTGCTAAGATTAGTACCTCAAAACAGGAGTTACAGAATAAACAGAGACTAGTTGAGGGTGAAGTAACGATGTGTGTTGGAAGTGGTTCCAAGATTGATATGATCATCATCATACACTCCCTATATTTTCGAGATTAGTGTTGAACCTAAATAGATGTTATTTGATGTTTGCGTTGAGCATGAATATGATTTGATCATGTTTATTGCAATACGGTTATTCATTTAAAAGTCAGAGAATAATTGTTGTTACATTTACATGAATAAAACCTTCAATGGTCATACACCCAATGAAAATAGTTTGTTGGATCTCGATCGTAGTGATACACATATGCATAATATTGATGCCAAAAGATGCAAAGTTAATAATGATAGTGCAACTTATTTGTGGCACCGCTGCTTGAGTCATATCGGTGTAAAGCGCATGAAGAAACTCCATAAAGATGGATTTTCGGAATCACTTGGTTATGAAACATTTGATGCTTATGAACCGTGCCTTTTGGGCAAGATGACTAAAACTCTGTTCTTGAACAATGAAACGAGCCACCGGCTTATTGGAAATAATACATACCGATGTATGCGATCCAATGAGTGTTGATGCTCGTGGCAAGTATTGTTATTTTCCGACCTTCACAGATGATTTGAGCAGATATGGGTATATCTACTTAATGAAACACAACTCAAAACATTTGAAAAGTTCAAGAATTTCAGAGTGAAGTGGAGAATCATCGTAACAAGAAAATAAAGTTTCTACGATCCGATCGTGGAGGGAATATTTGAGTTACAAGTTTGGCCTTCATATAAAACAATGTGGAATAGTTTCACAGCTCACGCCACATGGAACACCACAGCGTAATGGTGTGTCCGAACGTCATAACCGCACATTATTGATATGGTGCGATCTATGATGTATCTTACCGATTACCACTATCATTTTGGGGTTATGCATTAGAGACAACTGCATTCACTTTAAATAGGGCACCATCAAAATCTGTTTGAAACGACGCCTTATGAACTATGGTTTGGCAAGAAACCAAAGTTGTCGTTTCTTAAAGTTTGGGACTGCGATGCTTATGTGAAAAAGTTTCAACCTGATAAGCTCGAACCTAAATCGGAGAAGTGCGTCTTCATAGAATACCCAAAGGAAACTGTTGGGTACACCTTCTATCACATATCCGAAGGCAAGATATTCGTTGCTAAGATGGATCCTTTCTAGAGAAGAAGTTTCTCTCGAAAGAAGTGAGTGGGAGGAAAGTAGAACTTGATGAGGTAATTGTACCTTCTCCCTTATTGGAAAGTAGTTCATCATAGAAGACAGTTCCAGTGATTCCTACACCAATTAGTGAGGAAGTTAATGATGATGATCATGAAACTTCAGATCAAGTTGCTACCGAACCTCGTAGGTCTTCCAGAATAAGATCTGCACCAGAGTGGTACGGTAATCCTGTTCTGGAAGTCATGTTACTAGACCATGATGAACCTACAAACTATGAGGAAGTGATGATGAGCCCAGATTCCGCGAAATGGCTGAAGACCATGAAATCTGAGATGGGATTCATGTATGAGAACAAAGTGTGGACTTTGGTTGACTTGCCCAATGATCGGCAAGCCATAGAAAATAAATGGATCTTCAAGAGGAAGACGACGGCGATAGTAGTGTTACTATCTACAAAGCTCGACTTGTCACAAAAAGGTTTTTCGACAAGTTCAAGGTGTTGAATACGATGAGATTTTCTCACTCATATCGATGCTTAAGTCTGTCTGAATCATGTTAGCAATTGCCACATTTTGTGAAATCTGGCAAATGGATGTCAAAACTGAATTCCTTAATGGATTTATTAAAGAAGAGTTGTATATGATACAACCGTAAGGTTTTGTCAATCCTAAAGGTGCTAACAAAGTGTGCAAGCTCCAAAGAATCCATCAATGGTGGTGCAAGCATCTCGGAGTTGGAATATACGCTTTGATGAGTTGAGCAAAGCATATGGTTTTATGCAGACTTTTGGAAAGGCCTGTATTTACAAGAAAGTGAGTGGGAGCACTACAACATTTCCTATAAGTATATGTGAATGACATATTGTCGATGGGAAATAATGTAGAATTATTCTGCAAAGCATAAAGGAGTATTTGAAAGGAGTTTTTCAAAGAAAGACCTCGGTGAAGCTGCTTACATATTGAGCATCAAGATCTATTGAGATAGATCAAGACGCTTGATAAGTTTTTTCAATAAGTACATACCTTGTCAAGATTTTGAAATAGTTCAAAATGGAACAGTCAAAGAAAGAGTTCTTGCATGTGTTGCAAAGGTGTGAAATTGAGTAAGACTCAAATCCCGACCACGGCAGAAAATAGAAAGAGAATGAAAGTCATTCCCTATGCTTCACCATAGGTTCTATAAAAGTATGCCATGCTATGGACCAGACCTATTGTATACTACCTTACTGGTTTGGCAAGGGAGTACAATAGTGATCTAGGAGTAGATCATCGGACATTGGTCAAAATTATCCTTAGTAGAATAAGGATATGTTTCTCGATTATGGAGGTGACAAAAGGTGCGTCGTAAAGGGTTACGCCGATACAAGTTTTGGTAATCGATCCAGATGACTCTAAGTCTTAATCTGGATACATATTGAAAGTGGGAGAAATTAGCTAGACTAGCTCCATGCAGAGCATTGTAGACATAGAATATTTGCAAAATACATACGGCTCTGAATGTGACAGACCCGTTGACTAAACTTCTATCACGAGCAAAACATGATCATACCTTAATACTCTTTGGGTGTTAATCACATAGCGATGTGAACTAGATTATTGACTCTAGTAAACCCTTTGGGTGTTGATCACATGACGATGTGAACTATGGGTATTAATCACATACTGAGATGTGAATATTGGTGTTAAATCACATGGTGATGTGAACTATATTATTGACTCTAGTGCAAGTGGGAGACTGAAGGAAATATGCCCTAGAGGCAATAATAAAGTTATTATTTATTTCCTTATTTCATGATGAATGTTTATTATTCATGCTAGAATTGTATTAACCGGAAACATAATACATGTGTGAATACATAGACAAACAATATGTCACTAGTATGCCTCTACTAGACTAGCTCGTTAATCGAAGATGGTTATGTTTCCTAACCATAGACATGAGTTGTCATTTGATTGACGAGATCACATCATTAGGAGAATGATGTGATTGACACGACTCCATTCCGTTAGCTTAGCACCCGATCGCTTAGTATATTGCTATTGCTTTCTTCATGACTTATACATGTTCCTATGACTATGAGATTATGCAACTCCTGCTACCGGAGGAACACTTTGTGTGCTACCAAACGTCACAACGAATCGGGTGATTATAAAGGGCTCTACAGGTGTCTCCAAAGGTACATGTTGGGTTGGCGATTTCGAGATTAGGATTTGTCACTCCGATTGTCGGAGAGGTATCTCTAGGCCCTCTCGGTAATACACATCACTTAAGCCTTGCAAGCATTGCAACTAATGAGTTAGTTGTGAGATGATGTATTACGGAACGAGTAAAGAGACTTGCCGGTAACGAGATTGAACTAGGTATTGAGATACCGACGATCGAATCTCGGCAAGTAACATACCGATGACAAAGGGAACAACGTATGTTGTTATGCGGTCTGGACCGATAAAGATCTTCTTAGAATATGTGGGAGCCAATATGAGCATCCAGGTTCCGCTATTGGTTATTGACCGGAGACGTGTCTCGGTCATGTCTACATTGTTCTCGAACCCATAGGGTCCGCACGCTTAAGGTTTCGATGATGCTTATATTATGAGTTTATGTGTTTTGATGTACCGAAGGAGTTCGGAGTCCCGGATGAGATCGGGGACATGACGAGGAGTCTCGAAATGGTCGAGACGTAAAGATCGATATATTGGACGACTACATTCGGACTTCGGAAAGGTTCCGAGTGATTCGGGTATTTTTCGGAGTACCGGAGAGTTACGGGAATTCGCCGGGGAGTATATGGGCCTTATTGGGCCATACGGGAATAGAGGAGAGCGGCCAAAGGAAGGAGGCCTCGCCCCCTCTGGTCCGACTGGACAAGGGGCGCAGCCCCTTTTCCTTCTTTTCTCCCCCTCTTCCCTTCTCCTACTCCAACAGGAAGGAGGGAGTCCTACTCGGTGGGAGTAGGACTCCCCTTGGCGCCTCCTAGGCCGGCCGCCTCCCCCCTTGCTCCTTTATATACGGGGGCAGGGGGGCACCTCTAGGCACAACAACAATTGATCCCTTGGATCTCTTAGCCGTGTGCGGTGCCCCCCTCCATCATAATCCACCTCGATAATATCGTAGCGGTGCTTAGGCGAAGCCCTGCGACGGTAGAACATCAAGATCGTCACCACGCCGTAGTTTGCTGGATCGGAGTCCGGGGATCGTCATCGAGCTGAACGTGTGCTAGAACTCGGAGGTGCCGTAGTTTCGGTGCTTGATCGGTCGGGCCGTGAAGACGTACGACTACATCAACCGCGTTGTTACAACGCTTCCGCTTTCGGTCTACGAGGGTACGTGGACAACACTCTCCCCTCCCGTTGCTATGCATCACCATGCTCTTGCGTGTGCGTAGGAAATTTTTGAAATTACTATGTTCCCCAACAAAGGTTACCGCACCAAATCGGAACCATCGAGCTCTTATGGAAGTTGGTGCACAGACCGGTGACATCCCCAAAGCCTCTTAGAATAGTCGCAAGGTTGTCCACATCACTTTTGATCGGAGCTACAAACACAGCTGCGTCATCCGCATAAAGGGAGGTACACACCATGACTCCTCTCCCTCGGAGCTTATGAAGCAACCCCTTTCTTGTTGCTACGTCAAGGATTCGTTGTAGAGGGTCAATAGCTATGATGAACAAGAGTGGAGAGACGGGGTCCCCTTGCAGGGGCTCCCGACCGTGCTTGATGGGAGCACCAGGTACCCCATTCAAGAGGATCCTCGAAGATGAGGAACATAGGAGAGCCGCAATCCACTCTTGGAATTTGTTTGGGAAACCTCGCCTCCGAAGGAGGTCAAGAAAATACTCCCATTTGACGGAGTCAAAGGCCTTGCGAATGTCCAACTTGAATAGGAGAGAGGGGGTCTTGCTCTTGTGAAGGCGCCGCGCGAGGTTTCGAACATACATGAAGTTTTCGTGGATGCTCCGTGTTTTGATGAAAGCACTTTGAGTGTTGGAGACGAGGGCAGACATGTGCGGTCCGAGCCTGATGGAAAGCACTTTCGCAATGATCTTGGCGATTCCATGAATGAGACTGATAGGCCTATAGTCGACAATGCTCTCCGCCCCATCCTTCTTGGGAAGCAGTACAATATTCACAGAGTTGAGCCAGTGAACATTTGTTGTGTGGAGGGAGTCAAAGCTTTGAATCACCCTCATGAGGTCGTGCTTAATGATGCCCCAACACTTCTTGAAGAAGAGGCCGGTGAAGCCATCCGCCCAGCGCCTTTGTCGCTAGGCATGGTATTTATCGCCTCGATGACCTCCTCCTCGGAGAAGGGAGAGTCAAGCTCGTGTAGGTCATGCGACTCTGTGTTGAGTTCCTCCCAATTGAAGTCCTTTGTGCTCGCGCTTCCCCTTTTCATTATATGCGAGAAATGCTCGTGAATTATTTTTTCCTTGGCGTTGTGCTCGGTCACCCACCCTTGATCATTCATGATTCGGTGAATGTGGTTTTTCCTCCTTCGCGCATTAACCCGACGGTGAAAGAACTTGGTGTTGGCATCACCTTCTCTGATGTTTGTGATTCTGGCACATTGCTTCTTGCGTGCTTTCTCGAGCACGGCCAGGCTTATTACCCTTCTCTTGAGCCTAGCCCGAAGGTCAAGTTCCTCGGGGGAGAGCAGCCTTCCCTCTTGAGCAATGTTGAGGCGGAGGATCACCAAGAGGGCGGCATGGAGATGGACCTTAGCTTTAGAGAAGAGACCCCTACTCCATTGAGAGAGGCGCATCGCTGTTTTCTTTAGCTTGTGAAAAAGGATAATGTGTGGCTCGGTGTGCTCAACGGGCTCGACCCAGGCCTTTTGGATCACATCATTGAAGCCGGGCATAGAAGTCCAAAAGTTCTCAAATTTGAAAGTTTTAGGCCTCCTAGGACCCTTATCCTCGGCGAGCAGGAGCGGGCAATGGTCGGATAGGGACGAAGAAAGTGCATGGAGCACGTGGTCGTTGAAGGTGGTGTCCCACTCCGCATTGCAAAAGAAAGAGTCAAGCTTGCTCAGGGTTGGGTTTGCCCTCTCGTTGCTCCAGGTGAACCTCCTATTCTGGAGGTGGATTTCTTTAAGCTCACAACTATTGAGAGTTGCACAAAACCGGTTGATTCGACTGGTGTTAACATTCCTCTTGTTTTTATCCCTTGCCCAATAAATTTGGTTGAAGTCCCCGGAGGCGATCCAAGCGACCCCAACAGGAGCTTCTGGCTAATGAGCTCGGCAAAGAACACGTCCTTAAGCGAGGGGTCGGGCGGGCCATAAACGGTTGTTATTTTAAATCGACGCCCGAATCCTCGACACAAACCATGGCTGAGAGGCGAAGCTGTAAAGGTGATGTTGGACATCTCCACCAAGATATCATCCGAGAGAAGGAGGATACCTCCTCGCATTCATTTGTCGGGCGTTGCGCAAAGTTGCGTAACCTATGACCCCCAAAAAGCGCCGTGAACCGGTCGATATTGTCAAGTTTCGCTCTCAAGACATACCACATGGCAGGAGGAGGAAGCAATGGTTGCGCTGACCGTGGACCGCTGATCCCAAGGCGATTAAGGCCCCTAACATTCCAGCTCAAGAAATTAATTGGTTGAGCTAACATGATTTAACCACAAAGACCACGGAGCATATGCACATATCATGAGCGGAGAAACCATAACAAAGACTTGGCATAAAGGCTAGAGCGGCAACATTGTGCTTGCACCCGATTCTGAAGCGGGCGCCTTAAGTTGGAGAAGCGACTCCACAGACTTGATACAAGGTGTGTAGCTAGCACACACACAAACTTCTACTCTAGGGATACATTGGACCCAAAGACGCAGACACCCCTGGACTTGCATTTGGTTGTACTAACATTTGAACAAGATCAGCCCTGTGTTTGAACAACAAATGCTTAGGTTGTAGCCTGCTGCAGCTCGGCCTCTGATCAGCCCTCTGTGTCCATGCACCACCCCGCCATGCGCCAGCAGGCATCGGCATCCTCCACAACAGGCGCATTAAGCGTCGTCGAGCTTGAAAAGCCCCTCATGGCTGTGATCACCTCCGAGACAGGTGCTCTTTGAAGCGTTGCCTCAAGGCGCCGAGGGTCATGAAGTTACATCCTCACCATCCTTGACGATGCCGAGAGAGCGACTAAATAAGACATCTCATGATCAAGATTTGAATACTTATTTGAAACTTGTAGTTCTTTATTTGCAAAGCTCTCAAAAAACAGGAGGGGAAGCACTTGTTCTTCACAACTTTGTCACCGCCACACAAGCCTCACGAGGTTGTAACAGATTGAGAACTAGAAAATTAGATTTAGTGCAAAATAAGCATTCGGCCCTGATTTAGACGAGATTAAGAGGGATACATGGTAATTTATCTCCATTTCATGAACTGCATTTAAGGTCCATTGGGGTTTTCTCACCTAGGGAGAGTTGGGAGAGCAATGTAAACGACCAACGGAACTCATGGCAACAACGCTCGATAGGAGTTAGAACATAGTAGATCTACAAGATGACAGTAGAAAGGAAGACTAGGGGAAAGAGCAGGGAAAACAAAGTTGATGCGTCTGCAGACTCTGCACCGCAAAATAAAATGTTTGCTAAATCAACGTGACGACCTATCGGATGCATGCAGGAATAAAATATTAGAAAAAAATTGACGTGAAAATAGTAGAATTTTAAGTAGGAGGACAAAACTGATAGAGACGATCATGTGCTGGTAACAGTGGTAAGTTTCACAGAACCAAACGGACGCAAGTTCGACGGACGGAACTTAAAAAGGATAGCCTAAGTTTGGTAGAAAACATAATGTAAGTTTCGTAGAAGATTGCTTGAGAGAAGAATTGAAATCTTAGGAGTAACAATGAAATGAAATGATAGAAAAACCATTGCGTTTGGAAGAACGAAATTGTAATGATATTTGTAAAGAGAAAATATATGAATTGAAAGATAAATATTTGAAAGACGACATCATGTATCGTAGGAAAAAAGTTGGCAAGAAGACTGCAACGATTTGTGATGGGAAAAACGATGGGATGAACTTGCTAAGCGATAGAAGATGATGAACCGATGAGTTGACATCAGGTAAAGCGAATTAATTTCACAAAAATAAAACTAATAGAAAAATAAGAGATCAAAGAATTTAAAACAAAGAACATAGATGGCATGAAATAGAAGAGTACGGTGAGCGACCCGGAGGGGAAACCCTAGCTGCCGCAAGCACTCCCCTCTCCCCTCCCTCCCATCCCTCGCCGCCGCCGGCCGCTGCGTGGACGGGAAAGCCCTGCTGCCGGGCGGCGGCGGGGCCGTTTTTCCCCGCTCGATGGTGGCCAGCTGGCTGGTGAGGTCGGGCGGCGGCGCCAGGTCGGGCGGAGGGCGAACGGGCGCCACGCCGGAGTGGTGGCGACGGGCCGCGCTACGGCGGTGGTGAAGGGCTCCGTGGTGGTGGTGCTCGCCTCGATGCGCATGGAGGAGTGGCGGCGGCCACAGTCGGGGTGGTGCCCCTATCCAGCGGGCGGATGGTGGGCGCGGCGCGGAGGCGCCGCCTTTGCCGCTGTGGCGGCAGGTCGGGTGGCGAAGCGGGCACATGCTCTCTGGGCCTCCTCGCCGGTCCGTGGAGCGGATCTCTGTTGGTGGCCTTCTTCCTCAATTTCCTTCCTAACTCGACGGTCGTTGCTGGTTCTTCCATCCAAGGGCTGGTTGGGGATGGGGAGGGGGCGAAAGCTTTGGATTGGGGAATCTTTTGGCTGGTCGCTACCACCACGATGCCGGGCGACGCCTGGGGTCGCTCCTTCCCAGAGGCGACATCGAGATCCTGCCCTGCCCTCCACCTCCAAGTCCCGGTGAAACCCAAAATCTCCTGATTGGGTGGTGACGGCGCTACGACGGCCTTTTTCTTCTTGAAGGCGCCACCTTGGGACTGTGGAGTGTTGGTTGGGGCTTCAAAGTTGGTGGGGGGCTACCGGACTCTACAGAGATGCTCCTGCTCGGCTGCTTGCGGTTGACGTCGGTCCTTGCCGGACGTGTGGTGATGTACAGGGTGCTGCTTTGCAAGAGGAGGTTGTCGTGCTGCCGTCCTCTCCCTGTTTACCTGTTGGTCCAAGTCGTACGAGCTGGGGGGTGAGCGGCGTCCTCCGATCCAGGACGAGAGGGCAGGGGGCCTTCTTCAGAGGCAGACACGGATGACAGAACAACGACGGTGGCCTTATGGGAGTTAATGGAGCATGATTTTTCTCTAACGGCGGGTTGCTACCTTGTGTTGGTCATATCGATTGCAGGACCGTGTTAGCCGAGGGTCTTGATGTTCCAGCTCTTGGTGCATTTAGACTTTGTTAGCGGCTCCTTTGGTGTCTTGTATCTTCGCCGTTTTCTTTTCTTTTCTTTCTTGTTGTAATGATCGTTGTATGGTGGGTGCTGGCTCTCTTTGGCCAATGCTTTATAATCTAAAGCGGGGGAAACCTTTTTTCGTCAAATAGAAGAGTACTGAAAGTTTAAAGTAGAGCAAGTGAACCGAAGAAGAAGAAGAATGTGAACAATACCAGTGGATGGCTTGAATAGGGTTGAAATATAAAAGGTATCGAATAGAACAGGGAAATTGCATCGTACACACAGGAAGAGGGACCCGAAAGAATGGTTGGGCAAAGTATTGCTACAAGATAAACTTGCATATTGTCTCGTATTGAGAGGATCAGTCAACTATCGCTGGAACAACTTTGGATCACCGCGCAGATCAACGATTGATTTGCAGGTGTGTGTCATGCAAATTTTCGCACATATTAACTGAGTTTGAGGGGTGTCGGACAAGCCGAACATATGGCTCGTTTTGGTGAGATCGGTTGGACGGCGTTTTCGGATCCGTGGTGTCTGGCAGTGGCATACCTAGCGAGTGTGCCATGACACACATATTTTTGGGACATTCTATTTTTTTTAGCATGTAAAAATCAACTGATTTTAAAGCCCATCGAAGCCACTGAAATGGATTTCAATAGTTTCTAAAGTGTGCACACCTTTTATTTTATTTATTTATAGGTCCGCCGCTGTTGTGCTGTCACTCCAAACTTTTACGGCGGAATGTGAGGGGGAGGGGGGACGGGGTTGTTGGTTGTAGTTATTGTAAACCTAAGAGCATCTCCAATAGAAGATGCAAATTTGGAGACGTAAATGTAGGTGTTGTATAATTTATATTACATCTTCAAAAAAGAGCCAATTCCAACAAATGATGCAAAACGAAGATGTAAAAGTGCAACTTCAACAGATGATGTAACTGGAGATGCAAAACCGGCCGGCCATCGCGCGACTGTTGTTCATCTGCCACCGGCCGCATTTGCACATCAAATTTTCATAATTG
The DNA here is from genome assembly GCA_021605145.1 of Aegilops bicornis. Lineage (NCBI taxonomy): Eukaryota > Viridiplantae > Streptophyta > Magnoliopsida > Poales > Poaceae > Aegilops > Aegilops bicornis. The sequence continues at coordinate 230,386,249 of CM038671.1, read as the reverse complement.
TAGCAACAAAAGTGCATCACCGATTATAGTTTTAAATTCTACAAGCAAAAGTCAATTGTCTCAAACGAAGTTGTTGGTCCAACAAATGAAAATGCACATAGACATCACTCAATTTGCGTCCTCTCCGTTCTCACTAGTGCCATTGTCGACGGTGGTCTCATCATCATCAACGGCTTCTTTCTCGACGTTTTCTTGCGTTGAAGTCTCGTTGCTGCGAACTCCACCGGAAGCACCTTCATTGCCATCTCCCATGCCGGTCATGTTGCCGTCGAAGCCCACCTCCCATGCCACTCATCATGTTGCCACCGAAGCCACCTCCCATGCCACTCATCATGTTGCCGCTGAAGCCACCTCCCATGCCACTCATCATGTTGCCGCCGAAGCCACCTCCCATGCCACTCATCATGTTGCCGCCGAAGCCACCTCCCATGCCGGTCATGTTGCCGCCGAAGCCACTTCCCATTCCACCTCCCATTCCTCCGAAGCCACCATCCATGTTGCCACCAAAGCCACCTCCCCGTTTCCACCAAATGCACCATTCATGGCACTACCCATCATGTTCATGTACCCTCCCATTCCTCCTCCCATGGCACCTCCCATTCCTCCTTCCATCATGCTTCTCATGAGCATTTGCTTCTTCATGAGCATTTCATTGCGACAAAGTTCGACATACGCCTTTGCCTTGACATCAAGAGTGGATGTGTCCATGAACATAAACTTGAGTGCCTTCTCCTCCACTATCTTCATCTCCTCGGCAGCCGCCTTTCTCTCCTCAAGCTCAACTTTTCTCTCCTTGGCCGCCGCCAACCTCTCTTCAGCCGCCGCCCTCTTCTCCTCGGCCACCGCCCTCCGTCGCTCGGTCTCACTCCTCTCCCCAATTTCTTTGAGTTTCAACAATTTTTTTCTTCCGCATACTCTTTCCTCGCCATGACAATGGCATCAAATCCATCCTTGAGATCATTGTCTCCGGCCTTGGACCCCTTCAACACTTTATTAGTTCCAACGGGCCTATATGATATGGTCGCCGAGTGAGGAGTGGGGCTCTTTCTCTCCTCACCCGGGGCATCTTCATCATCCTCCACCACCACACTTTTCTTCTTCTAAGCATAAAAAACTTCTCTAGTTTTCCACTTCTCCTCATCCTTGAACTCTTTGTAGCAATGATGGAAAGTGAAAGCTTTTCCTTTCTTTTTCCTCTTCTCTCCTTTGTTGTTCCTCTCTCTAAATAATCCTTGCGCAATCATTTTCTACAAGAAAAAAACTAAGATGTCATCATCAAATTAGAGAACATTTCAATATTTTCGGAAAGTGGAGAAAGCACACATGAATAACAAACAATTATTACCAAGTCACTTTTACCGCAACCACTTGGGTTCATGCGACCAACTTTTCCAAGCAACCCACCCACTTTTGACATTTGGCATTGATGGTGCCCCAACGTTGGCAAAGGGAGTCACTTGAGCGATAGTGGCCGCTAGTGTTGCGCATATCAAAGAATTCCTTGATGCATTGCCAATATGTGACAGCGGATTGGTCGGTCCCAACGGTTGCATCTTGAGAGATTTTCTTTCAAGTGGTGCAAATCAACACATCTTCTTTGTTGGTATAATTTGTGGTTCTTCCCTTGAAAATGAAGCCCTCATCATCCATGTCAAGGTTGTCATCACCATATTGTCGAGTTTCATATTCTTGTGATGCATACTCATCATGTGAGTAATCATCATTTGTCACATTTGTGGCACGCATGAAAGCTTCATCATCGAGACTATAAATGCACGTACACATAATCAACTACACATTCTATTGGAATCGACAATTGGAACAACAAAGAAATGCACATGATTTTTTTTACCTTATCGACAAGAAATGGCCCGCACCACCTGCCGCTTGACGCCTCCACCACGAGGCTTGGTGGCCCCCTTCTTCTTTACGGCCTCCGGAGCGATGATGACCGGGCGGGGTCGGGCGAGTTGGCGCGGAGGCGGCTGCCGCGACGGCAGCATGGAGGCGGAGGCGGCCACGTTGGAAGGTGCCGCGGAGGTGTCGGCCGTGGCGAGGTGGGTCAAGGCACCGGCGGCGGGGGGCAGGCGGGAGGCGGGCGGGCATGAGTCGGGCGGCGGCTGGTCGCGCGGAAGGGGGAAGAAGTGGTAGTTGGGCGGTTGGCAGGCGGACGTGATTTTACATCTTGTGGAGTTGGAGATGTAAATTTGCACCGCGAAGTGGTATAGTTTACATTTCCGGAAGGCGGAGATGTAAATTATTTTTACATATACATCATCTGTTGGAGCACTGTTTTTGGCCTCTGGAGATTCAAAGGATAGTTATTTTTACATAATATCATCTATTGGCGATGTTCTAAGTGCATGTAGGCGCCGCCGCTGCGGGATAGAATGGAAGGCGAGATGTAGTGGCTCGAAGAAGACGACCGGTGTGGGAAACTGAGTGGCCTGACCCCGGCCACCACGTGCACGCTCAGGATAAGGGGTGAACTGTGGAAGCCGCGATGGCACCGCCGACGTGAAGCCGAAGGTGGAGCCGCGGAGGGGACAACTGGTAAGTATCCAAACTCTCTGTGTATCAAGCTTCCCGTTCCCTTGGGGCGTGTTTGGTTGCCTGCATGCAGCCCAACCAGGACCGCGCGTGATGTGCGTGGCCTATTTGGTTGGCTGGGCTGCATGTGATTCGTGGGTCTGCACGGACCTTAAAGGGGCAGATGAGTTCGCGTAAATCGCCGAATCGGCAGTTTCTCGCGAGCCTGGCTTGGCGCGGCCACGGGTGCGAGGGGATTGCACGCCTCGGGCAGTGCGGGAGACGGAGGGGATGTCTCATAACTCCCCTCCCACTCTCCTGTAACCGCCCACCCCAAGACTTTATTCTCTGCTGGGATATACCTCAGCAGGTAAACCGCCTAAGTATAACCCGCCGGACTTGGTGGTTTATTCGAGACCTCACGACACTTGGCGATTCACCGGCGACCAAGACAGCATGTGACGGTTTACAAGCAACCTCGACCGAACATTATGATTCACTGGTAACCCGGCGGGCGGACAGACGGTGACAAGGCCTAAGGCTTTAAGGCCGGCTCATGTTATGGTGGGCAGTTTAAGAGGAAAGGCGTGAGGAATATTTGTCTTACAAGGATTTAAGACTGGACTTGTATCCGCTTTGTATTAGAGATAGACTAGTCCTAATCCTAATAGGACTCCACATGTAACCCGCCCCTTCAACATATATAAGGAGGGGCAGGGCTCCCCAAAGAGGGACATGCAAGAAGAAACAATCTCTAGGGCTAGACACAAAGAGCCGGTTTACCGGTGACCCCCTCTTGAGGATAATGAGACCTAGCCTCAAACAACATGTAGGGCTATTACCGGATGATGTTTCCCGAGGCCTGAAGCTGTCTAAATCCTTGTCTTGTGTTGCGTCTCTCGATTCCGCTCAACCCCTCTCAAGCTACCACATAGATGCGTTGGCCTCGCGACTAAGTCCTGACACTAAGGGCATCTGCCGTGACAAATCCACGACAGTTCCCACCGCTCCTCTCTGCCTCACCGCCCCTCCCTCTTCTCTCCTCCGATGGCTCCGCCTCGCCCACCGCCGCGCCGTCCTCTGACCCCGTCGACCAGCACATCGCCATCCAAGAGCGTTGGGTGGCCGGGCTCCAGAACTCAGGCAGGGACCTGGCATCGGCGTGAAGGAAATATGCCCTAGAGGTAATAATAAAGTTACTATTTATTTCCTTATATATCATGATAAATGTTTATTATTCATGCTAGAATTGTATTAACCGGAAACTTAGTACATGTGTGAATACATAGACAAAACAGAGTATCCCTAGTATGCCTCTACTTGACTAGCTCGTTGATCAAAGATGGTTATGTTTCCTGACCATACACATGTGTTGTTATTTGATGAACGGGATCACATCATTAGAGAATGATGTGATGGACAAGACCCATCCGTTAGCTTAGCATAATGATCGTTAAGTTTTATTGCTATTGCTTTCTTCATGACCTGTACATATTCCTTTGACTATGAGATTATGCAACTCTCGAATACCAAAGGAACACCTTGTGTGCTATCAAACGTCACAACGTAACTGGGTGATTATAAAGATGCTCTACAGGTGTCTCCTAAGGTGTTTGTTGGGTTGGCATAGATCAAGATTAGGATTTGTCACTCCGTGTATCGGAGAGGTATCTCTGGGCCGTCTCGGTAATGCACATCACTATAAGCCTTGCAAGCAATGTGACTAATGAGCTAGTTATGGGATGATGCATTACAGAACGAGTAAAGAGACTTGCCGGTAACAAGATTGAACTAGGTATGATGATACCGACGATCGAATCTCGGGCAAGTAACATACCGATGACAAAGGGAATGACGTACGTTGTTATGCAGTTTGACTGATAAAGATCTTCGTAGAATATGTAGGAGCCAATATGAGCATCCATGTTCCGCTATTGGTTATTGACCGGAGACATGTCTCGGTCATGTCTACATAGTTCTCGAACCCGTAGGGTCCGCACGCTTAACGTTCGATGACGATTTGTATTATGAGTTATGTGATTTGATGACCGAAGTTTGTTTGGAGTCCCGGATGAGATCATGGACATGACGAGTAGTCTCGAAATGGTCAAGAGGTAAAGATTCATATATTGGAAGGCTATATTCGGACATCGGAAAGGTTCCGAATGATTCGGGTGTTTTTCGGGGTACTGGGGAGTTAGGGGAATTCACCGAGAGAAGTAATGGGCCTTATTGGGCCATACGGGAAAAGAGGAGGCAGGACAAGGGGAGGTGGCGCCCCCCCATGGGTCAGAATTGGACTAGGGGAAGGGGGCGGCACCCCCCTTGCCTTTTCCTACTCCCTCTCTCTTTTCCCTCTTTCCTTCTCTCCTACTCCGAAAAGGAAAGGGAGTCCTAGTAGGACTCCATACTCTTTGCGAGCCCCTAAGGGGTTGGCCTCTCTCCCTCCTTCCTTTATATACGTGGGAGGAGGCACCCCAAAGACACACAAGTCTTCTCTTAGCCGTGTGCGGTGCCCCCCTCCACAGTTACACACCTCGGTCATATGGTCGTAGTGCTAAGGCGAAGCCCTGCGCCGGTAACTTCATCATCATCAGAACCACGCCTGTCAGGCCGATTTTAACTCTCCTCGTCCTCAAATGGATCAAGAGCTCTAGGGACGTCATCATGCTGAACGTGTGCTGAACACGGAGGTGCCGTATGATACGTCCATTTTGCATCATGCTTTTATATCGATATTTATTGCATTATGGGTTGTTATTACACTTTATGTCATAATACTTATGCCTATTATCTCTTATTTTACAAGGTTTACATAAGGAGGGAGAATGCCGGCAGCTGGAATTCTGGGCTGAAAAAGGAGCAAATATTAGAGACCTATTCGCACAACTCCAAAAGTCCTGAAACTCCACGGAAGTTACTTTTGAAATAATAAAAATACTGAGCGAAGAAATTACCAGAGGGCCCACACCACGGCCACGAGGTGGGGGCGCGCCCTAACCCCTGGCACGCCGCCTCAGGCCTCGGTGGCCCTTCGATGCCCATCTTCTGCTATATGAAGTCTTCGTCCAAGAAAAATCATAAGCAAGCTTTGGGAATGAGACTCCGCCTCCACGATGCGGAACCTTGGGGAACCAATCTAGGGCTTTGCAAAGCTGTTCGCTGGGATACTTCCCCGGAGGGGGAAATCATCGCTGCCGTCATCACTCAACGCCTCCTCTCATTGGGAGAGGGCCAATCTCCATCAACATCTTCACCAAAGACCATCTCCTCTCAAACCCTAGTTCATCTCTTGTATCCAATTCTTGTCTCTAAGTGCAGGATTGGTACCAGAGGTTGCTAGTAGTGTTGATTACTCCTTGTAGTTGATGCTATTTGGTTTATTTGGTGGAAGATCATATGTTCAGATCCTATATGCATATTAATACTCCTCTGATTATGAACATGAATATGCTTTGTGAGTAGTTACGCTTGTTCCTGAGGACATGGGAGAAGTCTTGCTATTAGTAGTCATGTGAATTTGGTATTCGTTCGATATTTTGATGAGATGTATGTTGTCTCTCCTCTAGTGGTGTTATGTGAACGCCGACTACATGACACTTCACCATTATTTGGGCCTAGAGGAAGGCATTGGGAAGTACTAAGTAGATGATGGGTTGCTAGAGTGACAGAAGCTCAAACCCTAGTTTATGCATTGCTTCGTAAGGGGCTGATTTGGATCCATATGTTTCATGTTATGGTTAGGTTTACCTTAATACTTCTTTTATAGTTGCGGATGCTTGCGATAGGAGTTAATCATAAGTGGCATGCTTGTCCAAGTAAGGACAGCACCCAAGCACCGGTCCACCCACATATCAAATTATCAAAGTACCGAACACGAATCATATGGACGTGATGAAAACTAGCTTGACGATAATTCCCATGTGTCCTCGGAGTGCTTTTTCTTTATATAAGAGTTTGTCCAGGCTTGTCCTTTGCTAAAAAAGGATTGGGCCACCTTGCTGCACTTTCTTTACTTTTGTTACTTGTTGCTCGTTACAAATTATCTTATCACAAAACTATCTCATTACCTATAATTTCAGTTCTTGCAGAGAATACCTTGTCGAAAACCGCTTATCATTTCCTTCGCTTCCTCGTTGGGTTCGACACTCTTACTTATCGAAAGGACTACGATAGATCCCCTATACTTGTGGGTCATCACCGACGCTCAATATTTGGATCGGTTGGATCGCCAAGACGCTCGACTACATCAATCATACATTAAACGCTTCCGCTTTCGGTCTACGAGGGTACGTGGACACACTCTCCCCGCTCGTTGCTATGCTTCTCCTAGATAGATCTTGCGTGATCGTAGGGTTTTTTTTTGAAATACTACGTTCCCCAATAGTGGCATCCGAGCTAGGTCTATGCGTAGATGATATGCACGAGTAGAACACAAAGAGTTGAGGGCGATGATAGTCATACTGCTTACCACCAACTTCTTATTTTGATTCGGCGGTATTGTTGGATGAAGCGGCCCGGACCAACCTTACATGACCACGTTCATGAGACCGGTTCCACCGATGACATATGCAACTTGTTTTGCATAAAGGTGGCTGGCGGGTTTATGTTTCTCCAACTTTAGTTGAATCGAGTTTGACTACGACTGGTCCTTGTTGAAGGTTAAAATAGCAAACTTGACGAAACATCGTTGTGGTTTTGATGCGTAGGTAAGAACGGTTCTTACTAGAAGTCCGTAGCAGCCACGTAAACCTTGCAACAACAAAGTAGAGGACGCCTAACTTGTTTTTGCAGAGCATGTTGTGAGGTGATATGGTCAAGACATGATGTGATATACGCTGTTGTATGAGATGATCATGTTTTGTAGAAGTTATCGCAATCGGGCAGGAGCCTTATGGTTGTCGCTTTATTGTATGAAATGCAAACGCCATGTAATTGCTTTACTTTATCACTATGCGTTAGCGATAGTTGTAGAAGTAACAGTTGGCGAGACGACAATGACGCTACGATGGAGATCAAGGTGTCAAGCCGGTGACGATGGAAATCATGACGGTGCTTTGGAGATGGAGATCAAAGGCACAAGATGATGATGGCCATATCATGTCACATATTTTGATTGCATGTGATGTTTATCTTTTATGCATATTATTTTGCTTCGTATGGCGGTAGAATTATAAGATGATCGCTCACTAAAATTTCAAGGTATAAGTGTTCTCCTTGAGTATGCACTATTATGACGATTAAATCGTCTTTGAGACACCACGTGATGATTGGGTGTGATAAGCTCTACGCTCACATACAATGGGTGCAAGACCGCTTTTCACGCATGGAATACTCAGGTTAAACTTGACGAGCCTAGCATGTACAGACATGGCCTCGGAACACTGGAGACTGAAAGGTCAAACGTGAATCATATAATAGAAATGATCAACATAGAGATGTTCACCATTGAAAACTACTCCATCTCACGTGATGATTGGACATGGTTTAGTTGATTTGGATCATGTATCATTTAGATGACTTGAGGGATGTCTATCTAAGTGGGAGTTCTTAAGTGATTTGATTAATTGAACTTAATTTATCATGAAGTTAGTCCTGATAGTATTTCCATATCTATGTTGTAGATCAATAGCTCGCGTATAGCTCCCCTGTTTTATTTTTGATATGTTCCTAGAGAAAACTAAGTTGAAAGATGATAGTAGCAATGATGCGGATTGAGTCCGTGATCTGAGGATTATCCTCATTGCTGCACAGAAGAATTATGTTCTTGATGCACCGCTAGGTGAAAAATCTATTGCAGGAGCAGAAGCAGACGTTATGAACGTTTGACAAGCTCGGTATGATGACTAGTTGATAGTTTAGTGCGCCATGCTTAAACGGCTTATAGCCGGGACTTCAAAAACGTTTTGAACGCCACAGAGCATATGAGATATTCCAAGAGCTGAAATTGGTATTTCAGACTCATGCCCGAGTCGAGAGGTATGAGACCTCTGACAAGTATTTTGCCTACAAGATGGAGGAGAATAGCTCAACCAGTGAGCATGTGCCGAGAATGTCCGAAAGTACTACTATCGCTGAATCAAGTGGGAGTTAATCTTCCAGATAAGATAGTGATTGATGAGTTCTCTAGTCACCGCCGCCAAGTTACCGGAACTTCGTGATGAACTATAATATGCAAGGGATGACGAAAACGATTCCCGAGCTCTTCGTGATGCTGAAATCGGCGAAGGTAGAAATCAAGAAAAGCATCAAATGTTGATGGTTGACAAGACCACTAGTTTCAAGTAAAAGGGCTAGGGAAGGAAAGGGAACTTCAAGAAGAATGGCAAGCAAGTTGCCACTCCCATGAAAAAGCCCAAAGCTAGACCCAAGCCTGAAACTGAGTGCTTCTACTGCAAAGGAAATGGTCACTGGAAGCGGAACTGCCTCAAATACTTGGCGGATAAGAAGGATGGCAAAATGAGAAAAAGTATATATGATATACATGTTATTGATGTGTACTTCACTAGTGTTCATAGTAGCCCCTGGGTATTTGATACCAGTTCATTTGCTATGATTAGTAACTCGAAACTGGAGTTACAAAATGAACAAAGACTAGTTGAGGGCGAGATGACGATGTGTGTTGAAAATGATTCTAAGGTTGATAAGATCACCATCGCATACTCCCTCTACCTTCCAGTTTAGTATTGGAACTAAATAAATGTTATTTGGTGTTTGCATTGAGCACAAATATGATTGGATCATGTTTATTGCGATACGGTTATTCATTAAGTCAGAGAATAATTGTTGTTCTGTTTACATGAATAAAACCTTCTATGGTTTTACATCCAATGTAAATGGTTTACTAAATCTTGATCATAGTGATACACATAATATTGATGCCAAAAGATGCAAAGTTAATAATGATAGTGCAACTGATTTGTGGCACACTACCGTTTAAGTCATATTGGTGTAAAGCGCATGAAGAAACTCCATGCTGATGGGCTTTTGGAATCATTTGATTATGAATCACTTACCATGCCTCATGGGCAAGATGACTAAGACTCGGTTCTCTGGAACAATGGAGCGAGCCACTAACTTATTGGAAATAATACATACTGATGTATTCGGTACGATGAGTGTTGAGGCTCGCGGCGGGTATCGTTATTTTCTGACCTTCACAGATAATTTAAGCAGATATGGGTATATCTACTTAATGAAACACAAGTCTGAAACATTTGAAGAGTTCAAAGAAATTCAGAGTGAAGTTGAGAATCATCGTAAGAAGAAAATAAAGTTTCTACGATCTAATCGCGGACGCAAATATTTGAGTTACGAGTTTGGACTTCATTTAAAAACAATGTGGGATAGTTTCACAACTCATGCCACCAAACACCACAAACAGTAATGGTGTGTCCGAACGTCAGAATCAAGATTTCTTTATTAGATATGGTGCGATCTATAATGTCTCTTGCCGATTTACCACTATCGTTTTGGGGTTATGCATTAGAGACAGCTGCACTCATATTAAATAGGGCACCATCTAAATCCGTTGAGATGACACCGTATGAACTATGGTTTGGTAAGAAACCTAAGTTGTCGTTTCTTAAAGTTTGGGGTTGCGATGCTTATGTGAAAAAATTTCAGTCTGATAAGCTCGAACCCAAATCGGAGAAGTGCGTCTTCATAGGATACCCAAAAGAAACTATTGGGTACACCTTCTATCACGGATCCGAAGGCAAGATTTTCTTTGCTAAGAATGGATCCTTTCTAGAGAAGGAGTTTCTCTCGAAAGAAGTGAGTGGGAGGAAAGTAGAACTTGATGGGGTAATTGTACCTTCTCCCGAATTGGAAAGTAGTTCATCACGTAAATCGGTTCCATGATTCCTACACCAATTAGTGAGGAAGCTAATGATGATGATCATGAAACTTCAATTCAAGTTACTACCGAACTCGTAGGTCAGCCAGAGTAAGGTCCACACCAGAGTGGTACGGTAATCCGGTTCTGGAGTCATGTTACTTAACCATGCTAGAATTGTATTAACCGGAAACTTAGTACATGTGTGAATACATAGCCAAAACAGAGTGTCCCTAATATGCCTCTACTTGACTAGCTCGTTGATCAAAGATGGTTATGTTTCCTGACCATAGACATGTGTTGTCATTTGAAGAACGGGATCACATCATTAGAGAATGATGTGATGGACAAGACCCATCTGTTATTTTAGCATAATGATCGTTAAGTTTTATTGCTATTGCTTTCTTCATGACTTATACATATTCCTTTGACTATGAGATTATGCAGCGTAACTGGGTGATTATAAAGATGCTCTACAGGTGTCTCCGAAGGTGTTTGTTGGGTTGGCATAGATCAAGATTAGGATTTTTCACTCCATGTATCGGAGAGGTATCTTTGGGCCCTCTCGGTACTGCACATCACTATAAGCCTTGCAAGCAATGTGACTAATGAGGTAGTTGCGAGATGATGCATTACGAAACGAGTAAAGAGACTTTCCGATAACGAGATTGAACTAGGTATGATGATACCGACGATCGAATCTCGGGCAAGTAACATACCGATGACAGAGGGAATGACGTATGTTGTTATGCGGTTTGACCGATAATGATCTCCGTAGAATATGTAGGAGCCAATATGAGCATCCAGATTCTGCTATTGGTTATTGACCCGAGATGTGTCTCAGTCATGTCTACATAGTTCTCGAACCCGTAGGGTCCGCACGCTTAACGTTCGATGACAATTTGTATTATGAGTTATGTGATTTGATGACCGAAGTTTGTTCGGAGTTCCGAATGAGATCACTGACATGACGAGGAGTCTCCAAATGGTCGAGAGGTAAAGATTCATATATTGGAAGGCTATATTCGGACACCGAAAAGGTTCCCAGTGATTCGGGTGTTTTTTGGAGTACCGGGGAGTTACGGGAATTCACCGGGAGAAGTAATGGGCCTTATTGGGCCATATGGGAAAAGAGGAGGCAGGCCAAGGGGAGCCCCCCCATGGGTCCGAACTGGACTAGGGGAAGGGGGCGGCACCCCCCTTGCCTTTTCCTACTCCCTCTCTCTTTTCCCTCTTTTCTTCTCTCCTACTCCGAAGAGGAAAGGGATTCGCGCGCCCCTAAGGGGCCGACCTCTCTCCCTCCCTCCTTTATATACGTGGGAGGGGGGCACTCCAAAGACACACCAAGTCTTCTCTTAGCCGTGTGCGGTGCCCCCTCCACAGTTACACACCTCGGTCATATCGTCGTAGTGCTTAGGCGGTTACCGCGGTAACTTCATCATCACCGCCACCACGCCGTATCGACGAAACTCTCCTCGCCCTCAAGCTGGATCAAGAGCTCGAGGGACGCCATCGTCTTGAACGCAGTCTTTGAACACGGAGGTGCCGTACATTCGGTATTTAGATCGGTTGGATCACGAAGACGCTCGACTACATCAACCGCAAGCATTAAACGCTCGGCTTTCGTCTCTGCAGTGCGTGGAGACACTCTCCCGCCGTTGCTATGCTTCTCCTAGATAGATCTTGCGTGATCGTAGGATTTTTTGTGAAATACTACGTTCCCCAACACGGCGTTATGCAGCGCCGTCCCCCATCTCGCCGGCCACCACGAGCGGCGGTCGCCGGTGTCAGTCGTTCTGCTCTGCAGCCGTTTTCGGACCTCGTGGTCGTGGGCTCGACGCCGATGCCGTCCACGAAGCCGCCACTTCTTGGGACCCCATTGGGCAGGGGGGTTTTCTTGACCCCGTCCAAGGGTTTTCATTTGTCGGGCGCGTCCTCCTCGACCTCCGACATGGCCATGAGCACAGGGCCGATGCCACCGGTCATCGTTAGGGCCGGCTCCTCCTCTGCTCCGCCACCTCTCCTTCCCGCCGGGGTTTTCACCCCGGCCTCGCTTCGCTGCGACTGCGCAAGCTCCGGTGAGTCAAAGAATCCCCAATGCTTGCTCGTAGATGTAGATTAGGGGTTTCTTTATTAGGCATGTGCTAGTACTTAGTGGATTCGATAGATTAGATAAGATTCGAGTAGATCCGATTCGATGCGATCCCAATCGAATCGAATCACCAATCTGTTCTTGTTTGCTACTGATGTGTGTTCTAGGATAATGTTCTTACGCTAGTGCTTTCCTAGGATCCGTGTTCATGCTAGAATCCCCAATGCTAGTGTGCTTTGCTAGGATCTATGTTCATGCTAGGGTCTTGCTAGGATCTGTGTTCATGCAAATGGCATGTTCATGTTCAAGCTAGGATCATGTTCATGTTGCTGTTCACGTTGCATGCTCTAGATTATTATACATGTTCAAGCTAGGGTTTGTGTTGCATGCTCTACATTGTTATACATGCATGTAGTAGGACCATTTTAGGATGCTGCCAAATGTGCATGGGTGCACATGGGTGCTATTTTTAGATGTTTCCATGCTTAGGATAGTGCACTGATGAGTGGTAGTTGCAGAAGACTAGATGCCACTGATCAATGGCATTTGCTCATGGGCAACTACTACTGATCAGTGCCACTTGCTGTTGGACAAGTCCCCTAATCGGTGGCACTTGCTCTTGAGCAAGTGCCATTGATCAGTGGCAGTTGCCCATGAGCAAATGGCACTGATCAAGGCATTTGCCCAAGAGCAAGTGCCATTGATAAGGGCATTTGGCAAGGAGTTTGTGCAATCGATCGCTGGCATTTGCTCTTGGGCAAATGTCTCTGATCAGTGCCATTTGCTGTAGTGCTAGTGCAACTGATCAGTGGCATTTGCAGAAGAGCTAATGCCACTGATCAGTGGTTGTTCATTTTGCAAGCACCTCTAATACTTGTCATCTTACCTGACAAGATATTGAAGAGTGACTGGGACGTGTCGGGTGGAGGAGCTTCGTGGTGGCGGAGCTGAGGGCGCCAAGATCTCATCCCCACAGGCAGTGTGGCTCAAGAGGGTGGACCTGCTGGTGGTCGCCTTCATGAGCTCGCCTTGTTCAAGACGGCGATCTCCAAGGACCGGCCATGAGGAGGGGCCCAGGAGCCGCTGCGCTTCTACCAGCAGATCAAGGACGCTGAAGACCTCGCCATGCTCGTCATCCTCGCAAGTTCGTGCAGGTGATGAACGAGTGGCTGGTCATCAAGCTGGTCATCAAGCGATTCATCAAACGAGTGGTGATGAACGAGTAGCTGGTCATCAAGTGGCTGGTCAGGCTGTCGGCGAACAAGCGGTGCGAGTTCTGGGTGCAGGTCCAGAACTTCGAGGGGCACATGGTGCTTGGCCGGGGCTGATGCTACTTCTGCCGCCGCCACCGGATCGTCCCCGGCGATCTCCTCATTGTGCGCATCTCAGGACTCGGCCTGAAGGTCCAAATTTACAACCACGACTCCTAGATCATGTGCAGGTTTCGTTGCAACAAGCACAGCTGCGTTGGTGACGTTGAGCATGCAATGTAGTTAATTTAGGTGTTAGTGTTGACCTTGTTATGGTCTGTGGCTAGAATTTATGGTACTTGTGATGTGAACTTGTTAATATTTTGGCCAGGAGCAGCACCCTGGCGTGGAGCAGGGAAGGAGGATGCCCCTGCTGTTAATCTAAGTAGTTTGCTATCATTTCCGTTGCTTGCTTTGTTTGATCTCATTTGGTTGCTTGTTTTGTTTGCTGTCAGTGCTTGCTTCTTTGATCTGTTGTCAGTTATGCTTGCTGTTGTGCTGATCATATGATGATAAGGCGAATAAATTTGAATGGGGTGAGCAGAACACAAATGTTGTTTGCAACAAAACAACTAAAATTTGCATCTGCTCACACCCTAAACACAAAAACGACAACCAAACAGCAAGGGGTAAGTACCCCTTCATGCGATGCAGGCAACCAAACAGGTTGCATCTACTATATATGAGACTGCATATAAAGAACCAGACTGACTGAAAATGAACATGCAATACGGGTACTGCAGCAAACTGCAACCAAACACACCCTTGATCGCGTCCCAGCGACCGATTCATGTCGTCCCAGGCATCGACCCTGACACCCTCGATCCGGCTCAGGGGACGCGGCACTGTTCCGCGTTTCCCGCTACTAGCCCTTGGAGCGCAGGAACGCCATCTTGTGGTGACTTCCGTTTGTAGGGGTTCGGAATGAATAATCGAAAAGCAAATGTAGAGTACTACTCCATGTGGAGTACGAGCTACTTACGAACAGATTATCGATACAGCAACTGCAACTTGCAGCCATTTGAAAATCCAAGAGGGCGTGGACTCCAAAATATACTGCGACGACTTGATGAAGGTCCGTGTGTCATCGATTCTTATTATAAGGCGATGGTCAACCAAGCGCTTAGAAGACAGAAGAGCTGTACACACACATCATGCATTTTTCACACCGTGGATTGATCCTATCCGTTTCTTCACAAGTTCATCGCAAGCAGCACTGCACCTTGGGAAGATAGATAGATAGCTAGCCAGGTTGCAAGATCTACCTACCATTCGCCTCGCCGCTGATCAGAGCAACATTCCGGCCAAGCATGGCCTTTTGGGAGCAAGAGTCTCCCGGGACAACGACAACCTCTGGCCGCAGAACTGCCTCTGCTCGGAAGAAGGGCAGATCCAGCCAACTGAAGCGGTTGCGGCCAGAAGAGAGGTCGCTGAACAATTATGTGCTCTGACATACATACGTTTTGATGGCCGTAACAGGCTTGGGCTACCTGGCGCTCCTATGGTCGACAGTAGTCCTCCTGGGGGGATTCGTCACCGTGCTGCGGAGCAAGGATTTCTGGTGCCTCACAGCCATTAGCATGTTACAGGCATCCAGGTTAGTACCTAGTAATGGCATATCGCCACCTTTTGGATCCCGCTCTCTCTTTCTCCCGTTTGACATTAGGCTAATCTCTATCTTGCCGTCTCTTGCATGTTTCCCATGGAAGTAGTAAGATATTCACATCCAGCCATTTAGTACATATTCGATTCGCGTTTATTTTCAAAAAACAATGTTTTTGCACTTGCATTGGGTAATACTAATACTATCTGTTAAGTGGTGAGGCAATGTTAAGCCTTGCTTTTTTCTAGCAAACTTGAGCAGGGTTCCTGCAATTTAATCTAGCAGAATAGAATTGATTTTTTTACAAGGGAAAATGGACCACAAACCTTGCACAAATCTTAAAGTTACTTAAAAAGGTTATCGACATATTAGCCTGCAGATCAAACCTATTGAATAGATTGATTTGGATACAAAAGAATATATTAGTGTCATTTTTTATTGAAGGGGTACCTTCTAGTTCCCATCCTTAATCTCCATCGAAATCCATAAAAACTTTTCTAAGGGGAGAGGGGATTATGAGCTTGTGATCACGTAACTGATGATTCGGTTATTACTCCCTCTGTTCCTAAATATAAGTCTTTGTAGAGATTTCACTATGGACCACATACGGATGTATCTAGATGCATTTTAGAGTATAGATTCACTCATTTTACTCCGTATGTGGTCCATAGTGAAATCTCTCCAAAGACTTATATTTAGGAACGGAGGGAGTAGATTATTCCCAGACTTGTTCAATCTGTGATCTGTTTTTTGTTGTTACATTCTACTCCGTGAATCGGTAAATGTTGGAGATTGCAGTTGATTACCATTACAGTTGTTCATCAAAACAAGTCACATCCTCACTCAACACTAGCGTTGTTATTTCATTTTATGTTCTCATTGTTTTTTTTCCTTAATCAAACACCATCTGACTGTCAACGAGGGTGTCTGGGCCCTGACTATGCATTTGCTATGGCGACACAGGATCTTCAACGACTTTGAGGACATCCTGTCCTCTCATTTTCTTGAACTCTGCCTCCACGCTTGTGGGTGGTGCGCGAGAATCAATCAGAATCTTAGGAAGAAAATTGATGCTAAAGAGCTGCCTCGGTGTTGCTACACTGCCTTTTCATGGGCTTTTATCCTATGCCTTCCTGTTATCTTTGTGATCCTGGGCTTAGTGTACCTTATAGAGCTCGTCTACCTTTTTGGGCATTTTGTCTGCGTCGTGCTCTCAGCGTGGCGCATAATACAGCGTGATTATGGAAGCAACGATGGAGATGGCAGCAAAGCAAACCTGATGCCAGCTCTAGACATATTCTACTCTTTGGTTCTCTGCCAAGGTGCATTCTTGTTTATACGGTCGTTGATCTATTATGGGGGGATGTGGCCTGTCGTTTTTCTACTACGAGCATGTAAGTTCCGAGAGAAGTGGGGCTGCATATCGGTTTCGGAGTACCTTTTGGACACACGAGCGAAATGCTGGCGGGACCCTGCGTCCATCCATGGCAGGAAATTGATCCACTACGCTGTCGACTTGCTGGGCTCTGAATCGCAGCAAGATTACCTCTCAGGAGCAAGGATGCTCGGCACCTTCATTAAGCTGGATGCAGATGTAAGATCACTTCTTCTTCCCTCGAGGCCAAAGATTCAGAAGCTGATCGATACACTGGGATGGAGAAGCAGCGATAGAGAGATCAGGGAGCTTGCCGCCAGGATCGTCGCCTATCTTGCAGGTGACATCCATCTAACCCAGTTCCCTGGGGCAATACGGTGCATATCCTCCCTGCTTGATACCAGCCTGCCATATTGGAACAACCAACAAGGACACAATCATTGCTCAACTCAAAATAAGTCAGAAATGCCTATTAATGCTAAAGAAAGATTGATTCATTCTGTCAGAAACATAGAGGAGCTCAGAGCAAAAAGGGTTAAAGCCCAAGAGGGTGACGCTCAGCAAGACGAAGAGGATATTCCAATCCACGAAAGCAAAGGAGATGGCTGGAATGAGCTAATTCTGCAGGGCATGACAATTCTCGAGAAGCTCGCGGTCGACCAGCACAACTGTAGCGACATATGCAGCACCCCTGGTCTCCTACCCAAGATCATGGCACCTCTTCACTCCGGGACACTAATCCAAGATATCAGCATAAATGCATGGGCAGATATAGTAAACGGATCACTGAAAGTGGTTCACAGGCTCATCTGTGTTCCTGAGTGGACAGGCAGAAGGGTGCACTCTGAAATATCTTCTAGCAAACATGCAGTGAGCAACCTGGAGGAAATTCTTGATGTGGGCAACGGAACTGTCGAAGAACTGCAGATGCGAGCCATAGAGATCCTGACAGAACTGGCTTTGGATATGCAAACCGATCTCAGCAGTAAAACAAAAGAAAATCTCATCAAGAAGCAGCTGCAGATCTTCCTTACTGATGGAGAACCGGAAGAACATGACACCAAGTTTGTGACGAAAAGGCTGAAAGTAACGGCTGGTAAAACATTGGCACTATTATCCAAGACAGCAACTATGTATGCGCTTGTAGGGAGGGAATATGAGAACATTGTTGATGCTAAGAACAAGATCAAATACAGAACAATAGCAGCAGAGATCTTGGAGAATTTGTGTAGTCACCATCAAATGGACATGGAACATGTGAAGACTATCTTGCTGCCAAAGGTAACTGTTTCGACCCATTTATCTAATTCAAAGATCTACTAGAGCAGCATAACACTAGCAAGTTGAAAACAGAAAACTGTAACTATACACTTAAGTATATTAACTGAGTTTGGCAAACAGAAAATATACTAATTGAAAAGTTCCCGCTGCCCCGCTGCCTCACATTTAACAGTCTCGTGATTATTATTGCAGCTACTCACAGAAGTGTTGAACAGCCAAAGAGAACCCCCAACTGAAGCATCTCAAAGCAATGTTTCTGCATCGGGCGATGATGCAGAGCAGCAACAGCTTTCTATAGTGGGAAATGATGAAGAAAAACAACTTTCAGAGCACAAGAGCCAAACTAAGTCAAACGATCAAGCAAATGATGAGCAAACTGCTATGATGGAACTGCAGAAGCGTTTTTATCTCTTATTTTGGTGATATGCAGCAAACAGACCAGTGCAGATGACTTCAATGTCGTGGCTCTAACGATCGTCCCAGCAGAAGGTGCATTTGTGGCAAAGCTCAAGACTATAGTAGAAGAGAACTGTGAGGCCACGGCTAATAGCCTAAGAATCGTCAAGCTTTGTGGTCAGATTGCTGTTACAATGATGCAGCGCGGCCAGTACAGCGCGCACTTCAAGGATCAGAAATTCGTGGAGACACTGTATAAGGCTTCGAGAATCATGTCTAGCCTTGAAAGCTGCATGCTCTTCGCTGGTACTGATTGTGGAGCCAAGAAGACTGTCAGGCCCCTCCTCTCGGATCTTGTGAAAGAGGCACAAGCGTTGGCTGCTTAAAAATGTATTTTTAATCGTGATTTTCTACCATTGTGATGCCTTATTTCTCTAGATCAAACAATCGTGTCGTCTCTATTTCTCTTTGGTAGAAAATAGATAGTGTTTCCGTCATCCCCAATTCCGGTATGAAACCCCAACTCCGCACAAGATGGGGAAGCTCGAACAGAACCAAATTTTCAACCCTCGTGTGGTCTGAGGAAACAGTAGTCCAGGACCGCGTGGCGTGGCACGTACACTTTCGGCCTTTCTTTCCACCGCCACGCCCTTGGCTCAGGCTCGGCTCTACGCGCCGCCGCCTCCACCGCCCTCGTCAACGATGCCGCCGCCTACTCCTCCCGCCGCGTGGCTGTGCCCACGCCGTCCTGATCCGGCGACGCGCGGCGAGCAGGATGAGGTAGGTGCCTCCTTTCTTAGCCTTCCGTGTGTGCCCCCGAACGGCAAATCTGCGTTGCTCGTAGCAGTCGTAGACACCATTCCTCTGATTGCTTCAGATCGCATGTGATTTTATTTTTCCTCAAAAAGAGGGAAAAACAATCGGCCTCTGTGCATCGAGTGTCAGGTTGCAAGGGAGGGATGATTGGCCAATAGAGCACCAACTTTCAAGTATCTCCTGGATAAGTCTCGCCTAATCATGATACTTTACCGTCTATTAATTGTTCAGTATCTATGACTGCGCGAATACCGATCGATTGTTCTTAATTGAAGTCCAATGCGTTGTTCGTTGTTCGTTGAGTGTTCTTAATTGAACTCTTCCTAACCGTGTTCCATAGGACAATCTGAATACTCTGCTTCAGTTCAACTATTTTGCGGATGAAATGCCTTTCAAAACAAATTATGGGGAGAAAAAGATAACTGTACTTTAGTCTTTATTTCTTATTACAACAGCATTGGTATCTTTAATCCTAACCAAAAAAAATTACATGCATCCATGGCTTGGCGTTGGGTTTGGCTTGCAGGTGCAGCACGAAGTACTCAGCTAGTTGCCCATTCAACCTGTAAGCCACCCGTGTCTGATCCCATCCCCATAGAAAGAGACGACGAAGCCAACCACAAATGAAACTGCCGCAACCCATATAGCCGAGCTGTGATCTTCGGTGCTTGTCATCACGTCTGAAGCGTTGGCGGTATAGTTAAGAAGATCTGGATTTCCCGTGGAATCGACTGCCACAGATTCTCGAAATGCTGGAAGGGATCCAGAGAGCTGATTATAAGAAATCACCAACTCTGTCAAGCTTTGCAAACCTTCGAGCGAGGATGGTATCGGGCCAGACAAGTCGTTGTAGGAAAGATCAAGGATCTCCAGGTCCTTCAAAATGCCAATATTTGAAGGAATAGACCCACTGAGATGGTTGTGACTTAGATTCAGAAGTGCACTCAAGCTGGTCGGCATTGTGGGGATGACACCAGTGAGCTCATTATCCCCGAGATGAAGCTCAATAAGAGATTGCGGTGAACTGATTGAAGTTGGAATGGCGCCAGTGATCTTGTTGCCCTGCAAATTTATGTTTGAAAGCCGTGGTAGCTGGAAAATTTCATGTGGTATCTCTCCAGTAAATGAGTTTTGGCTAAGGTCCAATACATTCAAGTTCACCAGATCGACAAGTGCACTGGGTATATGTCCATCAAAATTGTTCATTTGCAGTTTCAGAACAGCCAGGCTATCAAGTTTGCTGATCTCAGTGGGCACTGTACCGTTCAACTGGTTGCTTGCCAGATTCAAGAGAACCAACTTACTGCATCTGCCAACATGCCGGGGTATACCTCCCGCCAAGTGGTTATTGTTCAGCTCAAGATAAGACAAGCTTGAGGCATCACCAATCGAGCCTGGGATACTACCATCGAGCAAGTTTCCTCCGAGATGAAGGCGATAGAGGCTGCGAGAGAATCCTTGCGGGATGTGCCCTTCAAGCCTGTTGCCGGTGAGATCAACGGTATGCAAACCAGCAGCCAAGAACAGATCAGAAGGTATCTCACCACTAAGCTTATTGTAACTCAAATCCAACATCTCGGTATTCATGGTGATTTCACTAGGTATCAAGCCACTGAAGCTGTTGCTAGATAACACCAGTTCCTTCAAAGAGTGGACCATAATTGTTGGGAGGCTACCGCCAAGTGTATTGTTACTAAGGTTTAAGCTTCTTAATCTGGGCAAAGAACTCAACTGTTCGTCTACATTTCCACTCAGCAAACTGAAGGAGAAATCAAGAACCTCCAGTTTGCGGAAACCAGTGAAGTCGCCGAGCGGTCCAGGCAACTGAGAGTAGCTCAAATTGAGCGTGCGCAGTCTAGCACCCAAGGGGCATGAGGAGAGCTGCCGTGGCAGATCGGTGAACCTGTTTTTTGAGAGATCCAGGGATTCCAAGGTATCAAGGGAGCATAAGCAGGCAAGTATGGTGGAGTTGGAGAGGCCAAAGCCGGATATGGAGAGGTGGAGCACAGCTGCAGATGAACCGGGGCGGTTAGACGGCACAGAGCAGGTGACCCCACTCCACAGGCACGGGTCCGGGTTGGTTGTGTTCCAGTGGCTCCACGGAGCCATGGCGGAGACCATGCTTGAAAGGTTTCTCATGGTGGTTTCCTGTGCTTTGTTTAGCCGCAGAGGTTGCCCGCGGGCCATGGACAAATCAAACAGCAAGCAAAACAGCAGTGCTAGCAATAACCCATGGTGAGAACATGAGCCATACCTGCTCTTCTCCATGGTTACCTCTTCTCTTCTGTAACCTATCGGGTCAGCTGTTTGCAGGTGTGGTGATGGTGGTGTTGCAAAGGGCTTGATAGATCCACAACCATATGTGGAAGAAGATGGGTAGAAGAAGCAATGGTAGAGAAAGTAGCAATGGTCAGATTAGTGGCGCAAGACCTCATCTGCGGCGTACACGAAGGGGGTCAAACTTTGACTCAAAGTGATGTGGCGCCTCACTTGGTATCAATCGTCATCGTTACCTCGTCAGCTTGCAAGTTTGAACCGTGTTCTATTCATCGGCAAGTGGCCTGGTTTGTGGAATAGTACCACTAGCATTTAGTAGTACTCATTACCAGTAAGAATGGTTGAATGGTCCATTCTAAGAAAACCACAAGTCAACGCCGACGCTAAAAAGAAAGATAAACCAAAAATATGATATTAAGTGCTCAATTTTTTTGTTCTGGAAGCAAACCTTATTTTATGCAATTATTCAAGCGTTTCTACATGTTTTCTTAACATTCCTGTATTTTAAGCAACTATTTTGAGCTCAAAAATTCTTTCAAGGAAATTAAGCAATTGCTGATGAGATTAATGTTGCTGACATGCCTTGGGGCCTTAATCCACCAATTTAAGATGCGTCCACCATTAGGATTATTTGACACCACGTGTATCCTTTCACTCATGTTACTATCATTTTCCTCTCAAAGAAAAAAATTAATGCATGTGTTCCCCAACAGGTTTTATTTTATTTACAGTAGAATGTCTCAATTGCAACTTTTGCCAACTTTGCTAATTTACTGTCGAACTAAAGGAAAGAAAATGAGCTGTTTCCACCACCCTTGTGTTGGCTTACATTGGTAAATTTGAATACCTTGATGTACATTTATGCTATGCAGTGATAGCTTAAAACTGAATAACTGTTTTGTAAAGGCACTGAAGATTACTGATAACTTTGGACCTAGTTCCCCAGAGATCGTCTGACAAATTGCTGGACTCATGAGATCTTGATGTTTCCTTGGCTAATACTCATGAGATCGTGTGACAGATTGCTGGATTTGCGCAATATGGATTCTCTCCTCGCACAATAGGTTTGAAGCATTTACTTTCAGAGCCGTCTTTAAATGTTTTGGCAGCAGAGAGTTGGTTTTACTGTCAATTTATATAGAGATAGTGCTAATTAAAATTAGCATTTTTAAAATACTTGTATCCACTATTGGCAACCACTTACCATTTATTTTTCTGAGGAACACAACTTCAGCATTTGTAACCTTCGTACGATCAGGGATGCATACATAACCGTCGCTCATCTATTGGAGAAGAAGTCTAGAAGCACACCTTTTTAGCTTAGCTGCACATCACATGTTTGAGGGCTAATCCATTCCGTTATTACTAAAGCTGGTTGCGACATCAACAAAAGGCGTTGGTGGCATGTAACAATTTGCCATCTCAATCAGAATCATGTCTCTGGACAGTTTGTTGCAAGGCTCCTATCCCCTTTGGAAACTGCATGCCTGAACTGAAAAAAAAGAGCTATCATTTCTCTCAACCACTCTCACGACACCAGAATTTCTGCTCTGTTGTGTGCTTCTCTGACAGCAGTTGTTACCGTGCTCGTCTCCTTGGAGCCAGCCAGCCAGCCAGCCAAGAGTCCCCAGCAAGATAGCGTCCCTGCTTCAGCGCCACTCCTGCAGATTTTTCTACGCGAGTGTTGGGAGTTTTCTGTAACTTCTTTTAGGTGGCAAGTCATGGTTCTTGCTTGTTGCTACTGGGAAACTGGTTGCTTGGGGCTAGCTGCTGGTGGCCAGTGTGCTATTGAAGTGGAAGCAAAGAAACCAGCGGCCTCTCACCTCCATATAAACCTCCGGGAGCTTGTGAATGTTTCTTGCAGCCCAGATCCTTGACGAGGCAGAACGTCCATGGCCTCTGATCGTGTCGAGGTCGACACCGCCCGTCCTTTCCGGTCCGTGAAGGAGGCGGTCGCGGTGTTCGGGGAGCGCATCCTCGTCGGCGGGAGCAACTCCAGATACAACAGCAATGCGGTTGCCATAGCCGATCCGCATGCCAATGCCACCCCTAGTGCCAAGCACGAAGATAGTAGTAGGAGCAGTACCGCCACCCTTTCTTCAAATGCAATGGCAGAGGTAGATGCGGAGCCAGAGCCAGAGGCAACGACAGCTATCGTGCCTATGTACTCCGCGCACTCCTCGCCGTCGTTCACGTCGCCGCGTTCGGCGTATGGCGACGATGGCGAGCTTGGTTGCCAAGACGACGAGGCCGGGCTCGCGGTCGTCAGCTCCATCAAGAAGCTGGAGGCGGAGGTGGCCGATACGAGACGGGAGGTGCTGCAGCTCAGGAAGAGGGGCACCGAGATGGAGATGGCCGTGGCCAGCCTCAACGCGCAGCTCCACCGAGGCCTCTCGAGGCTGGCCGAGATTGAGGCCGACAAGGCTGCGGCGGCGGCACGGCGCAGCATCGGCGGGGACACCGACGTGATGGCGGCGGCCATGGTGCGGAGCGAGCGGTGGGCGGAGAAGTCCAGCACGTACAGCAGCGAGTACCTGCCGTCCTTCAGCCACGCGCTGAGCCTCGGCGAGATCGACGACGACCTGCTCGGCGGCAGGAGGAGGAAGGCGCAGAAGGTGAAGCCCATCGTGCCCCTCATCGGCGACATCCTCTTCTCCAGGAGTTTCTCCAAGAGGAAGAGCGGCAAGGGCAGCGGGGATCTCTCCAGCGTGTTAGGGTGATCATCACTTGCTTGCTGCGTGCTCAGGTTGTGGCTCTGCTTGCGTTGCGTGTGGTTTGGATGGAGCATGTGCTTTCTTTGGTCCTTTCTTTCTCTTTGGTTGGGGTTTTTCATTTTTCTTTGTGCTCTTGTTTGTGCGAGCCTGTAAATGTAAAATACTGATGAATGTTTGTACCTATAGTGTGTTTTAGATCATGACTGTTATCTGATTTGGCTAGCTGTTTTAGAGTATAGTTGTTCGGCTACCGTATTTTTGTTTTAGAGTAGAGTTGTTCGGCTAACGCACTTCTTTTGAGTCGTTTGCCGTGCTTTAAAAATAAAGTCATGTGACCAAATGACACATGTTGTTGAGAAAAACTTCATACAAGTTGATCGATAAAAAGACGACACAACAAATTAGACACGCAAAAGCACAAAAGTGCACACCTAGGCTCCTCTAGCATGTCGCCAAGAATAAGCACATGATATAAGAGGTGCACACACATTCAATGACACCCCCCCCCCCCACCCCAAGAGGGAAATGACGCACCGTGCCGCCGTCGCGTCCGCCTTAAGAGGACGAGAGTTATCACTCTTACTGCTTGCAGAAGGATGAGTAGGGAAATCAAGGCGACACCCCAAAAGGGACACAACACCCCCAAGCATTGTCACCATCGGCACCATGCGTGAAGCTTTCGCTCGATACCTCCCACACACCTCTCCTAAGGAACCCAAACCACCATGGTCCCCAAAGGGGAACAACCATGACGAATGGCCACTCCTGACCCATATCAGGGAAGACCACGCCACTCCAAGATCACTTGCCCCCATGCACCTTGCCATTCACATGACCAAAGCACGCAAACAACAATCACCGCAAAGATTGCTTGCTTTGGAGAGTCAAATGCGCATGATCCGTCGCCAAGGGTAGCTGCCCAATCATCACAACCCTAATCCCAAACCCCGAAACACACCTTCAACCGCCAACCACCGGAGGAAAGGGCGGAACACTTCCCCTTCCCCCACCCCATGACAACCCCCAACCAAGGACACAACGACGGACCCGGAAGGATCTAGACGAAGGCTCACCCAATCCAACGGCCACGAGCCACCACATCGACAACAACCAACATGCTTCAAATCGGGGCCAACCACCTACGACAGCTGGATCTGGGAGGGAGCCGGCCCGCACCACCAGCCCATTATGCCCCAACTAGCACATATATACGAGCAAGCCGATAACGCTTCGACCACCAAGCAGGAGCAGGCGAGCTCTCATGTGTCGGCTCCTGGGACCTTGACATGACGGGAGGCGGCGAGAAGCCAACCGACGGTGACCCATGCAGGCTTGATTAAGGTTTGGGACTCGGGTTTCCGAGTATAGGAGGGAGATGAGAAGATGAGGGGAAGAGGAAGGGGAAGGGGAAGGATGAGAAGGGTAGGGAAGAGATCCTCTGTCGGTGGACCCAGACATCAGTCAGTGGCACAACCATGTCCTAGGGCAAGAGGAAGGAACAAGGGAGAGATGGGAGAAAGAGAGGGTGAGAGAGAAGATGGAAGGAGCCACGCCACGCCTACCACCACCCACAGCTTTGTCCAACGTGGTTCTAACGGGCGGCAGCGAGGGAGGACTGTCGTAAAAAATGTTTCCTATCATTCAAAAAATGTCTAACGTGCATTTAAATATATTTTAACACGTATGCGAAAAATGTTTAAAAACCATGTTAATCATGTATTTGAAAAATGTTAAACACGTGTAAAAAAGTGTTTTAGATGTATACAAAAAAAGTACAGTGTGTATGAAAGGAAAAGCACCAATATATTTATTTGAAAACTGTTAATCATGTATATAAAAATCATTAAACGTGTGTAAAAAATGTTCCTAATGTATATGAAAAATGCACAATATGTATGAAAAAGTATATAACAATATACATTTTTTATTTCTTAAATGTGTATATAAATATATATGTATTAAAAAATTTATCATGTATTACCTCCATTTGAACTGAAACCTTATAAGTTATTTCCGTTCAGAGTGAGTATCTGAGAAAATGTTACACGCATATACAAAAAATGTACCTGATGTTACAAAAATGTACCATGTGTATGAAAACATATAGACATGTGTTGAAAACAATTTTTTTTTGAAAAAACCTGAAGAATAGCAATGAAGAAACACAAAAAAGAAAACCAGTGAAATCCAATAAAAAAACAAAAGGAAAAAAAGGAAAGGAAACATGTGTATAAAAACACATAAAATAAAGAAAATAAAAAATAATGAAAATCGTAAAGAAAAACACAGAAAAAGGAAAGAAAAAATCTAAGAAAATCCGTGAAAACTGTAAAGAAAAATAAAGACAAAAAAAGAAGAGAACAAAAAGCAAATAAAAACTGGACGAGTCCAGCCAGTAGATAACAAAGAAGGAAAAAAAGACGCGGTACAACGACCAAGCGGGTGTCGCTACCGCGGCCCGAGCGAGCGAACGCGCTAAGAAACCCGATTTCTGGGCCGGCCCAAACGCACGGACGTCAACGGCAAGACCTATTAAAAATCGGTACAGGCGGTATATAGATCTGACACTGCCCCTGGTATAGGGGTTAGTTGAGCCCGAAACAAGGAGAGGAACTTTTTTGGTCTATGGGTGTATACTAGCAAATATGCCCGTGCGTTGCAACGGGTGAAAAAAAATGTTGATGAGAAAAAACTACTTCTCATACACACTCTCGAGACATCCAGAAATTTCTTGAAATTGTGGACAATGCCACATGAAAAACAACATGATAAGTGATGTTACGCAAAAACGTAAATATGTGATGATTTTTGAAGTGTATTCAAGGTATTTCCAATTTAGACAATATAAATATATATCTGGTTGCAGGTATCTCTCTATGCATTTGTTGTCGTTCCTCCTCGGTGGTGCCCAACGAATATTAGCATTACGATGAAAATAACAGGGTATGTTTTATTAATTAATGATAGCATTTGCATAAGAGCATTATTTTTGCCTCCTTGATATATGTGGTTTTTAATCCAAGTCAAGTCTTAATTTGGTTGCAAGCATAAAGGACAACTCCATCGAAAACAATCAATTTGTAAGGACATGCATACCAAATGTTCAAGGTTGCATATCAACCTGGATATTCTTAATTTTTTATATTATGAAAACAATTTATAACAATATGAAAATTAAAGTGAAGCCATTGGTTTACGTAAAGCTTGTATTGACAACATTGTACATTTTTTATACATCAGAAACATTTTATATATACACGTTTAATACTTTCCAATTTCATGGTAAATATTTTTCAAAACATATTTATTTTTTATGTCTACTTTTTTTTACACATTCTACTTTTTTTGTATACATCAGGAACATTTTTATATACAGTTTAACATTGCCCAAATATATGATAATATTTTTGAAAACTTATATTTTTTAATGTATACTTTGTTCCATACACATTGTATATGTTTGTATACATTTATCTTATACAGCAGAAACTTTTTTCTATGCACATTAACATTTCTTAAATGCATGATTAACATTTATTAGAGAATCAAAAAATATATTATTATTTTTCTATACGCACTGCACTTTTTTGTATATAATGGAAACACTTTTTCTATATTTTGGCATTTCTTGGATGCATGATTAACATTCTTTCAAAGTCTTCATATAAGTGATTTTTATAACTAAATTATTCACATTATTTCGAAATAAAGCCAAAAGAAAAAATACAAAATGAATGTAAAAGAAGTGAAAAAGTAAGAAAAATAAGCCGCACTGGGCCGGCCCAGTCGAGCATCTGTCTAATGGAGAAAAGGGGGAGCAGAAAGGGAAGATTGTGGGATCAAACTTGTGTCTTCTAGGTGGAAGAGCCAGGGTCTAACCAGTCCGGCTGGTCATGGAGTTGTGATTTGTTGGGGGATCGCTGCCAATTGAATCAAAAGCAACAGCTGACTTACAGAAAAAAAAGAACGAATCATTTTTTCCACTTACCGGTGGCATACTCTAGGGGCAAATTCCACGACGTACGATCAGAAGCACTATGTGCTTTATTATTAGGGTAAAGATACGTCTTATATGAAAAATGTAACTAAATAAAAGGTCAAAAAATCTGAAATATTTTTGAAATAAACTTGATCATCCATTGTACTTGTGAAAGTTTTTTCACAAAAACAAAATTCCCCTTTGACTTCTTCTAAAAATAATGTTTCGATCAAAATAGTGTGAATAGTGACCTATATATTTTTGCCTTGAAGTCAACGCTGGTTTTTAATTCTTGAAATTTTATATACTAGTGCGAAAGAAAGTCAAGTTTATTCACAAAAAACTTGTGAACTATTTTCACTTTTTTGTAATTATTATTTTTTTTTCTCATGTAGAGATAACCAGGAACCAAGGAGTATTTCAGCATGTGAGAAAAGAACTAGCTTATTATAGGATGCACAGTTAACTCGCCACCATTCTCTCTTGACCTCTCCTTCCATCTTGGCCGCCCTGGTTTGAGCTCTCCGCCATTCCCCCGTCGCTGCTCCTCTTGCATTCCTCCATCCACAAAAGGGCAAACAGCATAACAGATCAGAACTTTTTTGGCACATTTTTTCTGTTCTTGGTCCACGAACAAGAAGGCAACAAGGTGAGGATCGGAGGCCACTGGCGATGCACGCCGCCCTCTTCTTGCTCTCCTTGACCAGCGCCTCAGCGTCCAACCTCGCCGCCCTTGCATCTTCCTAAGCTCCAATCCACCGGCGACGATAGACCGATGGCGCCGCCCCAGGAGGGGGAGCAGTGCGGGCGGCCGGCCAGCAGCGTGTTGATCTGGGTGGTGACGGTGCTGCTGCTCCTTGCCGTGCTCGGGGGCGGCGGGTGCCTCGTGGCCTACGTCCTGCTGCCGCCGAGCGAGGCGCCCGGATGGATCCCATGCGTCGGCCTGGGGCTCGTGTCGCTCCCCTGGGCGTTCTGGCTCGCCACGGTCGCCTACCGGTGCGTCACGGCGCGCTCGGCCGACCGCGCCGTGGCGCCCGCGGCCGCCGGCAGCTAATTTCATTACTGAAGAGTAGGTAACCATTGTGATGTCAGTATCAAATCTGTTGTCAGTGAAAAAAGCATTTAGCAAGGAGAATCTGTGGGGATCGATTATGCATTGCAATGTTTGCATGGCTATGAAGTAAAAAAGTTGGTTATCTCAAAATTGTGGCATGGTTATATTTTGTCTTTCACTCTTTATGCTTTGCAGTGTTAAGCTGATTAATTGGAGATCGACACAATTGATATGAGGATTATGAACTAAATTCGACCGACCCCCACAAAAAGAAACTAAATTCGACCGAGTTTGGTTTAAATCTTTTCGATCAAAATCCGACGTGATGGTAGATGCAAACGTAATAGACCCCAACATCTGGACAAATTTTCATAATCATGCGACTAAACTGCACGTGCTGTTTGTAACACACAAAAATACTAGTTTTTGGACGCAATCCCATTTGAATTTATTACCCAAAGATGTATGGAGAACATATTATATGGTTGTTCCCATAAAAAAACATACTCCCTCTGTCCGAAAAAACTTATCATCAAAATGGATAAAAAAGATGTATTTAGAACTAAAATACATCTAGATACATCCTCTTTTATTTATTTTGATGACAAATATTTCCGGACGGAGGGAGTATTATAAGGTTGTGCGTATGCCGATAAATTTCTTAAACCACTGTGATCAAAAGGTAAAACCATTTACTATTTCCCGACTGACGGTGAAAGAGCTATGGTCATCATGGTGTTGAAATTATAGAACCTTATCCCTTCAAAAAGAAAAAAAAATCATAGAACATGTAGCCCATTTTATCATTTTCTATAATTCCTCAAAAATCCCAGAGGTTCATATGGTCCATAATGCACGAATAAGAAGTGCGGAGAGTTTAGTCCCACTTCAATTATGGAGGGTGTGTCGCCTCACACAACACTAAGAGCTTAAGAAGATGACACATATATGAGTGCCCCTTCGCCGCCGCCGGCCACACGACGTCTTGCACAGGCGTCATGTTTCGCGATTGATCCAAGGCACACTACGACCTATGCCACGCCTACACGCTGTCTTTTTTTGGCAGGTAGAAAAATAAAGGTCGAAACATTGCACTAATGAAAAAGGAAAACAGAACTGAACAACTATTGGACCATTCTAAACCGAGCCGGTTTGTTATTGATAGTTCTTGAAGGAAAATCAGTATAACCGGAGAAGATAACTTCCATTTTGGTTGGTCTGAATGTACTCCCTCCGTCTGAAAAAACTTATCATCAAAATGGACAAAAAGGGGTGTATCTAGAACTAAAATACATCTAAATACATCCCCTTTTATTCATTTTGATGACAAGTATTTCCGGACGGAGGGAGTAGCTAATTAGAAGCTTATGAATGGGGGACTCAATTAATAAAGATATCCCATTGATAAATTTACTGTAAAATAGTGCTAGAATGGAATATATCCATTCATATAGCAAATAATGTGAGAACCTTTCAGATGTTCCTTCCATGGCAAAATCTTATCTCTGAATTATCCAGACGATCCTTTGACAGCAAAAAGCATATCTCTGGTCTCTTGATTAAATAGCGTCGGTCAGAGATACACATGTACGCGTGCAATCATATGATTGTTGCATTTATCTCTTTCGCAAGAAAAAGAAAACAACTACGTGGCTGCGTTGCAAGATAAGTTATTCTTCATGTGAAGCATATACTCCCTCCGTTTCCAAATAATTATTTTTCTAGCCATCTCAAATGGACTACAACATACGGATGTATGTAGACATGTTTTAGAGTGTAGATTCATTCATTTTGTTTCGTATGTAGTCACTTATTGAAATCTTTAGAAAAACAATTATTTAGGAACGGAGGGAGTATATGCTTCACGTGAAGAATAACTTATCTTGCAACGTAGCCACGTAGTTGTTTTCTTTTTCTTGCGAAAGAGATAAATGCAATTTTCGCATACAGAGCGGAGAATCTGTACCTATTATTTCCAATTATTTTACCCAACTTTATAACGACGATGCGTTTCAGTTTCAAAGCAAATTGTTTGCAGTGCACACCACATAGCAGTTGCCGGGACTCCACAAAACAGGCGTGGCTAAAAATACCAACAATGTGGCCATTCATGTTTACGGGTTAAGTGTAGGAGATACAAGTCGATCAACTTAGAACAAGCAATCACGGCAGCACGACATCATCTTGTATCAAATCTCAGGTTCGGTTTTTTGGAATCCACTGGAACATCATTTTCACCGCGCTGGCTGTTACATTATGGTCCGCCCGGAATGCACGGATCTTGGAAAACAAACAGTGGTCACTTACATATGTGGCACAACATGCAGCAGAACTTTTACTCCTATGGAGCAATCGTTCAAAGCTACAGAGGGACAGAGAGAACCATCGTCAATGGGCTAGTAAGCTAAGTACCTAGTTTGACAGGATGCTTTTCTTGCTCCTCTGCTATCATCTACACCTGATGTATGATGTATCCTCTCTCATCATTTTGGCTTGGCAAGGGCCAGCTGCATTGCCATGCAGCGTTATCTTGCCTTTCATATAATTGACCTGACGGTCTTCCAGGCTTTGTCCTGTTTTGAAATACATAAGAATAGAGAATGCTCTACCTTATCGTTTCAAAATATATACGTATATCGATGTAACACATTCGACGACATGGTCAATCAAGCATAGCGGTCAGATCACCCGTACCCCTGGTTCAACTTAAACATCTGACACTGTGCTAATTACAAGCTCAACAGTAGCACTACCCATGTACACATTCGATACATATTCCAGTAGGTGAATTGTCGTCTTCAAACGCCTTGTCTATGGGGGGTGAGGCCTTCTAGGCAGCGCTAGTGACAAGACATCTCTACACACATTCTTTTTTTTTTTAAGTGCGACAGTCGAGTCTAAGAGAGGGTCGGCAGGTTGGAGAAGTTTTTTTTTATTTGGAAATTAGCATGAAACACGCTTATACTGAAACAAAATAATTTCAGTATGGCTTCATGTACTAATTTAAGAATAGTTGCTCAACATCGAAGAAAATATATGCAGCTACATATATGAAGAAAATAGCTCTCGCAACACCCCAAACACACCTCAGACAGTATATGAGGCCAAGAGAACCTCTTTGGACAACAACATAACATTAACACACAAAGGCACCTGATTTTTTTACATGGAAAACCCCCAAATTGGGGTAAAAAGCACGGCTCGAAGACATCCAAATTTCCCCCCACTACTATCAAGTATGAGATACAACAAGTTACTCTCTAGGTAGCGCTAGAGACTCTCATACATCAAGATTTTTACATCTTGAGTAGCAACAATAAGATTTGGGGTTGCAAGAGTTAGAGAATGGAAAAACACAAAAAAAAAATAGGCACGCTTCTTCCTTCAATATTCATCTATCTATCTTCCTCCTCTCCTCTCTCTCTCTCTCTCTCTCTCTCTCTCTCTCATGCTCCTTATGTTCCTTCTTGCAGTCGGGTCGAATGGTGGCGGTGCTTAAAGCGCACATTGGCATCATGGCTTCTCTACAATGTTTTTGGGCTGAACAAAGGGGGTGTAATCATCTACTCCAAATCGGGGTGGTACCTCGCGATGTGAAGGAGAGGGGGGGGGGGTAGAAATATTGTAGAAGACTATAGGATGCAACTCAATTGTATTCCATCGGAGTCGGTTACAATATATACAGGTGGTGTCTTGCGTGACAAGCCAACAAACCCAACAAAATCACTAGAGATCAATCTATACAAGGCTAGAGATAAGAGGAGAATCGACCGGAAATAAATACAAAGATATCACGTTTCAACACCCCCCCGCAGTCGAAGCGTCGGCATCGGCGATGCAAAGACTGGAACGGAACTCCTGGAATGCAGCGGTAGGCAATCCCTTGGTCATGATATCGGCAAACTGTTGGGTGGTTGGTACATGAAGTACACGAAGCTGACCCAACTGAACCTTCTCGCGGACAAAGTGAACATCGAGCTCAATGTGTTTGGTGCGCTTGTGCTGCACCGGATTAGCCGCGAGATAGGTGGCCGACACGTTGTCACAAAAGACCACAATAGCCTTCGGAAGAGAAATCCGAAGCTCACCAAGAAGATGACGAAGCCAACAAGTCTCCGCAACAACATTGGCGACAGCTCGATTTTCGGCCTCGGCACTTTCGAGCGGGAGATGAGGGCTGCCGTTTAGAGGACCAGGAGACCGAGAGTCACCGAAGAAGACACAATAGCCCGGGACGTGGAAGCGGCGAGTGTCGGACAGCCAGCCCAATCCAGCGTCGGTGTAAGCAAGGAGCTCGGCCGAGGCGGATGCACGGAGACGAAGACCGTAGGGTCGAGGTGCCACGAATGTACCGAAGAATGCGCTTGACCAAAGACCGATGGACATCACGGGCGAGTGCATATGCAAGCAAACTTGCCGCAGACCGCGAACTGAATGTCCGGTGCGGTGAGCGTGAGTCTTGAAGGGCGCCCACAATCTTCTTGGTAAGAAGCGGCGTCGGTGGCGGGCTGGCGGCGGTGGCGGAGAGCTTCGCTTGGCCTCGGCAGTGTGGCGGCTGGCTTGCGGTCGATCATGCCGGCCGCGGTCTAGAAGATCAAGAGCATATCGTCACGATGCGAGAAGAACCCAGTGGCGTCACGTCGCACATTAATGCCGAGGAAGAAGTGCAATGCGCCAAGATCCTTCAGCCGAAACTCAGAACCGAGACGACCAATAATGTCGCGAAGAAGATCCGTGCGGGAGGCAGTGATGACAATATCATCAACGTAGAGCAGAAGCATAGCCACATGATCAGCCCGATGCAGCACGAACAGCGGCGTGTCGAGATGTGGTGCCGCGAAACCCGAGAAGACCAAGGAATCGGCGTGGTACCGGTAGCAGGGCCTGTTTGAGGCCATATAATGGCCGAGACAACGAGCAAACATCATCCGGTCGGCGAGGGTCAACAAACCCGGTCGGCTGGCAGTCGGAGGACTTCGCTCACGAAGATGGCCGTACAAAAAAAGCGTCGTTGATGTCGAGCTGATGTACGGGCCAGTGGCGAGATGCAGCCAGCTGAAGAACCACACGAATCGTGGCGGGTTTAACGACCGGAGAGAAAGTCTCAGAGAAATCAACACCAGCACGTTGTGCAAATCCTCGGACAACCCAGCGAGCCTTGTACCGATCCAGAGAGCCATCCGGGTGGAGTTTGTGACGAAAAACCCACTTGCCCGAGATGATGTTCGCTCCAGGGGGACGAGGAACAAGGGTCCAAGTCCGGTTGGCGACAACAAAGATCGCATTTCCAAGACGCATAGCAGCGGTCCAATGCGGATCACTCAACGCGAAACGCACCGATCGCGGAACCGGAGAGAGGGTCGTGACACTGAGGTTGTGGTAGCGCGGGTTCGGCTGATGCACACCGGCCTTGGCACGCGTCACCATATGATGGTGAGGCGGCGGAGGAGGCGGGCGTGGACCGCGACGCCGAGGCGCCACAACAGCCGGCTCGGATGACGAAGAAGATACCGGCGATGCCACCGGTGTTGATGTCGAGGGCCCGGCCGTCGGGGCCGAGAGGGTCGGCTCCTCCAGAGCCGACAGGGAGCCGGGAGGCGCTGGCTCGGTCGTGGACGGCGATGAGGGCGTAGATGAGCCCGAAGAGCCCGGCTCCGCCTGAGCCAACGAGGCGCCTGATGGCCCGGCTGGGGTCGCGCCCGACTCCACCAGAGCCGGGAGGCGACGACTTGACGAGGCCTGGGAAACCGGCTCCTCCAGAGCCAAGAGGCGGGGCCCGGGCGTGGCTGGGAGGCCGACTCCTCTGAAGTCGGCGGAGGAAACGCCGAGGGCGCCGAGGCAGCGGGCGGCAAGGCGCAGCAGCCGCCCAGCGGCGAGGCGGTGGGAGCGCAAGGGCTCCACGAGGCCGGGCGAGGAGGCGCCCAGAGGTGGCGAGGGACGCGATGCAACCTGCTGAAACGAAAAAACAACCTCATCAAAATACACGTGTTTCAGACACGATCACACGATGGGACTACGGGTCGAGTAACGGAAGCCTTTTGTGTTTGGTTGGTAGCCAAGAAAGACACAAGCGATAGAGCGAGGCGCGAGCTTATGTGGTGTCGTGGCGGTGATATTAGGATAACAAAGGCAACCGAAATAGATCATCGTATGCCGGAGGTGAACCGAATAAGAGGTGATGAGGGGTGTATTTCCATCGGGGTTTGCAAGGCCGGATGTTAAGGAGAAGAGTAGCTGTGGCGAGAGCATCGGGCCAACACCGAAAGGCATGTGTGCATGGAAGAGCACGCGCGAACACTCTCGTTAAGAGGCGGAGAACACGCTCGGCACGCACCGCTTTCTTGAGATGTGTATGGGCATGTGAGGCGAAAAATGGTGCCATGAGTGGATAAAAGAGTGCGAATGGCGAGGTTATCGAATTCCTTTCCGTTGTCGGTTTGGAGGTGAGCAATGGTGCGGTGAAAGTGGGTGGCAACATAGGCGTAAAAGGCATGAAGGGAGGAAGCGGCGTCGATTTGCGGCGCAAGAACGGAAAGGTCCAAGTGAAGTGAGAAAATCATCCAAAATCACAAGGTAATATGATAAACCCGAATTGCTAGGGCACGGAGATGTCCATACATCACAATGAATAACATCAAAAGGGAAAGTAGCAATGGACGATGAAGTTGAAAACGGCAAGCGAACGTGTTTTCCTATCACGGCGAGTGCATGACAAGTGTGTGCGGCCGATTTATTACATGAAAAAGGAAAAGTCTGCAAAACTTTATGAAGAGCTGCCGGCGCCGGGATGGCCAAGGCGAGCATGCCAGAGACACATCGGCGTGGAGTGCGACGGGACCACTTTGCTTGTCGTTTGGCCACACGGATAAAGATCGCCGGGGGAATCACATCGATGCAGAACCTTCTGGGAGTGGGCATCCTTGACAGAAAAACCATGTTTGTCAAACTCAACAAAGCAGGATGTTCACGGTAAGAGTCGCGGACAGAACATAAATTTTTGATTAAGGATGGAGACACAAGTACGTTATTGAGAGGTAGGGAAGATGATGAGAGAGGAAGGGAGGATGCACCGTGGTGGGTGATGGGAAGAGTAGATCCATCACCGGCTGACGATCTTGAGAAGAAAGAGGGTAATGCGAAGAGACACGAGAGAGGATACCGGGGTTCGACGCCATGTGAGGCGGGCGCTTTGTGTCCATATACGATCCCCGCCACGAGTAGTTGCTTGGGGAAGGGGCGGCGTGGAGGGCGGCTAGGAGCGCCGGGTCGTAGGTGTAGCTGGTCGGTGCCGCGTCGTAGGGTGGTGACGCAGCAGCGCCGGGAGCCATGGTCCCGGTGTACGCCGAAGAGCCGCCGTGTCCGGAGCCACCTGGCGCGCCAAGAGAGCTGATGAAGGCCAGGCGAGGCCAAGTAAGCCCGGAGCAGTGCCCGCGGAAGGGCATCGAGTAGGCATGCACCACCCCCGTCCAGGGGTTGTACCCCGTGAGCCAGGGCGGGGGTGCCGCGGCCTGAGCAGGAGCGGACGGAGGCGCCTGGCGGGGCTGAGAGCCGCCGTTGCGGCCGCGGCCGTCGCGACCTCCCCGCCTCTCCGGGCGGCCCTGGTCTGGGCGGCGGCGGCCGTGGAGCCGCGCAGGGAGGCTGCGGGAGGGCGGCGGTTCCCTTGGTGGTGCCGGCGTGGAGGGCGGCGAGAGGAGCTTGCCGCGCCGCGTGACGAAGACGCTTTTCCTCCATGCGAAGATACGTGACCGCTTTGGCGTACGTTGGCGTGATGAGTGAGAGGTTGGCGGCGGATTGGCCGAGGTCGGGGTGGAGGCCGCGAAGGAGGTTGGTGAGGAGAACGGAGTCGTCGATGGTCATGCCGACGCCGCGGAGTTCGTCCCGCAAGAACCTTCATCCGCTGCAGCAAGATTTCGCCGATCGAGAGATCGTTTTGCTGCATGGTGAAAAAATCACCTTGGAGGAAGACACGGCGTTGGAGTTGATTGTCGAGGAAGAGATCGCACAGCCGTGTCCACATAGTGTACGCCGACGGATCGCGGGAGTTCACCATGTTGAAGAGACCTGGAGAGATGGTGAGAAAAAGCCACTTGACGATGCAGGCGTCCACAATGAAGCCACTCGCCGTCGCCCTTCATGTCGCTGAAGTCAACGCTCCCGTCAACATGCTCGATAAGACGGTAGGAAGCGGAACAATGGCCGCTGGTACGTCGCCTATGCATTGTAGGACGGGCGAGTCGAGGTCGAGGATGACCGGGACGTGGTCCTTGATGTGGATCTCGTTGAGGCGATCGGAGGTGAACATGGCACCGGAGAAGGAGCCGGCGTCGGATGCAGCAGCTTTGGCCATGGAGACGGAGGGTGGTTAGGGTTTTGGGAGGGAAGTAGTGGCGGCAGGGGGAAGAGGAGAAGCGGCGGTGGTGGCGGCTACGGGAGGTGGGAAGGAAGCGGCGGCGGCGACTACGGAGGGGTAGCGACGGAGGCGGCAGGAGGAGGTCTTGGCCCGGCGGCTAGGGCTAAGCCTTGGCGGCGGAGAATGCGAAGCGAGAGAGGATCACGGTAAAACTGATACCATGTAGAAGACTATAGGATGCAACTTAATTGTATTCCATCGGAGTCGGTTACAATATATACAGGTGGTGTCTTGCGTGACAAACCAACTAACCCTACAATATCTCTAGAGATCAATCTATACAAGGCTAGAGATAAGAGGAGAATCAGTCGGAAATAAATACAAAGATATCACGTTTCAACAAATATGACCTCTAATATGGCATTTTTTGCATTCCATGTGTAGTGCTCTAGAGACAAGCGTCGCCCATAAGTGCATCGTCACCAACCAGAGTGCCTAAGGATGCATCGACTCTGTCGAGGACACAAATCACCTCTTCATCTTCCACCCCTAAACCAACAGAATATGGCAGTGCTTTGGTAGCCCTTGACTCTCCTGTCTGGACGAACTATGGGAAGCCCCCTTGCCTAGTGCTCCCTGTGTTGCATGGCCCTTTGTGTTGCTTGCCTCTCTCTGGAAATTTGGGAATGCAAGAAATGCTATGGCTTTAGGGCGTATGATTGTCGCTCGGTCTCCACAATCAAGCTTATTATCGAAAGGAGGTTGTCTTCTCATGGCAGCTATTCCTCTCTTCACGTGTTCACGTGCCTATATTTTTGTATTTACGGCTTGCCATAACACTCTTTGAGCAATATATTTAGATGAGGGAGCTCACTTCGGTGATTCTAAAAAAGAAGATGGTGTTGTTTTTCCTGATGGGCTTGTGAGTTACTCCCTCCGTCCCATAATGTAAGACGTTTTTTGACACTACACTAGTGTTAAAAAAGTCTTACATTATGGGACGGAGGGAGTACTTGTCAATAATATATGAGATGTGTATCATAAAGGGACATCGGTATTCTTTTCTAAATACAAATTCAATGATTTTTAGTCACATTGATTGTCAAAAATCACGTCAAAATACGTGATGTTGTAAACCTGAGATCGCCTTGAGAGTTCCTGCAAAAAAAAAAAGATTGCCTTGAGAGAGAAGGCTTAACGAGGAAGATCTTCCTAAAAAAAGAGGACCTAAAAAGAAGATCAACACTATCATCGTGCGAACATATCCGCCTACCTACCTACCAGCACACCACCATCTTCAGAGATCACTAATAAAGAACAAATTGTCTTATACAAATTGGCCATTCGTTTTTTTTGCGAGAAAATTTCCGATCTATTCATCTTCAATTATGGCAGTACAACGAATACCAGAAATAATAAAAATTACATCCAGATCCATAGACCACCTAGCTTGTGACTACCAAAGATCAAGCGAGAAAGGCGCCATTGCGGCGTCATCGCTTCCTCCATCGCCGGAGTCGGGCACAACTTGTTGTAGTAGACGATCGGGAAGTCGTGCTAAGGCCCCGTGGGACCAAATACACTGCATCAAAGAACCGCCGCAGATGAAGAATAACGTAGATCAGAAAGATCCAATCCAAAGACACGCCAACGTAGACGAACAACAACGAGATCCGAGCAAATCCACCAAAGACACACCTCCACACGCCCACCAACGGTGCTAGACGCGCTGCCGGAATGGGGACTAGGCGGGGAGACCTTTATTCCATCTTCACGGAGCCGCCGCCGTCTCGTCTTCCTGAGCAGGACACAAATCCTAGCAAAACTGAAAAAAACGACTAAAAACGGAGACCTCCCGCCGGCCCTTGCCGAGATCCACCGCGCCCCCATGGCTCTAGGGCCATCGGAGAGGAGACGGACCTGCGGCGGCGACGACGGGAGGCAGAGACCCTTACTTTTTTGTGGAGGAAGGAGGAGAAAAAAATTGGCCATTCGTTAAGCTGGTCATTTGATAATCTTGTTGGTAGCTCTCATCATTTGATTCGCACACATGCACGCATGCGTAGACGTGCGCGTGCGGGCGGCCGCGTCGGGCCAAGACCGAGGCACCTGCACTGCATGTGTGCTTTATCCAGGGTCGATGGATGTCACGTCGGGGCGGTAAAAAGTTGGCCGGGATGCGATGCTACGCCGCCGCGCGCACGCGGTCGCCGGGAAGCTTCGTACTTCCTTTTGGGAGTCTGTTTCCGCACTGTACACGCGACGTAATACGTCCACTCACGCCAGAATACGCACAGTACTGATTCGACCGGCCGCCGGTGCTCGTCCCTGTCGCCGCGCCGTCTGTGCACCGGAGACGCATATGCCGTCTATCCGCCGGCGAAGACGTGTGCCGACCATGCGTCTTTGTTCACCGGAACCAGAAAAGATCCAAGCCGAAGTTATCTTCTTCAGGGAAAACGCCAGACGTAAAGGCAGCGGGGCATTACCAACCACCGTGTTGCTATACGCCGGACGGACGCTGGAGGTAGGATGGGGAGGATCAGTCGGCATCCACCCTTTACACATCATCGGTAGGCGGTAGCATCTGCCACTCGACGCCACAGCCACACGGCCGCGCAAAGAGTGATGATGATGTGAACTGAACGTACGCCTCGGAGTAGGGTTCTCACCTCTTGGCTCGGTACATTGGTCCAAGTGTCAGCGTTTCCCCGTTGACACATGGCGTGAGAGACTCACAGCTAGCCGGTTGAACAGACATGTGCGGATCATATGTGTGCAGCCGAATGCATTCCAAATTTCGGTCCAACATTATCCTTATCTCGTACAGACTGGGGTCAGGGCGGGAAAGCTGCGTGCGAGCAGGAAGCTGCGCGGCTGGCCATATTTTTTATCGAGAACAGCCGTGGCTGGACTGAATTTGAGGAACAACCATGCTAAAAATCCGACGTCACATTTTTAGGCACGATAAATCAAACATTTTTTTATGCCAGATTCAGTTGACGCGAGGATGATAAATTTTGTTTACAAACACGGCAATTTCTTGACGAAAAATAACCGCGGTGGATTTTACATGCTTGGCAACTAAACTCACCATCCTCGGCAAACACAAATTGCCATAAAAATGTTTAGTTTGCCCTAGTAAAAAACTGACGTCAGATTTGTAGTGGAGTCCTAAAAAAAACCGCTACCCATTTTCTCAAACGGAAACATTAAAAATTCCTAAATGATAACGCCCACATGTGTGGCAGTTTTGCAACTCGCCACACGCGTGGATCATCGTCCAGTCGAGTTTGCACGAATCTTGATCCATTGAGGCAGAATTTGCGTGCCACGTAGGACGGGGCTGGTGTGTGGGCGTTGGAGAGTTCGCCCACGCGCTCGCAGCACGCGGTTTGCCAGCTGTGTTGTGTGGGCGAACTAGTTTCTGCCCACACAACCACCACCTAATCCACGCGCGCATGGGCGAACTGCTTTTCGACCACACGACACTCGTACGTTGTTGGATGGTAACTGCAGTTACACGTACGTGGCAACTAGGTAAACACACATGGCAACTATGATTCGGTTGTTGTGACGGCAATCGCAGCTATGCGTTAATGCGTGGCAAACCAGATAAACACACATGGCAACTGTGATTAACCATACATGACAACTATGGTTGAACCACACGTGGCAACTAAGTAAACACACATGGCAACTACTGTTTGACCATATGTGACAAGTAGTCAATCACGCACGGCAACTATGATTTGATTACACGCGGCAACTACCATAAATTAGACATGGCAACTATACTTAACCAAAACAGATAGAGTTGCCATGCTTTTACAACTACATTTGACATCCCGGATAACTACATCTGCCATCCCGGATGACAACTAAATCGTCATCCCGCTGCGCCAGGACGTGAGGACATTTTTGCTTAGTGCCACACGCGCGGAGTGGAGATGAGTAGTACTTATTGGACGTGTGGCACGAAGTAGCTGCGCCCACATGTATGGGCAACTCTAATGTTCGCCCACATACAGCTCGTGTGGGATGCCTCTTGCTCACGCCACACACGATGTGTGGACGGATGCCCAGTATGCCACACGGGTGGGCGTTATAAGGACCCTAAAAATTTAACGTCAGATTTTTACGTATGGCAAATCTGACGTTTTTATGTAAAATTTATATTAGCGCGATGATGGTAATTTTAATTTGCAAGCATGACAAATTTATTAGAAAATTGAATTGATGCGGATTTGCCATGCTTGCTTTAGAAGAGTAGGCCACTCGCTAATAATGATATGAGCGTCTTTTGAGATGGTGTATGTCTGAAGCATCTGTGAGCATCAAAAATAATTTTTATGACATCTTTTTGTTCCATTTTGTGTGGAACAACACGGTGGGGAAGTT
The DNA here is from genome assembly GCA_021605145.1 of Aegilops bicornis. Classification (NCBI taxonomy): domain Eukaryota; kingdom Viridiplantae; phylum Streptophyta; class Magnoliopsida; order Poales; family Poaceae; genus Aegilops; species Aegilops bicornis. The sequence continues at coordinate 230,344,295 of CM038671.1, read as the reverse complement.
TCTGTTCGATGAAGAAAATTATATGAGAATTAGAATTCTATTTTTGTTCTTTTTTATAGGGGGGGAAAGTCATATTCGAGAGATTTACTTCTTGAGGCATCTGCTAGCTGCTGCTTGATTCTTAGAACAATTCTTTTTTCTCAAATATGATTTTTTTTACGGATATGCTAGAGATGCCCTAATGCAGCTACCTAGTCCAGTTTGCAGTATTTGGACTACCTAGTGATGCATTAACGAACGAACTTATAACCAGATAGCTGCGAGAGCACTAGCTAGTACTACAATGCAAAGGCGAATTCGCTCAAAATGTTTGCGGCCAAGCAGCTCCACGTGCATCAAATAATGCAGGGAATAATTGCACCTTGCAGTGACATATATCTGGTAGTGACCAGTGACCAGTGAGCGCAAAATTCAAATATGAAGGAATAATAGGTCCTCCCTTTCCTCTCCCAACGTGCCATGTCTTGCACTCTTTTATCACTGGCTTGTTTCTCATCACTTGGTATGCATAGAAAGCATGAGACAAATAAAGTGCCACAGATTTACCATCTTTTTCCGCCGGGCACGTACGCCAAGTTCCCCATGCTGGCTGGCCGCGTGCTACTTGTGTTTGCCCCCACATGGATGCTGAGCCATTTGCACAGACCCAATTGCAATTTGGCGGCCAAGTTTTGATCACTAAACGGGAACAAATGTGCCAGTTCAGCTAGTAATCGAGGTAGCTACCATACCATTCCAGGCGGGTTCACCAATCTAGCTACAAAAGTTGGCATGACGGGTCCCAAACCTAAATAGTTCTGTTGAGCCCGATTCTAGGCATGAAGATTTTGTTTTTCGACTTTTGGGGAACGCATGCATGCGGGCTTGGATCAACCTAAAGCCACTATTAATGATCCTTTGTTTTAAGCTTTGTCGTGGCACTTAGACTCTCACCATCTTAATGAATTATAGTGTACTATCTAACATACACTAGTACTCCCTTCGTCCGGAAATACTTGTCATCAAAATGGATAAAAAGAGAAGTATCTAGACGTATATTAGTTCTAGGTGCATCTCTTTTTATCCATTTTGATGACAAGTATTTTCGGACGAAGGGAGTATTTATTAGAGTAGGCTCCATTTTTAGCAAGATTAGATTAAATGAATCTAATGGATAATGAGTACAAGTCCAATGGCCTATGTATTCTTTTTTTTGAAAGACCCAGCTCGTAGCTGGCTTTTCATTGATTCAGATAGAAGAGAGCGGGAAACATTTTGTGATCAAGTGATCAAGTGGGGGTAAAAAGAGAAGGGGACCCTGCCGCGCTAAGGGATCGCGGCTATTATGCTATGTTACAATTTCCCGAATATCCCCGAAGGGGCTCGCAAGATGTTTTGCTTCCACAAGTCTCCACAGCTCGAAATTTCTTCGGATGGCGTTGATGATTTGCTCCCTGGACACTGGCTTGTTTCTGAAGGTTGCTTCATTACATGCATGCCTTATCTCCCATGTTATTAGCATGATAAGCAATTTGATCCCCATCGCGCCTCCTTTGCCGTTGCTTGGACGATCGACCTCACCACCTCTGTAGTTGTTCGGCTGGAAGCCTAGCACATTGGGTTTAGAGCAGAGCAGCCGATCTAGCTGCTAGCCTCAGTCCAGATTTCTCGTGACAGAGCACACTCTCAGACGAGATGCATGGACGACTCGAGGCTTCTGAAGCACAATCCACAGAAGTAGTTATTCGGCCAGCCCCTCCGTAGCAGCGTGTCGTTGCACCATAATCTATTTTGGTGGAGGAGCCAAGAGAACATCTTGACTTTGCGGTGCCCAAGTCTTCGAGCAGGTTGGTTGTAACACAGTGCGCTTGTCGTATCGACCTGCGCCTTGTATGCCGACGCGGTGGAGTACTTTCCTGAGTTGTCTATCGTCCAGCGGATTACATCGGGGGTGCCTGGCAGCAGCTCCGTTGCTTCCGTGCTTAACATGCGCCAGAGTCCAAGGAAGTCCACAGCCACCTGGAGGAGTTGCCATGAGCAAGGTCGAGAACCCAATGATCATTTTGCCGCTACCGGGCACGCGATTATGTTCTTCCGCCTTATGCGTGGTTGAGCGATCGCAGGGAACCGCTTTGTACATCGGCAATTGGCTGATCCAGTTTGATTTCCAGAAACTAGCCAACTTGCCGTCGTTGACCTGAACCTTCGTGCAATCCTCGAACAGCCGGCAGCCATTGTTGTCGCAGGGGAGGTCCTGCCAGCCCATGGCCGGACGGGGCTGCTCCAGGCCATCCAGAGCCACCGCAGCCGGAGAGCCCTGCTGAACTTCTCCAAATTCGGGATGCCTAGCCCCCCAAGCTCCATCGGTGAGCAAACCTTACGCTAATTTACCTTGCAGCCCCCCACTAGAAGCTAGCACGCGTTTTGCCACGTTGTTCTTCACTCATTGGGTCAGTCTTTTTTCTCTAACATGCTATTGTAGTCAACTGTTTTATTTTGGTTTTGCCCACGTTGGCCTGCATATTAATTATGTTCTGGTGGTGTTTTTTTGTTTGTATATCGTGTTGAGGCGTTGATAGAGACGATATTCGTTTTGAGAAGAGATTGGATACGTTTGGTGCGTGGTTGTGGTTTTTTTAGTTGATGGTGCGTGGTTGTGGTCTACTTACACTTTTCTACATCGATATCAGCCGGTGGTCGTTGTGTGTATTAGACGCTGAAATCATGCAATTCCTGCTGCAACGTTCACATGGGCCGGCCCACAAAAGTCCATGCTTGCTCAACTCGGCTCCTTGGTCCACTTGTTCACTTCAAAAAATTGCTTGCTCCATTGCAAGCTTATAAAAGGCAGAGGAAGTGAGAGATGGGACACCAAGCATAGGTGCATACCATTGTCAGGCTATCTTATCTTTGAAAAAGTTCACTGAATCAAAAGATGTTCATAGATTTAATTTAATTTTAAAAATTTAATAATTTCATAAATTTAAAAATGATGATTTTCATATAAAAAATCAGAAATTTGAAAATATTCTGGATTTTGAAAAATATCTGCAAAGTTGAAATAGAGTTTACAAATTTAATAAATGTTTACAAACTTAAAAAATGTTCATTAATTTCAAGAATATTCATAAATTTAAAAATATATATGAATTTAAAAATTGTTTAGAGATTTTATATCTTTTTATGAATTTTCATGAAATAAAATGTGAAAAATAAAAAGAGAGAAGATAAGAAAAATAAAAAAATGGAAAAACAAACAAGAACCCTTAATCAATGACACACATCCTTATGGGCGGCCCCCAAATGACTCCTAAAAGCCCTGATGCACTAGGAGGCTCCAAACCCAAGGAGCTTAGTGTCTTAATAGATTTTGTGTAGAGACAATGTCTAAGATAGATGGTGGTTTCATCATCTCTCCTCATTCATTACGTGCAGCACATGCTGACAGGATAGCATTAGCCAATAGATGAGAGGATACTGTAAAACATACCTTTATAGCGCATAGAAAGAAGCTGAACTTGGATGACTAAGAGTTGGTGCCAAGGTAGAGTACATATGCTTGTTTGTAGAACCCACTTGTTCAATACACAAACCCGAAGTATTTCAAAAGGGAAAATAAGCCTATAATAGATGACCCATGTGAACCTTAATTAAACGCCATTGGGTACAAACAAACTTACACATTTACCTTTTTTTAAGCTAATGACCATAGAACAATAGTTGTACGGTATTTTCATTAAAATTAAAGATGTATAAGTACTTGGAGTAATGCAATTCTCAACCAACACCAGTTCTAGGAAACATTGAAAAAAATTACAACATGTGTCATCCAAGTCCTTATCTTGTCAGTTGTGTGATGTCTAGTACGCAACCTTCTTCTTGTAGACGATGTTGGGCCTCCAAGTGCAGAGGTTTGTAGGACAGTAGCAAATTTCGCTCAACTGGATGACCTAAGGTTTATCAATCCGTGGGAGGCGTAGGTTGAAGATGGTCTCTCTCTAACAACCCTGCAACCAAATAACAAAGAGTCTCCTGTGTCCCCAACACACCCAATACAATGGTAAATTGTATAGGTGCACTAGTTCGGCGAAGAGATGGTGATACAAGTGCAATATGGATGGTAGATATAGGTTTTTGTAATATGAAAATATAAAAACAGCAAGGTAACTAATGATAAAAGTGAGGTCAAACGGTATTGCAATGCTAGAAAACAAGACCTAGGGTTCATACTTTCACTAGTGCAAGTTCTCTCAACAATAATAACATAATTGGATCATATAACAATCCCTCAACATGCAACAAAGAGTCACTCCAAAGTCACTAATAGCAAGAACAAACGAAGAGATTATTGTAGGGTACGGAACCACCTCAAAGTTATTCTTTCGGATTGATCTATTCAAGAGTTCGTACTAGAATAACACCTTAAGACACATATCAACCAAAACCCTAATGTCACCTAGATACTCCAATGTCACCTCAAGTATCCGTGGGTATGATTATATGATATGCATCACACAATCTCAGATTCATCTATTCAATCCAACACAAAGTACTTCAAAGAGTGCCCCAAAGTTTCTACCGGAGAGTCAAGACGAAAACGTGTGCCAACACCTACGCATAAGTTCACAATGTTACGGAACCCGCAAGTTGATCACCAAAGCATACATCAACTAGATCACGTGAATATCCCATTATCACCACAAATAAGCACATGCAAGACATATGAAAGTGCGTTATATCGACTAGAGGGGGGGGGGGCGGGTGAATAGGCGATTTTTATGAATTCTTCACTGTGGAATTTGCCGGTGAGGAAATTCCTTAGGGAAGAACTACTTGGCAAATGAATGAGTACTGAAGTAATAGCAGAATACATGCATGGTCATCATGATGAAATGAAGACAATCAAAGAGTATGTAAAGTGTAAACACAGGATAGCACAAGATGAAGACAAACAGATCAAGAAATTGAACTGAGGAAATTGAGAAAGTCTTGATCAAAGTCTTCAAACACAGATATGAACAAACAGTTAACACAAAGAATGAGGAAATGAATAGGTTGAGGAAATGGAACCGCTTAGGTTGGTGAAGACAATGATTTGGTAGACCAGTTCCAAGCTGCTTTGTCTCGGTTGTACGTCTGGTTGGAGCGGTGAGTATTTAAACTTCGAGGACACACAGTCCCGGGACACCCGATCTCCGAGCACGCAGCTCAAGACACCAAGTCCTCACTGTATTCTCCTTGAACTAAGGTCACACACGGACCTCGTCCAATCACTCGTGGTAAGTCTTGGTGACTTCCAAACCTTCACAGACTTGGTCACTCGGCGATCCACAATTCCTCTTGGATGCTTCTAGACCATGACGCCTAACCGTCTGGAAGAAGCACGGTCTTCAAAGGTAACAAGCGCCGGATCCACGCAGGATCAATCTCTTGATGATGCTCAATCACTTTGGGTTTGTAGGTGTTTGGGTTTGGGTTTTTCCTCACCGATGATTTTCGCTCAAAGTCCTCGGAGGATGGGTTGCTCTCAAATGACAAGTGTCAAGTTCTCTCGAGCAGCCAACCAGCTAGTGGTTGTAGGGGTGGCTATTTATAGCCTAGGGAGCAGCCCGACATGATAAGACTTAAATGCCCTTCAATGATATGACCGTTAGGTGGATAGATATTTTGGGACACCGCGCCAAGAAGACAAAGATCGGTCGGAAATTTGACTCTCAAATTCCTCGGGGCTATCATGTTCCTCATTTGTGTAGGCAATCCGCGGCGAATTCCTAACTCCTCGGTCCGAACAAATTCTCAAATGACCGTAAGAACTTTGTCTCTATCAACGATGAAATTGATCGAATCGTATGAGATTTCCAAAGGCTTCACTCGAAGGGATTGGTATGTGTAGGATTTTGAGTTGAGCATCACATGGAAACTTTTCCTTAGTATTTCCTCGACCCTTTAACAGTACGGTGTTTCCTATGACTCAAGAAAGAGAAAACAAAACTATGAAAACAAAAGTCTTCGCGCTTCACGTTCCTCAAGTGAATATCAAGTCTTCAAGGTCACACCAATTTCTTCACTTTCAAAGTCTTCAGAAAGTCTTGAATATCAAAGTCTTGATCGAAGAACTTCATTTTAGGGTCGACTTTCTCTCAGTAAATATCAAACTCCTCATAGACTTATAGACCTGTGTATACTCACAAGCGCATTAGCCCTTAACCTATAAGTCTTCAATACACCAAAATCACTAAGGGCACTAGATGCACTTACAATCTCCCCCTTTTGGTGATTGATGACAATATAGGTTAAGTTTTCAACGAGGATAAACATATGAAGTGTAAATACTGATTTTGAGGAATTTGATTGCAAGATATAGAAGAACTCCCCCGAAGATGTGCATAGTGAGGAATTTGCTTTTGAGGCAATGCACACTTGAAGATTTGAATCATGGAGATCTCCCCTATATCTTGTAATTCATACACGCATTTGATATATAATATGAAGAATTTGAAATGCATGATGGGATATGGTGCCCGATGCAATTCAAAGACATGCGTGCAATAATATTACTTGAGGAATAAGCATGCGGAAAAAAAATGCATCCAAAGTATCGAGCTAGTGCAACAAAAGTATCAACAAGACCATCGGGTTTAAGATTACAACTCGATCCAATAAAGTTTCGGAAGAACGAGAGTTGTAACTTAGCAAAAACGATATATGCCCATTTAATAGACCCGCTGAAGACTAACTCAAATTTCTCCCTTTGTCATCAAATGACCAAAAGGATCGAACCGAGGACTAACGCCTCAAGAATATCAAGTTGATGGAGGAGCGCCCGGCGTTGTCGGGTCGGTTGTTGTAGTAGGGCTGCTTGGCGTTGTCGTCCAAATCTTCATTTTCATCGTTGTCGCGATGAAGAATAAGAGCTGGCCACCAATGGAGGAATCTTGACCCTCTTGAATTTCTTTGGCGGAGGTGCGCATCACCAAATTCTTCCTTGAGACCCATCGCCTCCAGTTCTTCACGCTATAGACATGAGAAAGAACAGCCCAAAAGTGCGGTTGAATGTTTCATGAAGGTAGTAATCGGTTTTTCTTCACCGCATTGTGTGTTGAGGTCATGTTGTGAAGAATTGCACCAAACCGACGCTTGACCCATTTATGATTGCGATCAACCTTCCGATGAAGACCGAGGAGTAACTTCACGATCGCCATCACCTCGGTGTCAGAGCTTGAGGATTTTGCTTTGCCGAGGTATTTGTGGCAGAGTCATGTGTGGCGTAGTCATCATTGGTGGAGTAAGATGTCTGCTTTACGGAATTGACCATCCAATGGACGAATGCCTTCATCTATCACAGAAGCCGCCTTGCCTTTGTCATCACCGAGGAAACTGTCCGTTTGAGGACTTCAATTGGAGGCAAGTAGCTGCGGTGGTTCGTAGTATCGCCTTTGTAATTGAGTGAAGACCTTGCCCTGATGAATCTCATAATCCAAGGCGCATAAGGCTTCAGCTCAAATGGTGACATAGCAATGTTCGCCAGAGTCCTCATGAAGAAATCATAGAAGTTAATGAGAACGCCATGAATAATGTTGAAAAGCATATTTCATGATGCCAATGACTTCTTCATCATTTGAGTCGTGGCCTTTGATAGGACTCATTGTCTTCGTCGTAATCCGATAGACAGTCCGAGGCACATATAGTAATTCCTTGACGAGGAATTTGGTTCGTGGGTGCATCACAGCTTCAATGGCTTCATTAGCACTTGCATATAGTGATTTGTCAATTCGTGGTCATTGTAGATGCAACTCAAGGCCATTTGTCAAGGGGAGGATCGAGAGGAAGGACACGAAGCAATTCAGTTCCGGTGCCTTTGTAGTGAGTGTTTTCAGACATCCATCCAACACCCATGAGTTCACATCTTGAGTTGCACGTGATGTGCGGCGTTGCGTAGAACTCGAAGAATGAGTTCTTCATTCCAATCACGTATGTCGGTCAGTAAATTCAGTAGTCCCGCATCGTGAAGAACACCGAGGACCTGCTCAAGCACGGCAGAGATTCCATGTCCACATGAGGAATATGTGCATGATCGAAGATTTTGTCCTTGTTGAATAGCACAGTAGGAATAGAAATTTGCTTGGTCGGCAGTCCGTAAACGCCTCTTCCTTATGCGGCAGAGTCATAGGGATTGTAATCATGAAGAAAACATGCTCGCCATAGAAGTCTTCAGCCTTGAACTTCCGTTTGCTTCAGAACGGATTCTTCGGCTTTGGCAGAGGGGTGTCAGTGAGTTGCATCACCACCTCAGGAATCCCGAGCTCAGGTTCTTCAGGCTGAGGAATTTCTGGTTCCTCTTCATGTGTAGTCTGAGGATCAGCAGTAGCAGCAGGTTCTTCAGCACTAGCGGCTGGAATTTCTTCATGCACAGTGTCTAGTTGAACTGTTGGTGCAGGGACTGAGGAATTTGTTGGATTGGGGTGAAGAGTGGTGAATTTGGATGCCGACTATCCCGAAGTCATCATCCATTCTTGGCGCTAGCTTCCAATATCCACATCTTCATCTTCAATTTCCTCAACACCAGCCTCTTCAAAGAAAGGAACCCGAGGCATAGGTGAGAAAATGATTGGCGTTGAGGGATAGCATCCACCTCAATTTCTTCATCAATCTGCCCGACGAAGCGTAATGATTTTCTTCATCGATCCGCTTGGGATCACATAGTCTTCACCAAAAGGAACAAGGTCCTTTGATGGAATTGAGGAAATAGGAACAACATCAATTGGATTGTCAAAGGAGCTGGTCATTGGCTTCATTTTCTTCGCAGTCAAGAATTTGACGCAATGATGCCTTCCTTTTCTTCATCGCTGCAGCTTCGCAGCCTTTGGTTTTCTTCACATCTGATGCAGATGGAAGGATTGGAGTTGGTGTTGGCGCGGGAGGAGCTGAGGAATCAGAATGAATTTCTTCAGGCGCAACACTAGTGGATGCCCTGGCAATTTCTTCAGCGGCTGGAATGGGATCATCAGCCCTGGAACTAGCATTTTCTTCAAAGACTTCGAACTTCATCGGGGTCTGGCATGTTCTTGAGTCGGCTGAGTTGAGGCTTGACTGAGGAATTTCATGTTGCGTTGGGGCAGCAACATTGGTGAATTTCTTCGTCGGGTTGATTTAATCGACCTTGGCTCCCTCGCCAATCAGCATAATAAGCATCAAAGTCTTTCTTTGAGGTCTTGAATTTGATCTGGACCTTGAGAAGTTCCTTAGGTGTCATTTTGACAACATTTTTCTTCGTGAGCTTCTCTTCTCGTATTGAGCTTTCTTGATCCGCCTGCCTTCTCAAATTTCCATTTCTCTTCGTGATGAAATGGGTCAAGATGTGACTTTGACCAGGAGTTAGATGAAAATCGTGCATAGGGGTGTTGGGGTCCTTGTGCCGTAGATCAATGTAGTCGAGGATCTTCTTCGGATCAAAAGCAAAGTGGCACAATCGTGCCTTTTGGCTCTAGCGGCCTTTGCTTGTCGATCTTTGATGATTTACGCAAGTTCATCATCGAGGCTTCATCATCGGATGGCACATGGAATGCGACTGCTGTTTCTTCTTTGGACTTGGCCGAGGACCTCGCCCAAAGAAGAGCTTTGGTCTTCAGCGGTGTGGGACGGATGAGGAAATTGGTGCGGTGAGGAACTTCTTTGAGACACCGAGGCAATAGAGAGAAACCAGCGATCCTTTGACATGAAGCCGATGCATGCACAGGAGCCGAGGACTTTGTAGGAGCAGGAGCAGCATGAGGAATTTGCCGTGAGGGCATTGCCGAGGAAATTGGCCGTGAGGGGCTACCAAGCAGTGAAGCACTTGGCTTACGAGCAGGCTTCTTTGGCATAGATTTCCCTCGTTTGACAGAGAGGCCTCAAAGAGCGATAGCGATGGCGTAATCCTCATTGAATTTCTTCACCGCTTCCTTGGCTTGTCTTGCCAATTTAGCTTGGCGCTTGGCCCATTCGTCAGAAAGTCCTCACCACGCTTGATGTCGGTGGGATCAGCTACTTGGTCAAAAGTGCCAATGGAGCTCTTGGGCATGGAGGATTGAGGGCGAATTTCTTCATGTACTTTGGAGTAACATATCTCAGTATTCCTCCATTCCCTTGCCCATCTCCGTTCAATCCTCCTAATGCGCACCTTGCGCTGATTTTTGTTTTCTTTGCCAAATTTGGCTTCATCGGTGTGCAATAGTCGGCATATATTTCCTCGTGGATTTCAAACGCGGTCATGACCTCGTGCTTCTTTCCACCTTTACGGGCTTCTTACCGTCGGCCATAGTCTTCGGATGAGGAATTTGAACAATAGAATTCTCTCAAGAAGTGTGCAACTTTTCTTCGAGGAACGCCGCAAATGAGTTAAGTTGATGAGAACCTAGTGATTTAGCGGCAGACATATTTGTACCGTGAATGAGTATAGTTGCAGGGAATTTGGAGAGGTCATATGCGTTCTCGTAAGGTTTTTCAAAAGAACAAGTTTTGAGGATTTTGACCAGATGTGCCTTGAAGAATTTTACTAAGCGTTCTTTGTCTTAGGTTCGAGTTGTATAGATCGAGGATCCACACAATTGAGGAATCTTGAAGAAAAATCATTGCTTAGAGAAACGAATCAAGAGCATATGATGTGTGAGGTGTTCATATGTGTGAAGATTTGAAGAATAAACACCTTTGAAGATTTTCAGAAAGCTTGAGAATCAAAGCGAGTAATAAAGTAACTTTTTAATTACCCAAGTGAAGAACACGAATCGAGAAGAACAGATGGGTAGTTCGTCAGGTTAGATCTTCCTTGCCCTAACTTGGCGGAGGAAGACAACTACGGCGGCAGCGGAGTGAGGATTTCCATAACCGCACGCAGTCTGACGGCTGACGCAGGTCGAGGCGGAAGCTCTTCCTCACCGGTGACGATGGAGTAGATGGCGCTTAGGGTTTGAGGAGCTCGGCGGGAGAGAGAACGGTCGAGCGGAGTAAAAAGAAGTGAGGAAGGGAAGAAGCGGTATTTATAGACACGGTGAAAAACTGTTCGCTCAAGATTTGGGACGTAACGTGCCCCTTCGCTTTCTCATTCGCGACATATGTCACCCACGCATCAAAAAGTGGAGATCGTGTTAGATCGTGGGTGAATAGATAAGTCTATCGAGGAAGTGGAACGGTTTGAGCGGCAAAACCGAAAGTTTGGATAAAATCAGTTTTAAAATTTCGTTCGCAATTTCTTCAGTGAAGATTTTGAACGAGTTTCAAATAGAACGCACATGAAGAATTTTTGAATAGATTGGGTTGAGTATAGCATAGAGGGGAAGGGTCCGATCACATTCACTCAGCGTAAAAACTCAACATGAAGAAATAGCCATAAGTGAATCTTTGTCAGAGGACATAAACTCATATATATATAGCCAATGAAGAAAACGACTAAAACAAAGGAAGATTTTGCAAAGTTGAAGAATTTGAAAACTCAAGAATTTCAAAATCGAGGAAAAATTCAAATTTGAAGATTTTCAACTTTGGTGGTGGCGTGACCCACAGTATAAGAATGATGATTTCAGACACAGCATTACAATTGTCGAGGGTTACGAGAATAAAATTCTTCATTAATTTCTTCACACTTAGAGTGTTATTCTTCATTGATTGAAGAAAAACGCTTTCTTCATGTGTTGCACATCTAAGTCATCAATTTTGCATAAGTGTTAGGATGTGTGTCCTTTTCAAAGAACATTCAAGATTCTAAGATATTTAGCTCACACCGCAACTTGCTAAATCTCTTCTCATCCGAGGCTTAGTGAAGATATCAGCTAGCTGTTCTTCGCCTTCACGTGCTTTCGATGGAGATGTCGCCTTCAACACATGATCACGAAGAAAATGATGACGAATCTGAATGTGCTTTGTCTTCGAGTGCTGAACTAGGTTGTGAGCAATCTTGATGGCACTCTCATTGTCACGATGAGAGGCACATTCTTCACGCCGACGCCGTAGTCCCCGAGAGTTTGCTTCATCCATAGTAGTTGAGCACAAAGAAGAGCCAAAGAAGCAATGTATTCAACTTCCGCAGAGATAGTGATACGCTAGCCTGCTTTCTTCGAGGACCAACGGACCAAAGATCGTCCGAGGAAATGACAAGTGCCGATGTTGACTTGTGGTCCACACGATCACCAAAGCATAGTCGAGTCGTAATATCCAATGAGATCAAAAGCGAGCCCTTTGGGATACCATAATCCTAGTGTTGGTGTGTGAGCTAGATATCGAAGAATATGTTTCACAGCCTTTATGGTGTGATTCCTTCGGTGCGACTTGAAATCGGGAACACATGCAAACACTAAGCATTATATCTGGCCTAGATGCACATAAGTACAATAAAGAACCAATCATGGAGCGGTATACCTTGTGATCAAGTCAATACCATTTTCATCGATTGCATAGATGGCCATTTGTGGGCATAGGAATTTTGAAGCCTTTGCAATCTTGCATGCGAATTTCCTCAAGACATCTTTGAGGTATTTCTCCGAGATATGAATATGCCATTTCATTGTTGATTTAATTTGAAGACCTAAGAAGAATTTCAACTCTCCCATCATAGACATTTGATATTCTTCACTCATCATATAGGCAAATTCATCACTGTAACGTTGGTCAGTACAGCCAAAGATAATATCATCAACGTATATTTGGCACACAAACAGTTCACCATCATAAGATTTAGTAAAAAGAGTAGGGTCGAGTGAACTGGTGTGAAGCCATTCTTCACGAAGAATTCCTTCAATGTAACATACCACGCCCGAGGGGCTTGCTTGAGGCCATATAGAGCCTTGTTGAGTCTGAAGACTTTGTCAGGATTCTTTGGATCTTCAAAACCTGGGGTTGAGCAACATATACTTCTTCCTCAAGCTTACCATTGAGGAATGCACTTTTCACATCCATTTGATATAAAATGATATCATGATGGTTAGCATAAGCAAGTAATATGCTGAATAGCCTCAAGTCTAGCAACAGTGCAAAAGTTTCATCGAAATCAATTCCTTCAACTCGTGTGTAGCCTTGAGCTACAAGTCGGCCTTATTCCTCACCACAAGGCCATTTTCATCTTGCTTGTTGCGGTAGATCCACTTTGTGCCAATGATATTATGCTTGCGAGGATCTCGACGTTTGACCGGTTCCCTGCATTGTTGAGCTCGAATCGATGTAATTCTTCTTGCATGGCCTGAATCCACTCGGGCTCAGAAATGCTTCATCTACCTTAGTGGGCTCATCATAGAGACAAAAGCATAGTGCCCACAAAGTTAGATAAATGTGAAGCTTTTGAGCGTGTGAGAGGACCTGGCGCTTCAATGTCATCGATGATCTTGTCAACTTGTACTTCTTTTGCAACGCGAGGATGAGCTGGTTGTCGTTGAGGTATTTGATCATTTTCCTCAGCACCATTTTCTTCAGCATTATCTTCAGGTGCATCATTTCGGCGTTCTTCGCGTCTTGGAATGAATTCTTATTGCAGATTCTTCAAGAGGGAATGACATCCTCGGTTGCCTTGAACTTGATAGACTCCTCGTGCTGGTTCATCTAACATGAAGGTAGGTGCTCTCTTTGCGAGCCATTAGTTTCATCGAATCAAGCACATCTACTGATTTCAACAACCTTGTGAAGGGCGATGTTGAAGACTTTGTAGGTGTGCGAGTCCTTTCCGTAACCAAGCATAAAACCTTCATGTGCTTTCGGTGCAAATTTAGCATTGTGATGAGGATTTCTAATCCAACATTTGGCAATCAAGACTTTGAAATAACTCACATTGGGTTTCTTGTCAGTGAGGAGTTCATAGGCAGTCTTCTTGAAGAATTTGTGAAGATATACTCTATTGATGATGTGGCACGCAGTATCAATTGCATCAATCCAGAAATGATAAGGCGTTTTGTATTCATCAAGCATAGTGCAAGCCATCTCAACGAGAGTTCTGTTCTTGCGCTCCACGACGCCCATTCTCGCCGAGGAGTATAAGGAGCAGATAACTCATGAGTAATACCAAGTTCATCAAGATAGTCATCAAGACCGAATTCTTGAACTCGGCCCATTGTCACTCTGATGTGCTTGATCTTCACTCCAAAGTTGGTTGAAGCCCTCGAGGAAAATCGCTTTGAAGACTTCACGCACTTCATGTTTGTGGGCAAGTAACAATGTGTACCCATGTGTAACGAGAGTAATCATCAACAATGACAAAACCATATAGTGATGCCTCATTAGAGGCTACCGAGTAATGATTAGGTCCAAAGAGGTCCATGTGAAGCAATTCGAATGGACGAGTAGTGGTCATGATAGTCTTCGCTGGATGCTTGGCCTTGATCATTTTTCCAGCTTCACAGGCACCACATAAGTGATCCTTGAGGAATTTGACATTCTCAATGCCAATGACATGCTTCTTCTTTGCAAGCGTGCAGTAAATTCCTCATGCCTACGTGACCAAGTCGCCGATGCCATAGCCAGACCTTGAAGCTTTTGCAAGTAGACACACGGCTGGTTGTGGTCCCAGAGAGAAATCAACAATATACAAGTCTTCTCTCCTAAAGCCTTCAAGACTTTGGAATGGTCAGCTTCCATAACCACAACACAACGATATTTGCCAAAAGACAACAACCATATCAAGATCACAAAGCATTGAGATCGACATGAGGTTGTATCCTAAGGACTCAACAAGCATGACTTTGTCCATGTGTATGTCCTTAGAGATGGCAACCTTACCAAGACCCAATACATTCGACTTTTGCCTTTGTCAAAGAAAGATGATATGTTTGGATGTGACGGTGATAAGGAAGCATCCATCAAAAGATTCTTATCACCAAATATGTGATTTGTACATCCACTATCGAGGACCCATTCGGTGGCTTTGGGTTGATCATCCTGCAGATGAATTAGTGCAACTTACGATCTCATATACTTCATCGCTGAAGAATATGATATCGTGATCATCGAGATGAATTTCATCAAGCAAAGAAAGCAGATATAGCAAGATGAGGACGTGTGAAATGAATGTTCATTTCATCATGATTAGCTGCGTCCTTTCGTGCAAGTTTGTCGTGTCCCCAAAGAAATTCTTCAGACGTTAAAGCACGCCTAGAGACCCCGAATTTCGCAGAAGAGGTTAGTTCTTTTTCTTCACCACCCACATCTGAAGGGGTGGCAAAGAGTTCATCACTCATGCGAGCACCATAAGAGAATGGTGGCATAGAGGCCAAACCATTTCGCTTTCACATAAGAGGGGTTAGGGTAAGCATATGAATAAGGTAGAGAAATTCTTCGAGGACTTATGAACATAATGGTTTGAAGAATAATGCACATATTCATAGCCCTTAGCTTTACCTCAAACAGAAGAGTTGTTAGCACGATGATACTCATATGAGGACTTTGATCCTTTTGAGGAATTTGATCCACGTGAGGAATTTGGTCCGTATGAGGACTTGGATCCATATGAAAATTTGATCCGGGGTTCCTATTCTTCATGGTGTGGTCTCATGAGGACATTCACCGAAGGCTTTCAAGGCACTTCTTGGGAACCTAGATTTTCTTCATAGGGGAACCGTTCCTCAGATTAGTGCCAACATATCTAGCAAATACTTCACCATTCTGATTTTTGAACAGTTTATAGTTGGAGTCAAATGACTCATCTCGAAGAATGAGGAGATTCACATGTAAAGCCAGATAAGTTAGATGGATCAATCGGAGGTCCCTTTGCAAAGAACTCCATGAGGTTTTGGGGTACTTGCTCGGGCTTCCAATATGTTCCATCAGCATTGAGTTTCCTCTCAAAGGCAATACCCTCTTTTCTAGGGTTTACATTGAGGATTTGCTTTTAAGCACATCACAAAGAGTCTCGATGCCCTTTGAGGCTTTTTGTACATGCTGTCATGTACAATTCCTTCAGCCCCTGCATTGTCATTGATAATAGCAATGTCCTCGGATGAGGAATTAGTGATAGCAGGAGCAGGTGAAGAATTTGTAACAGTTGAAGCATTTGAACATTCGTGTGAAGAATTAGCGATTCACGCTCAATGCACTTTAAGCATGGATGAACAAATTCTTCCTCGAGAAGCGCTTGATTTGTTGAGCAAGTAATGAATCGCGCTCCTTACGAAGATCTTCATAACTC